>OY728158.1:1902577619-1905077619 GCA_963277665.1 Viscum album
TATCTGATAATCTGCTAACACTTCAGAGAAGACAAATTCAACTTCATTTCTTTAGGAGATGAAGTGGAAATTGTTCTATGCATGAGCAACAGTGAGATTGTACAAAAATCAAGTAAGTATTTCTTTTAATTCAACAATTCTTCAACTTTAGGGAAATGATCTTAAAAACAAAAAATGTTGTCCTAGTGCTCTCATATCTGATGAATCGGATGGTGCCTTAGATCATTACATATTTATGGCTTTGTGATTGTTGGCTTTTTCATAGCCATGTCCTCTACCACTCTTCATCAGAAGTTTATGGTTATATTTCTCTTCCATATCCATATTTTCACCTATGTTCTAATATGTTGAAACAGAGTGATTAGTTAATTTGGGTAACCATTACGTTTCATAATTTAGTTTTTAAAGTCATGTTTTGGTATTCCTTTTTACTATGTGGGTTTCTATTAAAGAAACTATCATGTAGGAAACCATTTATAACCCTGACGAATTTAGAGGGTGAAATTCATTTTAAGGGGGGTAGAATGTAACACACCGAGATTTTATGAAAAATATTCTTTTAATTTCATTGATGTCTTCTATTATACTCTACAATAAGTTTAGCATGTACTATACTCAACGTCGTATTAGTTTGAAGTATACGCAACACTATTCTTGGCTCGTGTTACACACAATGTCAAGTTCGTTTTGTGGAAATTATTCTACGCATCATTAAGTATAGGTTTTGTTTAATGTATAAATGAAATAAGTTTTGATTATGTTATACACAACACCAAACAGTTATTTCACTACACACAGCCCTGACATGGCTTTCATTACATGCAATCAAGACATTCCTTGATAGTGTGTGTTGTACGTAATACTGAGTTTCACTAAATTAGATATTATTATAATATTATTATGAGCTAGCCATTATGAATAGTAATACCCAATTTTTGAAATTATTTAAATTTTATTTTTAAAAATGCACTTCATTTTTTGATTCGTAATATCGAAATTATCCTAGGGTGAATTTTTGGTATTTTTATGAAAACATTCAATTTTTTCTGAATAGTGAAAACACTGGGTGACTATTTAAAAACCGACTACTTATTTAAATAATTATTTATTTTATTTAGATTAACTTTATATAAAAATTGATACATAATACCTATATAAGTTAAATGTAATTCATTGGAGTCATTTAATAAAAAAAATTATATATAAAATTTTTATTGAACTTTTCACCGTCTTTTACCTACCTCCTAGGAGTTTTTGCAAACATACAAAAAACATAATTTTACCACTTCAATGAGTGGAATTTTGAAAATCCTAGAGACATGGTTAATATCAAGAACTAAAATGTGGTTCAATGAGATGAAAATAATTTTTGGTGAATAGTAACTTTTTACTTTTATTTGCCACGGTTAAAAGTAAATAGGGTAATTAAGGGTAAAAATTCTATTATTATAACCCTAACACATGTCCTAATTATATTGGATAAGTCTAATTTGACCAAAAACAACCTTAGGAATAAAATATGACCATTATGGTCCACTTGGATTAGATTAGGACATTTATTATTAATTTATTTAAAGAAGGGTTAAAATAGTTAAAATCAATGTTTAATAACTAAATCATTTTTAATATAGCGTTATACATAATATAAATTCGACTATGAAAATTACTTAGAATGATAAATAGATATCCTACATAAAGGTATTTTATTTATAATTTTTAGAGATTAAATATATTAATTTATTTATGAAACAATGATGATGCACTAATTACCTTATTAATGAAATATTAACATAATTGATGTTATAAATACACAAATAAATGTAATTTGAGCCTTTTAATGAATTAAACTAATTTTATAGGATAATATGACATGTTATTATAGATTTAATTAACTTTTTTGGAACTAATCATTCTGTTATGATTTTCACAAAAATCAATTACCAAATAGTGTCAAAAATGACATAAAATAGTTCTTAAAACAAATATTATATTATTAATTGTTATTATATTCCTAAAAACCTAATATTCTGCCAAGATAATTATATAATGATAGGTTTATCATTAATGGAACACTTGGGGATTTCTTGTATGTAAATGGTATGTTTATTAACTATATAATATAAAAATACAAAGTTATATCTTAAGTGTAAATCTAATTAACTAAGAGTTAAAACTAAAAGATAAGGTTAATATAATGACCCAAACCTATCTAAAATATATTTTTTGAGAGGCTTTCTACCCATACCCACTTTATCGTTGAATGAAATCAATTTGGAGCTACTAAAAACCGAATATGACTTTATTATAAAATAATATTTTATGTTTTCCTAAGGTGCCCCTCTCCTCCCTTATAAAAGGGCACCTCCTCCCTCTTCTCCTCACACCACTATGAGCTTTCATGCTCGGCCAACCCCTGCCAATTTCTCTTCTACACTACCCTTGTAATATTATTTTGGTCCTGGTCTTCATCAAAGACCAATTTTAGTGCCCTAGGAGGAGGTTTCAAAGAGGCGTGTCGAAGAAGACATAATATTTGTTACTGATTCTTTCAAATTTATTTCTTCTTCTACTTCCTCTTATTTAGTTGTTTCATTATGAAGTAATAACATAAATATAACTAATATTCTGGTATGTTATTATAAATATGAAACAACCCTATTTCACCTTCGATCCATCCTATGGAAAATGAAATCACCGTGCGTGTGTACGTACGGAATACCATCTCCACACCGTGGTGTAATCTGTTTTTGACCACCCCTTACTTGGATGGGTATAATGGTGTAACTAAATAAATATATATGATTATTTTATGGTGATATTGATTCTGATATATTATAAATACACTTCAATAAAAATTCCACGATCATAGGAATGATATCATCGCTCGTGCATACGTACGGACTACCGTCTCCACGACGCGATGAGATTCATTTTCCATGATTAACCATTAAAGTATGATTATAAAGTATATATAATAAGTAATCATGAAAAATATTACATAATAATGATAATGTATTTATATACATATATGTTTCATTTACTTAGTTCCATTTAATTTAATAAGGAAATGAAACCAGCGTTCAGGCGTACGTACGGCCTACTGTCTCCATAAACGATGTATTTCATTTCATTTATATATCTACTAAATATATATACTGAATATATATATGATATATAAATCATTATTTACATTCTGGAAGTTAGTAAATATGGATATAAGTAATAATATCAAGAACAACATGTCGAAAAACATACGATAAATGAAACGATTTTACCCAAAATGATGCTTTAACATGGAATTTATAAAAGAACGGGAAATATAAAGTCATAAGTTAACCATATATGATATCATAAAAATTAATATGATTCTGTAATAAGTCAGTGACATTATTTAAATCATTATACCGGAGGTTCGGATACCTACGAAGCATATCAGACCTAAGTTAAGGGGTAATTATTCTAATCTCATTCTTATCCGAGATTGTTTATTCGTAAGTATTTACTGGGGTTATATTTTTTTCATCCATGCCCATGAAATGTTTGTTCTAAAGTGTTTAATATTCTTCCATGTATTTTTAATGTCATGTTTACCCCTCTTTGACTTTTACATTGTGTTATGGAAGGAATCTTTCTTTTTTTTAACATATGAGGAACTTATTGACTTTTCCGACAAAAGTACGAGGAGAATGTTTTTTAACTTATACGGCATGAATGGATTTTTACGATTTCATAATGCCTTTTCTTAATGAAGCATAATCTACAAGATTTCATGACTATTTTCAAGAAAAATTCATTTTATTTTAAAATTTCATGGAATTTTGTTAAAAGAAAATGATTTTGAAGAAGAAAGGATATTTTCATGAGGAATTCATTTCAAGTGTTTATCAAAACTATTTTCCATCTATGATGATATTATTCAGTATGTTCATGTTTCAAGTATAATGTATCTATTATTTACATGGTTTGATTTTTTTATGAATAAATGATATCCATTTGTTTTATATGGATTATGTTATGATGGGATGATGTTTATGAAATCCATTGTATTCTTTGGGTTATGATGAATGATTTTTGTTTATGTTGTCGCATAAGTAAGAATGATTTAATTATGAGATGGGTGGGACCTATATCTCCCTCCAATGCAATGGGTAATGATTTATATCTCATGAGATAGACATGGCTGGAATGGTAAGTTAATCTGGTTCAGTGATACGGGACTGGAATGAGGAGTGAACTCGATTCAGAAAGGGGCTTTGTCCACTGAAATGGTCTTGGAAGAAATGCCTTGGTTACTATGGAAATAATATCATGTTCTTAATGGTTTCCACAATTACATTTTTTATTCCCATGCTATTTGATCATTATTTCTGTTCCTTTATGATATATTCCATATATGCTTCCAAGATTTATGTCTTTGCTCAAGATTTTGATGTTTAGATTTTATGTTCATGTGTTTACATTCAAATGTTTATGGATTGTTTTATGTTCCCTATGTTTACCCTTACTGAGCATTTGAGCTCACCCATTATATGTTTTCTTTTCCCTAGGATTTAATGAAAGGTTTTAGGTAAGAAAACATAAAGGGGATGATCTTTATAGGAGATGTTGAAGATCTTTCACCACGATTAAGAGATTATATTCTGAGTTTCCAAAGAAATTATACTATTACGGTCCTTGTGTGTTTTTTTGGTTATTTATTAATTATTCTAAAAAGGTAATGTAATGTCTATATACGACAAGCTTTGGGTCTCTAAATGCATGTTTATGTAGCCAAGGTCATTCTAATAGAACAAATAAGGCCATATCATTCCAAATGATCAAAAATTATGAGTCATACACAAGATACCTAAACTGAGTCTTGAATTTTATTTTTCAAAGAGTCTTTTTCTTTATCTATTCGTAATCATATAACATCATAGTAGAGAAAGGAAAGTGAGATTCAAAAAAACCCAATTGATGAAGTGTCTCGACTAGAATGTGGTTGACTCTTAAGTAATTGTCTATTAACGATCATCATAAATCAAATTCATTTATCATGTGATATATATAAAAGGGTCTAATATGTCCCTGAATGATCACATCCTCATCATATTCTATGAAAGAGATGACTATGTGGTATTTTATAGAATCATTTTTTGCACGATATACTATGGAAACAACCTCTTTGACATAAAATTACAAATGGATTAACAAGACCACTATGAGTGCTTATTAGATGTATTTTGATAGACTCAAGGCATAAAATATTTACAACATAGCCTACACTAGGGATATTTTCTTCAAAATAGCATACCTCTAGTCCAATGATCTGTATTTCCAAGAATAGAGACACCCTTTTTCAGGTTCTTTAGGAACAAAATCACTTGATATGGCTGGATCAACCCTTCAAATAAGAACTAGAGTTACTTCCACTCTCGGTGGATTAGATAGACTAGGTCTACCTACACACTATGGTTGATAAGGTGATGAAATTTCCTCTAACCATTCTCATATGATGTTTTTTACGAAAAAAATTGGAAAGTTTTTTGGGTCTTTTTCAATCAAGGTGAGATCACTGGAGAGATCTCCCATGAGTTTTTTTCACATAGAGGGTCTGAGTAGGGATGTAGTTAGAGTAGTGACTCCTGGAATGACCATGTATTCCCTTATATCCTTGACTATGATGTCATTTTCCCCTATTTATCTAATCAAATCTATGTAATTAAGGTTCATATTCCTACTTGACATCTAAGAAGGGATCCATTAATTAAATAATGTTAATTGAACTGAATATAAACTCCTCACCCGATGAAGATCGATACTGGATGGTTGGACCTTGTTTTATCATTTCGTGAGGTGTTTCCCGTGATTTTGGGAATATATTCATAAATTCCCCTAAATGTAGGGATATCATCAGCTTTGGAACATGGTTATTCTTCTTCATTTTATTCTTACTCTTCTTAAGCATATCACTTTTTTTAAAACTAAATTTCAAAGGAATGAGTTGTTTCTAGAGTCATTTGTGTTTTAGTAGAATCCATTGAGGGCACAATTGTTGTTTCAAATATGATTATAGGATAGAACTAGCCTGTTTGATCTTATTTATGAAAGTACAGTCATAGAAAAACAATGTACCCCTATATTTACTTGCCTTCCATTCATTATCATCCTACAGATCGGTGGTAGAAATACCAAGCACATGAGATGGTGGACTACTAAACATAACATAGGATGTATTTTGAAACAAAACATTCTTGTATGGTGTTCCCTAACATAACATTGGGACTTTTTCACATTAAAAATAATGGAACTTGTTCTTCATCTCATGAAATAGTTTTCACCTTTTTTAACACTGCTCATCATGATGAATTGGTCATTGTTACTAACATTTTAGAGGCAGAGTCACATGATATGGTGCAAGCTTTTTTGGTGGAGCAGGTGTAGGGGACTGTAAATGTGTAATAGTGGTGGCATCGTCATTCTACATTATCTTTCCCTAAGCTAAAGGAATTACATAGGAATTAGCATAGGTCTGTGCGATCGAGTCTTACACGCTTCGAGTAATCTCAGCAAGGTCTCTAAATCCTCTTGGTTATTTCATAGAGATGAGTAGTGTTCTCAATTCAACATGAAGATTCACTATAAAAATAGAAATAATGTCTTGTTGATGAAGTTTTTGGTTTAATGAGTTTTTTAATCATTTCTATTGAACAGTGAGATCTGATACCCTCTCATTCTCCCACTATTTTGATTATTATTGGTCAATAACTTTTTTCTTATATAATGTCAAGCCCAATTGAAATGGAAACAGTAGATGGAGATATTCCCACATTGTAATTGATTGAGCTATAAATCTGGTGCTCCATATAAAGGCTAGTCCCTATAGTGACTGCACAAAGAACTAGAGTTCCACTACCTAATATTGTCCATGGGTACCCATCATGGGATCACATCAGTACACAAAATATTTCATGTACTACTTTGGTTCCCCATATCATTGAAAAATTGGAAGTGTGGGATATTTAAATTTCAGTGATGGAAGATTCATAACAACCCATACTGGGTAAGGTTTCTTCTTTGGTTTCACCAGCACACTATTTTCCTCCTTGGATTCAAATTGATTAATTATAAACTCAATGGTATTCATTATCCTTGAGTAATGTACGGCTATATAGAATATTAAAAACGGGGAAGTAGCCGATAGGTCCCTCTTTGTTGGAATTGTGGGTATTTTCCCGGGGTAGCCTATAAAGGCGGACTCATAAGGAAGCAACTGGACCCTTTTTCTCCACATATCCAGTAGAGGGAACGCAAGACCTACTACTGTGGGGGTAAAATTATACTAATTTTTTTATGACACATTGACCAAATGTTATTGATCTGCTTTAGTTGTAGCAAAAAAATCCCTCTTTGTTGAGGTGTGCTGATTGGAAGGGTGATCTGGGGATCTTCTCACATAACATATCCAGCAAGAACGCTACCTCATATCAGTTCTTTATTAAGTCTCCCAATTTCTTTCATCTCCCCCTATTTTTTAGAATATCATTCATCAAGTGTGAGGGGTCCAGAATTTTCAGGGATTAGGTGAAGCGCAAACATACCCTTTTTATTTTCTTTATAGAGAGATATCTGAAGATGTAGTAGTAGTGATTTTTAGGCAATTCCCAAATTTAGAGAGAGTCTCTATTTTTAGTTATTAACAACTCCTTCAATCATCTTAGTGTATATAGTATTTTGAACTAAACTATCCTCATCCAATTCCTCATTGGGATTGGCCTCATGTTTTGTAGGGTCTATATGGATAGTGTTAATGAAATTTACCAAATTTTCATTAGATTGTTTGTGAGACTTCCTTTCTCAAATTCCCCCATGAGGTATTTTCCACCCTTTCGTCGATTCTATGGGAGCTCATTGGAGGATTTAAATTGAAAGGAAATCTCTTGAAAATTAATTCATGTGTGTTTCCAATGAAGATATTGAATCATAGAATTATAAAACAATGGGAGGATAATTCTATAGTGTTTCCAAAAATCAGGATAATATTTAAATCATCTAAACAAGAGGTTGTTGGGGTAAAAAATCCAACATCCCTAAGGGATGTGTCTATTAGCATTCCACTTTCACAAATCATCTACCCTAGTTTATTAACCATACACGTTGTGTTGAAAAAGACCATATTCCCATGGGATAGGGTTTATCAGAGATTATATTGGCATCTATTATCATCAACTTCCTTTTGATTTTATGGAGTTTCATTTGAATACGGGATTTTTTTTCCTCATTTGGTATGCACCTCAATCAACATCTTCATAAAATCATTGTGCTCTTTCCAACATTTGCACTGTCGGACGAATACCTTCCCTTATGTGGGAGTCGTTCATGTTATTTTCTGATGATTGATGAAAAATTATTTCAATAGCACTCTCTCTTCTATCCTGACATCAATGTGAGTTTTTCAGGGCCTATTTTTTTATCATATCATTAGTGATTAATATATTCCAATTTTTGAAGATGACCAAAATCTATTGTGTTTCACGACACCACCATTGGTGGGATTTTTTGGTTGGGGATCATATGGAAATGCAATGATCCATGTTCACTCCATCATATGATATAAACACCAGATGTGGTATCTTTGATTAGTTTTTGTAATCTTATAAACATGATCTGACATGTGTGATAATGAGATCCTGGTTGTTTCTCTATCTTTAGATCTCATACATCCAAGACTGCTACCAAGTCTATTTGGCATTACATCAATTTTATTACCATGAAGTTACTTTAATACCCATAATAGGTTAATAATTTCCTCTCATGTGATGGAGAGTGTTCCAAATATTGAGTTGGATTTAATGTAAACAATATTCCGACAACACCTCTGAAATGTTGTATTGAGGGATTGAAAAAGGTCATAATATGACTAGTATGGCATATTTAGATAGCTAATTCTTCATATAAATCATGTCTTCTTTGTCTTTCACTTGTGTCTCCTTGACCTGGTTTGACCAAAGAGGATACTTATCACCTACATTATTGAAAATAGTATGATTGGTTGTGAATTCCTCTACTACTATGGAAGGTTGGTGATTCAAGGGTGGCTTGAATAATGATCATTTAATTGGGTTTTCATCTGGATAACAATGGATTTTATTTTTGAATGAAAATGCATCAGAAATAACTAGCCCTATTTTCCCAAGTGTCTCATGGTATGAGGTCCTTTTCATTATTAAATAACCAGGGGATAACCATCTTGATGAAGTGAGAACTACAACAAAGATAACTTTTACGGTGAATTTCATCATTGGAAGGATCACCATGGTGGATTGTAGAAAGGGGAATAACCTCTTTCTCTTTGAAATTCTGGCCACATGACGAGCTTTCATGACTCTTATTAGAAGATGTTCAATTGGGATCGATCAAATTATAAATATGAATCAATAATTCATGTTCAAGAGTCAAGGAAGGACCATTGGAATTATGGCTAATACTTCAATAATTTAGTAATGGGAGAGTAGGATCTTGAGAATCCATAGATAAGAATATTAGGGATTCAAGAACTTCATAATTAGGTAGAGTGGGATCCTTTATCGAAACTTCATTTTCTAGTCATCTTCAGGGGAGATTATTTTTGGATTCGTTCTCACGAGTGATTGGAGACACATGATGGGGAAATTTATTTTCAGTTATGAAATATTGTTTGATTAGATCTCGTGTTTCTATCAGAATTTTTTGATATGATTTTTGAATTTTGGAAGGGGTCTATGCCATCCTTGAAGTGGCCATCAGAATAGGTTGATTATGTTCTATTGGAATGGGTATATGTTTCTGATCCCATTGTCCATATATCATTGGAGATTTTTCCCCACCACCCTTTTAGAAGGGAGCATTGGAATGTGTCTACTCAAAGGTGACATGCTGATGAGAAACCCCACTTATGGGGATGGAATTGTGTGTCCACCCCTATGTTATTACTATTGAGATTGTTTTGATGTATTATCAAGTTTTTAGGATTGGGGAAGGGAATTTATTTTACCCTTTCATCATTGTTAATTTATTATTGGGGACATCAAGTATTAGAATGGGGATATACATATATTATCTATCTTGAGAAGGGGTATGTTACTGCTTCTATCCTCCACCCCCTTCTAGTGGATACTGATAGACATAAGGTATAGGTGTAGAGAGTTGGGTCTCCCCTATTCATCATAATGGATTTATGAATTACTTTTCCATGTGCTTCTAGATGAGGTTTCTAGAAGGCTTGATAAATGCAGGCATGTGTGTACACCTACTCATGGTTTTCTTCCAAAGTTTACTGGTGTAATTATTTGGACACCACTAGTTGCAGTTGTAGGAGGGCTTGATTGATGTGGGTGAGTGTATGTCCCCACTCATGGTTGGCCTCCAAATTTGAACAACGGTCTTCATGGGATTTTGTCAGATGAGTCTTCTAGCCATCTAAATTAGAGAAGCTAGGTTTATATTCCCACCCATATTTTTCTATTTAGTATGATTCCTAGGCTTCTCTAAAGATGATATAGATGTATCTATATTCCTTATTAGACATTTTCTACAATCTGTGGTCCATCTTGCATACTCAGGTATGGATGAACTTTACTGAAATACAAGGGATGGAACCCTCATAAATGTGAGGGTTCACTACCACACAATGTTAATTACGGTGATTTTCGGTAGGAGACATTTTCAATGACACTGTGTCACTTTTAGACAAGGTCATCTCTAGAATCTTGATCAATCTACCTAATATAAAGGAGGGTCTGGTTATTGTGTTCTATGGATAATAGTTGATGAGGATGACATGTTTCATTTTCATATAGTCCACAATTCATTGATGATTAGATGATCAGAGGGGATTTACATGTTGGAGAATCTTCTTGGAAGCCTCCAAGGTTTTGATGGTATTGTTCTAAGAATACTCTAGAACAAGTGCATTCGACACCCAATATTGAAGATAGTGGGTTTGTGATAGCATCCTCTTCTTGGACGAGTACTCAGTATGAATAGTATTTGGGGCATGAATATGAATGAGTTGGTAAAACACCACTTTTATTTTTGGTATATCCTATTAGATGTTCAATAAATATATGTGATAATCAAAAATAGTAAAACACAATCAAAGAAGCATCCCATTAAATAAAAACATCCATGATTTATTATCTTACTCATCAAACTATCATTTTAATAGAGAAAAGGGTTGATAGGTTTGTGACACCATCATCTTGGTTTAGGAATCATGTTGGTTTTAACATTTTTTCCAATGAAAATTCTTTGTTAATTATTATTGATTGATTTAATGTGGTTGACTGTTGTGTTTTCAATCACTTCACACTTATTATTTCGAAAGGAATTCCAATGGGATTTGTTTGTATATCCAATTACACCCAATGGTTTTATATCCATGATGGGCTGGCTTTCCAAAGGAACTCACTTGTTGTGAAGTTTTTCCAATGACACTTAAGAACTCATCTTGTTTGATGTAATAGTATTTCTAGCTCATCAAACCCTTTTGGGGTAAATTGTTTCATACTATAAGACTCTGTTATATATTTAAAATTTGTTCATGAATCCTTTATTAGTTCAAAAGTATGACATTGGTCACCCTTAAAGTAACAATAAATTACTAGAATTTATTGAATATAGAATCACTTTTAGGTATCTGAGGTTCTTCATAAATTGAGATATCTATAACTATATGATATTCTACATCAATGGTACCCTCGTATTTACTAATTCAAGACTATTTTGTTATCATATTACTATTCTGGTTTCAAGAGACAAAGTTTGGTTCTCTAGAGTGTATTTTTATCCAATGAGATGGGGTTTAATTTGATGTTAGGATTAAACCAATGGTATGGGATTAATATGTTTCCTTGTGAAAGGAATCGGAACCCAACAAATTTGGTGCCACTTAATGGACCACATCATAACTTTTGAGGTCATGTGATAAGGACCCAACTATGAAGTTTAGTATCATGTGATAAGTAATTCTAGGTGGAAGGTTCATATCCAATATTTTGTTTTGGACTTATGTCAAGTAGTCCATGGAACTGAGAATGGATATGGATTCCTAGGCCGAATAATAACCAACTGAGATTATAGACTGGAGAGAATTGAGGATTTTTTGTGTTGGGTTTGAAACTTAGGGATGCCTCCAACATACCCATTTGGAATGGAATCAAATCCCATGTATTTTTATGGTGAGGAATCTCACCTATGGAGGACCCCAGAAGGTGTATCTCATAGGTGGGTACAGTCCATTAATAGGATTGGAATGGGACTTTAATCCAATGGAGGATGACCTCATGATTTTAGGATTGGTTGGGGAAAAATCCTGAGGAGGATTCTCTAGTAAATGATTATGTCGACATAGTTAGGGATTATACTGAAAAGGAGACCCATTTTTTCTATTAGGTTTTACACTTAATATGATATCAAAAGATTTAGGATCATTAGGATGTTGGGATCACCACCAAAATTTTATACCACATGAGTCATACTCACTGTGAGAAATAAGAGGAAGCATTGGAGAAAAGTATCCACATAATCTGCTTTTCCATGTGGTCAGATACATAGACTTGATGACCCACGCCTATAGAGACCCTCTGAAGGAAGATGAGGGGATGATCAAAGAAAAATTTCTCTACCAAATCTTGCATCAGAAAGAGAGTATAACTTGATTTTTACCAACCTCTAAAACCACATTAGTCATCCTTAAAACTGAGATAGAGGAAGTTGAGGATCTGGAAAACCCCATGATCCTCCTTTTTTTGGTGGAAAAGGGTGGGGTGATGACATAACCCTCCTATCATTGTAACTTGGACCCAAAGGGAGAGAGAAAGTTATTTGAATTGTTTTTCTCCCCTCTTATTTTGGTAATTGGGATGGTCACATTTAGTGATCAATTTGGCTACAACCCAAGGGTATGAAGAAGGATGAAGGTATAAAGTGGGAGATGTTCCTCAAGAAAGGATATTGGCTTTCTACATGATGTAAATCATAAAATTGGTTATAGGGGAAGAGAGGAGGATCTCATTCCATGTCTCTTTTCCTAAAACTGGATGTCCATTGTCTCAGAGATGATGATGGATGTTCAGGGACCTACCCATCATATCCAAGATTTAGAATTCCAAAACACAAACCCTAGGGTTGGGGTTCTCCTAACCAAAGGAATGCATACTCTCTTTCCCCCTGGGGACCCTACCAATGAGTTATGAAAACTTTCAAAAACCATAGACCTATGTAATTTATACCCCAATGAGAGATATACTGGTGTCACTCATACCATGTTATTTCATATTTTTATGCTTCAGTGGGGGTTCCAATTTGGTACCCCTCACATAAGAGATCCAAAGGGGTAGGGTCCTTTCCATTGGTGGCCTGAAAGGGGGCTCAACAAAGGCTCCCAAATGTCCTATCATTGAAAGATAAGGTGATTCTTATAAGTCATGGGAGGAGCATGAAGTGATTCGTGTAGGAGGAATAGGATTGCACGAGCTAGATATGCATTGAGAAATAGAACACCTGGGTAACAATAATTGGGGGAGGATTTGACCAAGGTACTATAGGTTTCCTCACGTGTCATAGGATGTGTCTCATGTAGGTCCATGATAAGGTAAGGGGCCTCACACAAGTGGTTTTCCACTTGAGGAAAATACGGTCGTCATGTTGGTACCTTGTGTTTTAGACCCAGCAGGGACTTGGACCCCACTACCTCCCTCAATTATCAATTTTCACGAGAGGTTGTGGACAACTTGTGGGATTTTGGACAACTTCGGAAAAGCAATTCCACAACTAGAGCATCATGTTATCTTATTATTTTATAGTTTCAAAAATTATAATCCATATGGTCCTATTTATAAGAAAATAAGGGACCATAATAGAAAGAGTTACCCACATGGATCAACAGAGTAGGTCCCTGGTGTAGGTAGCCCATGTAGGGGTGGTCGGTTCATTAGGGCTGCGCAGGGGTTCTGTGTGAGCCTTCTCATGTTGAGGGGTTTGTGCGTATGACATCTTGAAAAATTTCCATTAATTCTTCTTGGATTTATTTATCTCCATAACCTTCCTCATATACCCTTCCTAATCATTTCATACCACTTGAAAAAATAGTTTAAAAAACTCCACCGCATAAGATTCAATCTGATCAAAATAAGAGGTTCTAGTCCTAAGGTAGAATAAGAAAATATTATGAAGGTCAAACAGGTCATCTATATAGGGTCACATAAATATTTTCCACATATACACAATGTGAATCTTTTGTTAAATTCTATCAACCAATAGTAGTGTATATAATCTATGAAAAATCTAGTGGCACATATAAATATCATCGAACCCTTTGTTAATTTCTTCTATTTCTCACCCGTGCCTCTTATTCTCTTCATGTAGTTCATTCCCCTAATGGTTCCTATAAATATGTCCACTAATGGGGTCTACATCAAGGATGTATTGGTTACCTTTAGTTTTAAATTGTATTATAGTTATTTCACCCTAGAACTGAAGTCACACAGCACAGATTTGAAGCCTCACTATTATGACATGACAGTATATGCTTCACAGATAGACCATTCACAAGGTAGGAAGGAAGAGATGGAATTCCACTCATGAGGGGGAGTCATAATAGAATAGATGTGGGAATATTGGGTTAACCTAATTTATTCTTAGTTTAATAATAATATTCAATATTTTATAATATATGAGGTTTTTTGGGAAGGGAAAACATATCTTTATAAAACCCATGAAATCATTACTGAGTTACTGAGATGATGGAGTCCTCAGAAAATGTATTTCCATCAGACTCATGGTAAATTTACTATTCTCTTGCGTGATATCTCTAAAATTTCTGGACCTTTTATTTTTAGGGACATGTATAATGATTCTATCCTTCCTAAGACAACATGGGATGATATTTAAAGCACATCAGCTCTTTCCCACATGATCTTTAATATATACATAAAAGTATGAAATACATAACCTCCCCCCAAGGGTAAAATACATCTTAAAATAGGGACGAATGTGTTTCTCATGTTAGAAGGAGTAGTTACCACATTACAACACACTGTAGGATGCCAATCATTAGAGAATCTGGGTGCTTCTATCACATTCTGGACCATTTAGGAGAATATTGAGTTTACTCGAAGGGTTTTCAAGGTCAATTGTAAATTTTCTATGAAGAATCACCTCGCTGTCTTACTCTTAATGTGACAAATAATTTAATTACTACCAATCCGTGATTATAATGGAATTGTATGGCCAGGAACATTTATTATCAAGGATAAACTATTATAAGGGAGACATATATTGTTGCATACAACAATCCTAGAAAAGATTTACAATGTTTACTAAATGCTTATATAAAGAAGGCCCCATTTATAATTTTTGAGTAATTTCAAGTGTTTTGGGTTGTATGGTAGAACACATCAGTTCATATGTTTTGATGAGCCCAATTAATGTCCCAAATAGAAGGTTTCTCCCATTTGAATAGTAGGTTTCTTGAATCTAGACTATATCTTGGAAGTATGATGATGTGTTGAAGATGTTTAACGTATCAAGAGAATTCAAATTATTCTCATATGGTGATCTTTGAATTGGGGTATTCGCTAACAATAGAATGTTTAATGAAGAAATGGGGGCATACATAGTTTTATTCAAAGACATTTAACTTGTGGATCACATTGACATGATATCATTTGTGAGGCCTATTCTCTATATTATCATACCCTATAGTTTGAATTTTTTTAATATTAAATCATCTACACCCCCCCACCACCATATCATGTCAGGCTTGAAAAATACCAAATGGTTCCCCAATAGGTCTTGATTTTGGTGGATGTGGATGTGTCACCTATATCGGGTGTATCAATCGGACTGGAGGCTGGGTATGTGAGTTCATGGATTTTATCATACCCTCATGGGTTATTAATGAAAGGTGTTAACTAGTTCCTGACCACAAAAAATTATTTTCATGGAATTTATTGTATATTCCTTCAAACCAAAGGTGATGACACTGATCCTCCCATATCTTCAAGGTAATATTAAGAAATGTTGATCAGGAAGGACATGGTAGAGAGAAACACACCTTATCAGCCCTGGCATTCTAGTCGTCATCACCAGGGTAGACTCAAATTCCAATCCATCGGTCTTAAACAAGGAAAGATATCATCAAAAATACTACTATGAAAAAAATATATAGGTCCCTCCTCACAATGAGCTACATTAGTGCCAAATTATGTGAAACACCTAGTGAGGCAATCATTTTGTGGAATACCTTGTGATATCATGGACAAATGGTTTTTTCTATATGCCATCATATGCGTCCCATAATTGGAAGATATCATAGATCCCTTTGATCTAAAACCAAAAAGTGATTATTCTATGGTGTGGTGAATTTTTCATTGGCTAGAGGATTAGATATATAAAAATTATTATCAGATCCTGGCCACAAATTGAGTTTCTGACATGTTGGACAGAGGAGTGATTGATGGGGTAAATTTTCTCACCAAAGAGGAATGGGATGACCATCTTGACCCTAATGGTGTATCTCTCTCTTTACCCTTATATTTATCTTCCCTTTAATCCAATATCATTAATTTGTAATGGATTTATTTAGCAATTTATAATAGGAGAAGAAGAATAAAAAGAATGAGAAGAATTATCAATGGTTTTTGGGGAACCAAGGTACAGGCCCATGGAAACCCTCATTAGGATAGAATCTGAGACTCTTAATCCCCTAGAACTATCCCCATGATATAGGATAATGATAGAGGAAATGTATGGAGTAGTTATTCAACTATCACATCAAGTGCCTTCTTCTAAAATGATGGATATATGCCCCTGTCCATTATGAGGTAGGAAGTAAAAGAGGAGAATGATGTTTGCTCAGCATATGCTCTATAGAAAATAAGTTTTAATTTATTAAATATCATGACATTATTGATATACTCTTCTATTTGTGCATTCCTTTTATAGAATTTTCACCACTTTCCTCCTTGAGGGGTTCTGAAACTAATCCTTCAAGGATAGAGGGGGACACCATTGAGGAAGAAAAGGCCCATACGGATTAATCCATAATCTTAATGGATTAAGCATCATGATATGCATCTGTTCCTACATCCACTCATGCATAGAGGGGAGTGAGTCACAGTAATTTCATATGCACACCATATGGTGTCAGGAATTGTTTTTCTCTTTCATCTCCTAGTATTATTTTATATCAGTTTCCTACACTGGTGGACCACACATTAATCAATGTCAACCCCATTATCACTTTGGAAGATGTTGAAAGATATCTCAGATGGTCAGATAAAGGTAATAATGATGACCATAACTCCATAGAGATTGACAATTATGTTCCAGTTGAGAGTTTTATAGAGGGAACATTGGTGGATCCATTTTAGGAATTGAGGAACATGTCTTGGAGACCCCTACTAGTGAGTAGGATGTTTGATATGGGGGATTATATAATGAAATATGGGGTAAATTAACATACTTTGAGGATATTTTATACCTCATTAATATCCATTCCATTATAAACAAATTTAAGGAATTTAAAACATTATTGGATGGACTCTATTTCTCTATTTCTTTTATTACTTTTATTAAATACATTTTTTCTTTATCGTTTGATGTCTAACATCATATATTAATAATTATATATTTTTATATATAGAACATGGCCAAGGATCATCATGAACAAGGCATGAAAGTCCATCATTTGTTTATTTATAGGAATGTGATAGATGAGAATTGTGAAGTGGGATATCCCTAAGATGAATTGATCTCATTTTCATAAAAAACTAATGAGGATAATACTCGTTAAGAGGTCATAACTCTGAGAGTTGTGTTTAGGAGTTATGTTGTGGTATTAATCCCAAAAATAAACTGAATCACGTGTGAGTGTTATTAACTATTTTGGTTTCTAACCCGAATTAATTTTTTGTTGACCTATTGATGTTGATGAGAGGTGTAACTTGATATTCAAAACCATCAACTATAGTGACCAAGCCTGATAGGGGTCCCTCAATGACTACACAACCAAAATTTGTATGTGTAATAGAGTTTATTTTTTATAGAGTTGAAAAGGGGGAATCGTTTATTACACTAATCCCATAATACATCTATTGGACTAAGAGAGGCTTTAAATAATACTTATAGATTTTGGAGGCTCCTCTCATTAAGCACCACATTCTCTAGTGGGACATTTTGAATATGATTAAGGATACACCTCTCGAAGACCTATTGTTAGGATTTCTACAATTTTAGTTAAAATTTCGATTGTTAGGATATATTCTATTTGATTACTTCAAGATCCCTCTTTTGGTGATGTTGGTCGTCTAAAAAATGGAAGAGGATCGAAGATAAAAGTGTGCTAATGTAATGTGAGAAGGATAATTTTAAAATCTCAATGTTGTTATGTCTGAATATAAGCTTATCCATTCCAAGAAGTTGGAGGAGTATAAATTTCTCCTTGATGTGAAATATCTTTGAAGAGTGTTCCTTTAAGAAGAATTAACATGTTTTATATGATAAGGATGTCCAAATCTATCAACACTTGTTGGGGGGGGGGGGTTTGGGAAAAATAATAAATTTTGTTATTGTAGAGAAGAAGAAGCTCTATTATGCTAACTATGCTATTGCTATGTAGTTGGCTCGGCTCTAGAAAGCTGCAAAAAATGATCAGGATATATTTCAACTTACTAAACATTATGTTGAAGAAGAACTAAAAAATTTGGCAATTAAAATTTAGTATGTCGAAGTCACCCTACACTCTTTGGGAAATAAATTACAAGGATTTTATTTCTTATCACTTGTTCATGATCTTTTTTCCTCCTTATTATAATAATAAAAAACTAAAAATGAAACATTTGGTTGAATTTAATCGTGTTATAATAACAATGAAATAGATTAGAGAATAGTCTAATTTTTTTCATAAGGCATGGGATCTACTAATCTTAGTTCGACTATTTGTATGGCCATATAGAAAACCTTTTAAACATTGTGTCTTTTTATATCATCACCCTAAATTTATTCATAATCCCCATATAAAGAAAATATAGTGGGTCAGACATGTATTTTTCTTTGGTCTCCTTTACGGGTTTTCTACCTAACAAGTTTTTTTATTTTTCTTTCCATTGCTCGAATTTTTCCTAAAACACATAGTTTTTATGTAAAGATTGTTAACACTTAATTTTTTTTATAAAGTCCACATTGCGGTTTTTCTACCTTGAGAGTACACTGATTCTTTTTGTGGGAATATTAAAGTCACATAGTCCAAACTAGTGTGACCACTATTTTTGGTCAAACAAGTTTGACCATATGTTTTGAAATGATGAACAAAACATGTATTATTTTATAATAATGTTATGATGTTATCCAAATACCCCAAGGAGAATTTTGATTCACGATTTTATAATTTATAAATCTATGAAATGATACAAGACAAGTACGTGAGGAATGGTCTCTGACCAAATTTGGAAATATTTTTAAAGTAAAATATTTTTAGTGAAAATTGGAATAGAGGGGGTATCTTCTAAAGAAAAATTATAGTTGTTTGACAAAACCATTTTGTGGGATAATTATGAAAATACAACTATGGATAGTTAAAGCATAGTCAAATAGTATCATACTCTAGTTGAAAATCCCTTTATGTGGGTGACTTATTCAAATACAACTACAGTAGGTTAAAACATAGTTAGGAAAAGTACATCCATAGAGAACATTTTCCTAACTATGTTTTGTTAAATGACTGATGTCATGGGGGAAGTCCCATTTCTATCAATGGTTGATGTGTCATGCATTTTAATGTCATGTGATAAGGACATTGACCTTGCAGTTTAATGTCTTATGATAAAGATGTTGTCATATAGTTTAACCTATTTTGACTAGGATGTTATTCTATGAATTTTAAGATCATATAGTGAGGAAACTATGGGGGGATATAATTTATGCTCTTTAGAATTTATTGAAAGGTTAATGATTATAACACCTGAGAACTCGCACTCATGGATCCTTTGCTGAAATCCATAACATCCATTCTCAGCTTTGATTCCAATAAATGTGAACCAGAGTTTTCTATAAAAACATTACAACATCAAAAGGATAAAATTTATCAATTATATATTGGAGGACCTTTCGTGATTAGATTTTTATAAAATTAGGACAAAATCCTACATAAAAAATCATATCAACTTGGACTCATAAGTCATATAAAGTAAATTTTCCTCATTTAATCTGAATTTTATTATTTCATAATAGGTCATCAACATCTTCTTTTTTATATCCTTTGTAGACATAAATAATTAAACATAATTCTGTAAAACAGAAGGACAATGAGACATGTGAAGTATGAGCTCAAATTCTCAATAAGGGTAAACTTAAGCACTAATAATTAAATGTCATTAATAATAATAAGATTTTATAATGGAATGATGACTTAAAAATGAATGAGTGAATCAGGAAATAACTCATACCAATCAATACCAAGACCGTCAAATGTGATGACATGTAAAAGTTAAGTGTCATTAGAATCAATAATCATGAGTTATGTGATATCAATATCCATCATTGGAAACATTACAAACATATATCAAGAATTAAGATACACATAAAGGTACCGTGGGAAAACATTATAAGTTTCACACTTATAAATGGAAAAACCATGTGGTCGAATTCTATACATGTCACTCTAAAAAATGTAATTTCTATACGACAAACTTCCATATAAAATTCATTGGAGGGATATCACGGACCCACCTGTCATTAGTCTATCACAGAATGACCTGTCATTGGTTTATAATGTAACCACCGATAAAATGTTCAATTGCTGTTGAATAATCATCACACAAAATTGGACCATGGAAAATAAATTGGTTCAATAACAATCCTTTCAAAACATGATTAACCCATGGAAAAGTAATTGGTTAAATAACAATATATTTGAAAAGAGATTAACCCATTAAAATAAAAAGGTTAAATAATAATATATTTTAAATCTACTTAAACCATAAAAATAATGAATGATGATAGTACGAATAAAAATATCCTCAGTAGAGGATAAGTAACAACAAGGGTTTTTTAGTTGATTAATGTAGATACCATTAAAATATCATTAAACCATTCTTTAGGAAAATGTCATTTTTATATTGAAATACATTTTTAAAAATCATTTTAATTGAAAATAACTTCTTAAAAAAATTTCATTAAAAATTAACCTTCTAAATATGAAATGGATGCTTTGATGAAATGACAATGGGTAAATCTTTACATGTTTCATGAGTTAAAAAGAACATTCCTTTTTCACGGTAAAAAGGATAGAAAAGTGAATTGTTAGAAAAATGATAATAATAATCCTTTGAAAACATTCGTAAAAGATAAAAGGTAAAAATATCTTTTATTAAATCATTTTGGAATCATTAAAAAACATTTTTTAAAAACATTTTTACAAAATAGGGTTTGTTAAGAAAATTGGTTCTCTGAATAATTAGAAAATAAGGTTGGGGTTTTTTAAAAAACATTTTATAAAACATTTTTTGTACCAAAGAGTGATAAAATAGTAATAATAATTGAAAATGGTCATGAATAACCAAAAGAGTAGAAAATTAAATGGTTTATTGAATAATGGTAAAATAATTTATCTTAATAGAAATGAATTATCATAGGAATTATTCTTGAGGAAAATAATCATTAAGCATTCCAAAGCATCCCTTGCACTTTGAATAATTTGAAACGTTAACCCTATGAATTGAATGAAAATAAATGAAACATAAAATATCATGAGAATAATTAAATTCGTGATATAGAATGTCAATGGATAATTATATACACCTCATAAAATAATATAGTTGTATAACCTATCAAATGTCTCAAGGAAAGAAAATTGTGACAAAAGACAGGTACAACTTTGGAAACATCAAACCCATAAACCCCATAAAAGAATAACAATTTAATTAAACCACAAAATAGAATGAAGATAATTTATTTTATGGTATAATATATATAAAATTATATTATATACACAGCAAAAAAATTTAATTGTTGAATACAACATTTATCTCACGTATATAAAAATGTGACATGGAAATCCCTTACCTCGAGTCTGATTTGTCAGGATTGTTTTGAAAATTCTAGAATAATAAATTCATGTTAGGTATATACTTGATTTATAACCAATTTAAAATTTTAATATTACTTTTATATTACTTATTAAATATTTATATTCAATTACTTAGTCAAAACTATTTAAGTTGGATGTTTTTACCATATTCATCTTATGTCTCAAAACTGACTTCGATAGGTCGAATATAGCCAATGAGTTCATTACATAAACATATAATGAATAATAATAAATAAATTACTACCATATTTATCATATGTATAAATCAATTATACTTTTAAAACCAATCATGAAATGTTTTTATGAAAAATAAACCAACATTACAATCATAGAGACGGTAGTATGTATGTATGGATGAGTAACATTCCCATTTTTCAATGATTATTATAGAAAGAGGGTATGTATCATTACATATTTCCATAATAATTTTTATATTTTAAATAACATTTTATTTAATCATATATCATTATATATATAATTTTTTTATGTAAAATGAAAAACATCGTGTCGAGGAGGTTGTAGTCCACACATCCATGACTGAAATTATCACTTTTTAGTGTGTGAAAATAAAAATAACGAAATTGACATATGATATTTCATGAAATAAAATTATGTAATTAATATAATATTTATTTCACTTCAATCAAATATTTTTAATTTAAACCATATTTTATACATTCCATGTAGAGCGGGAATGGATCACATTGTTTTAGGGAGGAGGTTTCTCACACTTCCACAAACGATGTTATCATGTTTTAAAAAATAGAAATTATAATGGTATGTGTTAAAAATGAATTAAAAATGTATAAAGAAATAATAATTAGCATATATATGATATATATAGAATTTATCCATCAAAATACCTAACGATGAATGATAGTAAAGTAAAAATGAACAATCATCGTTTCATGAGGCGATAGTTCATTTTACATATAAACAGTTAGTTCTTTAATTGTTAGATTGATGTTTGTATAAGTTCTGGTAAAACCATTCACATAAATGATATAAGGATATTTAGGATACTGATTTTATTTTTTTATACTGGAATGACAATAAATTAAAGGGTGTAGAAATAAATAAAACATAAATAGACGTTGAATAATGTTACCTCTTTTTTTTGGGTAACTCTTTTTGGATTGCACAAAAGACTTATTGGTCAGATTTATGCCAAATTTTAGAATTCTCTATTTATGGTAGGGATTTTTTGAGACTACTTTGGTAGATTATGGATTAGAAAATGTTTCTTGATATGTGTGATTAATGGGAATATTGAATACCTATTTATAATGGAAGGGGAGTGACATTCTTATAATTACCAAAAGGTTAAACTATGGGGTGGTATCTCATAATTCCTGTGACTGGAAAATGAAAATAATAATGGATTAAATTAAAATTTTCGTCTATCCAAGTCTCCATCATAAAAAATGTTCCTTTTTCTATTTTTTATCCTTAAATTCTAGGTTTACCCAATTTTGTCATTTTTTATTAAAGTAACTATATTTCTAACATATGTAATTTAACCATTAAGAATAAATTAAAGTGAAATTAATGTGAAAAAATATAACCAATCTAATATATATAATATATCTAATTTAAATAATTTAAATATCATGTTTTTGGAAATTAATTTTAAAACTAGTGCATGTTATGCGCCAAAAACCTGCATTAAACTGGACTGTGGAAACAATGTTTTTAATAGTTGTGAGTGAATATGAAAATTATAAAAGATTGATTGGTAAATTAATAATCCCTGTTTTATATTTAATGACACATAAAAATCATTTTGAATAGGGCAGGATATTCATTAAATTTAATTTATTTAATGAAATACCATTTATTGTAAAATAACATTAATGTCAATTTTGACATTATTTATTTAATTTCAATTTAAAAATAATAAAATATAGGATTTATTATTTATTATTTTCAAATATATTTAACATAATATATCCTTCTAAATAAATTTTATTCACTTTTAATATTTATTGTATCATTTTTTTAGTCAATTATTAACGAAACAATCACTAAATTGGCGTTTCATAAGCAATTAATGCATCTAATTCATTAGTAAATATCAATGATAATTCATTATTTTAAAAATAACTCATTTATCTTTTAAAAGGATATATATTATATAAAAAAAATCATTGCATAAGGTTTTATGAATTTTAAAGGCAAGGAATGATCCTTTTTTAACTTTTTCCCTCCTTAACCTATCGTATTTGGAACTTTCATGAACACATGTTTCATGAAATCTTAAAATTCAAAAAAAATATAAGATATCGGTGAAATAGTTTCATCCAATGGACTTTTCACAAGTTTATAGGTAATTTTGTCCTTTATGTTTATGTTTTAGTCCCTTGTTATGGCTATTTTTACCTTTATCATTGTAATTAATTTTAATCACTTTCACTAATATCTTTAGTCAAAAATTATATTGAACTTATTAGACCCAAAATTTCATATTGAATACAACCGTGTATGTCCTTTTTGAAAAAAAATCAATTCATAGAAGTTTAAAAATTGTGTTTAATTCTAATCACACAAATATGGTTAGAAATCAGGTTTTTATTTTAGAATTCTTAAAAGATCATCATGTATTTATATATAAATTTCATATAAAAATTATTCCAACTAAAAAACAGGTATGTATATATATATATATAAGTTTTCTATTTTGACATTAAACTAAATTTAAAATATAATTTAGAATTAATAATTATACAAACTAATAGACCATTTTAAATTAAAATGTGTTATTTTTTACTATTCGTCAAAACATTAAAGTTCTCATAACAATACAAAAAAACACCAAATGTAAATTTTGATATAAAATTTTCAAAAATAAATATTATTTTTCACATAAAAATAATAAAATTACAATAAAATATATTTAAAATAGGTTCTCCCTTAAAAGGTGGTATAACTACTATATTATCTAATAATATTAACAATATATTATTTTTTAGTTAGACTCAGCAATACATGTATAAGAATTTATCAAAGGGACTCGATGTCTCAAGAAACACAAGATAAACTTGGTTTTGTGTGGGATTCAAGATAAACCATGAATTGTGTGTAATATAATCTATTTATGAGTTTATAGAATATATTTCATAAAAATTTGGGATTTTACATCCTACCTCCATTAAAATGAATTCCACCCAAGAAATTTATCTTCGTTATGAAATGATTAAAAAGTATACAATTATGTTATTTAAACCCACAATGTTAAACTAGGTTAACAAAAAATCCTAACAAAACTGGAAGTTGGAAAACATTATGGTCACCAGAAGTTACAAATTATTAGGCTTCCACCGAGGGAGAACCTTGGTTGGAATAGAGAAAGATATAAATACTTATAGAGGTTAATTTACTTAATCAATCAAAAACAATTGAATGTTCAATGGAATTTTGAGGGCCTCAGAAAAAAAACATTTCAGTGATTGAAAACACTATTAGATCATCAATATTTAATGTACATAGATGATAATGTTTTTCATCAATATCCTTCATCTTTAGTTAATGAATTCTTTTAAAATCTTGTGCAACAGGAAATATACTTACATAAGAAGTATAATTTCATCATTTAAACTATTTCACCAACAAGTATACTTTTAATCTAATAAATTAGTATTCTAGATGTTGTTTTAATTATTTTAATAATAAAATCCACATTAAAATACCACATTTTCATAAAATGGATAGTCATGTTATTCTATCTATCTTTAGATTTTAACTAAAACAAAAACAAATAGCACAGTTCATGAAAATATAATTCTAAAAATCAATAAACCTCTAAATTTTAAACTAATCATTAAAATTAAATTACAGTACCAAAATTAAAATCTAAATAATTCCATAACTATCCATAAAATATTTCTAAACAATTCTTCAATAATTTTGAAACCCAAATATAAGAATGATTTGATCATATATTCTTCCAAGATAAATAAACCATTATTACTCAAATAAAATACCATATTCTTTCCAAATAAACATAATATTCACTTGAAAAAATGTCATACTAACTAGGACATCATGTAGCCCAGTGGTAGGGGATACACCCTATAACAACCCTGCTTTTATTACAAACTGAAACATGATTTATTACATAAACTATTCACTTGATACAACATGTATGTTCGAGAGGTATAGTGTCTTTGGGGCTTAGAATCATTACATGACAACTTAAAACATGAAATACAACATATTTATTGAAAAATTCCTTTACATTACCACTACATTCTCTCGTACTTAGCATTGCATGGGATAACCTGAAAACATGCATAAGAAAAGGGTGAGTTATAAATCCCAGTACGGGAATAAACATGGAATAAAAGAGGAGTAAAATACATGTTAGACAATAGCCATATAAATAGATCAAAAGAGAAACATGAACATAAAGGCATGATAAATCATGATAATCATAACATGGAAATGTGGCAACCATACTTAATATGGAATTAGCATGAGCCAAGGCTCATTGCACATGGAGCATGAGTAAATTCTCACTGCACATGAAGCATGAGTAAACCTGGTTGCACTTGAATTATAATGACTCAATACTCATTTCACATGACGTATCATGATACTATACATTACCCAATGAATTGGAGCTCTATAAGGGCACACCCTTCTTAAACATTTCATTTCATGCATAAGTGTGCCACGTGGATAATAAAACATAGATTCATTAAACACAATAATTTATTCCATGATAAAAGAATGTCGAATTCATACATGATACATTATAATAAATAAGTAAATGTGTATAAATTTTAATACCCTTGATTGAGAAATGGGAATTGTATTCACTACACAAAGGCATTGGCATAGAAAATCAGTGCAATTTCGGCAGCGTAACGGTGTGACATAAAGAATTCATAAAAATGGTTTATGAGAGAGAAAAGGGGTGTCTCATCATATTTAAATGAAATGGATAGTAAGGGGGTCATATAGATACATGTCCAAAAATTGTAATGGAATTTAGATTCATGATACAAATGTATTTCCTGAATGTAAATGAAGAGAGAGAAGTTCCTTTCGGAATTTCGGCATAGTAACGGGGGTACATGGGAGGTATTTAATGAGAGAGAAAGTGGTCTCCCATAATTAAAAAAATAATAGGTTAGTATGGGGGTGGTTCCAAACCATACCCCAACATTTATAATTGAAATTAAAAGGGCATAACAATATTTAGAAAATTGGACAAAAAATTGAAAGGAAAAACCCTTACTTGGAAGTGTGCTTCCAAAGGATTGAGAGAGGCTTGACCGAGGCTTCTTGGGAGCTTGGGGAACCTTCGGAGGATTATAGAGAGAGTACGGCATAATTTGGAAGAACTCTAAAGGCTTTGAGTGAGGATGAAGTGGAATCTTGGGTTGGTTTATATTGGAAAGGTGAGTGAATTCTTTATTATTTAGGTTTGGGACCCCTTACATTAAACTAATCCAAACCACAAATCATCTCATGGTTTTTGCCAATGGTTTTTAGAAAAGTGAAGAGTAAAACAATATTTTATAAGTCCAATGTCTGAACTTTTTAAAATAATGGGGTTGCTTATGTGGAGGTGAGTCACACTCCCGTGGAAAATAATTTAAAAAGACAAGATGTTTAATATGTCGTGATGGGTCCATTAATGCTTTGAAAAGTAATTCAAACAAACCCAAAATCACATTATTTTAATGGTAAAACATATATTTTCCAAACATAAAGCTTATAGTATTTATTACATCACTATTGGTTCATTATGATTTCATAAAACACATTATATATTTAAATGGTATTTAATTTTTACCCAAAAATTTGACTGTCTCAAAAAAATTATGAAAAATTCACCGTTCGATAATTTCGATGTCCTAATTCCATAAATATCATTTATTTTATCTAAATAATTTTCTATATATTTTATTTTTTTACTTTTAAAATAAAAACCGACATTTATCGAAAATTCATGGGTATTGACAGAAATGGATTTCAAACCTTAATAAAAATTATAATTGCATTCATAAAATTATATGATAATTTATATTTAATTAAAATTAATTTAATAATAATAATAATATTTTAATAAAATATTATTTAATTCATAAATCACTTAATTTATTAAAATATAATTCTTAATTAAATAATAACTAAAAACACTATTTTTACATTAAAAACAATTTACAATGTATCAAAAATGACAAGAAAGTATATTCATTATTATATATAAAAATAATGTACATGAACATAGTATTATTGATTTGTTATATAACCCCTTAAAACAGCCGCATAAGACCTATGGGTAAGGTGTACGATGGTGACAGACTATTGGGGTGGCTCAGATAACATCCCTCGAGTGGTAGTCTCTATCAACATCCACTTTTCCCGTAGATGGTCCCGTTTGACCCTGACATGATGAATCTCAGCTTGGAATTGGTCAAGAGAGATGCCCAAGGACGCCACCTCTTTTACGAGCCCCAACAAATGGGCTTCATTTGGATAAATTCTACTGGATGAGGTCATCACTTCTTTAGTCTGAGAAAAATTGGTTTTGTTAAAGCCCTATATTTATACTAATTATGTGATCACTGTTCCACAGCTATAAAAGTAACGGTCACAATTCTTAACATAAAACCAAAAAATTAGACAATTTATATAAATGTTTTACATAAAGAGACATTTAACTAGATCAAGATGGATTTCCATTGATGAAACTTTGGGTCGTTACAATATTCCCCCCTTAAGAAATTTCTCCCTCGAAATTTCCTTTTTCGAATACTAAAATAGATGTGGGTAACTCAGCTTCATCATTTTATCTAATTCCCAAGACGCTTCTTCAAACTTGTGGTTTCGCCACAACACCTTGACAAGGGGAATTATCTTATTTCATTGGACTTTTTCTCTACGATATAAGATCTTCACTGGTTGCTCCTCATAAGAAAGATCATCCTCCAACTATACCACCTCAGAATAGAGTACATGTGAAGGGTCCGGTATGTACTTCCATAAGAGGGATACATGAAAGACATCATGTACTTTGGCCATGGTAGGTGGAAGTTCTAGTCGATATGCAACAGCCCCGACATGATCACGAATCTTGAAGGGGTCGATAAACCTTGGACTTAACTTCCCATTCTTTCTAAACCTCAGGACCTTCTTCCATGGAGATATGTGTAGAAAAACCATGTCTCTAACTTTAATCTCATGGTCTCATAGATGATTATCTTCATAACACTTCTGTAAACTTAGGGTTTCCTTGATATGATGCTGAATGGTTTTCACCTTCTCCGCCATTTCCTCAACCATTTTCGGTCCAAGAAGCTTGCATTCACCGACCTCATCCCAACACACCGGTGTTCTTCATCTTTTCCCATAAAGGGCTTCATATGGTGCCATTTGGATGCTCGAGTGGAAACTGTTATTATAAGAGAACTCAACCAAAGGAAGATGTTGATCTCATCCTCCTTTAAAGTCCATTGATCATGCTCTCAACATGTCCTCAAGTGTTTGGATAGTCTGCTCAGATTGACCATCAGTTTGAGGATGATAGGCCTTACTGAAGTTCAGTTCAGTATTCAGAGAATGTTGAAGACTCTTCCGAAACTTAGAGGTGAATCTTGGATCTCAGTCAGACACAATAGATAGTGGCACTCCATGTAGCCTTACCACATCCCTGATATATATCTGTGCCAGTTGATCCAATGAGAAATCCTCCTGAATAGAAATGAGGTGTGCAGTCTTTGTAAGACGATCTACAACAAACCAGATTGCATTTTTGCCTTTGGATGTCCTCGATTGTACGATGAAAAAGTCCACAGTGATGTTCTCCCATTTCCATTCTGGTATGAGAAATGGTTGCATAATCCCCTTATACTTCTGCCTCTCTGCTATTATTTGCTGGCAAACCAGTCACTTTGATTTATTCAGCAATCTCCTTTTTCATATTATCCCACCAAAAGTTTTCTCAGAGATCTCGATACATGTTTGTTCTCCCTAGGTGAATAGATAAAATTCAACTATGTGAATCATTAAAAAGTACCTTCTTTAGCTCTGGACTTGATGGAACATAGAGTCTTTTCCTAAATATCACAATTCCTTCTTTATTAACATTAAACTCTGAGGATTTCCCCTTTTGATAGCTTCCACTTTTTCCTGAATTCCCACATCATCCTTTTGAGCATCCTTTAGCCTTTCTGAAAGAGATGGTTGAGCAATCATTTATGAAAGGATTGATGATGTTCCCTTCATTATGATCCCTATGTCAATATTCATCAAGTCTAAGAAGATTGGATCCCTCTCAATTCTCATCATTGATAGAATCACTGGGTCCTTTCTACTTAGGGTATCTGCCACCTTGTTCGCTTTCCTAGGGTGGTAATGTATTGAACATTCATAATCCTTGATGATCTCTATTCATCTTCTCTGGTGCATATTAAGCTCTTTCTGTGTGAATATATATTTAAGACTCTTGTGGTCAATATATATCTCACATTTCACCCCATAGAGATAATGCCGCCTGATTTTCAAGGAAAAGATCACCATCGCCAACTCCAGATCATGTGTTGGATGGTTTTGCTCAAGGATTTTCAACTACCTTGAGGCATAGCATATCACTTTGTCATTCTGCATCAGCACACAGCCTATGCCCTTCTTCAAAGCATCACTAAATACCACTAAAATTTCCCCACCTATTGGTAAAGTGAGAACGGGCGCAATGATAAGACTATTTTTCAACTCCTTGAAGCTTTCTTCTCATTCATCACTCCAAGAAAACTTTACTCCCTTTCGAGTTAGCTTGGTAAGAGGGTTGGACAATCATGAGAAATTTCTCACAAATCGTTGACAATATCCAGCTAACCCCCAAGAAGTTACGGATATCTGTTACCGATGTTGGCCTTGGACATCCCTCAATTTCATCGGTTTTGGAGGGATCCACAGATATCCCATTGCTTGTGATAATATGGCCCAAGAATGATACCTCCTTCAACAAGAACTCACACTTTCTGTTCTTTTCATAGTGCTTCTCCTTGCGCAAAATCTCTAGTATAGTTTTAAAATACTCCTCATGATCCTCCTTGGTTTTGGAGTATATTACAATATCATCTATAAGGACTACCACAAATTTGTCAAGGTAATCTCTAAAGACTATATTCATCAAGTCCATGAAGATTTTTGGAGCATTAGTGAGTCTGAAAGGCATTACTCTGAATGCATAGTGCCCATATCTTCTATGAAAAGCAGTATTGGGGACATCTTCCTTCTTCACCCTTACTTGATAATTTCTCAACTGCAAATCTACCTTGGAGATGTATTGTTCTCCATGAAGCTGATCAAACAAGCCATCGATCCATAGAAGAGGATATGTGTTCTTTATTTTGATTTTGTTAAGTTCAATATAATCGATGCAAACCCACATTGACCCATCCTTCCTCTTGACTAAGAGGACTAGTGCACCCAATGTTGAAGCACTTGGACGTATAAACCTTTTATCAAGATTCTCATGTAGTTGTTTTTTCAGCTCTTCAAGCTCCATGACAACCATTCTACATGGAGTCTTGGATATTGGTAGCATCCATGGTATAAGTTCAATGGAGAATTCTACATCTCTTCTAGGAGGAATACCAGACAGTTCCTTCCGAAACACTTCGCCAAATTTCCTCACAATAGGCATTTCTTCAAGGATGGTTTCTTTTTCGGACTCAATCATCTGATCCAGATATGCGAGATTATAGGGTCGTAATATCCATGCTTGAGATGATGGAGCTAAAGTAGATTTATCTTCCTCATTACACTTGTAAATAATCAAGTTTCGATTCTCTATATGGAGTGTAATTTCCCTCTCCTGAAAATTTATGTTGGCTCTATATAAGGAAATCCAATCCATGCCAAGAATTCCATCAAATTCCACCAGAGGGAGTATGATGAGGTTCACTGGGAAATTAAATCCACAGATTATAACAGGGGAAGACTTATATTCATGGGATACAATGATTTCCCCATTTTCCGTACTCACCGACATCTTCACTTCCATGATTTGTGGTTGTGATGGCATTGTTCTACTAAACTTTCGAGATATAAAAGAATGCGTAGAACCTGAATCAAAAAGTATGCTCGCTATTCTTGAATAAATAACTATCATACCTATCACCACTTCATTTTTGGGGTTCACTTCGGCAGACATTATGGAAAAATATCTTCCTTTCTTCCTTGGAGTTTGTTGGTTTCCTCAAAAAACAATTGGTTTAGGGCACCGATTTATGAAAAGCCTCGGTTCTTTGCAGTTGTAGTAATTAACAACTTGTTTATGTTCAAATAGAGTGTTCCTGTCCTCTTTCGTAGCCACGAGTATTTGTTGCTGATATTTAACAGCTAGTTGCCCTTCTCTTCCACACCTAAAGCATTTCCTCGTCCCCTTGAGGCAATTTCCATGGTTCTTCTTTCCACACTTTTGGAAAGTGGGGTGCTGGATCTTCTTAACCCAGTTGGATTTATCCATCATACCGCCAACATTAATGTCCACCTTATGCTTCTTGTCCCCATGATACCCCTGTGATTCCTTGATATCCATTTCGACCTTGAGGGCACCTTAGACAATTTTCTCATAGTTGTCTAAGTCAGGGATCACTAATTATTTCCGCAGGGTAGGCTTCATCCCACCAAAGAAGCGGTCAACCTTGCATTCGGGGTAACAAAAAAGTCAGAAGCATATCATGCATGCCTTGTGATGTTTTCCTCGTACGATCCAACAGATTATTCATATTTTTGCTTGAGGGTAAGGAAGTCACTTTCCATCATAAGCCGGAGGGTGCGCAAAAAATGCTTATCGAAAAACATCTTCTGGAAATCCTTTCATTTCAACGCCTTGATCTCCTCCTCAGGATTCATATTCTTGATCAACGAACATCATTGATCAGCTTCACCCTCCATATGATAAGCCTCCAGGAGAACCTTCTCTTGTTCAGAAGATTGAAGGATGGAGAAGATCTTTTCAATGGATTTGAACCATTGTTCAGCGATTGTGGGATCAGATGATCCACTAAAAGTAGGAGGCCTTTGTCTCATGAATCTCTAGATAGAGACTTGTCCTTTCTTAGGGGAGGGGGTATGAACGTTCCTCTTGTCCCAAGTTTCTATTCGAATATTGAGTTAGCTAAGAGAGAAGCATGACAAAGTTCTCGATTCCCCCTCCCATTGGATTGGGAATCTCATTAGTACAGTCATCACACTGATCTTCACATTAGTTGTTAGCCTGAGTCCTCCTATTACCGAGCATTGGCTGGAATAAAAGTAAAGATAGGGGTAACACATAAAGGGTAATCCAAAGAAAAATGTTGATAACTTATAAAAAAACATTTATTTCATTAACTCATGAGTCTATAGGCTTAAATATAGGCTTTTCATGATCTATATTCAAGCATATATTCTTAGGGGAATTTTTTTTAATTCCCTTAATAACGGTTCATACTAAACTTGTGAATTTATCAAAACATATCCCTCGAGAGTGTCGTAACTGAGAGTGCAGTAAGTCCCATTGTCGTTCACTAGTTCCCGTTCGAGTCTAGCTCAAAGCGGTGTTTTCGAGTTTTACCCCTAGGATACATCAGTACTAGAGCCACCTCTACCTGCTCGTATCCAAAAAGGGACGTATTTGCTTGATAAACCACTTACTCAGTACTTACCAAAGCTTATGCATGTTTTTATTATACTTAGTCTTGTCTCTAAGGATTTACTGGGGTTTTCTAATCCTAATTCCAAAAATAACTAAACATATCCTCTGATACCAACTATGACTACCCTGCTTTTATTACAAACTTAAACATGATTTATTACATAAACTATTCACTTTATACAACATGGAAGATCAAGATTTCTAGTGTATTTGGGGCTTAGGATCATTACATAACAACTTAAAACATGAAATAAAACATCTTTATTGAAAACTTCCTTTACATGACCACTACATTCCCTCGTACTTAGCATTGCATGGGATAACCAGAGGACATTCATAAGAAAAGGGTGAGCTATAAAGAACAGTAAGGGAATAAACATAGAATACATGAGGAGTAAAATACATGTTAGAAAATAGGCATATCAATAGAGCACAAGAAAATCATGAACATAAAGGCATGATAAATCATGATAATCATAACATGGAAATGTGGAAACAACAATTAACAGGGAATTAGCATGAGCCAAGGCTCATTACACATGGAGCATGAGTAAATTCTCATTGCACATGAAGAATGAGTAAAACCTCTTTTCACCCGAATTAGCATGATTTAATACTCACTGCACATGACGTATCATGATACTATACCTTACCCATTACATTGGAGCACTATAAGGGCGTACCTTTCTCAAACATTTCATTTCATGCATAAGTATGCCACATGGATCATAAAACATGGATTCATTAAAAATAATCATTTATTCCATGATAAAGGAATGTGGAATTAATACATGAAACATTATAATCAATATGTAAATGTGCATAAAGTTGAATACCCTTGATACAAAAATGGGCATGGTATTCACTACACAAAGGCATTGGCTTAGAAAATCGGTGTAATTTCGGCAGCGCAACAGTGTGACATAAGAATTCATAAAAACGGTTGATGAGAGAGAAAAGGGGTGTCTCATAATATTTACATGAAATGGAATGTAAGGGGGCATATAGATACATGTCCAAACAATTTTAATGGAATTTAGATTCATGATACAAAAGTATTGCTTGAATGTAAATGAAGAGAGAGAAGTTCCTTTTTGAATTTTGGCATAGTAACGGGTGTACATGGGAGGTATTTAATGAGAGAGAAAGGGGTCTCTCATAATTCAAAAAATAAGAGGGCACTATGGGGGAGGTGCAAAACCATACCCCAAAATTTATAATTGAAATTAAAAGGGCATAAAAATATTAAGAAAATTAGACAAAAAAAGTGAAAGGAAGAAAACCCCCTTACTTGGAAGAGTGCTTCCAAAGGCTTGAGAAAGGCTTTAGAGAGAATTATTGGGATAATTGGGCACCTTTGGAGGATTCTAGAGTGATTAGGGTAGAGTTTGGATGAACTCCAAAGGCTTTTAGTGAGGAGGAAGTGGGAGCTTGGGTGGGTTTATATAGGAAAGTTGAGTGAATTCTTTATTATTTAGGTTTGGGACCCCTTACATTAAACTAATCCAGACCACAAATCATCTCATGGTTTTTGCACATGTTTTTTCGAAAAAGGAAGAAGAAAAAAATATTTTATAAGGCCAAAGTCCAAACTTTTTAAAATAATGGGGTTGCTTATGTGGAGGTGTGTCACACTCCCATGGAAAATAATTTAAAAATACAAGATGTTTAATAAGTCTTGAGGGGTCCATTAATGCTTTGAAAAGTAAGTCAAAAAAACCCAAAATCATATTATTTTAATGGTAAAACATATATTGGCCGAAAATAAAGCTTATAGTATTTTATTACATCACTATTGGGTCATTATGATGTCATAGAACACATTATATATTTAAACGGTATCTAATTTTTACCCAAACATTTAACTGTCTCAGAAAATTATGAAAAATTCAACATTGGATAATTCAGACATCATGATTCCAGAAATATTATTTATTTTATCTAAATAATTTTCTAAATATGTTAATTATCAGTTTTTAAATAAAAACCGACATTTATTGAAAATTCACGGGTTTGGCAGGAATGGCTTTCAAACTTTAATAAAAATTATAATTGCTTTCATAAAATTATATGATCATTTATATTTAATAAAAAATTAATTTAATAATAATAATATTATTTTAATAAAATATTATTTAATTCAAATATCCATTAATTTAATAAAATATAATTCTTAATTAAATAATAACTAAAAACACTATTTGTAATTTAAAAACTGTTTACAATGTATCAATAATGACAAGAAAGTATATTCATTATTATATAAAAAAATAATGTACATGAACATAGTATTAGCGATTTGTTACATAACCCCTTAAAACAGCCGCATATGACCCAAGGGTAAGGTGTGCGACAGTGACAGACTCTTGGGGTGGCTCAGATAACATCGCTCGAGTGGTAATCTCTATCAACTTCCACTTTTCCCGTAGACGGTCCCGCTCGAGCATGACATGATGAAGCTCAGCTTGGACTTGGTCAAGAGTGATGCCCAATGATGCCACATCTTTTCCGTGCTCTGAAAAATGGGTTTCGTATAGAGCAATTCTACTGGATGAGGCAATCTCTTATTTTGTCTGAGTAAATTGGATTTGTTAAAGCCATATAGTTATACTAATCATGTGATCACTGTTCAACAGCTATAAAAGTAATGGTAACTATTCTTAACATAAAACCAAATAAGTTTACATTTTATATAAACATTTTACATAAGGAGACATTTAACTAGATCAAGATGGATTTCCATTAATGAAACTTTGGGTCGTTACACACCCATGTCGTCATTCAGTTGTCGGTTTAACCCGAGGACCTTCCTAGATGTGATGGGTTTCCAATCATCTGTTGTGTGGTCCTATTTTCTGTTAATCCTAAAAAATAAATCCTCCCTCAAAACACTTCATGTTGATCTAAGGGTTTAAAAATACATTATCTCAAAAACATCACTAAAAATTACTTTAAGAAATCATCACATAAAGGTTCAATAGAGTATCTAAAACCTTGAACTTTTGATTTTCATTATTCTTATAAACCTAAGAAGTTATCCATAAAATGTAATATAACCTTCTATTTAGACATCCTAATATCCAATGTTTTATAAAACTACCATTGATACAAACAATAACATCCCAGAACCCACACTCATGGATCATGTGCTGAAATCTATAACTTACATTCTTGTCTTTGATTCCAATAGTTTTCCCCGAACCATTTACATTAAAACCTTACAACATCAAAAAAGGGAACATCGATAACTTAAATATTAGTGGACTTTTTTGTTTAGAGTTTTAAAGAACTAGGAATAACTCCTACATAAAAAATCATATCAACTTAGACTCAGAATTCATCAAAAGTACATTTCTCTAATTTGACCAATGTTTTAATATTTCATAATAGGTCATAAACATCATCCTTGTGATATCATTTATATACATGAATCTTTCAAGATCATTATTTAAAACCTAGGGATAAGGAAATATAAGAAGTTTGATCTCAAACGCTCAGTATGGGTAAACCTAAGCATTAGCAATTAAATTTCATCAATAAGAATAAGAGTGTATAAGAGAATAACGACAAAATCAAAATGTAAGAGAGAATCCAAAAATAACTCATAAACATCAATACATTTTCCATCAAATATTAAAACGTTTAAAAGGGAGTTATCAATATCAATAATCATGAGCCATGTGATATCAATTTCGATAATTAGAAACACTATAATCATATAGCACAGATAAAAAACACCAAAAGATTCCTTAGGACATCATTATACTTTTCCCAATTATAAATGGAATAACCATGCTATCAAATTCCATACATTTCACTCTTATAAATGGAGTATCCATATGACCGACTTCCAATCCCAATACATGGGATGGATATCAGGGACCAACCCAGCGTTGGTATATCATAGAACCACCCAACAATTATTTATAATGGAACCACCCATAAAATTTACAAGAACCATTGAAAAATCATCACACATAATTAACCCATGGAAATTAAATGGGTTCGATAACAATCCCTTAAAATATAATTAACCCATAGAAAAGAAATGACTTAAATAATAATATATTTAAAATAAGATTATCCCATGGAATGACATGTGTTAAATAAAAATATATTTGAAATAAACATGATCCATCCAAATAATTAATTAATACGGTATAAATAAAAAATATACCCAATGGAGGATAATTAACAAAAAGGGTTTTTGAAGTTGAAGAATGTAAATTCCATTAAAATATCATTACACCATTCTTGAAGAAAATATTCTTTTTAAATTGAAAAATATTTTGAAAATACTTTTATTTGAAAATAACTTTTGATTAATATTTATTTAAAAGGTGTCCTTTTAAACATTCAATGGAAGATTCATTGAAATGATGGTGGGTAAAATTGTACATTTCATTTGAGGTAAAAATAACATTACTTTTGTATAGTAAGAATGGTAAACAAATTCCTAGTTTAGAAAGCGACCTGAATATTTCTTTGAAAACATAAGTAAAAGAAAAAATGGGTAAAATTTTAATTAATAAATCAATTTTTAATGGTTATGAAGCCTTTTTTAACCATTTAATTGAATGTGGTTCGAAATGTAAAATAGGTGTCTCTGACTAAAGTGAGAATGATGTTAGGTTTTCTTAAAAACATTTTATAAAACATTCTAAGTACAAAGAGTATCACAACGGTAGTAATACTTTTAAATGGTCATGAATAACCTGTTTAGATAAAAATTTATGGTATTATTTTAAAAAAATCATATAATTTCTTAGAATGGAAATGAATGATCATAAGAATTATTCTTCATGAAAATAATAATTACACTCCAAATCATCCCATACAACTTGGAAACATTTGAACTATTAACCCCATGAATGGAAAAAAATGAATATATCTAATAATATCACGAGAATAATGAAATTAATTATATAAAATTTAAATGTATAAGTATATAATCCTCAAAAAATAAGATAGTTGAATAACATATCAGATGTCTCAAAGAAAGAAAATTGTGAAAAAGTGAATTGTTCATTTGGTAACATTGAAACCATAAACCTCGTGGATGAATAATCATTAAATTAAAAAATTTTATACCATGAGAAAAATTAATTCATGGTATAATATATAAAAATTATAATTACATAACCAACATATAATAATTATATGGGAAATACTATATTTATCTTCCAAATGTAAAAAATGGTATAAAAAAGCCATACAAAGGGTCTATTTTTCCACAATTGTTCTCCATATTACTGAAAAAAAAAATATGTCAATTGTATTCTTTCATCAAAAAAATTTTATAATTTTATTGTTAATTTTATTTTAATTTTTAATTACTTATATGAAAGTACTAAATCAATACTGTTTAAGTGATATTTTTTGTCCATATTCATCTTATATCTCAAAATTGGCATTGATGGATCAATTATGGTAAATGAGGTCATTACATAATCATATAAAAAATAATCATCATGAATTAATTATAATAATTATACATAAATTATACTTTAAAACTAGTCATGAAACAGGCTTATAAAGAATGAACCAATATTACCATCCTGGCGATGTTAAGCTGTGTGTACACCGGAATAACATTCCGATTTTTCAATGATTGTTATAGAAAGAGGATAAATAACATGATATGTTCAAAAAATTATCCTTATATCATAAATAACATGTTATTTTATAATATCTACCTATATATATAATTATTGTCATGTAAAAGTAACCACATCATATTGAGGAGGTGATAGTCCACATGTCCACCACTGTCGTTTTCACTTTTTAGTGTGTGAAAAGGATAATAAATATAACAATATATTATATTTTTAGTAAGATAATTATGTCTTTAATATCATATAGATGTTATTTATGTCACATATGTGTAATTAAAACTATCCATTACACATTCCATGAATATAATGAATGAATCACTTCGCTTTGGGGATGCGATAGTCCACACTTCCACAAACGATGTTATCAAATTTACAAAAAATGGAAATTATAGAGATATGTGTTATAATACAATTAATGGAATAATAAATACCTAATAAGTAAAATATATATTATATATAAACATTTTATCAATCATAATACCCAACCATGAAATGTGGTAAAGGAAAAATGAACAATCCTTATTTCGTGAGGTGGTAGTTTATTATACACATAAATGGTAAGTTTGTTACCATTAGATGGAATTATGTATAAGTTTAGGTTGAAGAATAAAATTAAAAACATAAAATTTTATTAAGGATACATATTTTATTATTTAATCATTTTTTAACTATAACTTAATGGGTGGTTAAATAAATAAAACATAAATGGATGTTAAAGAAGTTTATGTATTTTGTTGAGTAGATCCTTTTTTGTATACACAAAAGGACCCCTTGGTTGTATTTATGCCACATTTTAGGGTTATTGGTTGAGGTTATGGATTTTTTATTACTATTTAGATATATTTTGGATGATACAAAGTAGATTAAAAGGTGTGATGAAGGGGAAGAGTGAATTTTTTTATAAAGGAGGGGGAGTGGAATTCATCTAATTACCAAACGATAACACTATTAGGATGTCTCTCTTACCTCATGGGATTACAAAATGGAAATAGAATAGTGTAAACTGAATTTATGGCAATAAAAACTTCCAACACACAAAATTAAGGGCATTTTTATAATTTTGTTCCTTATTTTCTATGTTTCCCCAGTTTTTTCATTTTGGTTTTTATTAAAGTAACTATTGTTTTAACCTAAGTAATTTAACCATTAAAACTAAATTAATGTGATATTTATGAAGAAATATATACATAATTAAATTTAAATATTATATATAATTTAAAAATATATATAAAAATTTTGTCCTTTGGAAATTAATTTTAAAACAAGCGCATTTAACGCACAAAAATATTACTTTGTCTAGGACCATGCAAAAAATGTTTTACTCACCATTGGTCAATATTCATATTATAAAATATCATTTGATACATTAATAGTAATTATATGATATTTATTGACAATTAAAAATTACATTGAATAATATTTATTTTTAATTAATTTTAATTTATTTAATAAAATAACAGTTTTTATAAAATAACATTAATATCAATTTTGACATTATTTATTTAATTAAAATTAAAAATACAAAAAATATATGTATAAATTAACATTTATTATGTTAAAATATTTGAAAAAAGGAATATTCATCTACAAAATAATTAATGATGATTATCCAATAAATTTACATCACTTTTGATATTTATATTAATAATTAGTTTAGTTAATTATTAACTTGACAGTCATTGTGTTGGACTTTCATAAGAAATTAATGTAACTAATTCACCTATAAAAATTAAGGATAAATAATTATGATAAAAATAAATCATTTATTGTTCAAAATTAAATATATAACCTAAAATATTTTTTTTCTTCCATATCTCAAAGTTTTATCAATATTAAAGGTAATGAAGGTTTAATTTTTAGTCTTTTTCCTATCTTAACTTATAATATAAGGATATTTCATGAACATATATCCCACTAACGCATATTATTTGAAAAAAAAGGGTATCTGGTCGAACTATTTGTAGCCGATGGGTTTTGGATAACTGTCTACTTAATTTGTTCTCTTAAGTTTAAGGTTTAGTCCCTTGATAAACATAATTGTACCTTAATCCATGTGATTAGTTTTTATCACATTCACTAATCTATTTTTCAAATATTAATTTTATATTATTAGACAAAAAAGCATACTAATTATAAAAAATTATTTCTATTTTCCAAAATTAAATTCACAAATGTGGTATAATTAAGTTTAATCTTAAACTATAAGACATGGAGAGAAAGCGGGGTTTTAATGTAAAAATTCCCAAAGGTTCATTAGGTAATTATATCTAAATTTATTATAAAAATTATTCCAATGAAATAAATTTTATTAATAGATATATAATTTATCTATTGTGACTTAAAAATAAATTTGAACTATAAATCAACATTAATAATTATTGAAACAGAAATTAATTTTTCAACTAAAATGAAACATTTTGAAATATTCATTAAAAATGATACTTCTTATAAAAATAAAAAAAATAACCCAATGTAAATTTTGATATTATTATTTCTAATATGAATTTTATTTTTTCATATAAAATTTTTAAAATTTTTAAAAAAATAAATTTAATATAGCTTCACTAATACAATTTGGTAAAAGTACCTTCTTAAATAAAAATAATAATAATATATTGTTGTTCTGTAAGACTCAGCCTTGCGTGTAACACAAGTTATCCTAGGGAATCGATGTTTCATAAAATGAAAAATAATTTTTTTGTGTGATTAATTATAAAAAATTTATTTTCTGTAACATAATCTATTCAAGAATTTAAATAATATAATTCTTAAAGGTTCGTGATGTTTTAATGATTCTTCCATTCATAGTAATTTTTCATGGAATGTGGTATCATATTCATGTGTGAATAATGGAATATTATAAGCTATAACCATGGGATGTACGGATCTTAAGAGTTGTATGGTGAATGGGATTATAGTGATAGGGGAGGTCTCTTTAGAGGATTAAGTTACCACTAGTTGGAAAATTCATTTTTTTTTTGAGGCTTTATGAAAAACTAACTGGGATGTGTAACAAACTTGTCAAATAGTCGGATCCTTTGATTGGATGTTCTGGAAACTTTTTCGGAAAATTATGAAAATCTAACTAGTGTATTTTATATCATATTCATGAAAATGAGTTATTGGGAATTCTAAAAATATACTACTAATGGGTAGAGGAATATTTTTGAGATTTATATGTCCCCAAACATAGATTTGGTTTATCGAAGGAACGTACATAAATATGGGTGGTAAATTTTAGTCAATTGTACCTGAGGATAGGGTAAAAGTTCCATTCATGGTTCTACCCCAAAAAATAGGGAAGGAATGGTGCCTATTGGTTTAAGCCATACAATTTGAACCATGTATTATGCAAAGAGTTGGTAAAATATGGCCTACCAAACCATGATCATTCTGATAAACTTTAATACATGATGGAGGAAATTACAAACCTCAATCATGGGGGTTCTTTGATCAGAATAAATTATATTGGGAAATTATGTAGAGAATTTCCATGGACCTAATTCAAAAAATGGTTTCTAACAAAATGTCGTCAAATTTTACAAAAATAGTAGAGGCTTCTCTTGCGATCGAGGTTACCACTAGTTGAAACTTCTATTTTGTGGGCTATTATATACAAATACAACTAGGGAATGTAACTTTATATTCAAATAGTGTAATCCTTTGTGTGGTAGGATTGTTACATGGGATACTAATGCTGATCCAAATAGTGTGTGTTACAGCCTAGTCAGGAAAAGGAGTCCTTAGGTATTATATATTCTATCACTAGTAGCTACAGAACAATTATGATAACATGAAAGTGTCCAAGATTGGAAGTATGGAGTATAGAATGGTAATTCCTAAACACCAAAGAATTACATGGACCGATATCAATCATGGATTGTAAATTCCGTTTCAAACATCAAACACATATGTAAGAGGGAACATCTCTGCCACCTTGGTGGACTCATTAATGTCGGAACCCAAATTAAGAGATTCCATGAAGATCGTTATTTGTATGCAGGATAGGGTGTTTGTTTTTTCTTTACCCCATGGATAATACTAGTAAATAAGGTCTATATATTACTAGAAATATCATTGAAATGAGAATAAAGGAACATTTAGTTCTTATAGAACATGCAGTTTAAAGTCATGTCGAAAGTACATGAAATGTGCAATCTAGCATCATGCAGTAACGATGCAAGTGACTCGATGTGAAAAAAGAATATTGTGTCTAGACCAGGGTATAGGGATTTAAAATCACTACATATAATTTTAGTGATATAATTAATACACACATATTTTATAATATATTCCTCAAAATGATTGAATTCTTATGTGGAGAGAAAATATTTTTGTTGAATACATGCTCAAGCTTTGAGCAAGACACCATATTGAATCATCTTATGTATATCTAACTCATAGATGGGAGAGTGGGGTAATTTAAATTATTATATATTGTATGGTACTATAATTTAATATCTATATGTTAATACATATCTCCAAGGGATTTGAATCAATACACACATAGTTATTTAGGAATCCATGAAGTTTAAAATCATATAGAAAAAACATTTGGTGTGGGTTTTGAGGTCTTACATCCCGTACAATGACCTCCAATATTCAAATTTATATTCCTTAATTTTGTAGGTAAATTAATTACCAAAAATCATAATCATATGTAATATATTATTGGTGTCAAAAAAATGAGTGGTAAAATATTCTTCCATGATACAAAGGCAACACAAGTGAAGGATAAGGGAATTTTGGTTTTGTGGTAGTACTTCAATGAGGTATGATATAGGCGTCACTGTATATATTATTTTAATGAGAATAAATCCATATGTACTTCTTGAATATCATAGAGTGTTATTTCATGTGGTGAGAATGAAGGTGACCCATTGTGTATGAGGGGAAATGTTGTGGTTGGGTGCGAGGTTGGAAATCTACACATACCAAGGTATCGTAGGATTTAGGTATCAAGACACACATAGGTCTTGAATGTTTACATGTGTAGGTCTAACATGTAAACATGAAGTGTGGAATGTTTTATTATTGTCATATATAGGCTTTGAAATGTGATAATCACTACGTATCTCATTGACATAATAATCAATCCACACGTTGTTCTTGGAAATATTGTCCAGTTTATCATAAATAAATAAGGATGTTATCCATACAGTGTAACATATTTCTGTAATTAAATGGGTCATTTTATGTGAAAAATAATTTTTTATCTTGAATATAGGGTAGTAAAATGTGTCACTATATATCGTGTTTGAGAAAGAATCATTCCATACATAGTTCTTGGAAATAGTCCCCTATATCAATCAGGATTTGACATGGGGAAGAGAGAGATTTGATATTTTCTAGAATGATGGTCAAACCTCTAATATGAGGTATTGGAATTACTATGTATATAATCAATCCATACATAGTGTTGGAATAAATATATGCTAAGCGACAAACACCAAGAAATATAACCCACCAACGCACGTATCAGAATGTTATGCAGTTTTATGTCTTGCATCACTAACATGAATCATAAAATTTTACATCATTCGTCATGTAATTTTTCATATATATTACTATATTGTGGCTTTTATATCATTTTTTTGTAGTTTTATTCTTGCAACATGGACAATTTTCCTTGAATTTGAAGGTCAAGATACAAAGAACGACTACACAGTTTAACGTTGTGGACACAAGATGTATACCATGTAATTTAACATCATATAGTCTAGGATATATGATATGTAGATTAATTTCCTAATTATTGAACTATATATAGTTTTTTATAGTTTAAATTCCCTTGGTTGTGACAGTTTTCATGGATTTTAAAGTCAGGTAAAAAAGACTAACTATGTAGTTTAATTTTTTATAGATGAGAGGAGAATCGTGTGATTACACAAAATATTTCTTCAGGAACCTTAAATTGGTTGGGGTCGTAATGAAGTATTTATGAATTGAGATCAATGAATAAGCTACATTAAACTGGACCTTCTGTATAAGTTACCCCCCCACCCCCCACATTGGCTCAAGTATTAGTGGATTCTTAACTGCTATCATTTTAGTCCTAAGGACAATTACTTGTTATCGTTAGTGGATTGAATAGAGGCATAACTTCTTGTTAAAAGATCATGATATCGAATTTTGATAGACTTCCATGTGATGTAGGGTATGAGATATTTTCTCATCTAGACACCCCAATTTATCCTGTTGTTTTGGGGATTGATCAATCATGGATAGTCGATCACGTATTCCAATATGGTGTGATGGAAATTTAATATCAATGGGAAAGAAAAATTCTATTTTGTATACCAATGAATATAGGGTCACTCGTGTGGCGGTATGGGTAATAGCCTTATAATACCATAGTTCATGAACGATATTTTCAAGAGAATAAATTTTATATTTATCCACCATCTTCCGGAGTATGTTTTGTAGGGTCTTTTCTAAGGCCTATATCATCCCATTAGCCTATTCATGATAGTGAGATGAAAGGTTGGATTTTATATTGTACTCTTGATACAACTTTTCCACATCATTAGAAGAGAAATTGGCGGTTTTGTCTAATTTTGTTGTATGAGGTATGCCAAATTGTGTAATGATGTTTCCTTTCACAAATATGATGATTATTTTGTCTCTACCTTCATTGAAGGGATTTGACTCATCCCATTTGGAGAAGTAGTTGGTAGTAGATAATATTTATTTCAACTACTTAGATGTAACTAGAGGGTATGACCCCACAACATCCATTCCCCATATGGAAAATGGTGAGAAGCATATGGTTGTAAATAATAAATCCAAGGGTTGATGGATGAAGTTTTCATGCACATGGAAGGAATGAAATTTCATGTTGTGTTATGTGAAATATCATTTCATTGTGGGCCTGTAGTACCCATGATTTTAGATTTGGTGTGAAATATTGAAACTTGAATAGTGGGAATAATAGGTTACTATGTGGAATTAATTAATGATAGAAATATACTCTTCACCCTTAATACATCTAATAAAGACTCCATTAAATCCTAATTTATAGTGGACCTTCTGGTGGTTGGGGCCATCATAAATAGTGAATTGTTTTTCTCACCATTATTTTTTATCAATCCTATATTTTTCTAATTGGAGTACTCCATTATAAAGGTATTAAATTATGGGAATCATCAACCAATTTTTAGGGCCATATTGTATGGTGAAAGGTCTAATTTCATTGATCCCTTGAGTTCTGACTTGAACGAAATGCGTGACCATTAGATGATGTGAAATGCTAATGAGAATTTCATCCCAGATTTGATCTACCAAAGCCATAGCTATGTTTTTCTATGTATCTTCCTACGAATTGTATGATCATGGGATGTGATTCAATTTCATCTCAAAGGGAAACTATTCTAACATACCTTATACAAATTTAAGTAGGTTAATTATCTCTTCATTTCTAATAGCATACTACCCATTGATATGTTTGATTACCAACTTTGAATCATATTTTACCTCTACACAGTCTGCTGGTATTTTGAGTAACATTACCACATATCAATGAGGGCCTGATATTACACCTCACTATTAGTACATTATTCTAATAATAGGAAGGAGTAAGGAAAAACTGATTTTCCTAGAGATATATGCACGATCCTTAACACAAAAGTTTTGAACTTTTGTTCATCCATTTTCTTCCATATTGGGTTCTGAGATGCATCATAAAAATAAATCTCCCTATATTGGGGTCCATCCTATGTTTATAATTTCTACTTATTTTTAGCATATGGGTGTTCTATAGGAAACTTTTCCAAGGATTATCTTTTCACTTCTTTCTGAGGCACGATTTTTATATCAAATTGTAGTAGGATAACCACCCATCATACCAAACATCTTATCAACATAGGGTTGAGGAAATATTTTACAGGTTTATTTCGAGAAACCAAGTGGACATCAGAGTGTTGTAGGTAGTGCTTCATTCTCTAAACCATGATGATTTTTTCTAGGTAGCATTTCATGGTATCTGAAAAACTGGTTTCAATGTTGATCATGGTTTGACAGAGGCAATAAATGTTGCTTTCATTTTTGATATCATTAATTTTTAAAAGAAATGTACCTATTGATCGCTCAATGGATGTCACATATAAAATGGGAGGCTTTAACTCAACAAGTTTCATTAACACTGGTGAGGTCAAGAGGAATTTTTTGAGGTTGAAGAATGGATCCTAACACTTATCAGTCCATTGATATGTGACACCTTTCTTCATAAGTTAGGTGAAGATAAAACACTTTCCTAAAAGTTTGTCAATAAAGTGACAGATATAGGCCAAGTGTCTTTTATTACCTATCAACTCCATATGTTTTTTAAGAGGTTACATGTTAAGGATACCGTTTTTTTCTCAAGTTCAACCTCAATGTCATGATTTCATACATGGAAGACAAGAATCATTCCTATAGTTACGCTAAAAGAACACTTTAAGGGGGTTATTTTTTGGATATGCGTCTTTCTCTTGTGGAAGACGATCTCAAGATCATCCAAGTGGTTAGAATATTATTGATACTTCAACACTATATTTTCAAAGTAGAATTATAAAAACATCCAATGTATTGGTGTGATGATGTAGTGCATGGCATGTTGGTGTGTGGCACCGATGTTATTCTTGACAAAGGGAATTACCCTATTAATGAATAATCTCTAGGGGAACCTAAATGTAGTGGATTATTCATCTTCTAGGGACATATGAATTTATTTGTACCCTGAATATCTATCCATGAAGGGGAGGCCTTGAATAATAGTTATCACATCAATCAGTAGTTCTATCATTAAAACCAGGAAGTCATCCTTCAGACAATTTCAGTTAAGATATCTAATGTTGATGCAGACCCCTCTATTCCAATTTTTCTTCTTTACTAGGATGATATTGGCTATCCATTTCAGATAATGAAATTAACAAATGAACACTACTAGAAAATAAGGCTTTACCAATAGTTTTAAACCGTTGGTAAAAGCTGCCAAACCATTGGTAAGTAAGGCGTAGGGATAGCGCATTACCAATGGTTTTATTATAACCGTTGGGAAAGGCAGTGTAATCCTAGAGGTTCCCAACATTTTATATAAACGTTGGTATATAGGAGTATTCCCAATGGATTGAAAACTGTTGGAAATACTGGAAGTTTAATCCTAGTTTACCAATGGTTTAAATAACCATTTCTATATAGGATTATTCAGAAAAAATATGTATATCACTATACAAATAGTTTTAGTAAACCGTTGGTATAGTGTAATACAAGAATTTGGCAGACCAGCAACCTAAAATCTCCTCCAATCCTGCATAAACTCTTAACAGCAACAAAACCACTGCACACTCAACTAAATACACCTCGATACACTCTTAAAAACAAAAAACACCTTCTATAGCACAAAAAAGAACATAAAAAGAGGATACTCTTATAACCATGGAATGTACCACAATTATAATCATGTATATGATCCCAATTACCCTATGCAATACAGAATTCATAATTAAATTCCCAATTGAATACATGGAGAATGAATTATGTAATTAATTCTGAATTATTAATAAATAAAACATAAAAAGAGAATTATGTTTCATACAGAATTCTGAATTATATATAACACATATATAATATGACATACACTGGGTTGGGGGTGTCCCGGGGGTGGGGGTATCCAGGGGTGAGGGTCTGTCCACGGGGGTGGGGTTGTCTTGGGGGTGGGTTATATAGAATTAAGAATACATACAAAATGTTATTTTCTATAACACATACATGATTAAATTCAGAAATTAGAAGCGAATAATACCAAAATAAAGTATCAACAGAATCCGAATATGTTTGGTCGGTTTTCCGTATACCAGTTTTTTTTACTTAAAATGATGTTCATTTTAAACAAAAGACATACACTTGGAGGGATACTAGCCACACTGTGCCCCGTATTGAGCCGAGGTTGACGTGTACCCGTCACATATGACTCATGAATTGTTTTCATAAAGTATAAATAGAATATGATTGCATGTGGTCAGATTTATGTATGCCCATTGTTGTTTTCACTTAAAATGATTCCAATTTCAAATAAAGGTGAGACACTTTGAGTAGTTTCGGCCACACCACGCCTCGTAATGAGGCGGGGTTGACTCGTACTAGTCACATACAACCCATGGATGATTTTGATAATGTATCAACACAATCTGAATACGTTTGGTCAGTTTTCCATATGCCAGTTGTTTTTACTTAAAATGATGTCCATTTTACACAAAAGAGAGATAGATAGAGTGACAGCTACCACACCATGCCTCATATTGTGGCGGGGTTGACTCTTACATGTCATATATAACCCATGGATTATTTTCCTAACGTTTCAACAGAATCTGAAGGCATTTTGTTGGTTTTCTGTATGTCAGTTGTTGTTTTCACTTAAAATGATGTCCATTTTAAACAAAAGAGAGACACTTTGAATGGTGTCAGCCACAAAACACCTCGGATTGAGGCGTGGTTGACTCGTACATGTCACATATGACCCATGCATCGTTGTTCTAAATTTTCAATAGAATCCAAATGCATTTGGTTGACTTTATGTATGTCAATAGTTGTTTTCACTTAAAATGATGTTCATTTTAAAAAAAAAGAGAGACACTTTGAGTGGTTTCGGCCACACCAAACTTCAGATTGAGGAGGTTTTGACTCTTAGACATAAAATATGACCCATGGATCGTTTTCCTAAAATTTCAACAAAATATGAAGGCATTTGGTCGGTTTTCCGTATGTCAGTTGTTGTTTTCACTTAAAATGTTGTCCATTTTAAACAAAAGAGATACACTTTGAGTGGTGTCGGCCACACCGCACCTCGGATTGAGGAGGGATTGACTCAAAAATATCAAAAATGACCTATGGATCATTTTTAAAAAGTACCAACACAATCCAAATGTGTTTGGTCAGTTTTCCGTATTCCAGTTGTTGTTTTCACTTAAAATCATGTCCATTTCAAATACAAGTGTGACAGTTTGAGTGGCGTCAGCCACACCAAACCTCAGATTGAGGTGAGTTTTACTCATACACGTCACATATGACCCATGGATCATTTTCCTAAAGTTTCATTAGAATCCAAATTTGTTTGGTTGATTTTCGATATGTCAGTTGTAGTTTTCACATAAAATTATGTCCATTTTAAACAAAAGAGAGACATTTAGAGTGGTTTCGGATACATCGTGCCTCGGATTGATGCGGGGTGGACTCTTAAATGTCAAAAATTACCCATGGATTGTTTTCCTAAAGTATCAACACAATTAAAATTCATTTGGTCGGTTTTCCGTATGCCAGTTATTGTTTTCACTTAAATTATGTCCATTTCAAATAAAAGTGAGATAATTTGAGTGGTAACGACCACACCGGCTATCATATTGAGGCAAGGATGAATATTACACATCAAATATGACCCATGAATAGTTTACCTAAAGTTTAAACAGAATCCAAATGCATTTGGTTGGTTTTCTGAATGTCAGTTGTTGTATTCACTTAAAATGATGTCATTTTCGAAACAAATGAGAGATACTTTGAGTGGTTTCGGCCACACCGTGCCTCGGACTGAGGCAAAATTGACTCATACACGTAAAAAATGACTCATGGATCGTTTTTCGAAAGTATCAACACAATATAAATGTGTTTGGTCAGTTTTCTGTATGCTAGTTGTTTTTATTTAAAATAGTATCCATTTTAAACAAAAGAAAGGCACTTTGAGTTGTATCGGCCACACCGTGCCTCAGATTTAAGAAAGGGTGACTCATACATGTCTCAAATGACCTATAAATCCTTTTCCTAAAGTATAAATAGAATCTGAATGCATTAGGTTGGTTTTATATATTCTAGTTGTTGTTTTCACTTAAAATGTTGTCCATTTCAAAGAAAAGTGAGACACGTTTAGTGGTGCTAGACACACCGCACCTTAGATTGAGGTAGGGTTAACTCTTACACCTCAAAAATGAAAAATGGATCTTTTTTCTAAAGTGTCAACATAATCTGAATTCGTTTGGCCAGTTTTCCATATGTTAGTTGTTGTTTTCACTTAAAATGTTGTCCATTTTCAACAAAAGAGAGTCACTTTGAGTGTTGTTGGCCACACCCACCAATTATTAAGAAATGGTTAACTTTTACATGTCACATATAACCCATGGATCATTTTCCTAAGGTTTCAACAGAATCCAAATGCGTTTGGTATGATTTTCGTATGTCAGTTGTTGTTTTCACTTAAAATGATGTCCATTTTAAACAAAAGAGAGACACTTTGAGTGGTGTCAGCCACAACGCACCTCGGATTGAGGTTGGGTTGACTCAGACACGTCAAAAATGACCCATGTATTGTTTTTCTAATGTATCAACACAATCTGAATGCGTTTGGTCAGTTTTCTGTATGCCCATTGTTGTTTTCACTTAAAATCATGTCCATTTCAAATAAAAGTGAGACAGTTTGAGTGGTGCCAGCCACAATGGCCAACTAATTGAAGGGGGGTTGACTCTTACACATCACATATAACCCATCGATCATTGGAATAATGTTTCAATAGAAATACGATTGTGTTTTGTTGGTTTTTCGTATGCCAATTGTTGTTTTCATTTAAAATGATGTCCATTTTAATCAAAAGAGATACATTTTGAGTGGTGTTGGCTACACCGTGCCTTTAATTGAGGCTAGGTTTACTTGTACGTGTCACAAATGACCCATGGATTGTTTTCCTAAAGTATAAACACAATATGAATGTGTTTGGTCAGTTTTCTGTATGCCAGTTGTTGTTTTCATTAAAATCATGTTCATTTCAAATAAAAGTGAGATAATTTGATTGGTGTTGGCCACATCGTCCCTCGGATTGAGGCGGGGTTGACTCTTACATGTCACATATGACCCATGGATCATTTTCCTAATGTTTCAAAATAATAAGAATGCCTTTGGTCAGTTTTTTTTATGTTAGTTGTTGTATTCACTTAAAATGATGTCCTTTTGAAACAAAAGAGATACACTTTGATTGGTGGTGGCCACACCGCTCCTCGGATTGAGGTGGGGTTGACTCATACACATCAAAAATGACCCATGGAGTTTTTTCCTAAAGTATCAACACAATCCAAATGCGTTTGGTTGGTTTTTTGTATGCCAGTTTGTTTACTTAAAAGAGTATCCATTTTAAACAAAAGAAAGACACTTTGAGTGGTGTCGGCCACAACGTGCCTCATAATGAGGTGGTATTGACTCTAACATGTCAAAAATGACCCATGGATCCTTTTCCTGAAGTATCAACAGAATCCAAATCCGTTTGGTCGGTTTTTTGTATGCCAGTTGTTGTATCCACATAAAATGCTATCCATTTCAAAGAAAAGTGAGACACTTTGAGTGGTGCTGGCCACACTGCATGTCATATTGAGGTGGAGTTGAATCATACATGTCCAAAATTACCCATTAATCGTTGTGTTGAAGTATCAACATACTCCAAATGTGTTTGGCTGGTTTTCCGTATGGCAGTTGTTGTTTTCACTTAAAATGTTGTCCATTTCAAAGAAAAGTGAGACACTTTGAGTGGTATTGGCCACACCGTGTCTCTAATTGAGGTGGGGTTGACTTGTACAGATCAAAAATGACCCATGGATCGTTTTTTTGAAGTATCAACACAATCCGAATGTGTTTGGCCAGTTTTCTGTATGCCAGTTGTGGCTTTCACTTAAAATGATGTCAGTTTCAAATAAAAGTGAGACACTTTGAGTGATACTAGCCACACCATGCCTATTATTGAGAAGGGGCTGACTCGTACACATAATATATGACCCATAGATCATTTTCCTAAAGTATAAAGAGAATATGGATGCATTTTCTCAGTTTTCTGAATGCAATTTTTTGTTTTTCAATTGAAATGTTGTCCATTTAAAATAAAAGTGAAATACGTTGAGTGGTAGTGTCCACACCATGCCTCAGATTGAGGCGGGGTTTACTCGTACACATCAAAAATAACTCATGCATCATTGTTCTAAAGTATCAACACAATATGAATCCGTTTGAATGGATTTCTGTATGTCAATTGTTGTTTCCATTTAATATGTTGTCCATTTAAAATAAAAATGAGACACTTTGAGTGGTACTGGCCACACCGTGCCTCAGTTTGAGGTGGGGTTGACTCTTAAACATCATAAATTACTCATGGATCCTTTTACTAAAGTATAAACAGAATTTGAATGCATTTTTTCAGTTTTATATATGCCATTTGTTGTTTTCACTTATAATGTTGTCCATTTAAAATAAAAGTGAGACACTTTGAGTGGTTCCGGCCACACCGCGCCTCAGATTGAGGACAGGTTGACTTATAAACGTCAAAAATTTCCCATGGATCATTTTGTGGAAGTATCAACAGAATCTGAATGCATTTGGTCAGTTTTCTCTATGCCAGTTTTTGTTTTCACATAAATTATTGTCCATTTCAATGAAAAGTGAGACACTTTGAGTGGTAATGGCCACACCGTGCCTCAGATTGAGGCAAGGTTGACTTCTACACATCAAAAATTACTCATGGATCATTGTGTTAAATTATTAAAACAATCCAAATGCGTTTGGTTTGTCTTCCATATGCCAGTTGTTGTTTTCACTTAAAATGTTGTCCATTTCAAATAAAAGTGAGACAATTAGAGTAATAATGTCCACACTGTGCCTTGGATTGAGGCAAGGTTGACTCATACACGTCTCAAATGATGAGTGGATCATTTTCCTAAATTATTAATAGTATCCAAATGCATTTGTTCAGTTTCCTATATGCCAATTTTTTTCACTTATAATGTTGTCCATTTCAAATAAAAGTGAATCACTTTGAGTGGTATCGTACACACCGTGCCTCAGATTGAGGTGAGGTTGAATCATACACGTCACAAATGACTCATGGATCATTGTGCTAATGTATCAACACAATATGAATCTATTTTAATGGTTTTAGATATGTTAGTTGTTGTTTTCATTTAAAATTTTGTTCCATTTCAAAAAAAGTGAGACACTTTGAGTGGTACCGGCCACGCCGTGCCTCGGTTTGAGGCGGGGTTGACTCGTACATGTCACTTGGACATTTTGAGTGCCGTAATGGGTAGATTTAAGATCCGAGTGAGTCTAATCCTCTCTTTGATTCCACTTTTTGATTAGGGTTTTCACTCTTCTCTCATCTTATTTTGAAGCTCTAAAACCCTCTTTTCCGTTGGGATTTAGGGTTAATCTTGAAGAGATAATAGATTGGGATCTGGGGACCAGGGAGGAGGGTTGGGGGACTGTCTGTGGGGCTATTCAGGTGGTTGTATGGGGTCCAAGGAGGAGGGTGGGGGGCTATCATGGGGGCTATCCAGTGTCTAGAGAGGAGGGTGGGGTGGCTGTCCGGGGTCCAGGAATGAGGGTGGGTAATGTATCTAAAACTATATCTAGGTATCATACATCGAATTATGAAAGGACTGTGAAATGCTACGGGGTATCATCCTAGAGTAGGGCCAAATCACAGCATTACTGTGACGTGACCGCGGTGTGACTGCAGCGAGACCACAGTGTGACCGCGGCATGATCGCGGCGTGTTGGCTGGGTCCACTAACATCTGCAGGGTACCATCTTCCGGTCAGAAGCGAAGGGAGCGGAAGGAGGCAGGAAAACATTCCAGCCATCGCCTCCCTCCCCATTATCTATGAGTGAGTATTGAATCTAAAACTCTATCTAGGTACCATACATCGAATTCTGATAGGACTACGAACTGCTGCTTGGTGTCATCCCGGAGAAGGGCCAAATCATGACATTACCGTGGTGTGACCGCAGCATGTTTGCCCGGTCTAGCGACATCCACTGGGAAGAATCTTCCGGATAGGAGCGAAGGGAGAGGGAGGAGGCATGGAAAAATTCAAGTTGTTGCCTCCCTCCACATTATCTATGGGTGGGTAATGTATATAAAACTCTAACTAGGTATCACACATCAAATTCCGACATGACTGTGAACCGTCGTAGGGTGTCTTCTTGGAGCATAGACAAATCATGGTATTACCGTGGCATGACTACGATGTGACCGCGGCGTGACAGCGTCACGTTGGCTCGGTACAGTGATATCTATGGGGCAGCATCATCTGGCCATGAGTGAAGGGAGCGGGAGGAGGTAGGGTAACATTCTGGCTGTCGCCTACCTCCCCATTATCTATGGGTGGTTAATGTATCTAAAACTCTATCTAGATATCATACATTGAATTCTGAAAAGACTTTGAATTGCCGCGGGGTGTCTTCTGGGGGCAGGACTACATCACAGAATTACTGCGGCGTGATGGCAGTGTGTTGGCCCGGTCCAGCAACATACGCGGGGCAATATCTTCTGGCCAGGAGTGAAGGGAGTGGGAGGAAGTGGGGAAACATTCTAGTTGTTTCCTCCATATCCATTAACTATGGGTGGGTAATGTATCTAAAACTCTATCTAGGTATCATACATCAAATTATAACTGTATTGCGAAACTCTGTGGGGTGTCATCCTGGAGCAGGTCAAAATCATGACATTACAGCGGCGTGACCGCGGCGTGACTACGGCGTGACCACGGTGTGACCGCGATGTGACCACGGCGTGACCGCAGTATGTTGCCCCGGTCCAGAGACATACATGGGGAATCATCTTCTGCCTTGTATTCCAAATAAATCTTATGTATTTTTCCTTCACATTATAGAAACAAATCTTAGGTTATAAAAATAGACTCTTGATTTGGGATTGTGGTATGATAAAGATATATATTTTATATTAATTTTTTTAAAAAGTGGTACTACGTAGTTGAAACTACTGAATGAGAGTCAAATTATGCAGGTATATTAATTATCAATGGTATATTCATTTCGGTGAACTCTAATAATAAAACTTCAATCACCTTGAGAACAATAGAATTTCAGTATTTTTTAACATCTCAGGATGCCACACAAAACTAATGGGAGAATTCATATCTGTAAAAGATCTAAGTCACCGATGCAATAAAGAAAATAAAATAAAATAAAAACTAAACTAAAAATCAGTCAAAGATCAAAGTGACTGATGCGATAAAGAAAATAATATAAAAACTAAACTAAAACATACCTGTCTCCTATGACTTTACCTGTCACTGCCCAACATATGAGTACCGCAGCACCCCATGGGTCAAATCATGTTTTTGCAAGCAAAGGGGAAACAAATAAATTTTACAAAATGATAATATCAAATAGTAAATTCCTATTAATTAAAAATTACTATTATTATTAATGGTATATAATTAATATGGCTCGAGTTTCAACTTAGTTTGGTTTTTTTCGATACAAGGGATGAGGTCTTATTATTCTTGGTTTTTATGTTTAAACTTGAGATATTTATTTAAAAATGATGCATGTATTTGGCATTATTATTTATAGATTTAGTTCTTAGCATGTTTCTATGGGGCCTGTCCACAAGAATAATTATTTGAATATAGGGTTCAGTTGACATTTATGCGCTTTAATGTAATTGATGTCACTAACTATGAAGATTTAGATCTTGTAGAATATTCCTAAGAGGATTGGGCCTTATAGTGATAGGTGTGGCAATTTTACATCTAGCGTTGGATGTGGAAGTACTAATGAGGATGGATTTTAATCTTTGAAGGTTCATTGAGCGGGATTGTCCCTCTGAGTATATAAAATGTATTATGAAAGGTTTTAATCCATTTAATGATTCAAGAGTTCAACTAAATAGATGAATGATGAGATGCTAGTGTGGTTATTGGGTATTGTTCGACATATAGGCCTGATAATACCAAGAGGCTTGGTCTGATTTAGCATAGGATGGAACCAGGTTAGTGGGGATGGGTTATAATACATGATTTTGCTGAGTTTCTTGACCAGATAATTGAGAATATAATGTAGGCTGGTTTGATGTGATTATCTTTTTTTACTAGGACAATCATATGGTGAATAATCCTCTTTTTCTAGTTGGATGATGATATGTGCATCATGGAATGGGATAATCCACGAGAGATGAGTCTAGACTATGTGACTGAGAGGATATACTAGGATAGGATTGATAGGATTGGGTGAGTGGCCAACCCATGTAAGGATTATATGATGTATGGAGACACTTGGAGACACTTGGGGTTATTTATGTTATCTCATGGAGACACTTGGGGTTATTTCATGACTCCAACATACTCTAGAAATGTTCCCACACAATGTTTTAGAAAAAAATTCCATCTCATGGAAGACCACAAGGCTCCTCTATCTTCCAATGTTTCCTCACACTCACACCTCATGGTATTAGGGTTTACAAGTGATCTACGTCAACTAGTCAGGATAGCATCACTACCGTCTGTCCATAGAAAGATGTAAAATACTTAAGTAGCCAATGTGATAAAGAAAATAAAAAAAACTAAAAAAACATACTTGTATCCTATGACTATACATGTCACCGCCCAATATATAATAACCACACAACCCCATGGGTCCAATCATCTTTCTGCAAGCAAGGGGGAAACAGTTCCATTTAATATCTCCTCATTTTTCATTATGTTCTTTATATAGCACATTGTTGGAAACATCATACTAGTACACTTAGCCATTGAATATACACCTATGCTATAGTAGTTGAGATGAATATTGTTCACATAACCCTGCTAGAACCCCACTGTGTCACACTGCGATCTAAGATTGAGTACTATGGTGAATAATAACCGATGCATCATAAAATGAAATTCGGCATAGATTGCCCTTGTGTCTTAAATAGCTCTCCTGCTAGCATCCACCATTCCTCGGTCAATTGTGAACTCTATCTATAATGAATTCAAAAAAAATTAATACATATATCAATCCAAGCATTATCACTCTCAACACCCCATCTTACTATCCTGCTGAGTGGTTATAATGTAAAATAATTTCAGAGAAAGTGGCTGTTGTGTTGGGGATTGGAAAAACTGTAACATCGAAATGTTTATTTAACTAAAAGATTTATATAAAGCAACATGAATGTAATAATACAATGTTTAGAGTCTAAAAATACTCTTTAATTAAAAAAAACATAACAACTTAGTTGTTAAAATCAATAGGTGTGTAAAAATGGCCTGATGCCTAGCATGGAACTGGACAGTCTGTGAGACATATTTCTTACAATGGGTCCAGCCCAAGTAGTGTTTAGGTCAGGACTCGAACTAGTGAAGTCCCAAAAAAGCCAGACCAAACCCAAGCCCAGACTAAGCCTGTCCTTTCCCAATTGATAATTTTGTTCAATATTTTTTTAGTTTGATGAATTGTAGGTTTACTATATTTATTATTGTTAATTTATGTTATTTTGTACATTTTACCTTTTTTAAAAGACTTGGACTGGGACCCGACCCAAACTATTGATATGTACCATGCCTCATTACATAACTATTCATCAATTTTTAAAGCACCTTACGCCACAACCGACCCTTTTCCATTTATGTCTGCAATTGGGTTAAAGTCATTGGCATTTCACCCCCCACCTCTCCCACCACACCAAACTGTCAAATTTCATACTTATGCACTTTAATGAGTGACAATGATTCTTTTTCCATGCCTTTGGATTTATGATCTATAAAATATAAGCAAAATACTAAAATTTTCATTTTTTATAACCAATAGGCTCCTGAAAATAGGCCACTCAGAACTCATTATGTATATTTTCAAACCAAATATTTCCACATTTCGAAATTCCTAATGAACATAAAAAGACATTTTTTCAATTTACAGTCCAATAGATTCCCCTACTCCTATACCTCTCATCACATGAAATATCCATGATCCAACTATTTAAATTACAAGATTCATGGGAACTACTAAACTATTAATTGAAAATTTGAATGAACAAAAAATATAACATGGTTGAGCTAGACTTGTGAATAATTAACAAATGAAATTTTTTTATCATCTGGACTGTTCAAACAAATGCAAAAATGGAAAACTATATTTACACATAAACCATAAGAAAATTGTTAGGTCCACTAGGCTGGATACCCTGAGAGGGGGGGTGAATCAGGGTATGACTAATTAAAAATTAATGCTCGTTCTGATCTTGTTTCGCTGTTAAGCAAAACACTCTTCTCTCTTTTCCCTGTTGCACGATATAAACAGAATGTAAAGCAAGCACAGGACACAGCAATTTTACTTGGTTCACCGCTAAGGGCTACGTCCAAGGAGCATACGCCGACAGGTTGCCGGTCGTACCAAATTCCACTAATCTTCACTAGCTGTGGATTACAAGGTTCGGGCTAGATCACTTCTATGCCCAGGCTCACTGCCTTTACAATGTTTAGGGTCAGGTCACTGCTTTCCCAAGGGTCACTCCCTCTTTCTCTCTCTCTCTGGCTCACTGCCGGTGGAGAGGATCACCTTCTTCCTCTTCCGGAGCTCACTGCTCTTGGATGGAATCCACTCACAGTTTATAGACCTGTAGGTCTCTTCATTTTCCTGAAAGAATTCATCTTCTCTTGTATGTAGATGCTCTGATGAAGTTTAACTTTCACTCGTTGATGAATATCTATTTGCACCGAAGGTATCGGGCAAACTTCCAGCTTCCACACAGTCTGAAAATCACTGCGGGAACAAAACCTTACTTGGCGCGCAAGTCAACCTCGGCGCGCAAGTATCGGCGCGCAAGCAAGTCTTCCTCTGACACTTGCGCGACACAAGCTTCCTCAACTCTAAACTTGCGCGACTATCTTCCCTTTACGCCCAAACCACCATTGGTGCGCAACTGCAAACTGGCGCGCAACTTCTAACACCGGCGCACAACTTCAACCACTGGCGCGCAAGTCCCACCTGCGCGAACACACACACCACTTGCGCGACCACCACACCTGCGCGACGGGATCTCTCGTCTTAAACTCCGGTTCGAAATGAGGAGGGGTGGTCCGGTATTTATAGGCAATCTGACCACCCTGCGCGACGGCGCGCAAGTCACCTGCGCGACCCATTCTCGTCGCGCAAGTCTTCTCTCCTTTAGACACTTGCGCGACCAACTCCCAAACTTGCGCGATCCTATTTCCTTAGCCATATTTTGATCTTCTGATCTTGAAAAACATGTGGCGCGCAAGTTTCCTGTACATCATGTTCGCGGCGCGCAAGTCCCTTTGCCAAAAACACTTTTCTTCATTTGCCGATTTTCAGGCCCAAAAATTTGGCAAACACTGGAAAACGGCGCCACCTTGTATCTGTTCTTTTTGTACCGCCTCCAGATCATTCACTCCTTTTATCGACATTCTTGAATCAAACATGGATCGTTCACCTCAGCTCTTGAACTCGACATTCCACCATGAAATCCTCTTTGTCAACAATCACAACTCAGATGTCCACTTTGTCAACAAACACAATCACCTCAAAAATGCTTCAATGATACCTTGAGGGATTTTTGCCCAACAATCTCCCCCTTTGGGTTTGTTGACAATTCTTCCAAGACTAAGATACATCATTGATTCTTCAGTCTCCATTCGCCTCATTGCAATTCTGATAGCGATCAAGGATTTACTCAACACATACTCTAAGCCCACATGAGCAATGCTCGGCGTGAGAAACAAGAGTAAATGAAAAGTTCATCAATGAATCACTTTATCTCTGACATCCACTATTGACACAAAACTTATACCGACACCACTCTTCTGCTTTTATCACGATCCTCAGCTGTCGTGATATCTATTCTTTGATCGATCACTTCTAGCATCGTCAGATTTAATACGCTCCCCCTTTCTGCTCACAGCTTCAACACCTCTTTAGCCATATTTCCTGTGTTGTCCAAGCTAAGCTCTGGCTAAGCACGTTCAACTAGCTTCAACTCCCCCTATCTGGATGCCCCACCTGTCAGCTTCTCCCCATATCATTCATGATTTATCAAATCTCCACATTGTCTCCCCCTTGAACAATCACTATTTTCTCCCCCTTTGTCAACGCGCCCAAAGGTCACGCCTTTGTAGTCTGTAACATAGTAGAGAACACATATCAGCATATTAGGGAAAAACATACCATACATCGGGGAGAGGGGGTGGTCCCGCGTCCACACTTATTTCAAGTGCGGGGAATCGACTGAACTCTCAGAGCTAGTCGATGCCTCTCAAAAGCTTCCTTGGGTAAGGCCTTTGTCAGAATGTCTGCAACCTGTAGCTCTGTAGGCACATACTCCAACTTCACGATGCCCTGCTCAACCTTCTCCTTGATGAAATGATACTTGATCTCAATGTGCTTTGTCCTGGAATGATGGACAGGATTTTTGCTAAGATTTATAGCACTTGAGTTGTCACACTGGATTCCGATCGGAGACTTCACTTCAACTCCCATATCTTCAAGCTGCTGCTTCATCCACAATAACTGTGTGCATGCTTGAGTGGCCGCTATATACTCAGCTTCTGCGGTGCTCAATGAAATGCAATCTTGTTTCTTGCTTATCCAAGAAATACACAATCCACCAAGATAGAATGCACCACCTGACGTTGATTTTCTATCATCTGCTGAACCGGCCCAGTCTGCATCAGTATATCCCAATAACTCTGTCTGAGATTTGTCGTTGTATGTCAAACCGAAGTCCACCGTGCCCTTGATATACCGAAGTATTCTTTTCACTGCAAGCATGTGACTTTCCTTGGGATTACTCTGATATCTCGCTGCTTGGCATGTGGCGAAAACAATATCAGGCCTTGTTGCGGTTAAGTACAACAGACTTCCAATGATTTGCCTGTATTCTGTGATATTAACTGCCTTTCCATCCTCATCTTTTGATAATTTCATCCGGGTAGCAACCGGAGTCTTCATTTCCTTGGAATTATCCATTCCAAACCTTCTTAGAACTTCCTTGGCATATTTGGATTGAGAAATGAAAGTTCCATTCCTTCCTTGTGTCACCTGTAGACCAAGGAAAAACGTTAGCTCTCCAATCATTGACATTTCAAACTCATTTTTCATGAATTCGGAAAACTGTCTGCACTGAGCTTCATCTGATCCGCCAAAAATTATGTCATCGACATACACTAGCACCATCATCCTTTGATTACTGTCATTGCTGAAATAGAGATTGTAATCAACTCCTCCACGCTGAAAACCAAGCTTCTTCAAGTACTGATCAAGCCTTGAGTACCATGCCCTTGGTGCTTGTTTCAGCCCATACAATGCCTTCTTCAGCCTGCAAACTTTGTTCTCATCCTCATGAATGAGAAAACCATCTGGCTGCTCAATATACACCTCTTCTTCCAGAACCCCATTCAAGAATGCAGATTTGACATCCATCTGGAACACTTTGAACTTCCTTTGCACTGCGATGGCTAGGAATAATCTTATTGTCTCCAGCCTTGCAACCGGTGCAAATGTCTCATCAACATCAATTCCCTCGATTTGGGAGTACCCCTTGCACACTAGACGTGCTTTTTTCCGAATCACTGTGCCATCTTCATTCATCTTGTTGCGATAGACCCATTTGGTCCCAATGACATTCTTGTCTGCTGGCCTCGAAACAATCTCCCATGTCTGGTTCTTCTCAATCTGATCAAGCTCTTCGTTCATGGCCTGAACCCAGTTCTCATCTTCAGCTGCATCGGAAAAACATTTCGGCTCCACTTGAGACAAAAACGATGCTTGATGTGATGATTTCATTCTTCGAGTCTGAACTGGTGCTGTTTGATCACCAATGATATTCTGCCTATCAATTTCAGCTCGACTCTTTGGCTTTCTCACAGACACCGACTTGACACTTTCCTCTTCATCATCAGTATCTTCTTCTGAGTCAGCTTCTGCCACTTCTGCTCCCCCTGGGTTGCTTATCTCATCATCACTTTCATCCAGGAACTGTTCACTGGGTCGTTGAGCAGTCTGTTCATTTTCGACTATAGTGACATCATTACTCTCAACAATTTTTCCCAGCCTCTTGTTGAAGCATTTATATGCTTTGCTTTTCCCTGAATAGCCAAGGAATATCCCTTCATCTCCTCGTGCCTCAAACTTCCTATGATGTTCTTTGTTGAGAATGAAACATTTACTTCCAAAGATTCGAAAGTATTTCAACGTTGGCTTCTTTCCGTACCACAGTTCATACGGAGTCTTCCCTTGCTTCAGACATAACAGGGACCTGTTTGAAACATAGACCGATGTCAAAACTGCTTCCTTCCAAAATTTCTCTGGTAGGTCCTTATCAATAAGCATTGTTCTGGACATGTTGTTAATGATCCGATTCCTCCTTTCTACCACTCCATTCTGTTGGGGAGTTCTCACTGATGAAACTTGATGCCTTATCCCATGTTTCTCAAGATAGTTTTCAACCTGACTGTTTGTAAATTCTGTACCATTATCAGTACGAAACTTCAGAATTTTCTACCCCAGCATCTTTTCTGATTCCCTCCTGTACTGCTTTATGCAACTGAACACCTCTATCTTATGGGTTATGATGAATACCCAGGCCATTCTTCTATAGTCATCAATGAAAAGAACATAGTACCTTTGCCCATTTATAGCTCGTGGTGAGATAGGTCCACATACATCAGCATGCACTAATTCGAGCGCTCCAGTTGATTTCTGTTCCTTTGGCCTGTATGTCTTTCTGATGATTTTCCCTTGTTGACAAGCATCACGCGCATGAGTGCGATCACGTGATAGTTTGGGAAGGTCTCTAGCAGCATCACATTTCACGAGATCCTCCATAGATGGTTGGCATAGATGACCAAGTCGCTTATGCCATAGCTGGTTTTCTTCCTCTCTGGATAAAAGACAAATATCTTCTTCCCCACCTACATGATAGGGATTTCCCTTTGACATTTTTCCCTGCAGAACAGCTGCTCCATCTTTTCCTTTTACAACACACATCTTCTTGGTAAATTGGATAGAGTGCCCAGAGTCACATAGTTGACTGACACTGAGTAGGTTATGACTGAGACCCTCTACTACCAAGACATCAGCACGTCTCATCTCTTTGCCCCCAAACTTGGCTTTCCCTGAGCCAACAATCTTCAGGCCTTCATCATTTCCAAATTTGACAACTCCTTCTTTGTCATATTTGATGCCTGTAACAAGATCCTTATTACCCGTCATGTGGGATGTGCAACCACTATCAAGGATCCAAACACCAGATCGATCTGATGCTTTAAGGGCAATCTGCGCCACCACAGCCTTCTCATTTTTCTTCTTCTTGGTCCATACATTTTCTTTCACACTCGGCATGGATTGAGGCTTCTGTTCTTTCTCAGAGTATGACGGACCACCCTCATCTTGCAGAGCTGCAAATCTGTTCTGAACTTTTAACTCACTTGTTGGTTTATTGATCTGCTGCTTGCGAACATTTTGATTATTCTTTGACACATTTCTCTGAATGATTGATGTGCAATACCTAGCCATGTGTCCAAATCCTCCGCACCAAAAACAGTGTCCTTCAAAATGTGTTCTGGAAAACCGTTCTCTGTTTGGCTGTCATCTCTGCTCATGTTCCCTTCTGTATCTCTTGGCTATGGAACACACAAACTGTGAATGTCCCACTTTCCCACAGCAATAATACCTGATATAGGATGCATTCCCTCATGATATTTCAGCACTGTGATTTCCCCTTTGGGATCTCTGAATATTCTGATTCTGTTTTGTTCCAAAATCAACCTTCACTTTCGGGATGAGTGCTTGCGGTCTGACTGCAATTGTCGCCAATTTTTGTTCTTGACTAAGCCCAGAAACGACCTTAACATCTGAGCTCAATTGCTGTTTCTTTCCTACTGAACTGCAAGGCTCCGCTTTCATTTTTTCTGTCTTCTGAATAGCCTGCTTTTCGGATATCACATTGGGGGTCAAGAGTTTATCTTGATCCTTGAGTTTTTGTCGCAGACTGACCACTTCTTCTTCAAGCTCTGTGATACATCTAACCTGCTCTTTTCCTGTGTTTGTCAGACAATCAATTTCCTTCTTTTGTTCCTCAATTTTAAGCTTATACTCAACAAAATTTTCTGAGCTCTCTGGTGTTGAGGATTTTAGTCTTTCAATTTCTTCTAACAACTCAGACTTTTCTTCATCCTGTTGTTGCATGTAGAGTTTGGCATCACGAACCACTTTATTGGCTTTCTTCGTTTTGGCTCTCCAAACATCTATCTCCTCAAGAGCTCCTTCCAATTCGGCTTCCATATCAATTCTCCCTTCAATTTCTTCTTCTTCTTTAGCATCATCTTCTTCTCCCTTTTGAGAACTACCGACAATTTCCACCAAGGCATTTACCCCACGATCTCTGCAATTTTCTATTTCCTCAACTTCTTCATCCTCAGACTCATCTGAACTTTCAAATTCTTGTGAGAGAAGATTCTTTTTCTTGAAAAAATTTCTCTTGAATTTTTTCTTCCCTTTCACAAAAGCTGAAGACTTCTTTTTGGGAATTTCAACGTCATCATCATCATCATCATCTTGAAACTTCTTGGGGCATCTTGCCGCAAGATGACCAACCTTTCCACATCTAAAGCATGCTAGTGGAAGTTTACCTTTAAACTTTCCTCTTCCTCTTTGTAGATTCAAAGAAAGGAATGACATCACCTCATCTGTCTCTTCTTCTTCATTAGAATCTTCAATGGTGAGCTTCTTCATGGCCTTAAATGCCACCTCTTTAGACTTCCCCTTTTCCACAGCCTCATTATCATCGTTCCTCATTTCATATGCAACCAAGGTGCTGTGCAAATTGTCCAATGTCAGCTCTTTTGGATCTTTATCTTCTAGTACTGAAACTTTTGGATTGAACCGAGGTGGAAGTTTCCTCAAGATGCGCTTTACAATCTTTATGTCTTCAATGACTTCTCCAAGACCTCGCATATCTTCCACAACAATGTTTACCCTATCAAAGAATGCGTCAACAGACTCATTCGGGTTCATTTTCAGATCTTCATATTTGTTCCACAACACCTGCAGCTTTGCCTCTCTGACTTTTGTGTCCCCTTCATATATATTCAAAAGCTTTTCCCACATGGAATGTGACGTTTTGCATGACATCACCTTTGTGTAGATGGGATTGGAAAGGGATCCCCCTAAGGCATTGATTGCTTTGGAATCAGCATCCAACTCTCTATGCTCAGCTTCTGATAAGGCACCACTATTAATATCAGCTGTGATACCATGCATAGCTGCTGAAAACACATCCATTCCCAAGGATAGGAAATAGTGTTGCATCCGATTCTTCCATATCTGAAAATTATATCCGTCGAAGATCGGAATCCCTTTATGATTGGTTACCTCCATTGAGAGAAGAACAACTTTCAACATTTCCCTCTGATACAACTTGTTAGGTCCACTAGGATGGATACCCTGAGAGGGGGGGGGGTGAATCAGGGTATGACTAATTAAAAATTAATGCCCGTTCTGATCTTGTTTCGCTGTTAAGCAAAACACTCTTCTCTCTTTTCCCTGTTGCACGATATAAACAGAATGTAAAGCAAGCACAGGACACAGCAATTTTACTTGGTTCACCGCTAAGGGCTACGTCCAAGAGCATACGCCGACAGGTTGCCGGTCGTACCAAATTCCACTAATCTTCACTAGCTGTGGATTACAAGGTTCGGGCTAGATCACTTCTATGCCCAGGCTCACTGCCTTTACAATGTTTAGGGTCAGCTCACTGCTTTCCCAAGGGTCACTCCCTGTTTCTCTCTCTCTGGCTCACTGCCGGTGGAGAGGATCACCTTCTTCCTCTTCCTGAGCTCACTGCTCTTGGATGGAATCCACTCACATTTTATAGACCTGTAGGTCTCTTCATTTTCCTGAAAGAATGCATCTTCTCTTGTATGTAGATGCTCTGATGAAGTTTACCTTTCACCCGTTGATGAATATCTCTTTGCACCGAAGGTATCGGGCAAACTTCCAGCTTCCACACAGTCTGAAAATCACTGCGGGAACAAAACCTTACTTGGTGCGCAAGTCAACCTCGGTGCGCAAGTATCGGCGCGCAAGTCACAACGGGCGCGCAAGTCTTCCTCTGACACTTGCGCGACACAAGCTTCCTCAACTCTAAACTTGCGCGACTCTCTTCCCTTTATGCCCAAACCACCATTAGTGCGCAACTGCAAACCGGCGCGCAACTTCTAACACCGGCGCACAACTTCAACCACTGGCGCGCAAGTCCCACCTGCGCGAACACACACACCACTTGCGCGACCACCACACCTGCGCGACGGGAGCTCTCGTCTTAAACTCCGGTTCGAAATGAGGAGGGGTGGTCCGGTATTTATAGGCAATCTGACCACCCTGCGCGACGGCGCGCAAGTCACCTGCGCGACCCTTTCTCGTCGCGCAAGTCTTCTCTCCTTTAGACACTTGCGTGACCAACTCCCAAACTTGCGCGATCCTATTTCCTTAGCCATATTTTGATCTTCTGATCTTGAAAAACATGTGGTGCGCAAGTTTCCTGTACATCATGTTCGCGGCGCGCAAGTCCCTTTGCCAAAAACACTTTTCTTCATTTGCCGATTTTCAGGCCCAAAAATTTGGCAAACACTGGAAATCGGCGCCACCTTGTATCTGTTCTTTTTGTACCGCCTCCAGATCATTCATTCCTTTTATCGACGTTCTTGAATCAAACATGGATTGTTGACCTCAGCTCTTGAACTCGACATTCCACCATGAAATCCTCTTTGTCAACAATCACAACTCAGATGTCCACTTTGTCAACAAACACAATCACCTCAAAAATGCTTCAATGATACCTTGAGGGATTTTTGCCCAACAAAAATCATCATCTAAATATACACAAACATAGAAACCAAGATATTAGATGTCAGGAGAGGTCAGGTTTACCTAATATGGGTAGTCCAATGCATTGATTTGGAAAATATTTACCTCTAACTCTTGGGGGCAGGGGTCGGGCCCAAAAATATTATTGCCTAGGAGGGAGGAGAGGGAGATGAGAGAGGGGGACATCCCGCGGGGTGTTCTTCCATGGGGGGTCTTGCGCGGAACTTGAGAGGGGGTCGGGGGATGTCAGAGGAGGAGATTAATCCAAGAGAGGAGGGGGATGTTGCCAAGAGATGGAGATGAGAGGGGAGGGGGAATTTCACCAGGACCCGAGAGGGGAGGGGGATGTCATCATTAGAAGAAGGAGTCGAGATGGGAAGCGGAACGTCACTAGAGGAGAGGGAGGGGGCTGGGAGGTGGATGCGGAGGCATAGGCCGAGATGAGGTCGAGGTCGGGGGGGAGGAGTGCACGGGAATTAAATTTTGCGAGGTAGGGAGCCCTAAATTTGGTATAATGTTTCCCCATGGTTAATAAAAACCATGTGTAATAGTTCTCTTTCCCAACAGATTTATTGAACTGTTGGGAAAACCTAACATAAAACAGGATATGCCAATGGTTTACTAGAACCATTGTTATAGGTTCGTTTTCCCAACGGGTTTTCTAAACCATTGGGAACAATGTGTTGGTATAGCCTCGATTTCTAGTAGTGTAAGTCTATAATTATGAGGTTGTCAAGTTCAATATTGGTTTTAGAGGTATGAGGGTGGTGTCTCTTTCTAGATGCCTCTTGGTATCCCTGATGTTCTTTTATAAATTCAATGTGGTGGGTGGACAACTCAAGATAAATGGTTAAAATATCTATGAAATTTCATGCGAACAAGTCCCGATGTTGCTTCAGGAAGGAGTTATATGCCTCTTTTTCTTCAAAATTCATATCTGAACATATCAAAGTGGGGTTTGTATCTTCTTTTATGCCCATATTTTTTCCCTAAGTTCATCAATATTGGTAAATAAACTATCCTCAAATGCTGGTGGATAATCTTTGAGGTATTCCTTCTATTGATGTTCCTCATTCCCTATAACTTCCACCTCTTCCTGTGAAGTAGGTGATGTAAAAAATTTCCTAGAGTTTGGGGAGGAATCGTTATTTGGGAATTTAGGATATGAAGAAACTATTACTAGATGGATTGATGACGTGTGACCTTTTTTGAGCTCTTAATGGGATATAAGGGAATGAGAATGAGAATATTCATTTTACTCTATTGACAAGACAACTTATTCAATCATAGCTGATGGAATTGGGATTTTTCAAAGCTCATGATAAGGAATGAAGACATTGTCATCAGGGAATTCAATACTTCATAGATAGATTACAACTTCTTCAGTGTTGTTGGGATCGGTTTTCGTTATTGAAATCATGTAAGTCACTGAATTTGTGCTCAAATTTGGGCCCACCTCTTTGATTTGGTTGATGTGAAGCACATACTCTTCACAGAGATTCTTGAATAGATTATATTAAATCATCTCCAGACCATTTAGCACAATTATTCAAGTGACATCATCAGTCATGGGTTGTTTTTCATCCCTCTGATAGAACCCTACATTAGTTTACATTGACTAATAGGATTTGAATGGGGATTTTTCACCATCAAATGTCACTATTTTTCAACTAATACAATTATATTTTGGTATAGTTGGTATGATGAAGGGATAGTTGCTTGTTGATGTTTCCAGGGTCTTCCCAATAGAATGTTGAATGTCGTATCTTACTAAACAACCATGAATTTTGAATTGAACAAGAGATCTTCGAACTGATTCTGTAGTTGTATTCTCCAAGTGGATTTTACACATTCTATTCATAACCATGTATCATCATAGTACAAGGGGACTAGTTAGATTCATTGAAACCTAGTAGATGAAGTCTCTCGACCAGAATGGGGTTGACTCTAGGGCCATTGTCTATAAATTATCGTTAGATATCAATGTCATTTATCAAACCAAATATATAAAAGGGTCTAACATGTACCTATATGATTACATCCTCATCCTAGTCTGTGAAGGATGTGACCATGTATAATTCTGGAGAGTCGTTCTCTGCAAGATATACTTCATCAGTAGTGAATTAGAATTCAAATTCCTAAGGGCTTTACAATGCCTCTATGTATTCATCCTAAAGTTCATTAGATAGAATAAAGGTGTCCAATATTGAAATCCTAGCTAAAACTGGTTCTAGTTTCTTCAAAACATCACACTGTTGGTCTAATGTTATGAATTTTCTATCATGCAGATGCTCTTTTGTATGTGCATTAGGAAATGAATCACTTGATGTAGATGGATTAGCAATTATAAAAGGAATTGGATGCACTTATACTCTCATTGGATTATGTCAACTAGATCATTCTACACACAGAGGTTGATAAGGTGATGAGATTTCCTCTAGCCAATCTTATAGGATGATTATATTGAGAAAAACATTGAATTGTGTGGGGTAAAATTATTTCTCATGTTGAAATCATGAGAGATCTCTCCTGGAAGTTTCATCCATGTAGACGGTTTGAATAGGGATATAGTTTGAGTAGTGACTCTTAGAATGAATGTGTATTAACATGTATTCTTGACTCTAATGGACTATTCCCCCAGTAATTTGGGTTTATAGTCACACTCTTCCATCGAGAAGGGATCCATTAAGTGAACAATGTTAATGTAACTGAGTATCAACTCTTCATCTGATGAAGATCACTTCTGTAGGTTTTACCCTTATTTTACTATTTGGTGGGGGCAGTTCCCATTCTTCTAGGTTTCTAGAATGAAGTCCACTAAATTTATATACAACATTGGATTTTTCAATGGCTCATATTCCTACATTTTCATATTACTCTTCTGGATATATTATTTTTTGGATGACTAGATTCCATAGGACTGAGATGTTAATGGGGTCAGGTGTGTTGTAGTGGAGGTGGTTGAGGAATAAATTTTTTGTTTCAACTGATCTTAGAGGATATCATGATTCTATTTGATCTTATTTTTGACCATCCAATCACTGAAATTCAACATACCATTTCTGTTAACTTTGTTTCATTAATTATCCTCCTCTAGATCAGTGGTAAAGTCACATGGAGCTTGAGATGTTGTCCTACCCAAATTCACTTGCTCGGAGTCCACCATCTATTGTAGGTTGTATTTGAAAACCAATCATTCTTGGATGTTGTGACCCAATGGTGGATGGAAGGTGAAATAGTTAAAGAGATCTTTGTCAAAATCCTTTTTGGGATTCTTAGGATTTGGTATCTTAATCAAGTTGTTTCCAATGTAAATATTAATTGTCTAGGGAATTTATCAATTTTAAAAGAAAATTCCTTGTTCATGATCCCGTAAAATAATTGTTATAAATTTTCCCTTACTTCATCCTGACAAAGAGAGTTATATTTTTTATGTTTTAGCGGTGGACCTTGACATTATGGTGCAAGATTTAAATAAGTGTCTAGTGAAGTGGAATGTTTATGTATAATAGTGGCTGCCTCTATATTCCATGTACTCTTTCCATGAACTACATGAATTAATCCGGACTTTCCCCTCATCTGTGTGATTTAGTCTTCCACACTTTTTTTTAATCTTGGGGATTTCTCAAAATCCACTAGATCATTTTACATGGATGTGTTGTATGCACAATTCATCATAAATATTCTCTATACAACTGGGGAAAAAGTCTTATAGAGGAAAAAATAGGTTTATGGAGTATGTCATTCCTTTCCATCGAGCAATTTAATATGAGACCTTATAACTCTCCAATGATTGTGTCTTTAGAGGTCAATAACTATTTTATTCCATAATTTCAAGATGAAACTCAAGATAAACTTTAGAAAAATAACTTCTCACGCTATAATTGATTGATCTAGAAATCCAGTGTACCATTGTAAGGATGGCCCCATTAGTGAGTTCAGGAAGAAGCTATGTTTCACTACCTATTGTTGTTCAAGGGTCCCCATCATGAGATCAATGTGGGACACAAAATTTATCAAGTGATGCTCTGTGTCTCAGATATACTAAAATATGAAACCTATTATTCTTAATGTTCAGTGGTAGAACTATCTAATTAACCCATTTGGGTAAGGCTTCTTCTTAGGTTGCACTATTGCACGTCATTCCTCCATGGCTTCCAATCATGCCATTAGTGACTCAATGTTATACATGAACCCTTGAGGAATGTATGTCTTGGAAGGATCTTGAACATGGGAAGTGGTCGGTAGGTGCATCTGTGGTGGCACTACAGATATTTTCCATGGGTAGCTTTTAGGTTCGGGTGTATAAGTATGCACCTGGAGCCTTTATTTCTATATACCCAATGGAAAAAACTCATAATCTATTTTCAAGGTTTCTAATTACACTTGTTTTCAGTATACCACGTCGATTGTAAGTTCTATATCATCCTTATTTGTTATGGGAAACCCTATTTTTTTGTGGTTTCTCAGCTATGAGTATGAGCTAAGGATCTACTTGGAGAACATATTTAAAATTAAGGCTGCCTTAGAGTAGTTCTACATTGAGTCTCATTAATTAGTCCTTCTCTTCCTATTATTGAGATAATATTTCTCCAACTGTGAATGGTATAACATTTTCAGAGAGTTGGTGAGGTGTGAGCTTAATTTACCCTTTTATATGTTGTGTCCCTCTAAGTTGGTAGTGGAAGATTGATTGAGGGAATGCCTAGATTTCTAGTGATTCTCTAGTTCCAATCATGCACAACTCCTTTAATAATCTTAGTGTGTACCATATTTTGAACCTAAAATTCATCCTCCCACTCTTCTAAATTGTCATCGTGTTCTCTAGGGCCTGTGGTGGTAGTGTTAATGACATTAAAAAATGTGTAATGCATTGAATACATTTTATTAGTGTCATTGAGTGACTGTCTATTTTTATATCCTCTATGATGAATTCTCCTCTATCTTTTTAATTCTCTAGGATTTTTTTTGAAAATAGTAATCCAAATGGGATCTCTAGATAGTTATTTTTTGAACGTTCCCAATGAGTATATTGAATCATGATATAGGAAAAATTGGGTGGATTCATTCTGAAACATTTATCCTAATCAGGAGAAGAGTGACATCTACTGATTAGCGGTTGTTGTGGTGAAATATTCTCTGGCTCTAAGGGATGGGGATATAAATATTCTTCTTTTACTAATCTTCGGTATTATTCTTCAAACCTCGTAGTTTGTGTTGAAAAAGCACACAACCCTACGGGATGGGGTTTCTCAATGATTGTCATCACTTATACTATCACAACTTTACTTCTAATTTTATGGGGTTTTATTCAAACATGGGATGGGTGAATTATTTTCTATGACCCTAAATCACCCACTTTTGAAGATTGATTCATTTTTTCCAGTATTATCATTGTCTGATGATTGGATTTCCAAAATATAGAGGCATTCCTGATATTTTCAGTTTCTTGATGCAAAAGTAATTCAATACCATGCTCTCTTTGGGCCCCACGTCAGTTAGATTCATTCATGGTGATCACATCATCATTTTTGTACATAGTATATTTATTGAAGTCAGACAAAAGATATCGAATTGCAAGACACCACCTTTGGCGGGCATTTTTGGTTGGGGGTCACAGTGAAATATAACTCTCAATGTTTTCCCAATTCTTATATATGAACACCATATGGGGTATTTTTTATTATCCGTTGCTATAATTTTAACATGATGAGGTATGAACATAGAAGGGATCCTTATTATTCCATGAACATTGGATGACATACATCTAGGAGAGTTTTCATGCCGATTTGGTATTGCATCCCTTATATTACCCAAATGTGATATTGATACACATCGTAGGGTAAAATGTTTTCTCTCATGTGACGATGTGTGTTCAATATATTGAGGTAAATGTCATGCACACATTATTTCGACAACACCTATATTGAGGGGTGACAAAAGGCCAGAACATGAATAGTATGTCATCTTTAGTCAGCTGTTTCCTAATGTTCATAGTAACGCCCTGACCCCAGTTACCCAGAGTTGGTGAATTATTACATAACATTGGCATGATCACAAAAGATCAAGTCTTGAAAGACCGATTAGTTTTGTAGACTTGGAATAACTAGACACATTCATAAAGTTTACATTACATCATAAAATGAAAACTACATCAACATAGTCTCCATAGTCCACACTCATATCCCCTCATACTATCCCTGTAGTTCATTCATAAAATACTTATTCACATCTTGGGAAAAATAAAACATAGAAATGGGTGAGCTCAAATGCCCAGTAAGGATAACAATATAGGAGAAAGATTCATAAATAAGAAAAAACATTTAAGGAAATGTATAACTAAAACAAAAGCCTTTTAAACTTGACCTTCAGCATAATATGGAAAAAAATAAAATGAAATAATGCCATTTACTTATTCACATGGATATTATACTAGTCTAATAATCACATGCAATATCAATAACCACTTTCATAATGATGGAATTCATAATTCCAGACTATCATAACCACATAGTCAAAGCCTTATGTCGAGACTAAAAATATGATTTTGTCAAGGCCTTGTTCCAAGACACTAATTTGTATCTTGATACCTACTGATGCATCAAGGAGATATAGTGGGCTCCACCCATCACTTTTTAAGTCCAATGCATTCCTCATAAGAATAGGTTTAAACATAACAAAAACATTCGTATTAAAACTATCATATGAAATGTCAATACTTTCACCATAAACCATGAATGGTATAAAAAAACATATCCATGGTAAAAAATATCACAAATACTTCAATATAATATGGATGTTTTGTATCATAATAAATCAACTTCAAATAAGCTTAAAATCCATCAAAGGATGTTTACATAGAAGAAATAAAAACTATTTGAGATAAATATCGCTTTCTTTAATCATTTAAAAGTCACATAATTATAAAATAAAACATTTAATTTGAAAATATCCTTATAAGATTTTAAGGTAAATTTCTAAGATTTTATAATGGGGGAAAATAGCCACACCCTCCGTATAAGTTAAAAAAGACATTATTACCTTAATTTTGTCGAAAAGGTTAAAAAGGAACTTGTTTGGAAAACGATGGAAGGATTCCTTTCAAACCATTTTATAAAAAGTATAAAAGGGGTATAAAATTATTTAACCCATAATCTAGTAAATAGTAAAAATGTTTTGAAATACATTTTTAAGAAACATGGATGTGGATGATAAACAAGTCCCAGTAGATAAATACGTATAAACAACCTTAGATAATGAAGAGATTGTGAAATAAACCCCTACCTTGTAATTTTCCTTGGTTGAGTGTATGTTATTCTCCTATATAATGGTGAAATAATTGTTATAAAATTATACAAGAATCATATACATTAATATGATATCATATATGATCTTTTAACATTGATTTGTTAATAATATCTTAGTATTATCATCGTTTCTGGTGTTAACAGATTCATTTTTCTTTATATTAGTTGTTATGTGAGCCATATTTATTATGTATGGGATATACATTGTTCATATAAAGAATGATATCATGTCTCTAAAAATTATTTTTATTCATAAAATAAAATTTCGTCTTGAATGGATACTATGGGGAATGACTCTCATCGCGTTCGTAGAGACAGTAATCTGTACGTATGCACGAACGACAATATCGTTCTTTTGATATTAAAATAATATATAATTGGATGTTATATCATATATATAGAATAATTATAATGTAATATTTATTATTTACATGAATTACACATCATTATGGTACCCAACCAAATAATAATGTAATGAATAACAATTACTCCACGACGTAGAGACGGCAGGCCGTACGTACGCACGTATGGTGAAATGTCATTCAATGGATGGATATAATACTGAATATGGTTGTATCATATTTATAAAAACATCACAATATAAATATATATGATACTGGATTAATTATTTTAGTATGGAAATAACAAATAAATAAGAAGTTGAAGAAGAAAGGAACTTGAAAGATGGTGGTGAAAACATTACCTCTTCTTTGGGTTCTTCCTTTTGATTTGATGAAAAGGGCTCCTTAGGATGGCTTTATGACTAAAGGAATGCATCTAAGATTAATGAAGGATGTTTGAGAGGGTATTTGGGAAGAGGTTTTCTGAACCAAAAGGCTTTCAAGCTATGAATAATTGGTAAGAAGTGGTGTCCTTTTATAAGGGGGAGGAGGGGCTCTTTAGGAAAAACTTAAAGTATTAATTTTTAATTAATTCATATTTGGTTTATAATAGTTCCAAAGTAAATTATTAAAATTATAAGGTGGGGATGAGTCTAAATCCTTTTATCTAATAGATTTTAGACAGGTTTTGGTCACTATATTAACCTTATCATTTATATTTAACTCTTAGTTAAATAGTTTGATATTTACCATGTCACTTTGTATTTTTATATTATATGGTTAATAAACATACTATATACTTCTAAGTGACCCCTCGAGTGGCCCATTAATGATACCAATATAATTATATAAGTCATTTGGATGACCATTAGATTTATAGGAATATAATATGAATTAATAATATAATATTTGTTTTGAAAACTCTTTTCTGTCTACTTTGAAACTATTTAATAATTGATTTTTGTTAAAGTCGTAGAAACATTATTAATTAGAAAAAAAATCATTATGAAATCCTAACATGTCATATTAATCAATAAAATTTTTGGTTGGCATCAAAACTTTCAAATTATATTTATTTTAATATTTATAATACCAATTATTTGATTTGTTCATTAATAAGGAAAATACTGCATCATTATTGTCTCATAAATAAATTTAATTATTGAATGTCTAAAAATTATAAGTAAAATAGCATTATGTAGGAAATATTTTAACTTTGTAATAAATATTTATCATTAAAAATATAACATATATAACCCTATGTAAAAATTGTTTTTCTAAAACATATATGCTTATGTCATTTTTCTGTTTATTTTAACTTAATTATTATAAAGTGTCATTATCTTGTACAATTGGATCCATGGGGTCTCAAAATCAACCCAAAGATGCCCATGGTTGAAAATGTATCAACCAATAGGGTTAGGACACGTTTTAGGGTAATTTATTATTATTATTATATTATATTTTTACCCTTATTTACCGGATTTACCCTTTAACCACGGTAAATAAAATATTTACCGAAGTAATTATTCAAAAGGTCTAAAAATAAAAGTTTCCTATTTACACTATTTGGACCTCCTGATTCTAAATTTGGAATCCATTTTTCTAAATTCACAACACAGAATTTGCAGTAATTAATTTAAAATTAATTCTGTGTTGTCAAAACAAAATGCGTGTTTTTAAGAGATAATAACTATCAAAAGATTGGCACTTGCATATGATGCAGAGTATGCAAGGTGGAGTGCGACCAGTGGATCCTCTTTTTATTCCTGAGATGGGTGTTGATGCCCAATTCCTAGAGAACTTCTTGTGTATGATGAAGAGTATGCAAGGTGGAGTGCGAACTGCCCCGAGTATGGCAGAGTTGACCCGTGAGTTTCAGTCGCAGCATCCTCCTACGTTTATGGGATATGGAGGTCCACTTTCTATGGAGTCCTGGTTGGAGGCTATTCTGACCATCATCGAGCACCTTGAGATTCCTTCAGAGTGGAGGGTCAAGATCACAACTTATATGCTCCATGGTTCATCTAGGAGGTGGTGGGATGTCATCGCCCAGTCGGGACAGCATAGAGATATGATCTGGACTGATTTTCGGACCATCGTCTACGATTACTTCTTTCCCCAGACTTTGAGGGCTGACAGAGCTAGGGAGTTTATGAATCTTCAGAAAGGGACCATGACGGTTATGGAATAGTCGTCGCATTTCACTGAGTTACATCATTTTTCTCCTACCCTGGATGCTGATTATCTCGCAGCCGCTAGGTATTTTGAGGATGGGCTATGTTTTTTCATCCAATCACAGGTTAATGTGTTCAGGTTGACGACCGTTTCAGATATTTTCAATCAGGTGTTGATCATAGATAGGAACTTGAGAGAAGCAGATAGTGTGAACCCGGGTGGTTCGGCACCGAAGGGTTCTAGTGGATCTGCTTCTAGGAAGAAGCAGAGTTTTGAGGACTCTCGCGGTGTTAGTGGTGGTCATAACCTTTTCTCAGGTGGAACTCTTATCGGTCACCAATGTGGGGTTTCAGGACATATGAAGAGGTAGTGTACGCGAAGCCCAGTAGAGTGCAGAGGTTGTGGTAGGTTGGGTCATCTCCACTGCTTCTCCAGGACTTTTCCCCTAGGTTCCTGTGAGAAGGGATCTTTACCTACTCCATGATCTGGAACTGGATCGGCGGTATCATGTCAGTCAGGCGGCTAGAATACCGCCGGTCGATCAGGCTGTGGAAGTAGTCGAGGTAGAGGATATCAGGCGTATGACTCTCAACACCAGCAGGGTGGGTCTGCTCATGGTAGCCAGGCTGTGACTCAGGGCCGTGGTCCATGCCAGTTTTATGCAGTCGAGACTACGCCACAGGAGTAGTACGCCGGACCATCTACTGTATGAGGTACGATTCTAGTTGCCTCTACAATAGTATCTGCTTTGTTTGATACAGTTTCTTCTCACTCTTTTATATCGCAAGTGATTATCGGAAGTCTGGGCCTCAACGTAGAGTCGTGTCATGGTATGATCACGTTAGATACCCCATTGGGTGTCTGTTCAAAGGTTGTTCGTCACTGTGAGAATTGTGCCCTCGAGGTGGGCAGTAAACTTTTCATGTGGAACCAGTGTGTTCTGGACATGATAGGTTTTGATGTAATAATCGAGATGGACTGGTTAGTTCCCTATAGTGCCTGAATTGACTGCTATCATTGGAGGGTGTCATTTAGGTCACCCGAGGGTGACACACATCTGCATAAGGGATAATGAGATCTTAGTGCGACACGAGCAGGACTAAAACACCATTATTTTGGTGGTGTCATGGAACAGGTTTCAAGTCTTTATATCGATGACCAAGGGTTACAACCCACTATTTATCCTCTCGTGGTGGAGCATTTTAGTGATGTATTACTTGATGTTTTCTCTGGTCTACCTCTGGTGCGAGAGGTGGAGCTTACTATTGAGCTTATACTAGGAGCAGCACCAGTGATCATTACTCCATATATAATGTCACCAAAGGAACATATGGAGCTTAAGAGTCAGTTGGAAGACCTGGAAGAAAAAGGTTTTATACATCCCAATACTTCTCCTTGGGGATCATTGGTTCTTTTTTCTAAGAAGGCAGATGGTACCCTTCGCATTTTTGTGGATTATCATAAGTTAAATCAGCTGACTAATAAGAATCAGTATCCTTTACCTTGAATTGACGACCTCTTCGATCAGCTTCGAGGAGCAAAGGTGTTTTCAAAGATATATTTGAGTTTGGGTTATCACCAGGTGCATGTTAGGACTTCGGAAATACCTCTCATGGCGTTCAAGATCAGGTATGGTCTCTATGAGTAACTAGTCATGTCGTTTGGGCTTAAAAATGCACCTGTAGTGTTTATGGATCTTATGAATCAGATGTTTCACCCTTACCTTGATTCATTCGTGGTTTTATTTGTAGATGATATCTTAGTCTAGTCATGCTCGAGACATTACCAGGCAACCCATCTTCAGATTGTGCTGAATACACTAAGAGAGCATCAGCTTTATGTTAAGCTTAGTAAATACCACTTTTGTATAGAAAAAGTTCACTTCATGTGTCACATTATTTCTGAGTTGGGAGTTTCCGTTGACCCTGAGAAGGTGGGTGCTGTAATTTCTTGGGGGCAGCCCAAGAATGTATTTGATATCAGGAGTTTCTTGGGGCTTTCCAGATATTATAGGTTGTTCATTCAGGACTTTTCATGCTTGGAAACACCGCTTATAGTTTTGACCAAAAAGGGGGTGAGATTCGATTGGTCAGAACCTTGTGAAGTAGCTTTTCAGAAACTGAAGGTAAGACTAACTTCAGCACCAATAATGATCTTGCCGGAGCCAGGAAAAGCTTATACGGTCTGTTGTGATGCGTCAGGTATCAGTCTTGGAGCTGTCTTGATGCATTACGATTGAGTCGTTATGTATGGATCTCGTCGGTTAAAGGCTCATGAACGGAATTATCCGACGCACGACCTCGAGTTCGCAGCTGTTGTACATGCCTTACACTTTTGGAGACACTACGTGTTGGGAAAGAGTTTTGTGGTGTTCACTGACCACAAAAGCCTGAAATATATCATCACTCAGCGGGATCTAATTCTTAGGCAATGTAGGTGGGTCGAGTACCTGCAATCCTTTGATTATGAATTGGCCTACACTCTTGGGAAAGGAAATTCAGTAGCTGATGTGATAAGTCGAAAAACTCAGTCGAAAGTGGTTTGGGAATCTAATGAAGAGTGGAAGCAGATGGCCCTTTTTTCAGAGATGCATGTTGAGGTTCAGGATGGTCAGGATCATACTATTCTATCAGCCTTAGTGGTGACATCTACTCGTTTGGAACGGGTCAAGGATAGATAGTTGTCAGATCCGGAAGGCCTTGTTCTACAAGAAAGTGTCGCTGATGATGCCTCTACAGATTGTACCATGGATGAGGGTGATAATTTATTGTTCTATGGGTGTGTAAGGGTCCCAACAGACATTAGAGAGGATATGATGAGGTATTTCCACGCCTCAGCATGGGTAGTTCACCCAAGCATCACCAAAATGTATCGTGATTTGCGACGACAGTACTGGTTTCCTAGCATGAAACGAGAGATAGCCAGTTTTATCATGTGTTGTTCCACCTGTCAGTAGGTGAAGGGAGAACATCAGCATCCGACAGGGTTTTTACAGCCGTTTTCCATTCCGGAGTGGAAATGGGATGATGTTTCCATGGAATTCGTAACCAGTTTACCCGGGTCACCTCGTGGCAATGATGCAGTGTGGGTTATCATCGATCGTCTGACAAAGGTCGCACATTTCTTACCTATGCAAGATACCTTCACAGTTGATGACTTGAGAAGATTGTACGTCAAATAGATAGTGTGCCTTCATGGAGAACCTCTATCCGTTGTCTTAGATATATATCCTTGTTTTACATCTCGGTTCTGGAAGGCTTTACAGAAGGCCTTGGGTATGCAAGTACATTTGAGCATGGCCTATCACCCACAGACTAACAGACTGACCGAGCAAATGATACAGGTACTAGAGGACATGTTAAGTGTTTGTGTTCTCAATTTTGTAAGTTCATGGGAGAAACACAATCCTCTTGTCGAGTTCAGTTGTAAAAATAGCTTCCAGGCTCCCGTTGAGATGGCTCCCTATGAATCCTTATATGGTAGAACTTTTCACTCGCCTTTGTGTTGGCTTGAAGCAGGGGAGGCAGTTGTTCTAGGACCATGTCTTGTGCAGGAGACTACAGAGCAGATACAACTTTTTAGGAAGCGTATGCAGACAGCTCAGTCTAGACAACAATCCTATGCAAACAATAACTGGCGACCTCTTCAGATTGAGGTTGGGGACCGAGTTTTCTTGAAGGTCTCACACAGGTTGGGGCAGAGACGTATACCAAAGCAGGGAAAGTTTTCACCGAGGTTCGTAGGACCCTTTGAGGTGGTGAAGCGGATCGGGCCAGTAGCTTACCAGCTTACTTTTCCATAGAGATATCAGGCCATGCATGACGTTTTCCATGTATCTCAGCTATGTCGGTTATTTTCAGATCCGATTCACGTTTTTTAGCCTGATGAGGTTGAACTAGACATGGATGCTTCCTTCGACGAATATCTGATGTGAATAGTTGACCGGGTTTTGAAGACACTCCGTGGAAAGACTGTTCGTCTTGTATGGGTATTTTGGCAGCACGTCTGGGTACAAGATGAGACCTGGGAGTGAGAGGTTGATGTACATTCTCAACGGCCATAGATTTTCATCGATGACACCTCAGTACCCTCAGATGGACACCTCGAGGACGAGTTTCTCTATGGAGGAGAGTTTGTAACGACCCGACTCTTTGGAAAAGGTACATATCATTAGTTTTTCTTTCTAACCTTTCCTTTAAGCTTGTTTAATGTGGTTAATGTTCAAAGGAAGGTCTGGGAAGTGTTCGGGGTTTGTTCAAAGCCGAGATTTTGAGAAATGGACTTGCAGACAAGGGCGCACGGCCTGCGCACGTCTTGCACACAGTTTGGGTAAACCATGTGGCCTTTGGTCTGGAATCAGGGAGGTGTGCACAGTTTGCGCACGGTTTGGTAAACCGTTCCTCTAAACCGTGAGACCCAGATATGGGTAGATTTTCCTTTTTTCTCTTAATTAATTTATAAGGCCTTAAGCCTTTCTTTCTTCTTCACATGGACAAAACCAGAGGGGAGCCTTCTTTGAGCTCCCAAACCCTCTTCTCACTCAATCTCTTGTGGTTTCCTCCCTCGGTGTCCGTTCCTTGATCCGAAGAAAGCATTGTAAGGGCCAAGGTAAGCATTACCTCACACACCCTTTTCTCCTCAAAAAATCTTTCCTTCTGTCTAGTTATTTTTATGCAGGCTCATATATCCAATTTTTAGGGCATTGGAATGGAACTCAGATATCTTCCAACCTACTGTGAATTTGAGGTCGATATCGAGAGATCCTACTCCTATAGCTCTAAGGGAAGTGGTCACGTGGTTTCCATTTTTTATTTTCGCCTTTTTGAGTTATTGTTGTCATTCCATGGTTTTTCTTTCTCCGAATCTCGTATTTATAATGACTGTTTCATATCTAAATGACTCGTGGGGTATAAGAGTGATGAATATAACCTTGATAGTGTGTTTGGATTTGTTATGGACTGGGATTGGTCAACTATAGGTGCTATGCCTTGAGAATTGGCTCTTTTTTAACCTTTGAACCTTAAAATTTCGTCTTGAAAGCCATATTCCATGTTAGGAAAATGGGATGACTTAGTTAGAGGTTGGCTAGGATGAGAGATCCTAAACCCCTTTAATGACTTAAAATATATGTATGCCATTTATTTTCTAATGTGATAAGATATAAGATGGTTTTCCTTATAGAATGTGATGTGAATGGTTATATTTTGATGTGTTTACTTTCTTGTGATAACCCATGTGTGGGCAGAGGCATTTTTACCCATGCCAAATGAATCTTTGTGTTTTGGGCGGGAGGCATTCTTACCCCATGCCAGATAAATCTCAATGCTTAAGGGCGAGAGGCATTTATACCTCATGCCTATATAACCTTATGGGTGGGAGGAATTTCTACCCCACGCCGATTATAGTTCTTGTGGAAGAGAGGCATTTATACCTCATGCCTATATAACCTTACGGGTGGGAGTCATTTCTACCCCATGCCAGTTACAGTGCTTGTGGATGAGAGGCATTCATACCTCAGGCCAGTGATACATTTATGTATGTTAGAATCATGTATGAGAGGCATGTTTACCTCATGTCAGTGATAACCTATACATATGTACTTATACCTATAGTGATTGTTTAGTTCACCAGTCGCGAGCTAAAGTAGGTAGACCCGCCAGGTGTCCTTCCGAAACTTGAGCGGGTGGTTTGTTTATATACATTGCTTTACTTACTTGTAGTCAATTACTCAATTTGCTTGCAAACAATTATATGGATTACACGTAGACATCGTTGGTGGTGGCCTACTAAGACTTGTCTCACACCCTACCCGGGCGACCTCTTGGGAACCCGTGTAGACTTCACTACTGTAGGTACAAGCATGAGAAAAGGCCCATCATTAGGTTGTTGACTTATATACATTCTATATGGAGATCTAGAGCAGAGTATTGAGCTTGGATAGAGATGCTCATGGACTAATTTTGTTCTTTTTGTATTATTGTATAGCATTCTTGTCTTCTATTTCCATTCTACTAGCATGCCATGCATCCATTTTGTATTATACACTTCTTGTGTGGATTTTGTATATCTATCAAGGTTTTCCTTACTTCTGTTGTTTGGATGAATGTTTCCCTTTTTCTCCTGTTTATCCATTGGTTTTGCTTCCGCTATTTCTATTACCTTGATGTTATTCTGTTGTGTACTCTGACATGGGAGTATAGTGTCCCCACTGACTTACCATTAGACCCTCATTGCTAGTCGGCAGCCCCTGGTTTATGGGGAGACGAGTCAGGGGTTATGTGGCCAACCAGTCTTGGGGCTCGGGTTGAGCGGCAGCTGGGTCCGGGACGTCACATCAATAATTTCCCCTTCGTGTACTCCTAAGTTCATAATATGAGATACTCATTTAGAGGCTTGGATTTTATCATCAATTGAATATATAAAAGAATCTAACTCCATAATATACTCTTGTACATTAGCTATGTTATTATCTAGATAGTAATCAGAGTGTTCCTAAATATCACCCACATCTGGTATTCGAATGCCATGGTGGAGGAATTCCCATTTATCCCTAAGATAATGTGTCTCAATCTCCCAATGGTGAATGGATGAAGGTCTCACATAATTCAATCTCAGTATGGTTGATTGTGGAGAATATTTAACACATTCTGACTATTGAGCCACTACAAGCCTCCCTTATTCTTTAGAAAGTTCAACATATGAAATATGAACCTTTTTTTGATGGAAGCAACTGGATCACCTTGGCATCATAGGTATTTCTTATCAATCCCTAGTTTTCCTAGTATACCTCATGTTAGGATGTTCTAAATGCTCTAAAACCTCTGAAACATCTACAACATCTCTTGTTTTGGACTTCTAACCATGATTTTCCCACACAACATTTGTTGTAGATTCCACTATATATATTCTTTTCATCAAATCCCCTTAAGGACATGAAGAATCCCATTACTTGAAATATCCAGCTTCCAATCGGATTGATGTATCTGGTGGAGGTATCGTAATTGACAATTTGGAAGCCTTTATAGCTGTCAGAATCCATAATTATCTTGATACCATTGGGTGTTTCTCGTGTCTAACATACGTGTGTGTAAAATTGTTTGATTGTTGAAGACATATGAACTAAAGAGAAAACCTATAAGGGATGTAATCCTCATAGATAATTTCACCATCAGCCTTGTTTGATAATACACCATCCCCGAATGTCATCATATAAGACATCATCTTATAATTATTTTCCTTTTCATCATCAATAAAAGTTCCAATTGGCGGGTTACCAAAAGGAAAGAAGTTGAATTCTACTGAGACATTCAATGCCTTTAGTAGTATATCAGGTCTCAAATTTTGATGATATATATGAGAAACGTTCTGTAAAAATAGGGTGAATCGACCATTGGAGGCTAACTAAATTCAACACTGAGTTTGAATAAATTTTTGCTTCTATCCATCCCCACAACAATTGAAATGGCCCTCCATTTCTAAATGAAACATTCCGATTGTATTAATGTAGTATATAATAGTAAATTCATTCCAATACAAGAGTTATTAACCCAATATACTTCCCCTCTACTAATTTATATGCGATAACAAAAGTCCCCAGCATTACATCGCCTCTGGACTCACAAACTGGAAACAAGTAAACACTTAACAACATGGAAAGGAAGAAATTTAAGTGTATATTTGCCTCAATATCATATTTGACTCTGTAGACCTAGTTCTTATAGTCACACTTCACCAAATTAGGCCAATATGTGCCTGAGAAACCCTGGTTATCTATATAAGGACAAATAATAAGATGTCTATAGGTGGGACCTTTATCTGTTTTTGGTTCTAAAAATTCTTCCAACCACACATGGAAAAAAATATCTCTCTTATCATTGGGTAATTTATTTCTTATTTTGAATAGTTCATGATCCAATGACTGTGTTTTGGTAACATTACCCCATGTTTTATTTGGTGGAATAAATTGATTATACTTTTCCCTGAGAATGGGAGCCTCAGCTATTTGGTAGATATCCCACAATCTAATCCCAACTTAACCATGCCTCAAATGGAATGAATCCATTTACGAACTCCATCAGCTCAACAATTCAGAAATGAAATCATTTTTATAAACATAAGTTTGTCCCATTAAATAGCTTCATAAATGTAAACATCTCATAACTATTTCCTAAATTCTGCACAAGTCTTGTGCACCCAAAATGCCCACATCCATTTAGGTTCCACACCTCTTTCAGAACAATGATCCCAGTCTTCCTTCCATCCATTAGACTGATCTGTATAGGAAGACTAAAAAGTGGAATCATAGAAATGTGGACTTTCCTCTACAACATGATCCTTCATATTAGGATTAGAACCACTGTGATGCAGGATATAACTAATAGGGATTGTTCCATCTTGTACTGGAACCCCCTTGCATTAATATTCATGTAGTTACAATATCAGTATTGAATAAATTAATTCTTTGGAAAGTACTTCTTAATAGATGGAACATGGGAATCTTATAAAATCTCATTCCCATACAGCGGTAGATAATTACATTATGTATATTCACATTGATACATAATTAAACACTTCCATATCCCAATAGGATTACTTTTAACAACGTAATAATAGTCTGGTCCGACGATCTTCATCATTTCATTTTGACGGGCCTTAGCTTCTACTAAGGGGGTCATCAAATGAGTCATTTTCCTTCATAAGAATAACCAAACATCCCCTATTAGGTTGGCAGTTTTACATAAATTTCATCTTAATAGAAAATGAAATAAAAAAAATTTAAAGGAAATCCCTTGTGTAGTTCCTTCGACGAGGTCTGTCACGAAGGTCCTTCGACAAGGATCCTCGCGCAACCCCTATGATGACTTCCTTCCACGTAGTTCCAACGCCAATGTAGCTTCACCTTGAAAAAATTTCAAGGAGACTATGTGATATCATAACACATTGAGGATACATGAAAGAGCTACACAATGAGAGTTGGAAAATTTGGAGGTATAGATAAAGAAAATCACAAATGACAGAACCTATTTATAACCAGATGTGCACCTGCACGACAACACTACATGACATACCTTCATGAAGTAACTCTCTGGAAAACCTGTGTTGTCCAGAAATTGACCCATTGTCTTGTGCCCATAAATTTACCTTAGGACACGACCCTCTTTCTAATCGAATCCAATCCTGAAGGGGGAATTTTGTTGACACTACTTAAGAATACAAAAATATTATGAAGATATCCTTGAATATTTGAAAATTACAAGGCAAGGTATGAATAATTAAAATGAAATCCATTCCATCCAAAGGGATACATGATATATCTACATGACAGACCTTTGTGATAGACCTACGTGACATACCTACGTGACATCATAATTTTAGTACCCCTACACGATAGACCTGCGTGAAGGATCCGCACGGAGGATCTGCATGGACACCATCCTTTCGACTAGGTCTCCTCCCTGCCTATAAATAGGACCCTTGGGCTCCCCATTTCAAGAATTGAAAAGCTTTAAAGAATCCATAAATCTCCCATTGCATAGCACATTCACCTAGATCCCTCAAGTTTTTACTCAAGTATCTCTCTAATGCATGAAAGAATAGATAATTAATGTGGATAAGCATGGTTTGAAATTATTTCACAATTTTTACATTGGTTTGGTTCCCCTATGTGAAATATATTCTTCAGTCATTATAAAACTTGTGAAGTAGACCTATGCTATGTACCTACATGGTACAGGTGGTGGCGCATCAATGCGGGGTACCTACGTGGCACACTTTCACAATGTACCTACGATGTAGAGCATGGTATGAAGCCAACAGACCAACTTAAGTGCCCTATTTAAATCCATTCATGTCAAGGTATCTCTTTCCTTGGTACCCTCATTCGAAAAGGACTATGTTGAAGCCTCCTCCAAAACCACATGACTTATCAAACCTTGGGGAAAGGCACATTAGCATCTCTTATTTGGGTTTGTATATCCACAGTCTGAGGTTTCTAAATTTGTTTCACAATGGGGTTAGGATTCGTGGTGTGCCTGTGGGTTTTTATATTCGTAGTCAAATGGACCTTTCTCCAAGGAACAATGATGGTAAGTTCCCCATTTGTAGGTTTGGGTTTTCAGGTCTTTCCTCTCTGTTTCTTCACTATGACCCGGAACCTCAGGTCTATGGTTGGGAAGATACGGTTCACACTTTCTTTTATATACAAGAAAATGAGAAGTCTCCCTACCCTACTTGGATCAATTTTAGGATGGCAATCCTGCTGTAATCCCCTGACCTTCATCCCTTCTTCCTTTAATTTGGACACTTGTCCAATGTAATTCTAATAGATAGAGGGCTCGTCGCCTGACCTTCTTCCTGGGTCGCCTCGGCCTCGTCCATCCTTGATGTCGTAGGCTCTCCCTCCTTCATCAGCGGAGGAATAAAAGTGTATGTTTCATTGATGAATCATTCGCATCCTCTTATTTCTCACACTAATCATGAATCACATGCGCTTAGATATTTAGGATGATTACAACATGTGCACAAACAATCACATGAAGGAACTATGAGAACTCTGATTCCTATTCATACCATGATATATAGGAAACCCTTTCAGGGCCCAAGCTCACTAGATATCCCATTTATGAATCCAATGCTAATTCCCTTATCAGGTAACCCTCCTTAGGAATAATCCCCAAATTAAACCCCCTAAGTCATCAAGCTATCCTTTTCAAGAACTAATCCCAAACTCATTTCTCTCAAAATACTATACTCTCCTATGACATTTATCGAACTACGTGGGCTTTGATTCCAATATACATGGGATACGTAGGAATTCTCTTTATGGTTCAAACCCAACACTTCAAATCCACCCTGTTCACCTTGGCCCATATTCCCTGGAGGTTCTAATATTACTTGGAGACCCACATCCTTTCCATGTTCCTTGGGCTGCCTCAGCATAAGTCCCACACCAAACATTGACTAAGGACCTTTCTTTTAGATGTTCTTACTACATGACATTAAACTGTACAGTTAGGTCCTCATCAAATGACCTTAAAAAGTATGATGTGTCCCACTATGTGGAACCTAACTATGAGTATTCAAATTTATTTCACAAGGATACATAGTTAAACCATTTCTTGGTTTTCATCCCTATGTCAAAAAAACATTTATCTCATTGGATGACAGTAAATTCCATAGCGCCTCACTGAGTGGATTAAAAACTAGTATCCTCATAAAGATGATTAAAAGAATCTCTAAATAGTATACGAGGGGATACCAATGATGTTGAATCTAAAATACATATAGATATCTACACTAATGAAGAACCTTGAATACATACTGATGATTATAAATTTTACACAATTTAATAAGTGATTGAAATTCCAAGGGAAACATATTTTATTCTTGATGAATTAATAAGGATTATTGAAAATAACTTAAATTTACAAAGAGAGTCATGTAGTAGACAATAATTCCCCCCAAAAGGGTGTGATGAGTCCGACCTCCCATCCTATTGACCAATTCACTTTCTTAAGTATCATAATGTTCAAAAATAACAAATGCTTGCCTTTCGAAAGTAGGTCCCTTTTGGATAAATAACTAGGGGAGGTTTCTGGTTCCATGAATAAATCCAATGGAAACTGCTTGAAAGTAGTGATTTTTAAAACTAGAACACACATTTCAAGGACCCATGAAACATATATGTTCATAAATTCTTCATTAATACACAAGTATGAAATGCTCCACCCTTATGTTAACTATCTACTATTTTAATCTATAGAATTTGGAATAATCTATATGTATCAAAGGTTATTCATCAATGGGTATATTCATATGTATCTCGTGTTATCCAACAATGGTACCCTCTTATGCACTGATTCGAGTTTTTTTTGTTTTCTTATTATGGCTCCATTTTGAGCCACAAAGTGGATTGCGCTATAGTTTATTGTTCTATATGGAGATGGAAGTTTTTTTGATGATGAGATCAGACCCATGATATGAGATTATTATGTATCCTTATAAAATAAATCATAACCCACATAGTTTTGTGAAAATTAATGGGGAATATAATTCCTTTTAATTTCATGTCATAAAGGAAAACCCATGCTGTTTAGCATCATGTGGAAAGAAAGTCAATGTGGAAGGGACTTATTAAATTTTTGTTGTGGGAATTACGCCAAAGTGGTCCATGTAACCTGAAAGGGATTCATATTTCTAGGATTAATAATACACTATTGGTAATGTTTCTCGATTCGAATTTGACTTGATTTTTGGTGTTGGGTTTGTATTGTAGGGAAACTTTCTAAGTATCCCGTATAGATAGGAATCAATGAATATGCAGTTCGGTAGTGAGGAAATTTGGCTATGGATTCCTTCAAAAGGTATATATTATTGGGGACTGTGTGCCTTTAGTATTCTTGGATTGAGACTTACTCCTATGTAGGATTCCCTAGTTATTTGAATTTTGGTTAGGGATAACAACTAAGGAGGATTCCCTTACGAATTCTTTTTCTGACATAGTTAGAGTGTATACTGAATATAAAGTCCATTTATTTAGTTGAGTCTTACCATTTAAATGATTCAAAAAGTTTTAGGATCATGTAGATGTCATTATCACCTATAAACTCTAAGGTCAAGTGAGACATTCTTTGATTGGGAAATAATAGTTAGTTGTGGATCCTAGAATCCAAAAAATCATTTTTTCCTTAGGGTCAGATAAATGGAATTGAGGACGCGTGACTTGGGAGGCCCTCTGAAGTAATATGATAGAAAGATTTGAAAAAAGAATATCTACCAAAAAATGCATCAGATTATGTGGATTTCATGATTGTACCTAACCTATAATCCGAGATGATTCATTCTTAGATTTGAGAAATAAGAAGTGGAAGATCCTATAAACCACAAAATCCTCCTTCCACTGGTCGTATAGGTCAGGGAAACTACACATCCCTCTAATATTTTTACCCCAGTCCCAATGGGAGATGGAAATGGATTTGAAGTGACTATATCCCTATTTGTTTTGTTAACAAAGATAGTCACATTTGTTGATCTATTTATCTACGACCCACGAGTATATAGAAGGAGAAATGAAGGAAGTATGAAAGGTCTCACGAGATAGGTTATGGGCTTACTATGGGAGTTATTCTCTAAAATTTGTTTTTATCAAAGATAAGATGATATCATTCCATGTATACCCACCGAAAACCAGAGGTATCTTGTCTTAGAGATGATATGGGAAGAGTGTGGCACTAGCCATCGTTTCCAAGACAATGAATTCCCTAACACCACCCCTATAGTCGGGGACAACTTGAATAAACAAATTCATACTCACATGAACTCTGAGGTCCCTATAAATATAGAAAGACAATTGTATGACACCTATAACCTAAGGAATGCATACCCAAATTGGAGATATGTTGCTGGAAATATTTCCATGTTTTTTCATATGCATTTTCTATATTGATGGTTCCACTTTGGTCCCCCTTGGATGATGAATCCAAAGAACATGGCCCCTACCATTGTGGGAATTAAAAAGGGATCAATAGAGGCTCACTCAGGTCATATCTTGTTGAGAAAAGGTGTTTCACATAGGTCCTGGGAGGATATGTATGTTACTTCACAAAGGGGGGATAGGCATGTGTGATGTTGATATGAATTCATAAATGAACCACCTAGGCAACAATAGTTAGGATAGGATTTATTCTAGGCACCACGAGACTCCTCATATGTCCCTATATGGGTCTCATATAGGTCCCTGATTCAGGAAGTGGCCTAATGTAAGTGGTTGTCCACTAGGGGGGAAAGTGGGTTATCACGTTGGTGTCTTGTAATTAAAATTCTATAGGTACATTGATCCCACTATCCCCCTTAATTCCCTAGTATCTTGGGTTTTATAGGGATACCCGATGGATTTCAAAGGACATGGGGGAAAGGGCTACAAAATAAGATCCTTAGTGTTTCTTATGCTTTTTTAGTTATTCAAATGATGGGATTAAGGATCCTATTTATAGGAAATAGGGGGCCTTGTTGAAGGATTTACCTCACACATGTTTGTAGTGTTGGTTCTTTAAATAGGTACTCCAAACCGAGGTGGTCAGTTCTTATGTTCCCCGTAAGGGTTCAGTGCAAACATTCTAATGTCAAGGTGTGTGCATGCAATCCATCTTGGAAATGTGACATTAATTCTTTATAGGGTTCTTAATCTCTCTAACATTTGTTAGGTACCCTTAAAAATCTCTTCATCCCCCTTCAAAAGATGGAGTGTCAAATATATTCTACAGCTTTACCCATACGGATTGGTTGTTTTATGGTTTTCTATAGTTTTTCTGCACAATTTAATTTTTGACATTACCCCTAAAATAAATTGAACTCCTAAACTAAATGAATTAGAACATATTTAAGAATCCCACTAATACCTGTTTTATAGTTAAAGGTCTTTATCCCTAACCTAGTCCCCCCCATGGGGTGTGTCTTTGAATCTAACATATTTTATACCACCCCACTAGGTGATTGTAAGCTCTGCACATGTTTTGGGAGACATAGTAAATTAAATGGGAATCGAATAAATTTTTAGCAAGAGATTATGCCTCCTTTCCATGTGGCTACATAATTTTAATTGGTTTAACTTATCTATAAGGAAAATGTTTAACTAGTTGAAAGAAATCATTGGTTGTGAATGATCAAAGAGTTGATGTTGAATTGAAATGTTATTGGATTCCTTGGATGAGATCCATATATATTGATTTCATTCAAATCCATGGGTTGTTCTACTCCTTGTATATTTATTTTAGTAGTGGATTACTTGGACCTAACTTATACTTTAACTATGTTTCTTTAGGATTCCACATTCCATTCCACCCTCTATATCCTTAATTCTAAGACTCACATTGGACATTATATATTAAAATTCTCATTATAATTTACTCATCTATTTACCAAGTTTCCATCGATATTCTCCTAACACTTGATGAGGGTTTCTATGTCTTCTATTCCTAAGATACTACACTTAGTGGTGTGACACTAGATTACATGGAATCTCTGTTCTGTATATTATGAATTGGGATACACGGTACAACCATTATGGATGTTGACACTTGAATATATAGAGAGGCCAATGTTTCTATTTTTATATTCTATAAAGATATCCCTGGTATAGGTATCTGATTATAGTTATTAGAAAAGATAGTATTATACCTTCTGGTTTATTTCTTCTTGCAATTTTCCTTTTTTTGGGAATATTAATATTGTTCACAGGGATCTATGTTTGGCTAGATAGGATTGCATATTTCTTGATGCATTGAATTTATTACTGTTATACCATTGTTATACTTCGCACTACTTATATTTATATTACATGAACTAGACTTATTATAGACATTATTAGGGGCAGTTTACATATTTTAATCTCACACCATGTTTGGGCTATCATTAGATACCAAAAAATATATCATGGATGCAGGTAGGGACCATGGAAAGCATCCATTGTATGATGTATGATTGTTCATTTCTTATGACTAGGGGAGTCCATTCCCAAGATTCGCTCAAGATGTTATCTAGAGCTAGTATTTTTCACTTTTTTTCTTTTTTCATGTAATACACCAGTTTCCAATATATCTATTTTTCTTATTTGATGAGACATGACACATTATTTTTATATGAAATGGCCTCTATCATTGATTATTTATTACTAAAATCATTTAGATGATTATATTCTATCATTATTATATATACTTCCATTAAAACAATTATATGATTACTATAGATGTGAAACACTCTGACATGATTGAATGGTATCCCCACAGATACACCCTAAGGCCTTGATGCTTGTTAGAAACCTTTGTCATAAGAGGATGCAAGCTCAATGCCATATAACCCACCACCTTGGGGAACCATTTTGTCTCTCCCAGATCCATAAATTACAAAGTGGCATCCGAAGAATTTCTTTTCATAATTTAATATTTTTGAGGTAATATATAGAATTTTATATGGTTTCAAAATTTGGTAATGATATTTTTCTAGTATTAGATAACCTATGTGTTGGAAAAAACAAAATTTCCTTGAACGAGAAATTATTTTCTAGAATATTCCTATTACAGTTCATATGCTTCCACCATGGGGTAAAACCATGTATGTTTGATTTTCTTTAAGATTAGGGATCTTATTGTATCCCAATGAAATGAGGGTATGAATCTCACAAATAATTTTAGGAACCTTTTATAATTCACATGTTATGCATTATTCTTTATTGACAACATGAAATTAAGATGGGGTCCTTGAGTGATATACTAGTATTTTGTTAAACATTATACGAGGAATTGAGAAACATTATTGGTACATAGAGTGCATGTTGTATCATACAAAGTGTGTTTTTAAATGGGCTACATCAGACACACTAAGAGGCCAATTATGTCATGTTGAGTCATGGACCATTCATTGTATGGACTGGAACATGTTATGGATTTTATTAAGTAGACCCCACACTCTGAATCATGAGGTTTATGTGATCTTATAGATTGTAAGGGGTGGTCCATTTATATTTTAAATTTAAAGGGAATTGAAAAATATGTATGAGTTTAAATGAAATTATAATTGATAAAAAAGATAAATTGACCTTGACCTGACATTAGAGTAGGAAGCAGGCAATGTCTCTTGTGATTTTTTCATTTTTTATTACCCTGTCTTCGATTTAGAAGAAGGAAGAGGGGTGTGACATATTTATAGGAAGGCTTCGACCTATCCTACACTTTTAGATTTATGACTTAATTGAAACTTATTCTATATTAATGTGTTTGATTGGAATTGTAGGGGAATGCCACCATCATGACCACCCGTCATGCAAGAGATGGGTGGTTATGGCCACACTCTTGAGGTGGTGGGATAAGATCTATAAGTATAACCTCTAGTAGTGCCAGTTTCCACACTAACAGTTGTGTCAGATATGGGTTTCGATGACCAGTTCATAGATAGTTTAATATAGATCACGTAGACCATTCATGGAGAAATAAAACCTATCATACATATGTAATAGATGGTGGTAATGTTCCAATAGTAACATCCTCCCATGTTTTTAGGGGATTGAGATCCATAGGATGCTGAGTTGTGGATTGAGACTACTTTTTGATCTTTTAGCAATTGATGACACCTCCAGAGAGAAGAGTGAAGCTCCTGATATATATGTTTCATGGAAAATATAATCACTAGTGAGATGTTTTGAACTAGGATGATGGGATTTGAGAAATGGTTTAGAGTTATTTCTAATCCATGTTTTTTGACTAAATTTTCTAATACCCCGAGAGATAAAGGGTAGAATTATTTCATGTAGCTAGATTACAATTTTACAATTGTTATGGAAAATTTAGAATTCTATGTAGAGATTCGTCATTTTTATCTGATATATCTTTTTTATGATCCATAGAGGGAGATATTCTTCATGTAAGTTATCAATCATGTCGTTCAATCATGGGTAAATGTGTTTCTCCTAACTACAATTACATAGATAGTGAATTAGGTACCTATTTCGAAGCCTATTTTGATGGACATTGGGGTGTAGATCAAGGTGGTTTAGCGTCTCGACCTAGTGGCCATATTCTAGTGGAAGGAACCATCATTTGGAGGCTTCATGTGTTGGGAGTACCATCAAGGATGTTAGTTCTGGTAGTATTTTCATCTAATACTAGTGTTGGAGATGTGGAAATTGGAGAAATCAGTGCGATCGACATACATTCATGTGTCGAGATTAATATATGATTGGACACATACATAATTTCTATAAGAACATCCCTCTAGAAGTCAGTGGAATGGGATTGAATTCAACTCTATGTTCAAGATCAGAATTCATATCTCCATGTCAGGTTGGGAGGTACAATATTTTTAGCTATTTAGACTAAGGTAGTGGTTGTGTCTGAGGTACCCACGAACCAATTGTAATTATAAAGAAGAGTGGGGCTACTCTGGGTATTGGCAATTTTTCATAGGCTCATGGTTCAGGATAGATATATTTTGTAAACATTACACCAAAGAAGTAGTGTTTTGTGTCATATATGGTGAGAGGTATGATCTTATTATTATCTACTCTAGTATGTTATCTTTTCGAAACAATTTTATCTCATAGTTTTATATTTTTATCTATTGTGGTCAGCCTCTGGATCTCTTTTTAGTTTCCTAATGGGGTTATGACATTAGATACTCCTTAGGGGATCAGAAGAGAGGGTTTCCACCATTTAAATTTTTTCCCCCTTGAGCTAGGAAAGTTTCACTTCATATAGAATCCTTTTTTCTTTCTGATGATAGAGATTGATGTCAAACTCAGGATATAATATCTAATTTCTTATTATGTCCATCATAATTTCTATCACTATACGGGGGATTTTTTTTCACAAAGGTGAAGGGAATTTATTTTTATGTAGAGTAGGACCCAAGAGTCTTAGGTGGGGTAGGAAGATAGACCAGATTGATATTTTATATCTGGATGATCAGGGAATTCATTACGCTGAATTTCCTCCAGTGGTTGATTATTTCATAGATGTTTTCCCAGATGAATTTTTTATATTACCTCTTGCAAAATAGGTGGAGTTCTCTATTGAGATATACTGAGGAGATACACTATTATCCACTACACCTTATAGGATGGCTACTATAGTGTTGTAGGATTTTAGAAGATAGCTTGAGGACTTTGTGGAAAATATGTTTATATGACTCAATACCTCTTTGTGGGGTTCACTGATCCTTTTTTGAAAACACTAAATGGGACCCTTAGGAAATGTGGATATTATACTAAATTAAACTAGTATATTATTATGAATTAATATACTTTCCAATGATATAATATCTCTTTGACTATATTTAAGAATATTTGGTTTTAGCATGTATTTTTTGAGGTATGGTTAACACCGAGTATGTGTTCAACCTGTAGACATAACCAATAAAAATTTTCATAGAAGGTATGGTCTATATGACTACTTGGTTATGTAATTCAGTATCATAAACATACCCAAATTTTTCATGGAACTAGTGAAAAAAGTTTTAAATCCTTATCTATATTCTTTTGTGGTCATATTTGTGGATGATATATTAGTGTATTCTCATAATCTACAAAACCATTCCAAATATCTTGATATCATTTTGGCTACACTGATAGGTCATATATAATATGATATGATCACAAAGTTCCACTTCTATATAGAAAACATGCACTTATTGGGTCATATTATCTTAGGTAGAGAAGTATTAATTGACCTATAGAATGTGAGAGTTGTAGTTTTTTTGGATCTTCCCAAGAATGTATTTTACATACTATGTTTCTTACATCTATCTAAATATTATAGGTGTTTCATATAGGACATATCAAACATATAATAACCTCTTATGGGTTTCACTAATAAAGGTGTGAAGTTTTTGTGTTTAGATACCTTTGAGACACCCTTTTAGTAGATGAAAGGGAGACTTACATCAGTGCAAGTCTTGATTTTATTAGAGCGGGGAAATAGCTACATTGTTTAATGTTATACATCAGGTATTTTTCTAAGAGATGTTTTGAGAGTGGGAGAGTGATTTCTGGCATATAGGTCTTTTCAATAGATACCACATGAGAGGAACCAACCAATACACGATCTTAAGCAAGCTGATTTTGTACATACCTTATGCTATTAGAAGCATTATTTACAGGGATAGTGTTTTTTGGTGAACAAAAACCACAAAAGCCTCACATTTGTATTTACACAGACTGACTTGAATCTAATGTAATGAATATTGTTGGAATACCTACAATATTTTGATTTCAATATTTAATATATACCATTTAAATGGAGTGTTGTGACAAATTCATTGAGCAGAAGGACTAAGATATAGGAAATTCAAAATGGTAATATCAAGTATGTGCTTATGGACCTATTCTCCTAGATTCATTTGGAGGTGAAAGATGGACAAGAAAAGACATTTCCCTCATCCATAGTAGTGACATATATTGTTTTAGATTGAGTTTGGATTAGATACTTATCATATTCTAATGGCCTCTTCCGATGGAAGATTGTGGCAGGTGAGGACTCACCTCTAGTATGGACTATGGGTAAGGATAAAATTCTACATATTTATGGTCACATTTTGGTTCTAACAGACATATTAAACGAGTGGATTTGGGAGTTTCATGCCTCATCTTGGGAAGTACACACCACTATTTCCAAAATTTATCGTGGCATACACTATCAATATTGGTGGATTGTTATAAAATGTGAGGTGGATGGTTTTGTTAAGAGGTGTTCCACCTATCAGCAGATGAAATCAAAACCATGTCAACCAAAGGAACTTCTATAGTTGTTAAAATTTTCTATGTAGAAATGGGATGATGTTGGGATTAATTTCATGATCGAGTTATCAAGGACGCCTTTATGTAGTGATGATTTATGGGTGGTTCATGATATGATAACAAAGTTTTCTCATTTCCTATCAATTAGGGAGACCTTTTCCATATATGATATTGAGAGGTTGTATATCTATGAGATTGTGTTACTTCTTGTGGTTCCTTAGACCATGGTATCAGATAAGGACACCAATTTGAAGTTTTGATTCTAGAATAGTTTTTATAGAGATTATGGTACATTGGTACTCTTGATCATATCATACCACCCTCATATCGATGGAAAGTTAGATCACATGATTAAGGTTATAAAGGACATTCTTATAGAATTTGTTCTAGATTATGGGGTCTCTTTAGAGATGTATATACCCCTGGTTGAGTTATCATCCCCTAATAACTATTAAGAGACTGTAAAAATGGCACATTATGATGCATTGTATGAAATTTCATGTCAATGACCGATGTGCTAGATAGTGGTAAGAGGGGAAACTTCACTCATATCACATATCATGCAAGAGATGTTAGAGAAGGACTAACTAATCAATGCAAAATGGATACTGCATAGTCTAGATATAAATCTTACACTTATCGTTGTTGAAAATCACTGATAGTCGAGGTCAGGGGTCAGATATTTTTATGTATCTCATCGATGCTGGGAAACACATAGATTAGGAGATAGGGTAAGAATTCACCATGATATATCAGACTAACTAAGATTGAATAGTGGGTCGGTCTGGTTGCCTATCAGTTGTAGTTACCTCAAAGGTACAAATCCATGCATGATTTCCTCCATGTATCTTAACTATGTTACTATAACTTAGACCAATACAATACTCTATATCCAGATGAGGACAGGCTACATGTGGATTCCAACATCAAAGAGCATCCTATATATATTTTTCAATGAACCATGATGGTTCTTTGAGGTAGGAAAGTTCATCAATTGTCAGTGATATGGAAACATAGTAAATTATAGTATGTGTCCTTATAGAGGAACTCCAATGGATGTTCTTAGTGGATAGAGTTGTTCTAAAATGAGTCTTGACTACCATTTGAAGGGAAATTTGGGGAAGAATTTTTTAAGTGGGTAAGATTCTAAGATACCATGTTCTCATATGAGGTAGGTATCTTTTTAATTTCATTTTAACTCCTTGGTTCTGACCTAATGTTAGTGTAAAATGAGATCATATGAGTTGTAGGGGTGTCTGGAGCTTGATCATAGCCCAGATGCCCAGTTTTTTTAAAATGAAGTGGGGTCGCACAATTTATAGGAACCATGTAACCCCTGTATCATGGTTAAGAGTAATTGTACAGTCCTAGAAATCGAAAATCAGCAGGCTGCATGGTTTGATAAATTGTTCATCCATGGGTGTATTCCCATGTGAGGTACCTGAAAATTTTAATATAGGATTAATGCATGCTCATCACATAGTTTATCAAACCTCATTCCATGACTATGGGAGGGGTGGAAATGGTAGTGGTTGTGTCACAATTTGTGCATGTTTTCCCAAAATATACCCAAGATTCAAGTGAGGTATCCCATGATATAGAGAATGGAACAAGGTTTTCCTAACCATGGAGCCAAACTGTGCACCTAGGAATTTTGTGTGAAATTTCATTTTCTTATTACTTTAAATAAAAGTCAAACCCTCCATGTATATTCTTTTCTCTAGTGTGTAGGGAGTTTTTCTCCACTCATTGAGACCCTCCTCCACCAATCTAGGTTTCTTGATAACTCTTCCATCCGGACTCTGATTCATGTATTATTAGTTTCATTGGATCTATGTCAATACATTCTCTATTTATCTTGTGTCATTCTTCATTTACCATTACATTTATGGAGTTGTTCGTGGTCAAGTTAATATTTCCTATTTCTAGTTATTTCATCTATTCTTAATTTTTCTCATGATCTTGACTTAATCCATGGTCGATACTAGACTGGTGTTCTTCCACATGTATATGGCAGGTGTCCTATACCTTTTACCTTAAGGTTTGTTTTTTAGGTCTTTTTGTAGTTATGTTGCATGCCAAACATTCCATTATTTCACCTAAAATTAATTGATTCTTTAAAATGAATGAATTTGAACCTATTTAGGTTTCCAACTAGTAACTTTTTTATTATTTTAGTTTATTAGCCCCAACTTATGCCACCCAAGGAGTGTGACCTTATATATTCCCTATTTCATACCACCCCACTAGGTGAGTGTGATATATCCACTTATTTTATATTCCTTAATAAGATTAATGTGAATTGGTTGAATGTTTAAGAGAAGTTTATCTATACATTACATTTTGTTACATGATCTTAATTGGTTAAATTGTTTTATAAGGAAAATTTTGGGTCATTTGGGAGAACTAATTAGTTGGGAATGATCAAATAATTGATGTTGAATTGAAATGGTAGTAGATTCCATAGACAAGATCCTTATATGTTGATCCCATTAGACCCCATCAGTATTTATGTGCCAAGGATCTTGTTTGTGGTATTGGATTACTTGGAAATTCATTCTCCTTCGATCTTGATTTAGTAGGATGCCACGACCCGTGATTCACCCTAGATATAGCTTTGTTGGACTTGCATTGGGAATTCTCTTTTAACACAATTCTTGTCCTCCACCCATGTATTTATTGAGTTCCCATCAAGATGATCCTAGTACTCGACATGTATTCCTAGGCCTTATATACCTTTGATTCGGCCCTTCATGACTGGACATTGGATTACACGACACTACTATTGTGGATGTTATACACTTAGATTACATTGAAAATACATTGTGGATGTTGATAGTTGAATACATGATGTGGTCAATATGGATATTTTTTATATGATTTATAGATATACCAAGTATGGTTAACTGATTATATTTGATAGATTGGATAGTGTTAAACATGATTTTTTTATTTCTACTTACAATTTACCTTATTATGGGAAGTTGATTTTTTTCGTAAGTATTCATGTTTCCATAAAAAAAAGATCATTTAAATGTTTTCCCTTTACATTTATTATAGTCATATATATGACATATTGTAGACTAAATCTATTTATATTACATGGATTGGACTTGTTACATACACCATAAATGGTGTCCTCAACGTGTTATATCACACACTATTTGGGCTGCCATTTTTTACATGGAATGGCTTCATGGATGTAGGTAGGGATTGATGAAAGAGACCACTATATGATGTTTGATTGTTTATTAATTAATATAAAGGGATCACAAGTGTTTTATTTTCTCAAGATTCAATTTATAGATAATTTATTTGGACTTAATTTACTTTTATTCATGTACTATATTTGTTGTTTATATAATTATTTTCCAACTTTTTAGACCCATGACACATAGTTTTTTATATGATATTTCATTTTTCATTGGTTATTTATTATTTCATTCTTCTGGATGGTAAACGTTTCTCTGGATTATATCTTCTTCAAATATTATAATGATATGATTACTACCGTTTTTATACAATCTGACATGAGGGATTAGTTTCCCCATAGACTCACCCTATAACCTGACTACTAGTCAGCAGCCATTAGCAAGTTGGGAGGTGTGCTTGAGTCTATGTGGCCCACTGGATGGGGGATCCATTTAGTGGTTCATGGTTAAAGATGTTACTTCTCTATTTTTTGTGAATTTCCGGATTATTCTTCTTGAATTACTCTAGGTTACTCCTTCTGGTCGAGAATCTTAAACTATTTGGGTTTTCTATTTTTCAGTTATTATCCTCCCCCTAGACAGCGCCAATACCATGATTTAGTCAATTATTTATTTATTCTATCTTTTATAGTTTTAGGGAATCATACAAAGACTATTTACACTCTCCCATGATTGGGCCATAGGGAAACACATGTTTTCTTGGTTTTAATGAAATAGCAGTCCAAGATGGATTTGTGAGGGATATTTTCACATGATTTATTTAGATTTGATGTCTGGTGACCTTGGTGGATGTTGTGTTATCATAACATTGTTGGTAGCTGATGTTAATGATCGTATGAGTTGTTCTTTTTCAGATACAAATTACAGTGAGGGACTCTTTTCCTTTGTTGTCTTTCATTTTTCCCTTATAACTATTGGGTGTGAATTTTTCCCCCCTGTTTCTATGTTATTCATATTGGTTATTTTTTAAAACTCATTAGACTTATTAGGCTTGTGTTACATTAAGAATAGTTAATTATATATATTTTTATAACATTTTTATTTTTTATTACCTTACATAATGGATATATTAGTTTTTTAAAATCTATTATAAGATAAAGCCTCCAATGTGTGTGATATTCCAACTTAGTTCTAAACACCAACCACTATCTTATTATAGGCAGGTTGTGGGTTTCACTTTCATCATGTCATCAACCCAAGAAGATCATAAGTAGGAAAGGATTTGACAAATTAGTACCATTGTAGTAATTTCATAAATATTGTGATTTTACTTAGTAATCATGTGAGGGTTAGATTGTGAAATTTGGAAAATATGTTAGGGGTTTTTCATTTTATCAAGTGGATAGGGAAATGAGAATAGTTACAATGACTAATGTATCCTTTCATTAAGACTCTAATAACCTTTTAGTCGACCCATAATCCTAATACATTGAATTTTTAGTGCAAGTATATCATTACATGCATCTTATAGTGGATGGTTATGATCTTCCATGTCACTCTTATGTTGATTAATCCAAATTTTACCAAACCTTACCGGTAAGGCCTATTAATTATTGAGTTCCACCAGCTAATATATAACTTTTATATAGAGGAAATTTTATTTTGATCTCATGCCTATATTGTTTCCCATCATCACCCAATAGTGGGTAATGAGGTGTTCGTTCTTGAGAATTAGTTGAGATTTTCTCTTCTCTTATGACTTGGGGGTCCTCCCATCCCTAGTAATTCATGACGATAATTATTGAAGAATTTATTTTATATATGAATAGGTTAGATAAGTCTACCAGTAGAATGGATACACAATATTTGTCTAATGGAACATGCCTCGTTAGTTTTTGAGGCACTGCTAATCCTTGGGTCATATGGGATCTTTTAAGGTATGGATATCACTACTCTATCTAGTTTGGACTAATACATCCAAATAATGGTTCTTATATTGAAATTTATATAAAAACCTATGATCCATTAGTGGATTATATACAATTCAACTCTTTATGGGACTGTTATAACATTGTTTGAGTTTGTGACCATGTCTGGGATGTAGTTCTCATCATAGGGCACTAAAATTTTCTCAAGGAGAAACAAATTTTTTTAAGTATATTTCATGCAGTTATAGTTTTGTCAGTTATTTGATAGAAATGATTTTTGATATAGATTTTTGAACATAGTGACTTTGGAAGAATATATGTAAAAGGATTTCAGGATATAGAAAAAATTACAAAGAGTCTCATTTGGTCTAGAGTAACATGAGAAAGTTTTGGTGGAAATGCATAATTGTTATGGGAAATCATAGTATATATTTTCCCAAAATTATTAAAAAAATTGTTATTTGGATGGATTTATATAATATGGATGGTTAATTTTAGAATATCCTTATTATAGGCCCTCGTTTCTTTCAAGAGGTTTTTAAAGCAGACCATCATGGATTGCTAACAATATGAGTTATGGATATGACACCCCATAGATGATTATGCTTAGGTGGAGACAAATGTAAAGTGATTGTGTCTCGTAACTATTTTTTCATGGATCCTCATGTTTGTTTATATAGTATCCCATCTTTTACCTCATGTCATATACCAGGTGTTGTATATTATAGTGTAATGTTGGGCTAAATCATAGTCAGTCAAAAAGAATTATATTCGATTCAGCTTTCTCCACCCATCCTTATTGTGGAGTTAGTTTACCTTATATTTAGGAGGAGGCCATTTTGGAAATGATTTCATAGTATATATGATGATTGATAGTACACACCCTGCTGTTTTTGGGTTTTTTGGGATGGTATCATAAAGATATTAGAAATCGTTTGTATGGGTAATGTTCTAACTATAGTAGTATTCAAGCTACGTTAGATGTGGGAAGGGAAGTCAACCCATAAGTAAATGAGTCAGATTATCCTTAGTTGAAAGTAAAAAAAACATGTCCTATATTGGACCAAAATGAATTCCACTCTTATGAATATTATGAAATAAATGAATAATTAATAAGGGTGATCTAATATTGATATATAGTAAGAAGATAGTTTATTCATAACATGCATACCAAGAATATTTAGCCTTTTTTGGCTTGGTGATGTAGTGAAATGAATCACACCTTGCGATTAATTCTATTGGAGCCTATCAATAACTAAAATTATTATATTGTGAAACCTGAATTCATGGAGTAGATTTGGTCTTCATGAACATAGATCGTGGAGGATAATAAAATCAGAGTATCTTATCCATGGTTTGGTAGTTGTTCTTCCTTAGAAAAGATCTCTATTTCTAAGGAATGATGGGATCTTGTGAGCAGTTTTCATTTGGAATTTGATTATTCTAAAATGGGATGAGTTTATCTCCTTTTTTCTATGATGGTTCACATTCACCATTATTATTTTTAAAATGCACTATGTCCAGGATATCAAAAAATTACCATATATATCTTGATTTTTTCATGTTGCATACCGGAATTGATTTCCTTGATGGTCGGAATTTCAACGCCCTCTACCTTATGTGGAAAAATTATTACCAAGTTTAGATTATGGGTATTGAGATGTGTATAATTTAAGAGACCTCTCATTTCATGTAAATTCTTTTATGATCCATTCTTAGTGGATGTGTTTAAAAATAAAAATCCCGTTGTAAACATAGTTTGTATGGTTCTAGAAGTTCTCTTTGCGATTTTTTGTTGGTTTTCACCTAGTTAAGTACTTTTTTGGGTATGTAGTGGAACAAGTAGGGTTATCTTAGTGATAAGAACAGTCAGATTCAAACAGTGGCATATTCGGTCACCTAACGAGAAGAAAAGTGGAATAGAATAGCCAGTTAAGATGGTTGTGATGACTGATGTTCTCATCAATAGCCATAAAAAATTATCTATGACAATCCTATTTAGGTATATTTAGTATAGAGTGTGAGTTAGTTGGACATCATGACATGAAAGGGGAAAAACATAGGAATTCCAGTGTCAAAGTTTCAGTGGAAGGTCGTGTTTACCTTAGAATATGAGCAACTAACAATGGATCATATACCTTGTCTGTAATTTATGTAAAAGTTTACAAATGTAAATCCTATGAAAGTTGGGACCATGAAACTTTTTTGATGTCATCAAAGAATATTAGTCAAGAACATGGTGTAGTAGGGTGGTGTGGATGGTTTTCCATCAATAAATAACATGAATAACACTCCTTAAAATGATTAAATATGGGTGTTGCAGTAAGGTTGATATTATCCATTTTTATATGGACATGATAGTTAAAAACATATGGGATTTACCTCATCCCATGAGTTGGGATAGTTATCAAATGAAATTTTGGGGATTGGTAAATCAATCCTTTCATTGAATCATTCCCTTGTTTCTACTTGCTTCTAGATAATATGAATTTTTTGTTATTATAAATGAGGGGGGATATTCATATTAATAATTGGTGATTTAATGAGTTTTATTAGAGATAACATCTCAAAGTGGATGTATTTCAGGTGTTGTAGTGTATATTTCAAATGAGTTAAATCCTAAGACTTATTACTCTTTATCCCTACTTGTTAACTTTTGGAGGTCAAAAAGTTTTAGGTTGAGAGAATGTAATTGCCCACGTTATTTCACAATTGATACTCAGCTACATTTTTATATTTTAATTTATGGGACCTTCATAGGGGTATAATAATATTTATATTATAACAATTGATCCAAGAATAGTGTTACAATGATTACATTAAATACATAATATTAATTTTATCCCAACGTTTATTCAGTGTGGAAATGTGACTATTGTATATAATAGAAAATAATATAATATTAATATACACTACATTTATTCTGTGCATGGGTGTTTCTGGTGAAATGATTTTATATCTGGAATGGGACCCCATACTAGATAAATGAAACCGTAATTAAATATGGAATGCATGATTTATCCTAATATTAACACAAATTTCATTTTAATCGGGTTTCAGGATAATTTGTAGTCATGGGGAAAAATGATTGAATAACAGAAGAATTAATTTAATTTAATTATTATTGTTATGAACTGAGTTTTTTTCAATTTAATATTATTTTTTCTAAGACCCTGAGGTTATAATTATAACTCTATGGATTTTTATAGAAGTTAATGGGAGATTATAGTGGTTGGGGATGTTTTAGATTGGCCTGGGATCCATGAATCACTGATGAGAATTACACAACCTTCTCTTCCTTGGAAATTGATCACCGATCCTCGTAGAGAAAATGAAGAACGTAGTGGACTCTTATAAAAAAATCACTAGAGAATAATTTATTCACAAATGATCAATCTATTATATTGTTCGGTATTTTTTAGTTGTAATTTCACCTTTGTTTATATTCTTTTAAATCTCGATTAAATTTTTTATTAAATTGAAATTGAATTTTAGAATTGTAGGGCCAAGTGAGCATCTTATTTATATTTAAAATTTTTATTTGGGATTTTTGATATTTGATCTTGTGTATAACTTCTTATTTCCCATTATTTTTTCCAACATATAAAAATATTATCCATGCACGGTATTCATTATTTCAATGTATTTCTTTGGATTTCTGCCTCCATTTTTTCCATGTTCTTCATCAATGTTAATTATTGGTCAATGATATGACTAATTTTCCAAATATGATACTTTTATTGATTGAATATTAAATTATTAATCCTTGGTTTAGGTTAAATATATAATACTACTACTTTATAGTTGTCTATATCATATGGTAGTGGAACAAGGAGAGATGATAGGAATGTGGTGTTTTCTATTCGATGGAGTGTAGAACTATAGAATCATAAAATGAATCAATTATTTTGATGATCAATACAGATATCATTTTCCAATGACGTTGGACTCTTTTAAGACATATTTGTTGGATGATCATTTATATTATATGATGAAATGTGAAAATATGATGAATACAAAGGATTGATACATACAAGTTGAGATATGCAAATTAGGAAAGGTAGTGATGGGAATCTATCTTTCAGCCAAAGTATGGACAAAATCGAACTTCTAGATGTTACATAATTATGTCCAATACATTTTTATTCATTTATTTCATGATTTATGAAAATATCAATGAATTAGGAATTGAAATCGAAATATTCCTGAAAGATCATGAAATCTATAAATTTACCAATTAAACATTGTGTGTTTAGAAAGAACCCATTCAATGTATATTCTTTTATATGGAACTCCGTTTTTGACTAGAGTGAAGTATCGCACAACCTATGACCTATCCAAACAACATATTACCTATACCTTTATATTTTTTTACTATATGTATATTCGTAAGGACCTGTGTGGTTCTACACACCGTTTTCTTTAGGTCACACCTCATATACCACGATAGGTATATAGTTTTGGAAAATGGGGTGCATGTTGAGTACCTAGGAAGACATAGAGAACTATGTATCCCCAATAAAATCCATTTTTTCGGTCTAGAAATTCCTTGTGTGTTGACAAAACATTGCTAGAAGGTCGATTTGGGATTAGACAATGTTCACCCCTAATACATGATGTGTAAATTAGCTTATCTTGAGTTAAAGGTTTTATACAAATTTGTTTTCCAATGTAATTCTCATTTGAAGTTTGTATATCTCTTATTGGGACTTGGATCCTACTAGGGCGTCATTAATTTTTCCATGTGAGTATAGTTCTGGGAGACACTTCCGTCATAATTAGAGAGATTCAATATTTCAGCCACATGTATAGAGTAGGGATCCCCTATCTAAAGAGATTGTATTTTACACTTCCTAAAATATTTTACAGGATATGTATCCATCATTGGTGTAATTATTTCCCCATAGTCATTGGGTTGGGGTCTTCCAAAATCATCTAAGGAAATAACCACATTGGTTATTTGAGACTTATCAATTCATATCTGGGAATGCATAGTTCATTTGAGTGGGTATAAGTAATGGGATCTCCCTGGATTGCTTGCAATTCCATGGAACCCATGGGTTTCCATTGAGATGTGATATTATGGCTAGTTCTTGACTCTAAGAAATATGGAATATTCAGTATTCTAAGTACCTCCATTTATTCATGCATAGAAAATTAAGGATTGGAGTTATGATGAACAATAATTCTCTATTACATTGATTCTGGTAGAATTTAAGAATATATGGATTATTCTTCTCAACATCCTTTAGGCAACTCCTTAGTGTTGAGAATCTTGATCTAACCCCTTTTCCCTTATTATCCAATTCTTTCACACCTCTAGTACCAAGAGTTTAGTTGATTGTTACTTTATTCTTTCTTTATGGTTTTCAATTTTTCCTTCTGAGAATATGTGTAGTCACCCTTTAATACACGTTGGACCCAAATTTATTATCAGTGCCGATGACATACAGGTTGATGATGGATTTTTGAGATTGGCATTGACATAACATTTTCAAATTTGATTCTAAGAAAACTTATTGGATGTGGTGATAACATATCATTTTTCCACCATGATATAATGCTAGTATGTGATATTTGTATTTAGAGCCACCTTAAAATGAGGTCCTATTTGACTTGGCAAGTTGTTAGTTTTATTTTATGATTTTCAGGCACTTATTTTTCCCCTTTCATTCAATGTTATTCATACTTTCTATCTTGTGGATCTCATAATATTTTTGATGCATGTGTTAAATCCATTATAACATATTGTATGTATTTAAATCCTACAATTTTTCCCTTAACTTACACTATAAAACTATGAGTTAGTTAAAGGTTATAATTGAGAAGACCCCCCCCCCCTTGGGTGTGATATCCCTACTCAGTTTTAGTCACCATCATATGGCCAATTTGTGGAAGGATTTGGGTGTCACCATTATGATGTATCTTGGTTAGGTGAAGACCTAATATGTTTGGATCTGATAATTTATTTGGCCTTATGGGATAGAATAATTAAGGGTAAATTTTGAATATAATTTAAGTTGAAAATAGGATGGTTAAAATTTCATGATGAACCTAAATTGGTTTTTTGGTAACCATTATTTTCTAATGGAACTGAAAATTTCTTATATACGCTCCATTTGATAAAACATCCTAGGTAATGATAGAATAAGTCATTTCCATAATTATTAAAATTGATGAATTAAATAGTATTTATATCATGAAATTGATTCAATTTATAATATTATACATGAAATGAAACAGTGAGTTTCTCTGAATTATTATGTCTCATGCAAGACTAAGTTACACCAAACAATAATATACTATTAATATTGTTATTTAATATAGTGGTTTTGTCACCTCTTAATGGAATACATATTATAAATATAATTTTTGACATATTTATAATTTTTATTTGAAAAAAATAAAATTCTTTTTTGAAAGAAAAATATAAATCTTTTCATTAGTTGAATAGTTGTTATTTTTTTGAGAACTTTCAAATTTTAATGAATAGTAAATACAACATAATTTTAGTTCAAAACAACTTTTCTGACCAATTTATTTATATTGTTAAATATTTGTTTTGTATTTAAAGAATTATTAGATCAATTTAATATCATTTAAATTTTTTTATTTTATTAGAAAAAATTTCACATTGAATTTAGATATAATAACATCGCAAACTTTGGAAATTTTTTAATTTAAAACCTTGCTTTGTTATCCTGCCTATGGGATTAATTTCAAATTAATTTATGCCACTTCTGTGATTTTAATTTCAAAAAATGGATTCCATATTTTGAATCATAATGATATATAATATTTATTATAGTAAAATTAGGTTTTTACCAAAAATACTAGAGAAAGTAATTAAAATTTATTACAGTGATTAATGTTAAAATGTGGTTACTTAGTGGTTTAACATTAATCATAATAGTCTAAATGACCAAGAAACATTTTAAAACCCCATTATATATACATGATTTAACCCTATAACCACCTTTATACAATTAGGACCATTGTTGGAGTCACATGATGTAATGGAGACCTCCCAATAGTGTTTACCTTTTATATTTACAGTAATGTCACTCCCCCTCCATTACAATAAGAAACTAACCCTCCCCATTTATTCAAACCTATCATGCACCTATGGATCATAAAAACCTTTTCAAATAAGATCCAAAAATCCCTCCAAAAACCCTATAGTCTTCACATTAGTCAAAAATCCATCTATGGAATCCCTTTGGTGAAAACCAAAAGGAGTTACATAAAAAAGAGGTAACATTCTTCAACGTGCATTTGTATTTTATCCATTATCTATGACTTCATTTGTTATTATTTCAATATCATATAAGAATATATATATATATATACTATATATACTTATATTTTTTTATTTTACGGTTTTTAGCTACACCAACACAGACTTCCATCAAATTGGTATAGATATTACCATTTGTGTACAGTAAACAACCACCATGCAAAATGACATTTTTATTTCTTTCTTTACCACCTATCTTGGTTCGGAATTATGATATAAACACTATTATTATAGTATATTTATCATATTTATGTTTTCATAATACTTATACAATTTTTATATAGCACTTACCTTTATGGATTCTGTTTTGTGTAAATATGATAACGTCGTTTGTGGATGGGTGGACTACCACCTTCTCAATGTTATGTGATACGTTAACACATTACATGGAATGTATTAATTATTGTTTTAACTAAACATATTTTACATATATAAAATCCATATTATATTTGTTACATAATTAAATTTTTGTAAATATAATATATCTTTCTATTTATTACCCTTTCACACACAAAAAAAGTGATAATGTCATTCATGGACGTGTGCATTACTTCCTCCTTGATGAAATGTGATTACATTTATCGCAAAGTAATTATGTATATATATATATATGATTAAATAACATGGTATTTATGATATAATTATAATTATGGAAATAAAAATGTTTCTTACCATCGTTCCATAATGATTGTTGCGAATTTGGAATGTTACTCAGGTGTATGTACTGCCTACCATCTAAATGATTGTAATGTTTATTAATTTTTCAAAACCATATTTAATGATTAGATTTAAAAAATATTTTATTCATAAATATGATTATTATTTAATGATAATTATTATGTAGATATTAATATAGTAACCCCTTCGGCCATAGTAAACCTACCAATGTTGTTTTTGACACATAAACTGAATATCATAAAAAACTCAAATGTAAGAATAATTTATTAAATACATTTTTGAAACATTGTAATATTAAAAATACAATTATTTATACACTTAAAAAACATTTTGAATGAATTAAATTGTTAACATATGTTTATTATTTAGTAAGATAAAGTCCCAAATGATAAGTCCGACTCAAGGTAAAGGATTTCATCTCAATTTCCTTTCGTTGTGGAATTTCTTGATGACATGAACATTTATTATTTTATAAGGTGTATATAAATACCATTTTACATTCAATATCCATATTTGGTTAATTTTCAGGTTATTTAATGTTTTACTAGTTTTTAATCTTTTGAAGGGATTATTATTTAAATTTTCAATGTAGTATGGGACACTTTTAATGTTTAAAGACTTATTATTCAAATATTTTTTTCCATGTATATATTTGTATTATTATATTAAATTTTTATTCATATTAATGGATTATAAATGAAATATTATTTATACTTTGAATATCTTTAAAAAAAATTAAAAAGGAACATTTTTATATTTTTTATATGGAACCTTTTTGACAAATGAGAAATGGAATGTTCGGTTCTTAATGCACAAGGAAACAATGACCTTTCTACTAAAATGGAAATTATTTTATTTTTTGATTCAATTGAATGATTTCATGTTTTATTAACTGAAAAATCATATTTCTTTTTTTGACTAATGTTTTATCAAAAAGGTTTTTCAAAAGAAATGTTTATTTTTATTGAAAATGTGATTTTTGAAAGAAAAAGTTATTTTAATATCTGAAAGAAATTTTCATAAAAAATTAAAAGTTTTTTTTCAAACGTTGAATCTTTTTATATTTCATATTGTGGTTCTTGGAATTTATAAATGATTGGAGCACTCATATAGTGTTGGTTGATCCCATTATAGATTAAATGATTGGTTTTCCTAGATATTGCTTCAATGAATGGGTAATCATTGTATTCTTTAGATAATTATATTGTATGTTTTTTATATGGTTATTATAATCTATAATGGTCCTTCTAGGGTTATATAAGGGTAAAATTCAATGATGTAGCATGGTACATAAAATAATTTTCGACGTTTTTTAATTAGTTTTCTTTGAAATAATTTATTTTCAAAAGGAAAAAATAAATTATACTAAGTGAAGAATGATATTTCCATTTTTGGAAAAATGTTTTGTTTTCAAGTATGGGATTTTAATTAGTTTTAATTTTTATAAATGGAATAAAGGTTTCCTTTTTTTATATCCCTTACTGAGATTTCTATTCACATCCCATGTTATTATATGTTATTTATAGGATTTAATAATGTGTGGGGTATTAAAGGAGGTCATGTTCCATTTCATAAAGAGTTTCATAAAAGATATCCTGAATTATATTTAAAAGTTTTTACATGGTCAAAAAATGGATACTTATAAAAAGTGTCCACTTTTTTTTAATGGGTTTGTTATCTATTTGTTATAGCCAAATTCTATAAAACTATAAACCTGAAAAGATACCCAATGTGAAAGAAAGTAATTTCTTGACTAAAACTAATTATTTTGAACATTCTAAGGTTGGGGCCTTATAGTTGGTATCAAAGGTCAGTTTATATAACTTTAGTAGAAAGGGTAATTCTATTAACTTACCCTTGAATGATTTCAACTTATAGTCAAGATAAAATGCTATAACATTTGAAGATTTTAATGATGATTTTTATAAAATATAACTCCTCATAGTGGCTTTCCATAATGGAAATAGGGAAGTGGTAGTGGGACAGAACTGAAAGGAGTATATCCTTATAAATCATCATCATTAGATTGTCTTAATTAGAACCGAATTGTTCATTGCAATGACGGCTCCGCTAACTTGGAGATAAATGTCGATGGTATCCATGTTAGAGAGAAACCTGATATATATCGAATAGACATGTATTTTGTGGAAAATTTTGTAGGAAACATCCCCCATAATTTAGTGGGTCATTTTACCTAGTGGTATCCATAGGTTGGATCAACTCACTAGAAAAGATATTCGATGTCATAGGATGTTCATAATTTCAAAAGGTAACCCAAGATGTTTATCATTTTCATAGTGAAGAGGATCGATGGTTGTATTTGGTTAATAATACTAAAGATAATGATAATATTTATTCCAATTAATAAAAAACATTAAAGTAACTTTTCATTAATAAATATTTACCTAAGTTTATTTGATTCTGAATGAAAAAAATTCTTATAATTTAGGGGGAAATATGATGAATTATTAGTTTCATATGAAGGAAACATTATCATATTGGAAATGTATGTGCCCTTTATTATTTGTGACACTTATAAAAAATAAATAATCTTTTCTTAGTATTGAAACCATATATACAAGATGATTTGAAGGCCTGACTATTTAAAATCTATAAGAAAGTTGTTTATTGTGCTAAAAAAGTTAAGATCCGGTTTTTTGACTCGTCTGTGTCACATGTTGGTGAAAGTAAAAAACAGCCTGGATGGAAAGAAATTGGGAAAACTAAAATAATTAAATATGTAGGTAATAACATGAAGTTATAATCTTTTAGTATGTGTGGTAAAAATCTCCATGGAGAATTTATTTTGAAGACTAAGATGTGTTTGTGATTTGGAAACTTTTTCCACAAGACCTGCGAATGCAATGAAAATAATACCAAGGAATCAAAGAATGTGGTAACTGATAGCAAGTAGATTCTAATGTTTCCTATCTATAATTATCTGGTTCATTATTCTAATTCATATCTAAAGTTAGTTTCATAGGATATAAATATTCATGATTGAAAATGGAAAGGTGTAGAAATGTAATATTTTACTACTATGTTTGATTTTGGTCCATAAAATGAAGTGGTGAAAGGTATGTTACTTGTGAAATAAAATTAATCCAATACCCTATTTGACTCCAGATCTTCTCATTATTTAATTTATGAAAATTGTTCATGTAAATATATAATATCTACTATTTAATGAAAGATATTGTTTTATTGTAAAAACTTGGGGTGGAAGTAATAATGAAACTAAGATTTATTAGAATATTCCAATTATCATTAATTGTATGGTATTTACTATAAATCTTGTTGAATAAGCCACAATAGAGTTTTATATCATTCTTGTTATGGATTTCATTTTAGTTTATCAGGATAAGAAATATTTTAGTTCACTGAAAGTTATGTTCATTGAATTCATACCTTTGATAAATTACCAAGAAGTAGAGAAATTGATTTGATGTGGAAATGAATGTTACCAAGATCATATGTTTTAAAATATATAAAATGATCCAATTAGAGAAGTACTAGTAGTAAATTAATACCTGAAAATGTTTCTGGATTACTTTCCATGTGTTATTCATGATCCAGAGGTTGAGTTTATTGTTGACTAAGTATGAAATGTTATGCCTATTATTAAACAACCTAATTGTATCACTAAAGTAAAACATTTAGATTTGAAAAATAAATTTTTAGAGTTATTATATAATGGTTTAATCCAATCTATAATTTCTCCATGGGGGTGATCATGTATTTTTTTAGAAATAAAGATTCATAAATGAAACTTTTTATTTATTATAGAACCCAGAATTTAATAATTATTAAGAACAAGTATCTTTTGCCTCATATGGATGATTTTATTGATAATATCCAGGGATTATAGAATTGTTTTCAATATTTTTAGAAGGTTGAGGTACCATTTGTTGAATGTGAAGGAAGAAGACACTCTGAAGACTATATTTCAAACTAGATATAGCAGGTATATATTTTTAGTAATGTTTTTTGCGGTTATCTAATGCATCGGGTTCATTCCTGGGTGTTATGAAAATAATTTTCATGAGTTCTATGATATTTTTATGCTTGTTTGTATTGATGAAATTTTAGTATTTTATAAAAGTAAATAAGAAAATGAAATGCATCTAGACGTATATCCACTATGGAACTGGAATCCTTCACAATTGGAGAGAGGTTAATAAAGTTATGGATCATCTTGATTTTATGGTGAAACATGGTCTTAACATCACCCTCCCTATGGATCTACATTCCTCATCCATTGAAGGAAAATATCTTGCTGGAAAATATGTTCTTGGACTTCATAATTTTAGGCCTCCTTAACTTCTTGTCTTTTTTTTATATGTTTTTACTTTTTTGTACCTTTGGTTTTCTAAATTTTCTTTTATTCACTCCTTAAAATAATAAAAATATGATCGTCATGAGGATGAAAGGAATATAAGGGTTGTTTTTCAAATTATAAAAGAAAATAAATTGTGTGGTTTATTTAGAATGTGTTAATTTTGGTGGAAAAATATTTCATTTTTTGTCCACATTGTTTCTAAATATGGAATAACTATTGATCCTTATAAAATGGAAGTTGTTAAGGAATGGGAAATACCCAATAATATCACTGATATTTATCTATTTTTTTGGATTAGCGGTTTAGAAAAAAAATTTGTTGAAAATGTTTCTTGGTTGTCTAGCCCACTGACTAAGATAACTTGAGAATGAGTTAAGTTCATCTGGAAAAAATAATGTTATGATTGTTTTGAGGAACTAGAAAAAATATTTGCGAATGCACTTATTTTGGCCTTGCCATCAGAAAATAGTGAATTCTTCTTCTATAGTGATTCTTCGTTGAGCGGACCTGGCTATACCCTAATGTATAATGATCAGGTAATTTCTTATGCTTCACATTAGTTGAAACCACATGGGTTAAAATTCTCTATACATGATTTTTAATTAGCTAATATGTTTTTCTAATTTAAACTTTTGGTGCAATCACTTGTATGCAGTGAAGTGTAAAATATATACTCATCATGAAATTTTTTATATATATATTCTCTTATATGTAATTGAACATGAGACAGAGAAGATGACTGAAAGTAATCTAGGATTATGTTTGCACAAATCATCATCATTATGGAAAAACAATAAGGTATTCAATTATTTAAGTTCAAAATGTAATGCTACAATAACCATTTTATGTTTGTACTTTTACTCTTTGGTTAATGATTTGATGAATTTTTACCAAGAAGTTGTGGATATAGGGACATCCTCTATTTTCTTTAAAGTTTCAGCATAGACAACATTGTCAGTAAGCATTAATAGGTCTCATAAGTTGGATCAACCATTGATATAAAAGGTAGAATATATTAATAATGGAATGATTGTTATTTTGAAAATTGATTAATAATTTGTTTTGTGATTTGGAAAGAGATTATATGTTACTTACGATTCATAGTCAATGAATATGTTTTTGACTGAATCTCATATTTCTTTGTTTTCCATTCATCCGAGTAGCACTAAGATGAAAAGAGACCATTGGGAATATTTATAATGGGACAGATTGAAAGGAATTGTTTATGAATATACCATGAATTGTTGTACTTTTTAGTAGGTTAATGCATAACTAATGTTACTAAAAGGGATTCTTCAACAATTTCCTGTGTTAGAGTGGATATTGGAGAATATATCAATAGAATTCATGGTACAATTTCCAATTAATTATCAAGGTAATAATGTGATTTTTTTTATAATTGATCAATTGAATAAATATTCACATTTTTTACCACTTGATATGTGACGTTTATAGAGAATATTTTTTGACTATATCTAAAATAAATTATCATGTTACATGGAGTTACTCACTCCATTTTATAAGACCATATTCCCAAGTTCACATCCAATTTTTCGAAAGAACTTCATAAGTCATTATGTACTGAATTAAATTTCAGTATATATTTTCATCCTCAATTCGATGGATAGTCTAAGTAGACAAACTAGAACTTGGAAGATAAGATTCATTCTCTATCAATGGATTTCCATGGAAGTTGGGATTGACAACTCTCTTATGTTTAGTTTTCTTATAATAACAATGTTTATTTCAGTATACATATGGAAACATTGTAGGCATTATATTAAATGAATTTCCAAACACCAAATATTTGGAATGACTTAGGATAAAGGAACATAATGGGACTTGAGTTGGTAGGGAAAAAAATAAAGAAATTTTAGTTGATTCAGTGACACATGAGGGAGGATCAATATAGGTAGAAACATTATTCAGAAAACTAGATGAAAGATATTTCTTTCATGGTAGGTGATCATTCCTTTTTCAATCTTTATCTATTGAAAATAGGGATGTGTTTTGTTAAATAATGGAAATTAATTAAACCTCTCATTGGACTGTAGGAAATACTAAAGTAAGTAGGATTTGTTGCTAACTTAGTTCCCTTATTGCTGAGTTTAACCCAGGTGAAAAACATTATTTCATGTTTTAATGTAAAGGATTTATGTATTGTATTCATCTCAAATTTTCATCCCTTATATTGTTTATCTAGAAGAGAATATTTCTTATGTGGAATAATTGGTTCATGTTATTGACCATAGAGATCAAGTGTTTCAGAATAAAGTGATTAACTATATTAAGGTCTTATGGAAGAACCACATGGTTGAAGATGCAACATGGGAATCTAAAATTGATGTGTTTGAAAACATACACAATTATTTGATAAGGAATAAAATTGTGTGGATACAATATTCAAGAGGGGTGAAGGATATAACCACCCTTGTAAGGATAGAATATGACTTTTTCATATCTATTAATATTTGTGGGTTAAATAGTAATTTTTCCTTAATTGTTACTCTATGTAGAATAAGGTTCATGACCCGCAAAAATGATTTTCTTTGACGTATTATGTTGCATGCAATACTAAGTTGTTCTGAAGAATAATATAATGTTAATATTGTTATTTAATGCAGCTGTTTTGCTGCATTTTAATGGCCCACCAATTTTTAAAAAAAATTGAAATTTTTAAATTTTATTATTTGAAAAAATAAAATAATTTTTTAAAATAAAAATATAAAAAGTCACTTTGGATGAATTTTTTTTATTTTTATGAGAACATTCCCGAGTTGATTAATAATGAAAAATTCTGAATTTTTGTTCAAATCTTATTTTCATCCGATTTATTTATATATTTAAATAAAATTTTATTTCATTTTAAAGTATAATTAGATCAAATTTATATCATTTTAACCAATATGGGTCGTTAGAAACAATTTAACATTGAATTTAGATATAAAAACATAGCAAACATTTAAACATATTTACTTCGAAAACCCATTTTGTCGTCCCATATATGGGGTTAAATTTAAATTAATTTATAACACATATATGATTTTAATTTGAAAAAATGGATTAAATATTTTAAATTAGAATTTTTCATATTTTATAATATTTTCAACATAGTTTTTGAACAAAATTTTTTATGAATGTAATTAAAAATAATTACAAAAAATATAGTAAAATGGTGATTTCTGAGTGGTTAAACATTAATCTTAAGTGTCTAAATGACAATGAAACTTCTTTGAATCCCATTGATTGAAAATTATTATACCATATAACATATTTTCACTAATTTTCACCATTATTATTGTCACATTATAGAAGGGATACCTCCCAATAGTATCTATCTTTTTATATTTACAAGAATACCACTCCCCCTCCACTATAAAAGGGCACCCACCCTTCATATTTCTTCAAATATATCAATCCCATTTGGATCATCCATAACTGACCCAAATAGATCTTAGAATCTTTCCATTCCCCCAAGAGTCCTCTTTTTTTTTCCGAAATATAACCAATGAATACCTTTGGTAAAAAACAAAGAATCTCTTTGGTGAAAACCAAAGGAGTTTCCCAAAAGAGTGGTAAAAATATTCAATGTGTATTTATTTTTTATTCCATTACCCACCCCTAAATTTATTATTATTATATGAATATATATTAACATGGGTACCCTAAATATAATGATATGTTGTTAAGTTAATTCTTTTACCTACATCTACACACACTTCCATGAAAAGGGTAACAAAATTGTCGTTCATGTATGAAAAAATATCACAACACAAAATTACATAATTTGTTTTTCCATTACCGCAACTCATTATTGGGAATTTTAATGGAATTTCTGTTTTTATAGTATATATATTACATTTATGTTTTTGTAATACTTTCATAATTTTTATATAATACATACCTTCATTCAATCCATTTTGTGAAAATAAGATACCATCGTTTGTGGATGTGTGCACTACCACCTCCTCAAGGTGATGTGATAGGTTCATGATTTACATGGAATATATTATGTATAGGTTTAATTAGAAAAATTTATATAAATAAGATATATATTATATTAATGACATTGTTACCTTTTTCTACATATCATATATCGATATTTATATCACCCTTTCACACACTGAAAAAGTGATAATGTCATTCATGGACATGTGGACTACCACATCCTCAATGTGATGTGATTCCTTTTACATAACAAGAATTATATATATAATTATATATGATTAAATAACATGTTTTTTATTATATAATTATCATTCGGGAATGATAAATTCTACTTACCTTCTTTCCAAAATGATCATTGAGAAGTGGGAACGTTACTCGTGCGTATATACGGCCTACCGTCCCCAGGATTATAACTTTGATTCATTTTTATTAACCATATTTCATGATTGGTTTTAAAAAAATAATTTTTTATTAATATTATAATTATGTCATGATAATTATTCTTTATAAGTTTACAATATTTCCCCTTTGACAATTTTTGACCAACCAAAGTCATTTTTGACACATACACCGAATATGGTCAAAACACCAAACATAAAATTATTTTAATTAGTTGTTTAAAAAATTATAATAAGTGAAATAAAAGTAATTATAATCTTGAAAATGATTCAGAATAAGGGAAATAATTAGATATGATTATTCTTGAGGAATATAAATACATACTAGACTAGTCAGACTCAATGTAATTTATTTTTTCTCGACCTCCACTCATTAAGTAATTTCTTGATAATATGAACCTTTATTCTTCTGTAATATGTATATATAGACCCTTTGAAATTATATATCCATATAATATCTATTATTATGTTATTTAATTTTTTGATAAATTTTATTCCTTCATGTGGATTTGAATTTTAATGGTAAAAGTGGTATGGGACATTTTGGATGTTTAAATATTTAATTTTGAAATATATTTATCCATGTAAATATTTATGATATTATATTATATGTTTAGTCATTTAAAGGGATTATAATGTAAATTTTATATATAATTTTAATTTAATTCATGTTTTTTAAGTTGAATTATTTTTACATGTTTTATATAGAATTTTTTAACAAATAATAAAAGGAATGTTCTATTCATGACACACATGGGAAAATGACTTTTTTACACCAGGGATATTATTTTATTTTTTACTTACTTTTCTATATTTTATGTTTTCTTAATTAAAAAACCTTTTTTAATATTTTATGGTGTTTTGGTTTTGAAAATTTTTTCCAAAATAAAGGTTTATATTGTATTGAAAATGGAATTTTTAAAATAAAATGCTATTTTAATTTCTAAAAGTGATTTTCATATGAGATTAAAAGTGTTTTTAGAATTTTGAAATGTTTTATTTAATGTTTTGGTTATTGGACATTATAAATAGTGGTTGGTATGAAATAGAACTTATTGAACCCATTATAACATAAATGATGCGGTCACCCATATTTCTCTCCAATTCTTTGGGAAATGATTATATTATCCTGAAAATTAAATTGGAAACTAGAATTATGGTTATTCTGATCTATGAGGGTTCTTTAAGAGTTTAACAAGGGTTTAATGTGATGATGTCCCAAGGTACCGACATGAATTTTCAAGGTTTACTAATGAATTTTCATTGAAATCATATATTTTCAAAAGGTAAAATAAATGATATTTATTAAAGAATGGTATTTCCATTTTTGGGAAAGATTTTATATTTTCAAGTAAGGGTTCTACATTAGTTTTAATATTTATCAAAGGACTAACGTTTTCCTTGTTTTTTATATCCCTTATTGATATTTTTATGCTCATCCCATGTTTTTAAATGTTTTTAATAGTATACAATAATGAGTAAGTGGTTGTAATAGTTTATATTGAATTTCATGAAGACTTTTAATAAAATATATCTGGAATTACTTTCAAAAGTTTTTAAATGGTTAAAAATGGATATTAATTGAAAATGTATGATTTGTGATTTATAGATATTTATGAAAGATTTATGGCCGAGTTTTCTAAAACCCTAAACCTGAAAAAGATCTTAAATGTGAAAGAAAGTAATTTATTTACCAAAACTCAAGATTATGTAAGGTTTTAGGCAAGGGACTTATGTTTGAGGATATTTCAAATAAAATAAGGCATTTAATTCATCTATACATGATATTTAGAAAAAAATAAAGAATGAAATATGAGAAATATGTGATTTACTATAGCTATCAGTGCAGTTTGGAACTAAGTTGAATTATATTTATACAGTGATCTCAAATAAATAAAAAAATGTGAAGTAGATAAAAAATAGTTCTCTAGAAGAAGAAAGAGATATTTTCAAAATACTATATAATAAGAAAATAATTGGGATTCAATGAAGATAATAATTAAATGGGATATCCAAAATTTAAGACCATGTAAACTATGTAAAAATATTCATTTTCAATCATACAAAGGATAGAAGACATTAGAGAAATATTAGTTCCTGCAATTGAGGGGGTGGTTGTCTATGAAATATTTTTTCTCAAGCTAGCAGTGATGACCTTAAGGGAATAATATTTTAATTAAGTGTATCATTTGAATAAATTCTAAATGATCATGAAGTAGTGTTATATATAGAGGAAGATTTATATATACAATTATGACATGAAGGAATTATGTGTCACTCAACCTTTGATTATGTGGGTCAATTTTTAGGTTGTAGAGTCATCTCTAGATATAATTTCTTATCTACATCAATATGAAGAGGAGATAAAGACTAGTTGGTGTGATACTAGATTAAAAGAATATAATAGGATATTTCATAGTTCACATGTGTAATATTATGAACTAATTAACCTATTTAATATGGTGAGATAGTGGGTTAGGATAATAATATCCCACTTCAATCCTTCCCCTTGGAAACTATTTAGTTAAAAATCGACAATATTTTCTCTCATAAAGACATTTTCCAACATTACATCTCCAAATGAAAATTTTCTTTTATAAAATTATACTTAGTATCGATACACTTGGATTGTCATTGTTAAAAAAATATAGATATTGATAAAAATTAGGTTATCACAAATAATCCTCAAAGTTTTTCCAACATTCACCCATAAATATTTATGTTTTTCTTTCATCCAATCGTTTGAGTACACGCATGAGTAGTAATAACATATTCTAAATATATTTTACTCAATTTTACTAAAATGTTTTTCTTATTATTCCAGAAATAAAAACTTTCTACCAAGAATAATGTTCCACCATATCTTTGTTATTTATCATCGAAGTCACCATCCTAAGTTGTATCTGTGATCCCAAATAAGTTCAACTCATTAGTTTTCTTAAAAAGTAATCCATAATTCAAATATCATTTAACATGCCTTGAAATTGTCTTTTCATTCAACTTTTGAGATTCTTTAAAATATTTTTATAAATGGAATATAATTTTTTAGCGTAAACAATATTTGATCAAGATGTTATATGATAGTATAAAATTTTCAACAATTGTTTCAAATTCATCTTATTTCCACTTTGGATAGCTTCATATTTAATCATTTTCATAAAAATAAAGATATGTGTTGTATATCATTTGAATATTCCTTGAAAAATGTATTTAATAATTCCTTAGAGAATTTTTTTTATGAATTAGACATATAAATTTTATTTTTCATGGTATATATCCCCATAAATAAATTCATTTCTCCAAGAATAGACATCTCAAATAACCTCTTTATATTTTATGATAACTATTCACCCATATGATATTTATCGCAAGAAAATATTATTTCCTGAAAATAATCATTAATAAGTTATTGTACCTATTACAATAATTGTTATCGGGGTGTACGGTGAAAGACGTTGTGTTGAGAATTTTAAAATTATTAATCACATTATTGAAGGAACTTGTCATCTCTAGAAATCAAAGACCTAGTATAGTATTAGGAAATTCTATGGATTATATAAGGAATAGAATATAAATTGAATGAGTACCTCATTCTGAATCAATGTGTGTTCGACAACAGCATTTCAATGGTGAGTGTTATTCAAAGGATCTGAAGTTGAACCTATATAGATCATCTAAAAAAGATTCAAGAATCTATGTGTGTAGTTTTAATAGAATTATAGGTGCAAGCATGGATATCTGATTATCTCTTTAACATCATAATGATCTCCATGTTCTTATTCCATCAATACATGAATGCTTTCATGGATTTTTCACTTAGAGAAATGATTTATCACTCTCGGGTGTGGGAGGAGAGATAATCTATCAAATTAAAATGCATGAATAGTACATGGAATAATGATCCTATCCAAATAATATAGTGGATCATAAAAAAAATCATATAGGATTCCCATACTCTATATATTTAATTTATGCTAAATAATTAATAAATAATATTTATGATGATCTAATAGTGTCATAAATATTATTTATATTTATCACATATTTTTAATGTAAATTAAATATTTTATATGATAAACCAAATTCATTAACTCGGCCCGTAATTCTTACTAATATTAAACAAAACTGGAATATTAAAATAATTTGTATTCATTTAACATAAATCTTTGTATTTACATAAACACTTGTAAATAATTTTAAAATATAAATTCAACAAAATTATTCTTTACATGAATAGTAATGGATTTATTTATTTATCAGCGATTGATAAATCTATAACACTCTCAGACCTGTGGTGGGACCCACCATATCCTATATACTTATTCACCATAACAGAAAAGATTCTTGAAAGCACTATTGTTTATGACCCTCTTAGCCCTTATCTCAATAGTATAAATAGTATTCACATACCAAGATTAGAATCTAGAAACTCATCAGGGCACCTAAATATATAATGAATATTCATGTAAACAATAACCGACCAATGTACACATACTATATAATATAATATATCGGTCTTTAGATATCTCCTAATTCAATGCGCACACTTTTGTAGTTATAATTTCTTGGTTTATTTTTTACTTATCTAACTACATGGATTTTCCTTCCACTATCATACACATGAATTTTTAAAGGTACTACCATCCATTTCATTTTGGCCTTATATATTACTTCCTCAACTCAGAAGTGACAATTTTTATCTTGTCCATTTAAATAATGACAAACCACCAATGACAAATACAACAAAAACTACCATTACATGACATTATATTCATGTTTTTTGCCTTGCAACAAAGTATTTGATAAAATGGAACACATTAATAATGATTTCAAGTTAGGAGACCAATACACGTTTCCAAATATAAACATCCAATGACACCCAGAACATGGGGTGTTACTATTTTCATGTCTTCCATTTGGATCTCACATACTGTAGATCACCAAACATAATAAGAAGAAGTGTCAATTATTATGTTCCCCTAGAACTTGATAGTTGGACATCATTTGTATCCATTCATAATGATGTATCTAGATTATAGAACATTTATTTAAGATTGACATCCATGTATTTTGTGGTTCTCATTATATCCTGGATCTGCAATAACCTCATTATATGACAACTAATCTATGTACAATTCCATTTAAATGGTGGATGTAGAAATTTATACACTGTAATGGTATGTGTACATCTTGAAAATCCCACATTGTACATGGAGTGGTAATTGAAATTTACTTTTTAACTTGGTCTATGGAACCCATTATTAGAACAATCCCATTTGGACTAGTGTCAACATACTAACTTTCCATGTTATCTCTCACATGACTACTGAGTTATGGATTTATTCATGGGTAGTCCATGTCTCTACTACATGGAAATTCTACTATTTGTGACATCACCTTTTTAAGTTAAACTTATGAAAATATGATAACCTTTAGTATATCCCTTTTTTACTATCTAAAATTGACATCATGGATACTAAGAGAATCATAATTTAAATTATGATAATACTTTACATAATATGTTACATTCCAAGAACTGGAAAAATTCACTTCATTTTTTAAACTACTTCATAGCTACCTCAGAAGCTGCAATGAAATCGATATTTATAGACATGGCTACTGTAGGATTGAAGGAGCATGTATTTCTCATTAACATGTCTTAACTACTATATTAGATCATATTGAACTTGTAGAAATACTGTTTTATTTCCAAATGTGACTAGTATGTTTTCTTATCCACATACCACATATATATTCTTTGTACTTAATCAAGTACTATTGGATATATTTGGCAGTGTACCTTTTAGTACTCTTGGATTCAAATGATGTTTACCAATGATAAAGTTTATGTGGGAAAAATCATTTCTTATACATATCACTGAATATGTGATTTATCCATCACATAAGAATATAGAATTCAACTTACCGCATTAATCTTCTTATCTGCATCGTACATGACTTTGTGGAGAAATTAATTCCATGTGACATTGGTATTAATTATATCTATAATTGTAACAACTTGTATTTTCAAAACATCGTCAGTATATGTATTATTGACTAGGTCCAATAAACCATTAGATCTACCTCACTTGATCTGATTCTCTATAACATAGGATTCTAATTTATGTCAATAACTATAGAATTGTGTTCATTCTGGTCTTAGATTACTATGAGACCAATATTTTATCCATATATTAAAAAACATAATATAGTTGTAAAAACATTTCAATCCTATTATCTTTTAGTAGACACATAGAAAATATTCATTCCAAATGAATGAATAATATTCTAGTTGCTTACTTCAATCCTAAAATGGATTTCAATAACATGAACCACTTATTGGAATTATATGGTGTCACCATACCTTTTTGGTTGTTTCATATATATATACCTTCCATGATTGGTGGTATTTGAATCGAATTCCCAATAAAATTATCATATAAATTATCTACGACAAGTAAAATTATAATGGATTTAGGAATAACAACTTGGTAGTACCCATAAAGACTTATTTATAATAGGATTTTACCATCCATTAATAGTTTCACTAAAACACCCATTATAATATTCATAATAATAATCACCCTTTGGTTTGATACATGGAACCCATTATTCAAATTTATTTTCTCTTTTCTATTTTATAAAATATCCATATACAACCTACTTTTAAGAATTAGTATTCTCATAGAATAATGTCTCACCATACATGGTGAATATAAGACAAACACCGTGGTTTTAACATTCACACATGGTATGCTCCTTTAGAACATTCTCTTCCATGCCTCTTGTGGAACTCATTCTTATTCCAACTTCTTGTACATCTCTAGCATTGACTAAACCCAAGTAAATGATGATCCCACTATATCACGTATTGATGTGAAACTATTTATAGAAATGTAGTCTATCACATGACCACATTTTTTCTATAATATTTTTTTTATAATATCCTAAGAAACTTTTAGGATAATTATTTATGATTCTCATTGTTTTTTCTTAATGCTAGTTTTTTTATATCCTTAGAAAACACTTTTAATTCAAATTCAATATTCTTATGACATAGTGGAGTTTGATCATATTGTAACTCATAATGTATCTTTTTTCATGATAATTTGAATATGGTTATGGTATAACGTTGTTATTTTTAATTCAGGTCTTGAAATAGAGGTTTTCACAACGCATATAAATATCTACATTGACACTCCTTTTACTTACATAATGACGAAAATTCTCTAAAGTAAATGTTAATTTAGGAATCGCTCCATGCTAGATTTGTTTTCAAATTCTAAAATTTAAGACTCATCTTCGATCTTAATTGTTAGCAACATATCCATGTTGAGGATAAGACAATGTGTTTTTTGGTATTAGTCCATGATATATTATATTAATCGATGAATGCTTAGTCAAGATATTCTTTATCAAGAAATCCTAAAGAATATCATATATTATGACCATGTATATACCATAATTCACTTTCACATTCCTTAAACACGCAATGGAGTCTTGTAAAGTATACTTACCATTATCTTATTATTGTAATTATTCATTCTCTCTGGTTGTACAAGCACTAAAATATTTATGGCTTACCCTTATTTATAAATGATTATTTTACCTATTATAAATATGTCCATGATACCTAATGTGTTTAACTCCAAATAGGATAAATACCATACTAGTAATATCCCTGAAAACTACTTATATTTTCTTGGAAAATGTTTCTTTTTTTATAACTAGGTATATAAGTATTATATTTTATATTAGTTAGGTATTTCCAAAGATTATAGAATCACTGAATTATTACTTGAGTATTTTACCTAATAATCTACATTCATTTCCAAACTATAATAATGTATCCTTTTATCCAAAGGATGGATGAGTTTTTTAATAATCAATAAAGGTTTCACAAGAATCGCTGAACATGGAAATTAGAAGTCATATACCTTCACATATTACATAGGAACCACCATTGGTCATCTATTTGGTGAGAAAACCTTACTTATTATAACATTTATATATATTTTTACTATGTGTAAATACACCTATGTAAAAAGAATATTTTTTCTAATACCTAAAATTAAAATAGAAACATTACTTATAATTGATCAAGATATCTAACGAATAATTACTTATATTGTTCATTATTTTAGTTCATTGCATTTAAACATTCATATGTTTCTTTCATGATATGTGATGAAAATTATCTCAGGTTTAATTCATCTTTCTATGAAAAACATTATCAACAATATTTTGGAGACAGTCATCCTATTGGAATTTTCTCCTTTTATTTCAAGTTGTTCATTATAAGAACTAAATATTAATATTTATTTTGATGTTCATATTATTTGGTTTTCCTTATGAATTATTCTATCCATATTGTTAGTTTTTTAAATAATAAATAAAATTTTAGTATTTGGGTGAATACTATGGAAGAATAGGATATATTTAAAGAACATGATCCTCCTTTATTTACACATAACTAGTTCTATTTTTACTGATTAATATCTCGCTTATCTTTCTCCTCACAAACTTAACAGAGATGAGAAACATGTAAAACCATCCATTTATTAATGTTTTACACACCAATCACATCAGATGACGATGATATCATGTTAATATATCCATCATTTGTTTCATAAACAAGTCTCTTATAATCATTTTTATGACCCTTTATCTTGAGGAGACTTAATGGGTTTTTGAGACACCAACACCTTGAATTTATGATACTGTTTTCCTTTGTGTAAGATCCTACACTACCTATTGGATACTCAGGTTGGATAAGAAATGTTCTTTGCCTAGAATTTATTGCTTCATAATTGTAGTGTTTATTTACATTTTCTACAAAAAAATCATTAATATTAGAAATTTTATCTTAATTAAAAATTTAGAAATTACTCATTAATTAATTAAATCATTAAATTCCTCACACTGTTTTATCAAACACTAGAAAGCCTCTATATTAGAATCAAAATAATCTCGATGTTAAGTATTATAGTAGCCAGAATCCTTTAATTACACCTCATAGTCTACAACCTATGGTTACACCACAAATCATGAAGCTAAAGGTATGTGTTAGACAGGACAACCACTATGACTCCTTGCTCCTTGATCTATTGAGTGAAGTCCCATCTTCTAAAATCATATATATGTTTTACATAAGGATTGACTATGAAATTTAAGAAATATTGATATAGTTACCCATTTTCTATAAAATTTAGTTAAGTCAACTCATCACTCTCATAAGTACTCCCCAGTATTAAGAGGCATTCTCAACGTTGGATGACAATCACCCTGAACACCCATTTTTTCAAATTTAAATAATGGAAGAAATTAATGATTTAATATTTCATTTATGGATTTTAGTATTTTATTTCTTTATTAATGTAATCCATTTATTTTTATATGTTCATTATATGTTTTTTTCTTAAAACTATACACTAATAGAAACAATTCATTTCATCTTTGTGATTTTCACTATTTATTATTTTGTGAGTTTCCTCTTGTCATGAAAATCCATAAAATAAAACAAAATGCATAATGGAAATAAAAATAAATGATGGGTATTAATCTACTAATATTGGTTGGCCCATTTAAACATAAGAGATCAACCATGACCTAGAGGGGTAATAAATGAGTCGTAGCTTGACTCATTATGTAGCTCACCCCTCATCCAGTGTTTCTACATCTCATCTAGATTTTTCTTCTACTTGGGGTGTTTTGTGACTTATGATGTTATCATCAATAAAAAACACTTACATGAAGGTGAGGGGGTTTGAGGAGTACAAAATACAGATAGCTGAATTAGACACATAGGTTGTTATACCTATTTAAATGAAAAATATGACATGCATACAGTCATCAAAATTAATGAAATATTACAATAATGTCACGTAGGTAATAAGTAATAAAATAAAATAAACCAAAAATACCCATGGTCAGTTAGAGCTCATGACTAGTCAGCATGACAAAATTAAATTTCTCTAAATTTTATGTTTCGAAGAAATATTAGTAAATTTAATTAATTAATTAAATTAATATAATTTATTATGATATTTTATTCATATTCATTACCATTATTAGTTTAGTTTTAATTAAAAATAATAATTAATTAATTAATTAATATAATAACTATATTAAATTAATTTTTCTTTTTTTGATTATTAAAATTTTAGTTTTTTAAACAAAATTTTATTATTTTAATTAATTTAATTTAATACTGAAACTAAATTAATTAACCTAATTAACCTGGATTATATTAAATAACTCAGGCCCCAAAACCCCAGGTAGTGCCATAGCTGGGTGTTTCGACCCCATGAAGGCCCATATCATGCCAAACATACTATGTACAAGGGTATCTGGGTTGGGTTGGTTTGTTCGGAACTCTTTTAGGTTGGTCGAGACGACCTCGACCCCCTATATGGAAGATGGGATCTAAAAGAACCTAGAATGGGGTTATCACCCCTGGTAGGGAGGTATCTGGCTTAGTTACAAGACAATAAGGGCCCAATGGTGGTCTCATGTTGTAGCAGGAGGTCATGGAAATTCAAATTTTTGGTGATGGTGGAATTGGATACTCATCCATAGTTGCCCAGTGACCTCTCCAGTGGTGGCCCATAACGAAGATTCAGTGATCCAAGTTGTCAAATCTGTGATATTCAACTTCAATGGAAGTAGGGGTTGTCAGATTGGGTAGAGATGATGGTGTAGTGGAGTGGGGTTAGACTATATGGCAGACGATGGTTGTGAGAGGTGGTGTACACAGAGTTGGTGGTATGATCATCGGTGCTCCCAATTTGGTGGATACTTTTTCCAAACAGTGCATGATGAAGGTGGATCTTGGAAGGAGTTGTAACAATGGTTGTGTGGTGTGGCTCAATGGTTGCAGGAAAGGAGGAAGTGCCACCACCGGTTATGAGGGGAAGCACCTAGATCTAGAGGGGGTGTTGCGGCATAGTAGGAGGAGGCACAAAAACCTCTTGGTGAAAAAGGAGGAAAGGTTGAAGATGGGGTTTTTGATAAGGCTAGGCCCACATTGGAGAAGATGTCCCCACCCCTTGTTTTTTAAATTATTTTCTTATGGAAACAACCACCCACCTCTAGAATGGAAAATATAAATCAATTTCCCCTATTATTTTTTTAAAATTCAATCTCCCTTTTGGATTCATTTAGAAAGCCATTGTTTAAATATATTGTTATTTTAGAAGGCCATATACCCACCAATTAATCTAAAATAAAATAAAATACTTGTTTTTTATTCCAAAATTGATATAGTTTTGGGACACCGGTCGGAGGATTTCTGGATACAAAATTCCATCCAATAAATACCCAGAATAAAAATGATCCCTGAAATAATATATTATGGTGATTCAAGTATATTTTAAATACCTAAAAAGAACCATGATGAATCTATAAAAATATATTGTTTTGGAATAACAAGTTTTTTCTAAATTATATGGATATGTCGTTAGAACCGTTTAGACCAATTTATAACCCTCTACTTAAATTTAAAGTAAAATAATATTTTTTTTATCTCAAAAAATGCTTGTTAATACTCTAATACCAATTGTTGGTAATGAGGGGCCAATGAAAGGTGTTGGGCTAGTAATTTTAAATAATCTAATCACTAATGAAATGTAACTTCTCATCTCTGGAAATTTGGGCCTCGGTATGGTCCAAGGGTCTCACATGGAATATTTAAATATCATAAAATAAATAGATGGAGTAACTTGTTCCAAATCAAATCACATTTGACTGAATCTTGTCTGGGTAACTCCCATTGTTTGGCCACACACTTTTCAAAATTCTGCATATGCAATGGGAGAAGAGGTACCGCCCACGTGGTTTGGTAACATAGTTTGGGAAACCGTACTAAAACCATGAATAATTTCTACATCTAATTTAAGATCTTACTAACATGTTTTCCACATGATTTTTCCTTACCATGTGATAGTTTTACACCTTGTCCCAAACACAAAAGGGGATTTGCACGGTTTCTCTTACACATAGCACATTTTGGCCCAAACCATACTCTAACCATGATAGTAAAATCATAAAATAATAATAAAAACTATAAAATACATCATTTTTCAAAGGACACCTGATTACCCCCTAATTGTGTACAAAAAACATTCAAAAACCAAAAATCCTCCAACAACCAAAAATCCACTCTGAAACTCTAAAAGTAAAAAAATATCACTAAGAACTATGAAAAAACCTCACCCTCAAGAACCACCACCAAGAAAATAATAAAATAAGAAAAAACCCATTTTCAGGGTTTGTAAGTACTTCTCAATCATACTCATGTTGTGGAATATGGTTTTTCATCTTCAACCAACCCTTGGCTTCCAACATTATTATAAGACTTCTTAATTGATCTCTTTATAACACGACTTGTGAAAACATATTATTTAATATTTTCTTTAGAAATATATATCTTCTTTCTCATGTGTTCCATATCCATTATTATACTAATCCCACTTCGAAACATTTAATTTGTTGACATAAAATTATTTTATGTTTTATCATTCTTGTTCCACCATTGGAGGACACTTCCAGTGATCTTATTCACTAATCTTGTTTTATAATTTTAAAAAGAATATATAAAAAATTTATTATTCTATTTAATGTCTATTACAACAACTTTATATTTATTAGTATATGGTAAATAATTCTTTAAGATTTCAATATTTTTTTCCAATGTAGAATAGTTATTATCCTTATTTATATGTTCTTATATTCTTCCTATTATTGATGTTGTGTTATGGATACCATTTGTGCTTAATACACCTTTGATTATATTACATCATTAAACAAATTCATCTTAGTGGATATACTTTTAAGTGTAATAGTTGGAAATTGGAATATTCTTCTTCAAATTTCTATCACTTCTTTTTTTTAATTCATTTCATTATATCCACGATTAGTATAAATAAAAAATGCCTAAATAAAATCACACCTAATGTAGTCATACCTTAGTTGAGATGATGTAGTAGTTTTTCTTCCAAAATTGTGTGATTTAGCTTACACACACACAACCATGGTGTGGATAAAAACTCTACAACAGTATAATCTCATTAAATCCATTATTTTTAAACCAATATATCCATATTTTTGTGAGAATTTTTTTAGTGGATAAATTTTTTTATCTTTGTGAAAATCACTTGTTAGAGCTTCCATTGGGTTTATTTCTATATTTACATTTGAGTTTTTCAACCATATCTCAAGCTCTTTGATCTTAAAATTCTCCTTGATAATTCTATAGTATTGTTCTATATTCTTGAATAATAATTTTCACCATATTTTTTCATATTTTCATGGTTTTCTAGTGGATTATAGTTTTTTTAAGCTCCTTATTTGTATTTATTGTTTCCTCTAACTTGTGTTGAAGTTATCCAATTAGATCACATTAACCTTTCATTTTTTTCACTAATCATAGAAATAAAAAACATCAAGGAAATACCCTCTAGATATATCTTTTTATTATTCAGTAATAACTCAGATAAGAATACATAATCAACTCCCTAAATGATCTCTAGTTAATATAATATTTAATATAAGGATTGGATCTTATCCTTTTCCCTGAAAGAACTTCCTATTAATTGATGATTTTTTTTTCATTTACACTTATACACCAGATACATCACTTAATTTATACTCTAAGGGGGCATCCTTGTCTTTATATTTATATGTTTTTTTCGATAATATCATTAGAAGTATATTCATCAATAAAGTCAATCACACTTACAACAATGCGTGTTTCCTTTTTATGAGGAGTCTTCCTATCCTTATATTTTATGATCTTTCCTTTTTTTCATAGGGAAATTTACTTTGGTTTATTCATCATCAACTCACTATAATGATTTCAATATCTTGATTATGAAACATCAACATCCTTTTGTTTCATAAATCCTCCACAAGTTATTTTTAATCTCTTATATATGATTAATAACCTATCACAATTAATTATTTTCAAGAGTTACCCACTATATATACCTTTGATCAATATATTTTTTCTTTTAAATCATAAAAATATTTACTATGATTACTCAAATAAGTATCTCAATAAATTTTCACCAAAAAATAGTAACCAAAATCCTTTACAAACCAATGCATCTCTTCTTCCCATTCATCAAAGATATTACCATTGATAATTAGAGGATTCATGTGGAAATGTATTTATTCAAAAAATGAACAAATATATTTAGACTATTAATTTTAAAGAAAAACATTTATGACTTGATAAAACATTTTGGGACCAGGGAATTACGATATGCGTACCAAAATAATCTTTTTCTATTAGAAATATTCACCCATGAATAACTTATTCCGTCAATATAATGAACTCATTAAACCTATTTCTCCCTCAATTTCAATCTCAATTAATAAAAGTCAAAGATATAGAATCTAAAATCACATAAACACATGGAATTTAATTGGTTTACAAGTACTAGGTTATATCCAAAGATAATACACATGAAGATTTTTTAAACATAGAAAATATACTATAATCACTATTCAATGCGTACATGTGGCATCTATGGTGAATTAAAATTGTGTATCATTACCTTTACAAGAATTTTAAATATTTGGAACCACCTACCAAGGGTGACTACCTACTTATCCTAGATTTTGCACTACGTCTGAGAAATCTTCCTTAGTGTATGAACATAAATGTAACGTAATGTTTGATATAGGAAATTGAGATTTTGAAAAACATGAATAATATAATATATTATGTAAAGAAATATAATTCATTTTAATTATCTTCCAACTCTATAAGATATTTAAATTTATATAAGAGAAATGAATCTTTATATTCCTAAAAATTATTACACAAGTGATAAATAATAGCAAGAGAAAAATAACTCCATACTGAAATTATCATTTTGATGTTTTGACTATTCTACAAAAAGAAAATAATTCAATGATATCAAAATTCAAGAGAATTAAAGTAACTAGATGGATATAACAATGTAATCCCCATTCATCTACTCTCTGCTTTCAATCTGAAAAATATGATATATTAATACAATTAAACTCCTTCTATAACTACTCTAGTAACATTCATAATGTCTCCTTAAACTCCAAATATCTAAATATTTGTTGGGGTAAATTTATATTTATATCAAATTATATTATTCTATCTGGTTTTCTATATGGTTTAATGTGGTCATGATTTCCCATTTCTGTCATATATCTCTCTCAAATTTAAAGAAAAACATAATCTAATTTAAGGTAAACAATATTTTCAATTTCATTATATAAAGAACAAAAACTATCTTGAATCTATTATTTTTAGATTAAAACACCTAAATTTCCCCAAAATTTGTACATTGGAGTCTCTATTGTGAAATGATATTCAAGTCAACCACAAATCCAAAAAATAAAGTTGGTATATTTAAAAGTTCTCTTTTAACACATTCGAAACTTATTTTTAAAAAATCATAATCCACTTCTTTAAAACATACTATACTAATTTTTGTATTTACCAGAAAAATAAGAATATTTCTGAAGGAATATTATTTTACTAGATGTATAATATTTTTTATTCAATGTAAAAATATTCTTTAAAATAATATAGGAAAATGGAAATCAGACAGATATAAAGTTCCCAATATAGGGGTTTCTAAAATCCCATAAAATAAAGTATAATGAATTCCAACCATGTTAAGTTACACCAATTCCACCAGAAAAACATCATCTACTTGAGGGAAACATTTCTACCAGATGATCATTTATAAACATACTAAATGGAGGAACTTTATACTTTGAACTAGACAAATACATTCATTCTACAGAATGGATCCTTAAAGCACTATAATTGTACTCCATCAAAATGAACATCATATGGATATATTATTCTGAACCTTTCATATTAAGAAAGATTTAATTGGATATCAATCAAACCAACACTGAATAATTTGAAATATTATTTTTGAATAAATTCTTATAAATTGAATTTTCATTTTATTAATGGGTAGCTTCTTGAAATTACATGTACAATCATTTCCATTGTCCACATTCTATAGTTTCTATGAATATTTTTTATTAATGAATTATTTATTAGGTTTTTATAGATAGTTTTACGTAAGTAATCAATTTGTGACGAATTTTTTAAATACCTTATATAATTTAATTTTAGAATCTCTCTATCTAATCAATCAGGATCAATGTATCTTAGATATTTTATAGACAAAGGTTATTCTAATCTAGTGGGATTGGGGATTCATAAGGCTATGGATACAAAATACTTTTCAATCATATTGATTGAATGATTATTTGGAAAGAAAGGAATAACTTTATGATTTAGTTAAAAACATATATATCTTGAGTCTAATTAAGTGTTCCTTTACACTTAAGGTCATGTGTGGTAAATTATTTAGTAATTTTTTTAAATATTTTTCTTCAAACATTTATAAAACTTCTGTTACTTTGTAATTCTTATTGACTATATGTTATATATATTTTGTAATGTCTTGGAATTTCAGAATAATTTTTTTTATTATATGAAATTATTTTGAGATCGTGAAATCTGATGGTGCGTGATTCTAAAACCCAGACTGCGGGGAATGATTCGCCGAAAAAGTGTTAAGTTTAAAATAGCACACATGAGTAGTTTTGCTAAAAAAGTGGAATAACTCTTAAACGGGATCCAGGATCAAAAATTCAAGGGCACTTTTTCATTCAGGATAGATGGTTTACCCTAGGCACGACTTCAGTTTAGTCGGTGCAGGCCTCTAGTGAGAAAACCCAAAAAGGGAATAACCGTAAATAAAATATTTATATAACATTATTTTATATTTCAAATTCTTATAACTCAACAATGGTGACATGGATTAAAAATCCAAGACTTCCACTAAACATGTGAGGGTATTAATTCCTTAGGAAGACCCTAACATTGACTAGTGCGGGCCAACATTTGAAGTAAGTTTTTGGCCGTAAATAAAATAATTAAGTAACAATTATTTTATTTCTAAAATCCATAAATTTTAAATGGTAACTCGGATTGAAAATCCAATGGTACTTTTGAGTTCGTTGGCATGCGTTTCATTTTGGAAGAGCCTGGCCTTGATTGGCATGGGTCAAGGATGTATGTTAATTATTTATTGAACTTTTTCTAAAGTAATTTATGTAAACACATGGGAGGAATTTTCTAAATTTTGAACTGGTGCTCGAATAAAATATCTGAGGGCACCATTGAATCCGCAGTGCTGAGACTATCTTAATGGAGGCTTCACTACGACAGAAAAAGGTCAGGAGAAAAAGATAGTTTTTGGAAATTTGAGAGTATAATAAAATAAAAAAGTTATTTTGTTTTTCATTTTTTTCCTTTCCTCCAACGGACGAGTGGTAGAGGCGAGACCAATGACATGTCAGGCCATAAAATATCTTGACTCCACTTTATTCTTGTAACTGCACCATTGGAATCAGGAAGGATTCTTCATTAAATGAAGCTCATTAATTTCACAGACGTTACTCACCCACCGCCTCTCTTATTTATTTGGAGCTTGGGTAGGTATTGGTGAGGCTTCACCAAGCAACGAAGATATGGAAAATTACCGCGATGCCAACCACTTGGAGGACAGAACTGGTTCCAGCGAGTGGTGACGAGTGCCACCGAATCCTGAAATGACAAACAATGACTCTTCCTAAAATGTGGACATTCTCCGATGACTTAGAGGTAGGGTTTATTTTCTTGTCTAATTTCAAGAGTTTTTGAGTCATTATACAACCCTCTTTCTATCAAGATAACGTGGAGGGCGTAGGCCAAATGAACAAGGCTCGGAGCCTCCAACATTTATTGAAATTTGACGTGTTCATTGCGAACAATTTATTAAGGTTGGGAAAATCCTTGAACAGTGGGTTTAACAATGAAATGGGTGTCTCAAGGAGTCTTTTGGCACTGTAGGATGGAGAAACGGGCCATTGGATCTCATTCTGGGACCCAAGGGAGACTGCCAGAAACCGGTGATAGCAAAAGAGGTGATAGCACCAGCCAACCACGGATGAAATGGAGGTTCACCGTATTGCACCACTAGTGAAGATGGTTGTGTCCATTTCTACGGTGGGTGAAGACGGAAGATGGTTTGGGCTGGCCGCAGTAGGTGTAGCGGTTCACAATGATGCACCACCATAGATTGGCATGCAACATATTGTCGCGGCAGACATCAACAGATGGCACCGGCTGGCCGTGGGGAGAGGTAAGTGGTGCGCCATCATGCACCGCTAAAGACCGTTGTGGCATGAATGATGTTGTGAAATTCTAGTACCCGCTCTCTTTGGGTCTCGTGGATGACCTGGAAGCACCCTATGGCACCACCGCTTTGACTTCGAACAGGGGGAAACCCCCCCCCCCCCCCCCCACCCCCACTCCCCCGTGCTGGCTAGAGATGACCCCACACTAATGGGATGAGCATCTAGTGGGTTGTTCCCCTCCGTGGACTGGGCCAAAAAAGCCCAGCGGGCTGTTCCATCCATGTTCCGGGCCGCACCTCCATCAGTCGGGCCGCACCTCCAGCGGGCCCCGCCCCTCCGTGGGCTGGTTCGCGCCAGCCCTACAGGCCGAGCTCGCCACGACCCCAACCTACCAGCTCGGACCAGGCCGTTTCGGGATCAGGTGGGTCAGACCTAGACCAGGTCAGGTCGACCCCCGAATAGGGTCGGGTTGTCCCAGACCGAGTCGGGCCAGGTCAGACTTGACCCGAACCCTTCCAGACAAAGATTCTCTAAAAGATCCTTAACTTGTGAATCAGGCATCTATCTGACAAACCGTTTATGATGATGGGATCTTGTTAGAAAAGAGTTCCATTTGGTATATTTCACTTCAGTTTTACAGAATGTCGGAGTGTGTCCAGGATGGATTGATCCCGAATCCAAATAGGCCCTCGGTACTAAAACGCTTATAAGTCACAGATCAGTAATCCGATTGACATGATGTTTGTCATGTTGGAACCCTTACAACGTGGTGGTATTATAGGATACTTTTTAATGTAAATTCATGGAAGTTGAGGTACAATTGATGGATTGAGGATGGGATCCTCTTGGAATCAAGCGTTCTTAGTGTGGGAAACTCGTGGCTGGCTATAGCATAAAGAAAGAACATCGATCCTATGTGGGTCAGTGTCTATCGATCCAGTGTGGGTTAGTTCTTAGATATCCTATGTGGGTCAGTATTAATAAATTCTATGTGTTTCAGCACTTAGTGATTCAATTTGGGTCAGCATCTATCGATCATGTGTTGGTCTGCAGTAGAGCCTCTCGACAGAATAAGATGATCTAGATTTTTGACTAATCATCTGTACTTATGTACATGAGTTATATACCCGGTGTGAGCAGTTTCATTACCTCTGTGGTAATTAAAACATAATGGTGAATCCTTTTTGGTACATTTAGCTTCTTGGTGTTACCTTTTTGGTACTTTTACCTTCATGGTGTAACCTTCGTGGTGTTAAATTTGTGGTAGTTTTACCTTCATGGTGTTACCTTTGTGGTCTTAACTTTGGGGTAATTTTACCATCGTGGATTCACCTTTGTGGTGTTTACGTTTTGGTATTCTTCCCTCATGGATAAATTATGATAAAGATTAGATGTTGGATCCTTATGTTTCCTCATGTACGAGACAAGTATATATTGATAACTAAGGTACATTTATTGGAATATACCTAAGTAGATTTGATGACTACCACTTCGTGATTTATGATTGATGTATTTCATTTTGTTTCTTCCATTTTGGAACTCTAGGAGACCATTGGGGATCTCAGGGTCCCTATAGAGTATTTTTATACTCACCCCTGCACGGGATATGCCCATAACTTGCTTTTTCATGTGTAGAAAACAGAGAGTGTTGATCAAGGATGAGGGAGACAGGACTGGAAAATTCATATAGGTGGGCCATTTCACGTGACATGTTGTAGTGGCTACTGATCATGATATGTACCTATCCTTTAGGTAGGATCATCGATGGACCTTCAAGGAGTTTTTTTCTCTTTTATTTGATCTTTTAATTTCATGTTTTTCTTGTATCACATCCCCTTTACTTTCATTACAATTTTTACTACAGCAGTTTACTTCGTGGTTGCTTCTTTTTGTGTCCTTGGATTGTGTGTTTGAACAATTTTAAAGTCAATAGCTTCCCATTATAATGATATGCCTTTCTGATGTTAGTCGTCTGCCCATGGCCTATGGAAGGTGGGCTTGGGGTAGTCACGACACGAGCCCCAGGGGACGTGTCGTGACAAAGTGGTATCATAGGAGTCAGTTCTAATGAAGAACTATGATTCTAATATTTTAATAGGGAAATAATGTTAAGTGTTTTGAGTCTGGTTTTCAATTTAGGGAGTCTAGTTTTGGTGCGGTGGTCGACGTATCCATACACCAGGACCTTGAATTCTGATTTCCAACTCGATGCATGAAAGCACTGATTTCATTTGTTTTGGAAATGTTTTACATTGATCTCTTTCGAGTTGGATCACTTGGTATAACTTAATGACTCTGGTTCACCTATTCATTATCAAGATGTTGCAGCGTAGAGAGAATGCTAGGATTCTCGAGAGATTACATTATTAAGGCCCACCAAGAAACCTTGTGTGAATCAGCAGTTCACGACCTGATGAGGACCAGCCTTAGAGCAGCATGTTGTAGATCAGCGACATACCAATCTTGTGTGTGAAAATCATGTGTGGATGTGGCTGGGGTGTGTTACCTATTGATTCTGTGTGGATCTGCACCGAGCGATCCTGTGTGGATCAGCACTGAGCGATCCTATGTGGATCAACAACAGATGCTACCAGTGGACCGTGAATGCCAACGGAGCATGTTGCATGAGTTCCAGCAGTAGAGGCCTCCGAGGTTTCAAGGTGAGATATATCTCTAAGTAGTTAACGAATGGATAGAGGATAGGTCTAGAGTTTTCTGCATATTTTGGACACCAATAGATCATATGGTGATTCTAGCTACGAGTCTTTATTAGTGTGTGACCATGAGGATGGTTCACATGGTGATGAAGGTTCAGTACATGGATCGTTGCCCGAGATTGTACCTTCGGTTAGTGTGCCAGCTATATCACTTCCCTTTTGTTAGTAGTTACAATTGGTGGTACATAAAGAAGACACATGTAGGATTAGTGACTTACATGTGTTTCAGCATCAGATACCCCTCAGGTTCTGAGGCGATCCTGACTCAAAGGTGGCTAAGGATTGGCTAGGGGAGCCGGCCAAGTTTCTATCAATCCATGGAACTATTTGATTAGATGGTGGTCCTAGTAGAGATCCTTCTATGAGGCTCAAGAAGATGATTATAGGGTTTAGATTACCCTCATCCTTCAAATAGGTGACTTTTATATAGACAATCTTGAGAAACTTCTTCAAATAAGGTGGTCTTTTTCTATAAAAAGCTAAAGGGTGAGTGTTCCTTAGAGATTTTATGGCTTTAGTAGGTTGACATGTTGGCATCTAAGTATTCAACGAGGCCTACCGACCTTCCGAGGTAATCGATGAATACATTATGGTCAGTGCTTCAGGGCTCAGACCTCCGATCGAGGTGTGTTTATAGACATCTTAGCAACACTATTCCTATATGAATTCCTACTTATGTTAGGGTGCTAGAGAGAACCTTTGTGGTGGAATGTTTTGTGGACAAGCGGATATAGACAGTAAATATTAGCAGTGGGAAAGTAGGAAACTGATGATATTCATAGAGACTTGGGAATGTAAAATGTTACAGGAAGAGGAAGTGAGAGGGGCAGATGAATTTTTAGGGCAACAGACGTGGAAGTGGATCTAGGAGAGTAGCATGAAGTTGTATACATTTTGATATGTTACAACCACCACCCAAATATGGTCCCCACCAGACTTAGGGAACTAGAGGACAAGGGAAGGGAGTAACTACATGTAGTTAAGGAGGGTGACCTAGTGGCTCCAGGCATGATTTGAGGTATGACCTCTTTCTACCACTAGCAGCCATAATAATAAATATAGGTACAAATCATTCCTTCTTACCATGAATCTTGATCAAGACCTAGAGTTTTCAGTTAAAATGATGGCATGACCCTTACATCTAGAGATACCTTTAGAAGGAGACTCAATAATCACACTTATGATGAATTTGTGATCTAACCCTTGAGGTGAGAGTTTCAGTTAGAACCTCATGGTGGCAGCATCAAGGCATTACATAATTAGTTTGGGGATGGACTGGACATCCACAGTTTATACTCTGATTTAATGTTTTTGGTAAGAAGGTTGTTGTGTATCTACAATGTTGGAATGACTTTTTCCTTGGTCAGTGAAAAAAAAAAGGAAACCCAGGAAGAACATGATAAACTCATGCACAAAAGGGAGCATCTGATCACTTTTTAGTCGGTCAGCGTTACCTTTTTGGAAGAAAGAGTTTTCAGTTTTCAGTTCCCAACAATAGTGGCAGAGTGTGGGGTCATCTTTTCAAAAGTAGTTTCCAAGATTACCTCCCTGAAGGGAGAGATACTTCTACTTTGTGTGGGTACTACATGGGATCTTTACCTGAATTCTTCAGGGTAGCGGTACCCTATTCATCTGTAATGATGAAAGGGGAGCCTTTCCTGTGGATAGAGAAGTGTCAGAGGAGTTTTCAGGAGAAGAGGAAGAGATTGATTTTTGCCCCCATCTTGAGGAAACCAAAAGAGGGAGTTAGGTAGGTAGTCTACTAGGTCGCATCAGGGACCATACATGGATGTTTCCTAATTCAGGAGCGAGTACCGATCGCTTATGGTTCACAATAGTTGAGACAACAAGATCAAAACTAATCTACCCATGACCTGGAGTTAGTAGCAGTGGTCTTCATCTTGATGATGAGGCGACACTACTTGTTGGATTAACATTTTATAGTCTACTCTAATCACAAGACTCTCGAGTTTATCTTCTCACATAAGGACATGAACCTGTGACAACGATGATGGCTAGAGTTCCTTCAGGACTATGACTTTGAGATATCCTATAATCCTGGGAAAAGGGGAACATAGTAGTAGACGTACTCAGTAGGAGGTTTGGTCTATAGCTATGGAGTGAGGTGATAGAGAATATAGGCACATTGCAGATGTCCTTTGTCGATATAGATGGAGAAACTTACCTCTAGTCTATGATTGTAACTCCCATACTTATTCAGCGTGTTCACGAGGCACGTATTAGGAACATTGACTGCGAGGATCGATGATCTCAAATATCCTTAGGATAGGAACCTTATGGATTTTATGAATGTGGGGAGAACTTAATTCTCCTCTGATTATGTACCATGGTACCAATGATGCTTCAGGAGGTGGTGTTGAAGAAGTTCCATACATCTCCTTTAACGGTACATCCTGGAGTGGAGAATATGTACCAGGACCTCTGGCATTAGTACTAGTGGCCAGGGATGAAGGAAGAAGTGGATGAGTTTGTACCATAATGCTTAACATGTCAGAAAATAAAGACTGCATAGATCCGGTATAAGTCTTATGCCGACAGGTGATAGAGACCCTTGGAGTCTGAGGATGGAGACCATGTATTTCTATGGGTCTCACCCTGACGAGGATTGCAGAGGTTTGGTCGGGGTGGAAATCTATCTCCAATGTCCATCAGACCTTTCTATATTATTAGCTGAGTGGGAGAGGTGGCATATCGTCTATCTCTTCCCCCACAGATTCCCCTGGTGCATAATGTTTTCCATGTGTTTTAGCTGAGGAGATGTGTGCATGATCCATCACAAGTTATTGACTAGGTTGAGTTGGACTTTGATGATGGGGTGACTTTTATGATGTTCCTAGTAGAGATAGAGGATCGACATGACCAATACCTTCAAGGATGGTCAATCCCTCTACTATAATTTTAGTGGCAGCATGAGAACCTCTAGGAGAGAACATGGGAGCGGGAGGCTCATATTCGTGCTCATTACCCTCATTTGTTTGATTTTCATTTGTTGGGGTTTCAGGGACGTAAAGTCCTAAGGTGAAGATAATTTAATGTCCTATAATTTCTATATAATTTTTTTGTTATATGGAATTATTTTGGGTCCACAAAATTTGACGGCATGTGGTTCTGAGGCCCGGAGCGCCCTGAATGATCCGTCGAAAACATGTTATGATAAAAATAGTGTGCGAGAGTAGTTTTCCTAAAGAAGTTAAAAAACTATTAAATGGGTACACAAATCAGAGATCCAAGGGCACTGTTGAATTTTTTATGAAGGGTTTACCCAATGCATGACTTAAGTTGAGTCGGTGCAGACCTCCTGTGAGAAAACCCAAAAATGGAATAACCTTAAATAAAATTATTTTATAAAATTATTTTATTTTTAAAATGTTTAAAACTCAAGAACAGTGACTCATATAAAAATCTGAGATCACCACTGAACTCTTGAGGGTATGATTTTCTTAGGAAGACCCTAACATTTTTTGGCGTAGGACAAGAGTAGATGTTATTTTTTAGCCATAAATAAAATAATTAACAATTATTTTATTGAGTTCGTTGGGAAATGTTATCCTTAAGAAGATCTTAACCATTACTAGCACAGGTCGAGGGAGTATGTTAATAATTTATTGAACTTTTTTATGGTAGGTTAAGTAAAATCATGGGCATCATTTTCGAGCTTTTGAACTGGTGCTCAAATTAAACATATTAGTGCACTGTTGAATCGATAGCATTAGGATTCAATTAATAATGGTTTCACTTAGATTCAAGAAGGTTAGAAGAAAAAGTTATATATTGGACATTTAAGAGAATAATAAAATAACAAAGTTATTTTATTTTTATTTTTTCCTTTCCTCCAACGGATGAGTGATAGTGGAAGGACCAACGACCTGATATTCCATTAAATGGCATGACTCACATTTTTTCTTGTAACCACACCATTGGAATTATGAAGGTTCTTTAATTAAATTAACCCCATTAATTCCACGTGCGATACTCATCCACCCCCTCTCATATTTTTTTTGAACATGGGGAGGGGTATTGTTACAACTTCCCTGAGCGACAATGCTCTAGAAAAGTACCGCGACGTCAACCACTTGGAGGATAGAACCAGTTCTAGCGAGTGGTGACGAGTGCCACCAAATCAAGAACCAACAAACACCGACTCTTCCTCAAAATCAAATGTTCTCTAATAATATTGATGTAGGGTTAATTTTCTTTTCAAATTTCAAGATTTGTTAAATCATTATACTACCCTCTTGTTATCTAGTTGATGTGGAGGGAGTGGGCCCAATGAACAAGGCTCGAAACCTCTGCCATTTGTTGAAATTGGATGTGTTCTTCGCGAGCGATTTATTCGGGTTGGAAAAAACTTGGAACAGTGTGTTTAGTGACAAAGAGGGTGTCTCGAAGAATCTATTGGCACCTTCGGATGAAGAAAGGGGCCACCGAAGCTCACCCGGTGACCTGTAGAAGATCACCAAAAAAGGGTGGGGAAGGGATGGTGGTGGCCAGCCCCGGTAGGCCACATAAAAGATGGCAACGTGCCGTAGGGTGCCTCCCGCATAGAAGACTATGGTCGTAGCCGTGATGGGTGAATGGGGTGACCAGATTGGGATGGCCTTGAATAGTTGAGTGTAGCACAACGGCGAGCCAGTGGAGAAAGGGTTGCGACATATAGCCGCAGAGGATAGCGGCGGCCGGAAACGACCGGGCACGGGCAAAGGCGAGAGGCGCGCCACTCAAGAAGGCCGTGGAGTTGGTCTGGGACATGCTCCCTGTAATTCCTATAGGAAACCTGGTGACACCCCATGGTGTCATCGCTTCAACCCAGGACGGGGAAACCCCCCCCCCCCACCCCCTACCAGCTAGGGTGTAGCCTGCTCCTATGGGCCGCACCTCCAGCGGGCTGTGCCCCTCCATGGGATGAGCCTCACCTCAAGTAGGTCGCACCCCTCTGCGAGCCGGGCCGCAGGATCCCAGCGGGTCGTTCCCCTCAGTGGGCTGGGTCGTGACAGCCCATCGGGCCGCACACCTCAGCCGGTCCGGGCCGAGCCCGCCGCACCCTAGCCCAACTAGGCCAGGCCATGCCGGGACGGGCCAGCAAGGATAGACCCAGACTGGAACGGGTTGACCAGAACTGGGTCGGATGGTTTCGGGCCAGGTCAGACCCAACCCAGACCCTTCCAGGCTGATTTTCCCTAAAAGAGTATGAAAATGTGAACTGGGCATCCGTTTGATGAACCATATACGATGCTAGGATATTTCGAGAGAGACGTTCCATTTAGTATATTTCACTTCAGTTTTGGAAAAATATGGAGTACAGCCGTGTAACACCCTGGGATTTTATGAAAATTATTCTTTTAATTTCATTGATTTCTTCTATTATACACTACACCATGTTTATCTTGTACTATACGCAACACCGTATTAGCTTGCAGTATAGGCATCACTATTTTGGGCTCGTGTTACACACAATTTCAAGTTCGTTTTGTGGAAATTATTCTACGCAACATTAAGTATAGATTTTGTTTAATGTATAAATGAAATAAGTTTTGATTATGTCATACGCAACACCAAATGGTGTTTTAACTACACGCAGCCATGACTTGGCTTGCATTACACGCAATCAAGACCTTTCTCGATACGGTGTGTAGTACGCAATACAGAGTTTCACTAAATGGGATATTATTATAATATTATTATAAACTAGCCATTATGAATTGTAATAACCAATTTTTGAAATTTTATAAATTTTATTTTTCAAAATGGACTTCATTTTTGGATTTTGAATATCGAAATTATCATAGGGTGAATTTTTTGTATTTTTCTGAAAACTTTCAATTTTTGATGAATAGTGAAAACACTGGTTACTATTTAAAAACCGACTTTTTATTTAAATAATTATTTATTTTATTTAAATTTATTTTTGGTCAAAATTGTTACATAATACCTATATAAGTTCAGTGTAATTCATTTGAGTCATTTTATAATAATTTTAGATATATAAAAAATTTATTTAACTTTTCACCATCTTTTACCCACCTCCTAGGAAAATTTAGAAATTCTCATAAAACATAATTTTACTGCTTCTGTGAGTGGAATTTTGAAAATCCGAGAGACGCGGTTAATATAAAGGACGAAAATGTTGTTCAATGAGATGAAAATAATTTTTGTTGAATAGTAACTTTTTACTTTTATTTACCATGGTTAAAAGTAAATAGGGAAATTAAGGGTAAAATGATATTATTATTACCCTAAAACATGTCCTAATTCTATTGGATAAGTTTAATTTGACCCAAAATAACCTTAGGAAAAAAATATGACCATTTTGGTCCACTTGGATTAGATTAGGACATTTATTATTAATTTATTTAAAGAAGGGTTAAAATAGTTAAAATCAATGTTTAATAAATAAATAATTTTTAATATATGGTTATACATAAGATAAATTCGACTATAAATATAAAATAGAAATCTAAAAGGATTTCCTACATAACAGTATTTTATTTGTAATTTTTAGACATTAAATAATTTAATTTATTCATGACACAATGATAATGCAGTAATTATCTTATTAATGAAATATTAACATAATTGATGGTATAAATACCCAAATAAATGTAATTTGAGACTTTTTAGGAATTAAATTTATTCTATAGGTTAATATGACATGTTAGTATTGATTTAATAAACTATTTGCGAACTAATAATGCTGTTATGATTTTCACAAAAATAAATTACCAAATAGTGTCAAAATTGACATAAATTAGTTTTTAAAACAAATATTATATTATTAATTGTTATTATATTCCTAAAAATCTAAGGTTCAGCCAAGATACTTATATCATTATATTTGTATAATTAATAGATCACTTGGGGGTCGCTTGGATGTATATGGTATGTTTATTAACTAAATAATATAAAAATACAAAGTGACATGGTAAATGTCAATCTACTTAAGTAAGAGTTAAAACTAAAAGATAAGGTTAATATAATGACCCAAGCCTGTCTAAAATCTATTGGTTGAGATGATTGGGACTCATCCCTACTTTATGTTCGAAATAAATCAATTTGGATCTATTAAAAACCGAATATGACTTTATTATAAAATAATATTTTAAGTTTTTCCTAAGGTGCCCCTCTCCTCCCTTATAAAAGGGCACCTCCTCCCTCTTCTCCTCACACCACTTTGAGCCTTCAAGATCTGCCAAACCCTACCAATTTCTTTTCTCCACTTCCCTAGTAATATTATAGAGGTCCTGGTCTTCTTCAAAGACCAATTTTAGTTCCCCAAGAGGATGTTTCAAAGAGGCTTGTCGAAGAAGAGGTAATATTCGTTACCGATTCTTTCTAATTTATTTCTTCTTCAACTTCTTCTTATTTATTTTTTTCGTTATGAAGTAATAAAATAAGTATCACTCATAAACTGGTATGTTATTATAAATATGAAACCACCCTATTTCACCATCCATCCATCCTACGGAAAACGATATCACCGCGCGTGCGTAGGTACGGAATACCATCTCCATGCTATGGTGTAATCTGTTTTCGACCATCACCTTACTTGGATGGGTATAATGGTGTTAATAAATAACTATATATGATTATTGTAAAGTGATATTGATTCTTAAATATTATACATACCCTTAAATACAATTCCACAATCATGGGAATGATATCATCGCTCGTGCGTACGTACGGACTACCGTCTCGACGACGTGAAGAAATTCATTCTCCATGTTAACCATTCATGAATGATTATAAAGTATATATAATGAATAATAAGGAGATATATTAAATAATAATGATACTGGATTTATTTATATATAAATATACTTCATCTACTTAATTTCATTCAATTTAATAAGGAAACGAAAACAGCGTTCATGCGTACGTACGGCCTACCGTCTCCATAAACGGTGTATTTCATTCCATTTATCGATCTATCATATATATATGTATATTCTGAATATATATTATATATAAATCATGTTTTACACTCTATAAATAAGTAAATCAGGATATAAGTAACAATATCAAGAACAACAAGTCGAAACACGAACAATAAATGGAATGATTTCACCCAAATAGCTGCTTTTACATAGAATTTACAAAAGAACGGGTAATATAAAGACAAAGTAAAATATATATGATATCATAACAATGAATATGATTCAATAATAAGTAAATGACATTATTTAAATCATTATACAGGAGGTTCATATACATACGAAGCATATCAGACTTAAGGTAAGGGATAACTATTCCAATCTCGTTCTTATCCGAGATTGTTTATTCATCAGTATTTACTGGGGTTATTGTTATCATCCATGTCCATATTTCCTAAAAAAAATTCATGTATGTTTAAATTCCTTTTTAACCTTTTTTTAATGTTACTACATGGTATGTAAAGAATATTTATTTTTTTAACATACGAGGTACTTTTTGACCTTTCCTAAAAATGTACAAGGAGAATGTTATTTTTAACTTATATGTCGTGGACGGATTTTTACTGTTTCATAATTCCTCATTTTCATGAAGCTTCCTATACAAGATTGCATGATTATTTTCAACAAAACCCTTTTCATTTAAAATTGCATGGCATTTTTTGAAAAGAAAATGATTTTGAAGAAGAAAGGATATTTTCGTCAAGAATTCATTTCAAGTGTTTTATCAAAACTATTTTCCATCTAAAATGACATTATTTAATATGTTTATATTTCAATTATAATGTCTCCATTATTTACATGGTTTTATTCTTATTATGATAAAATTATATCCATTTTTATGGTTTATTGTTTGATGGCATGATGTTTAAGAGTCTCTTTCTATTACATGGGTTATGCTATGATGTATGATTCATGATTTTGTGTAACACGAAAGAATGATTCCATTATGAGATGGGTGGGACCTATATCTCCCTCTAATGCATTGGGTAAAGATTTATATCTCATGAGATAGACCTGGCTGGAACGGTAAGTTAATCTAGTTCCGTTATACAGGGCTGGAACGAGGAGTAAACTAGATTTTAGAAAGGGACTTTGTCCACTAAGATGGTCTTGGCAGCAATTCCTTGGCTACTATGGAAATAATATCATGTGCTTAATGGTTACCACAATCACATGTTTTATTCCCCTGATATTTTATCATGATTAATGTTTCTTTAGGATATATGACTTATGTACTACCATGTTTTATGTTATTGCCCAAGATTTTGATGTTTAAACATTATGTTCATGTTTTTATGTTCAAATGTATATGATTTGTTTTATTTTATCCATGCTTACCCTTACTGAGCATTTGAGCTCACCCATTTATATGTTTTCTTTTCCCCAGGATTTAAAGAAAGGTTTTAGGTAAAAATTCCAAAAGGGGAAGATCTTTATGGGAGATGTTGAAGATCTTCCACCATGATTAGAAGATTATTTTCCAAGATTCCAAAGACACTAAACTATTATGGTCCTTTTATGTCTATTTTTTTATGTATTAAGTATTCTGCAAAAGTCATGTAATGTCTATGTACGTCATGATTTGGGCCTTCATAGTTGGTGTCAGAGGGAAGGTTTAGTTAAACTTTGGAAACTAGGATGCGAAAACTTTAGTGATATTCCTAGAGATATTTCTAAGGTATGTCTAGGGATGTCCCTAAGGTTTAGTATAACTATAGATTACAGTCCTAGAATTATGTTGACAATCATGAATAACCTATGGTGAACCTAAGGTGTCCTAGATTAAAGAATTTGTGATAAGTTAGACATCCCATAAGTGAATTTTTATGATTATGTGGTTCCCCGTTATTTTAACTATTTCTTACACCAGAATTTTGGTTTTAGTCAATAGAGGGTACCAGAAGGAATTGGGTCAACATTGAAACCAATGGACAATTTGGTGAATTTGAGAAACTAAATTGTGTAATACCTAGAAAGAAAGATTTTCTGATTATGCCGAATTAGTCATCATGATATACGATTAATAAGGTGAACTTTAGTCGTATTCCTAATTCATCAAATAAGAGGAAGATGGACTTTTATGCATGTTTGCATGTTAAGGAGCATAGAGAAAGGAAGATTGAGATTTATAATGAAGGGAAGAAGAACATTGATGAATACATCAAATTTAGGGGAAGTTGTTATCTATGGGGAGAGAAGGGTTATAGAGTGAGAGACTGTTATGGAGCTCAATGCCTTATCTGTAGAGAACATGGGAATTACCCAACTCAATGCCCTGACCTAAGAGGTAATTTCTAAATCAAGGAAGGACTTATTCCATGAAACTAATAGAAGAGGATGGATTGAAGTGTTTATGTATTGGTATTCTAGAATAATGTTGTTGAGGTACGTTTATGGTATATTGGAATATCTATGTATTGGTCCATTTTGGTTTTCCATAAGAATATGGCATCGGTAACCATGAAAAGTGATTGAAATACTTTTAGAAAGTAGATGAAATGCGCATAATGAAGCGATAAGAAGAAAATGAAATGTTTGATAGTATTTATGATCTCATGACTGATATAAGGACAAAGTAATATCATGGTTTGAGTATATAGAATTTTTTGGATTTATGGTATGTGGAAAGAGTTATCTTTTGACAGTATTCATGTTTCACTAAGGTTCAATGTGTATTCATTTTTCAAAAGAATACATGATTAAGGTATTCACATGTTTTTAGTGTGACTAAAAAGATATATCTTATGATATATGGGGGGGAAATGATGGCATCCACATGTTTTTTATGTGACCTTTCAAGTAATAATTTTCATTATACTATGAGCATGGACCAAAGTATTTTGGATAAGTATAATGATTTGAAATGGATTATCTTGGACATAAGATAATATTGATTAAGGATAGAACCTTCTTTTTAATATTATTTCTGGAATGTTATAATAGTGTAGTTTTAGAAAAAAGGACAACCTGCAGGACGGGCGACAACTCGTTATGTCGGACGAGGATGTGGGAATCAAACCCACAACCAAAGTGTGACATGCCTTTATCGCCTACCACTAGCTTACAAGAAGTCTCGGGTTAGTTGAAACTAGTTTAATTTTATTAAGCTCTATGATATCTGATGTATAAGACCATTTTAGCAACCATATATGATTAATCTCAGCATAGATAGACTTGTGTATATTTAATAAATTATGATAAACTTTTTGCGATAGAAATAGATGGAATGACCTATCATTCTATCGCAGAATTTGTTATCCCTTCACAGAATACAAATTCAACTTCATTTCTTTAAGAGATGAAGTGGAAATTGTTCGAGGCACGAGCAACGGTGATATTGTACCAAAATCAAGTAAGTATTTCTTTTAATTCAACAATTCTTCAACTTTAGGGAAATGATCTTGAAAACAAAAAAGCATTTGTCCTAATGCTATCATATCTGATGAATCGGATGGTACCATAGATCATCACAAATTTATGGCTTTGTGGTTGTTGGATTTTTCATAGCCATGTCCTCTACCACTCTTCATCAGAAGTTGATGGTTATATTTCTCTTCTATATCCATATTTTCACTTATGTTCTACTATGTGGAAACCTAGTGATTAGTTAATTTGGGTAACCGTTACATTTCACACATTAGTTTTTAAAGTCATGATTTGGTATTCCTTTTTACGATGTGGGTTTATATTAAAGAAACATTCAAGTAGTAAACCATTTATAACCCTGACGAATTTCGAGGGTGAAATTTATTTTAAGGGGATAGAATGTAACACCCTGAGATTTTATGAAAATTATTCTTTTAATTTCATTGATGTCTTCTATTATACACTACACCAAGTTTATCTTGTACTATACGCAACACTGTATTAGCATACAGTATATGAAACACTATTCTTGGCTCGTGTTACACACAATTTTCAAGTTCGTTTTGTGTAAATTATACTATGCAACATTAAGTATAGATTTTGTTTAATGTATAAATGAAATAAGTTTTGATTATTTTATACGCAACACCAAATGGTGCTTTCACTACAGGCAGCCCTGACATGGCTTGAATTATACGCAATCAAGACCTTCCTCGATAGTGTGTGTAGTACGCAATACAGAGTTTCACTAAACGAGATATTATTATAATATTATTATAAACTAGCCGTTATGAAAAGTAATACCAATTTTTTTAAATTTTATAAATTTTATCCTTCAAAATGGACTTCATTTTTGGATTTGGAATATTGAAATTAGCCTATGGTGAATTTTTGTTATTTTTCTGAAAACTTTCAATTTTTGATGAATAGTGAAAACACTAGGTTACTATTTAAAAACCAACTTTTTATTTAAATAATTATTTATTTTATTTAAATTTATTTTCGGTTAAATCATTGGAGTCATTTTATAATAATGTTAGATATATAAAAATTTTATTGAACTTTTCAACGTCTTTTACCCATCTCCTAGGAGAATTTGGAAATTTATATAAAACTTAATTTTACTACTTCTGTGAGTGGAATTTATAAAATTCGAGAGACACGGTTAATATCAAGGGCTAAAATGTGGTTCAATGAGATGAAAATATTTTTTGGTGAATAATAACTTTTTACTTTTATTTACCACAGTTAAAAGTGAATAGGGTAATTAATGGTAAAAATGATATTATTATTACCCTAAAACATGTACTAATTCTATTGGATAAGTTTAATTCTACCAAAAACATCCTTAGGAATAAAATATGACCATTTAGGTCCACTTGGATTAGATCCAGACTTTTATTGTTAATTTATTTAAATAAGGGTTAAAATAGTTAAAATCAAAGTTTAATAACTAAATCATTATTAATATAGGGTTATACATAAGATAAATTCAACTATAAATATTCATTAGAAATATAAAAATATTTCCTATATAATGGTATTTTATTTATAATTTTTTGACATTAAATAATTTAATTTATTTATTACACAATGATGCTGCAGTAATTATCTTATTAATGAAATTTTAACATAATTGATGTTATAAATACCCAAATAAATGTAATTTTAGACATTTTATGAATTAAACTAATTTTATAGGTTAATATGAAATTTTAGTATTGATTTAAGTAACTTTTTTCGAACTAATCATGTTGTTATGATTTTCACAAAAATCAATTACCAAATAGTGTCAAAATTGACATAAAATAGTTTTTAAAACAAATATTATATTATAAATTGTTATTATATTCCTATAAATCTAAGTCTCATCCAAGATATTTATATAATAATAGGTGTATCATTAATAGACCAGTTGGGGTCTCTTGTATTTATATGGTATGTTTATTAACTATATAATATAAAAATACAAAGTGACATGGTAAATGTCAATCTAATTAAGTAAGAGTTGAAACTAAATGATAAGGTTGATATAATGACACAAACCTGTCTAAAATCTATTGGTTGAGAGTTTTTAGACCCATAACCACTTTATCTTAGAAATAAATCAATTTGGATCTATTAAAAACTGAATATGACTTTATTATAAAACAATATTTAATGTTTTTCCTCAGGTGACCCTCTCCTCCCTTATAAAAGGGCACCTCCTCCCTCTTCTCCTCACACCACTTTGAGCCTTCAATATCGGCCAACCCTTCAAAATATCTCTTCTAAGCTTCCCTAGTAATATTCTAGAGGTCCTGGTCTTCTCCAAAGACCAATTTTAGTGCCCTAAGAAGAGGTTTCAAAGAGGCGTGTCGAAGAAGAGGTAATATCCGTTATCGATTCTTTAAAATTTATTTCTTCTTCTACTTCATATTATTTAGTTGTTTCATTATAAATTAATAACATCAGTATCCCTCATATACTGTTATGTTATTATAAATATGAAAAAACCCTATTTCGCCTTCTATCCATCCTACGGAAAATGAAATCACCGCGCGCGTGTACGTATAGAATTTCGTCTCCACGTCGTGGTGTAATCTGTTTTCGACCACCACCTTACTTGTATGGGTATAATGGTATAAATAAATAACTATATATTATTATTTTAAAGTGATATTGATTCTGAAATATTATACATACCCTTCAATACAATTCCATGATCATGAGAATGATATCATCACTCGTGCGTACGTACGGACTACCGTCTCTACGACGCGAGGTGATTCATTCTCCATGTTAATCATTCATGATTGATTATAAAGTATATATAATGAATAATAATGATAATTTATTTATGTATATATATATTTATATATATATTTAATCTAATTAATTCCATTTAATTCAATAAGGAAACAAAAATAGCGTTCATGCGTACGTACGGCCTACCGTCTCCATGAACAGTGTATTTCATTCCATTTATCGATCTATCATATATATATATATATATGTTGAATATATATTATATATAAATAATTTTTTACATTATTTAATTAATTAAATTAGGATATAAGTAATAATATCAAGAACAACAAGTCAAAACACGTACAATAAATGAAACGATTTTACCCAAATCGCTGCTTTTACATCAAATATACAAAAGAACAAGTAATATAAAGTCACAAGTAAACTATATATGATATCATAACAATGAATATGATTCTGTAACAAGTCAATGAAATTATTTAAATCATTATACAGGAGGTTCGGATACATCCAAATCATATCGTACATAAGGTAAGGGATAACTATTCCAATCTCGTTCTAATCCGAGATTATTTATTCGTAAGTATTTACTAGGGTTATTGTTATCATCCATGTCCATGTTTCCTAAAAATTGTTTCATGTATGTTTAAAGACCTTTTTAACCATTTTTGACTTTTACTACATGGTATGTAAGGGATCTTTCTTTTTCTTACCGTACGAGGTACTTTTTGACTTTTCTGAAAAAAGTACGAGGAGAATGTTATTTTTAACTTATACGGCGTGAACAGATTTTTATGGTTTTATAACGCTTTATTTTCAAGAATCTTCCTATACAATATTGCATGATTATTTTCAAAAAAAACCCTTTTCTTTTAAAATTGCATGGCATTTTGTGAAAAGAAAAATGATTTTGAAGAAGAAAGGATATCTTCCTCAAGAATTCTTTTCAAGTGTTTTATCAAAACTATTTTCCATCTAAAATGAAATTATTTAATATGTTTATGTTTCAAGAATAATGTCTCCACTATTTACATGCTTTGATTATTATTATGATAAAATTATATCCATTTTTATGGATTATATTATGATGGCATGATGTTTAAGAGTCACATTATATTACATGGGTTATGCTATCATGTATGATTCATGATTTTGTGGCACATGAAAGAATTATTTCATTATGAGATGGGTGGGACCTATATCTCCCTCCAATTCATTGGGAAAAGATTTATATCTCATGATATAGACATGGATGGAATGGTAAGTTAATCTGGTTCAGTAATATAGGACTGGAATGAGGAGTGAACTCGATTTCAGAAAGGGACTTTGTCCACTAAGATGGTCTTGGCAGCAAGGCCTTGGCTGCTATGGAAATCATATCATGTGCTTAATGGTTTCCACGATCACATGTTTTATTCCCATGCTATTTTATCATGATTAATGTTTCTTTATGATCTATGACTTATGTATTGCCATGTTTTATGGCATTGCCCAAGGTTTTCATGTTTAAACATTTTGTTCATGTTTTTAAGTTAAAATGCATATGATTTGTTTTATTTTATCCATCCTTACCCTTACTAAGCATTTGAGATCACCCCTTTATATGTTTTCTTTTCCCTAGGATTTAAAGAAATATTTTAGGTAAGAAAACAAAAAGGGGAAGATCTTTATTGGATATGTTGAAGATCATTCACCCTGATTTGAAGATTACGTTCCGAGTTTTCAAAGACACTAAACTATTTTGGTCCTTTGGTGTCTTTTTTTGTTATGTATTAATTATTCCACCAAAGTAATTTAATGTCTATTCATCACGATTTGGGCCTTCACTGGCCGAGTTGGATTGATCCTGAATCCAACCAGGCCATCAGTACTAAAATTGTTATAAGTCATAGACCAGGCATCTGATTGATGTGTCGTGTGTCGCATCTGAATCCTTACGACATTGTAGTCCTTTAGGGAACTACTTTATGGATCTTTGTGGTAGGTGAGGTATTATCGATGGATTGAGGAGTGGATCCTCCCAGAATCAAGCTTTCTTAGTGTGGGAATCTCTTGACTGGAAATAATGTGAAGAAAGAATGTCGATCCTATGTGGGTCAGCATCTATTGATCTTATATTGATCAGCAGTTAGTGATATTGTGTGGTTCTTTATGTATCATTCTTATGTGGGTCAGCACTTAACGATATTTGGTGGGTCATAATTTCTCGATCATGTGTGGGTCATTAGTGGAGCCCCTTGATAGAATAAGATGATCTAGATTTACGACTAATCATTTGTACTTCTATACTTGAGTTTTATACGTGGTGTGAGCTGAGTCTATACCTTTGTGGTACTTTTACCTTTATAGTTATACCATCATGGTGTTAACTTTTAGGTAATTTTACCTTCATGGAGTTACCATCATGGTGTTACCTTTGTGGTACTTTTACCTTCATGGTGTTACCTTCGTGGTGTTACCTTTTTTGTGCTTTTTCCATTGGGGTGTTACCTTTATGGTGTTACCTTCATGGTGTTTCATTTTTGGTACTTATATCTTCGTGGTGTTACCTTCATGGCATTACCTTTTTGGTAATTTTACCTTCATTGTGATACCTTTGTGGTATTATTCCGTTATGGATCAGTTGTGCGAAAGGATTAACATTTTGGAGCCTTATGTTTCCTCATGTTTGAGATGAGCATATCTTGATAACTTAGGTATATGTATGGGAATATACCTAAGTAGAGTTGATGACTACTACTTATTTCTTTTTGATTGAGGTATTTATTTCTTATTTTTCCTTCGTGGAACTCTAGGAGACCTTCGGGGCTCTCCTTGTCCTTACTGAGTACTGTTATACTCACCCCTACACGGGAAACGCCCGCACCTAGTTGTGTCTTGTGTAGATAAAGGACAACGTCGATCGAGGTTGAGGGATCTAGGATTGGATGGTGCTTAGAGGAGGACCATTTGACATGAAGTGCTACAGTAGATACTGATTGTGAGTTATACCTACCCATAAGGTAGAATCCTTAGTGTACATTCCAATAGCTTTTTTTCTTTCAGTTGTACTTGTAAGTTTTAGTTGGGCTTGTGTTTCGGCCCCTTAACATTCAGTACATTTTTTAACTACAGTAGTTTGGTTTGTATTTTTTTCTTGTAGTGTTCTTGGGTTGTGTGTTTGTACAGGTTTAAGGTAAATGCCTTCCCGTTATAGGGATACTCTTTTCTTATGCTAGTTGCATGCCCCTGGAATATGGAAGGCGGGATTTGGGTAGTCATGGCACGGGCCCTGGGGGACGGGTCGTGACATATTTTCTACTATAAATTTTTTTATCATAATATTATATTGATTCTTATAACAAATTTATAACTATAATAATCTAAAAAATATTGGTATGATTTTTCATCTAATTACATTCATATAGAATAGAAAAAATATGTTTTGAAAAATCATCTTAAGAAGGTAAGTGAAACTTTTGTGTTTTTTTATAAACTAAAACTCACCCCTCCCCCACACTACAACTCTATTCATAAAACTATACTCTTTTTTCCTAAATTAGGTATCATATCTTGGCTATAATTTTATAAATTATTTAAATAATGTGTTTTTTTAGAAAATAGTATAGATATTTTTATTATGGCGTGTTTTCCATTTGGAATTTAAAAAATCTGAACGAGAATAGACCAACAATATTTGGTGGTTCCGATTATGAATATTGGAGAGGTCAACTAAAGACCATTTTTATCAACACTAGAGTTGAAAATTTGTTTATTTTAGCTGGTAAAAATAATATTTTATTGAAATAAGTCACAACATTCACCATAGAAGAAAATTTGAAATATCACTTGAACTATAGACTTACAAATACTTTGATATTATCAATGAATAGAAACATTTATAATTATACTTATTTCTATGAAATTGAAAATAATATTTGGAATAAATTAGAGTTTACTCAGTTTGGGACTAATAATGGTTTTGAAACTAGAAGAGAAATGAAAATAGAATATTATAGAGATTTTGATTTCAAAACTAGAGAATCATTGGCTAAAATTAATCAATATTTTATGATGAGTACTAATAGTCTTTAGTATCTTTAGGAAATTTTCATCTAAAATATAATATAAATCATGAAAATGAATGGGAATTAATGAGAACTTCTCTGGATGACATAAATCATCCAACAAATCTTATTATAGATGATGTTATTGGTACTCCCATGCCATATAAGGGTTGATTCAAAAGAGATATTGAGCAAGCTAAGAAATTTAACGATGTAAAGATTGATTAAAATTATACAATATATAATAATGGTAGATAATATGGTAAAGTTACTAAATCTTCAAAGAAAAATAATTTAAATGTTAATACATATAGTAGTTTATCCGAACTAAATGGGAAATAACATAAAACTCTTTCTAAAATTAAAAACAATAGTTAGCAAAAAATATTTTTGATACAAGTAAAATAAAATTTATACTGAGATAGAGATAACAAATATGATTTAGATATGATTTTCAATGAATGAAAAAATCATGGACACATAATAACTGTTTGTTTAATATTTAAAAAGAAATGTAACAAAGTTAGAAATTCTAAGATGTTCAATAAGAAAAATGGAATGAAAGTTTTAAACTTGTAAACATGTGGATTTCTAGTGGTGTAAAAAATTTAATTAATAAATATTCATAGAATAATATTGATGTTTATAAAGATATTAGTTTTTTACTAAAATATAAAATATGAATAATTTGATCACGGTTATGTTATCTGATAAATCCTTAACCAATTTAAATATGAATACATAATATTTGTATTCTAATGATGAATATTCCACTAAATATGAAGATAAAAAACCTAATTTGACTAATTATGATGATTAATTACATGTTTTTGTGGATTTTTCTCAATATGTTACACTGTTAAAAATTTAAAATTCAAAATTTTATTAAAATTATGAATACTGTAAGGTATAACTTTCTAAGTAAAATTAAATTATCTGAAAACATTTTATAGAGAATTAAAATGTGACATGATAATTAGAAAACAAATCATGTTATGCTTAAGATGATGAAAATTTTAATATTTTCTGATACAAAATTATAAAATATTTATACTAAAAAAATTCGTATGAAATTATACTTTTATGAAATTACATTTTGATAATACGTATAGCAAGCTAAAACCTATTATAAATACTTCAAGGATTTGTTTTCATAACTAAAAACCATATTTCTAAAATAACTACTTTCTTCCTAAAAGTGATAATTTCATTGAAAAAAGTAATTGTGTTGGAATGTAGAATAAAATGTTATTTGAATATAGTTCAATATTTTTGTTTTCATAAATATTTCATTTATATGGAATTGGTAGCTATACAAAATTATAAAAGTTGGATAGATAATTATCCCTAAATTTTTATTTGATAATAATTCTAGACCCAAACATGTTTGGGTAACAAAATCATAACTTTACTATTTTTGTAAAATAAAAATACTATCAATGGTAAAATATGGTACATCAGTAGTAGATATTCTGAACATATGATTTGAAATTAAATATTAATTTCAAAAATTATCGATATAAGAGGTGGAAAATTCACTTTTTTTGATAATTCTGCAAGGTAAATTTATTGAATAGGTAATATTTTCCTTCTTGGAAAATCATAAATTACAAAAAATTTATTTATTATAAACCTGAAAAAAATCTAGTCATTACACATAAATTATGTGATAAAGAATACATTATGAACTTCAAGAATGAAAATTTTATAATTTAATGTCTAGAGGGTATATTTATTATTTCTGGTGATAGGAATGAAAATTTATACTCACTAAAATTAGAATACCTTAGCAGTTAAGATATAGCCTCCCTTTTGGAAATAGATAGTCAAACGTGGTTTCGGTATAGATTGTTAAGAAACTATGATGTTATAACATTATCCATAAATTCTAATAAATGACCAGTTAGCTATTTACAAAATATATGGTTTAATTATTCTATAGTTTTTGATAATTCTCAATTTGTAAAGTAACATATTTCAATATTTAATTATATTATAGAAGTTACAATATATTATTTTTTATATTTGGTACATTTGTATTTATTTCTTCTAATTCCAATAAGAATTATTGGTGTAAATTATATGCATATGTCTTCGTACATGACATAACTCGATATATATGGGTATAGTTTCTAGAGAAGAAGTCTGAAGCCTTTTTATCTTGTAAAAATATTATATTCCTTGTTAAAAATGTGAAAAATATACAATTGGTAACTATTCATAGTGACCATGGTGGTGAATTTTTAAATTCTTTTTTGAGACATTTTTTTATAAAAATTGTATTATACATAAATTTTCATCACTTGGGTTTCCCAATAAAAATTGTGTAGTTTAATGATTAAATTCATTTCTTCATGAGATTAGTAGAGACATATTGATTGAATACTCAATTTATAAACATTTTTTGGATGAAGCAGTCAGTACATGTTGTTATACTATAAATTAGGATTTTCATAGATCATTTATTAAGAAAATTATTTTTGATTTATTTATATGAAGATAATTAAAATTCTTATTACTTCATTATTCTTTGATTCATTATATTGATTATGAATATTAAATATAATTTACATAATTTTTCTCTAAAATATAATGAATCAAATTTTATTTTCCATTCTATAATAATTAATTATTATAGAGTTTCCAATAATAATAATACAAGTATAGATAAACAAATAGTGGATGTAAAATTTTGATGAAATCATCCTTTGGTTTTTAAATTACCTAAAACAACATATTTGGATAACATTTATAAAACTATTTTTCAACCCAGTTTGGAAAATTATTATCATTTAAGAACAAATAAAGAAACATTTTCTCAGTTTATACCTCTATAAGAAATTTAACCTATTGTTAAAGAAGAATATTTTACAAACCCATGGAATCAAAAAACCTTTTGAATTATCCTACTGATAAAATCACTGGTGATGTTGATCATCATTTCAAAAATAAAAGTTCATTAATTAATGAATGTGAAAGATATGGATTTTTATCAAAATTAGACCCTGAGACTCATGATGCGGAATTATGTGATGAATATAAGATAATGTCATTACATGATGAACTCAAATAGTTTGAGAGGAACCATGTTTATACCTTGGTCGAATGTACTAAAAATTTGTAATTGGAGTTGAATGGGAATTTTCAAATAAGAATGATGAAAATGGAATAATTTTTATAAATAGGGAGATGTTTTTTATAATGGGTTATATTTTAAAAGAAGTAGTATACTAAAAAGAAAAATTTTATCCATTAGTTAGGCGTGAATCGGTTTGTTTACTTATATTATGTGTAGAATTCTTAATTATTAATCATCATGAAATTGATTTGATGTGAACTTTTCATAAGGTATATTTATGTGAGTAACTTCATTTATAAATACTAAATATTTTTTAAAATGAAAAATTTCTAGATAATGTATTTTGACCTTCTAAGTCCCTCTATAGACATAAATAATCCCTAACAGACTAGGTATGATTGGATCAAAAGGTTTTCTAAAAACACAAATTTATTAAGGGGATACATATCATAATATTTATATTAAAAAAATTTAAGGGAACCATCATTGTAAAAAATTATGTCAATTTTATTATATTAGGATAAATTGGAAAATCAATTTCAGATTCCTTTTCAGATTTTATGAAATTTGGCTATAAAATCATCATGGTGGGAGAATGTATTGTTTTTTCTTACATGATTCTCAAAAACTATAAATAACATTGATGTCTCAAAATAGTATGAAAAATTTCTTTCTAAAATTTGTGGATATGATAATACTGGTATTATTACTCCAATTAAAACCTCAAAAAACGTTAGATAATAATGAATATGAGAACCAAATTGATTAGAATACTTTTAAAGCAATTATTGGTAATCAACTATACCTTCAAGCTAATTCACTAGATTTAATGTTTTTTGAATTGTTGTATTTTAAAAAATTTGACAACCCAAAAAAATTCCATCTTAAAACTATAAAACAATTTTTCCCTTAAGGGAACAATCGATCTTAGACTATTTTATCCTTTTGAAAATTATTTTGGTAAAAAAAATTACAAAAGTTTACTCTTATGGTTTTAAAATATATAAAAAAAGTACAAATAGAAATTTTAATTTATTAGCAGAGGATTTAGTATCATATTCTTTCAAGAAACAACATAAAATAGAACATTCTATTACAGAAGATGATTATGTTGTTGTAAGAAGTTATTGTGCCCAATTTTTGTCGTTGTAACACACAGTCACTGATTGTTTTAATAAATATGTTAAAATACAAATATTTTCTGAAACAAAGGTTCATAGATTTAATAAAAAAAATCTATCACACCACTTATGAGATATGAATAAACATATAACCCCTAATTTCCTAGTGGATCAGAGAGAAAAAAAAAGATATCATTTTATAATTTATCTTATTTTTATAACAACTTGCTAGTATTTTTACCAAACCTCTATATTATGATAGATTTGAAAATATTTCATAGAATCTTGAAATGTTCCAGAAAAAATGATCATCTATCCACTTCTTATTTAAAAAATCTCTTTATATCTAAAAACTCCGTGAAAATGGTGGAGAACATTTTTACATTGTTTTGAAAAAATTTATGTCTCTTAAAATTTTGAGTCTTTTAATTATATTTAGTTTTCTTATAAATTAATTTTTCTTTTTTTTTGAAAAATATTTTTTCCCTGTAATTTTTTTTGTGAAAACATTATTTACCTAAAATGTATTAGTAAAACATTTTTTTCTAAAAATATATTAGACCAATTTTCTTTACTTTAATATATTATAGAAAATGTCTTTTTGTAAAAAAAAAATTATAGATTTTCTAAATCCAATAAATGGAAAATACCCAAATAAAATTTATTAATAATTTTTATATATTTATATAAAAGGTAAATTCAAAATTTATTGTTATAAATTCCTCAATCTGTTATTATAACTCTTTATATATCATTTAACGTTTATGAAAACATTTCTTTCTAAAAACTTCAAGTGTTTAAACATGTATACATATTTTCCCAAGTGAAATCAAACGTTGGGTTAAATGAAGGTTTGAATATGAGTCTTAGATCTAAGGAAGATGAAAACTCCCTCATTAATTTATAAATAAAGAATGCATGGGTCAATACACATCTAATTTTCTAAATTTTATAGAATAGTACCTACAGCCATACCTCTAAGATCGTATGAGTCTTTATGATTCATCTGTGCGTATGGTTATATAAAATGTATTCTTTATGGGACTTATCAAAAATTATATCAGATAAAAAATATTGATTGAAATAATATGGTATTAAAATTAATATTTATTATTCAAACTAGTAATATTTTTTCAATTCTGGGAGTTAATGTGTTTCCAAGGATAACTTTGATTTACATTTTCTAGATAGAGTTAATGAATTCTATTCATCTAATAAATTTAGTGAAGTTAATGTATTTAAGTCTATGACCATTACTTCATTGGAATATTTATATAAACCAAAATTCCATCAAATTAATTTTTTTGTTCATATTCCTTTGGAAGGAGAGGAAACCTTATTAACTTGTAAGCTACCTATAAAAGTTAAGAAGTTTAGAAAAATAAAAAGCTAAAACTTTGTTGTTTGGAACTTATAAAAAGGTAAGAAATTTTTATAATGTTTTTTCTTATCTGTGTATTATTTCCTTATGGGTTAAAAATTACCTCATGAAATTTAATGGAGAAATAGATACCCTTATCGTTCAAGAAATTGATGTTTTGGATTTTCTTTTTCATTCTGAGTAAATTCAATCTTGTGAACCTATTTAAAATTTTCATTCAATTTATGAAAATAGGTTCGTTGAAGTTAAAGATTCTACAAAACCCAAGAATCATATGAAATATTTTGGTTGACATTATGGATTTTAAAAGATTATAATTGAAGAAACCCTAGTATGGTATATGTTACCTTATATCGGAGAGAAATACGTGAATGAAATGTGACTTCTATATATTCCCTCCTGAAGATGTTTGTAGATAAAATCGAAAATGTTTTGCCCATTATAGACACCTAAAATTAGAAAAAAAAGTCTTATAAAATTTGGAATCCTGTGGTAAGACACCACCTATGCCTAGGAAGAAGTAAAAAACCATTTCAAATTATGCTTATCAAGAATTTCGCAAAAATAATGTGAGAAGACATATGGTTCTACTTATTTTGGCTTGGATAAGGAAGTGTCCTTGACTTTAAATGAGGAATCCTATAAAACAAAAAATATAATAGGAGAAAAAAATAGTTGGATGAAAAGGAAAAGGAATAAATTATCTATAGGTCTTTCCTAAAAGGGGGTGAACAAGCACATTAAAATTTTGAAATTGAAACAAAATTTAATCCATCTATCCAAACATTGTTCATTCAACCTGAAAGAAAAAAACCTAAGGTTAAATAAATGTTTTTTCCATTTTGGAGGGAAAAAGGAAAATATGTTTTGGTTTAAGAATGTTAGTCTATATTTGTTCAAGATTATGTTTAAAAAATTTATAAATAAAACCCTGACTTGTAATTAGATAAATAAATTTGAAAGCATTTGGATTTTAAATAAAAATATTATGAATGTTAAACTACATTAGCTTCTCAATCAAAGAAATATGTCGATATTTATGTTTCACACAAACAAAAATATTTATAGGAATAAGATTAAAATTAAAAAACTATAGAATCAGACAAATCATTAGACAATAAATAAATAAATGAGTAATTCAAAGTTATTGATCATTTTAAAAATTATTTATATGAAAAAAAGGGATAACACTCAAAATTCAATATTGCCCGCTTCATTAGTTTTTGAGGCTTCTTCAAACTCCACCAACTTTTCACTTGGTATAATCACCTAGGGATTAAATATTAGAATGAATTAAGTTAATTATTTAATCAACACTCATAATGAAAGAATACAAATTTTTCTTCATATTCATGTAATGTAAAAGTATATCCAATGAACAATAGCTATTTTTGAAAACTAAAATTCATTACAAAAACATATTTATGTTGTTATTCAAAAATGGTATGGAGTAAAAATATTTCAATATAAAATGAAAATAATATTCAATAATATTAAATAAAATTATTAAGTAGATAAATAATATTGTGGGAGATATCAAATTTTATGATGAGAAAATCGATGGAATGAGAATGTTAATAAAATCTGTTCTAAAGAATATATTAAGAAATAACATGGAATTTTGTTAAATCTTAAGAGATATTTATAATTTAATGTCTCTTGAATTGAATCACGAAAACGAAATATCATATCAGCTGAAAGGGATTCAATCTCTATATGTAGACGTCTTGAAGATTTATAGTGATAGTAGAAAGATATTAATTCATGAAGGGTAAGTTTGAAAAATCAAGGATATTTTTTCTCAAATAGATAACTACCAAGAATATTTATAGAAGATGAAAGTTATTATCATAAAATCTCAAAAGAAAGATTATTATTTTTCTAAACTCTTGAATATTTGTAATAATCAAAATAAAATATTTTTTGACATATATTTTAAATGAATTTTACACCTTAATATTGTTTATGGATATTATTCTATATATTCTTTTTATAAATATATTTCAAGTATATTTTTTGTATGATTTTTTATTTATATATAAATAAGTTGATATTAGATATTTTTCTAACATTTTAGATATAATTTCAGCATTTAAATATTATTTCTTAAAATATAAAAGGGAGATATATTATTCAAACTTTTTATGAAAAAGAAGAAAGTATATACATGTTATTTGAGAGAAATAATAATGGTTTTAAGAGAAATAACATATTGTTTTTGAGATAGTGAACTTTAATACAATGAGAGAGAAGGTTAAGATAGTTCTATATTTTCATCAAAAAGGATAAAGGTAATAAATTTATAAGACATGGGTAGTAATTATATTTTAATGTTCTTTAACTTTATTCTTTCTCGTACAACGTTTTTTGGAGGTTTCCAAAAAGGGGGATTTCATTTATTCAAAAAAAATCATCTCTTTCTAACCTTATTTTTAATAATTACAAACCACTACATTAAAATTTCATATATAACTTGTTTCTATTTTCCCAATATATTAATAATATTTTCTATATAAAGATTATTTTATTATATGTTGAATATATTTTATCCAATTGATGGAAATTCCTTAAAATAATTCTTGAAAGAGGGAATAAAATATATAAAAACTTCATTGGATTGAGGTTTCTAAAAATCCAAAAATCAAAATATAAAAAACTCTTACCAGAAACAGTTATACCTATTCCACTGGACGAGCTTCGTCAAACAGGGAAAAAATGTCTACCATATAAAATTTTTCATACCTACAAAAAATATTAACTTTACAACTTTTTTTGAAACAAACATATTCATTCTACTAGATGGAATTATATATCATTATAATGGTGTATAATTAAAATAACCAACATCTAGAGATGATGTGTCGGTCCTTTCTAGAAAACAATGAGTCTTTATGATTTTTTTGAAAATGACAATAAAGAATAATAAATTTGGATTAAAACTAAATTCATATTAATAGAAGATTAATTTGAGTAGGATGTATGATTTTTCATTTGAAAGTAAAATATTTTTTATATCAGATTTCCAATGTTTCTGTGAGGATCTTGTAATATCTAGTAAAGATTGAATGGTTTATTATATTTATTTAGAGGGCTTTACTTAAGGTATCCATTAGTTATTACTTTTGAAAATTACATAAGTTATTTTCTTTTGTAATAATTTTTTCTAATAAGACTTGATCGAGGGATATATGGGTTTTTAGAGATAGAGTTTATTCCAATCTATTATGATCAAGGGTTCCTAGTGCTCTTTAAATAGAATATTGTCTAAAATTATTTATCAAGGAATTTTGGGTCTAAGAAGGAAGACCATTATAATTGGGTACAAACCATACATATTTTGAGTACATTTATGTTTTACTTTATACTAAATATTAAGGTGTGGTAAAAGTCATGAGACATTTTCTATTTATAGTTTTCTTACACCCTTTATAAACCATCAATTTCTACATAAATATTATTAAGTACAAGTTTTATATAATTCCCACTAAGCAATTTTTATAATGATTTTTTTTATTTATTTTCATAAACATTTATAACTATAAAAATATAAAGTACATTTATCTTATTTTTTAATCAATTTCTTTTTTATAAATCAGATAGAATATTTTTCTAAAAAATAATCATTAAGGGGTTAAAGAATATGTAATGTTTTATTATATAATTAAATCACACCCTCACATATTGTAGTAAAACTATACACTTTAGATCATACATAGAAAATATTCAATTTAAAACACCTTGAATGTTGTGATCCAATCATCCAAATATACTCATATCTCAACCCCATTATAGTGGGTTTACTTTTTATATTATGGTACATCCTAACTAAAAAAATAAAAACTTCCACATTTTTTTTGATTTTTTATTATAGTGTAATAAAAATCCCCGTGGTAAAAATAATTATATTGGGGAATGATATTTCCTTTATAATCCACATTCTCAAATTACATTATCATAAAAAAAATTCATTTATTGATCATCAATCATTTACTCTTATTTATTTGGAATGTATTTCTACACAATATATTGTGACATTGTATCCTCATTTATAATGTGAGTCTATTTTACCCCATGTTACTTATACATAGCACCATATTACACAAATATACAATTTGGAAGCTTTATAATACATGTTTGTAGGCCTATAACATTGGATGAAATATTATATGAGTATAATTCAACTTATATATGCCCAATTTATTCTCTAGTTAACTCATGTGTAACTCATTTTACATATTTCTAATCATACATATGTAAATGAATATTTTAATTACTCTTATGCATCCTTTAAAAATAAAGATATTACCTTACATAGAAAAATAATTTTCCAAAACTATACACCAAACTTCTCCAAATGTATATAGTATTGCACACACATCATCCAATTCCACAGAAAGAAATAAAAAAACATTTACATCATTATAACATCTTCTTAAACTAAATTATCATTCTCCAATATTTTTATTCAAAATCCTTCCTCTACTGATGCCACCATGTAGAGGATACCTCACCTTTACCTTTTTAATAGCTCGATGTAGTATTTTTTGTGACATAGACACTACCATATATCAATTTTAAATAAAAAATTATATATATATATATATATATATATTCTATATTTCAATGAAAGGAATAATTAACTGAGCATGGTAACCATATAAGAAACTGTCTTTATGATAAGCTTGAGTAGCTCCTTAACAATTTAAATGTATTTTGAAAATTAATATTTACAATTTTCATATTTCATTAGGTTTTGATAATTAGACCCCTCACATATTAACATATATAATTGTATTTGTATTATGTTTTTACATGACATAATATATAATTTTATGATGTTAGCTGTCTTTATATTTTATTTCCCTTATTCTAAGAAGTTGTCGATTATATATTTAAATAATGAAATGACAGTATAAGAAAAGAAAGATATTGAGTTTATTTATTTTGTATTTATTTAATTATTATTTATTATTTATATTTATTTATTTATTATTACTCTATTAATTCTTTGTCAAATGGATTTTCTGATCTACTGTTCAAAAACCCTATGTTTGGAGTTCTATGGATTTTCTATATGTCTAATGTCATTTGAATTCCTTATAAATAGAAAGAAAATTATTATATTCCTTATCTTTAGTGAAAAAATAAATTTTGTATCATTTTTTCAACGTTAAATATATTAATCATTATAGGGATAGAAAAAATTTATATTGGGCATCAATTCTGTTGTTATGTAATCTATCATTTGTATTGCTTATAGTAGGAAAATTAAGATAAATAGTCATTGAATTAATAAATTATCATATGTATTGAATTATTTAAAATTTAAAGTAACATACTTATTCAATATGAGTTGGAGGAAATATCTTACTTGCTGATTTGATTATATTACATATTGTCTCATGGGGGCATAGTGGAGTGGTTTCAGTTGTGGAACCTTCACCCCAAGGTTCTAGTCTTGATTACTCACAAAGAAAACGACTGAATTTCCTGATTCATAATTTCACTTGGACCCTCTATATTGTTATGTAATTAGCCCTAGCCCATGGTTTTCCAGTTTGGGCCTTGTTAGGGATGGGTGGCGTGCACGTGGTTAGGCTACAAAAATACCTAATTACCCATAACAACACATTTTAATAAATACCTCGGGATAATGATGGAGTGATTTCAGTTGTGGCGCTGGGAACCTGAGGTTTTAGGTTCGAGTCCATTCAAGGCAATGCATGAGATTCCTGATTAATAATTTCTCCTAGACCCTATACCTCATAAGAGAACTAGCCCAAGCCTAGTTTTTTCCACTATAGGCCTCACTGGGGATGTGTGGAACACATGTGTTGAGGCTACGCCTACACCTCATTACCCATAACAACTCATTTCTATATATCGTATACTAGAGGGAAAAGTGGATGAGGTCAATGGATTATGAGTAGATCAATGGTATTATCATCTTCTTTATAGTGTAGATCTGGATGATATGATTCTACTGTATTTTCTTGGTGGTATTATTGTGAATGTTTATGTGTCCGATGATGGAGGTTCTAATTTTGGTGATACAGGATCCCACAGATCATGTCCAGAGTTGGTTAGATATGAGATCTCTGGGCCTTAGGTTGTTTTATATGTTGAACAGCAAAGCGCGAGGAGGGTGGAGGTGAGCAAGCATCGTCCTCCAGTGCTGAGGTCTGGTGGTATAGATCTTCCTTGATCTATTATTGGTATTAATGCCTTGAATATGGTTTAAGACTCCACCAAGTATAGTTCCCTGGATACAGAGAATGACTCAGATCATGGCTTCTCCAAAATTAACAACATGAAGAATTTTGGAAAGGTGGTTATGGCGACTCGCAATGGAAGGATGCCTCTATTTGATGATTTTGGTGTAATCCATAGTTCCAATTCTATTAGGGTGGTTCTAATTAATGTTCAAGAATAATTTTTTAATACTACTATGAAATATTATATAGTGAGGGACTCGAGCAGCAAAAATTTTAAATAGTTGAAGGATCTGATTCCTGAGCACACTGTAAAGAAGGACAACACTTCCCCTATGATTGCCAATAAAGAAGCTATCTATAATATATTTAATATCTGATGATTTTCTATTATTTTAATGATTTTTCTTAAAACTGGTAGTAAGGTTTGCGGATTTTATGATTTGATTCAGATTTTATATGTTGTAAGGAACTCTTCTTACTAGAGATGCATACACATGGATAAAGGCTTTTTTCACATCATTTTTTCATCTGAGGAAATGAAGAGTAGGGCTTGGGGGGTTGGCTTAATTTCTCGAAATCCTGGTATGATTTTCTTTAAAGAGTGGGATTCAGTTTTATCCCATTTCCTATAAATATTACTAGGGATTAGGTTTGGATTAAAATAGTCAGACTCAACTTGATACTCTGTCATCCTAAAATTCTTTTTGACATTTCTTATTTGGTTTGTATTCCAATGAATATTGAACTTTCCACTAAGGAAACTATGTTTGGGTAAATTACAAGAATATTGTTATAGGTGGACATAAGATTGGTCTTAATTCATAATATCATTCTATTATAATTGGATGATGACATCCCTTTAAAGGTAGAGTATGAGATACTTCCATATTTTTGTTCTAACTATCAGAAAATTGGTTATTCTAAAGTCACATGTCGTAAAAATGTGGGTTTCTCCTTCTCATTAAAAGTTCATCTCGAGACACATTGTAGGAATAAATTAAAGAGGCAGTCAATGTTGAATTTTATAAATGGTGATGGACGTGCATCTTTGAGGAATCCCAATGTGGTAGAGAAAGGACATGCTTCTTCCTCGATGATGAATCAGGGTCCTGGGTCTCATGTACCTCACATGAATTCATATCTTGGTGTAAGCTCACAATGAGGTGGAATGGGTGGAACATCTCTTATTTTGGATATGAATGTGAAATTGGGTACATATGCTTCTGATCTAGGTGGTGTTTCCATACAACATGCTTATACCCATTAGGAGTCCTTAGAGGGTAATGACCTCAATCACAATGGGTCTCATCAATGTATTGATTTTCATCCAAAGATATAGATAAATCCTCATAAGGAAACGAATAGAGGTTTTCATACATCTTTTAAGGATGCACAATTCACTGAAAGTGGAAAGAGGATGACAGTGAGGGCCTCACTCCTACTCCATTGAAGAGAATGCCAAGAATGACTATTTTAACTCACCTCACATTTTGTATACCTGATCCACTTCCAAGTTTTCGGGTAAAGTCGATTATGTTATTCTTAAGATATTTTATTAGGGAAAGTCCCAATCTGAGTGGAAAACTACTAATGATTTTGATTATGGAAATCTCATGTATTCTTATGATATGTAACTCTTTTCTCATCAGATGAGGGAAAGTCTCTTTATTTGACCCCACTAGTCTCTTTTATATTTTTTGTTTATTTTTAATAAATGGTAAGAAGTTTTGATTCTTGATGAACTTGTTTGGTATCTTATATATTGCTTTAAATTAAACATTTTTTTATTTATAAATATATGGTTATTTTATAAGGAACTTATATTATGTATTAATTTTATTCTCTTTAAATATATTACATATCAATAATATTAGAAAAATAAAATGTATTATTCATTAAATATATTCCATATTATCCTCTGATAAATTATATTATGTCTTCTAATTGAATTTAGTTTATATATTTGTTTTTATTAAATTTCTCATTTATATTAATTATCTTATTCATATTAGTATTAATATTTTGTGAAATTTAATGTTTTTAAGGTATGAATTAAAATGGTTTCTTTGAGGAAGTAATTTTTTATAACATTCCACTTCATGTTTCAGGAAATTATATTGAAAATTAAAATGTTTTCAATGTAAAACTCAATCATGATATTTTTAGAATTATTAAGTATTTTGAATGACTGTACAAGGATGAATATTATGAATTTTATTTTAATGTATAGTAAAACTATTATGCTGTTTTTTATTTCCAGCATAATATTTAGGAATAATGACTAAGTATTCTTTTCTGTAAACAAGTACCTATATTTTTATAGAATATCATGCCTAAAATTATTATTATTTATTTTGAATTATTCTCACCATCATAGTGTGTGTTGTTATTAATGATTCTATTATAAAGGGAACTGAAGCAATCCGAAAGAGATTGATAAATGATACAATATTTTAAACTTGATTAAAGAGAGACATGTGTTGAATGAAATGTAAAAAATAATATATTATATTTTAGTATCGCTATTTATTTTTCATTGAAATACGTAAATGAAATTTCAAAGGTATATTGAGATGTTACAACTCTTTAACTCATCTATTATTATTTGGTTTTTTAAATTGGTACTTCATTTAATTATATATTCTATTTAGATATAAATATTTATTGGTATAATGTATTCCTTCAAAATATAATGTTTTGAAAAGTTATAAATAAAAAGGGTTTATTATATAATTAGGTTACGACCCTCATTTTAAAGGTAATGTTGTGTCATTGTTTTTATTCCACTTTAAAAGGAAGGTTATACTAGAGGTGTAAATCCCCTTAAAACTGAATTAATTTTTTCGAATTACATGTCTCATGTGGTGTAGAGAGGTGTGAAGATAATATAAAGTATAAATTTTTATCATTATTTCTATAAAATATGATTATTTTCATGTTTTTATTTTCTAATGCACTATTATTTTTACTATTAAATTGTTTTATAATTTTATTTTTTATTTTTACCCACCCCCCCCAACACTCACACTATTAAACTTTAAACATTTTATTATATGGGACAATAATTGGAATCAGTTCTTTAAAATTTTAATACACAATTTTTGTGCCTTAGTTGATATTTTTTACCCAATTTTTTATCTTAAAATTTTATGGTAAATATCAATATAAGACCACCGTTCAAAATTAAAATTGCTATTGGATTCTTAAAAACCAACCATTATTTTATATAAATGACTATGGCTATTGGAAATCTAAAATGGAATCCTACCTCAAGAAACATAGCATTTAACATTTTACAACAATGATAAAACCATATAAAATAACTATGTTAGGCCCTGATTCTCCTAATAGTAATGATGTAGTAAAGTATTATCTTAATAATAAAATCATACATATTTTTTATTGTCATGTTACTATATTTTTTTCAGTTATCTATCAACTTATAAAACTACTCTTGTCATTTAGAGAATATTGAAAGTTACTCACTATGGTATAGAAAAACTAGGACGAATTATTTTTCGCATATATCATGATGAGTATTAGGACATGGAGATGGGATAATATAACTTTTTCAAAAATATGTTCTTCAAATTCTCCATCATTGATAGTGGTTTGATTTCCCTTCGAAAATAAATAGATAATATAGATATGGTTTAAATAGTTCTCATATATCTTCCAAAAATCATACCAAGAAGGTTTTCATTGATGAAATAACAAATTCAAAGAATACTCTCTTCATGAACCCATTGGTCAATTTTTTTAATATGAACTATAATTATAAAAATATTTTTGAAAAAGACAGAATGAAGAATAAATTTTAAGGATTTAGATTTGTTAATGTTGTTTCATTGAAATATTTTAATTCTGAGATACATGGAATTAAAGAATATGAAGTATCTAAACTTATAATGAGATTATATAAAATATTGTAATTTTAGGATTCAAAAAAAATGAAAAACTGAAATGATAGATGATCAAGAAATTAATAAGGACGATAATGATAACTCTAATTAAAATACAAATGATGTTACATGTTTTTAGATCAAATAGAAATTCCATATAATGATAGACAATCCAATAATAAATAATGAAAATAAATAAAAAAATTTCAAAAATAATGAGAAAAGGGAATTTTATTAAGGATGGAATTGTAATCTAGAATATAACTCTTTTGAAATATTAATAACCTATACTAAATAGGCTAACTTGTGAAACATGGAATATATAAATGAGGTTAGTGGTTATAATTTTTATTCTAATTATTATAATTATTATATTAATTTTTATAGACATAATATTGATGAGTAAAATGAATTAAATTTAAAATTATAAAGAGATTCCATTATAATAGTTGAGTTGTATAAGGAACATAATCGAAGAAATAAGGAAATTTTTTAGGAGAACAAGTTTATTTTACAGTAAAATTAAAAGTTAAAGAATAATGATTCCACCTCAAATGAAAATGTTTACAACGCCTGTGAGTCTATCAGGAAGTTAAATGAAAATTAGAGGATTGGGATTAAATGTTTGAAACAGTGCATGTCTACTTTTATTCAAGGAAGGTAAATTTATTTCAATATTATTTCCATGTAAATAATGAAAAAAATAAATTAGATGTATTGTATAGGATATAAAACAACCAAAATTGTACAAATATTTATTTATTAAAAATATCAAATGGTATAATCTCGAATGTTTGTTGTTTTGGATGAAATATTCATGGACAATATAGTCGTGAATTCTAAATCAAATTTCAAAAAATATTTGGTATGTGATAGATTGTACACTTCTATATATTTATCATTTATAATACCTATTAATAATTTTTTAAATTCAGAATGTTTACCTAAAAAATATTTTTTCGAATCAAATTGAACCCAAAGATTCATGGGTACCAAAACATTATATTAATTGAATTTTTAGGAATGATTCCTTAAATATATTAATAATTATATATGGTAAATTTATAGTGGATAATCTATTCATTTTTTCGAAATACCCATCAAACTTAATTTCTTTTATTAGATATGATAGATCTATTATAACTTTCGGATAAAATTCACAAGTAATGATGAAAGGATTTGGTGAAGTTGGATTATCTAATATTTCTATTGTTAATAATGTTATATATATTGATGGTATACATTATACATTGATTTGTTTTCCATAATTATGTTATGAATAAATTAATACAAAATTGTTAAATGATACATTTTATTCTTTCAATAATGACTCAATATTATTTTATATTATCCGTAAGGAGAACATCTATTCTGTATAATCTGTTGAGAAAAAAAATTAGAACATTATGCATTTGAATATTGTATAGAAAAATAGTATCCTTTGGCACATGAGGATTGGTCATGTTAATTTATGATTTTTGAATAAACTTTAATGTCAGGAAAAAAACTATAATTATTGAATCTCATGAAAGAAATGATTCTTGCATGTGATGCGTGAATTAAAAGAAAACACAAAATCATTAATTTAAATTAATCAAAAGAATTATCACATAAAAACCACTACATTTGGTTTATCTTGATTTTTTTCTTCCTACTCAATCTTCAAGTCTTAGTGGCTAGAGGTATGTATCTATTATTTTAGATGATTTTTATGTATTTAAAAGATTTTATTTTCTTTCATATAAAATTGATACTTTCTCAAAAAAAATGTTTACTTTAAATTAATTGAAAATGAGAAAGATTATTTAATTATATATATTCCTAGCGAAAGAGAAAGAAATTTTCAATATAAATATTTTGAAATATTTTATAAATAGAGTAGTTATTCTCAAAAATTTAATATACCCCGAATTACTCAATATATTAATTTTTAATAATTAAAAAGTGAACATTAAATGAAATTTACAGAAATAAGTTAATTGAGTATGATTTTCCTAAATATGTTTTGGCTCTTATGGTGGATAATTATTTTTTGTCTATAATAGGTTACTTATTAGACTAATTATGAAGAAAACCCCTTATGAGTTATTAAAGGTAAAGAAATCAGAAGTTGGATATTTTAGAGTTTTTGGTTTCAGTGTCTTTACCTTTAATAATAATGAAAATATTAATAAATTTTATCTTAAACCAAATGATGGAACTTTTTTCACACATTCTATTTTTAGTAAATAATATTATGTTTATAAATAAAATATATGATTGTTGAAGAATATATTCATTCTATGTTTGATAAATAGTAATAATGGTTTAATTATTCAAATAAAATTAGATTCAAGAAGATTTTAGTGATATTAATTTTATAGAAGATAAAAATCCAAAATTGATTGTGTCTATTGAGGGGGATAAACAGAATCATCCAATAAATTATAAAACTATTGAAGCTCATCCCTATAAATAGAGTCCTTGGAAATATTGATTCTATGCTTTATACCAAAAAAATTAAATGATCTTAACACTCAGTTTTAATTTATTTATGATTTTATTCAAAATTCTATTTCAGAAGCATTAAAAGATCCAAATTAAATTTTATCTATTCAATTTGAACATAACTAGTTTCCTGAAATAATGTATAGGGATTGGTTGTTGCACTTAAACATTCACAATTTGTTATTACTAAATGGATATTCAGAATAAGACATGATGAATATAGGCAAATTATTATAAATAAATATATATTAGTAGAACAAAATTATTATAAATAAGATGGTATTGGTTGTGAATTAAAATTTTCACTTGTTTTCATACTATAATCTATAATAATTTTTCTTTCTTATTCATATCACCCTGGATTAAAATATTATCAAATTCATATTAAAAGTGATTTTCATCGTAGTTTAATTTCTGAATATTTTTATATTAAACAACCCCTTCATTATGAATATAAAAAATATCAGAATATCTTTTCAAACACTCAAAGGATCTTTATAGAATTAAAAAACATCCCTGAGCATGGTATAAAAAATTATCTCTTTTATTTTGAAAAATTATTTTCTGAAAGGTAAATATGACCATTCTTTATATAATATTAAATATCTTCAAGATATTTTGATTATTCAAATTTATATTGATAATATAGTTTTTTAATCACTTAATGAGTTTATTTGTAAAACATTTTCTAATTTTCCACTAGTTAATTTGAAATTACTCATATGGAGGAATTAAAATTATTTATATTACATTAGATATTTTAAATAGATGATAGAATTTTTCAAAATCTATTAAATTATTATAAAAAATTAATTAAAATACAGGAACTTGATTCTAGTAAAATTTTAAGAACCCAAATGATTAATTTATGTAAATTTGATGTATATGTTTTTTGAAATTCTATTTATATTAATATTTTTAGAGGAATGATTGGTAATATACTATATTTAACTACATATAGAGTAAATTTAATTTTTTCTGTATGTAAAATAACCCTAATTAAATTAACATAAATGATATTAAATGGAATAGTAAATATGTTAAAGTTTATAAGAATCTTGGTTCATTTTATCTAAGTAGAATTTCTTTGGAATTAAAAAGTTTATTCTCTTTCAAATTTTAGTGGTTTCAAAAGTAATAAAAAATTACTAGTTTAATATTTCAATTTTTAGGAAAGAGTTTATTTTCTTGGGGTTCAATAAAAAAACTTATTTGTTTCTTTGTCTATAGATAAAGCTAAGTATGTAGTTTCTATAAGTTGTTTTTCAATGTATTTATGGTTTAAACATACCTTTTCTAGTTGTGATGTTCATTTTGAAAAAAAATTCCTATTATGTGTGATAATTTACCTACTAATTATTTTTCTAAGAATACATTATATCATTATAGAAATAAAAAATTTGAATTTAGCTATCACATTATTTTTTATCATGATTATAATGGATATATATATATTTTAAAAATGTTTCTAATTATGATAAATTATAATATATTTCCACTAAACTCTTTGATATAGAGAAGTTTGAAAAGATTTTACATGAAATTTTTATGATGGAATTATGACTTTAATATGATACAATTAGAGGTAGTATCAATTCATTATTCTTTATATCTAACTATATTTCTAGATTTTATGTAGTTCGTTTATTTATTTTGCCATAGTAACTCAATAGAAAGTAAACTCACTCCCATATTCATTTCTAGAAATAAATTTAAATTTTAAGAAATTTATATCTTTTTTAAAATTAAATTATATCCTCAAAATTTATTATTATTTTTTTATTGATTGATTTATTGGGATTCATTTTTCTTGTTAATAATTTACTATTTTACTTAGTTCATTTATAAATTTAAATATATTTCCCAAAATATTAACTTGTTTTAATATAATAAAAATGGATAGAATTTTTATTCTTTAAATTCATGGTTTTTGAAATTACCAAAAAGAGGGAGATTATTGAGTTAATCCTTGCTAGTTATTTTGTCTTTTAATAATTTGATTCCCTCAATTTAATTATTTATTTACATTTTGATAATTACATCCTTCACACATTAATTTATATTATTTGATTTGTACAGTATTAATTTCTAAAATAATCAACAATTATATGATGTTAACTATTTTTGTCTATTTTTATTCTATCTAAATAGAATTATGGAATTTATGATTGAAGATTGAACTTTTTATTAAATAAAATAATGATTTTGAATTTATTTATTTATTCAATATTTAATTTTTCTGTATTGTTTTATTTTATTATTTCTTATTTCTCAGATAATTATATATGGAAATATTTATTTTTAGCTCTATTAAAAATCCATATCCTATTTCTTTAAAATAATTTCTCTAAGTTTAATATCGTATATATCTTTTATGAACTAAATCATTATAAGGAGTGTCTTCTTTGGAATTTAAAATTATGTTACATATAATAGTATTTAAAAGTAGAATATGTTACACATTATAGGGGAAATGAAATTTATATTATGCAACAATTTTTAAATTAATTAATTTATCATATGTAATCTATGTAATAAGAAAATAATGTTATGTATTTTAAGAAAATCAAATTTGTTTAATTTTTTACAACATAAAATATCATAAACATTAAATATAAGATTAAAGAAATATCTTGTGTACCTATTTAATTATATTACTTATTTCTTATAATTAAATATTTTCTAATTTGTAAAGATGATGAAATTTTTATAAGTTTTTATATTATATATTAAGTTTATTCTATTCAAATATGTTATGTATAAATAATATTGGAAATGAAAAATATGTTACACCCTAAATATCTTATGTATTATAATTTTTTAAGATTAGTTTACATATTAATTCTGATTGGGATTATATTTCACATTTTGTTGGATTAAATTTTTAGTACATATCAATTATCTTATGTTTATTAGTCTTTATATTTGGATAAATTTCAATTTTATTATGTATAAAATTAATTTTTCATAACAGTTTATTATTATATTAATTTTTAGAGAATATCATTTGTAACATTATTATTATTCTTTTTGAATTATTCTAAATTACACTATTTCTACACCTAGTATAGGCACTTGTATATAAGTGAACTGAAGTTACAAGCGAGTGACCAAAACCCAACACAATAATGTAAACATTTTTATAGTAATTTTTTTTTAAATAATGTTAAATAAAGAATAAAAGATCTTTTATGATCACTAAAACCATATTGTTTCAATACTTGAATGGTCTTTCAGAGTTTGGTTGTGCTGCTAAAACTATTATACCTCATTTATTCTTGAAATTTTTTGATATTTTTTATTATATTTTCATATATCTATAGTTATGTTTTAATTGTTTATTTTATTATGATTTTACCTTATAAAAGAATATTTTTCACTAGTTATACCTCTAAAAAATGTGTTATTTTAATTGGTTTGTTAATCACCTTTTAAATTCTATGAGGATTTGTTGTTCTTATTTTACTACAAAATGATGGTTTCACTAAGGTTGTGTGTTCCCCTAAAAATAGTTCTTTTGGTGAATACAATACCATTAAAGAGTTATAGGGGTTTGAAGAGTAAATGTTGGATCATTTTTGGTCAAAACTATTAAAAACAAATGTGGTCATATATTTATTTTTCACTATACTATAATATTAAATTTGTATTTTGTTTAAATTTTAATATATTTTAATCTACCCCCCCCCCCCACACCTTTTGGAAATATTACTATCTTGTCCAATGACCAGTCCATCCATCGTCGTGTATGGTCTCTATGAATGGAATAAATTTCATTTTTTATTCATAACCATATCTACAGTGTATTTTCATATACCAATTATTTCATGATCTTATATTGTATCAATATTATGTTTCATTATATCTCATCCTATATATTTTACTACATTCATTATAATTTCTATATTCATATTATTTAATAAATAATATATTAATATTCATTGATTACTATTAATAATATCCAACAATCCACCATTAATTGAATAAAAATGCAATATACAACCTCTTGTTGCAATATAGACCATTATTTGTCGGAGGCTTATGTCTTTCACTATGATTGTTATTATTTAATCATGGTATTTTTAATTGATTTAATGTTTATTTGATGATAAAAAGATTATATATAAGGGAAAAAATAATGAAAAACGAAGGTCATAAAACTTTTCTATTATGATGTGATGAGTTTTAGAATGTTTTAATGTACCTTGAAATCATTAGATTTGAATAGTTTGTTTCAAGAGATAAGTGAGATTTATTCCATAATTTTTAGATACCAAATAGAATAACCCAGATTATAGCATAATATACACCATGATTTTAAGAATCTATTTTTAAATAATAAATTGATTGATTTATCTTGTTACACATGATTTCTATTTCTTACTCTCAAATTTTAGTGGCCCTAAAATCCTTCTTGACATCTTTTAACTAAGTTTTAATTACTCTTTTTTTTTGCTTATTAGATGTTGAATTCCTATAGATCAAGATAATTTATATACAATTCCTCATTTCAGAATCTTAAGTATATTTATTTTTGGGATATATTAGAGTATACAGTATTGGATAGATTAAAAGTTGGTTTACTATTGGTTTGTTATGGAATCTTTATAAGACCAAGATAATTCAGCCTTGTTTTAATTAATATTATGAAGGAATCATCAATTAATGTATAGGATCATATATCTCTATTTTATATCTGTTAATTGTAATTATACTGTTATCTTTATGTGCTGATTGGTAATTTTTTTCATTTTATGAATATATAATAGAAAAAAATTAATATGATGTGTTTGGAAGTTGGGATTTGTATATATACGCATAATTATATAATGAAATAATGTAAATTTTGGTAAATTTAGTTAGTAATTGACTGTAAAAAATGTTATAAAGGGGGATTAATATGGGTAATAAAATGGATAATAAATCATGTTTTTATATGATGTAGTAATCGTTGAAAAGGATTCAAGTGTGGTTATGTTGTTGTTTGATTATTAATGTGCATTTTATAAATAAATTATTTACATACTTAATTTAGAAAAATAAAGAAGATTATGTGTTTTGGAGGTATTTTTAGAATATATGGTTTATGTAGTTCATTACTAGTAAGTTTATGTAATTTTACCAAGTAAACATGGATCTTAGTTTTGGAGTTTATAGCTGTGATACAAGGTTGGGATAGGTTGTTTTAGTTTTCTTAATTTTACTTTTTTTGAGATTAGAATTTCATTGATTTGTTATGGTAATTTTATTTTCATATAACCAATGTTAATGATTATATATTATAATATTATTCTCTCTTTTCTTGGTTGACTTATTATGAGGTTGTAATTATTTGTTTCCCCTATGTACTTATCTTGAGAGGGGTATGGTATTCATTAATATCTGGGAAATATAAGGGATTATATATTCAGACCCAAGATATAGTTTTTTAAACCTATTTCAACATTTTTTTGTAATTATTATTGAATAATTCATGTTATGGTGGTAGGTAATTATTTAGTTCAGATATATTGTTATTTTATGTATCGATAACATGGGATGGTGTTCAATTTGTTGTAATAGAGTTGGTGAATGACAAGTGGTAGAGGTTGTTTTTTAATCATGATTTGTTTTATTAATTTTATTAATACTTATATATGTCATTAAATAATTATTTATTATGAATTTTTACTTTATTAATGAGAGGTTATGGGGAATCTAATGATTATACTTGTATACTTTCCTTATTATTATCATTTTTTCGACTTACAATATAGAATCTAGGTTGGTGTTGAGTGACATTAGTTCACACATGAGTTGATATTACTGGGAGTATGTGGAAAATTATGTTGGTGTGTTTCTTTCATAGTTAATTGATAGTTTCTTAGTTTTGACGTAATTTATGACCTACTCATGTATGTGTATTTTTTATTTATATAGGAAAATATTCTCATATTTATTTATATAGTTAATATTTGGTTTATTGGTTTGTTTTCAAAAAATCATAATTCCTCCAAAATAATTTTTCTTATACCCTTAGTGCTAGTCATCCCCCCTGGCCTACTACAGGTGGGATTGATTATTTAGCCTTGAACATCATATTGGTTCTAGGGGAGTCTCAATGGTTTTGGTCCATGAAAACATTTTTTTATTCTCCCTTAATTAAATGATTAGAATTTAATTTTCTAAATGAAATTATTACATTATCAGTCTTACATAAATTATCAATGAACTTTATGCTTCTATGTGATTTGGAAAACTACTCAATTCAAATATTTAAAAATGATTGATTTTTAAAATCTATCAAACCGTCATTTTTAGACATATTTTTAAAATTCTTATTATTAAATTAATGTATTCACATTTTTTAATTAATTAAATTATAATAATAAATAATATGTTAATTAAATAAATTAATTTATTTTTTATATATATGAATACATTTTTATATTAGTTGAATATATTAATATATAATTAATTCACTTTAAATTTATATATTCCATGAATGTTCTGTGATTTTTCATTTCATTCATTTTTCCAACGATTTTTCCTTACTCTCACTTTAATGTTCAGTATGAACAAATTCACCATAAAGTGGTTTTTAAGTTGTGTAAGATCTAATAAAAATTTAAATATAGATATCAATATGTTAACATTTTTTTTAAAGTCTTTTGGAGAAAATGTAAAGGAAATAATAAAAAATGGATTATATATTTATATATATGATATGTATATATACAATTTTATTTTTTTCATCATCTAAAACCTATCATCTTCTATATCATATATCCATATAATGATTAAATTGATACCTTTTAATGTTTTACTAATTTATGTGAGAACTAATTGGGATATGATTGTTTTTTAGTTTTCTTTTATCATTTTTACATGTGATCAAAATCAATAACCTCATGTGTCTCATTCCATGCATATAAAATGAATTTTTTCTATAAAAATAATATAGATTTATATATAGACTATTACATACTACATCTGATAACTATAGTAAATTTTTTTCACTAATTTCCTTCATTGAAATCCAAAATCCATAATTAATTATTATTATATTTTATTTTATTTTTTGGATGGAATAAAATAAATTGTAGTTTAGCTTATACAGATATATTTATCTACATTAGGTAATGGATTTTAAAAATTATATTGAAATTTTTTTCAATAAAATTTATCACTAATTATATTTCAATGTATTATTATAAGTTAATGGTATAATTGTTGTGCATATGGTTTATTTATTTTGATTGAAACATTATTTATTGATATTAATTTTTTTTGAGGATCTAAGGTAATGAATCATTTCCTACATCTAAAAAATCCTTAAATGGGATTGATTTTGTTAATTTAAATAATATATTTATCTTTATTTTTTTAATTAAAAATATATAGTTGGGGAAGGTAAGCCTACATATCTTAAGGTTAATACAACTACAACAAAAATAATTTTTTATGAAATGTGAATTAAGATAAAATTGTGTGTTTTATTCGGATAAAATACACCAAATATATGAATATATAAAAGAGTATTCCATAGATTAAAAGTTTTTAAGATTTAATAAAATTTATTAGTAAGAAGTTCAAGAATTATTACAAGGCTTAGATAGACCAATATCACGCATTTATTTAAAAGACTGAATATGATAGTGTTAATAATGTGTATGAATATATAATAAAAATTTATATACATAAAATAAATAATAATAATAAATATATACTCTAAAAATTGACATTATTATAATAATATATGATTGATGCTTCACCAAACACTCGGTGTTTAGACATTGGTGTACAAATCCCAATATTGAATTATATTTATAGATTCATAAAATTATGAAAAACAAAGGATATTGAGATGAAAATAATCATGGGTTAGGGATCTAAAAAATCTATGGGTTAAATAATATTATTATATACAAAAATATATTTTTTTACATATTCTTTTATTGAAATATGTTTTTTACATTTATTTTTAGAGAAAAAATGTGATTTATGTCTCAGTTTTAGATGTTGTTGTTATAATTTTGAATTTATAAATGAAAAATTTGTTCACTATTTTATTCCATTATGTTTCATTTTGGGATATGATGTAAAGGTTTACACATATTTAATTTTTTTTAAATGGATTTCAATTCTATAATTTAAAAAAACAGAGTTTAACTGATAAACAAATCATCTATATTTTGAAAAAAAATATGGGAATTTAAGTAAAAATGATATTGAAATATTAATCTATAATATAATTATACATAATTTAGACTTTTTAACTTCTTAATTATTGTTTACTATATTAAAGGTAATTATACTAATAAGTTTGAAAATAAAGGATTTTATGAATTAAATAATTCTTTGGATTTGACTCACAATGATATATATAGACCAATTATACCTATTAAAATGAGAATATATAAATATTTCAATACTTTTATAGATTATATTTTATATTTTATTGGATATATTTCCTTTATAAAAAATCGAGATGCTTATTTTATTTTAAAGCATTCAATGTTTCTATTGAATTAAATATCAAAAAAATATTACCTTTTTTATATCTAATATAGAAGGAAAATATTTTATAAAATGTAATTAATTCAATCAAAACCTATGAGATTTTTTAGGTTTCCTGTTCAATTTGGAATTGAGACTTAATAAACTATGTCAGGTACCCCTAAAAATAATTTCATTACAGAAATCTGAAATTATAAAGTTATTGAAATGGTAATGTATAAGAAAAATTATACATTATTATTGGGTTTTATATGGGAAGATTATGTGGTAAATTTATTTTATTCACTGAATATAGTAATTAGAAAACATATTCTTAGAAATAAAGTATGAGATGATGACAATAAAATAAACCATGTAAGATACATTTTCATGTATGGTTTTGTGAAGTAGTAATGTGGTTATATAATCCATAATTAGTGATATATAAGTGGGTTTTTATTAGAAACTCTATAGGTTATATAGGTTATGTAATTTATTTTCCTTTTGATTATATAATAATCATTGTATATGAAAATCATATATTCCTTAAGGATAATCTTGATTGTATTGATTATTATATTAATAAAATAAATTTTGAACAAGACTGAGTTGAATATTTGGTGTTATACATTTTATTTCCAATTAATTTGATGATATTTATGAAATAGGATGATAATAAAAAAATTATTTCTGGAAAATATAATATGATTACATTATCATTTGGTGAAGTGAAAATTGATTACCTAACAGAATAATTTATACTAGTAATATTTCAATGGTTTTGTGAAACTTCTTTATCTAAGGACTATATTTTGTATCGTCAAGATAATGAATTTAATATAATTAGTAATAATGATCATATAAAATTGAAATATACTATTTTTAGTTATCCTTATACAAAATGGATAAATGTTTTGGATGATGCGGTATCATCTTTGAAACATAATAGCATATGGGGCCTTGTAGAATTTTTTAATGGTTCTTTTACATATAAATAAATATTTAAGGACAAGGTTGTTCCATTTGTAATTATGGAAGGATATAAATATAAGTTAGTAAAAATGGATATAATAATATAAAGGGTATTTATTATATAGAAACCTTTTTACCAATTTCTACAAAATGTAAATTTTTTGTTTTCATGGATTTAATAGCTCAGTTTGATTTGTAACTTGATTAAATAGATGTTGAACAAAATTTAATTATGATATGATTAAAAGTGTTTAATTTTTTCATTATAATGGTTTATCAAAACAGGTCAATCTCATTTATTTTGTAAGATTATAAAATCCATTTATGGGTAATAAATGACTTTTTTATAGTGGTATCTTAAGTTTGAATCTTAAAACAATTGTGAGAAATTTATAATACTTCTTCTATATTTTGATGAAAATATTTTTTCCCTAGTGGTTGTGTTAAACATCAAATTAAGGAAAAATTTATGATTAGTGGAAAGTTTTATATAAAAGGCATTGGGGGCATGGTAGATAACAATATTTCATTATTTTAACTTTTAAATTTAATGAATCAAGACCAATGAATTTCAAATTTTAATGGAATTTATCAAACATTTACCTTATAGGTTTGTTTTTTAGATAAATATGAAAATTGTAAAAATACATGATTTTAATTGATTTTTTTAATAATTTTGATTTCATTTCCATATACAATATTTAATTTGGGATATTTTTTATAATTAAGAATCATGTTCAATAAGTTAAATATTATGGAATGATGAATTTTCAGAAGATTGTCAAATTTTAAAAAATACCTAATATGTAAGATTCTTTCTAAAGAAACTAAGAGAAAGATTTTTGAAATTTTATAATTAGGTAGAGTCAAAAAAATCCAGAAGCATTGTTTAGAAGCGAGGTAAAAACCATATATATTATTTTTCCCATACATAAGTGTCTTTTACAAATTTGTAAAAAAATTCTTGTTGATTGGTAATATCTTTATTTAATGCACAAGGAAATTTACTTTTCCATTGATAAAGCCTACAAAGAATACATAAGAGTTATTTTTATGATAAGTGAATATTCTACCATTTTCACATAAGAGAACAAAATGATAAGTATAAAATTCATAAACCTTATGTTTCGGTCAGCTCATACATAATAGTGCACCAGCCTCATACTTTAGAGTTGACCCATAGCCTAGTGATACATAATATATTATAATAATCAACAAGAGTTGAAGATTTAGATTCATAAATAACATGTAATTTATTTATTGGTGTAAATTGTTTTTTACAAGGTATACATAATATTCTTAACTTAGTATATAAGAAATTTTCATTTTCACTAATATGAGTTGATGAACTCCATAAAATAAGTTAAAAAACTTGTGTTGATACATGAGGTTTTATACTTTATCGATGTTTATAAATTTAGTAATATGTTAGTTAATTCCTAATCAGGGATATGTGAGTTTTTTATGAAATATAATTTCATCAAGCTTCTCACATAATGTTTTATACTTTGGAAAATCAAAAAGAATTGTAGATATATGGTGTGATCCCAATACTATTGACCCAATTAAAATATTCCCATAATTTAAATTTATGATGTGTATTGATTAGAACAAAAAATTGATATGATCATGATTAATATTTTAAGGGGATGAAAAATACAAAGGAAGATTTTGTGGAATTAAAATCTATAAAAAAACATAGAACCACACTACTATATAAAAAGATCATAATGTTCAAACATGGACCATATGGGAGAATCCTAACACTTATGCTATTTTCAAGGGCTTTAATCCCATTCAATCCCAAATAAATGTTAATACATTAATTTAATTCACCTTCTCCATTTTAAAGGATTCAAATTTAAGAATCCCTATTTCTTCAATGAAGATACAATGTAGTTTAATGTTTTCTAGTATTTTATTGTCGTAATTTATTCTTAATTTCAATTCAAGTACATTATCTCTATTTATTATCATTTTTTTGTTCCATTCATTATGATCTATAATATTTGTGATGATTAATAACTAAGACAAGAGAACAATAGGGTGAGAATTTGCTACCGAACTAGAGTCCTTGTTCATTCACATTAAATTTTCATTAATCTATATTGAGTTCTTTCAAATATTAGTAGTAGTGTGAAATGGTGATAGTGTGTCTACACTATATTTATGTTGATATTTATATTTCCTCCTACCCTATATTTAATCCACTCACTTTATTATCAGGTTATATGATTAATTCATGATAGTAATGTACCGAATGGGGAGATTTCATACCAAGGAGGTGGGTTATGGGATGATCTACATTAATTATACCAATAGAATAATAACTATGGATGATGTGAATATGATGTTTGATTTTTGATTTCTTGAAACAATATATAATAAAAATATGGTTATAGTTAGATAACTACATATATTATGGATTGTGAACATAAATTAGTTAAGAGACAAACAAAGAGGTAATGAATTTTCACTCAGGGAAATTGTTCTAGGATCATTTACATTATTTAAAACAACATTTAATTTCATTTATATTTTCATCTTTTTTTATTATACTCTGATTTATAAACCTATATATATCATTATTTTCAATTATATTAAAAATACCAAAAATAGAATACACGAACAGAATAATGAGTGATCCCAAATATATTAATTGATATAAAATCGTGGTAATCCACTATGTTGAACTTAGAGTAATATAAATGTTATTTTATACCTCCCATTTATTCGTTTTTCAAAATATAGTGTCATTATTACGGATCCAGATGATCACATATTACTCCTTTTATTATTTTTAAACAATCATTCATGGTTTTTGTTGAAACAATATTCCAAAATATATATATTTTTTATATGTTGCATTAAGATTTATATTATTAGAAAAGGAATATTTACTCAAAATAGAAAAACGAATAGAATTTTTATGGAACTGAATCCTTGTTTCAAAATATCAGGTAATACATATATGATATAAGAAACCAAATAAAATTTTTAGTTAATTTTTTTTAAAATATAAAAAATAAAAACTTGTGGATAATGGATAAGAATCAGTAGACAAGGGAATTAATCCACTTATATTTAAATTTAAAGAACCTAATGAAGCCAAGAAGGATTTATTTTTAATTCTATCATTGAACATCTCCCTAAAAATACCTGAATTGTTTACTATAATAAACCTACTAGTTTATACAAATTTCAGAGAATAATAATATTTGGAATAATTCTAGAATGATTTTGTAAATCTTCAGATTTCAAGTGACTCTTTTTTCTTAAAAAATGAAAATTAATCACCTTTATATCTTTCCATTCCATTGGAAGAAAACCCCATTTAGTTGGAGTATTTTAAAAAAAGGATGGATTATATTGAATGGTTTCATTCATCCATCATAACCCAGTTCCACAATGTACTGACCATTGAATAAGAATATATATTTAAGACAACATAAGAATAAATTATAAAAATAAATTAATTTATATATTTTTTTCATTAAAACTAATCAATTATTACCTCCCAATATTTTTAAATGAATTATTCATCTCACATATGGATTTCACTATAGGGTTATCAAGAACAATATAATGCACCTATAGAGGAACACATAAAGCTCCCTGAACTAGATGAATATTTTCAAAAGGGAGTAAATGAAGTTTTCTCATTGGACCTTCATGATGAAAAAAGTAAAAAATAAATTTTTTTAGTAAAATATATTAATACTGATTCATCTTGTTTTTAATACATCCAAATAAAATATTTCATTAATTTTAACTTTAATAAAACATTTATTACAAAATTAATAGAGAATTGCTTGGAAGAATCCATAGAAGTGGTGGGAAGAAAAGGACCCATAATTTCTTCCACCAAAAATATTATGCCTCAAAGGTATGGTAGAGGAGAATAAACCCATTAAAAAATAGTTTCCCACACTCAATTCATGTGTATAGTCATTAGAAGAACAAAGTTATGATGTTCACATCACATAAACTGAAATAACCCTTTGGTTTGGTGATAGTGGCTGAGATCCTAACTAGAAGAATTAAACACCTTGTACCCACTTTTGGGATCAAAAAAATATACTCTCCCATTCTTTTCCATTTTTTTAATTTTTCTACCAATAAATTTCACAGGTTTTATGTTGTTTTCTTATAGGTTTTTTGTGTTATAAAATAGAATCTTGACTCAATATTCCCCTAATTAATAAAACCATATTATATTTTTTATTTTTATTTGATTCATTACTAACATATAATATTTTTATTATATTTACCTCAATTCAAATAGGTACTTTCAATTATGTGTAGGGGAGTTCATCTTATATACAAATTTTCTTTATCAATTCATATGGGTGTTTTCATTTTAGTGTATGGGAGTGTCAACCTATTATGGGATTTTAATTATGTTTTTTATTTTTTTAATACTTTGAGCTCAAATTAATATTCCTTATCATTTTCCACTCTTGATTTGGATTTTATATATTCTACATGATTTTAAAAACCATATTTTTTAATGATTGTTGGTATAGAAACGTTAACTTCATATTTATTGTGAAACCTTTTTATAAGTTTGAAAAATTTAGTAAATCAATGTCTCTGGAACACAATCCTAAAATATTTTTTCTATTTTGAGATATATTTTAAACCCTTTTTGAAAAGTTGTTCCTAATATCCTCAATTTCGTGGGTGAATCTTGGAGCTTGTGTTATAACAAGAACTTCTGATTATTTCTCTTTAAAGGATTTAGAGTTCATGAAATACAATTTATATGATTGAATTACTTTTTTGGATAACAATATTTTTAACATGGGAACTACCCATTACATAAAAAAAATTTAATCCCTTAAAATAAATTAATTTAATTTAGGTTTAATCTATATTATAAGGGGTTTTATCTTTACATGCCTTCACTATTGATATATTTACATGATAATTTTATGTTTTTATATGGGGGAAGGGACTTTCATGTTTGTTATATAGGTAATTAACTAATTGATGGGTGTTGTAAGGCATGTTTCGTCATTCTAGATATTGAAGAGAGGGATTGGAATGAGTAAATATTATCTATATTTTGATAATTTTGTTCTCATTTTATTCTAAATAATAAATAAAGGTAAAATAAAGAAATACAATGATAGAGGTGAGATTGAATTATTATGAATACATACCTTAATGACTCATGATCCTCTCAAGAATTAAATGGCATGAATCGTCATTAATTAATTATACTCTTCGATCATATCATCCTAATTGATAAATAAGATAGAAAAGAAGTGACCTTTGATTTGGAGAGGCTTAAATTATATTTTTTTAAATATAAAGTAAGACAATATTTTCTAAAACAAGTAAGAGGTATTTCGTTACATTCAGGTAATAGAGTATGTAGTTAATTCCTTGGTGAGAAACCCATTATATATGATTCTTTTCTTCTTTTTTTACAATATGAATTATACTACTATTTATTAAAGGAATTTAAAATGCTACCCATGAATTTAAGAAATACAGACTATAGTTGGTTTCTTAGTGATAAACACATTACATTTTAAAATTTTGTAGTTGGTTGGAATGGATATTAAAAAATCTGACGAGGTATAGATCAGGTTATATATTATTAAACAACAAGTGGAATATTACTTGGGTAAATATAACTAATTTTAAAATTTCATATTAGATGTAGTAATAAGGAATGATAAGAAACCATCAATGTAAGTACAAAATGTGAAGTATATTTTTCATAGTCTTTAAACACTCTTGTGTAAAGATTTTAGAATTTTGATGTTGTGTTGGGATAAATTTGAAATCATTTAAAGGGTTCATGGAAAACTGTCTAAGTAACTATGTTTCATAATAATTATTGCGTTGATGTGTTTAATAATCATTTTAGCCAATGGAAATTAGAAAAATGAAAAGGATTTTCTTGTATGAAAATAATCATTGAGTTGCAATCCATCAATCCAATATTTCCTATACATCATATAGCATTATGTATGCATGAATAATATCTTTTGTAACCATCAAGAAATGTTTTTTAAGTATCATAAAATCGATTATAACTATCTAATTAGTTGTTTAAACATGATACATTTTTATATACACATGATTCAGATCATCATATACATGATTTGGCGCTATGTAAACACCATTTGAATAATGGTCCCTATATGTGTACATGTCATCCATTTTAAAAATTATATTTATACAGACTGAAAGATAAAATTTCTAGTTTTGAAAATATCAAGAGAAACTTAATTATGATGATTCCAAATATGTTCTTAAATTTCCTAAACCTCACAAATACCTAAATGATTTTATAAATATATCCAAATTTTTTTATTTAAATGTGTTATTTTTAGTTGATATTAATAGTTCACTTTGAGAAGAATATATTGATCTTTCTAGAGGGGAAATATATTTATTCATCCATTTAGGTTTTAATAATTAAGTTTATTTTTATAATATCACTAGAATTAAAAATTAGTTTCATTAAATATCATGTGTAATCAAAAGTGATTAATTTATAACCATGATTTTTGGATGGAAATGAAAAAATATATATGCATTCCATTAGAGGGTATTGAAAATGAGAGGAATATAAATATATTAGGATTTGAGATTGATAAAACCTAGAATGAAATAAAAGTGAAAAAATGATGTTTGTTGCAACTGTAGTTGTGGTGAAAAACAAAGTTTGTTAAGAGTGCAATAGAGAACTTGAAGTATGAAAAATTAAAAAGTTGACACTGAGAGAATATTTATCTATCAAGTAAAAATGAAAATGTATCAAACTAGTGATAAAAAGAAATGCAGTTGCGTTTCAAAGAAGAAGAAGAAGAAAAGAAGGTGAATGTAGTCCTCAATGTCGAGGTTGTGTGAATTGTGTTTTAATATTCAAAACTGATCATTTATAGGTAAGAAGAAGAAATAGAAATAATATTTCTAGTATTCAAGTTGGTTTTCATTAAAAGAAATTTTTTTTTCTAATCTTACAATATTAAGAATTCGAAGTATTTTTGATTTTATATACCAAGTTGCAAAAACTAATCATAAATATGTGAAGATGATATAATTCACTCTATTATTGAAGAGTTGGATTTTTTTGGAGGGTCCATAGAAATAAATGGAAATCATTTTTTATATAATTCAATAAGAGGAGGGGAGAAATATTAATAGGTAAAATTACAGCTTAAAGAAACACAATGGGATATTTCAAAGTTTACATGTGTAATATTTTGAAATTCCATACCTTTGAAATATGGTTAGATAGTTAGTCATGATAATAATAGCCTTCTTCAAATTTTATTTATAATAAGATCTATTGTAGAAAAACTACATACCTGAATAATAACATACTATGGAAAAGAGTAGGTTTACATTAAAAATAATCCTTATAGAAATACATATTATATATTTACTAAATTATATTCTTTTCATTTAGGTGTATTATTGATTAAATTAAAGAAAATATTCATCTAAAATAACAAACATAATAAGTTTAAATATAAAGTAGATTGTATGATTAATAGAAAAATTATTTTTTGCAGGTTGACAACACCTAATTCACCCACCTCTAAGGTGTGTCTACATAATATTGCAAGGCATTTCATCTCATATCAAAGAACAGGTTTCTTATAAATTTATGTACTTTATAATATTAATTTTTTATAAGGAAAAGTTTTAACATAAAATGTATATAGTTTTTTCTTACCTATTTTTTTTATAAGACATGCATGAAATATATATTTAACGATCTTTTAGAGGTGCATCAAAATAGAATAATCTAGATATGTCTTAATCGAGATTTATTTTTAGTTCTTAAAAATTAACAATAAAAAGGGATTAAAAAAAGGAAAAGAAGATTACAAAATAATTTAAAAGGATAGTGGAAACACAATTAAGTGATATTATTCCAAAAGGGTAAGTTATTATGAATTTAATTTTATTATTATTATTTCTTCAGTGACTCATGTTAACATTGTGATAATGGTTCCAATAATTTTTTTAAAGACCTCACGATTAAGGTCAAATATTATTTGGATAATGTCCCAATAAAATTGGTGGCCTATATACTTAGATTTATCAAGGGAATTCATCATGATAAGTCATAATGGGAAGAAGAATATAATTCCATGGATTAATCATTGGAAAAAAATGTGTTGTTACAACACTCTCAAAAATCTATTAAATGTAAAAGAAAAAATAATTCACATTCCATGGAAATATTATCTCAAGATGATGAATATATATAAATACCATTATATGATAAAGAATATTTTTATAATGATTTCAAATTAGTGTTCCATGCATTGTAGAAACGAGAGAAAGTCTTTATGGATGTTAGGACTACCCAGTTGGAAGCTATAGAATAAAAACGTTGAAATATTTCTAGCTGATACAAAAAAACAATATTAATGATATAGTTCGAATATGAAGGATGGTTGGAAAAAATATTGACATCTGTTATTTCTTTAATGGTTACTATCAATTTGAATTGTTTGGTGTTTTGAAGTAAAACTATATAATCTAGATTCTACAAATGTTGGTTCTTTCCAATCTGGTAATAAAAAAGTTAACGAAAAAACAAATAAAATTAATTCTTTCTTTTAATAAGAATCAAATTTGGGGGATCAAATAGATTAGTACAATCTAGGAAAACATTAACCTCATGTTCATGGAAAATCGTATCATATAACTCAATTAATTCTATATATTATAATTCTATCTAAATTACATGTGCGTATATAAATTAAATAAGTCTATAAATATATATTTTCAAAAATTATATAAACCCCACCAATAATTAAATGGTGTAGGTGATAATAAGCTAGAAAAATCTACCCCAGACTCAAGACCAAAATAGTAGTGTACTCGCCCAAAAATTGAAAGCTGTGAAATATAGGAAATCTATATAGGTTTAACCTAAAGTAAGAATAAATTGTTTGATTAGAAAATTTTGGTACTATTGTATTTATTGGAAAATGGATGTCGAATGTTTTCATAATATTTAAACATGTGGATATTATATAAGTCAAGTAAAAACTATGATCAAAGCTGAAGAAAGGAACAAACCTACTATTAGGAAGTAGACCTCATACATGAGGAACAATATATCAAAAATAAAATGGATATGAATTCTTAAAAACATATGTGACTATTACATAAAATATTTACACTATTATGAGGATTTTTGGTATATACCAATTAATTATAACTCTTATGATGATTAGAATATAAGGGGATAATAAAGAATAATGTAGGTGCTTAAATATAGAAAATCATCAATGGAATTAAATAAATAGAAGAAATATGAATAAAATGATCCCAAAAAAGGTAATATAAATTGTTAAATAGGATATAAATACAGTGCTAATATGCATTAATTTGGGTAAAATAGTTCACTTCATATACCATTTCAATATGGACATGAACATCAAGGTGTGAGGAAGAAAGATTGGTAAAATATGGGAATATATCCAAAAGAGATATTCTAATATTGGATTCTTATATGAGACATAATATGAAAAAGTTAAAAGGATTCCTAAAAATGGTAGCTTAAATTTTTTTGAATAGGAGAATGGAAGATGAAAGGTTTTGAGACATCATGCTAAAAAATTCATGACCATTCATATATTTCAATAGAATCTATTTTACAAAAATGTAAAATAACCAATGACTCTATGTTTCATAAAACCTATCATTGATAAGGAGTAACTACACAAGAATATGAATGTGTATGATCCTTAAGATTTATTAATAATTATGTCTGACTAATTGGAATGGGAAATTAATTTAAATAAAACTAAAAATAATCCCACATTTTTAATTGATAAACTAGATAATCCTTTTTCGACTATGAAGAAAACAGAAATCAATAAGATTCTCATGCTACCCATGTAGTTGCTGATTTAGAAAATCAGAAGGGATGCAGTCATGAAGTGGTGAATGAACTTTATAACTACATGAAATTTATTTTTTTTTAGGAAAATATTTCTTAGCCTTATTTCTCACAATTGAGTTCCAAGGAATTTCCACCCTATTCTGATATCATTTATGTAATTATCAAGTGCTAGAAATTCAAAGTGAAGAAGTGTGGGGAGAACCAAATAAAGGGGATATTTAAAAATGAGTGATGTTTTATGTGAATTATGAAATTTTGTTGAATCTTGAATTCTATATATCCCTTTCAACATTAAAATATGATGTTTTATTTTTACTACCCCATCATTATTTTTACTTACACTTATTCTGTTTATCTCAGAGTGGTTATTTGACCAAGTGGAGAAAAATATATTACACTCTAAATTTTTTAATGTGTGTGTTCATGTAAATTTAGGGTTCTTTAAAATTCAGGAAAATATATTTGAATAACCCTTAAACAGTGAGAGGTAAATAGTTTTCCATATTTAAGTCAGTAAATGATATGGATTTCTGTTTAAATTAACCACTCTTTCTTCTATATTGAGTTAGCCCATATAGAATTATATTTTTGGATGATGGAAAGTTTCTGAGAAGAATGTGGTATCACCCTTCTCTATTAAGATTAATTGAATATTTTTGAAGTTTAGTTACTAATAGGGAGAAAATATTTTTTATGAAAATTGATGATAAAGTTACCTACAATGTTAATAAATGGGGTGAGAATTTTTCACCAACTTTTAATTTTTCATCCATAATGGGGAGAAATAATAGTATTGACTATAGAAGTGAATGGTATTGAATGAAAATCCAATCTAGTAAAATTATGTTCAGTTTTTTCTGGAGGATCTTGTGTTGTATTTGTATTTAAAGTAATTTAATGTGTGTTAAAAAGGCTATAATCCTTCCCATTAATTTTGGTTAATATGGGATTTAGTAGGTTTCTAAGTAAGAGACCTATTAGTAATGATTATTTTATTTAATGCCAATATAAATTCAATATATTCTAAAGGAAGTGATTCGATTGACCAGGAATTTTTGTATTGGATAATGTGGTATTTTTCTTGGTGAGAAAACAATTATTTCTAGAAGATGAAGTGCAAGATTGAACAGCTAGGAGAAGTGATTATGAGGTTCAAAGCATTTTCAAAACCAGTTAACATGTACTAGGATATTTTTTGAGTGAATCCATATAGTGGGGAGATTCAATAATTGTTGAAATTATGAGTAATGATAATAAATCATACATGGAAGTATTACAAGTGTATTATATTGTACTTTTAAACAATATTAGTTCAAGGTCTGAGAAGAATAAAGTTGAGTTGGTATATCTGTAAATACATTTCAAGGGAAACAATAATACTAGATAAGTCCCTCTGCTATATACTAATCATTTAATCCTAAAGGCATTAAAAAATGGAAAATTATTGGGTCCACCAGCACCATCCTTGACATATATATCTATAAATCTACTTCAATATATACATCATCTAAAATTTCATATATGTGAATTTTATCCTGCATAACCATCAAACATAGATATATAAGCATGATCGAGGCCTACATAACTATTAAATAGGCTAAATCAAGATGATACATCTCTCTAGGAACATGATTTAGGTCAACATACCCTGGATTTGGCTCCATGTGAACATCATTTGATTGAATTTGAGAATTTTGTAAGAATAATCTATCTATATATTCCCTTATATATGCCTGACCATGGTTTTACTACACATTAAACATTTTAAGAATTTTAGATTTCTAAAAACATAAATTTTGGGTTTCTAAATTTTATATTATAAAGAGAAAATAAATTTTGATAATATCAAAGTTACTCTTAAGTGTCATAAACATCCTAGACACCTAAAATGATTCATTATTCATGCCAATGATTATGAGATCTAATATTTAAACATAGAGAGAACTATAAATAGAAGAAGAATCATTTATAGAATTATTAATGTCTAAAATTGAGTTTATTAATGGTTATTTTTTATAGAAAATATATCTGTATTTTCTAGAGATGTGAAATCAAATTTGAAACATCATGGATCCATTAAGATTCATGATCTAATTGTGGATGAGAATAAATAAGATACTCTATAGGTTTCCAAGAAATTTAAAGATAAAGTTACATAAAATCTTGGGTTGTTGTATAATGTCTAAATCATTAAGAACTAAGACGATTAAGTGATTTATTGATCTTAAATGAAGATCTGGCTAATATGGATGGCTATGAATTTTCCAAAACAAAATATGAAGACCTTTAAGATGTAATTATACCTTTAAATTCAAAAAATGAATGTTTTTATTCTAATCACATGTTCATATTCTATTAAATAAAAAAAATTATGATTCATTATGAGTTTTATAAGGAAGAAAAGGAAGGGTTGAGTTTTTTTATAAACATAGTCAATCTGAGTTTGTGCATGTCCTTTATGGATATATTCAATACTAAATGATATGAGCCCACACATGTTGTTTTTCAAATTTATAAAACCAAGTAATAATGATTCAAATGTGTTATCTATAAATTTTCCAAAGGGTTCATTTTGAGGAGAAGAAGTAAATCAAGTGGAGTAAAAATATATTTATATAATGTCCCAAGTATTTACCTGAGGGAGACTCAAATAAATTTTTATTTTTGAAGTCTCGAGACCTTACCAAGGGTTGAATAATCACTCTTCCAAAGTTTTCAACAATATATAAAATTTATAAGGATTTCATGGACTTTAGAATATGAATTTTACCCTAGGGTTTAGATTGATGGAAAATATGAGAGTGCCTTAGCCATGAAACAAATATAATAAAAATATATATTATTTGTATTCCACATGTGAACATTTTTTATTAAATTCTTGTTTCTCTTGAACTAGAAATTAGATGGGAAAGTAGATACTATTGTTAAATTAGGAATGAGGGTTTTACCCTGAACAAGACATAAGTTATGTTCGCATTGGTTTTCAGGATGATATTAAGTCACGAGAAAAAAATAGAATTAATAGTTAAATAATTTATTTAATTTATTTAATATTATTTATAATATAGTTATTTCTTATTAAAACCAATCTATTTCAAATACCATGGGTTAGTTTCATAACCCAAGATATTGGGAGTTCGTGATAGAGATATTCTTGGGGGAATGAGCACTGGAAGATACCTTAGGATCAAGGAATCAATTACAGGAATGATGATAGATTCTCTTCTTCATCATTCAATAATTTATATTCACATATAATTCAAAACATATTGAATATAATTTGATTAAATCACTATAAAATATGTTATTCATTAATGATCAATCCATTATAAAGGTAGGGATTTTTTTTGGAATCTCCCTTTTATTTACATTCTTACGAATATAGATTTAATTATTTATTAAATTACATCAGAATTCAAGAATCTCATATCCCCATAAAAAAAATTGATTTTTATTTTTAAAAAAATTATTTGATATAGTTTACATCGAATCTAGTAATTATCATTATATTTCCTAGGATTTCACCATAATATAAGAATATTGATTGTTTCTGATCTTCACCATTACCCATTTTTTTGTTTCTTTGGATTTTCCCATCTGTTATTCACAAGTTTATCAATAGAAATCATTCTTGGATGATGATGTCACTAATTAACAAGATTTGATACCACTGTAGATTGAATGTTTTCCCTATGATCCTTAGTTCATATTTTATATCGAGTATGATGATGTCTATGTGATGGATTCTATACTATGGTGGAACATGGACATATGATAAGATTATGGTGTTTTATGTTTTTTGGTGTTCATGGAAGTAGAATCATGATGTTGATCCATTATATTTTTGATCAATACTGTAATCTTTTTCTTACGATAGTTGATATGTGGATGACACGTTTGGTAGAGGATCATTATTTTATAATGATGAAACATGAATTTTTTTTGAAGAATGGGGATATATAATTTCAAGTTGCTATGTGTGGATGAGGTGAGGAGGTTATTGAAATCTGAAATTCCATTAATGTTTTTCTAGATACCAGATTCCATCAGTAGCATAATCACATTAAATATGATTTTAGGAACCTCATGAATTACTTTTGGAAAAATCGATAAAGGTTGCATTAAAATAATAATATTTTTTATAGATATGTAAATAGGGATATTTTCCCCACTACATTCCATGTACTTCATTATATAACATTCTATATATCCCCCTTTATATTACGATAGGTTTTTAGGTAGAGTTAATAATCACACAATCTATAGCTTATCCACATGCCAAATGACCTCTACCTAGTAAGAATGGATGTCACTATGTGTAATCACCCAGGGAACTATGTAGCCATATGTCGTGTGTGTTTGGAAACACCCCATACATGATCAAGAGGTACCCATCTTGGGAAGAAGGGGTGTGTATCGAGTACTTTTATAGAAATGGAACATTTCTTTCAAATAAGAGTTGTGTAGTTTAGTCTGGACTTGCCATATGGGAGGATAAGACATGTCCAAGTAGATGACTTGGGATTAAAATATGTGTACCCCTAGGACATTCCATGTACTTACCCTTGGATTTAGTTAGTTTTTTTAGACATGGATTGTCTCCTAAATAATTACTATGTGGAGTTTTTATTTCTTCTATGTGAGTAAGGGGTTGATATCATTTACTTATATAATTGAATGGGTGGTATTTCACCCACATATACCGGGAAAGGATCTAATATCTCTACATCCTGTATTTCACCCAAAAATAGATCTAGTATGGGTCATGGATCCTCTAGTGGAGTCATTATTTCACCCATAGTCTTGGATCCGGGATGCTCCAACATTATCTAAGGGAATGAATGCAATCATTTTTTGAGACTTTATAATAAAGAGTAGATAATATAGAGATCTATTGATGGGATGTATGTTATGGGGCATCACTGGGTGGCTTGTGATTCCTCATCCCACTGGGATTATTCTTTAAGATTTGATATTGTAGCTACCTATTGACTTTTTTATCTATGGACTCATCAGTGATTCAGTCACTATTAATTACTAGTACTTAGTCGATGTTAATAAATAGAGCATAATGATTACAAATTTTCCCTATGTCCTCTTTTTTATCCTAATGTGAGTGACTAATGAGATAACAAGAGTTTCAGGGGTGTCTTCAGTTTGTTCAGAGCCCGAATAATCAATTTTTGGAAAATGATTCTTGGTAGTAAGGTTACCAAGACCTGTGTGACCAATTCTTCATGGTTAAGAGTAATAGTATAGGCATGGATAGAGGGAATTATGAGTCAACATAGTGTTAAGAAATTATGCATCCAGGGGTGAACTCCCATGAAACTCGCATGTAATTTTTAGTAGAGGATAAATGCGTGGTTGGCATACTATTTTTCACAGCATGAACCATAACCCTGAAATGGGTCATTGGGACATTGGCTATGGCACAATTTTTGAATATTTTTCTAAACTCCTCACATTAAATGTGTGAGGATCCATTGAGAATAATAATATTTCACGGTTGATGCACAATTTTTCCAATCATGCAGCCAAACTATGTGACCCATGAATTTTTGATGAATTAATAATTTTTCTCTAACTTCAATTAAAACTAAACCCCTCCTTTTATTTTCATTTCTCCAATGTGCAGGGATATTTCCTCCACTTGTTGAGTTCCTCCACTATATAGATGTATTCATTGATAATTTCACTATCTGAATTCAGATTCAAGAATCATTATGCTCGTTAGATCTATGTCGGTAAGTTATTGATTCATCTTGTTTTGTTCTTCATTTTCTGTCATATCGATTGAGTTATTTAGACGTAAGATAATGTTCTCGATTTCGAATATTTTTGTTTGTTCTTTATTTTTCTCTCAATCTAAACTGTTTGATAGGTTGATATTGTATGATTTTTCTACCACATGTATGGTTTTGGTGGTTAATTCTGATGATAATTGTGTAGTTGGTGATCGATTATTGATTGTTGGGTGCTGATTTTTATGCAATTATTCACTTTGGGATCACTATTTTCAAACTACTTCCAATATAATTTTTTCATGGATCTAGAAAAACTAAATGGTTTTATATCCACAAGGTACATTCTTTCTAAAGGTAAGTACTCTTTTGGATGTTTATCCCACAATTCTTAAGAACTCGCATTTATTGAGAGGATGGGAAATTGGGCTCATCAGTCTCTTTTAGGGGAAATTTTTCACTACTCTGTGAATCTGTTAGATTTAAGATATGTCCATAGATCCTTCATTAATTTCAAAGTATGAAGTGGGTCACTAATAATTTAAAAATATATTATTAGAATGTATTGAATTTTGAGTCATCTGTATGTATGTAAGGTTCTTCATCATTATAGAAATTTGTATATATTTGTGGCTCCCCATCAATGGTACCCTCTTCTGTACTTATTCAAGAATATTTTTTATATTATTAAGACATTGTTTTTGATCCACAAAGTGGGGTTCTCAAGTGTGTATTGTCATCCAGGGAGATGGGAGTTGTTTTTTGATATTGGGTTTGGAGCTATGAGATGGGATTCTTTTCTATCCTTAAGAAAGGAATCATAACCTACATAGTTTTGTTCCACATAACAGGGAATATCATACCTTTAAATGTCATGTGATATGAAACAAACCATGTATTTTATCTTCAAGTTACAATGACATATTTTTGAATGGTTCCTAGTCAATGTTCAGTGGGATAATTATGATGAAGTGGCCCAGGGAACCTATAAGTGATATCTATTCTTGGGAAGAATAAGACTCTAACAGGAATGTGACATAGAAAAAATTATGTCTCATTAGGGGGGTTTGGTTTGAACCTTATGGAGGCTTACTATATATCCCATTTGGATGTGAATCAAATCCTATGTTGTTCGGTTATGAGTACATGTGCCTATGGGGACCCTATGAAGGTTTTTCTCAGAGGGGGCATGGAACTTTAGAGTATTGGATTCAAACTTACTTTTATGGAAGATTCCATTGGGATATGAGATTTTTCAAGGGATTACTCTTGAGGAAGTTTCCCTGGTTCATGAATATTATCACATATTTGGGGATTATATAAAATAGGAGGCCCATTTTTTATTTGGGTAATACACATAGAATGACGCAAAAATTCTTAGGATCTTATGGATTTCAGGAGCACTAACAAACTATAATTCCATATTAGTCATTCTTGATGTGATAAACAATAGGAATTAGTGGATCCGAGAACCCACAAAATCTACTTTCTCCTAATGTCAGATAAATTTCCTTGAGAATCCACACCTATAGAATCCCTCTTAAGGAAGATGAGTGGAATATCTGAGAAAAGATTATGTACCATAACATGAATTAGGCTATGTGGATGTTGTGAGCATATCTATACTCTAAGCCCATGTGAGTTATTATTTAATGTGAGAAAGATAAAATGGGATATCTAGAATACAACATGATCCTCCTTGAACTAGTGGAAGACATTTTCGTCCAAGAGTTCATTACTTCTTAGAGGGTTTGAAACTTCTCTATAATTGTCTGGCTTAGTTGTCATGATTGACATTACAGAATTTTCTGAATGTGTGCTCAAATTCGGTTCCACCTCTTTGGTTTGGTTGATGGTAAACACGTAATCTACATTGATATGATTGAAATGATTTCTCAAAATCATCTCTAGACCATCTCAGGAATTGATTTGAGTGACATCATCAGTCGTGAACTATTTCCCTTCCCTCTAATAAAATCATGCATTAATGTACTATGATTCAGTTGATTTTAATGAGGATTTATCACCAGACAATGTCCCAATTTTTTCCCTGGTAAAATATTTCAAGAAATGGTGGTACGATGAGGGGATAGTTTCAGGATGTTGTAGCCAAGGTATTCCCAACAGAACATAGAAGGTTTTATCATTCCAAAAAAACATTAATTCTCTATCAGACATGAGATCCTTGAAAGGAGTCAAGAAATTTATTTTTCCAAGAGGGTTATTCTTTCTCTTGTCATAACCCTATAACATTACAGAACATTGGGACAATTTAGATTCATAAAAACCTAGTATATTAAGTGTCTACAGTATAATGAGTTTGAATCTTGAGCTAGTGTCTATTAATGATCATAAAAAATCAATGTCTCTTATCCTAAAAGATATATACAAGGTTATAACATGGCCTTTAGTAATACCATCCTTATCTTGGTCTATGAAAGAGATTATAGTTTCATGTTCAATAGGATCATTCTCGTCATGATATACTACAGTAGCAGTGACTTCAACATCAAATTCCATAGGGCATGAGAATACCTATATGAGTGCTTTCGATTGGTATTTGGATAGACTTATGGCATCCAAGATTAACAACTTATCCTCCACTTGGGATAGTTTCTTCAAAAAATCATACATCTAGTCCAAAAAAGTCATTTCCTATCATGGGTATTATCTTTTTCAGGTGATTTATGAATAATAAAACTTGATATGGATGGATCATACCATCAAATAGGTACTGTATTTGATTCTTCTCTTGGGATATTAGGTTGATTAGGTCTTCCTATAGACTGAGGTTGATTAAGTGACGACATGTCCTCTATCTGTTCTTCTACCATGATGGTTTTTGGAAAAACCCTGACATGTGTGGGGAACATTCTTGCTCATGATGAACTCTTAGGAGAGATCTACCTTGAGTTTCTATCAGGTAGAGGTTTCGATCTAGGATGCGGTTAGAGTAGTGACTCCTAGAAGGAACTTTTTGTCCACCACATCCTAAACTCTGATGGACTCTTCCCCCAGTTCTCCAATCAAATGTATGAAATTCATGTTTATAGTCACACTATCCATGTAAAAAGGTCTCTACTAAGTTAATGAATTTAATGGAACTAATGATCAACTACTTCCCTTATGATTATACCTTCTTGCTAGTCAAACCATATTTTACCATTTGGTTGGGAATTTCCCATGAGTTTGGGTATAGAGTCATGAATTTATATAAAGTTAAAAGAAAACATAGGATTTGGAACTATCTTGTTTTCCAAATTGTTTTTATTACTCTTCTTTCCATGTAATTTTTTTAAAGACCTTGTTTCAGAGGACTGATTTGTTTATGGAATTTGTTGTGTTGAAGAAGAATCCATTGAGGGAAAAAATTATATTGAAACTATTATTGAAGGATAGAACGAGTCTCATTGATCATCTTTCTAACCATCCAATCATTTAAATTCTATATAATACTACTCTTAAATTCCTTCCATTCCTTATCCTCCTCCAAATCAGTGGAAAAGACACATGCTACTTGAGAAGATGGGCTACCCAACTTCACTTGCCCAGAGTCTGCCATTTTTTCAAAATGTCTTTGAAAAAAAATCTTGGATGTTGTGCCACAATATTCAATTTAAGGGGAAGTAGTTCAGGATATATTCATCACCATCCTTGTTGGGATTCTTATTCTATGGAAATATAATAATTTTTTTCCAATTCAAAGACAATGTTTCCAAGGACATGATCACTTCTAAAAGAAGAAACCTTATTCTTTATCTCTTCAAACTGCTTTCATCTATTCTCACATTGATCATCTTGATATGGTCATTATTTCTCATGTTCAAGATGTGGAGCCACATGATAAGGTACAGGCCATGGATTCTAAGTGGGTACATGGGCTTGCTTATGTTTAATAGTGGAAGCCTCTTCTTTCCCTATTATCTTTTCTTAATAAGCAGGAATTACATAGGAACTATTCTTGGTCTAGGTGATCGAGTAGTATAATCTTTTAGTAATCATTTTGAGGTCTCTAAATTATATTAATTATTTCATATGGATGAGTGTTGTGAACAATTCATCGTGAAAATTTTCTATATATATGGGAAATAAGTCTTCTTCAGGATGTCATAGCTTTAAAGTGTTTTTTAATCCTTTCTATCTAGCAATGAAATCTAAGACCCTCTCATCCTCCAACTATATGTAGTTTAAGAGGTCAAGGTAATTTTTTTCTTATATAATGTCAAAATTAATTGAATGCGAAACATCTAATGGAGATCTTCACACCCTGTAATTGATAAATCCAATAAGATGGTGGACCATAAAAAGGTTGATCCCTATAGTGACATCTCAAAACACCTAAGTTTCACTACCTCTTGTGGTTCACGGGTCCCCATAATGAGGTCATAGTAGGAGAGAAAAATTTTCAAGGGCTTCTTTGGTTCCCTATAGCCGTTAAAAATTGGAAATGTGAGATTTACAAAGCTCAAGAATAGAAGAGTCTGATCAACCCATGCGGAGTAAGGCTTCTTCTCTAGTTTCACTAGAGAACTCTATTCCTACATATATTTCAATAAATACATTATATAATCAATGTTAATCCTGATCCCATCAAGAATTTATGGCTGAGATTATTATTTAATAGGGGAAGAAACCTGTAGATCCATCATTGGAAGCACTGCATATATTTTACATGGTTTTCATATAGGGGAAGGCTGGAAAGGATGCACCAATACCAAATCTACCTATATACCGAATTGAGGGAACTATTAATCCTCTATTATGGTATAAAAGTATATTGGTGTTTAGTATTTATCATTGATGGGATGTTCTAGATCATCTTCAGTTGCTACAAAAAAAACATTTTTTTGAGGTGTTCTAGTAGGGAGTGAAAGCTGAGGATCTACTTGCAGAACTTATCTAGTAGGAAGGCTCTCTCAGATTAGTTCTTCATTGAGTCTCCAATTTTATTTCATATCCCCCATTTATTTTGAAAATAATTCCCCAAGTGTGAGGGGTCTAACCTTTTCAAGTATTAAGTGAGGTGTTAGCTTACATATTCCCTTTTCTATGTTGGGTAATCTACGAAAACATAGTGGAAGAGTGATTGAGGGAATTCCCAAATTCAGAGTGATTCTCTGGTTCCAAGCATGAACAAATTCTTTAATTATCTTGGTTTGTACGTTATTTTTAATTGAAAAATGATCCTCTAAATCCTCCTTTTAATTATCTATTGGTTCGGTAGGGTTTTTGCGGGTAGTGTTGATAACATTTATTGATTCATAATGAATTTTAGGCATTTTATTAGGGTATTTGTGATACTAAATCATTTTATGTCCCCCACGAGACCCTTTCCTCTATTTAATTGATTCTATGGGAGTCATTCGGTGGATGGTTATTTGAATGTAATATCCAATCATTTTATTCATCTTTTTTTCCAATGAGGATATCAAATCAAGAGATGAGACAATTTTAGAGGATTTATAATACAATGTTTCCCGAAATCAGGAGAATATAGACATCTGCTGAGGATGAGGTCATTTAGATAAAAAATTCCATATCCCTAAGGGGTTGGAATATTACTTTTCCAATTTAACAACTCTATATCTCTGGTTTTCTGACCTCAGAGGTTGTTTATAATATGACCCAAGCCCTATAGGCTGGGGATGCTTATATATTGTCATGGCTTCAACTATCACATATTCCCTTCTAATTTTATAGATTTTTGTTTGAAGAAGGGATGGTTGATTCATTTTTTATGCACCTGAATCACCCTATTATGAAGATCATTCCACTCTTTACAACATCTAATCTTTCTGAAAACTAAATTCCCTTATTCTAAATTCTTTCTTGATATTTTTTATTCTTGATGAAAAATTATTTAAATTACCTTTTGAAGTGCCCAGATCAGTGTGAATCACTGAGAGGGGGAGGGGGTGAATCAGTGATCCTTTAAAACTTTTTACTAATTGATTCTTAATCAATTAAACCTCTATGGCTGGTTAAAGCCTCGATCCACTCTTCTTGTATCTCTCAACCTTTCCCGGATAATGCAGTAATGAAAAGGCACAGGACACAAGGATTTACAAGGTTCGGCACCAAAGGCCTACATCCTTGCTATGCTCTCCCAGCATGGATTCTCCATTATGACCTATTAAAATTACAATGGTCGATACAGAGTCCCACTGTATCTCTCCTGAGTCCCACAGGAGGGTCTTTATACTGCGTCCCACAGTGTTACCAGAGTCCCACTGGCCTGCTCCAGAATCCCACTGAAGACTTCTTCACCCTGAGTCCCACAGGGTCTTCTCTTGGCTCCTCAAGTCGCACGAGTAGCTCTTCTTCACTTTAAGTTCTTAAAGTATCCTCAGCAGCCTGGGATAAAGGCTGCTGGCCTTGCTCTTCATCTGATCACTTGTGGTGAACAGGTCTTCTCGTCTAGCTCAGGCTTTATCACCTTCTTCTAAGGATGACCTGGCTTCTCTCTCCAACTACTGAATACTTAGACAACTGATATCTTTATCTTTGGTCTGGTCCAGTCTCAGTTGCACACCACTGATTTAGCACTGTTCACGTGTGCACGTGCATGCATGCATGCATGCACTCTCCTTTTCTTCCTCTTGGTGCAGTAGACCCACAAAGGGTGTAGTCACTTTAAGCACACACCTTCACTGAACTTCACACACTTTATCCAATTTGTTTACACACTTAGAGTGTGTTCTACTTTAGTGTGGGTCACTCCTTCAGAACATATGAATGGGTCAATATGTGTGCCAATCTTTCTCCCCCTTATTGGCAATCAAATGCAAAGGTGTGGTGTGGTTCACTTTCAAAAATATCTTCCTCCCTTTGAATAGCATCTTCTTGAAAATCACTAAGAGAGGGATGATGCCACATGTTCTTCTTTAGCAAAGAACCTTTAGTAAATCAGCTCTAAGTCTACTTGGGCTAACCCGGTGCAGAAAACAAGAGTGATGTAACCAAGGAACTTAATGCTGTCCACATTCACTCTAAACATGTGAGATCATGCTTAGGGGTTTGAAATTTTTCAGATATTCAATGAATTTGCTAAATCCTGCACAACTTCACAAAACTCATTAGAAAGTTCAGTGCAATGATAAAGCTCCCCCTTTTATCCATTTGTCTTCAATCCATACTCCCCCTTAATTGAAAAGATAAACTCAATTAAGAATAAAGGGATGAAAGTATGATTGGAATACCTTCACTTTTCCTCATGATGATATCAAATCATAGAATACCATCTTCTTCAAATTTGCTCCCCCTCAAGGGGTGCACTCCATTCAATCCAAACCATCCTCCAGCTGAGAATGATCATCATCTTCAATTCCCTACAATGTTAGCACATGTAAATACCAATAGTATAAGGGAATAAGATGGAACCTCCTTGGTTCATCAATGTGAACAACAAGGTTGAGAAGATTCTCTCAACCGAGATGTCCCACTTTCACCAGTCTTCACACTTGCACATTTGATCTTCATTGATGATTGTGCTGGTGTGGTTCTCAATACATCTTCATGTGAAATATTTTTCTTCCCTTTTGCCTTAGCAATTGCCAGAACTTCATCTTCAGCTCTTTGCAGATCTTTGGCAAGTTGCAACTGATTTGGCCATATGACTAGTAAATCATTTGGAAGTGTGGCCTCAGTTCTGGATATTCCACATGGTTCCTTTGATGCTGTCAAGCTACCTCTCTTAGGCAACTTGTTTTCAATCAATCCCTTCTGCTTCTTTTGGATTGATTGTCTGTTTGAGTTCAGTTTGCTTCTATTTAGTTTCATGGCTTCTTTACAAAGGTCCATGATGTGTACTTTCTTTCCACAGTAGATGCATGTTTTCTTGGTGGTCCTTCTGGATGCATCACCCTTCTTGGATTTTTGCTCCAAGGACTTTTTTCCTTTTTCAAAACCTTCTTAGGAGCATCATCAACTTTCTTCTGTTTGCTTCCCAAGGATCCTTTCTGAGCCAGGTTCTGTGATCTTTTCTTCTTTTGAGCTCTGGATACAGTTGGAGATTGACATGTATCTTTTTGACCACTTTTGCAATCATCCCAGATGTTGTCAAGTAATCCAAATCTATTTGCAGTAAACAGATGTCTCTGGACCTGTGGATGCTGCTTCTTTTCTTCTGGCTTGCTACCCCTAGGCATGGGCTTCCTCTGTGCTTTGTCATTCAGTGGATTGTACCAACAATCCTTTGCACAAATGTCCATACTTGTTACAACACCAACACTGACCCACAAATCTTGACCTCTTCAGTCCTTCTGATTGTTGGGTACTTTTCTTGACTTGTTGTGTTGTTTCAGGAGAGCTCTGCTTCTTCACCTTCCTCATCCAGATGGATGGAACCTTCTTCTTAGAAGATATTGCACTTTCACTAGAGGATGTCCTTCTTTTAGACTCATCCTTCTCAATGCTCACTTGAGTGGCAACATTTCTTCTTCCAGTTGTCTAGGAGGCTTGGGCTTTGGGTGATTGCTGATTTTTCAATATCACCTTCAGTTCTAAGCATTTCATATTGAGGGAGTTCTTCTCGTCCTCAATAGTTCTTAGCCTTCCTTCCCATTTATCTTCCAGCTGCTTTATCTGGTCTTCATGCACCTTTTTCATTTCAAGCAATGAGTTGTCAAGCTCCTTCACCCTTTTGACTTTTTCTTCAAGTTGAGCATCTCTGACAATCATTGACACTCTATGCAGCTTCTCCAATGCATGGAAAACATCTCTGACCATTATTTTAAAGAAATCTTTCTCAGAAAGGCTCCTTTGCAATTCTTCAGCAGTGTCTTCATATCTTTCATTGCAAAGGGATACTGTTTCATCTTTGGCATTTACCAGCTTTCTGAGAGTGTTGGTTATGCCAACCCTTTTTGCCAATTGGACTTCCAGAGAATTGGCTTCATCTTCTAGCTGTAATTTTTCTTCTTGAAGATCAAGGAGGCCTGTAGCTATACACATTGCAACTTCCTTGGGGACTCTCTTCTGAAGATATTTGATTGCATTTAGAGGATCATTGTTTCTTCCATCTTCATCACAGCTAGAGCAGGCTTCATCAGAAGAATGATAAAAGGAATTGTCATCTGATGTGACTTTCACATTTCTTTCCATAGAAGGAGTTTCTCTGATTGCACCAGCCTTATTCTTCATCTTCTTTGCCTGTTTCTTCATTCTGTTTTTCAGAGTCTTGGCAGATATCTCCATTTGAGGTTGTTCTTTCATTTCCTCAAATCTGCACTCCATATAGACTCTCTTGGATCTTTTAGAGGTAACCTCCCTCTGATACCAATTGAAGTGCCCAGATCAGTGTGAATCACTGAGAGGGGGAGGGGGTGAATCAGTGATCCTTTAAAACTTTTTACTAATTGATTCTTAATCAATTAAACCTCTATGGCTGGTTAAAGCCTCGATCCACTCTTCTTGTATCTCTCATCCTTTCCCGGATAATGCAGTAATGAAAAGGCACAGGACACAAGGATTTACAAGGTTCGGCACCAAAGGCCTACATCCTTGTCATGCTCTCCCAGCATGGATTCTCCATTATAACCTGTTAAAATTACAATGGTCGATACAGAGTCCCACTGTATCTCTCCTGAGTCCCACAGGAGGGTCTTTATACTGCGTCCCACAGTGTTACCAGAGTCCCACTGGCCTGCTCCAGAATCCCACTGAAGACTTCTTCTCCCTGAGTCCCACAGGGTCTTCTCTTGGCTCCTCGAGTCGCACGAGTAGCTCTTCTTCACTTTAAGTTCTTCAAGTATCCTCAGCAGCCTGGGATAAAGGATGCTGGCCTTGCTCTTCTTCTGATCACTTGTGGTGAACAGGTCTTCTCGTCTAGCTCAGGCTTTATCACCTTCTTCTAAGGATGACCTGGCTTCTCTCTCCAACTACTGAATACTCAGACAACTGATATCTTTAACTTTGGTCTGGTCCAGTCTCAGTTGCACACCACTGATTTAGCACTGTTCACGTGTGCACGTGCATGCATGCATGCATGCACTCTCCTTTTCTTCCTCTTGGTGCAGTAGACCCACAAAGGGTGTAGTCACTTTAAGCACACACCTTCACTGAACATCACACACTTTATCCAATTTGTTTACACACTTAGAGTGTGTTCTACTTTAGTGTGGGTCACTCCTTCAGCACATATGAATGAGGCATGAAGTTGTCTTGGAATGAATGGAAGTCAATGAATGTCAAGAGGTGAATGACAAAGGTTGTGATGGTGATGGTGGTGAAGGAGAATGGCCATGGTACTAAGATGCATGTCACTTAGGAGATTCACTAAGTGGTATTGGAAATTGTGGTTGAAACATTCTCCATGGACATCTGACGATTGCTGAGCTGATCATTAAGTTCCAAGAACTTGAATCAACTGGATACAAAGTCACAACACTTTTAGAAGACCATGCATTGTCTTCACAATGCATGAGGAGATGAAGAGAGCCATCCACAACTTCTAAGTGGATGAAGTGAGCTGAAGAAGAACATGTACTAATCCTTAGTGAATGACAATGTGAATGTGATCCAACTTGACCTCTAATTGGATCATTGAAGAACATTGATGAATTATTTGATTCCGGAGCTTCGGTTGATGGAGAACCTTCAAAGAATTCACTCCTAAGTAATGAATACATGTTGAAGATAATGGAGGAATTTCAAATGAAGAAGAAGATAGGAAGAAGGAGAAATGAGAATGATGGCTTGGAAGAAGTGGCACTTGGCATGCTTTATATGGAGGAGAACATTGTTTTTAACAAAGTCATTAAATTTTCCTTTGCCAAAAAATTAGCCAGCCAAGGCACCTTGGGGGTTCAACCCCAAGGCATGGGCACTAGGGCACCACGCCCGGGGGAACCCGTGGGGCGAGCCAGGGCGGCAGGGCGCACCCAAGGACACCACATGGGCGCCTGGGGCACGCCCGGAGGAGCGCAGAGGCAGGGGCCGTGTGTAAGCCCCCGAGGGCACGCGGTGGTGAAGCCCGCGCACCCGTGTGTGCATAGTGGGCGCTAGGAGCGCACCCGCAGGAGCAGAGTGGGCGCAGAGCACGCCCACAGGGAGAACACGGTGCGGGGCGGCACCGTGGAGGGAGAGGATTCAACTGAGCGCTTCCCGGCAGCGCTTGGTTATTAAACCGTGGAAAAACAGGAGCTCGTTTCGATGTGGGATGCAGATTTTTCCCGCGGGAGCGATCCTGGCCGCTCGATTCATCGCGCGCCAGATCCGAGCCGCTCATCTAATCCCGCGCGAGATCTTCAGATCCAGGCCGCCCGATGTATCTCCATCACCTGATCTGACGGCCGTAGCTCATCTCCTTCCTCGAGCTCGAGCCGAGGCACCTCCCGCAGCCGCCGATGAACCAGAGGCTACTCGAGGCCGGTTTTCGAGTTCCCGACCACCTCTGAAGGATCTAAGACGTCCATCCGACTCGTCTCGCCATAACGAACAGGATCATGCCTAAAAATGACCATGCATGCAATGTTTGGAGGATTTCGGTTGAGGCCGAGGCAAGAGAAGCTGTCGAGGCCACGTGGTTGGTGTTTTTGCCTGGGATGAGCCTAAACCGAAGGTCGTGCATGCGTTATGAGTCGCATGCACGTAGAGGAACAAAAAATAAAGGAATCCCGCGTTGAAACAGAGTATAAAAATCAAGATTTGAAGATTTTAAATAACCGAAAACTTCGGGATTTTGAAGTTAAATCACGCGGATGAACCGAGGCATTCCTCTGCCTATAAAAGGAGATCCCGAGGCCTTGGAGTGCTTGCTGATGCGCTGAATTTTTGAAGTCCCGTGAGCACATCTCTCTGCCTCGCGAAGGTTTGAAGCCCCGCGCAAAGAACTTGCGCGGCTGAATGTTCCGGAGCCACCTGAGGCTTCGAAGGTCCCCTGCGCGCTAATCTTTGCGCGGCAGGAAGTACCCAGGGCCGCAGCATCCTTGCGCGCCCGAGGTTGCATCCCTCTCTGCCTGCGGACTTGAGTGGCAGGAGGTGTTTGCGCGGCCGCTTGTGCCTTGTGCACCTGCGCGACAGTGAAGACAGAGGAGTTGGCCGCACCTTGCGCGCCTCCTTTGAAGGCAGTAAGGATTCGGGTGGTTTATGTGCCAAGGCAAGAAGGCCCTACGGCTTGTGAGTGCTAAACAAGAGCAAAGAAGGCCACACCTTTCACTTTGTGTGTGTGTACCAAAAGGAGGAAAAGGTCGTGGGTATTTGTGTGTGCTAAGTGAAGAGGAAGAGCACACTTGGCCGTGTGTGTGCAAGACAAGTGAACAAGAAGCCGAGGCCTTTGTTCCTTTGTGTGCAAAAAGAAAACAAAGAGGCCGTAGCCCTTGTGTGTACAAAATGGAGAACCAAGTGTGTGCATAAGTGAAGTGCACACTTTGAAGAAGATTAAAAGAACAAGGAAGAACCCGAGACCTTGGCTTGGGTATGTGCAAGTGGGTAAAGTGAAGACCACCACACTTTGTGTGTGTGTGCATTTGAAAGGAAGGCCGTGTCATAGCTTGGGGTGTGCAAAAATATTGGAGGCCAAATACACACTCATTGTGTGTGTGCAAAGCAAAGAACAAAGTTGTGTGTGCAAAACAACAATGTGAAGTGGCCGAGCCTAGGTGTGTGCACTAAGAAGTGTGTATACACTTAGAAGAAGAAAATGGAGGACATCCACACAAAGAAGAACACACATTTATGTGTGTAGACAAATTGCATAAAGTGTGTGAAGTTTGAGAAGTAGGTGTGTGCTGAAAAGAATTACACCCTCTGAGGGCTTACTGCACCAAGAAGAGAAGAAGGGGAGTGCATGCATGCATGCATGCACGTGCACACGTGAACAGTGCTAAATCAGTGGTGTGCGTCTGAGGAGTCCAAGACTTGAAGATATTGAAGAGATTTGAGAACCCATGCACTCAGTGCATGAAGTTGTTTTGATGTGAGACTGGACCAGACTGAAGTTAAAGATATCAGTTGTCTGAGCATTCAGTAGTTGGAGAGAGAAGCCAGGTCATCCTGAGAAGAAGGAGATAAAGCCTGAGCTGGACGAGAAGCCCTGATCAACCACAAGTGATCAGAAGAGAAGAGCAAGTCCAGCAGCCTTTATCCCAGGCTGCTGAAGTTACTTGAAGACCATAAAGTGGAGAAGAGCTACTCGTGTGACTCGAGGAGCCAAGAGAAGACCCTGTGGGACTAAAGGGAGAAGAAGTCTTCAGTGGGATTCTGGAGCAGGCCAGTGGGACTCTGGTAACACTGTGGGACGCAGTATAAAGACCCTCCTGTGGGACTCAGGAGAGATACAGTGGGACTCTGTATCGACCATTGTAATTTTAACAGGTTATAATGGAGAATCCATGCTGGGAGAGCATGGCAAGGATGTAGGCCTTTGGTGCCGAACCTTGTAAATCCTTGTGTCCTGTGCCTTTTCATTACTGTATTATCCGGGAAAGGTTGAGAGATACAAGAAGAGTGGATCGAGGCTTTAGCCAGCCATAGAGGTTTAATTGATAAGGAATCAATTAGTAAAAAGTTTTAAGGGATCACTGATTCACCCCCTCCCCCTCTCAGTGATTCACACTGATCTGGGCACTTCACCTTTTATCTTCTATCCATACATTGATGAGAGTTGTAGACGCCGGAAAAGTCCGTTGCTCCCAAACGAAGCTCCGGATGCGGAAAGCGAGGTCATATTTGGAGTCGGAAGGATGTTTCGGAGGGCCCGGAGGCCTTGCGCGGAATTTCAGAGGCACGCGCGCAAAGGTGATGCCCCGCGCGGAAAACCCCCGGGATGCGCGCAATGCGCCGGCTCGGCGCGCAATTCTGCGCGCCGCGGGTCCGCGCGCCTCCCTTACGCGCCGCGCCCGATTCCGCGCCCGCGAGAAGAATTTCGCGCTCGCACCCTGGATTCCGCGCCCGGGGTTGCCTATAAATACAAGGCGACCCCCAACGTTTCAAAGGTTGCTGGAAGTCGAAACGTCTCCCGTGCGCGCAATTCAACCCCTTCCGCGCGCAATGACGAACTTCAGGTAACCTCCTTTCTTTCGCGCAAGAAAGCCTCGGGGTCCGCCTTCGCGCGCAATCCCCGCTGGCTCCTTTCATTTGAATAAAAACTCACCCTAAGGCCTTTGCGCGCAAAAGAACCCGCTTGCGCGCAATTGCCCCCGGGGTGCGCGCAATCCGGCCTGATTGCGCGCACCCCCCCTTCTTTCAAGTGGCCATTCATTAGAGAATGAGCCGTTGCCCCCGCGCGCTATCCGAAGCCCGGTGTGAGCAATCTGAAGCATCCGCGCGCAAGGCGCTGGCCCAATTGCGCGCCAGCCGCCCCGATTGCGCGCCGGCCCGCAGTATTGCGCGCAAAGCTTCCTTTTTGCGCGCAATCTGCCAGGGTCGCCCCCGTTGACCTCCTAAGGGTACCCGCCTGTGTGGCACCCGATGATTCTCATCCCGGGTGCCCGCACCGTGCGTTGTCTTCCCGTGCGGCCCTCCAGGCTTGCGCGAAGTGACACGCACCTATGTCCAGCATGACGTTAAACTGCATATATGTCCAGCATGACGTTAAACTGCATACTCGTCCAGCATGACGTTAAACTGCATATACGTCCTGCACGACGTTAAACTGTACATCGTCCGCGCTGCAAGACGTTAAACTGCCAAGTGCTTCGTCCGGCAACCTATGCCCAGCATGACGTTAAACTGCACACCCGTCCAAGCTGCACGACGTTAAACTGCCTAGCCCCCATCGTCCGTGCTGCAAGACGTTAAACTGCCAAGTGCCTCGTCCTCAACACATGACGTTAAACTGTACTTCGTCTGGCAAGACGCTAAACCGTCCGCAACCTGATCCCGTGCTCCGCACGCAGGGTCTCCCCCGGTTTGGACGTGGCCCCCACCCGCTCGTCTCTGCAGGGATGTCGGGATTGTCCCCCTTTTGGGACGATTTAATGGGAGTGGCTTTTCCCTACGGGGGCAGGGTATTACAAACCCCTAGTTTCTCGTGGGAGGCTGCACATGTGTATCTCCATTGCACCTCCCCACTGCCGAATCCAGTAGAGGGTCTGACTGGGATCGAGGTGTCTTTTGCTTTCGGTCCAAGTCCCTTCCAGCTGAGTTTTGCAGCATCCGGGCTGCCCCAAGTGCGTAAGTCCTGACAGATTGAACTACGTGGACTTTGATCCCTGTCTTCTATACAGGGTACGTAGGAAGCCTCCCTGAGGTCCAAGCCCACCACCTGGTCGTCCCGGTCGTATTTACGTCGGTTCGTCCATCAGTGGACCCCTCCAGGGTTCACGCTTGCGTTGATTCACCTATGAATCCGCCCCTGTGGGAGACCGCCCGTGTGTATCTCCACGGTGCCTCCCCACAGCCCCCCTTTTCCATTTCCCCTTTTATCGTCCAGCATGACGTGAAACTGTGATCCACCCGGCCGTTCCATCCCCCTCCGTGCGAGGTGGTTCGGTTCAATCCTCCGCCCGGCGGCCTCGACCTCTTCGTGAGTCGGCCTGCCGACGTCCAGCATGACGTTAAACTGTATGCCCGAACTACGTTGACTTTGATCCGTGTTAACGCGCGGTACGTAGGAAGCCCCCCTGGGGTCCAAGCTCTTTACTCCATCATCCATCCTGATCCTTACCCGGGCCGCCACATCCCGGTGGGGTCATGCCACTTCACTCCACTCCACGTTACTTGGGAAGCCGCCCATGTGCTGGCCCCAGCGTCGGAGGTTCCCCGCAAGGGGTTCCGTCATCTGATCCACTTTTCGTGTTGATCGGTCCGATGCCGTCCCCGCTGGACGTTAAACTCGCGGCATACCCCGTGTTAAACACGGGAAGCTGAGGAAAACCTCAGGTGACACAGTTCCCCGCACCTAGTACGGGATGCCTCAGGCCATCGTGCCTTCGAGAAGCCCTATTAGGGACGGAAGACAGACGTGCAGAGCCGCAGTGTTACAACACGCCCCCAGCACCCAGAGCCACCCGGCCTTCTCACCGCAGGTTGCTGCCCCGCCCAGACTCCTTGGAACGTCCGGGCGGAAGCAGCGTAATTAACCGGTGTCCATGAAGATATGGCGCCGGGAACGAGATTCACGAACATTCTTAAGTCTATGAGGGAGACCCGGATTAGGCGACAAGTTCCGAGGAGACGTCCAAGGAAGGAGAAGCCGACATCCCATCATCCCGGTTTCGATCAAGGAGCAGACGCCCCTGAATAAGGGACGGATGCCGCCCGCCCTTGGAAAGCGGGACTGCGGGACCACAAGCCGCGCGCCCATCCCCTCGGGTTGACGGGTGCACGCGCGAACGCGTCCTGGCGGAACAGCGTAACCCGACGCACATCCGCACCGAAACAAGAGTCATTCAGGGATTGTTTTTTGTTTTTCATATAATCATTTCTAAATAGAGTACATTTGTCTAATATGGATTGAAGCTATTCTATTGCAGGAAACCACCATTGTTGGGGTTTGTTCTTTGGGGAGCACAATGAAATGTAACACTCTATGCTCACTTTATCCAATGATATGAAAACTAGATGTGGTATCTACAATCAGTCATGGGAATATTTTTAATTAGTTGAGGTATGAACATTGAAGGGATCATTTTTTTTCTTGAACATTGGATTTCATGCATCAAAGAGAGATTACAAGTAAATTTGGAATTGCATCTATTCTGTTAAACTTACATGATTTCAATACTCATCGTAGGGTAATTCTTTTTCTCCCAAGTTGAAAATAGTGTTCCATTTATTTAGGCAGATGTCATGAACACAATATTCCAATAACACATATGGAATATGGTATTGATGGGTGGCTAAAGTCAACAACATAATTATAATTTCGTCTTTAGCCAGAAATTTTCTCATATTCATCTGGTGTTCTTTTTCTTTCTCCATAGGCTCCTTGACCTGATCTAACTGAAGAGGAAACTTCCCTCCATATTAATTTTAAAGAAAAATATCGGTAGGGGTTTGCTTTTCCATAGTAGAAGATAGGAGATCCAAGGGTGGCTTGAAGAATGATCATTTATTTGGGCGATCTTCTAGATGAGAATGGATTTTACTTTTAAATGAAAAGGCATTAGACATGATTGGCTCTATTTTCCCAAGTGTCTCATGGTAGGAGGGATTTCTAATCACTACATCGCTATGGGGAGAACCCTCTTGATGAAGTGAAAAATAATATAGAGAGAACTTTCACAGTGGATTCCATCATGGGTAGGATCACCGTGGTAGATTATATCTAGGGGAAGACCCTCTTTCTCTTTGATATTAAGGCTATGAAAAGGGCTAATGTGACTATCATCAGTAGATGGTCTCTTGAGATCGATCAGATTATGAACATGAAGAAATCATTAATAGTCAAGTATCTAGGGAGGAAATTTGGAATTATTGATAGTACATCTATAATTTTGTAATGGGAGAGTAGGATCATGATCTTAAACTTATAATCATCCAAGGGATTTAAGAATTTTAGTATTAAGTAGATGGGATCATTGATCGGATATTCATTTTATATTCATCTCTAGTGAGGCTTATTTTTTGATTCCTTCCCATGAGTTACTTGGGAAACATGATGGGGAAATTAGTTTTCAAGTATGAAATATTGTTTTATTAGCTCTAGTTTTCTTGTTAGAATTTTCTTATAAGCTTTTATAATTTTGGAAGGGGTTTGTCCATGCCTTTGAGTAGTCATTAGAATAGGATTATTACCTCCAATTGAAATTGTTGTATGTTCTGGATCCAGTTATCCATATATCATAATGTAGTTTTCCCTACCACCCTCCTATATGGGATAAGATTTATCTACCTTTTCTGAGGTGACATGCTGATGATCCTACCGACTTCTGGGTATGGAATTTGGTGTCCACACCTCTTGTATTACTGTTGACATTGTTATGATTTCCTATCTGGTTTTTAGTATATGGGTTGGTATTTCCATATTCCCTTTTTCCATTATCAGCATATTATTGGTGACTTTAGTGACTAGAATGGGGATATACACACATTCCTCATGTAGATATGGGTTATGTGCTTGATTATATCCTCCACATCATTCCAGTAGAAACTAACAGTACTCATGTGTAGGAGGACAGAGTTGGGTATGCCCCTATTCATCATCTAGTATTTCCAGCTAACTTCTCCTGGTGTTTCCAAATGTGTCTATTGGAATGTTTGATAAATGTGAGTAGGTGTGACCACTTACTCATAGTTTTGCATCAAATTGGACCAACAGACTTTTTTGGACACCACTAGAAAAGATTATAGGAGGGATTGATTGATGTGGTTGTGTGTATGTCTCAGCTCATGCCATTCCACCAAATCTAAATAATAGGATTCCTGGGATGTTGTTAGATGAGTTCAATGGAAAGCTGAACTAGGGATGGTAGGGGTATTTCCAGACCATAGTTTCCCATTGATTGTAATTAATGTCTTTTTAGGATGAGAATGTGATGTATCCTTATTCCCTATTGTCCAATTATTTCCCCCAGTAGGTCATCTTAAAAAACTTGGTCTTTATGACCTATGCCAAAGTACCAAGGATGGAACCCTCATCATTTTGATGTTTTACTATAAAATGATGTTAACGGTGGTGATTACTAGAAGGATCCAATTAGATCGCCCCCTATCTCTTCTTCTTAAGGTCGTCTTTGGCAACTTGATCCGTCTCCCTATGATATGGGAGGAACTATTTATTTTTTTCTTGGGATAATCCCCCAAATTAGTTGAAGATGGTGATCTGTGTCATCTACTCCTAAACCCCCATTCAGTGATGATTGGATGATTTGTGGGGCTTTATGAGCTAGAGGACGTTTTAAGAACCCTCTAAGGTTGAGATGGTACTGTTCTGATGATTCTCCTAGACTAGTGCATTTGAAGCCATGTTTTGATGATGCCAGGTTTGTGACAGGATCCTCTTTTTGGATATGGACCCAACATGAATGGTATTCGGGGAACAAATCTGTTATTATTGGTACAATTCAATTGGTATTGATGGGATATCCTTCTGGATGTGCCATTAATATAGGTTACAATCAAAAACAAGAAAACCCCATCAAACTACGTTCTAATTAAATAAGAAAATGAATGACTGATTTTCTTACTCATTCCTCATTCATTTTAAGAGTGAAAGGGGCCCAATAGGTTTGTAACACTATCATCTTGTTTGAGGATTCATGTAGGGTACACTATTGTTTTCCCAAGGAAATTCGTGTAGTTAGCGGTTGATGATTGATTTTTGGGGGTTTTGTTTTGTCTAGTCATTCACTTCAGGCTCACTATTTTCAAAAGGATTCCAATGGGATTTTTTTTATAAAGAAAGAAACCCCAAATGGTTCTATATCCATGAGGGACCTTATCTCCAAAGGAAGTCACTCATTGGGATGTTTTTCAAATGATGCATAAGAACTCACATTGGTTGAGGGGATAGGGGGTTGGGCTCATCACATGTTTTTTGGGGGGGATTTTTGCCTACTATGGGACTCTCTTATAGATTTAAGATATGTTCTTGAATCCTTCATTAATTCCCAAGTATGAAATGGTCCACCCTTATGTAAACACTCATTTATTATTATGTATGTAATTTAGAGTAATCTTTATATATATGAGGTTCTTCGTCAAAAGATATTTTTATATGTATCTAAGGATTTAAATCAATGGTACCCCTGTATGTATTGATTTTATTTTATTTTTTGTCTTATTACGATGCTCGTTTTGAGCCACAAAGTAGGGCACTCTATAGTTTATTTACATCTAGGGATATGGTATTTGTTTTGATGTGTGGATTGCGCCCATGATATTCAATTATTATGTATCCTTTTGAAATGAATTGAAACCCATGAAATATAGTTCCACTTAATGGGGCACATCATAAATTGTAAGTTCATGTGATAAGTACAAAGTCATGAAGTTTAGCATCTTGAATCAATGACTTCTTGGTTGATGGTTCCTAGTTAATGTTTTTTATGGGACTTATGTTGAAGTGGTCCAGGGAATCTAGAAGGGATATGGATTGCCATGATGAGTAAGACTCTACCAGGATTGTGGCTTGGATAGAATTAGGGTTGTTTTGGGGTGCTGGGTTTGAACCTCAGGTAGGTATCTAATCTATCCCATTTAGATTGGAATAAAATCTCATGTAGTTATATTTTTAGGAATCTTGCCTATGGAGGCCCTCTAAAGGATTGTCTCATGGGGGAGTATATCCCTTTGAGAGGATTAGATTTGGACTTACTCTTTAGGAGGATACCCTGGTGATTTTACATTTGATTGGGGAAAAAATCCTGAGGAGGATTACCTAGTGAGTGGGTATGGTGGCATAGTTTGGGATTATATATAATAGGAGACCCATTTTTTAGTTGGTTCTTACCCTTGGAATGATTCCAAAAGGATTATGATCATACATATGTTTTGATCACCACCAACCTCTAAGCCTAGGTGAGCTATGGTTGGTGTGAGAAACCAGAGGAAGTGGTTGACCAAAGAAACCAAATAATCTACTTTTACCTAAGGTTATATACATTTCCTTGAATAATCACACATATGGAGGCCCACTAAAGGAAGAACAGGTAAAGATTTGATAAAATATTCTCAACCAAAACATGCATCAGAATGTGTGGATGTGAGGATCATAGCTAACCTCTAATCACAATATATTCATGAATGAATTTGAGAAATATTAAGTAGAAGATCTAGAAAACCACATGATCCTCCTTTATATTGTAAATGATGCTGGGTTGATGGTGCATCCCTCCTGTCATTGTACCCTCAACCCAAACGTAGAGAGAAAGTACCATGAAGTGCCTTTCTCACCCCCTATCTTGGTTACTAGGATAGTCATATCTTGTGATCTATTCGGCTATAGAAAAAGGGTATTTAGAAGGAGGAAGGAATGGTGTTGGATATGTTCCTCTAGAAATGTTGAGGAAAATACATGTCTAATAGGACAAGTGTCAAACCCCTCTCACTAAAGGCATGTATACTGAAACATGAGACATAATGGTGTTCCTATTACCGTAACTGACTGAATGGCCCGAAGGCCTAAAATTTTTATTTATTTTTGGATAAACCCCATTTCAATGGTAAAGGGGAAAACCTCACATGACATCCGAGACATAGACATTAAAAAAACTTAATATTAAAGTGTCAAAATCATCCCAGAATAAGACTACGCAGAAATACCTCCCTAGAATCAATGTAATTATGGAACGCCTCCACCTTTGCATGACAGCTCAGCAAGCTGTCCCATGTCAAAATACACTAGCCTGGTACCGATGGTTGTTCCATACCCTCCCAATCATCCAAATATGAGTAGCCACGCATGGTTAAGGCAACCTCATCTAAAACCACGTCTAAAGCAATTGTTGTAGAATGTCTGGGACAAGAAAACACCATTCAAAAAACAAACCAACTAAGACAATACTCTATTCTGCATACACCAAGGGCTCCTTCAACAAACCAACATAATAATCTACTGAGACAAATAAAGATAGTCATTATGCACTAGAACAGCAACATTAATAATTCAATCTAGCTACCATTCTAGATAAACTTTTCTAAAATCGGTAGATTCATATAGGTGAATCAGGTGGGACAACTTAATGAAACCGGGAAATCGGAATTTTAACCAAATCACCAATAGAATAATTTGTACCAAATCCTCACACCTCCACCACCAAGAAATCATTTCATGAATAGCATAATCAAATATCAGATCAGAAGATACAGTCAAAACGAGCAGCATATCAACCAAGATAGATCACGACCAAAAACCAACACACGAGCAAAGACCAAAATCAAAAAACAGGGCATTAATTATCGTTAAAGAAACATTCACTAAAAGCCGGCCACCTGAAAGCCAAGATCACCGGACCCCATTGCAAATCAAAACCCATAATCCATCGCCGCCATCCCTGTGCACGGAGACCACATTGGACCACCCAACACATACCAGGAGATGAGGCAGCATCTCTCAGAAGCGGAAGCAAGATCTCGACCTATGCATCATCGCGCCACCATTGCAAGCCATATCCAGTGAAGGTGGAGTGAGGTGTGAAGAAATACAGCAATGATGAGATGTCAAAATGGATGATTCCATCACTGAAGGAGAAGCCACCGCCACGAACTCGCTGAGCATGAACCGAGGAGGGGAGCTGGATCGACTCGAGGCAGAAGAAGGCGGTGGCGAGGAACCCTAGGGGAGGAGCGCCCCTTATGGGCTCATTGACATCGTACGCTTTCAAAGGTTTTCCTATTACCATTGTTATTCCAATTTTTAGGATTTATTGGAGGTCCCAATTTGACCCCCCTCATGCTAGATATCCAAATTTTAAGGGCTGCTACTATTGGTGTATTGAAAGAGGGACAAATGGAGGCTAACACTGGTTATGTCTTGTAAACATAAAGTGTTTCGTGTAAGTATTTGGAGGATATGGAAGTGATTTTCATAGGATTAATAGGCCTTATAGATTTAGATATTCCATGGTAAATGTACCACCTTGGAAAAAAAATTTGGTGAGGATTTATCCAAGCCTCCATGGGTCTCCTCAGGTGTCCTTGGACGGGTCTCATGAAGGCCTCTGATTAATGATGTGGCCTCTTTCATGTTGTTGAACACTTGGGGAAAATATGTTCCTCATGTTGGTTTCCTGTATTTCATAACCGAGAAGGTATTTTATCCAACTATCCCCCTTAATTATCTTATTTCTTGAATTGTAGATGGCTACATGTGGGATTTTGTAGGAGTTCAGTGAAGGGGTTCCCCAACCAGAGCTTCAGGGATTCATCTAATTTTCCAATTATGAAAATGAGGTGACATGGGTCCTATTTATTAGAAAATAGGGAACCATAGTTTAATTATTTACCTCATAAATACCTATTAAATAGGTTACTAGTGCAGGTACCCCAGATAGGGGTCGACAGTTCTTCAGTGTTTCACAAGGTTTCTGTGTGATCCTTCTAATGCAAAGGGTTGTACACACATGATAGCTTGGGAAAGTTCCTTTAATAATTCATGGGGTAATTAGTCTCTCTAAAATTATTCTAGAATTATTCATTTCCTATTCATCCCACTTGAAAAAATATAGTTTTAAAAAATATACCCCGCATAGGATTGGATCTGATTAAAAGAAGATGGTCTAGTCATGAGGTAGAACGAGAAAAGATTATGAAGGTGTCAAAGGTCAACTTTGTAGGGTTCCCATAAAAGTTCCCACATAGACCCAATGAAAATATATTATGTGCCAGTACATTGTGTAGGTCTAATTTCAATGCTCCATGTGTAGGCTATCAAAGCCACTAAATATCATTGACCACTATTTTTAGTTCATCCATTCCACACTCATTCCAATTATAATCTTCGCATAGTTCATTTTCCCAGTGATGTAATGCTTTTCTTTTCACATAGGTCTCTAGAATACATTCCTAGTGTAAAACCACATGATTGATGTTGTTTTTCCGAATGAACCGTGTCGAGGAGCCTTACGAGAAGGACCTGATCGGGGTACCTAAGCTAAGGACCTGACCAGGAGCATGTGCGAAGGACCTGATCAGAGAACCTATGTGGGATACCTTACTTATTTTCCTACACGAAGGCCTTCCTTTTCTAAAAGGTTTTATTTTTCTAAGTCAAAAGTTTAACTTTTCAAAGTCAATATTAAAACTTAATGAGAAAACTCAAGACTTTCTTATAAGTTTTCAATTTCTCCTATGATAGATTCTCAAGAGTAAGGTGTTGCACATGCATTGAAAATGATCAGGGATGTTGGTCCATATTATTATGACATGTTATAATCCACTCTCTCAAATTTTGAAAACCATTCGGAGGTGCATCAGCATGATTATCCATGAAGAGACTACCGTCCCTTATATAATCACAGACTTTTGAGGGACTCCCTCATCCCAGAGGCTATGAGATACTTCCTAAAATCTTGGTTTATAAAACATATGAATTTTCCTACCACTAATGTCTCCCAAAAGTATTTCTTCATCCATTAAGTAATGATTAATATTGGTTGTTACTTGCATTATAGTCATTGCACCCTTGACCTGAAGATTCACACCATAGGTTTGAAGCCTCGCTATTATGACTATACTTTTTCTACTTCACAGATAGATCAATCACTTGGTTGGAACAAATACATGGACTTCCACAATGTAGGGAGATTTAGACCTGAAAGGATGATGGAATACTGGTTGCACCAAACTTATTCATATTTTAATAAGAATATTCCAGATGTTATAATATATGAGGATATTTGGGATGGGAATACTTGTGTTTATATAAACCATGAAATCATTCAAGATCTGCAGAGATGGCGGAGTCCTTAAAAAAATTATTTCCATTTTATGAATGCTGATGTTGGTATCATCCTGTGTGATATCGAAAAAATTTATGGACCCCTAATTTTGGGGACATGTACAATGAGTTTATCTCCCTGAAGACAACGTGGTACAATACTGAAAGTAAGCCACCATTGGACCACAATCTTTTTAAGATGTCTATGAAACATAGACCACAGACCCTTATCCCAAGGATGACATCTATTATAGGATGTGGATGAAGGTATTCCTCAAGCTATAAGTAGTAGGTAACACATTCCATTCCCCAATAAGATGTTCCATTTTAGAGAATTAGGGTGCTTTGGTAACATTCAGGCCCATGTTGGTGAAGGGTGACTAAACTCGAGGGGGTTACAAGGTCAATTCTAAAGTTTCTATGATGAATCTCATATATGTATTCAATTTAATGTGGCTAAGTATTTATATACTGCCAGTTCTTTAGTCTAATGGTGGTGTAAGGCCAGTGATGCTTATTATAAAAGCTAAACTACTAAAAGGGATCTTTATAGGGTTGGTTACCCCTATCCTAGAAATTATTTTCAATGTTTACTACATGTGTACAATACGAAGTACCCATTTAGAATTTTAGGTTTTTTTCAAGTGTGGTGGGGGTGGATTATAGCACACATTTTTTCTTATTCTAGGATGAGACCTATTTAAGTACTTGATAGAATATGTCACCTATTTTTAGTGGTAGTCTCTTGAATCTTACCACTATATTTGAAGTGTGATGATTTTCATAAGATCTTGAATGTATTGGGGGAATTCAACTTATTCACATATAGCGATCTTATAATTGGAAAATTCACTACTAAGAAAAATTCTAATGATGAAATGAGGGCATAAATGGTGTCATTTAACGATAGTGTACTGGTGTCCTGCATTAATAATGAGATCCTTTGTGAGGCCTAGAGGATGGGTATTCTAGTTCATGGATATAATTGTAAATCCTTTCCCACCATCACATGTAAGGAATGAAAAATAATAGATGGTGCCCTGGTAATTATGGATTCTTACATATGAATAGGTTTATAAGCCTTTCATCTTATCGAATGTATATAATTGTCAAGCCTTTCCCACCATCACAAGTAAGGAATGAAAAATAATAGATGTTGCCCTGGTAATTATGGATTCTTACATATGAATAGGTGTCTAAGATTTCATTTAAACTTACTGCATTGAATGAATCAATCAGACTAGAGGATGGGTATGCTAGTTCATAGATTGCATCATACACTCAAGGGGTATTAATGAAAGGTATTCACTATGTCATGATCACAACAACAGCTGGTCATGGGATGCGTTGTATATTGGTTCAAACTAAAGGTGGGGATAATAAATCACCCATGTTTTCTAGGAAATATCGATTGAAGATGATAGATTAGGCTAGGGTTAAGAGAACTACACCTTCTGATCCAGGATAGTCTAGTCATCATCGCATGGAGGAGACTCAAGTTCTAATCACCGAGTCATCTATGAGGGAAGAGGGGCCAAAAAATACATCCAAGTTAAAACATACTGGTCCATTCTCATAATGATCTACATTTGAGCTAAACAGCATGTGATCCCAACCATTGAAATCTTATCAAGGAATATCTCCTGACATCATGGACACATTGGTCTTTCTCCCGGACAACATATGCATCCCATAACTGGGAGATATTAGAGAACCCTCTAATCACCACCCTGGAAGTATTATCTCAATGTGGGGAGATATGTTTAGGAGTTGGAGGCTTTGATATATGAAGTTTTTTAATATACCCCAATCACAAATTGAGTGACTGACATGTTGGACTAAGGAGAACATGATGGGGTAACTGTTCACACTAAAGTGGAATGGGATGGCTATCTCCCCCCTAATTATGTATCTATTTCTTTCTCATTATATTTGATTTATATTTCATACACTATCATTACGATTGAGTGGATTTATTTATCAGTTGAGAGGAAAATAATAATAAGAAGAAGAACAAGGAGAAGCAGTGGAAGAGTTTCTTGGTTCTCCATTTTATGGTTCCAAGGAAACCCCCATTGGGATTACAACTAATACTCCCAATCCCCTAGAACTATCCCTGTGTCAAAGTACAATGATAAAGGAAATGGTAGTAGGAGTTCCTAGACTATCACATCACATGTATTTTTCTAAGAGGACTGATATGGGCCCTTCTCAATCATGAGAGAAGAATAAAAAAAGATCGATGAAGTTGTACTGGCATATGCACTGTAGTAATAATTTATTCTTCTATGTGATATCATAAATTTCTTAACACACTCCTCTAATAATTATTTTATTTTTCAGAATCTGCATTGCTTTCCTCCTTTAATGAATCTGGAACTAATCCTTCAATGATCGAGGGGGACATAACATATGCACTTCCTTTGTTTTATGTTTTTCGAATTTAAAATACCTTTAAGGATTTTTACCATTGCTAATATAGTTGTTGAATTGTGATCCCTTAATTAGTATAAATATAGGGCTTTAAAAAATCTAATTTACTCAAACAAAGGAATTGATGGCCTCATCCAGTAGAATTGCTCTATAGGGAGCCCATTTGTTGGAGCATAGAAAGGAGCTGGTGTCATTGGGCTTTACTCTCGACTAAGCCCAAGTCGAGCTTCAACACATGAATCTTGAACAGAACAACCTACAGGAGAAGTAGAAGTTTATAGAGATTACCACTCGAGAGACATTATCCGAGACACCCCAAGAGTCTGTCAACATTGCACACCTTACCCTTTAGTCTTATGTAGATGTTATAAGGGGTTATGTGATGGTACCCTTGTAATATTATTATATACATTATTTTTTTTATAGAGAATATACATTCATTTTATTATTGTTACTTGTTAAATATTTTTTAAAGACAAAATAGAATTTTTAGTTAATTAAGAAATCAATTTTGAGGAATTGGTGAATAATTGAATTAAATAATATTTTAATAAAATATTATCACTAAATTAATTTTTATTAAATATAAATGACCATATAATTATTGTGAATATAATTGTTATTTTTATTAACGTTTGAAATCAATCTCTGTCAAAACCCATGAATTCTCAATAAATGTCGTTTTTTATTCAAAAGGTAAAAATTCACATATTTATAAAACTATTTATATAAATTGGAAATTATTTTTCGAATGAGGACATCGTAATTATCCTATGGTGAATTTTTCTGAATTTTATGTGAGACAATTTTTTGGGTATAAATTAAATATCTTTTAAATATATAATTTGTTTTATGACATCATAATGACCCAATAGTTTTGAAATAAAATAATATAAACATTATTCTTAGCCAATATATGTTTTAATATTAAAATAATGTGATTCTATTTTTGTTTTATTTATTTTACTAAGATTTAGTGGACCCTTCAAGACTTATAAAACATTTTAACGTTTTAAATTAATTTACTTGAGAGTGTGACTAACCTATACATAAGAAAAACTAATATTTTAAGAAGTTAGTCCATTGTACTTATAAAATAATTTTTTCCATTCCCCTTTGGAAAAAACCATGGGCAAAAACTATGGGTTGGTTTTTTGTTTTGATTAGTTTAAGGTGTGGTGTCCCAAACCTAAATAATAAATAATTCTCTCTCCATTCCTATATAAACCCACCCAAGATCCCACTTACTATTCACTTAAAGACTTTTTATTTCCTCCAACCTTTTCACTACCCTCTCTAGAATCTTCCCAAGGAACCCCAAGCTCCCAATAATCCTCTATGAGGCATCTCCCAATCCTTTGGGGTTACACTTCCAAGTAAGGGATTCCATATTTTTAAATTTTATTAAAGTTTAGTAATATTCCTATTCCCTTTTATTTTTAATTATAAATATGGAGGTATGATTTCAAACCTCCCATATACTTCCCTCTTATGTTTTAATTATGAGAGACCACTTTCTTTTTCATTAATGCCTTCTATGTACACGTGTTACCATGACGAATTTTCATATGGGATTCATTCCTTTCTCATTTTATATAAGTTTCTTAATACTGTTATACCCTTAACGTTTTAATTATAAATGTTAGGGTATTATCTTTCACCTCCCCCATACTTCCCTATTTATGTTTTAATGATGAGATACCCCTTTCTCTCTCATCAATGCCTTCAATGTACAGACGTCACCATTCTGAAATTTCATTTGGGATTTAACTCTCCTCATTTACATTCAAGAAATTATTTTGTATTATGAATCTAAATTCCATTAATTATATTGGATAATGTATCTATAAGAACCCTTTACTGTCCATTTCATTTATGTATGATGATATATGACTTTCTCTCTCATCATCTATTTTTATGAACTCTTAGGTCACGCTGTTATGCTGCTGAAATTGCACCGTGATTTTCCAAGACAAAGTCATTGTGTAGGGAATATGATGCCCATTTCTTTATCAATGGTATTCACCTTTATGAACATTTACTTATTGATTATATATTTTCAAGTAATAATTACACATTCCATTATCATTTAATAAATGATAATGTTTTAGGAATCCATGTTATATGATCCATGTCCCACACTTATGCATGAAATGAAATATTTACGAAGGGTGTACCCTGATAGCACTCCAATGAATTGGGTAAAGATTAGTATCATGATATGTCAAGTGAAATAAGGTTTTATTCATGATAATTCAATTAAAATGATGGTTTACTCATTATCCATGTGCAATGATCATTGGATCATTCAAACACTGTGTTAAGTGTTGTTTCCACATTTCCTTGTTATGATAATCATGCCATATCATGTCTTTATATTCATGTTTTTCTTATAATCCATTGATATGACTATTGCAAAAAATGTATTTAATTCTTAATTTTACTCCATTTTACTCCCTTATTGGGCTTCATAAAAAAACCTTTTATTATGCATGTCCTCAGGTTATCCCATACAATGCTAAGTGTGAGGGAATGTAGTGGTCATGTAAAATAAGTTTTTAATAAAGATATTATGTTTCATGTTTTAAGTCATTATGTAATGTTCCTAATCCTCAAAGACATTATACCTATAAATATTCTATGTTGTATCAAGTAAATATTTAATGTAATAAATCATGTTTATGTGTGTAATAAAAATAGGTTTGTTACAGTTGGTATTAGAGGATTTGTTTAGTTATTTTTGGGATTATGAATAGAAACCCCTGGTGAAAGCCTTAGGGATAAGAAAAATTATAATAAAAACATCCCTAAATATTGGTGAGTATTTAGTACATGTTTTATGAAGAAAATACATTCATGTCTGGATATGAGTAGGTAGAGGCGGCTCTGGCACAGATGCACCTAGGAGTAAAAACACTAACAAGGAGTTTTAGGCTTGACCTGGGGTATTCTGGTACACAACAATGGGCCTATCTGCACTCTTTGTTATGACACTCCTGGGGGATATTCTTAGTTAAAATCATAATATTAGTATGAACCATTATTAAGGAAATTAAAAAGTTAATGCCCCTAAGAATATATGTTTGGAAGTAGATCATGGATAACACATATCAAATCCTATAGGTTTATAAGTTAAGAAAATAAAAGTTATTTATAAGTCATCCATTTTTTCCATGGATCAATTTTATGTGTTTCCCCAAACTTTCATTTTATTCCATCCAGTGGCCGGTAATTGGAGGACTCAATCTAACAACTGATGTGAAGATCAATGTGATTATTGTTCTAATGAGATTCCCAATCCAATGGGAGAAGAAATCGCATACATTGACATGAAAATTTCTTATTTAACTCATGCTTTTAATAGAAACATGGGTCAAGATGAACATGAAACCACCCTAAGAAAGAACAAGTCACTATTGAGATCTTCATGATACAAAGGCCTCCTGCTATTAATGGATCGTCTGATCCCTCAATTTTCGAATAATGGATCAAATCTATTGAAAAGATCTTCTCCATCCATAAATGTTCCGAACAAGATAAGGTTCTTATGGATGATTATCAGGTGGTGGAGGAAGCTGATCAATGGTGTACATTGATCAAAATATGTAGCCTGAGTAGGAGATCAAGGCATTGGAATGGAAGGATTTCTGGAAGTTGTTTTTTGATAAATATTTTCTGCACGCCCTATGACTTAATATGGAAAGGGAATTCCTTTCCCTTAAGAAAAAAAGATGACAAATCCTTCAGAGTGTATGAGGAATATTTCATAGGGGTTGCACAATATGCCTTCGGCTTTGTCGTTACACCTAAATTCATGTATGACCATTTCTTGGGTGGGCTAAAACCCAGCCTACCGAAAGCTCTGGCAATCCATGAATTTGATAGCAATGAGGAAATTGTATGATATTCCCTCATGGTATAAATTCATATCGGTGAATCTCATGTGTTTCATGAGGATAAGAAGCATAAGTTAAACATCAATTTGGTGGTCTGATGGATAAATCCAATGATGCTATGATAATTCAGCACCCCTCCTGCCAAAGATGTAGAAAGAATCATCCTAAAGAATTCCAGAAGAGGACGAGGAAATGATATAGGTTTGGAAGAGAATGGAACCTATCCCTTAACTTTCTACAAGAAAAATCCATGGCTACAATAGAGGATAGAAATGCTATGTTCGAACCACAATAGTTTGTTCATTGCTTTAATTACAAAGAACCATGAACCTTGAAAATTAGTTCACTAAGCCAAGGGTTTTTGGAGGCAACCAACAACCTCCAAGGCTAAAAGGGTGAGATTTTTCCATCACTTCCACTGAAGTTAACCCCGAAAATGAAGTGTTGATAGGTATTCTAGTTATTCATTCAAAAATAGTGAATGTACTTTTTGATTCTAGTTCTACATATTCTTTTGTATCCTGAAAGTTTAGTAGAACAATCACAACACCACCAAAAATCATGAAAGAAAATATGTCATTAAGTATGTAAAATGGTTAAATCATTTCATCCCATAAATATAACTCCTCCATTGACATAATCGGTGGATTGAACTTCCCGAGGAACCTCATCATACTTCATCTTGTGGAATTTGATGAAATTCTTGGCATGGATTGGCTTTCCTTATATAAAGCCAACATAAATTTCCATGAGACGAAAATCACTCTTAATATAGAGAATCGACCCATGATTCTATAAAAGTGAAATGAGTAAGATAAATCTTCTTTAGCACCATCATCTCAAGCATGGATATTACTGCCCTATGAGCATGCGTATCTAACTCAAATGCTTGAGTCTAAGGATGCAATTGTCCTTCAATACATGCCTATTGTGGGGGAATATGTTGAAGTGTTTCCTTAGAAATTTCTTAATCTTACCCCTAGAAGAGATGTTGAATTCTCTATTGACCTTACAACTGGGGAATTGCCCATATCTGAGAATATGTATAGAATGGATTTTTTGGAGCTTGAGGATATGAAGAAACAACTATAGGAAAATCTGGATAAAGGTTTTATAAGCTCAAGTGCTTCACCATGGGGTGCACCTATCCCCTTCTTGTAGAATAAAGATGGGTCAATGCACCTTTGCATCAATTATCATGAGCTTAACAAAATCACGATATAGAACAAGTATCCACTTCCATGAATCGATGACTTGTTTGATCTGTTTTGTGGAGCACAATACTTCTCCAAGTAGGATTTATGGTCGTGATATTATCAAGTAAGGGTGTAGAAGGAATATATCCCCCAGACTATATTTCATACAAGATACGGTCACTATGAATTCATAGTAATGCCTTTCCTACTCACTAATTGTTCAAAAATATTTATCGACTTGATGAATAGAGTCGTTAGCGATTACCTCAAAAAATGTGGAATATCCTTTTGAGATGATATTATAATATACTCCAAAACCAAGGTGGATCATGAGGAGTATCTAAGAACTGTACTAGAGACCTTGAGAAATGAGAACCTCTATGAATAGTTCAAAAAGTGTGAGTTATGGTTTAAGGAGGTCTTATTCTTGGGTTTTATCATCACAAAAAATGGGATATTTGTGGATCCCTCTAAGACAGCTGCAAATGAGGGATGGTCGAGGCCAACATCGGTGATGAATATCCGACTTCCTTGGGTTATCTGGATATTATGGTCAATTTGTGAGAAATTTCTAACGATTTTCCAACCCTCTTACCAAAATAAATTATAATGGATTAAATTTTTCTTGGAGTTATGAATGTGAAGATAGCTTCAAGTAGTTGAAAAGGAGGCTTATCACTGTGCACATGCTCACTTTACCCACAAGTGGAGAACGTTTTGTGGTATTCAGTGATGATTTGAAGAATTTCATGGGTTGTGTGTTGATGAAAAAAGACAAATTCATTGCCTATAATTCAAGGAAATTTAATGTTCATGAGAAAAACTATCCAACACATGATATGGAGTAGGCTGTAGTGATATTCACTTTAATATATTTCTGGTATTATCTCTTTGGGGTGAAGTGTGAAATATATACGGACCACAAACGCCTCAATTATATATTCACAAAGAAAGAGTTGAACATGCACCAATGAATATGGTTAGATCTGATCAAAGACAATGACTGCTCAATCCATTACCACCTTAGGAAAATGAAAAAGTTATGAGATGATCTAAGTAGAAAAGAACCACTGGTTCTATCACTGATGATGATTGAAAAGGATTCAGTCTTCATAGATTTAATGAAGATGGACATGAGAATCATAAATAAGGGAACATAATCAATCCTTTCAAAAATGATTTCTCAATTGTCTCTTTTGGAAACGATAAAGGAAGCTCAAAAGGATGATGTGGGAGTTTTGAAAAAGGTAGAATCTATTAGGAAAGGTAAATCCTCGGAGGTCAATGTCAATGAAGAAGGAATTGTGAGATCTGGGTCATGAAATGTGTTCCATCAAATCTAGAGTAAAAGAATGAACATTTGGATGACACACATAGTTCAAATTTCTCCATTCACCCAGGAAACACAAAGATGTATTGAGATCTCTAAGAGCTTTATTTGTGGGATAACATGAAGAAGAAGATCATTCAGTAGACATCAAGTGTCTGGTATGTCAGAAAGTGAAGGATGAGAGGAATAAGTATAAGGTGATGATGCAACCATTACCCATACCATCAAGGAAATGGGAGAACATCACCATGGACTTTGTCATCAGAATTCCAAACATATCCAGAGGAAATAATTCTATCTAGGTTATTGTGGATCTTCTTACAATTATTGCACACTTCATTGCAATTCTGTATGATTTCCCATTAGACCAACTAGAACGGATATATATCAGATATGTGGTAAGTCTGCATGGGGTACCACTATCTGTTGTATCTGATCATGGCCCAAAATTTACCTCTATGTTTTGGAAGAGTCTTCAATATTCTTTGGATACTGAGCTGAAATTCAGCACATCTTATCATCCTCAAACTGATTTCTAATCTGAGGAGACTATCCAAACACTTGAGGATATTTTGAGACCATTCTAAATAGACTTAAAAGGAAGATTGGATCAATATAATCCTATTGTTGAGTTCTCATAAAATAACAATATCTACTCAAGCATCCAAATTTCTCCCTATGAAGCCATGTATGGGTAGAGGTGCAGAACAATAGCATGTTGGGATGAAGTTGGGGAGATAAAACTCATAGGTCAGGAAATGGTCATAGAAATAGTGGAGAAGGTTAAGACCATACAGTAGAACATTAAAGATGTTCAGAGTTGATAAAAGATCTTTGTTGATAATCTTCATTGAGACCTAGAGTTTGATGTCAGAGACATGGTATTCCTCCAAATGTCACTATGTAATAGATTTATGATATTTGGTAAGAAGGGAATGCTTATTCCAAGGTCCATTGGCCCTTTTAAGATCCTTGATCACATTGGAGTAGTTGCCTATCGACTGGCACTCCCACCAAACCTATCTTAAGGACATGATGTATTCCATGTATCACTCTTAAGGAAGTATATACCTAACCCTTATCATGTACTCAATCCGTAGGTGTTACCATTGGAGAATGACCTCTCCTATGAAGATAAGCTAGAGAAGATCTTAGATCATAGGGAAAAATTTCTACAAAATACGACAACACCCCTCATCAAGGAGTTGTGGAGAAACAACAAGTTTGAAGAAGTAACATGGGAATTAGAGGAAGTAATGAAAAAGAGTTACCCTCATTTGTTTTAGTGTGGGAAAAGAAAATTTCAACGGTGAAATTTCTTAAGGGGAAATTGAAACGACCTAAACAATTATTAATGAAAATGCCTGTAGATCTAATTAAATGTCTTATTATGTAATATGGTTATATAACATATGAACTTCCTTGGTTTTATGTATTTGTATCTTAAAATATCATTAATAATTGGTACCATTTCTAATATGGTCATCGAATAGTGATCACATGATTAGTCTAAATAGAGGGCTTTGACAAATCCAATTTACTCAGAAAAAGGAAGCAATGGACTCATCCAAAAAAGTTTCTCCATACGAAACCCATTTGTTGAAGCTCGGAAATGAGGTGGCGTCATTGAGCATTGCTCTCAACCAAGCCTAATCTGAGCTTCAACACATGAAGCTTGAACGGAACTGCCTATGGTATAATTGAAATTTGATAGAGATTAACACTCAGGCGATGTTATCTGAGCCACCCCAATAGTATATAACCATCGCACACCTTACCCTTCGGTCTAATGTAGGTGTAATAAGGTTTTATATAATGATACCCTAGTATTATGATTATGTACATTAATTTTTATAAATAATATACATTCATTTTATTATTGTTACTTTGTAAATAATTTTTAAAGAAAAAATAGTATTTTTAGTTAATTAACAAATCTATTTTGATTAATTGAAGGATTTTTTAATTAAATAACATTTTAACAATACATTATCACTAAATTACTTTTCATTAAATATAAATGACCATATAATTATTAGGAATACAATTGTGATTCTTATTATGTCTTGAAAGCTATTTCTGTCAAAACCCATTAATTTTAGATAAATGTCAGTTTTTGTTTTAAAGGTAAAAATTCATATATTTATAAAAAAATAGATAAATGGATATTATTTTTGGAATCAGCATGTCGATGTTACCCAATGGTGAAGTCTTCAATATTTTCTGAGGCGGTCGATTTTTGGGGTAAAAATTAAATATTATTTAAATACATAATCTGTTTTATGACATCATAATGAACCAATAGTGATGTTATAAAATACTCTAAAAACTATTTCCAATCAATATATGTTTTACATTTAAAATAATATTATTTTAGTTTTTTTTTATTTATTTTACAAAGCTTTAGTGGACCCTTCAAGACTTATAAAACATTTTAACTTCTTAAATTGATTTCTTTGAGAGTGTGACTCACCTCCACATAAGAAAACCTTATATTTTAGGAATATCGGCCATTGGACATATAAAATAATGTTTTCCAGTCCCCTTTGGATAATCCTTGGGAAAAAACCATGGTCTTGTCAATGTTTTTGATTAGTTTGATGTGTGGTCTCCCAAACCTAAATAATGAAGAATTCCCTCTCCTTTTCTATATATACCCAACCAAGATCCCACATCCTCTTCACTAATATCGTTTTATTTTCTTCCAACCACATCCCTTATCTCTCTATAATCCTACCAATGAGCCCCAAGAGCCCAATAATCATCTCTCAAGCCTCTCCCATACCTTTGGGATCATACTTCCAAGTAAGGGATTCCATCCTTTCTCATTTTATCAATGTCTCTTAATATTATTATGCCCTTTTATTTTCAATTATAAATGTTGGGGTATGATTTAGCACCTCCCATATACTTCCCTATTAATTTTTGAATGATTAGATACCTATTTATCTCTCATTAATGCCTTACTTGTACACCCGTTACCATGCCGAATTTTTTGTAAGGGATTCCTTCCTTTCTCATTTTATCCAAGTTTGTTAATATTGTTATGCCCATTAATTTTAAATTATAAATGTTGGGGTTTGATTCATCACCTCCCTAATACTTTTTTATTTATGTTTAAATTATTATAGACCCCTTTATCTCTCATTTTTTCCTCCCATGTACACTCGTTACCATGCTGAAATTCCATTAGAGATTTCTCTCTCCACAGTTACATTCAAGCAATTATTTTGTAATATTAATCTAAATTATATTACATTGGTTGGGACATGTATATATATGACCCCAATACTTTCCATTTCATATACTTATTTTGAGCCACCCCTTTCAATCTCATCAACCATTTTTTATGAATTCTTATGACATGTTGTTAAGCTGCCGAAATTGCAGTTTGATTTTCCAAGACAAAGTCATTGTGTAATGAATAACATGAACATTTCTCTATCATGTGTATTCACCTTTATGAACATTTTCATATTAATTATAGAGTTTAAGGTATTAATTCCACATTCCATTATCTTGGAATCAATGATGATGTTTTATTAATCCATGTTTCATGATACATGTGGCACACTTATGCATGAAATGAAATATTTACGAAGGGTGTGCCTAGTTAGTGCTCCAATGCATTGGGTAAAGATTAGTATCATGATACATCAAGTGAAATGAGGTTTTACTCATGAAAATTCAAATTAAATGAGGTTTTACTCATTGTCCTTGTTCAATGATCCTTGGATCATGTTAATACCTTGTTAAGTGTTGTTTCCACATTTCCATGTTATGATAATAATACTATATCATGACTTTGTGCTCATTCTTTTCTTATTCTCCATTGATATTCCTATTTCATAACATGTATTTTATTCTTTGTGTTATTCCTTTTTACTACCTTACTGTGATTTATAACTTACCCTTTTATTATGTATGTCCTCTGGTTATCCTATGCAATGTTAAGTACAAGGAAATGTAGTAGTCATATAAATGAAGTTTTCAATAAAGATGGTGTGTTTCATATTTTAAGTCGTTATGAAATATTATTAATCCCCAAAGACACTAGACCTCTCTATATTCTTGGTTTTATAGTGAAGATTTTATTTATTAAATCATGATTCAGTGTGTAACAAAAAGTAGGGTTGTAATCGAGCAAAGGCCCATACTAATGAATCCATTATCATGATGGATGAATCATCAGGATATACAGTCACTTCTTCTCCCTTTCCAGCAAGGAGGGGGAGATTCATAGTAATATCAGATGAATTCCATAAGGTTTCATTCACTTTTTCTTAATTTCTTATCCTTATGATATTTCAGATCTTTTCTTTACACCATTGCACCTCACAACAATAATTTCCAACCCCATTTTAAGTCTAGAAGGGGCTGCTAGAGATCTCATATAGTCTAATGAAGTTTATAATGTTGACCCAGACTCTTTATGTATTAATAATGTTTTATTAGATATGATTTCAATAGAGGGATTCATTAGAGGATCTAATTTAGGTATTGAGTATCGTCTCTCAGAAACCTCTACTGGTGAGGATTTTGTGAGATGTGGGGGTATTATATTATGAAAGAAGGTGTATATTAAAGGAAACTTGGGATAGGTTAAACATAATTAATTTCCCTTACTCTAGGGATTAATTTGATTAATTTAATTGGTTATTGGATGGATGTGAGTTCTTTCATTCTTATTTTCCTTTTAATAATTAAAATTTTCCTTTCTTCATTTTATTTCTAACATCAAATCTCATTTTATACATCTTTATTTGTAGAGAACTTATCCAAGAAAATTCATGAAAATAGGCATCCAAGTCCATACTTCTTCTATTACTGATAAATTAATATAATATAATTATAAAGTGGGATATTACCAAGAGAATATGATCCTAGATTTTGGAAAAACACATGAGGATGATTCTCTTTAGGATGTCTACACTCCGAGAGTCAAGGCTCGGAGTGTCGGGATGGTATCAATACCAAAGAACAACCCAACCATGTGTGAGATTTATGAAACCTTTTGGTTTCTTCACATTTTTTTTATTTTTTAACCTCCTCATGTTTATGAGAGGTGTCAATTATTATTTAGTTCCTTCAAATTCAGTGACCAAGCCTTAGAGGTGAACATCTAAGCCAGCTCAATAAACATTTGTATATGAATCTATGTTATTTTCAAAGGGAGGTGAAGAAGGCGACTCATTGAGTGAACTAATTTCATAATACATCTCTCCCTCTCAGAGTGGCTTAAAATTGGACTTGGAGATTTAGGAGTCTCTTTACACTATGCACTACGTTGTCTAGTGTGACATCTGGATGATATTTGGTGAGATGCATCTCGAATATCTATCATCACAACATCATCAACTTCTATTAAAGTTTGGAATGTTAGGATATAATGGACTTGATTACTACAAGTTCCCTCCTATTGTGAAGTTAATCTTCTTAAAAAGGTAAGAGGGGTTAATTTCATAGTGGGCTGACGCAATGTTGGTAGGCCAGTTTGAAAATATCCCAGATGTTATGTCCCAAGAAGATATCATCCATACCAAGAAGGTAGAGGAGTATCAATAAATCATTTATGAGAAATATCTCTGAATGGTGTGACTTCATGAATAATTAAATGTTTGGTAGGAAGTGGTAGTGCAACTCCATTGATCCTTATCAGGGGATTCGATCCAAATAATTGATTTTGTTTCTATAGAGAAGAATAATATCCTTGATGTTGAGGATGCTATTTCAATGTGTAACGCCCCGACCCCAATTAGCCAGAGTAGGTGCATTATTACATAACATTAGCATGATCACAAAATATCAAGTCTCGAAAGACCGATTAGTTTAGTAGCCTTGGAATAACTAGATACATTCATAAAGTTTACATTACATCATAAAGTGAAAAACAAAACAACATCTTGTATCTACACTCATATCCCCTAATACTATCCCTACAGGTCATTCATAAAATACATCTTCACATCCTGCGAAAAATATAACATAGAAAGGGGTGATCTCAAATGATCACCAAGGATAACAATACAGTGGAAACTTTCATAAATAAGCATGAAAATTTAAGTCAATGTATAACTAAAACAAAAGCCTTTTAAACTTTAACTTCAGTATAATATGAAAAAAATTAAAAGAAGTAATTCCATTTACTTATTCACATGGATATTCTACTAGCCAAATAATCACATTAAATATCACTAACCACTTTCATAATGATGAAATGCATAATTCCAGACTATCATAACCACGTAGTCAAGGCCTTGTGCCAAGACTACAAATATGTTTTTGTCAACGCCTTGTGCCTAGACACTAGTTTGTCTCATTAGACCTACCGATGCATTGAGGATATATAGCGGGCTCCACCCATCACTTAATAAGTCCAATGCATTCCTCATATGAATAGGTCTAAACATAACATAAACATTCGTATTAAAACTAGCATATGGAATGTCAATACTTTCTCCATAAACCATCAATGGTATAAAAATAACACATATATAGTCAAACATATCACAAAACCTTCAATACATTATGGAAGTTTTTTATCATAATAAATCAACTTAAAATAAGCTTAAAATCCATAAAAGGATGTTGAAATAGATGAAATCAAAACTATTTGAGAGAAATATCTCTTTTTTTTAAATCAATTAAAAGTCTTAGATTTATTAAGGAAGTAATTTAAAAGATATTTTTGAATCAAAGAGTCCCATAACACTTTTAAACTTTTGAAAAGAAATATCATTTAAAAACATTCATGTCCATATAAATAAATCCTTAAAATAATTTTCAAAAAAATGGACATTAATTAAAAAGATTTAGAAATATAAATCTTTAAAACATTTAAAATTCTGATCTTGATAAAGGTTACCGTTCATAAATTCTTAAAATATTAATTTTGAAAGTCACATAATTATAAAATAAAACATTTAATTTCAAATTATTCTTATAATCTAGTAAGGGAAGCTTCGATGATTTTATAACAGCAGAAAATAGCTACACCCGCTGTATAAGTTAAAAAAAGACATTCTTACCTTAATTCTGTTGAAAAGGTTAAAAAGGACCTTGTTTAGAAAATGGCAGAAAGATTCCTTTATAAACTTCTCGTAAAAAGTAAAACAAGGTTATAAATGACTTTAAACCATATTCTGTAAAATAACTATAATTATTTGAAATACGTTTTTAAGAAACATGGATGTGGATGATAAAGAGGTCCCAATAGATAATTATGTATAAACAACCTCAGATAATGAAGAGATTGTGAAATAAACCCTTACCAATTTGGTAACTTATGAAACATAAAACCCATGAAATAGGTATCATACAATGAATATGTAAATAAAAATAAATTAAATTGTATTACACAAATAATACAATTATGGGTAGTACATACACCACACAAAAGGTAATAGTGGCAATATGGCACGAATCTCACGGGAATAAGGAGTGAGATGAAAACCCCTTACCTTGTACTTTTCCTTAGTCGAGGGTAATTTAACATCATGTATAATATTTGAATCATTGTTATTAAATTATTCAATAATCATATACATAAATATGATATCATATATTATCTTTTAATATTGATTTGTTAATAGTATTTTAGTATTATCGTCATTTCGAGTGTTAACTTACTCATTTTATTTTATATGTTTTGTTACATAAACCGTATTTGTTATGGATAGGTTGTCTCTTATTTATATCCAAAACGATATCAAGTCCTTAAAAATTATTTTTAATCATAAAATTAGAATTATACTTGAATGGATATGATGGGGAATGAATCTCATCGTGTTCGTGGAGACGGTAGTATGTACGTATGCACGAATGCTACTTCCATTTCCCTTTTCATTTTAAAAGGAATAAAAACAAAACTATAAATAGGTATATTACAATTACATTATAATATAAGATCTTATATTTGTTACTTGAGTTCATTAATACCATCCTTTATACGTTCCATGTATGGTATGAACGAGTCATATCACTTTGAGGGGGCGGTAGTCCGCACTTCCTCAAATAAAAATTATCGTATATATATACAGCATTAAAAGAATAACGGTATGCTATAAAATAGAATTATAGAAGATTATATATAAAATAAATATCATTATTATCATATTAAATTATATTTCCATCATAATGTCCACCATGAGAGGCGGTAGGAGATAATTGAACAATCATCATTTCGTGAGGCGTTTGTTTTCCATCCACAGAAACATTATGTTCTTCACCCATTAGATGGAGGTGTGTGTAAGTGTGGTTCGAATACTTCTCATAAAAATATCCAAGTATATTTAATATACTGTTTTTGTTACAAAAGAAATGAATAAGAAGATATTAGGGGTTGGAGAAGTAAAATAAAATAAAAGAAGCTAAGAGAAATCGTTACCTTTAAATTGGGTAACTCCCTTTGATTTGAACCAAAAAAGACTCTTAAAGTGTCTTTTGCATAAGGTAAGGCTTCGAATAGAAGTATAGGGATGTAGGTAGATTAATTGGGTAGAGTTTTGATGAGAAAAAAGGCTTGAGAGGTGTGAGGAATTGGTTAGAAGTGGTGTCCTTTATAAGGGGGAGGAGGGGCTCTTTTGGAAAAACTTAAAGTATTATTTTATAATAAATTAATATTCGTGTTCTAATGGATCCAAAGTGGATTATTCAAAGTATAAGGTGGTTATGGGTCGAAAACCTTTCATCCAATAGTTTTTAGATAGGTTTGGGTCACTATATTAACCTTATCATTTATATTTAACTCTTAGTTAAATAGTTTGACATTTACCTTGTCACATTGTATTTTTATATTATATGGTTAATAAACTTACTATATACTTCCAAGAGACCCCAAAGTGCTCCATTAATGATACACCTATCATTATATAAGTCATTTTTTCGAACCTTATATATTTATGAATAGAATATGAATTAATAATATAATATTTGTTTTAAAAATGCTTTTATGTCAATTTTTGACACTATTTAATAATTGATCTTTGTTAAAGTCTTAAAAACATTATTAATTCGAAAGAAATTCATTTAAGAAATCCTAAATTGTCATATTAAACAATTAAATTTTTGTGTGGAATAAAAACATTAAAATTATATTTATTTTAATATTTATAATACAAATTATTTGATTCTTTCATTAAAAAATAAAATACTGCATCACTATTGTGTCATAAATAAAGTTAATTATTCAATGTCTAAAAATTATAAATAAATACCATTATGTATTAAAACGTTTTATATTTCTAATTAATATTTATAGACAGAAATATAACATATATAACCCTATTTAAAAATTGTTTTTCTAAAAGATATACGCTTATGTCAATTTTGTATTTACTTTAACTTAATTAATATAAAGTGTCATTATCATTTACAAGTGAATCCATGGGGTCCCAAAATAGACCAAAATATTCCCATGGTCGGAAATGTATTAACCAATAGGGTTAGGACATGTTTTAGGGTAATTTATTATTATTATAATATTATTTTTTACCCTTATTTACCGGATTTACCCTTTAACTATGGTAAATAAAATATTTACCGAAGTAATTATTCAAAATGTCTAAAAATAAAAGTTACCTATTTAAAAAAATTGGACCTAATGATTCTATATATGGAATATATTTTTCTAAATTCAAAATACAGAAGTGGCCTAAATAAATTTAAAATTAATTCCTGCTGTTAAAACAAAAAGCATGTTTTTAAGAAATAATAACAATCAAAATATTTACACTTGTTTATGTCCGGTATAAATGTGAAATTACATCCAATGACCAAAATTTTATTAAATGGTAAAAATATATTCTAAATATACTTTAAAACCACTAAAATTAATAATTTATTGCTATTAATTATTTTGATTTAAAAAGTTGTTTTTAATTAAAATTTAGTAATTTTCACTATTCATCAAAATATGAAAGTTATCAAAAACGTAACAAAAATTCACCCTAAGATAATTTTGATATTATAAATCCAAAACAGAATTCCATTTTAAATGATAAAATTTAAAAAATTTCCAAAAGTGGATATTACTATTCATAATGGCTACTTTCATTGGTTGTGGTGTGTATTAGAACTCGAAGTTGCGTAAAACACACGCTACTATATTATTGAAAGAGAAGCGTATCGTAGAAGCTTGAGGTGTTAAATTCTCCCGTCTTTTAATAAATAGTGTCCTCACAATTTGAAATGTTTCTTTGAAAATAAAGGTTGAAAATAGAAAATAACTTTGGGAAAACCCACATCAGAAATTAGGTTAAAAAAATTTAGTCTTAATAAGAGGAAAAGGGAAATGAAAGGGTCGCCACAAAATTATGATCTCGATTAGGAGAACATTGGTGGAAATTAAAGACATATAATTGGAGGGAAAACGTAAATATTTATAGGTAGTTATTGAGGTCATAAATCACAAACAAGTGTAAAATTGAGGGCCTTAAATTCATCAATATATAATGATTTAAAATAAAATCGGCTCAACAAAACAAAAGTTATTTGGATAACACATTTCTTTTAGATCCCTTCACTAAAGTATAAGAATTAATTTTTTCATAGAATAAGATGAGAAGAAAAATATATACTTGACCAGTAGAGTCCCATCCTTTAACTAATTTATACAACAAACTCATCTTTCACTCTAAAAGATAATAGAACTTAAAAATAATATTCTATTTATCATATTCGTATAGGGTTCAAAAAAATGAATTTTTAATTAATCTACTAGTTTTTTTAAAAAAACTATATTATTCAATCCAGAACATCACGTGGTCCATTGGTAGGTGATACACCCTTGTCGCCCTTCGGTTGCGGGTTCAAGTCTCACGGCCTTGCCGGACAAGACGGGTTATCGCCCAACCTCTGGGTTGTCCTTTTATAGAAGTCCAAAAATAATCTCAAACTAGAATTATCCAAAATACTTTTGTCCAAACTATCAATCCAAAATTTATAAGGAAGGTAAAAACAATGAAGATCCTTTTTTCCACATAATAACATGTGAACACCTTCATCATATATTCTTTTCAAACACTACAACATCCTGAATTACCATAAAACCTTATTGATTACATTCATGATCCCTTATTCCTTATAGAATACTGGATATACTCCTTCTATCCAAAAATTTTGTAAACTCCAACAATGATTGAATATACAAATCATTAATCAGTTTCAACATAGTCAATAATATCCAATATAATTTATCCAAATCAATCATGTATTATTCCAAAATCACTGCCTCGGTATTAGAACCATATTATGGTTTATCTTTCTCTCAACCACATATTTTCCAATATATTTAACCTTATTTTGAGTCACTTTTCTTGGATCCACAAAATCTCAAGTCCTTAATGAAATAGTACTGCAGTACAATCCTTATATACTCCCTAATTATTATAACCAGTACATTGTTGATACAATACTCAAATGACATAATTCTCTAATAACCACATAAGAACTCTAATCATTCCTCCTCATCTATGGTAGTATCATAACTTGATTATTATCAAATATCATCATTTGGGGCATAATCTGATGAATTGGACATTGGTTCGCGTAGTGTCCCAAATCCTTGTAGATGAAGCATTATACATTTGAACATTTTTCTTACCCTTGCAGTCACGTACATGGAGTCCTTTTTCTCCAAACTTATAACAAACTCCCATTACCTTTAGGCAAGTTCCAGGGTGTTTCTTCCCACAGTAATCACATATGGGAAATTTATTCTTTTACCACTTCGATTTATCCATATTTCTCTCATCCATCCTTTTCTTCTCTTGCTTCCCATCAAAGCCATAGGACTCATAGAATTTTTGGAGTTCACATTCTTTCTACTGGGTGCCATTTCTATACAATAGCAGAAACTAGGTCAGTTTATGAATCACAATACATAAATCCAAACTTCTAAAATACTTAACATAAATTGAACATTTTATGGATATAATCTATAATCATAAAAATGTTTTATTTAAGGAAGTAAATACTCATAATCCCTTCAAAATGGTTTGTAAATAAAATGTGAATTATCCTAAGAATATCCCCCAGGAGTGTCATAACCAAGAGTGCAGCAAGTCCCGTCATTGTGCAACAGTTCCCGTTCAAGTCTATTTCAAAGCGGTGTTTTTGGGTTTTACCCCTAGGTACATCTGTACCAGAGCCGCCTCTACCTGCTCATATCCAGACAGGGTTGTATTACTCATAAAACTCACAAAATCTCTATAATACCAAAATTATAGGAAGTTCTTCTATACTAATCCTCAAAGTCCATCTTAGGTCTATATCCTCTAATCAGAGTTTATCTAAATCTAGCTTCCAAGGTTTGTACTAAACTTCCTTTGATACAAACTGTAATGCCCCAACCATAGTTATCCAGAGTCGGTGCATTATTACATAACATTTGTATGATCACAAAATACCAAGTCTTGAAAGACTGATTAGTTTAGTAGCATTGGAATAACTACATACATTCATAAAGTTTACCTTACATCCTAAAGTGCAAACTACAATAACATCTTGTCTCCACACTCATATCCCCTTATAATATCCCTACAGGTCATTCATAAAATACTTCTACACATCCTGGGAAAAATAAAACATAGAAATGGGTGAGATCAAATGCTCAGTAAGGATAAAAATACAGTGGAAAATTTCATAAATAAGCAAAAACATTTAAGGCAATGTATAACTAAAACAAAATCCTTTTAAACTTGAAATTCAGAATAATGTGGAAAAAATAAAATTAAGTAATTCCATTTACTTATTCACATGGATATTATACTATTCGCATAATCACATGCAATATCTCTAACCACTTTCATAATGATGGAATGCATAATGCCAGACTATCATAACCACATAGTCAAGGCCTTGTGCCAAGACTACAAATATGTCTTTGTCAAGGCCTTGCACCAAGACACTAGTTGGTCTCATGAGACCTACCGATGCATTGAGGAGCTATATAAGGCTCCACCTGTCACTTACTAAGTCCAATTCATTCCTCACATGAACAGGTTTAAACATAACATAAACATTCCTATTAAAACTATGATACGAAATGTCAATACTTCCTCCATAAACCATGAATGGTATAAAAATAACACATCCACAGTCAAACTTATCACAAAACCTTCAATACAATATGGAAGTTTTGTATCATAAAAAATTAACTTCAAATAAGATTAAAATCCATCAAAGGATGTTGACATAGATGAAATCAAAACTATTTGAGAGAAATATCTCTTTTTTGGAAATCATTTAAAAGTCACACATTTATTAAGGAAGTAATTTAAAAGAGATTTTTGAATCAAAGTGTCCCATACCACTTTGAAACTTTTGAAAAGAAATATCATTTCAAAAAATTCATATCCATATAAATAAATCCCTAAAATCATTTTGAAAACATTGACATTAATTAAAAATATTTAGAAAGATAAATCTTTAAAACATTTAAAAGTCTGATCTTGATAAAGAGTACCTTTCAAAAATTCTTAAAATATTTATTTTGAAGTCACATAATTATAAAATAAAGCAATTAATTTCAAAATTTTCTTATAAACTAATTAGGGAAGCTTCAACTATTTTATAACAGTGAAAAATAGCCACACCCACCATATAATATAAAAAAAAGACATTCTTACCTTAATTCTGTCGAAAAGGATAAAAAGGACCTTGTTTGGAAAATGACGGGAAGATTCATTTATAAAATTCTTATAAAAATTCAGACCATTGTATAAATGACTTTAACCCATATTATATAAAATAGCATGAATGATTTGAAATACTTTTTTAAGAAACATGGATGTGGATGATAAAGAGGTCCCAGTAGATAATTACGTATAAACAACCTTGGATAATGAAGAGATTGTGAAATAAACCCTAACCAATTTGGTAACTTATAAAACATACACCCCATGAAAGAGGTATCATACAATGAATATGTAAATACACATAAATTAAAGTGTATTACATAAATAATACAATTATGGGCAGTACATACACCCCACAACAGGTAATAGTGGCAATATGGTACGAATCTCACGGGAATAAGGAGTGTGATGAAAACCACATACCTTGTAATTTTCCTTATTCGAGGGTAGTTTAACCTCCTTCATAATTGTTAAATCATTGTTATTAAATTATACAAGAATTATATACATAAATATGATATCATATATCATCTTTTAATATTTCTTTGTTAATAATATTTTAGTATTATCGTCGTTTCGGGTTTTCACTTACTCGTTTTATTTTATATATTTTGTTTCATAAGCCGTGTTTTTTATGGATATGTTGTATCATATTCATATCCAAAACGATATAAAGTCCATAAAAATTATTTTTAATCAAAAAAGAAGAATTATACTTGAATGGATACGATGGGGAATGAATCGCATCGCGTTCGTGGAGACGGTAGTCCGTACGTACGCACGAACGCTACTTCCATTTTATTTTTCAATTTAAAAGGAATCAAAACCAAATTATACATAGGTATGTTATTATTATAGTATAATATAATATCTTATATTTTTTAATTAATTTCATTAATACCATTGTTTATACATTCCATGTATGGTATTAACGAGTCATATAACTTTGAGGGGGCGGTAGTCCACACTTCCTCAAATGAAATTATCGTGTATATATATACAACATGAAACGAATAATGGTATGCTATAAAATGGAATTTCAGAAGCTTATATATAAAATAAATATTATTAATATCATATTTAATTATAGTTTTATCATAATGGCAACCATGAGAGGTTGTAGGAGATAATTGAACAATCATCATTTCATGAGGAATTTGGTTGTCATCCACATGAACATTATGTTCTTCACCCATTATATGGAGGTGTGAGTAAGTGTCATTCGAATAATTCTCATAAAAATATAATAGTATATTTAGGATACTGGTCATGTTACAAAATAAAATAATAAGAATATTTTATAGGTTGGAGAAGTAAAATAAAAGAAAAGAAGCTAAGAGAAATCGTTACCTTTAATTTGGGTAACTCCCATTGGTTTGAACCAAAAAAGGACTCTTGAAGTGCCTTCTACCTAATTTAAGGCTTCTAAGAGGAGGAGAGGGATGTAAGGATCTTAATTGGGCAGATTTTGGATGAGAAAAAAGGTTTTAGAGGTGTGAGGAATTGGTTAGAAGTGGTGTCCTTTTATAAGGGGGTGGAGGGGCTCTTTAGGAAAAACATAAAATATTATTTTATAATAAATTCTTATTCTGTTTCTACTGGATCCAATGTGGATTATTCAAAGTTTAAGGTGGGTATGTGTCTAAATCATTTCATCCAATATATTTTATACAGGTTTGGCTCACAATATTAACCTTATCATTTTTATTTAACTCTTAGTTAAATAGTTTGACATTTACCATGTCACTTTGTATTTTTATATTATATGGTAAATAAACTTACTATATACTTCCAAGAAACCCCCAAGTGGTACATTAATGATACACATATCATTATAAAAGTCCTTTTATAGAACCTTATATTTTTAGTAATATAATATGAATTATTAATATAATATTTGTTTTAAAAACTCTTTTATGTCAATTTTGACACTATTTAATAATTTATTTTTGTTAAAGATTTAAAAACTTTTTTAATTCGAAACAAATTATTTTAATAAATCATAAAATGTCATATGAATCAATAAAATTCGTGTATGGCATCAAAACTTTCAAATTATATTTATTTTAATATTTATAATACGAATTATTTTATTTTTTCATTAATAATAAAAATATTTCATCATTATTGTGTCATAAATAAAATTAATTATTTAATGTATAAAAATTATAAATAAAATAAAATTATGTAGGAAATAGTTTTATCTTTCTAATTAATATTTATAGTTGAAAATATAACATATATAACCCTATGTAAATATTGTTTTTCTAAATTATATATGCTTATGTCATTTTTGTATTTACTTTAACTTAATTAATATAAAGTGTCATTATCACTTACAAGTGGATCCATGGGGTCCTACAATAGACCCAAAGATTCCCATTGTTTGATATGTATCAACGAATAGGTTTAGGACACATTTTAGGGTAATTTATTATTATTATAATATTATTTTTTACCCTTATTTAGCGGATTTACCTTTTAACCATGGTAAATAAAATATTTACCGAAGAAATTATTCAAAATGTCTAAAAATAAAAGTTACCTATTTACACAATTTGTACCTCCTGATTATAAATATGGAATCTATTTTTCTAAATTCAAAACATAGATTTGGCAGAAATCAATTTAAATTTAATTCTCGTTGTCAAAACAAAAATGGTGTTTTTAAGAAAGAATAACTATAAAAAGATAGACACTTGTTTTTGTCCGGTTTAAATGTGAAATTACGTCTAATGACCAACATTGTATTAAATGGTAAAAATATATTCTAAATTTACTTTAAAACCACTCAAATTCATAATTTATCACTATTAAATATTTTGATTTAAAAAGTTGTTTTAAATAAAAATTTAGTAATTTTCACTATTCATCAAAATATAAAAGTTGTCTAAAATGTACCAAAAATTCACCCTAAGATAATTTAAATATTAAAAATCCAAAAAAAAGAAGTCCATTTTGAAGGATAAAATGTATAAAATTTCAAAAAGTGGGTATTACTATTCATTACGGCTAGTTTGATTTGTTGTGGTGTGTATTAGAACTCGAAGTTGCGTACAACACACGCTACTGTATTATTCAAAGAGAAGCATACCATGGAAGCTTGGGGTGTTACACAATGTAATTATTTGGGCTCTAACATGCTATAGAAAATTCTTAGACTACATATCAACTTATCAAAGCCTATGTTGTAGAAAATCTAAAACATTTGGCATATAGGATACAGTATGTAGAAGTTACCTTGCGCAATTTGGGTCATAAATGAAAAATAGTTTTTTTTATCAATTGTCCTTTCATTTTTTTATTCATTTTAATCATAATAAAAACAATAAAAATGAAAATTTTTGATTGAATTTAATCATTTTTTAGTTACATCAACAATTATGAAAGAGATCACTCTTTTTTGTTAAGACATGGGGCCTAGTCAGCATAGTTATATTTTTATAAGATTATATGGACAAATTTAGAAAATTTGCGCCATTTTATGTCATCACCCTAAGTTTTTTCCTAATCCTTTTAAAAATAAGACATAGTGGATAAGACTTCGAATTTTCTTTAGGCTTCACTTTTATGAGTTTTAAGCCTAAAAAGTTTTGTAAATTTTTCCTTCCATTGTGTTATATTTTACTAGACCACAAAGAGTGTAAGTCTAGAGAGATAAGACTCGACTTTTTTTCATAGTTCCCTTTTCATTTTTTCACCTAGAATGTATTTCATATCTTTTAGTGGGAGGTTTAAAGTCGTGTAGGGCATAATAATGTGAATGGTGTTTTAGGTTGAACAAATTTGACCGTATTTTTTTAAATGATGAACCAAACATGGATTGTTTTCCAAGAATGTTCAGAAATTCTTCAGATACTTCTACGGGAATTTTGAGTCACATTTTTTGATTTCCAAATCTAAAACATGTTATGAGAGATGTATGTGAGGAATGGTTGCAGAACAAATTCTAGAAGCAGTTTCATGCACAATATTTTCATGGATAATAGGAATAGAGGATGTCTCTTCAAAGGAAGAAATTATCATTGTTTCAAAACCCCATTTTGTGGTAGATATTTGGAAAAGTCAACAAGGGCATGTTACATCATAGTCAAATAGCAGAAAACTCTAGTAGACAATCCATTTATGTGGTATACTTATTAGAATTGAACTAGGGTATATTATATAATAGTTAGAAAATTAATCTCTCTATATTTACAACATTCTATTATTGATGGTGAATGAAGTTTATGGAGATTCATATTTCTTGAAATAAGGATGGTTGGGTTGCCCAGGGCATATGTCTGAGAGTGAACATGATATTTATAATGGAAATGGACATGAATGGGAGACTACTCTTATGAAAATTTGACTTTTGTGAAGGAGGGTAAAAAAATTTAAATGAATGTTGTCATGGGGATGGACCCTTTTTAACAAAAATTAAAGCATTATGATATTTAATATCATGTGACCAGGACATTGACCATGTAGTTTAATAACGTACAGAAAGGAAGTTGTTATATATTTTAATGTCTGCCAACTATGATGTTATTCTATGTATTTTGACATCATACAGTGCGGAAATTATGGGGGGGTATAATTTAAGGTCTCTAGATTTGATTGAAATGTTTATGATTCTTCCATTCTTGGAAATTCTTCTGGGAATGTGTTATCATTTTCCAGTGTGGCGAAGGTAATGTTGTAATTTTTAATCTTGTGATTTTTGGATATGAAGATTAGTATGGGGGAATGGGATTATGGAGATAGAGGAGGTCTCTTAAAAGGATGAAGTTACCCATGGTTGAAACCCCTGTTTCATGTGTGACTTTGTTCAAAGCCAACTGGTGTGTGTTACAGTATTGTCAAGTAGTGGAATACTTTGGTTACCAACACCTGAAGATTTATGGATGACTTATGAAAAGACAAATGGGGCGTGTTACAACATAGTCATTAAAAGTAGTTCTTAAGGAATATGACATTCTATTGTTCATGGAAGAAGGAATTTTATGGAGATTCTGATCTCCCCAAACACAGATTTTCATTTGAGAAAGGAAAATAAATGAATAGTGGTGGTGAATTTTAAGTCAAAATTACCTCATAAATGAATAAAACGTTTCCTATGAAGTTCTAACCACAAAATATATAAATAATTGTGATTTTAATTTTATTTCATGTTGTCATGACTGTGTATTATGGAAATGGTTAGTAATATATGGCTTACCAGACCAATATCATTCTGATGTACTTTAAAATGTGAGGGAGGAAATTCTAAACACTGATGTTAGGGGTTCTGTGATAAGGAAAAATGATATGGGACATGTATTTGGGGAATGTCCATTGACCAAATTTTAAAAATGGCTTCCAATATAATTTCACTAATGATTATGGGGACAAAATAGGATTATTTTGAGGATTAGGTTTCCATTGGTTGTAAAACCTGTTTTGTGGGATACTTTATGCCAAGCCAAGTGGGGCGTGTTACAATGTAGTAAAATAGTGTCATCTTCTAGATAATAGTTATATTACAAGAGAGACTTATAAAAATACAACTACGGCATGCTATAGAATAATCAGTAAAAGGAGTCCTTAAATATCAGACATTATATCACTGGTACCTAGAGAAATATTATGATGATCTGAAAGTGCCTAATATTAGAAGTATGGAGTGTATAAGTGGAATTTGTGAACATAAAGGATATACTTGGACTTATATCATACATGGATTATAGATTCCTTTTCATAGATCCAACTCATATGTTAGAAAGGGCATCTCTGTCTCCTTGTTGGACTCTTGAATGAGGGAACCCAAATTAAGATCTTCTGTGTATATAATTATTTATATGCAGGAGAGGGAGGGTTTTTCTTTACCGTATGGATGAGACCTAGAAATATGGTCTAGGAATCACTAGGAATATTATTGAAATGATAATCTAGCCACATGTAGTTCTTAGGGAACCATGTAGTTTAAATTCATACAAAAAGAACATGAACTACACATTTTAGCGTCATGCAGTAAGGACAAATATGAATCGATGTGAAAAAGGAATATTGTGGTTTGACCTATTGTAACGACCCAAACTTTTTTTAATGAAAATTTCTCTTGACCTAATTAAATATCTTATTATGTAAAATTGTTTGGTTTTATGTTTTTTGATTCAAAATACCACTAATAATTGTTATTTTTGCTAATATAGTTGTTGAATAGTGATCACATGATTAGCATAAATATAGGGCTTCAACAAAACAAATTTACTTAGACAAAGGAAGAAATGGCCTCATCTAGAAGAATTACCTCCTACGAATCCCATTTATTGGAGTTCATAATGAAGGTAGCATCACTAGAATTCGGTCTTGACCAAGCCCAAGATGAGCTTCAACACGTTAAGCTCAAGCAGAACCGCATATAGGAGAAGTGGAAGTTAATTGAGATTACCACCCGAGCAATGTTATCCAATCCATCCCAAGAGTCTGTCACCATCACACACCTTACCCTTAGGTATTATGAAGGAGTTTTAATGGGTTTTGTAACATGACCCTATCACTATGACTATGTACATTATTTCTGTATAATGAATATACATTCATTTTATTATTGTTACTTTTTAAATAGTTTTAAAGCAAAAATAGTATTTTTAGTTAATATTTAATTAAGAGATCTATTTTTGATAAATTAATGTATTTTTTAATTAAATAATATTTTAATAGAATATTTTTACTAAATTACTTTTTATTAAATATAAATGATCGTATAATTTTAAGAATACAATTATAATTATTATAAAGGATTGAAATCCATTTTTTTCAAAACCCATGAATTTCTATAAATGTATTTGTTTATTATAAAAGTAAAAATTACCATATTTAGAAAATTATTTAGATAAAATAATTATTATTTTTGGAATTAGGATGTTGAAATTATCCAACATCTATTTTTTCATAATTTTTTGAGACAATTGAATTTTTTGTTAAAAATTAAACACCATTTAATTATATAATGTATTTTATGACATCATAATGACCCAATAATTATGTAATAAAATACTATAAATGATAGTTTCGGCCAATATATGTTTTATCCATAATATAATGTGATTTTATATTTATTTGTTTAATTTTATGGTGCTTTAGTGGACCCTACAAGAATTGTAAAACAATTTAACTTTTAAAATTATTTCATGGAGAGTGTGACTCACCTTCACATAAGCAAGCCTAATATATTATGAGTATCGGACATGATACATAGAATATATATTTTCCACTCCAATTTTTCAAAAATCATGGGCAAAACCATGGTATGGTTTGTGTTTTTTATTAATTTAATGTGTAGTGTCCATAACCTAAATAATAAAGAATTCCCTCTACTTTCCTATATAATCCTACCCAAGATCCCACTTCCTCTTCACTCATAGACTTTGGAGCTTGACCAAACCCTTCCCTCCTCTTTCTAGAATCCTCCCAAGGTGCCCCTGTAACACCCCAGGATTTCAGAGTGTGTTATTTCGTAAAAATAATTCAATAACTTGCACTACACGCAACACCGAGTTCAATCACACCATTAAAAGAGGTCATGAATAGTATTAACTACATTTTGAACTTTATATAATCCTTATAATTTTAGAATCCCTATTATGAGTTTCTTAGTCATAATGCAAGAACAAATTCATTTTCAGTATTGCACTTTTATCAACTTTTAATAGTGAACCCTTTTTAAATACAATATTTTAAACTTTTTGACTAAATGGGGACATCAAAAAATTTAAAATAAAACATCCCAAGCTTCCACGGTACGCTTTCCTTTGAATAAAACAGTAGCGTGTGTTGTACGCAGCTTCGAGTTTTAACACACACCACAACCGATCAAACTAGCCGTTATGAATAGTAATACCTAATTTTTGAAATTATATATATTTTATATTTTAAAATGGACTTCATTTTTGGATTCGGAATATCGAATTTAGCCTAAGGTGAAATTTTGGTACTTTTCGGATAACTTTCATATTTTGATGAATAGTGAAAATTACTAAATTTTAATTAAAAACAACTTTTTTAATCAAAATAATTAATAGTGATAAATTATGAATTTGAGTGGTTTTAAAGTATATTTAGAATATATTTTTACCATTTAATATAATGTTGGTAATTGGACATAATTTTACAATTAAACCGAACATAAACAAGTGTCAATCTTTTGATAGTTATTATCTCTTAAAAACAAGCTTTTTGTTTTGACAGCGGGAATTAATTTTAAATTAATTTCTGCCACTTCTGTGTTTTAATTTTAGAAAAATGGATTCCATATTTGGAATCAGGATGTTCAAATTGTGTAAATAGGTAACTTTTATTTTTAGACATTTTGAATAATTACTGCGGTAAATATTTTATTTACCATGGTTAAGGGTAAATCCGGTAAATAAGGGTTAAAAATAATATTATAATAATACTAAATTACCCTAAAACGTGTCTTAACCCTATTGGCTGATAGATGGTCGACCATGGGCATCTTTGGGTCTATTTTGGGACCCCATGGATCCACTTGTAAGTGATAATGACACTTTATTTTAATTAAGTTAAAATGAATACAAAAATGACATAAGCATATATCTTTTAGCAAAAAAATTGTTACATAGGGTTATATATGTTGGATTTTAGATTATAAATATTAATTAGAAAGATAAAAAGATTTACTACATAATGATATTTTATTTATAATTTTTAGACATTATATAATATATTTTATTTATGACACAATGATGATGTAGTAATTACTATAATAGTGCAAAATTAAAATAATTGATATTATAAATACCCAAATAAATATAATATGAAACTTTTAATGAATTAAACTAATTTTCTAGGATAATATGATATATTAGGATAGATTTAATTGACTTTATTCGAAGTAATCAATCTGTTATAAGTTTCACAAAAATCAATTATTGAATAGTGTCAAAATTGACATAAAACAGTTCTTAAAACAAATATTATATTATTAATTGATATTAAATTCCTAAAAATCTAAGGTTCGGCCAAGAGACTTATATCATGATAGGTTCATCATTAATGGACCACATGGGGGTCTTTTGGATGTATATAGTAAGTTTATTAACCATATTATATAAAAATACAAAGAGACATTGTAAAAGTGAAACTAATTAACTTAGAGTTAATACTTAAAGATAAGGTTAATATAAGTACCCAAACCTGTCTAAATTCTATTGGTTGAGTTGTTTTCGACCCATCCCCACCTTAACCTTTGAATAGTCAACTTTGGAGCCATTAGAAACCGAATATGAATTTATTATAAATTAATATTTCTAGCTTTTCCAAAGGTGCCCCTCACCCCTCTTATAAAAGGGCACTCCTCCTTCTCATTTCTTCACACCTCTAAAGCCTTTTGGTTCGGACAAACTCTGCCCAAATACTCTCCCAACATCCCTAAATACAACCTAGAGGCCTTAGTTTGATCAGAAAGCCATCCTAAGGAGCCCTTTTGATCAAATCAAAAGGAAGAACCCGAAGAAGAGGTAATGATTTCACCACCCTTCTCCAAGTTCATTTCTTCTTCCACTTCTTCTTCCTTTGTTCTTATCATTCTAAAATAATAACTCCAGTATCTCACATATACTGTGATGTTATTATAAATATGGTACAATCATATTCAGTATTCTATCCACCCTTTGAATAACATGTCGCCATACGTGCGTACGTACGGCTTACCGTCTCCACGTCGTGGTGTAATTGTTATTCAATATAATATTATTTGGATGGGTATAATAATGATGTGTAACTCATGTAAATAATAAATATAACATGTTAATGATTCTGTATATATGATATACCATCCATTTATATATTATTTTAATATCAAAAGAATGATATTGTCGCTCGTGCGTACGTACGGACTACCGTCTCCACGAACGCGATGAGATTCATTCTCCATCGTATCAATTCAAGTATAATTATCATTTGATGATTTAAAAATGATGTTTAAGGACTGGATATCATTCTGGATATGAATAAGATACAACAACCATGGCTTATGTTACAAAACATATAAAAGAAAATGAGTAAGTTAACTCCCGAAACGACGATAATTCTAAGATATTATTAACAAATCAATGTTAAAAGATCATATATGATATCATATTAAAATATATGATTCTTGTATAATTTAATAACAATTATTTCACCATTATACAGGAGGTTAACCTACCCCAACCAAGGAAAAGTACAAGGTAAGGGTTATTTCACAATCTCTTCATTATCCGAGGTTGTTTATACGTAATAATCTACTGGGATCTCTTTATCATCCACATCCATGTTTCTTAAAAATGTATTTCAAAACATTTTTACTATTTACTAAAATATGAGTTAAAGTCATTTATACCCTTTTTGACTTTTATAAGTGGTTTATAAAGGAATCTTTCCGTCATTTTCAAAACAAGGTCCTTTTTAACCTTTTCGACAGAATTGAGGTAAGAATGTTTTTTTAACTTATACGGAGGGTGCGGTTATTTTACGCCGTTATAAAATCTTCAAAGCTTTCCTTACAAGCTTATAAGAATATTTTCAAAGAAAATGTTTTATTTTATATGGATCTTAAATGATTTCAAAATAAAAGGAGATATTTCTTTAAAAAGAATTTTGATTTCATCTATGTCAACATCCTTTGATGGATTTTAAGATTATTTGAAGTTGATTTATTATGATACAAAACTTCTATATTGTATTGAAGGTTTTGTGATATGTTTGACTATGGATGTGCTATTTTTATACCATTCATAGTTTATGGTGAAATTATTGACATTTCATAAGCTAGTTTTAATACGAATGTTTATGTTATGTTTAAACCTTTTCATATGGGAATGCATTGGACTTAATAAGTGACGGGTGGAGCCCGCTATAGCTCCTCGATGCATCGGTAGGTCTCATGAGACAAACTAGTGTCTTGGCACAAGGCCTTGACAAAATATTATTTGTATTCTTGGCACGAGGCCTTGACTATGTGGTTATGATAGTCTGGCATTATGCACTCCAACATTATGAAAGTGGTTATTGATTTTTGCATGTGATTATTCGATTAGTAGAATATCCATGTGAATAAGTAAATGGCATTATTTTCATTTTACATTTGCCATACTATGTTGAAGTTCAAGTTTAAAAGGCTTTTGCTTTAGTAATTCATTGCCTTAAATGTTTATGCTTATTTTTGAATGTTCCGCTATATTGTTATCCTTACTGGGCATTTGAGCTCACCCCTTTTCTATGTTTTATTTTTGCCCAGGATGTGAAGATTGTAAGTTATGAATGACCTGCAGAGATATTATGAGGGGATTATAGTGTGGACTGTGGAAACATTATGTTGTTGTAGTAGTTTTTCATTTTATGATGTAATGTAAAACTTATGAATATATCTAGTGTTTCCAAGGCTACTAAACCAATCGGTCTTTCGAGATTTGATCTTTCTTGTGATCATACCAATGTTATGTAATTAATGCACCGACTCTGGGTAACTGGGGTCGGGGCGTTACAGTTGGTATCAGAGGAAGTTTAGTACAATCCTTGGAAGCTAGATTTAGATAAAATCTGATTAGAGCACGTATACCTAAGATGAACCTTGAGGATTAGTATAGAAGAACTTCCTAGAATTTTGGTATTGTAGAGATTTTGTGAGTTTTTCGAGCAATACATCCCTATCTGGATACGAGCAGGTAGAGGCGGCTCTGGCACAGATGTACCTAGGGGTAAAACCCGAAAACACCGCTTTGAGCTAGACTCGAACGGGAACTGGTGCACGACAACGGGCCTTGCTGCACTCTTGGTTACGACACTCCCGGGGGATATGCTTAGGATAACTCTCATTTTCTTTACAAATCATTATGAAGGGTTTATGAGTATATACTTCCTCAAAGAAAACATTTTTATGATTATGGATTATATCCATAAATAGTTCAATTTATGTTAAGTGTTTTATAAGTATGGGATTATGTATTTCGATTCATAAACTGATCTAGTTTATGCAATTGTTTAGAAATGGCGCCCAGTAGAAGGAATGAGAACTCCAGAAATGCACATGATCCAAAGAGAAGGAAGGATCATATCTTTCATGGTCTTAAGCTAGAATTTATAAGAGAAATAGTCTCCCATGTATTATCATCATATGAAGAAATAATATCATGTGTTGATAAGATAAGTAAAGATTTTACTGAGTCCTATGGCTTTGAAGGGAAGCAAGAGAAGAAAATGATGAAAGAGAGAAAGATGGATAAAGGGAAGAGGGAAAAGAAGATTTTTCCCATATGTGGTAACTGTGGAAAGAAACACCCTGGAACTTGCCTGAAAGGAATGGGAGTTTGTTATAAGTGTGGAGAAAAAGGGCACAAAGTACATGACTGCAAGGGTAAGAAAATGGTTTCAAATGTACAATGCTTCATTTGCAAGGAGTTTGGACACTACGGGAACCTATGTCCCAGTCATCAAACTATGCCACAAATGATGTTATTGGATAATAATCAAGTTATGATACTACCACAGATGAAGAGGAATGATTAGAGTTCTTATGTTGATTATGTCAATTGAGTGTGTATCAACAATTTACTTGTTATAATAATTATGGAGTATGTAAGGATTGTACTGCAGTACTATTTCATTAAGGACTTGAGATTTTGTGGAACGGAGAAAAGTGACTCAATAGCAGGATAAAGTTTTGGAAAATATATGGTTGAGAGAATGACAAACCATAATATAGTTCTGATACCGAGGTAGTGATTTTGGAATAATACATGATTGTTTTGGATAAATTATATTGGATATTCTTGACTACCTTGGAACTGATTAATGATTTGTATATTCCATCATTGTTGGGGTTTAAAACATTTTTGGATTAATGAAGTATATCCAGCATTCTATATGGAATAAGGGAGCAAGAATGTAATCAATAAGGAATATAGTAATTCAGGATGTTTCAGTGTATTAAAAGAATACAAGATGAAGGTATTCATATGATATTACAGGGTAAAAAGAATCTACATTATGCTTACCTTCCTTATAAATGCTGGACTATGAGTTTGGACAGAAGTATTTTGGATAGTTCTATTTTGGATTATTTTGGATTGCCATAAAAGGACAACCTGGAGGTCGGGCGGCAACCCGTCGCGTCCGGCAAGGCTGCGAGACTTGAACCCGCAACCGAAGGGCGACAAGGGTGTATCACCTACCACTGGCCCAATAGATGTCCTGGATTAAATAATGTAGTTTTTTTTAAAAGATCTGGTAGATGAATTATAAATTCGTTTATTTTGGAACCCTATACGAATAGTGTAAATAGAATTTTTTACATTCTATTATCTTTTAGAGTGAAAGATGAGTTTGTGGTAGAAATTTATTAAAGGATAAAACTATAATTATAAAGTAAGTATATCTCCTTATTATCTTAGCCAATCTCATAAATAAATTCCTCAACATTAATAAAAGGAACATAGAACAAAAATGTTTTCCTAGATGGTACCTTAAATCATTGCTAATTTATGGCTTTGGGATTGTTGGCCTTTTCATAGCCATGTTCTCTACCACTCTCCATCAGATAATTGATGGTTAGATTTCTCTTCCATATCCATATTTTCCTACATGGAACCCTAGTATGTGTTATTTTCGGTAATCTTCATACTTCCCACTCTTTATTTTAAATAGAGGCCCCATTAATTCATTTTTCGATGTGGGATTTCAACTAAGATATTTTGAAACGTCAAAAATGTGTTATCCTAATACCCTATATTTTGTTGAACCGATGGTACTTCAAATCATCATAGATTGATGGGTTTAAGGACCTCAATTTTATACTTGTTTGTGATTGATGACCTCAATCACTACCTATAAATATTTACGTTTTTCCTCCAATTATATGTCTCTAATTGCCACCAATGTTCTCCTAATCGAGATCATAATTTGGTGGTGACCCTTTCATTTCTCTTTTCCTCATATTAAGACTAAATTTTAGTAACCCAATTTCCGATGTGGGTTTTCCCACAAATATATTTTCTACTTTCAACCTTTTATTTTCGAAGAACAATTTCAAATTACGAGGACGCAATTTATTGAAGGAGGGGAGAATGTAACACCCCAGGATTTCAGAGTGTGTTATTTCTTAAAAATAATTCAATAACTTGCACTACACGCAACACCGAGTTCAATCACACCATTAAAAGAGGTCATGAATAGTATTAACTACACTTTGAACTTTATATAATCCTTATAATTTTAGAATCCCTATTATGAGTTTCTTAGTCATAATGCAAGAACAAATTCATTTTCAGTATTGCACTTTTATCAACTTTTAATAGTGAACCCTTTTTAAATACAATATTTTAAACTTTTTGACTAAATGGGGACATCAAAAAATTTAAAATAAAACATCCCAAGCTTCCACGGTACGCTTTCCTTTGAATAAAATAGTAGCGTGTGTTGTACGCAACTTCGAGTTTTAACACACACCACAACCGATCAAACTAGCCGTTATGAATAGTAATACCTAATTTTTGAAATTATATATATTTTATATTTTAAAATGGACTTCATTTTTGGATTCGGAATATCGAATTTAGCCTAAGGTGAAATTTTGGTACTTTTCGGATAACTTTCATATTTTGATGAATAGTGAAAATTACTAAATTTTAATTAAAAACAACTTTTTTAATCAAAATAATTAATAGTGATAAATTATGAATTTGAGTGGTTTTAAAGTATATTTAGAATATATTTTTACCATTTAATATAATGTTGGTCATTGGACATAATTTTACAATTAAACCGAACATAAACAAGTGTCAATCTTTTGATAGTTATTATCTCTTAAAAACACGCTTTTTGTTTTGACAGCGGGAATTAATTTTAAATTAATTTCTGCCACTTCTGTGTTTTGATTTTAGAAAAATGGATCCATATTTGGAATCAGGATGTTCAAATTGTGTAAATAGGTAACTTTTATTTTTAGACATTTTGAATAATTACTGCGGTAAATATTTTATTTACCATGGTTAAGGGTAAATCCGGTAAATAAGGGTTAAAAAATAATATTATAATAATACTAAATTACCCTAAAACGTGTATTAACCCTATTGGCTGATACATGGTCGACCATGGGCATCTTTGGGTCTATTTTGGGACCCCATGGATCCACTTGTAAGTGATAATGACACTTTATTTTAATTAAGTTAAAATGAATACAAAAATGACATAAGCATATATCTTTTAGCACAAAAATTGTTACATAGGGTTATATATGTTGGATTTTAGATTATAAATATTCATTAGAAAGATAAAAAGATTTCCTACATAATGATAGTTTATTTATAATTTTTAGACATTAAATAATATATTTTATTTATGACACAATGATGATGCAGTAATTACTATAATAGTGCAAAATTAAAATAATTGATATTATAAATACCCAAATAAATATAATATGATACTTTTAATGAATTAAACTAATTTTCTAGGATAATATGATATATTAGGATTGATTTAATTGACTTTATTAGAAGTAATCAATCTGTTATAAGTTTCACAAAAATCAACTATTGAATAGTGTCAAAATTGACATAAAAGAGTTCTTAAAACAAATATTATATTATTAATTGATATTAAATTCCTAAAAATCTAAGGTTCGGCCAAGAGACTTATATCATGATAGGTTCATCATTAATGGACCACTTGGGGGTCGTTTGGATGTATATAGTAAGTTTATTAACCATATTATATAAAAATACAAAGAGACATTGTAAAAGTGAAACTAATTAACTTAGAGTTAATACTTAAAGATAAGGTTAATATAAGTACCCAAACCTGTCTAAATTCTATTGGTTGAGTTGTTTTCGACCCATCCCCACCTTAACCTTTTAATAGTCAACTTTGGAGCCATTAGAAACCGAATATGAATTTATTATAAATTAATATTTCTAGCTTTTCCAAAGGTGCCCCTCACCCCTCTTATAAAAGGGCACTCCTCCTTCTCATTTCCTCACACCTCTAAAGCCTTTTGGTTCGGCCAAACTCTGCCCAAATACTCTCCCAACATCCCTAAATACAACCTAGAGGCCTTAGTTTGATCAGAAAGCCATCCTAAGGAGCCCTTTTGATCAAATCAAAAGGAAGAACCCGAAGAAGAGGTAATGATTTCACCACCCTTCTCCAAGTTCATTTCTTCTTCCACTTCTTCTTCCTTTGTTCTTACCATTCTAAAATAATAACTCCAGTATCTCACATATACTGTGATGTTATTATAAATATGGTACAATCATATTCATTATTCTATCCACCCTTTGAATAACATGTCGCCATACGTGCGTACGTACGGCTTACCGTCTCCACGTCGTGGTGTAATTGTTATTCAATATAATATTATTTGGATGGGTATAATAATGATGTGTAACTCATGTAAATAATAAATATAACATGTTAATGATTCTGTATATATGATATACCATCCATTTATATATTATTTTAATATCAAAAGAATGATATTGTCGCTCGTGCGTACGTACGGACTACCGTCTCCACGAACGCGATGAGATTCATTCTCCATCGTATCCATTCAAGTATAATTATCATTTGATGATTTAAAAATGATGTTTAAGGACTGGATATCATTCTGGATATGAATAAGATACAACAACCATGGCTTATGTAACAAAACATATAAAAAAAATGAGTAAGTTAACTCCCGAAACGACGATAATTCTAAGATATTATTAACAAATCAATGTTAAAAGATCATATATGATATCATATTAAAATATATGATTCTTGTATAATTTAATAACAATTATTTCACCATTATACAGGAGGTTAACCTACCCCAACCAAGGAAAAGTACAAGGTAAGGGTTATTTCACAATCTCTTCATTATCCGAGGTTGTTTATACGTAATAATCTACTGGGATCTCTTTATCATCCACATCCATGTTTCTTAAAAATGTATTTCAAAACATTTTTACTATTTACTAAAATATGAGTTAAAGTCATTTATACCATTTTTGAATTTTATAAGTGGTTTATAAAGGAATCTTTCCGTCTTTTTCAAAACAAGGTCCTTTTTACCCTTTTCGACAGAATTGAGGTAAGAATGTTTTTTTTAACTTATACGGAGGGTGCGGTTATTTTACGCCGTTATAAAATCTTCAAAGCTTTCCTTACAAGCTTATAAGAATATTTTCAAAGAAAATGTTTTATTTTATATGGATCTTAAATGATTTCAAAATAAAAGGAGATATTTCTTTAAAAAGAATTTTGATTTCATCTATGTCAACATCCTTTGATGGATTTTAAGATTATTTGAAGTTGATTTATTATGATACAAAACTTCTATATTGTATTGAAGGTTTTGTGATATGTTTGACTATGGATGTGCTATTTTTATACCATTCATAGTTTATGGTGAAATTATTGACATTTCGTATGCTAGTTTTAATACGAATGTTTATGTTTTGTTTAAACCTTTTCATATGGGAATGCATTGGACTTAATAAGTGACGGGTGGAGCCCGCTATAGCTCCTCGATGCATCGGTAGGTCTCATGAGACAAACTAGTGTCTTGGCACAAGGCCTTGACAAAATATTATTTGTAGTCTTGGCACGAGGCCTTGACTATGTGGTTATGATAGTCTGTCATTATGCATTCCAACATTATGAAAGTGGTTATTGATTTTTTCATGTGATTATTTGATTAGTAGAATATCTATGTGAATAAGTAAATGGCATTATTTTCATTTTACATTTGCCATACTATGTTGAAGTTCAAGTTTAAAAGGATTTTGCTTTAGTAATTCATTGCCTTAAATGTTTATGCTTATTTTTGAATGTTCCGCTATATTGTTATCCTTACTGGGAATTTGAGCTCACCCCTTTTCTATGTTTTATTTTTTCCCAGGATGTGAAGATTGTAAGTTATGAATGACCTGCAGAGATATTATGAGGGGATTATAGTGTGGACTGTGGAAACATTATGTTGTTGTAGTAGTTTTTCATTTTATGATGTAATGTAAAACTTATGAATATATCTAGTGTTTCCAAGGCTACTAAACCAATCGGTCTTTCGAGATTTGATCTTTCTTGTGATCATACCAATGTTATGTAATTAATGCACCGACTCTGGGTAACTGGGGTCGGGGCGTTACAGCCCCAATCTTCTAATAACCCTTTATCAAGCCTCTCCCAAGCCTTTGGGATCACACTTCCATGTAAGGGATTTCTCCCTTTCTCATTTTTGTCCGAATTTCATTACGTTGTTATGCACTTTTATTTTCAATTCAAAATGTTTGGGTATGATTTCACACCTCCCCGATACTAATCTCTTTATTTTTTGATGATTATATATCTATTTCTCTCTCATTAATGCCTCCCATGTAGACCTGTTCCATGCCGAAATTTCATAAGAAATTTATCTCTCCTCATTTACATTTAAGTAATTATTTTGTACTGTGAATCTAAATTCCATTACATAGGTTGGTACATGTATATATATTACCCCTTTACTACCCATTTCATATAAATATGATGATATGCCCCTTTCTCTCTCGTAAAATATTTGTTTATGAATTCTTATGTCATGTCGTTATGTTGCTGAAATTACACCGTGATTTTCCAAGCCACGGTCATTGTGTAGTGAATACCATGCCCACTTCTCTATCAAGGGTATTCACCATTATAAACATTTAATTATTGGTTATCAAGTTTCATTTATGAATTCCTAATTCCTTTATAATGGAATAAATTATGATGTTTAATGAATACATATTGTATGATCTATTTGGCACACTTATGCATGAAATGAAATGATTAAGAAGGGTGTGCCCTGATAGTGCTACAATGCATTGGGTAAAGATTAGTATCATGACTGTAGAGACCCATATCTTGACGTACATGGACATTACATTACATTTGCGGAATACTTAGTATATAACAAAAACACACACTAAAGGATCGTAATAGTTTAGTGTCTTTGGAAACTCGGAACGTAATCTTCTAATCGTGGTGAAAGTTCTTCAATATCTCCCATAAAGGTCATCCCTTTTTTCTACCTAAAACCTTTCTTTATATCCTGGGAAAAAAAACATAAAAGGGTGAGCTCAAATGCTCAGTAAGGGTAAACAAAGGAAATATCAATCACATAATTTTCATAAGAACATAACATTTTTGGAAATCTTAACCTGCAAAAGAGAGCATAATTTCATAACATGGGATAAATCATAGTAGTGAAATGAAATCATAACTTAAAACATTACTCATTGTGGCATACACACATAATCATAGAGAATCATTTCTTGTTAGTCAAGACTCATTGCCAAGACTATCTTAGTGGACAAAGTCCCTTTCTGAATCGAGTAATCCTCGTTTCAGTCCTGTTTCACTGAACCGGTATAACCTACCATTCCAGCCATGTCTATCTCATGAGATATATAATCTTTACCCAATGCATTGGAGGGAGATATAGGTCCCACCCATCTCTTAATGAATCCTTTCTTATGTGTGCCACAAAATCATAAATCATATATCATTTCATAACCCATGTAACAAAAATGGGATTCTTAAACAACATGACATCATAAAACCATTCATATAAGATAAATGAATTCATAAACATAATTCCATCACAACATAGTCAAATCAATGTAAAAATATGGATAGAAACAGAACTCTTTATTATCTTAGATGGAAAATAATTTTGATAAAACACTTGAATTGAATTCTTGAGGAAAATATCCTTTCTTCTTCAAAATCAATTTCTTTTCACAAAACATCATGCAACTTTAAAAGAAAGAGATTTTATTGAAAATAGTCATGAAATATTTTAGAGGAAGCTTCATGAAAATAAGGCTTTATAAAACAGTAGAAATCCGTTCGTGCCGTATAAGTTAAAAAAAACATTCTTCGTACTTTTGTCGGAAAAGTCAAAAAGTACCTCGTACGACAAAAGATTCCTTTCATACATATTACTAAAAACTCACCGAAGGGTAAAAATGGATTTAAACAATTATAGGTGGATGGAAATAATATTACATTTTGATGAAACATGGATGTGGATGATAAAATACACCCCAGTAAATACTTACGAATAAACAATCTCGGATAAAAATGAGATTGTGATATTTCCCTTACCTTATGTCCGACTTGCTTTGTAAGTGTCCAAACCTCCTGTATAATGATTTAAATCATGTTATTGACTTATTCCAGAATCATATTCATTGTTATGATATCATATATGGTTCACTTATGACATTATATTACCCGTTCTTTTGTAAATTCCATGTTAAAGAAGCGTTTTGGGTAAAATCGTTTCATTTATCGTAGGTGTTTTGACTTGTTGTTCTTGACATCATTATTACTTATATCATGATTTACTTACTTCCAGAATATAAAATATGATTTATATATCATATATATTCAGTATATATATATATAATAGATAGATAAATAAAATGAAAAACACCGTTCATGGAGACGGTAGTCCGTACGTACGCATGAACGTTGTTTTACTTTCCTTATTGTCTTGAAATGGAAGTAAGTAGATGACATACATATATATATACATAAATCCAGTAGCTTTATAATGTAATATATTTCATTATTATTTCTTATATATACTTTATAATCATTCTTAAATGGTTAACATGGAGAATGAATCTCATCGCGTCGTGGAGACGGTATTCCGTACGTACGCACGAGCGATGATATCATTTCTATAAATATTGAATTGAATTGGAGTGGATTATACAATATATCAGAATCAATATGATGTTGTAATAACTATGTATAGTTATTCTTTACACCATTATACCCATCCATGTAAGGTGGTGGTGGAAAATAGATTACACCACGGCGTGGAGACGGTATTCCGTACGTACGCACGCGCGGTGATTTCTTTTTTCGTAGGATGGATAGATGGTGAAATAGGGTTGTTTCATACTTATAATAACATATCAGTATATGAGTGATACTGATGTTATTACTTCATAATGAAACAACCTAAGAAGAAGAAGTGGAAGAAGAAATAAAGATGAAAGAATTGGTAACGGTAATTACCTCTTCTTTGAAGTGCCTCTTTGAGACCTCCTCTTAGGGCACTAAAATTGGTCTTTGAGGAAGACCAGAACCTCTAGGATGTTTCTAGGGAAGTGGAGAGGAGAAATTGGCAGGGGTTGGCCGATCTTGAGTGCTCAAATTTGTGTGAGGAGGAGGGGGAGGAGGTGTCCTTTTATAGGGGAGGAGAGGGGCACCTTAGGAATTCTTAAAAATATTAATTTATAATAAATCTAACCCCACTTAAAAACCTCCAAAAATGACTCATATTCGAAGCTTAGATGCGATAGGGTTGTAATATCATCAACCAATCAAATTTAGACATGTTTGGATCTTATTTTAAACCTTATCAATTAGATTTAACTCTAAGTTAAATAATTTGACTTTTACCGTGTCTTTTTGTTTTCTTTCACTATATGGTTAATAAACTTACTATAACATGCCAAACGAACCCCAAATTGTTTATTATTAATATATATATCCTTATCTAAGTCATTTGGCCTAACCTTAGATTTTTAGGAATAAAATAACAATTAATAATATAATATTTGATTTAAAAACTATTTTGTGTCAATGTTGACACTATTTGATATATGATTTTTTTGAAAGTCATAACAGAATTAAATGTTCGAACTAAGTTGATTAAATCAACATTAATATATCATAGTAACCTAAAAAATTAGTGGAATTCATAAAAAATCTCAAATTACATTTATTTTGGTGTTTATAACATCAATTATGTCAATATTTCATTAATAAGATAATTACTGCATCATCGTTGTGTCATAAATAAAATAAATTATTTTATGTCTAAAAATTACAAATAAAATACCATCATGTAGGAAATCCTTTTAGCTTTCTAAGGAATATTTACAATCGAATTTATCTTATGTATAACCCCATATTAAAAATGATTTACTTATTAAACTTTGATTTTAACTATTTTAACTTTTCTTTAAATAAATTAATAATAAATGTCCTAATCTAATCCAAGTGGGCCTAAATGGTCATATTTTATTCCTAAGTTTGTTTTTGGTCGAATTACACTTGTCCAATAGAATTAGGACATGTGTTAGGGTAATAGTAATATCATATTTACCCTTAGTTACCCTATTTACTATTAACCGCGGTAAAAAAAAGTAAAAAGTTACTATTCACCAAAAAATTATTTTCTTCTCATTGAACCACATTTTAGTCCTTGATATTAACCGTGTCTCTCGGATTTTCGAAATTCCATTCACAGAAGCGGCAAAATTAAGTTTTATGAAAAATTCAGTTTTTTTAACTACCACTTAGTAGTTTCACTATTCATCAAAAATTGATGTTTTTCAGAATAATGCCAAAATTTCATCCTAAGCTATATTTCATATTCCGAATTCAAAAATGAAATCTATTTTACCAAATTCATAACATAGAAGTTGCATTAATTAATTTTATAATTAAATCCCGCTGTTAAAATAAATAGCGTGTTTTTAGGAAACAATATATATCAAAAGATTGACACTTGATTATGTCTTGTTTAAATGTGAAATTACAACCAATGTCCAACATTGTATTAAATTGTAAAAATATATTCTAAATATACTTTAAAACCACTCAAATTAATAATTTATCACTATTAATTATTTCGATTAAAAAAGTTGTTTTTAATTATAATTTAGTAATTTTTCACTATTCATCAGAATATGAAAGTTATCCGAAAAGTACCAAAATTTCACCTTAGGCTAAATTCGATACTCCGAATCCAGGAATGAAGTTCATTTTGAAAAATAAGATTTACAGAATTTTAAAAAGTGGTTATTACTATTCATAACGGCTAGTTTTAATAATATTTTAATAGCACATCGTTGTTTAGTGAAACTCGGTATTGCGTATTACACACGCTATTGAGGAAGGTCGCGATTGCGTGTAATGCAAGGCAAGACAAGGATGCGTGTTGTGCAAGCTCCTTTTGGTGTAGCGTACAACACAAGACATTAATAAAATTAAAAAGAATATTTCTTTATAAAATCTTGGGCTGTTACATTCTACCCCCCTTAAAATGAATTTCGCCCTCGAAATTCGTCGGGGTTATAAATGGTTTACTATTCGAAAGTTTCTTTAATAGAAACCCACATCGTAAAAAGGAATATCAAAACCAATCTTTAAAAACAAAAGTATGAAACGTAACGGTTACCCAAATAAACTAATCATTGGGTTTCCACATAGGTGAAAATATGGATATGGAAGAGAAAATCTAACCATCATGTTCTGATGGAGAGTGGTAGAGAACATGGCTATGGAAAATCCAGTAATCACAAATCCATAGATTTGTGATGATATAAGGTACCATATGATTCATCAGGTATAAGATCACTAGGATAACATTTTTGGTTTTCAAGATCATTCCCCCTAAAGTTGAAAATTTGAATTAGAATAAATACTTACTTTATTTTGGTACAATCTCACTGTTGTTCGTGCCTTGAACAATTTCCACTTCATCTCTTAAATAAATGAAGTTGAATTTGTTCTTCGTGAAGTGTTAGCAGATCATGTGATAGAATGACGGGTCATTCCATCTGTCTCAAACAAAAGGTTAGCAAAAATTATATGCATAAATCGATCTATAGTGAGATTAATCATATATGGTTCCTAAAATGGACTTATACTTCATATATCATACTGCTTAATATAATAAAACTAGTTTCTACTAAACAGGGACTTCCTGTAGGTCAGTGGTAGGCGATAAATGCCAGTCGCACTTCGGTTGTGGGTTCGATTCCTACAGCCTTGTCCGAAGCGATGGGTTGTCGCCCGTCCTGCAGGTTGTCCTTTTTTCTAAAACTACATTACTATAACATCCCATCAATAATATCGAAAAAAAAACTTCTATCCTTAAACAATAATCACTTATGTCCAACATAATCCATTTCAATCTTTAGGCTTATCCATAATACAGCAGTCCACTCTCATAACATAGTGAAAACGATTACCAGAGATTTAATACCATCGTTGATCCCCATATATCATAAGATATGTTTTGTTGGTCACATTCTAAACATTCAAAGTCCTTAATCATGTATTCTCTTGAATACCTTAGTGAAAACATGAATGCAGTTAAAAGTTAACACTTTCCACATACCAAAATCCTCAAAATTCTATATACTCAATCCATGATATCACTTAGTCCTTATATCAATCATGAGCTCATGAATTTCATTTTCTCGTCTTCATTATGCGCATATCATCTTATTTCCAAAAAAAAATATCTCAATCACTTTGAACACCACATCAATAAATATTGCAATACTCAATGATACAACATTATTTTGGAATCCCATTACATAAACACTTAATCATTCCACCACATCGTTGTCATATTCAACATTGCCAATAGTGATCGCATGTGACTTCCCTTTGTCCTTTGCCTTAAGCGGTTGCTCATGTCGATCATCACTAACCCTTGGATTAGGGCAATTATTAGCATAATGCCCCATTTCCTTGCACTTGAAGCATTGATGTGTTGGTAGTGCGTTCTCTGCAGTGTTTGCTTTATTCACATCATTAGAAACCCTTTTTCCATTACTTCGACACTCAGCTGCTCGATGACCTTCTTTTCCACACTTAAAACATTTTCTAGTTCCTTTAAGACAATCTCCACCATGCTTCTTTCCACACTTTGTGCATAAGGAAACATTCATCTTCTTTTCACCATTATTATGAGATTTCTCCTTGAACTCCATCTTTCGTTTCTTGTCAAAACCATGAGATGGATATGTAACACCAACTTCCATTTCTACCTTGATAGCACAACGCACAATTTCTTCATAGCTACTGAAGTCTCTTATAGCTAATTCCCTTCGAAGACTTGGTTTTAAGCCACTGAAAAATCGATCAACTTTACTTTCAGGTTGGATGATAATACCAGAAGCATACCTTGCAAGTCTTGTAAAATTTGCTTCATAGGTACCAAAAGATTCATCATCCCTTTGCTTCAGTTCAAGAAACTCTTTCTCCATCTTTGTTCGAAGAATACGAGGGAAGTACTTATTGAAAAATAAGTTCTTGAACTCGTCCCATTCCATGGACTCAATTTCATCTCTTGGCCTCGTATTCTTGATAAGATTCCACCATTGATCAGCTTCACCTTCCAAACGATATACTGCTAAGATGACTTTATCATGTTCAGAACATTGAAGAACTGAAAATATCTTTTCAGTAGTACTGATCCATTGTTCAGCCACAAGTGGATCAGAAGACCCACTGAAAGAAGGTGGACGTTGCCTCATGAAGGACTCAATAGAATATTGTTCCCTTCTCTGCTCATTTGGAAGTCCAGAATGATTCATATCTTGTGTAAGTATAGCAATAAGATTTTGCACTCCATCTCCCATAACATTTTTTTGTTCAGGAGGGCAATCATTGCATTGTCCATTGCATTGATCAACACGGTTCCTTCGGGTTCCAGCCATCGTCTAAAACCCAAAAAGAATAGTGTGAGAGGCAAAAATCATGCTAGGGAAAACAACATAACAAAGGGGTAGTACCCTCAATATCTAACTTCTTAGGTTAAATTCTAAGATCGTTACCGTAGTAATAGGACTGTATCCTATACGTATACTTATCCTTAGGGACATCCCTAGACAAACCTTATAAATATCTCTAGGGATTTCACTAAAGTTCTCACATCCTAGTTTCCAAAGGTTGACTAAACCTTTCCTCTGATACCAACTGTAGCGGTCTGGAATTACTTCCAGTGGACTATAGTTGATACCTATCAGGGCACTCCATGGGCGGCTACACCCCCTGGGCGGGACACACCACCATCCCCAGTGGCAGCCATTTCCACATGAAGCCCTTGGGCGGAGAGCCATGCTTCGTCCAACGCTCACATGTGAGAGTTCCCAAGGATCGGATACATTCCTACCTCCTTTGCCTCTGATACCAACTGTAGAGACCCGTATCTTGACGTACATGGACATTACATTACATTTGCGGAATACTTAGTATATAACAAAAACACACACTAAAGGATCGTAATAGTTTAGTGTCTTTGGAAACTCGGAACGTAATCTTCTAATCGTGGTGAAAGTTCTTCAATATCTCTCATAAAGGTCATCCCTTTTTTCTACCTAAAACCTTTCTTTATATCCTGGGAAAAAAAACATAAAAGGGTGAGCTCAAATGCTCAGTAAGGGTAAACAAAGGAAATATCAATCACATAATTTTCATAAGAACATAACATTTTTGGAAATCTTAACCTGCAAAAGAGAGCATAATTTCATAACATGGGATAAATCATAGTAGTGAAATGAAATCATAACTTAAAACATTACTCATTGTGGCATACACACATAATCATAGAGAATCATTTCTTGTTAGTCAAGACTCATTGCCAAGACTATCTTAGTGGACAAAGTCCCTTTCTGAATCGAGTAATCCTCGTTTCAGTCCTGTTTCACTGAACCGGTATAACCTACCATTCCAGCCATGTCTATCTCATGAGATATATAATCTTTACCCAATGCATTGGAGGGAGATATAGGTCCCACCCATCTCTTAATGAATCCTTTCTTATGTGTGCCACAAAATCATAAATCATATATCATTTCATAACCCATGTAATAAAAATGGGATTCTTAAACAACATGACATCATAAAACCATTCATATAAGATAAAGGAATTCATAAACATAATTCCATCACAACATAGTCAAATCAATGTAAAAATATGGATAGAAACAGAACTCTTTATTATCTTAGATGGAAAATAATTTTGATAAAACACTTGAATTGAATTCTTGAGGAAAATATCCTTTCTTCTTCAAAATCAATTTCTTTTCACAAAACATCATGCAACTTTAAAAGAAAGAGATTTTATTGAAAATAGTCATGAAATCTTTTAGAGGAAACTTCATGAAAATAAGGCTTTATAAAACAGTAGAAATCCGTTCGTGCCGTATAAGTTAAAAAAAACATTCTTCGTACTTTTGTCGGAAAAGTCAAAAAGTACCTCGTACGACAAAAGATTCCTTTCATACATATTACTAAAAACTCACCGAAGGGTAAAAATGGATTTAAACAATTGTAGGTGGATGGAAATAATATTACATTTTGATGAAACATGGATGTGGATGATAAAATACACCCCAGTAAATACTTACGAATAAACAATCTCGGATAAAAATGAGATTGTGATATTTCCCTTACCTTATGTCCGACTTGATTTCTAAGTGTCCAAACCTCCTGTATAATGATTTAAATCATGTTATTGACTTATTCCAGAATCATGTTCATTGTTATGATATCATATATGGTTCACTTATGACATTATATTACCCGTTCTTTTGTAAATTCCATGTTAAAGAAGCGTTTTGGGTAAAATCGTTTCATTTATCGTAGGTGTTTTGACTTGTTGTTCTTGACATCATTATTACTTATATCATGATTTACTTACTTCCAGAATATAAAATATGATTTATATATCATATATATTCAGTATATATATATATATAATAGATAGATAAATAAAATGAAAAACACCGTTCATGGAGACGGTAGTCCGTACGTACGCATGAACGCTGTTTTACTTTCCTTATTGTCTTGAAATGGAAGTAAGTAGATGACATACATATATATATACATAAATCCAGTAGCTTTATAATGTAATATATTTCATTATTATTTCTTATATATACTTTATAATCATTCTTAAATGGTTAACATGGAGAATGAATCTCATCGCGTCGTGGAGACGGTATTCCGTACGTACGCACGAGCGATGATATCATTTCTATAAATATTGAATTGAATTGGAGTGGATTATACAATATATCAGAATCAATATGATGTTGTAATAACTATGTATAGTTATTCTTTACACCACTATACCCATCCATGTAAGGTGGTGGTGGAAAATAGATTACACCACGGCGTGGAGACGGTATTCCGTACGTACGCACGCGCGGTGATTTCTTTTTTCGTAGGATGGATAGATGGTGAAATAGGGTTGTTTCATACTTATAATAACATATCAGTATATGAGTGATACTGATGTTATTACTTCATAATGAAACAACCTAAGAAGAAGAAGTGGAAGAAGAAATAAAGATGAAAGAATTGGTAACGGTAATTACCTCTTCTTTGAAGTGCCTCTTTGAGACCTCCTCTTAGGGCACTAAAATTGGTCTTTGAGGAAGACCAGAACCTCTAGGATGTTTCTAGGGAAGTGGAGAGGAGAAATTGGCAGGGGTTGGCCGATCTTGAGTTCTCAAATTGGTGTGAGGAGGAGGGGGAGGAGGTGTCCTTTTATAGGGGAGGAGAGGGGCACCTTAGGAATTCTTAAAAATATTAATTTATAATAAATCTAACCCCACTTAAAAACCTCCAAAAATGACTCATATTCGAAGCTTAGATGAGATAGGGTTGTAATATCATCAACCAATCAAATTTAGACATGTTTGGATCTTATTTTAAACCTTATCAATTAGATTTAACTCTAAGTTAAATAATTTGACTTTTACCGTGTCTTTTTGTTTTCTTTCACTATATGGTTAATAAACTTACTATAACATGCCAAACGAACCCCAAATTGTTTATTATTAATATATATATCCTTATATAAGTCATTTGGCCTAACCTTAGATTTTTAGGAATAAAATAACAATTAATAATATAATATTTGATTTAAAAACTATTTTGTGTCAATTTTGACACTATTTGATATATGATTTTTGTGAAAGTCATAACAGAATTAAATGTTAGAACTAAGTTGATTAAATCAACATTAATATATCATAGTAACCTAGAAAATTAGTGGAATTCATAAAAAATCTCAAATTACATTTATTTTGGTGTTTATAACATCAATTATGTCAATATTTCATTAATAAGATAATTACTGCATCATCGTTGTGTCATAAATAAAATAAATTATTTTATGTCTAAAAATTACAAATAAAATACCATCATGTAGGAAATCTTTTTAGCTTTCTAAGGAATATTTACAATCGAATTTATCTTATGTATAACCCCATATTAAAAATGATTTACTTATTAAACTTTGATTTTAACTATTTTAACTTTTCTTTAAATAAATTAATAATAAATGTCCTAATCTAATCCAAGTGGGCCTAAATGGTCATATTTTATTCCTAAGTTTGTTTTTGGTCGAATTACACTTGTCCAATAGAATTAGGACATGTGTTAGGGTAATAGTAATATCATATTTACCCTTAGTTACCCTATTTACTATTAACCGCGGTAAAAAAAAAGTAAAAAGTTACTATTCACCAAAAAATTATTTTCATCTCATTGAACCACATTTTAGTCCTTGATATTAACCGTGTCTCTCGGATTTTCGAAATTCCATTCACAGAAGCGGCAAAATTAAGTTTTATGAAAAATTCAGTTTTTTTAACTACCACTTAGTAGTTTCACTATTCATCAAAAATTGATGTTTTTCAGAATAATGCCAAAATTTCATCCTAAGCTATATTTCATATTCCGAATTCAAAAATGAAATCTATTTTAACAAATTCATAACATAGAAGTTGCATTAATTAATTTTATAATTAAATCCCGCTGTTAAAATAAATAGCGTGTTTTTAGGAAACAATATATATCAAAAGATTGACACTTGATTATGTCTTGTTTAAATGTGAAATTACAACCAATGTCCAACATTGTATTAAATTGTAAAAATATATTCTAAATATACTTTAAAACCACTCAAATTAATAATTTATCACTATTAATTATTTCGATTAAAAAAGTTGTTTTTAATTATAATTTAGTAATTTTTCACTATTCATCAGAATATGAAAGTTATCTGAAAAGTACCAAAATTTCACCTTAGGCTAAATTCGATACTCCAAATCCAAGAATGAAGTTCATTTTGAAAAATAAGATTTACAGAATTTTAAAAAGTGGTTATTACTATTCATAACGGCTAGTTTTAATAATATTTTAATAGCACATCGTTGTTTAGTGAAACTCGGTATTGCGTATTACACACGCTATTGAGGAAGGTCGCGATTGCGTGTAATGCAAGGCAAGACAAGGATGCGTGTTGTGCAAGCTCCTTTTGGTGTAGCGTACAACACAAGACATTAATAAAATTAAAAAGAATATTTCTTTATAAAATCTTGGGCTGTTACAATGACGATTCAAGTTAAATGAGTATTTACTCATGTTAATTCAAGTGTAATGTGTGTTTACTCATGATCCATGTGAAAGGGTCCTTTACTCATGTTAATATCTTGTTTAATGTTGTTGCCACATTTCCATGTTATAATAATCACGCCATACCTTGTATTTAATTTTATATTTCTCATGTGCCCCATTAATATTCCTATTTCCAAAAATGTACAATATGCATCATGTTATTCTTTTTTAATCCCTTACTGGTCTTTATTCCTCACTCATTTACTATTCATGTCCTCGGGTTATCCCATGCAATGCTAAGTACAGAGGAATGATGTGACCATATAAAATAAATATTCAATAAAATGTTGTGTTTTATATTTTAAGTGGTTATGTAATGCTACTAATCCCTAGAGACACTAGACCTATCAATATTATATGTTTTATCACGTGAATGTTTCATGTAGTAAATCATGTTTAAGTGTGTAATTAAGAGTAGGGTTGTTATAGTTGCTATCAAAGGATAGGTTTAGTTATTTTTGGAATTAAGATAATAAAAACCTAGTGAAATTCTTAGGGATAGGACTACATATAATAAAAACATCCCCAAATTTTGGTGAGTATTGAGTAAGTGGTTTATCACAAAAACACATCCATGTCTGGATATGCGTAGGTAGAAGCAGCTCTGGCACGGATGTATCTAGGGATAAAACCCGAAATCATTGTTTTAAGTTAGAATCGAATGGGCACTAGTGCATGAGAACTAGACTTGATGCAATTTTGGTTATGAAACTCTCAGGGGATATTATTTGGTAAATTGATAAGATTGGTATGAAACATTTTTAAGGGAACTAAAAATAATCCCATAAGAATATATGTTAGAAATTTGATCATGGATAACATATATTGAAGCCTATAAATTCATAAGTAAAGGAAATAAAGGTAATTTATAAGTCATTCATTTTGGTCCTTGGATTACTCGTTATGTGTTACCCCATGTTTCCATTTATTCTATCCAATGGCCTATAGTAGGAGGACTGGGGCTAACAACAGATATGAAGATCAATGTGACGACAGTTCTAATGAGATGCTCAATCCGAGGGGAGAGGGAGTTGCAAACTTTGTCACGATACTCTATCAATTAACTCGTGTTTTGAATAGAAACATGGTTCTAGAGGAACATTAACCCCCCCCCCCCCAGGAAAGAACAAATCGTAATCAAGAGATTCATGAGACAAATGCCTCCAGCATTTAATGGATCATTTGATCCCTTAATCAGCAAACAATGGATCAAATCCATTTAGAAGATCTTCTCCATCCTCCAATGTTCTAAACTAGGGAAGGTACTTCTTATATTATTATCGTATGGAGGGTGAATCTGATCAATGGTGAACATTGATAAAAAACAAATCCAAAGGAATAGATTGATGTTTTGGCATGGAGAATCGTCCCTATTTCTGTACAAGTGCAAGGAGGAGCACGAATCTTCTTTACCACCATCATCTCAAGTGTGGATATTGTTGTCCTATGAGAATGTTTATCTTTCACATATGATTGAGTCTAATGAAGGAACCATCTTTGAAGACATGCATATTGTGATGGAATTTGCTGAAGTTTTTCCTAAGGAATTGTCTGGTCTTCCTCCTAGAAGAGATGTTGAATTATCAATTGATCTTATACCTGTTGCATTGAAAATAACCAAGACTCTATATATAATGGAAATTTGGGAGCATGAGGAGATGAAGAAACAACTACATGAGAATCTGGATAAAGGGTTTATATGCCCAAGTACTTCCCTGTGGGGTTCACCAGCCCACTTCATCAAGAAGAAGGATGGGTCCATGTGCCTTTTCATTTATTATCACGAGCTCAACAAAATCATTATAAAGAACAAGAATCATATGCCATGAATTGATGATTTGTTCTATTATCTACACGAATAAAAATAATTCTCCAAGGTGGATTTGCAGTCGGGATATTACCAAGTAAGGGAGAAGAAGTAGGAAATCCCCAAGACAAGTTTTTAGACAAGGTACGGGCACTATGTATTCATAGTATTCCATTCAGACTTACTAATTCTACAGAAATCATCCTATAATTTAGGAATAGTGTCTTTAGAGATTACCTTGAACAAATTTTGGTAGTATTTATAGGTGATATTCTAATGTACACCAAAACAAAGGAGGAGCATAAAGAGCATCTAAGCACCGTACTAGTGACCTTGTGAAATGAGAAGCTCTATAAAAAGTACATAATGTGTGAGTCCTAGTTGAAGGAGGTCTCATTATTGGGCCATATCATTATAATAAATGGGATATTTGTGGATCCCTCCAAGACAGCTGCATTTGAGGGATGGTCGAGGCCAACATTTGTAATAGATATCCATAGCTTCCTGGGGTTAGCTGGATATTATTGCCGATTTGTGAAAACATTCTCACGAATGTCAAACCCTCTTACCAAGATAAATTTTATGGGAATCAAGTTTTCATGGAGTGATGAATGTAAATCAAGCTTCAAGGATTTGAAAAGGAGGCTTATCACTATGCTCGTGCTCACATTACCCACAAGTGTATAATTTTTTGTGGTATTTAGTGATGCTTTGAAGAAGGGAATGGGTTGCGTGTTGATGAAAAATAAAAAATTCATTCCCTATGCTTCAAGGAAACTGAAAGTTCATGAGATAAACTATCCAACACGTGATCTGAAGATGTATGCATTAATATTCACTTTAAGAATTTGGTGACACTCTTTGGGGAGAAGTTTGAAATATACACTCATAAAAAAATCCACAATTATATATTCACATATAAAGTGTTGAGTATTTTCCAACGAAGTTAGTTAGAGCTGATCAAAGACTATGAACTCTCAATCCATTACCACCCTAGGATAAAGAACAAGGTGGCGAATGATCTAAGTATAAAGGACCTATCCATTCTACCATTGATGATAATTGAAAAGGATCTATTATTTTTATATTTGATGAAGATGGACATGGGAATCATAAAGAAGGGAATATCATCAATACTTTCACAAATTATTTCTCAAACACCTCGTTTGGAAAGGTTAACGGATGATAAAAAGGATGTTGTGGGAATTTAGAAGAAATTGGGAACTATCAAAAAATGGAAAGCCTATGAGTTAAATGTTAATGAAGAAGTAATTGTGAGATTTGGTTCAATACTATGTGTTCTATCAAATCTATAGTTATAGAAAGAACATTGGGATAATGCACATAGTTTGAATTTCTCCATTAACCCAAGAAACACAGAGATGTATCAAGATCTCCAATAGAATTATTTTTTGGGACAAAATTAAAAAGGATATCACTGAGTATACATCAATGTTCTTGGTATTCCATCAAATAAAGGCAGAGAGGAAAACATTCTAAGGGGGTGATGAAACCATTATCCTTACCAGAATAGAAATGGGAGAATATCACCATGGACTTAGTCACAAGAATTCTGAAGACATCTAATGGAAACAATGCTATTTGGGTTATTGTAGATAGTTTTAGAAAGACTACACATTTCATTGAAATTTGGGAGGATTTCTCGTTGGATCTACTGTCACGGATATGCATCAAAGAAGGGGTAAGGCTGCATGGAGTACCACTATCTATTATATCTGATCGAGATCCAAGATTCACCTCTATGTTTTGTAAGAGTCTTCAACATAATTTGAATACTGAGCTAAAATTTAGTACAGCTTATCATCCTCAAACTGATGGCCAATCTGATTGGACTATCCAAACACTTTAGGACATGTTGAGAGCATCATCAATGGACTTTAAAGGCAGATGGGATCAATATCCTCCATTGGTTGAGTTCTCTTACAATAATTGTTTCCACTCAAGCATCTTAATGGCTTCTTATGAAGCCTTGTCTGGTAAGAGGTGAGGAAAACTGACATGTTTGGATGCATTTGGGGAGTCAAAACTCCTAGGTCAATAAATGGATGAAGAAATGGTGGATAAGTTTAATTCCATCCACCAGAACATTAAATCTTCTCAAAGTCGATAAATGATCTATGTTGATAACCATCGATGAATCCTAGAGTTTTATGTCAGAGATATATAATTCCTCTTCATATCACCATGTAAGAGAGTTATGATATTTGGGAATAAAGTAAAGCTTAGTCCAAGGTACATAGGCCCTTTTGAGATCCTTAATCACATTGGAGTAGTGGCATATCATCTGGCACTCCTACCAAAACTGTCTCAAGTACATTATGTATTCCATGTATCACTCTTGAGAAAGAACATACCTGAGCCATCACATGTACTCAATCCAGAGGTGGTACTAATGGAGAATGAACTCTCTTATGAAGAGAATCCAGCAACGATCTTAGATTATAGGGAAAACATTATACGAAATAAGAAAATGCCCCATGTCAAGGTGTTGTGTAGAAACAAAAATTTTGAAAAATAAATGGGGTAATTGGAGGAATTGATGATGTAGAGTTATCCTCATATGTTTTAGTGTGGGAAAATAAAATTTTGAGGGAAAAATTTCTTAGTGGGGGAAGATTGTAATGACCCAAAATTTTTTTAATGAAAATTCTTCTTGATGTAATTAAATTTCTTATTATGTAAAATGCTTTGGTTTTATGTTTTTGGATTTCAAATTAATGTTAATAATTGATACCAATGTTAATATATCCATTGAATTGTGATCACCAGATTAGTATAAATATAGGACTTTAACAAATCCAATTTACTTAGACAAAGGTGGTGATGGTCTGATCTAGTAGAATCGACTTATAAAAATCCCAATTGTCATAGCTCGGAAAGGAGGTTGTGTCACTGGGATTCTCTCTTGAAAAATCCCAAGCCAAGCATCAACATGTTAATCTTGAACGGAAGCACCTATGGGAGAAGTGCATGTTAATAGAGATTACCACCTGAGCAATGTTTTCTAAGCCACCCCAGGAGTCTGTCACCACCATGCACCTTGCCCTTTGGTCTTATGCAAGAGTTTTAATAGGTTATGTAACAAGACCATAGAACTATGACTATGTACAATATTTTTGTATAAATAATATACATTCATTTTATTATTGTTACTTTGTAAATAGTTTTTAATGCACAAATAGTATTTTAAATTAATATTCAATTAAGATATATATTTTGATGAATTAATGGATTTTTTAATTACATTATATTTTATTAAAATATTATTACTAAATTAATTTTTATTAAATATATATGATCGTATATTTTTTAGGAATACAATTATATTTTTTATAAAGGTCTGAAGGCTATTTTAGTCAAACCCCATGAATTTTCGATAAATATGGACATTTATTTTAAAAGTAAAAATTCACATATTGAGAAAAATATTTAGATAAAATTAATATTATTTTTAAAGTCAAGATGTCTAAATTATCTAACGGTAAATTTTTCATAATTTTATGAGATAGTCTAATTTTTGGGTAAAAATTAAATACGGTTTAATTATTTAATGTGTTTTTTGACATCATAATAACCCAATAGTGATGTAATAAAGTAATATAAATGATAATTTAGGTCAAAATATGTTTTATCATTAAAATAATTTGATTTTAAATTTTTTACTTATTAACTTTATGGTGCCTTAGTGGACACTAAAAGACTTCAAAAAAGTTTAACATTTAAAATGATTTTTTTGAGAGTGTGACTCACCTCCACATAATCAAGCCAAATATTTTAATAATTTAGGACCCTGGACCAATAAAATATTGTTTTGAAATCCCCTTTGGTAAAAACCATGGTCAAAAGACACGGTATGGTTTGTGGTTTTGAATAGTTTAATTTGTGGTGTCCAAAACCTAAATAATAAAGAATTCCCTCTCGTTTCCTATGTAAACCCACCAAAACTCCCACTTCTTCTTCACTCAAATAATTTTTAGTTCTATGAACTCCTACCATACTCTATATATAATCCTCCCAAGTATCGCCAAGCTCCCAAGAATCCTCTCTCAAGCCTTTGGGATCGCACATCCAAGTAAGGTATTTCGTCCTTTCTCATTTTTTTAAAAATTTCATTATGTTGTTATGACCTTTTATTTTCAATTAAAAATGTCGGGGTATAATTTTTCACCCCACCCATAATTCCCTCATTATGTTTAAAGGATTATAGATCCATTTATTTCACATTAATTCCTCCCATGTACACCCGTTACCATGCCAAAATTCCGTAATGAAATTCTCTCTCCTCATTTACATTCAATAAATTCTTTTGTATTGGGAATATAAATTACATTAAATTGGTTGGTACATGTATCTATATGAACCACTTACATTTCACTTCATATACATATAATGATACACCCATTTCTATCTCATCAACCATTTTTTATGAATTCTTATGTCATTATGTTATGCTGCCAAAATTGTACTGCGATTTTCCAAGCCAAAGTCATTGTGTAGTGAATACCATGCCCATTTCTCTATAAATGCTATTAACCTTTATGCACATTTACTTATTCATTATGTAGTTTCATTTATGAATTCTACATTCCTTTATCATTTAATAAATGATGATGTTTAATGAATCCATGTTCTATGATCTATGTGGAACACTTACGCATGAAATGAAATGATTAAGAAGGGTGTTCCCAGATAGCTCTCCAATCCATTGGGAAAAGATTAGTATCATCATACGTCAAGTGAAATAAGGTTTTACTAATGATAATTCATGTTTAAGGATGGTTTACTCGTGATCCATGTGAAATGGTCCTTATATTAGGCTAATATCATGTTAAATGGTGTTTCCACATTTCCTTGTTATGATAATCATTCCAAATCTTACCTTTCTGTTATTCTTTCTCTTGTGCTCCATTGATATTAATATTTCCTAAAATATACTATATTATTCATGTTATGACTTTTTACTACCGTACTGGGATTTATATATCAGCCTTTTATTATGCATGTTCTCAAGTTATCCCATGCAATTCTAAGTATGAAGGAATGTAGTGGTCATGTAAAAGAAGTCTTCAATAAGATGTTTCATTTTATGTTTTAAGTTGTTATGTAATGTTATTAAGACCCAAATACACTAGACCTCTCAATATTCTATGTTGTATCAAGTGAAGGTTTCATGTAATAAATCATGTTTAATTTTGTAATTAAGAGTAGTGTTTTTATACCAGTCCATATGAATCGAGCGTCACTACATATATTTTTAGAGTAAGAATCAAACCTAACATAGTGAAAGAAAATATTACAATGACTTATTGAATTATTATGTGGAGAAAACATGGTTTTTTTAATAAAATCTCCAGTATTTTTTGGGGAACCATATTGATTCCTCTTATATAGATTTAAATCATACATGGGATAATGGGGGAGTTTTCTGTATTATGTTGTGTATGGGACCAGGAATGAAGATCTAAACATCAATACACTTATCATTGGTATGGGAATCAAGACCCACATATTTATCAAGGAATACCTGTTGTTCAAATTCATACGACAAAAAAACATGGTGTGGCATCAAAGGTCTTATAGCTAGGACCATGATATCTCTGATTCAAATTGATATTACATAATTTTTTAGGGAACTTATTTAACAAAAATCCTAATCCCATGTGATCTATGATCATTATAAGAAACAAGGAATTGTGAAAGAATCTTCCAATACAAAAAGGCAACACAAGTGAAGGATAGGGGTATTTAGGTTTTCTAGTGGTTTTTTCAGAAGGTATGATCTAGGCATCACATCGTATCTCATTATACTGAGAATCTACCCACACATAGTTATTGGTATCATTCATCTTAATTTCATTAAGTGGTGAAGAATATAACCCAACGTGAAAGAGGGTAAATGTTATGGTCGGGCCCAAGGATGGAAATTTGGGCATCACTACGTATCCTATGATGGTAGGTATAAAGCCACACGTATTTCTTAGATGGTTCCCTATCTAGGTCTTATTCATACAAAAGGAGTGGGGAATTTTTTTATTATTATTCTTTCTGGAAACATGATTTTAAATCCAAAAATCACTAATTATATCATTGACATTAGAATCATGCCACACGTAGTTCTTCGAAAGATCATGCAGTTTACTATCGAAAAATTAGGACATTAGTAGTATAGTTTAACGTATTGCGATAATGATGTGGGTCACCCAACATGCAAACTAATATTACAACTATAATAGAGGGTAGTAATCGAGAATCACTACATATCTTGTTTGAGAAAGAATCAGGACATATGTTGTTCTTGAAAATAGTTCCCTATATCAATCAGGTTTTAACCTGGGGAATAGGGTGATTTGATTTTTTCATGAATAATATTGAAGCCTAATACATGAATTCTAGATATTATTATGTATCTCTATATATTTGAATCAATCCACACAAAGTTTTGGAATGAATTTATGGTAAGAGATCAACACAAACAAATATAACCCCACTCAAGTACAGATCAAAATCTAATGTGGTTTTATATATAGCAACACCGAACTGAATCATATATTTTTACATCATGTGTCATGGAATTATTTATACAGTTTATTGTCTTGTGACTTGAACATCATTGATTTGCAATTTTTTATCTTATGACGTGGATGATTTTAAATGCTTTTTATGTTCAAGAGACAAAGATTAACTACACAGTTTAACGTTGTGGAGAAGAGATGTATACCATGATTTTTAACATCATATGGTCTGGGAGACATGCTACACAATTCAATGTATTAAATCATGTAATATATATATTTTGGTGCAGTTTAATGCCTAGATTCATTTATTAGTTTCATGTATTTTAAGGTCATGTGAAAAAAGACTAAATATGCAGTTTAATTTCTTGTAGCTAAGATGAGTATTGTGTGATTACATGAAATATTTATTCAGAAACCTTTCATTCATTGTGGTCATATTGAGCTCCCCATGCATTGAAATCGATAAATAATCTTCATCATAGAAGACCTTGGTTATGGAGTATGGTCCCACACACAATATTTCAAGATTTTGGGGCTTCTTTCCCAATTTCATTAGAGTCCCAATGACCAATACTAGTTCTCTTTAATAGATTGAATGGAGGAGGAACTTCTTTTTAAAATTCCATGCTATCCGATTTTTATTGACTTCCAAGTGATGTAGGGTATGAAATATTTTCTCATCCAATCACTCCAATTCATCATGTCATTTATAAGATTTCTCATTCATGGATAGTCAATCACAGGCAAAAATAATTTCTAATGAAAATTGAGCCTTAGTGGGAAGGACAACTATTGTTCTGGATACCAGTGAATACAAGTTTTCCCAGTGGTAGTATGGGTGGTGGTCTAGTAATCCCGTAGGGAATGAATTATTTTTTTGATCTAAAACCTCTTATTTTTATCACACATCTTTCAAAGTATGTTCGATAGTTTCATGTTTAAGGTATCTATCTTCCCATTAGTTTATGCTTGATAGTGAGATGAAATGTTGGATTTGATATTTTAATCATAATACAGCTTTTCCACCTCATTAGAATAGAAATTGGTGTTCTTGTCCATTATTATTGTATGATGGACACCAAATATGCTAATGATGTTTTCCTTCATTATGATGAAGATGGTTTTGGATCCAAATTCATTGAAGGTAATTTCCTCATCCCATTCAGAGAAGAATTTGGTAGTAGCTAATATGTATTTGAACTACATAGATGTATCTAGAGGGTATGAACACAAAATATCCATTAAACATATGGAAAATTTCTAGAAGTATTTGGATATACGTATAAATTATGTGGGTTGATTGATGTATATGGAATGCACTTGAAAATGAAATTTTTGGGGCGTTCTATTCAATCATATGTCATAGTGGGCTATTAGTACCCATGACATTGGATTTGGTGATAAATCATGAACCCTAACTAGTGAAAATCATAGTATCCCATGTGTATATTCATGATTATAGTGGTCTCTTCAACATGAATACATCTTATAAGGACTCCTTGAAAGCCCCATTTATAGTGGACCTTCTTGTTACTTGGTCCATCAGAAATAGAGAATTGGTTTCCCTCAATTGGATTTTATCTTTCCTAGATCTATCCTATAAGAGTACTCCATTCTAGAGGTATTCCATTGTGGGCATCATCGACCTAGTGGTAGTTCCATATGGTTTGGTGTTATGACAGATTTCATTGATCTCTTCTATTCTGACTTGAAAAAAATATTAAATCATTCGATGATGCACAATGCTAACAGGCATTTCATCTTAATTTGGATATTCTAAAGGTATAGATATATTTTCCAACATATCTTCCTAGGAATTATATGATCATGGATGTGATTAAATTTTTTCTCTAAGGGTAAATCTACCATCAACCCTAATACATAGACAAGTATGGTAATTATCTTTTCTTTTTTTATAGCACATACACCATTGATTTGATTCATTGCAAATTATGAATCACTTTTCACATCTAGGTAGTCCAGTGGTATTTGGGGTTCCAGTACCAGGCATGAAATGAGATAATAATATTCTATCTCATTGTTTGTCTAGCCTTATTATAATAGGAATGGGTTAGGAAAAAGTATTTTTTGGAGAGTTGAGTGCAATCATTAACCTGACTTTTTTGGTTTTAGGGTATTCCATTCTCCTCTCTATTGTGCTTCTGAATTCTCCATCAAAATACATCTCATATTTTTTGGGGTCATCTTGAATATATAATGTCTCTTCATTTAGAATTTCAATATTTAATGATTTGGTTTCTACATATGGGTGTTCTACATGAAAATATTCCAAGTCCTCACCATTCACTACTTTATGAGGCATGAATTGTATATCGAACTACCGTAGATTAACCACCCATCATTAAAAATGTCCTATCAATAAAGGAAATATGATGATATATTTTCGAGTCTTATTTAGAGAGGCCAAATTTTTATCATGGTATTTTAGGTATTTCCTCAGTTTCTAAACCCTGCTAATTAACATTGTGTATCTTTTCTCAGTATTTGAATAATGTGTGTCAGCCTGGATAATGGTTTGACTGAGATAATAAAGTTTGTTTTCCTTGTCGGTATAATAATTTTTCACAAGGAATACACCTAGTGATCTCTCAAGTTATATCACATATAAAATGAATTAATTTACCTCAAAAGGTGGAATTAGCACTTATTAGATCAGGAGGTATTTCTTGGGGCTAGTGAATTATTCATGATAGTTATCTATACACAGATATTTTATCCCTTTATTTATTAGTTTATTGAAGGGAAATCACTTTCCATCAAGGTTGGATATGAAGTGATAAATATAGGACAAGTACCCTTGAATTATAATCAAATCTATAAGGTTTCAAGGATGTGATAGCCTATAGACACCCAATGTATTCTTATGTTCGACTTCAATTTTGTGATGGAATGCGGTGAATCCACAAAAAATTCCTGAGGTTACTCTGAAATAAAATTTTAAGGGGTTCATTTTCAGTCAATTTTGTCAAATATTGTGCAAGACTGTCTCAAGATCATCCATGTGTTTAGAAAATTTTTATGTGTTAACCACTTTATTTCCAATGTATCATTTGACAAAATTACCTTGGAAGGGTTTGAATATACAGTTCATTGAATGTCAGTGTGTGGAAGAAAAATTCTTAAAGACAATAGTCATTATCCTACAGAATAATACACCCTGGGAGACCCTAAAGGCTGTGGATTCTTCATCTTCTAGGTCCAACCCCTATTTTTGTGCCCTAAATATCCATCCATAAAGGTGAGGTCTTGATAACTAGTTGTCACATCAATCAATAGTTCTATGATTAGAACCTGGAATTCATCCTTCAGACAGTGATGGTTGAGATCTCTAAGGTGTATGGGGACCATAATTTTCCCAATTTTCTTATTTACAAGGTTGATATTGGCTATCTATTTTGATACTAAACTTCCCAAAAAGTCTTCCTTGATGTTATTTTCCCCTTAATACTTGATTTTGGTGGTTTGAGTTAGGTTTTGTCTTCTGGATGTCTATTTGTATCCCCAATGGTCTTTTTTCAATCCCATGTTTTCTGTGGAAACCTTAGTATCAAGGCATAGAATCTCTGTGTAATTTTAGGTTAACATGTCCTAGTGTTTCTTTAGGAAAGAGTTTTATGCATTTGGTTCTTAGGATTTCATGTTCGCACAGATCGATGTGGGGGTTGGAGATCTTCTTTTGGGCCCATTTTTATTTCTCTAAGTTCTTAAAGTATGGTGGAGAAACCATCCTCAAATGCTGGTAGAGAATATCTAAGGTCTTCCTTCTCTTCTCGTTCCTTATGATTTAAAACTTACACCTCTTCTTGGGATATAGGTGATGAAGAAAGTTTAACAGAGTTAGGGGAGGAATCATAATTTGGGAATTCAGATGGTGAAGCAGTTATTTCTAGCCTGACTGATGGCGCAAGGCCTATTTAGGGCTTTGAAGGGGAGTCGAGGGACTAAAAATGAGCATATTAATTTTTATCCATTCACATGACAACTTATTCTAGTCTAGATGATGGAATAGTGATTTTATAAATCTCAAGGGATAGAATGGATACATTTTCATCTAGGCATGAAATGCTACTCGGAATGTTTTCAACCACTTCAATGCTATAGGGATCAGTTTTGCAGATTGATATCATGGAATTCACTGAATGTGTGCTCAAATTCGGACCCACATTTTTTATTTGGTTTATTGTAGGAACGTACTCTAAATTTGAGCTTCTTTAAAGGATTAGTTATAATTAACTCCATACCATTTGGGTTATTGTTCTGAGCAACATTATCATTCATAGACTATTTCCCTTCCCTGTCATAAAACCCTGCATCAATGTATTTTGGTTCATATGATTTGAATGGGGATATACCACCATTATATTTCCAATTTTTCCATTGATATAGTGTTTAAGGAATTGGTAGTATGATGAGGGGATAGTTTCATGCTGATGTATCCAAGGTCCTCCCAATCGAACATTGAAGGTCGTGTCATGCCAAGTAACCATGAATTCTGAGACATACACAATATCCTTGAGCTGGGTCTTGATTTTGATTTTTTTCAAGAGTATTTTTATCATTATTTTCAAAACCCTATTACTTCAGAGTATATGGGAACAATTGAGGTTCATTAAAACCCAATTAATTAATTGTCTGATCTAGAATGGGGTTGAATCCGGACCCATTGTATGTGAAGGCTCATTGGATATCATTTTCATTTGTCCTGCCAAATATAAAAAAGTGTCTAATGTGTCCTTATATGATGGTATCCCAATTCTAGTATGTGAAAGATATGACCCTGTTTCATTCTATATAATCATTCTCTATATGATATGAATCAACAATAGTGACTTTGACTTTTAATTCCTAAGGGCTTTATAAGGCCTCTATGAGTGCTTCCTAAAGATATTTTGGTAGACTCAAGGAATCCAAGATTTACAAATTAGCCAGAAACATGTATATTTTCTTCCAAACGTCATACTTCTAGTCCAAATGTCTTCATTTTCAAACATGGGGATTCTCTTTTTTAGGTGATTTAAGAAATGAAGTACTTGATGTCGATGGATCATACCATGGAACAGGAACTGGATGTGCGTCAACTTTTGGTGGATTAGGATGACTAGGTCTGCCTGCACCTAGAGGTTTATTAGTCCATGACATTTCCTCTAGCCAATATTCTAGGAGGATTGCGTCTAGAAAAACTTTTACATGTGTGGGGTAACATTATTTCTAATGATTATCTCACTGGAGATCTCTCCCATGAGTTTCAACTGCATATACAGTCTGAGTAAGGATGTGTTTAGAGTAGTGACTTCTAGAAAGACTACATATTCCCCTATATCCACACCACTAAAGGCATATTCCCCTAGTTCTCCAATAAAATATTGGGAATTTGGGTCTATAGTTTCCCTATTTATCTAATAATGGATCCATTATATGAATAATTTTAATGGAACTGAAGATCAACTCTTCATCTGATGAAGATCCCATAGGGTGGATCTACCCTTATTTTAGAATTTTTGTGAGGCAGTTCCCATGATTATAGGTCTGTAAGAATGAATTCCATTAAAGCTAATGATAAATTTGGATTTGTAATATGATTATATTCTAACATTTTATTCTTACCCTTCTGGATATGTCACGCTTTGGAAGACTAGATTTCAGAGGACCGAAATGTCGATGGAGTCAACTGTGTTGTAGCGGAAGTAGTTGAGGGAACAATTGGTTGTTTCAAATATGTTTGGAGGGTAAAATGGTTCCATTTTATCATCTTTCTTACCATCCAATCAATAAAATTATATAGGTCCTTTCATTTAACTTCCTTCCATTCATTATCCTCTTCTAGATCAGGGGTAGAGACACATGCTACTTGAGCATGTGGACTACCCAGCTTTACATGCCTGGAGTCTACCATATTTTTTATGTTGTATTTGAAAGTTAAACATTCTTGGATGTTGTGAACCATTTATTAATGGAATGGGAAACTGTTTAGGAGATATTTTTCATCATTCTTCTAGGGCTTCATAGTATTTTTTTAACCTAATAAAGTTGTTTTCGAATATTGAGATGAAGTATCCCTAGAATTGGTCACTTAAAAAAGAATTGTACATGTTCTTCATCTCCTAAAAATATTTTCATCTCTACTCCCATTGACCATACCAATGAAGTGATTTTTTGTTCTTACATTCTAGAGGTGGACCTACATAATATGGTGCAGTCTTTGGAGTATGATCATGTGTTGAGGTCGGAAATTGTATCAATAGTGGCCTTTGATTTCCACATTATCATTCTTAGTGATGAAGGAATTACTCAAGACTTATCCTTGGTCTGTGCGACTGAGTTTTCCACTCTATGAGTAATCTCAGTGAGGTCCCTAAATCCTCATTATTATTTCATAAGGATGAGTGGTGTTCATAATTCATCATGAATATTTTATATACATATGGGAAACAAGTCTTCTTGAGGAAGAAGATGGTTTAAGAAGTATGTAAATTTTTCCATCAAGAAATTAAATATGAGACCATATCATTATCCACATGTTTAAAAGTTTAGAGTTCAAGGACTATTGTATAATATAATTTTGAGCTGAATGGTAAGAGAAACGTTTGGCAGAGATCTTCCCACACTATAATTGACTGAGTCGGCAAGATGGAATACCATACAAAGGTTGGTCCCTATAGTTACTGTACGAATAACCTATGTTTCACTACCACTTATTGATTAGGGGTACCCATCATGGGATCATAGTGGGACATGAAATGTTTCATGTTCTACTCTTGGTCCCCAAATCTATTAAAAATGGGAAGTCTAGGATTCTCAATGTTCAGTGGTGGAATATTTAGATCAACCCATTCAGGGTATGCATTCATCTCTAGTTTCATTGGCACATGTTTTTCTTCCACGTATTCTAATCAACCCATTACTGACTAAATGGTATACATGATCTCTTGATGAATGTATATATGGGAAGGATCTTTAATAAGGTAAGTAGCTGGTAGGGACATCTTTGGTGGCACTATGGGTATTTCAAATGGGTAGACTATAGGTTCTGGTAGATAAAGATGCACCTGGATCATTTTGTATATATACCTACTAGAAATAAATCAGGATCCACTAATGTGGGATCCAATTATACTATTGGTGAGTACCCTATATTGATCAGCTGTTCCAAATCCTCTTAATTAGTTGTGGAAAACCCTCTTTTTTGTGGTGTTCTAGCTGGGAGTGCAAGCTAAGGATCTACTTACATAACATATCAAGATTGAAGGACGCCTCAGATTAGTTCTATACTCATTCTCCTCAATTATTTCGTCACTTCCTCTTTTGAGAAAATTGCTCCTCAAGTTTGAGGAGTCCAACCTTTTTAAAGAGTTAGTGAAGCATGAACCTTCCTTTTACCTTTTATTTGTTGGGTTCTCTCTAAAGAGGTAGTGGTAGTGTGATAGAGGGAATGCCTAGATTCCAAGCGAGTATCTGGTTACAGTTATGCACAAATCCTTCAATCATCTTAGTGTGCACCATATTTTGAACTGAAAGTCCAATTAATCCTCTAAATTTCCCTCATGTTCGATAGGGTCTATGGAGGTATTTTCAATGACATTCACTAACATACAATTTATTGTAGATAATTTATTTGTGTCTTTGCAAGATTTTATTATTAATTTCCTCCACCAATTACATTTCTTATTTTTTTACTCTAGGAGTTGGGTTTTTATTGTTAATTCAAATGGAATATCCAAATAGTTCAATCATGAATGTTCCCAATGAGGATATCATATCATGAGATGGGAAAAATTTGCAGGATTCATTCTATAACATTTCAAAAAATTGTGAGATGACTAACATCTGTTTAGTATGAGGTTATTGAGGTGAGGAACCTTCAGACTTGAGGGCTATGGATATTTCCATTCCACTTTTCGAACTCTTCGGGCTATCTTTTCTAACCTTATAGGTTGTGTTGAAAAAACCCTTAGCCCTGTGGGCTAGGGTTTCTCATGTATTTTCATGGATGTTATTTCTGTAGAATCACTTCAAATTTTATGGATGTTCTTTGAACATGGGATGGGTGCATCATTTGGTATGCACCAGAATCACCCACTTTTGAAGATCCTGGTCCTATTTTTGAAATCTATGCTATATGATGACTATAATTCCATTAATATAGAATCTTTCTCAATATTTTCAAATTCTTGATGCCAAAATATTTCAATTTATTGTTCTCTTCTAGTCCGACATTAGTTAGAGTCATTCGTAGCCTTTTTTGTTGTTCATACCATCATTTGTGTACAATGTCCATTTTTTTAAACTGGTTTGAGTATATAGAATTGAATGGGATCACCTTTGAAGTTAGTTTTTTGTTTACGATGCATAGTGAAATGTAACTCTTTTTGTTTACCACATCCTCTAATATGAACACTAAACAGGGTATATGTAATCATCTGTTTAAATATTTTTACCGCACTGAGGTATTAATATTGAAGGGATCATTATTGTTTCTCTAACTCTAAATATAATGTATCCAAAAGTGTTTCCAAGTAAATATGCTATTTTATCACATTTATTACCTTTATGTGACTTATATACTCATCATTGGGTAATAATTATTATCTCAAGTGATTAAGAGAGTTCCATATATTGAGGTGTATGTCCTACATATAATCATTAAAAACCCCTAGAATGATATATTGAGGGAGGCTAAAGAACATAACCTGACTAGTATGTCATATTTAGTCATTTTTTTCCTCGTGTTTAGAAAATTTTATTCATCTATCGCAAAGGAACCTCAACCTGGTTTAATAATAGAGGTTATTTCCCTACTCCTTTATTATAAAAAACAAGATTGGAAGTGGCTTCCTCTACCATGGTAGAAGGCAGGAAATCCAAGGGCGGATTTGAGAATGATCATTTTCTTTGGATGTCTTCTAGTGGAGAAAGGATTTCACTTTTTAATGATAATGCATCAAACATTATTGGCCCTATTTTCCCAAGTTCCTCATAGTAAGAGGACTTTCACATCACTACATCATCAAGGGGAGGACCATCTTGATGAAGTTAAATACTAATGTAGAGAGAAATTTAACAGTTAATTATATCATGGAAAGGATCCCTATGATGGATTATAGCAAGGGGAATACCCTATTTCACTTTGATCTTCTAGACATATAGACAGTTTCCATGACTCTCATCATTAGATGGGGATTTAAGGCTAATCAGATTGTGAACATAAATAAATCCCTCATGTTCAAGTGTCTAAGGAGGACTTTTTAGTTACTATTAATACTAGTGTAATTTGATAATGGTAGAGATATATATTGATGAACCAGAGATAAAACATTTATGGCTTCAAGAACATCAATATTATGTAGATCAGGATCATGGATCAGACCTTCATTTTCCATTCATCTATGGTGAGGCTCATTTTTTGGATTCCTTCTTATTTGTGATTGGGGAAACTTTCTAGGGAAATTAGTTTTTAGTTGTGGAAGACTATTTATTAGCTCTCAATCTATTTTTGGAATTGTTTTATAGGCTTATGGAATTTTTTGGCCGGTGTTTGTGCCTACCATTGGATGGCCATTATAATAGGCTGATTCCCTCCTATTGGAAAAGGTGTAGGTTCCCAAAACATTTGTCTATAAATTGAGGGGGAGTCTCCCCCCATGAACCTAATGGATAAGAGTAGGAGTATGTGTCTCCTATTAGGTGACCTAATTATGATCTACTCTACTTGTGCGATGGAATTTGTGTTTCCACCCTACTTTTATTACTTTTGTTGTCATTATGGTGTCTTGGAAGGTTTATAGGATGTGCACAAGGACATAAGACTATCCTTTCACCATTTTTTGGATATTCTTGGTGACTTAAGTGAATGGAATGTGGATATATCCTCATTTCACATCTCAAGAATTGGTACTCACTTTCATTAATACTCCAATTCCTCCTAGTGGATTCAAATAGTACTTATGTGTTTGGGATGAGAGTTGAATATCCCCCATATTCATCATTGGGGCTTTCCAACTGACTTCTCTGAGTTCTACTAGATGATGCTACTTATAAGATTAATAAATGCATGTAGATGTGTTCACCTGCTCGTGGTTTTCCACAGAAGTTGACTGATGGACTTCATTGGAAACCACCAAGAGAGGCTGCTTATAGGATTGACTGATGTGTAAAGTATATGTTTCCACTCTTAGCTTACCAAAGAATTTTAATTATTTTCTTCCTTGGATGATAATAGAGGAGTCAGTTGGCTATCTAAATTAGGGAGGGTCAAAGTATTGGTATTCTCATAGTTTTCTAAAGATATTGATTGGTGAGATTCTCTGGAGGGGATACATATGTATCTATATTCCTTGTTGGTTTGTTTATATCCCCAGCAGGCCATCCTGCATACCTGGGTCTAGATGACCTAGGTCAGACTACTAAGTATGGAACCCTCATCATGTTGAGGTTCCACTACTGCGTGGTGTTTTTGGCATCAATTGATGGTAAGATCCATTTAAATGTATCCATATCTCTTTTGGGCAAGGTAGGCTTTGTCCTTTTGATCCACCTACCTAAACATATGAGGAAATTCTTGTTTTTTTAGGGGATAAGCTCAAAAAATCATTGAAGTTATTGATATGTATCATTTTCTTATAGAACATTGATCATTGTTTATTGGATAAAAGATGAGGATTTATGAGCATGAGGGCCTATTGAACGGACTCTAATGTTGGGATAATACCATTCTAATGATACTCCAAAACCAATTAATTTGAGACCGAGCGTTGAAGATTTTGGGTTGGTGACATTTTAGTCCTATTTGAAGAGGACATGGAATGAACGGTAGCTAGGGAATGTATCTTTTAGAGTTGGTATGATGCCATTTGGTTTGAAGTTAGATCTTGTTCTAAGTGCCATTAATATAGGGGGGAAACACAAATTATGAAACCCCATAAAATTATCATCTCATTAAAGGAACAAAAGAATGATTGGTTGCCTTTCTCATCCATCATTCATTTTGATATAAAAATGGTCCTAAAATATGGGATTCACCATTATCTTGGTTAGGAATTCACATAAGGTTCCTCAATTTTTGTTTCTAATGAAAATTAAGCTGTTGAAAATTAATGACTTATTACAGGGGTTGAATTTTGTGCAATCATTCACTTCATGCTCACTATTTTTAAATAGATTTCAATGGGATTTGTTGGTAGAGCTGAAAATATAGAACATTCTTATATAGATAAGGGCCTTATTTCCAAAGGTTAGTGCTCATTATAAATTTTGGCCAATGATTCTTAATAATGCATATTGTTTGATAATATGGGTGTTCAGGTTCGTCACACCCTTTTTGGGAGAATTACTTCCTACTATTGGAATATCTTATAGATTTAAGATATGTTTTTGAATCCTTCATTAATCCCTGTGTATGACATGATACACCGTTAAGTTAACATTCAATCATTTTCTTTTATGGAATTTAGAATCATCTGTATGTATTTGAGGTTCTTCATCAATGGAGATATTTGTATGTATCTATGGTTCTTCATCAACGTCGCCATCTTATTTACTGATTTGATATTCTTTTTCTGTCTTATTATGACACTTTTTTAGCCATAAAGTGGGGCGATCTAGAGTGTATTTTCATCTAGGGATATGGGATTAGTTTTGATGTGGGGATCGAACCCATGATGTGGTCTTTCTATATATACATGTCAAATGAATAATAAACCACATAGTTTAGAGAAAACTTAATGGCGATCATAATACCTTTTAATAACATCTGATAAGGTCAAAACTATAAAGTTTAGCATCATGCGGCAAGGAATTCTAAGTGGAAAGAGCTTAGTAAATGTTTTTTGGGGGACTTAAGCTAAATCGGTTCAAGGAACTTTGAAGGGATATGGATTCCTAGTATGAATAATACTCTACCAGGAATGTAGCACAGATAAAATTAGGCCTGATTTGGGATTCTAGATTTGATCTTCAGGGAGGCTTCCTATGTAACCCATTTGGATAGGAATCAAAGACCATGTAATTTTGTTATGAGTAACTATGACTATATAGGCCCTCTAAAGGATTGTCTCATAGGAAATTATGGCCCTTTGAGTGTATAGGACTGAGAATTACTATTAAATAAGATTGAATTTTTATTTGAGGTTTGGTTAGCGCTTAATCATGAGGGGGATTCTCTAGTGAAAGATTACGGTCACAAATTTGGTGCTTATACCAAATTGGAGGTCCTTATTTTCAGTTTGTTCTTAAACATCAATTGATTCTCAGAGGTTTAGGATTGTGCGGATGTCATGATCACCACCAACCTATAATCCCACATGATCCATGCATGGTGTGAGAAATAATAGGAAGTGGTGGATCTAAGAAACCACATAATCATATTTTATCTAAGGCAGGATACATGGAATTGAGGACCTATTCTTATAGAGGCCCTCTAAAGGAATACTAGTGGAAGATCTACGATAAGATTCTCTGGAAAAACATTCATCAGACTATGTGGATGTCGTGATTGTATCCTACCTCTAATCTCACATGATTCATGCTTAGATATGGGAAATGTGAATCATAAGATCCTAAATACCACATGATCCTCCATCCACTGGTTGAATAGGCTGGGGTGATGGCACATCCGGCCCATTATGATGCCCCTAGACCCAAATGGAGAGATAAAGGTCTTTGAATTTCCCATCTCACCCCCCTTATTTTGGTAATCGGGATAGTTATATATTGTGATCTATTTTATTAAAAACATGGGTATAGAGATGTAGTAAAGAAGGAATTAGGATAGGTCCTGCATAAAAGGATAGGGGCTTCCTCTCGAAGGGATGCCCTAAAATTGGATTTAGGGGAAGAGAGGAGTATCTCATTCCATGTCTCCCTGTCTACAACTGGAGGTCCCTGATCTAAGAGATAATGATGGCAGTGAAGGTCCATATCCATAATTAATATGACCAAGAAGCACTAACACATCCCCTTGGTTTGGGATCCACATGACCGAATGAATGCATACTCACATCCACCCTGAGAACCCTACCTATCAGGTAGTACATGTGTAAGACACCTCTGACTGAAGGAATGCATACCCAAATGAGAGACATGCTTGTGTGACTCTTATGATGCTTTTTCAAGACTAGAGGCTTTAGTGGACGTTCTAATTCCCCCCATCCCACAATTGAGGAATCTAAAGGATAAGGGTCCATACCACTATGGGTATAAAAAGGGTTCAAAGGAAGCTCATGTAGGTCCTATCTTGGCAAGAAAAGGTGCTTCACGTCGGTCTAGTGACGTGATATAAGTGCTCCATTAGAGGTGGATATGCTTATATGAGATGGATATTCCTTGGTAAAATGACCACCTAGGTAAAAGAACTTGGATGAGGCTTTATCCTAGGAACCATGGGTCTCTTCAGCTGTCCCTAGATGGGTCTTTCATAGGTCCTTGACAAGGAAGGGGGCTTGTGAAAGTTGTTGTCCACTAGGGGAAATAGGGTCCACGTGTTTTTGTATTCTGTTTCAAAACCAAGAGGGACTTTGATCACACTACCCCCCTTAATTACCTCTTTTCTCATGTTGTAGATGGATACCTAAGGGATTTTGGAGGACCTAGGCAAAGGGGCTTCACAACCAGAGCGCCAGTGTTTCTTTGGATTTTTCAGTTATTCAAATGAGGAGAATGAGGGTCCTATTTATAAACAAATAGTGGACCTTGGTTGAAGTAGGTACCTTGAATAGGTCCAACGTGAAGTTTCCCAAAATAGGTACCCCGCGCATGGGTGGAAGGTTCTTCAGTGCTGCGCAAGGGGTCTAGGCGAATCTTCTGATGAGCAGAGATGTGTGCATAAGCCATTTTAGGAACGTTTCTTTTATTCATCTTAGGGTTCTTCACCTTTCTAATATTCATTAGGTACTATTCATAATCTCATATTTCTACTTGACAAAATGGATTTTTAATAATATTTTTTACCTTTTCCCTCATGGTTTGATTATTTTTTGTCTTGTCACAATTTATCAACATAATGGACTTTTCCTTGTCACCCCTAAAATTAACTGAATGCTTAAAATAAATTAATTGGAACATGTTTAGGATTCCAACTAGTACCTATTTTATATTTGGCGGTTGTTAACCCCGGACTAGTCCACTCAAGGGGGGTGTCAATGTATCTACCATATTTTATACAACCTTGTTGGGTGAGTGTGATATCCACACATGTTTTGAGAGCCTTAATAAATCAAATAGGAGTTGAAATAATTTTTAAGAGAAGTTTATGACTCCTTTATATGTGATTGCATGATATTAATTTGTTTAAATTATTTATGTGGAAAATGTCGAATGTGTTGGAAGAACTTAATAGTTGTGAATGATCAAATAGTTTATGTTGAATTGAAATGGTAGGGGATTCCTTGGGCGATATCCATGGATCGTGAATCCATTAAATTATATGATTAGTTCTATTCCATGTATATTTATAGTAGTAGTGGATGCATTGTATTTTATTTATCCTCGGATTATGTTTCCATTGGATTCCACATGCCTTGCTACCACCTACATCATGCTTTCTTGGACTCACATTGGACAAGCACTATTGAAATTCTCCTTGGACTCCATCCAATGATTTACCATGTTTCCATCAAGATGATCCTAATATTTGATGAGTAAATATATGTCTCCTATACCTTGGATCAATCCCTTTGTTTTCTGACACTAGATTACACAGCATGGTCATTGTGTGTGTCATACACTGGGTTACACAACACAACCACTATGGATGTTGACACTTGAATACCTTGTGAGGAAAATGTTTATATTTTTTACATTATGTATATATATCCCTAATATTGGAATATGATTAAATTTGCTTAATTGGATATTATTATATAATCTTGTTCAATTCTCCTTGCAGTTTCCCATTTTTTGGGAACATAACTATTGTTCCCAGGGAGCAATGTTTGGCTAGACAAGATCATATCTTCTTTGGAACATTACATTTATTACTATTATATCAATGATATATTGCACACTACTTCTCTTTATATTACACAAAATGGAATTATTATATACATAATTGGTGGTAGCCTACTGAGTGTTATCTAACACCCTATTCAAGCTATCATTGGATACCCAAATAGACTTCATAGATGTATCTAGGGACCGAGGCAAGCACCCACTGTATAAGGTTTGATTGTTCATTTCTTTGAAGAATAAAAGTGAATAACAGAGCTTCACAGATGTTGTTATCTGGAGATAGTTCATTTATCCTTTTTTTAATTTTGTTTCAGGTAATATACTATTTTACGGTATACCTATTTTCTTCTTTGTAGAGATAAAAAATGTTATTTTATATAAGATATTTCCTTTTCCATTGTTTATTTATTGTTGTAATGTTATTTATTTTTATATTATATATTGATTATATCTACTTATTATACTTTATGGATAGATGTTATACACTCTAAAAAGAGTTAATAGTCTCTCCACACACACCCTAGGCCTTTACTGCTAGTCAGAAGCCTCTAGTGTAAGGGTATGGACACTTGAGGCCTTGTGACCCACCAGTTCGGGTCACCATTTCGTGGATCTCAGGTCAGGACATTACAAAGTGGTATCAGAGAAATTTATTTTCTTACATTAATACTTTGTTATAATAGAAAATTGTGTAGGAGGTACTATAATTTCGTAATGATCTATTCCTAGGAGAATCTAACCCATGTATAGAAGAAATCCAATTTTCATGGAATGAGAAATTGTTTTTCTAGATTTTTCCTATTATAGAGGATAAAATTCCACCATGGGGTGACACACATTATATTTCATGTTCCTTATGATTATGGATTTTATTTTTTCGCAATGATATGAGTAAATGCATCCCATGCACCATTTTATAAACCTAAAAGAATTCCAATGCCATGCATTATTCTATTCTATATAGGATGCATTTGTTGACAACATGAAATTTTAATGGGTGTATCTAGTGATATACTAGTAGATTGGTAAACACATTGTATAAAGAATTAAAAAACAAGATTGGTACTTATATTTCCTTCCATAACCTAAATATTTATTTCCTACTTCATCTAAAACAAACAAACTAAGAAGAAAATTTTAGCATTTTAATTCATGGACCATTGGTCACATGGACTAGAATGTGTTGTGGATTAGATTGATTATATTCGACACTTAGAACCGTGAGGTTTGTGAGCCATTATAGATCTGAAGTGGTGATCCATTTCAATCATCAATTTAATGTCAATTAAAAAATAGGTATGAATTTTAATTAAATTTTAACTCATAGAACAAAGAAATTAACCTTATCCCAACTTTTGAGTGGGAAGTGGGAAATGTATCTAGTAATTATTATGGATTCTATTTGTAACAACCTGAGATTTTATAAGATATATTCATTTTAATTTCTTTCATATATTCTGTTTTATGCTACACCATGATTATCTTGCGCTATACGCAACACCGTATTAGCTTGCAGTATAGGAAACACTATTCTTAGATTGTGTTACACACAATTTCAAGTTCGTTTGATAATAGTCATTCTATGCAACATTGAGTTTATATATATATATAATCAATGTATAAATGAAATATGGTTGGATTCTGTTATATGAAACAACAAAGCAGTCATGCACTACACGCAACCCTAACTTGGCTTGCATTACACGCAATCGCGACCTTCCTCGATAACGTGTGTTGTGCGCAATACCGGGTTTTACTAAACAACGATATATTATTATAATATTATTATGAACTAGCCGTTATGAATATTATTAACTAAATTTTGAATTTTATATCATTATTATTCATCTTACACATTTTCTAGAACATGGTATAAGAACAAAATAAATTTTTCGGGTAAAATAAGTATTTTTCAAAAATGCAGTTTTGCAGCCTTTTGATGGCGCACCAATTTTAAATTTAATTATTGGCATGTTTATAAGTAAAATTTTACAAAATAAAATTATTCTTTGGAATCAGGATATAAAATTTTACCTTGGATAAATTTTTCATATTATTCTGATTACTTACATATTTTAATGAATAGTGAAAACACGCTATATTTTAATTAAAAACAACTTTTTTCATCATAATAATTTATGTGGTTAAATTATAATATTGAATGGTTTTAAAGTATAAATAGAATATATTTTTACTAGTTAATACAATGTATGTCATTATCATTGATTTTACCTTAATTCGTAGGTTAAATCAATTCAATCTTTTGCAATGTTTTAAACAAAAACCCGTTTTCTTTCGACAACAGGATTAATTTTAAATTAATTACTGCAACTTATGTGTTTTGAATTTTGAAAAATGGATTCCATATTTGGAATAAGTGGGTCCAAATTATGTGAATATGCTACTTTTTAGTATTGGGAATTATGAATAATAACTACGGTAAATTTTATTTACCATAGTTAAAGATAAATCGGTTAATTAAGGGTAAATATAAGATTATAAAATTAACCTAACACCTTCCAAAATCCTATTGGATGACTTAAAGTCGACCCATATCACTTAACGTTCGTATTAGATACAATTAAGGGACTTTTTTCCATGAAAATAATTTAATTGTTTTTAAAACCAAAGAAAGTGACAACAAGTCACTTTCTTAAATCTTATAAGTATAATAATTTTAATTTAGTGAAAACTTCATGAAACTTATAACATGAATAGTCTACAGAAAGATAATAAAATTATCCACATCATATTAATTTATTTATAATTTTTAGGGATTAAATAATTATCATTAATTGTGACACAATAGTGATGCAGAAATTGTTTATCTAGAGAAAAATCAAGAATATGGTTTTTACTAAACTAATAGTGATCATAAAAGGCCAAAAACCCTGACCAAAACTTATTTTTAATGTAAAAATAAACCTTAACCATCCAAAGGTCGCATATTTTACCATTTGGAACCTTATAAAAGCAATTATGACACTTATATTATTTTATTTTAAATGATGCCAAAGTTGTCACCTTCATAATTTAATAAATATAACAATTTAAATATTGTGATTTTAAGATGATAAATTCGAGTAAAAGTATTAATGTGAAATGTAATAGATATATCTTCATCATAGGATTTTAGTTTTAATTTTTATGCAAAAAATAAGTATATTAAATAATTATACAAAAATGTTGTAGTAATTATTTTATTAAGAGATAAACCAAATAATTGGTTTTAAAAATAATAAAATAAATATTATATGAACTATTTAATGTGATACACTAATTTTATAGATACATATGACCTTTTATTAATCTATTAAAGCTTTTAGTTTGAACATATCTTCTGTATATATTTTATTTAAATTCAAATAAATGAATAGTTTCAAAATTGACACTATTGTTATTTTATAAACATGACATATTATAAAATTGTTTAAAAATCCCAAAAATATATAAAAATTATAACTTTAAATTTATATGGTCTGAAATGTTATAAAGTATCCAATTATGGAAAATTCACAACAAATAAGTAAATTTTTTATAATTTAAAATTTAGAATGTTATTACCACAAATAAAATTAAATTGATTATGTAAGGATAAATCAAGTTGATAATGTTTGAAATAATTTCCTAACATGTCTAAATTTTATTGTTTGATGCTATTACAGCCCTATATCATCTAATATTTGTATATGAGTCATTTTTGAAGTTTTTAAGTGTGTTTGGGATTTAATATAAACTAATATTTCTTATATTTCCAAAGGTGCCCCTATCCTCCCTTATAAAGGGGCATCTCCTCCCTCTCTTCCTCACACCAATTTGAGACTTTAAGCTCAAACAAACCCTACCCATTTCCCTCCTCAGCTTCCCTAGAAACATCCTAGAGGTCATGGTATTCTTCAAAGACCAATTTTAGTACCCTGAGACGAGGTTTCAAAGAGGCGTATCGAAGAAAAGGTAGTATCTGTTAATGATTCTTTCAATTTTCGTTCTTCTTCAACTTCTTATTCTTTATTTGTTTCATTATGAAGTAATAACATCAGTATCCCTCATATAATGATATTTTATTATAAATATGAAACAACCCTTTTTCACCTTCTATCCTTCCTACGGAAAACACAATCACCGCGCGTGCGTACGTACGGAATACCGTCTCTATGCCGTGGTGTAATATGTTTTTTCACCAACACCTTACATGGATGGGTATAATGGTGTAAATAATAACTATATATCGTTATTATAACATAATAATGATTTTGATATATTATACTATCTACTCCAATTCTATAATTATGGGAACGATATCATCGCTCATGCATACGTACGGACTACCGTCTCCACGACGCGATGAGATTCATTCTCCATGTTAACCATACATGAATGATCATAAAGTTTATATAATGAATAATAATTAAATATATGAAATAATAATTCTACTGAATTTATTTATATATATATATATATATATGTATTTCATCTATTTAGTTTCATTCAATTCAATAAGGAAACAAAAACAACCTTCATGCGTACATACGGCCTACCGTCTCCATGAACGGTGTATTTCATTCCTTTTATCGATCTATAATATATATGTATATGATGAATATATATTATATATAAATCATGTTTTACAATATGTAATTAAGTAAATCAGGTTATAAGGGATAATGTCAATAAAAACAAGTCCAAACATGTGCGATAAATAAAACGATTTTACCCAAAACGCTACTTTAACATGGAACTTACAAAAGAACGGGTAACATAGAGTCATAAGTGAACCATATATGATATCATAACAATGAATATGATTCTTTAATAAGTTAATGACCTTATTTAAATCATTATACAGGAGGTTCGGATACGTACGAAGCATATCGGACCTAAGGTAAGGGATAATTATTCCAATCTCATTCTTATCCGATATTTTTTATTCGTAAGTATTTACTGGGGTTATGATTATTATCCATGTCCATATGTTCTCAAAAAATTTTCAAAAAATGTTTACTTTTCATCCATGTATGTTTAAATCCATTTTTACCCTTTTCTACTTTTACCACATCGTATGGAAGGAATCTTTCTTTTACGAGGTACTTTTTGACTTTTTGGGCAAAAGTATGAGAAGAATGTTTTTTTAACTTATACGGCATGAAAGGATTTTTACGGTTTTATAAATCCTTATTTTTATGAAGCATCCTACAAAAGCTTTCATGAATATTTTCAACAAAATCACTTTATTTTAAAATTACATGTCATTTTTTGAAAAGAAAATGATTTTCAAGAAGAAAGGATATTTTCCTCAAGAATTCATTTCAAGTGTTTTATCAAAACCATTTTCCATCTAAGATGAAATTATTTTTATATGTGTATGTTTCAAGTGTAATTTCTCTATGATTTACATGGATTCACTTTTCTTATTATGAAATGATATCCATTTCTTTTATATGGATTATGTGATGATGGGATGATATTTATGAAACCCATTTTATTCGTTGGGTTATTATGAATGATGTATGTTTATTTTGTGGCACAAGTAAGAATGATTTAATTATGATATGGGTGGGACCTATATCTCCCTCCAATGCATTGGGTAAAGATTTATATCTCATGAGATAGACATGGCTCGAACGACAAGTTAAACCGGTTCAGTAATACAGGACTGGAACGATGAGTGAACTCGATTCAGAAAGGGACTTTGTCCACTAAGATGGTCTTGGCAGCACTGCCTTGACTAATATGGAAGTCATATCATGTTCTTAATGGTTTCCACAATTACATGTTTTACTCTCATGCTATTTTATCATGCTTAATTTTTCTTTATGATCTATGCCTTATGTACTTCCATGTTTTATGTCATTGCTCAAGCTTTTGATGTTTAAACATCATCTTCATGTTTTTAAGCTCAAATGTATTTGATTTGTTTTATTTTATACATGATTACCCTTACTAAGATTTTGAACTGACCCTTTATATGTTTTCTTTTCCCCAGGATATAAATAAAGGTTTTAGGTAAGAAAAAAAGGGGAATATTGATATGGGAGATGTTAAAGATCTTTCAATAGTATTAGATGTTTATATTCTGAGTTTCCAAATACACTAAACTATTACCATCCTTGTGTGTCTGTTTTTGTTATGTATTAATTATTCCAAAAAAGTAATGTAATGTCCATGTACATCATGTTTTGGGTCTCTACAGTTGGTATCAGAGGAAAGGTTTATTCAACCTTTGGAAACTAGGATGTGAGAACTTTAGTGAGATCCCTAGAGATATTTCTAAGGTATGTCTAGGGATGTCCCTAAGGTTAAGTATAAGTATAGGTTATAGTCCTAGAATTAAGGTAACGATCTTAGAATTAAACCTAAGATGTTAGATATTTAAGGTACTACCCCTTTATTATGTTGTTTTTTCTAGAATGATTTTTGCCTCTCACACTATTCTTTTTGGGTTTTAGACGATGGCTAGAACCCAAAGGAACCGTGTTGATAAATGTAATGGACAATGCAATGATTGTCCTCCTGAACAAACAAATGTTATGGGAGATGGAGTGAAAAATCATATTACTATACTAACGCAAGCTATGAATCATTCTGGACTTCCAAATGAACAGAGAAGGGAACAATATTCTATTGAGTCCTTCATGAGGCAACGTCTAACTTCTTTCAGTGGGTATTCTGATCCACTTTTGTTGAACAATGGATCAGTACCACTGAAAAGATATTTTCAGTTCTTCAATGTTCTGAATATGATAAAGTCATCTTAGCTGTATACCGTTTGGAAGGTGAAGCCGATCAATGGTGTAATCTTATCAAGAATACGAGGCCAAGAGATGAAATTGATTCCATGTAATGGGATGAGTTCAAGAACTTATTTTTTTAATAAGTACTTCCCTCATATTCTTTGAATAAAGATGGAGAAGGAGTTTCTTGAACTAAAGAAAAAGTATGATGAATCTGTTCGTATATACGAAGTGAATTTTACGAGGCTTGCAAGGTATGCATCTGGATTTTTCATCCAACCTGAAAGTAAAGTTGATCGATTCTTCAGTGGCTTAAAACCAAATCTTCGAAGGTAATTAGCTATAAGAGACTTCAGTAGCTATGAAGAAATTGTGTGGTGCGCTATCAAGGTAGAAATGGAAGTTGGTGTTAAAAATCCATCTCTTGGTTTTGATAAGAAATGAAATATGGAGTTCAAGGAGAAATCTCAGAATAATGGCGAAAAGAAGATGAATGTTTCATTATGCTCAAAGTGTGGAAAGAAGCATGGTGGAGATTGTCTTAAAGGGACTAGAAAATGTTTTTTAAGTGTGGAAAAGAAGGTCATCGAGTAGCTGAGTGTTGAAGTAATGGAAAAAGGGTTTCTAATGATGTGAATAAAGAAAATAATGCAGAGAACTCACCACCAACACTTCAATGCTTCAAGTGCAATGAAATGGGGCATTATGATAATCAATTCCCTAATCCAAGGGTTAATGGTGATCGACATGAGCAACCAATTAAGGAAAAGGACAAAGTGAAGTCACATGCGATCACTATTGGTGATGTTGAATATGATAATGATGTGGTGGAATGATTAAGTGTTTATGTAATGGGATTACAAAATAATGTTGTATATAGTATCATAGAATATTGGAATATTTATGTATTGGTCTATTGTGGTTTTCAATAATTTTATAGTACCGGTAACCATGGAAAGTGGTTAAGATATTTTTGGAAAGAAGATGATATGCGCATAATGAAGGGATAAGGAGAAAATGAAATGTTTGACAGTATTCATGAGCTCATGACTGATATAAAGAAATAGTTATATCATGGTTTGATTATATAGAATTTTGGGGTTTTGGTATGTGGAAAGAGTTAAATTTTGACAGCACTCATGCTTTCACTAAGATTCAATGGGTATTCATTTTTTCAAGAGAATACATGACTAAGGACTTCGAATGTTTGGAATGTGACCAAAAAGATATATCTTATGATATATGTGGGATAAATGCTTGTATTCGCATTCTTGGTAGATAACCTTTCTAGTAATTGTTTTCTTTATACTATGAGCTTGGACCGAAGTATTTTAGATAAGCCTAAATATTGGAATGGATTATTTTGGACATAAGTTAGTATTGTTTAAGGATAGAACTTTTTTCGATATTATTGATGGGATGTTATAGTAATGTAGTTTTAGAAAAAGGACAACCTGCAGGATGGGCGACATCCCATCGCGTCGGACAAGGCTGTGGGAATCGAACCCACAACCGAAGTGTGACTGGCCTTTATCGTCTACCACTGTCCTACTGGAAGTCCCTAGTTAGTAGAAACTAGTTTTATTTTATTAATCGGTATGATATATGAAGTATAAGTTCATTTTTGGAATCATATATGATTAACCTCACCATAGATGGACTTATGTATATTTGATAACTTTTTCTAACCTTTTTTTGAAACAGATGGAATGTCCCATCATTCTATCACATGACCTATTAACACTTCACGAATAACAAATTCAACTTCATTTCACTAAGATATGAAGTGTAAATTGTTCAAAGCACGAACAATAGTGAGATTGGACCAAAATCAAGCAAGTATTTATTCTAATTCAAGTTTTTCAACTTTAGGGAAATGATATTGAAAACCAAAAATGATGTCCTAGTGCTATTATATCCAATGAATTAGATGGTACCTTAGATCATCACAAATTTATGGCTTTGTGATTGTTGTCTTTTTCATAGCCATGTTCTCTACCACTCTCCATCAGAACATGACGGTTAGATTTCTCTACCATATCCATATTTTCACCTATGTTCTCCTATATGGAAACCCAATGATGAGTTATTTTGGTCCATCATTACGTTTCATACTTTAGTTTTTAAAAATTATGTTTTAGTATTCCTTTTTACGGTGTGGATTTCTATGAATAGTCAATGATTTATAACCCCGACGAATTTCGAGGGCGAAATTCATTTTAAGGGGGGTAGAATGTAACAACCTGAGATTTTATAAGATATATTCGTTTTAATTTCTTTCATATCTTCTGTTGTACGCTACACCATGATTATATTGCGCTATACGCAACACCGTATTAGCTTGTAGTATATGCAACACTATTCTTAGATTGTGTTACACACAATTTCAAGTTTGTTTGATAATAGTCATTCTATGCAACATTGAGTGTATATATATATATATATATTCAATGTATAAATGAAATATGGTTAGATTCTGTTATATGAAAAAAAGGAGTCATGCCCTACACGCAACCCTAACTTGGCATGCATTACATGCAATCGCGACCTTCCTCGATAACGTGTGTTGTACGCAATACCAGGTTTTACTAAACAATGATATATTATTATAATATTATTATGAACTAGCAGTTATGAATAGTATTAACTAAATTTTTAATTTTATAACATTATTATTTATCTTATACATTTTCTAGAACATGGTATAAGAACAAAATAAATATTTCGGGTAAAATAAGTATTTTTCAAAAATGCAGTTTTGCCGCCTTTTGATGGCGCACCCATTTTAAATTTAATTTTTTACATGTTTATAAGTTCAATTTTAAAAATAAAATTATTCTTTAGAACCAGGATATAAAATTTTTCCATGGATAAATTTTTCATATTATTCTGATAACTTACATATTTTAATGAATAATGAAAACACGCTATATTTTAATTAAAAACAACGTTTTTCATCGTAATAATTTATGTGGTTAAATTATAATATTGAATGGTTTTAAAGTATAAATAGAATATATTTTTACCATTTAATACAATATATGTCATTAGCATTGAGTTTACCTTGAATTCGTAGGTTAAACAAATTCAATCTTTTGCAATGTTTTTAACAAAAACCAATTTTCTTTCGACAACAAGATTAATGTTAAATTAATTACATCAACTTATGTATCTTTAATTTTTAAAAATGGATTCCATATTTGGAATCATTGGGTCCAAATTATGTTAATAGGCTACTTTTTAGTTTTGGTCATTATGAATAGTAACTACAGTAAATTTTATTTACCATAGTTAAAGGTAAATCGGGTAATTAAGGGTAAATATAAGTTTATAAAATTACCCTAAAACCTGCCAAAATCTTATTGGATGACTAAAAGTAGACCCATATCACTTAAGGGTCGGATTAGATTCAATTAATAAACTTTTTCCATTAAAATAATTTAATTATTATTAAAACCAAAAAAAAGTGACAACATGTCACTTTCTTAAGTCTTATAAGTATAATAATTTTAATTTCGTGAAAACTTCATGAAACGTCTAACATGAATAGTCTCAAGAAATCTAATAAAATTATCTACATCATATGAATTTATTTATAATTTTTAGGAATTAAATAATTATCATTAATTGTGACACAATAGTGATGCAGAATTTTTTTATCTAGTGATAAATCAAGAATATAGTTTTTATTAAACAAATAGTGATCATAAAAGGCACAAAACCCTGACAAAAACTTATTGGTCATGTAAATATAAACCATAGCCATCCAATGGTCTCATATTTGACCATTTGGATCCTTATAAAGGCGATTATGACACTTATATTATTTTATTTTATATGATACCAAAGTTGTCACCTTCATAAGTTAATAAATATAACAATTTAAATATTGTGATTTTAAGATGATAAATTCGAGAAAAAGTATTATTGTCAAATTTAATAGATATATATTCATCATAGGATTTTATTTTTAATTTTTATGCAAAAAATAGGTATATTAAATAATTATACAAAAATGTTTTAGTAATTATTTTATTAAGAGATAAACCAAATAAATAGTTTTAAAAATAATAAAATAAATATTATATGAACTATTTAATGTTCTCCAATAATTTTATATATACATATGACCTTTTATTAATCTATTAAATCTTTTAGTTCTAACATATCTTCTGTATATATTTTATTTAAATTCAAATAAATGAATAGTGTCAAAATTGACACTATTGTTATTTTATAAAAATAACATATTATAAAATTGTTTAAAAATCACAAAAATATATAAAAATTATAAATTTAACTTTATATCGTCTAAAAGATTATAAAGTATCCAATTATGGACAATTAAAAACAAATAATAAATTATTTGTTATAATTTAAAATTTAGAATGTTATTACCACAAATAAAATTAAATTGATTAAGGATAAATCAAGTTGATAATGTTTAAAATAATTTCCTAACATGTATAAATTTTATTTTTTGATGATATTACAACCCTATATCATCTAATATTCGTATATGAGTCATTTTGTATGTTTCTAAGTGGGGTTGGGATTTAATATAAACTAATATTTCTTATATTTCCAAAGGTGCCACTCTCCACCCTTATAAATGGGCATCTCCTCCCTCTCTTCCTCACACCAATTTGAGCCTTTAAGCTCGGACAAACCTTACCCAGTTCCCTTCTCAACTTCCCTATCAACATCATAGAGGTCTTGGTCTTCTTCAAAGACCAAATTTAGTACCATAAGATGAGGTTTCAAAGAGGCGTGTTAAAGAAGAGGTAATATCTGTTACCGATTCTTTCAATTTTCTTTCTTCATCAACTTCTTCTTATTTAGTTGTTTCATTATGAAGTAATAACATAAGTATCCCTTATATACTGATATGTTATTCTAAATATGAAACAGGCCTATTTCACCTTCTATCCATCCTATGGAAAACAAAATCATCGCGCGTGCGTACGTACGGAATACCGTCTCCACGCGGTGGTGTAATATGTTTTTCCACCAACACCTTACATGGATGGGTATAATGGTGTAAATAATAACTATATATCATTATTATAGCATCATACTTATTCGGATATGTTATACCATCCACTTTGATTCTATTATTATGGGAACAATATCATTTCTCGTGCGTACGTACAGACTACCGTCTCCACGACGCGATGAGATTCATTCTCCATGTTAACCATACATAAATGATCATAAAGTTTATATAATGAATAATAATGAAATATATGAAATAATAATGCTACTGGATTTATGTATATGTATATATATATACGTGTGTGTGTGTTTGTATTTCATATATTTAGTTTCAACTAATTCAATAAGGAAACGAAAACAGCGTTCATCCGTACGTACGGCCTATCATCTCCATGAACGGTGTATTTCATTCCTTTTATCGATCTATAATATATATGTATATGATGAATATATATTATATATAAATAATGTTTTACAATATGTAATTATGTAAATCAGGTTATAAGTAATGATATCAAGAACAACAAGTCCAAACATGTACGATAAATAAAACCATTTTACCCAAAACGCTACTTTAACATGGAACTTACAAAAGAAAGGGTAATATAAAGTCATAAGTGAACCATATATGATATCATAACAATGAATATGATTCTGTGATAATTCAATGACATTACATAAATCATTATACAGGAGGTTCGGATACATACGAAGCATATCGGACCTATGGTAAGGGATAATTATTTCAATCTCATTCTTATCCGAGATTGTTTATTCGTAAGTATTTACTGGGGTTATGATTATTATCCATGTCCATATGTTCTCAAAATGTTTTCATAAAATGTTTACTTTTCTTACATGTATTTTTAAATACATTTTTACCCTTTTCTACTTTTACCACATCGTATGGAAGGAATCTTTCTTTTACGAGATACTTTTTGACTTTTCAGGCAAAAGTACGAGAAGAATGTTTTTTTTAACGTATACAGCATGAAAGGATTTTTATGGTTTTATAAAGACTTATATTCATGAAGCTTCCTCCAAAAGATTTCATGACTATTTTCAACAAAATCACTTTCTTTGAAAATTTCATGGCATTTTTTGAAAAGAAAATGATTTTCAAGAAGAAAGGATATTTTCCTCAAGAATTCATTTCAAGTGTTTTATCAAAACCATTTTCCATCTAAGATGAAATTATTTTCATATGTGTATGTTTCAAGTATAATGTCTCTATGATTTATATGGATTCACTTTTCTTATTATGAAATGATACCCATTTCTTTTATATGGATTATGTGATGATGGGATGATATTTATGAAACCCATTTTATTCGTTGGGTTATTATGAAAGATGTATGTTTATTTTGTGGCACAAGTAAGAATTATTTCATTATGAGATGGGTGGGAACTATATCTCCCTCCAATGCATTGGGTAAAGATTTATATCTCATGAGATAGACATGGCTGGAACGACATGTTAAACCGGTTCAGTAATACAGGACTGGAATGAGGAGTGAACTCAATTCAGAAAGGGACTTTTTCCACTAAGATGGTATTGGCAGTAATGCCTTGGCTAATATGGAAATCATATCATGTGCTTAATGGTTTCCCCAATTACATGTTTTACTCCCATGCTATTTTATCATGCTTAATTTTTCTTTATGATCTATGCCTTACGTACTTCCATGTTTTATGTCCTTGCTTAAGCTTTTGATGTTTAAACATTATGTTCATGTTTTTAAGCTCAAATGTATATGATTTGTTTTATTTTATCAATGCTTACCCTTACTGAGCATTTGAGCTCACCCTTTATATGTTTTCTTTTCCCCAGGATATAAATAAAGGTTTTAGGTAAGAAAAAAAGGGGAAGATAGATATGGGAGATGTTGAAGATCTTTCAACAGGATTAGATGTTTATATTCCGAGTTTCCAAAGACACTAAACTATTATAGTCCTTGTGTGTCTATTTTTGTTATGTATTAAGTATTCCACAAAAGTAATGTAATGTCCATGTACGTAAAGCTTCGGTTCTCTACACTTTTATTACCCAACCATATCTTTAGAAGAACATACAGGGGAGTGACTTTTTTATATAAAGGCTTAAACCTATCCCACACTTTTATATTTTTGACCTAGTTACTACTCATTATTTTTTCATGAATGTTTTTGTAATTACTTAGACATTCCACCACAACGACCTCCTGTCATTATCTAGAAGGTAGGAAACAACCATACTCTGGAGTTGTTGGGACAAGAACTACTAGTAGAACCTGTAGTAGTTCTAGTGGTGGAACTAGTGATTTTACCAGGTAAGGGTTCAGATGACATGTTATGGGAGAGTATTATGTGCTTCATGTATACCATTTATAGACACTAAAACTTTTAATGTCAATGGGAGAGAAGACATTCATTTTCCAATAGTAACACCCTCAAATGTTTTTGGGTGGTGGAGGTCCACATGCTAATGATCTGTGGCTTAAGACTTCCTTTTTGATATTCGAGCATATGGAGACACATTATAAGAGGAAATTGAAGCTCATGACATATATGCTTCAGAGAAAAGCTAATAACTGGTCAATGTTTGGAACAATGATGACGCACTTCAAGATATGGTGTACATAGATTTCCAATACAAGTTTTTTTACTGCATTTTTATTAACACCTTGAGAGATTAAGGGTCCCATGATTGCATGCATCTAGAGTAGGACTCTAAAACTATTATGGAATATTTAAAACACTTTTTAATTATTCAAAATTTTCCTACAGTGTGTCTTGATGATGAGACATAGGGGAGAGATGCTTTAATGAAGGTCTCAAGCATTATGTTTGATCATAGTTAAACATGTTTCTTATGAATACTATTACACATACATACAATTAGGAACATATTACTGAGGATATTTTAATGGATTTTGGGGGAGTAGAGTAGGGAAATTCAGCCTCTCAACCTAGTTGTTCATCTTCTAGTGGCAAGAAGTTTTGTTTTGAGTATTCCCATGACAGGATTTCCATCAAGGTTGTTAGTACTAGTAGTTTATTCTTATGTTAACAGTGTGGTAAAGGGGAACATATGAGAAATTAGAATGATCGAGACCCATTTAAGTGTCTATATTTATATAGTATGGGGCACATACAATATTTCGTCAAGACCTTCCCTCTAGCAGTCAGTGGAAGTGGATCGACTACAAATATAATTTTAGGAGTGGTATTCATATCTCCACTTTAGGCTAAGAGCTATATTATTGTCAGTTATTAAGACTGAGGTAGTGGTTGTAGTCAAGGTATCTTGGAAATAGTTGTACCTAGACAATATATTGGGCCTACTCTGAGTATTGAAATTTTTCCAAGGCGTATAGTTCATAAAAGATATATTTTGTACAGGCTACAGTAGAGCAGTAAAATGCATGACTATCTATAGTGATAGACACAATCTTTGTATCATCGACTCTAGTATATTATCTTTCCAATATAGAAGCACAACATAGTTTCATATTTTAACCTATTTTGGAGAGACTCGGGCTAATTTTATTTGTTTACAAATGGATTTACGACCATGGATACACCATAGAGCATCATAATAGAGGGTGTGTGCCAATACAGGGAGACCCCCCTTAAGGTGGGATAATTTCACTTTGTATGGAATCTTTTTGTCCTTGAGATGAAATGTTTTGATGTCATTCTTGAGACATACTAGAAAGTTTCTTATCATTCCCATATTGATTTCTATCACTATAGGGTGACCTTCACATCGCCTTAAGGATGAGTTTTTATTCAAAATAGTGAATGGGATTTCTATGTAGTTAGAACTGGACCAGGTAATCTTGGACTGGGCCGGATGATATCCCAGATATCTAGTTTATATATAGATGATCAAGTAATGTGTCAATATGACTTTACTTCAGTGGTTTATCATTTCAAGAACATTTTCCAAGATGAATTCTCTAGTTTACCAACTGATAGGGTGGTGTATTTCTCTATTGATCTTGTGCCAGGAGCTACACTAGTATCCATTACTCCATATAGGATGGATGTTATAGAGTTACATGAGTTCAATAGATAACTTGAGGACTTAGATTAAAATGTGTTTATATGACATAATACTTCTTTATGTGGTTCTACATTCCTTTGTTTTAAAAAATTACATATTGGACCCTTAGGCTATGTGTATATTATCAAAAATTAAACCAGTATATAGTTAAGAATTGCTATCCATTGCCATGGATAGAAGATCTCCTTGACCATATATGAAGAACTCAGGTTTTATTAAGGATTTATTTGAGGCCAAGTTATAACCATGTATGTGTTCAACCTGCATACATACCTCATAAAAATTTTCATTAAAGGTATGGTCTATATGTGTATATGGTTATGTCCTTCGATCTCATGAACATGATATCAATTTTCATGTAATTGATGAACCCAGTATAACATCCCTATCTTGATTTGACTGTGGTGTTATTTGTAGATGATATAATGGTGTATTCTTATAATCAACGCACCCATAACAAATATCTATATATAATTTTGGATACACTATGATAATTTAATTTAAATTATAGTATCACAAAGTTCCCCTTATAGATAGACAAGATGCACATCTTGGGTCATATTATCTCAGAGACAGGAGTAACAATTGAACTATCTAAGGTGATAGATATTTTTTCTTTTGAGTATCCCATGAATTTATTTTCAATACTGAGTTTTTTGGGGTTATATAGATATTACAGGTGTTTCATATAGGGCTTCTCACAATTATAAGAACCTCCTATGGCTTGACTAAGAACGGTGTGAATTATGTATGGTATGATACCTTGGAGACATCCTTTTAGGTTCTCAAAGTTATAATTACTTCAGTACTAGTCTTGATTCTTTCAAGGATGTTAAGGAGATTAATTTTCTAATGTGATACATCATGTATCATTATATGATCACTTTTTATGCTGTAAGAATGAATTTTGGAATACGAGTCTTTTTAATTGAGTTTGTGTGATAGTAACTACCCAATGTATAATCTCAAGCTAACTGGTGTTCTACGTTCCTTATGTTGTTGGAGGAATTATTTATTCAGACAGTGTTTCTTGGTGTACAAGAACCAAAAAATCTTCACATATATATTTACACATCCTGAATTAAATCTAAGGTAACAATAGTTGGTGGAATACCTATAGTATTTTGATTTCAAGTAATCAGGTATGCCTATAAAAGGTATATTGATGGCAGATGCACTGAGCAGAAGGACTCGGATAAAGGAAATTTAGGGGTCTAGAAATGATTAGAAGCTTATGGAACTATTCTCATAGATATATTTGGAGGTGTTTGGTGGAAAAGGAGAGACTTTTATCTCATACTTAGTAGTGACATCTACTCTACTGGATCGAATAAGGATGAGATAGTTATCATATTCTAAGGGCGTAGTCCTATAAGAGAGTGTGGATAATATTTTATGTGTTCATAGACACATTTGGGTTCTTACAGACAAATTTAAGGCATTAATTTGGGAGTTTAATTCCTGATATTGGGTAGCACATCCCTATATTATTAAAATGTATCATGACTTGCACCATTACTGTTGGTGTCTTGGGATAAAATGTGAATTAAATCGTTTTGTTACAATGTGTTCCACCTATCAGTAGATGAAGGTAGAACAACAATGACTAGTTGTACATATAAATTATTTAACAAATCCCAATTGGAAATGGGACGATGTTGTGAGGGAATTCACGATTGGGTTTTTGAGGCCCCCTTGAGGTAGTGATTATGTATGGGTTGTCATGGATACAATCACAAAGGTGGGGTCATAGCGCACAATTCGGGTTCTAGAGGACATTCTTAGAGTATGCTTCCTTGATTTCGGTTTCTCTTGGGAGAGGCATATACCCCTATTTGATTTCTACTACAACAATAAATATTATTAAACTATAAAAATGAAACTTATGAGGCTTTTTATGGAAAGTCATGTCAATCACCCATGTGCTAGTTATAGGTAAGAGTGGAAACATTACTCATACCATGTCTCATGTAAGAGACTTAAAAGTAGGTCCATATGATCAGGAAGTGGATGGATACTAGAAAAACTATATATATATATATATATATATATATATCATACATTGATCATCTTTTACGAACTCTATAATGTGAGGTCCTAAATCAGGTCTTTTAACATATCTCATTGAGGGTGGGACATATATATATTAGGGTATAGGGTAATATTTAACCATGATATGTGAGACCATTTGCGATTCTAGAGAGATTTGGTCTGTTAGACTATCACCTATATTTTCCTTAGTGGTATCAAGCAATTAATGATGTCTTCTATGTATCTCAGCTATGTCATTATCACTCAGACATATCTCATACTCTAAATCCATATGAGGTCGAGTTATAGGTGGATGCATCCTTCCAAGAGAATTCTATATATATTTTTGACCGGAGGATGAAGTTTCTATAAGTTTGGTTCCTTCCTCTACTATGGGTGATATAGAAATAAATCAATTTACAGGATGAGACTTGGGAGTGAGAGGCCAAAGTACTTTCTCAGTGGATGTACCTTTTCTCGGATGATTCTTAACCACCCTTTGAAGGTAAATTTATAGATGAATGGCTTTAAGGGGTTAAGATTAAAAAATTATTGGTTTTCTTATAAGAATTGGATATTTTTAATTAACTCCTTGGTTTTACCTAATTTGAGTTTATAATGAGATCATGGGATTTTTGGGGGTGTCTAGGGCTTATTCAGAGCTCTGAGGCCTAGTTTTTCTTTAAAGGAAGCAGGGTTGCATGGTTAGTAGGAACCATGCAACCCAAGTCTCATGGTTAGGAGTAATTGTGTGGGGCTGGACAAAGGGAATCTGATGGACATATGGTTTAGAAACCATGCGGCCCAGGCCATATTTCTGTGCAACCAACCTATAATTTTTAGTTTATTCTAAACAAGTGGTCAATGCATAGTTTATCAAACTGCATTCCATTATCATGTGAGGTGTAAAAAAGGGATGTGGATGTGGCACCATTTGATTATAGTGTTCTAAACCATGCCCATGAACCACGGTAGTTATCCCTTGATATAGAGAAAGGCACATGGTTTTCCCAACTGTACGACCAAACCATGAAACCCATAAATTTTGGGAGAAATTACCTTTTTGACTTACTTCAATTAAAACTCAAACCCTCCTTTTTTATTATTTTCTCTAGTGTCCAAAGAGATTTCCTCCTCTCCTTAAGAACCTCTTCCATTGAGCTAGGTTCCTTGATAACTACACCATTCGGACTTGGATTCATGCACAGTTTTTCTCATTGAATATGTGTCAGTACATTCATCATTCATCTTATGTCATATTTTGTTTACCTTTATATCGATGGAGGTATTCAAGATCAAGATATATGCCCAATTTCTAGCCTTCTCATCCATTTTCATTTTTTCTTGATCTAGACCAAATCAATGGTTGATACTTGGCTAGTACTCTTCAGCCTATATAGGGTAGGTGGTATATACATTTTACCTTATGGTTTGGTTGTTTTATGGCTTGTCGCAATTATGGTGCAGGCCAAATATTCTAGGGTTGCCCCAAAAAATTAATTGAATGTTTAAACTGAATGAATTGAAACATCTTTAGGTTTCCCACCAGTATATTTTTTATTATTTCAAGTTTTTATCCCCAACCTAGGCCACCCATGGGGTGTGTCTTTGTATCTTTCCAATTTTATACCACCCCACTAGGTGAGTCTGAGCATTGCACTTGATTTCTCAGCGATAATAAATTGAATGGGAATTTAATTAATATTTATGATAAGTTTGTGCCTCTTTGTATTATGATTACATGATTTTAATTGGTTTAAATGATCTATATGAATAAATATGAGTGAGTTGGAAAAACTCATTAGTTATGAAAGATCAAATAATTAATGTTGAATTGAAATGGTAGTAGATTCCTTGGATGAGATCCTTGGATCTTGATTCCATTAGATCTGATGGGTATTTCTAGGCCATTGATCTTCATTATGATAGTGGGTGCCTTGGACATTCTTTCTCCTTGGATCCAAATTTAGTAGGATTCTAGGACCTTGATACCCCTAGATCCAGCTTTCTTGGACACTCGTTGGACATGCACTTTTTACATTCTCCTTAAACACCACACAAGTATTTACCTAGTTTGCATATAGATTCTACTAGGACTTGGCATAGATGCTTAGGTCTTCTATAACTAGGATCCAACACTTCATGGTCATATGTTGGATTACACATCATTTCCATTGTGGTTGTTATATACTGTATTACATAGCACAAGCATTGTGGATATTGATACGTAAATACACAACAAGGCCAATGTGGATATTTTTTATATTCTTTACAGATAGCCCTAATATGGGTATATTATTATTGTTTATGGACTGGGTAGTTTTACACCTATTTTTTATTTCTACTTACAATTTCCCTTGTTTTGGGAAATAGATTAATTTTTATAAGGAGCCATGTTGGGATAGACAATGTCATTTTTTCTTTTTCACTATACATTGATTGCAGTTATACCTATGATATATTTCTCAAAACTTCTATTTATATTACATATAATATAATTTTTAAATAAACCATTAGTGGTGGCCTACTGAGTGTTATCTCACAGAGTGTTTGGGATACCATTTTGTGGCCAGACAAACTTCATGGATGGAGGTTGGGATCGAAGAAAGAACCCACTATATGATGTTTGAATATTCATTGTTTAGGAGTATCGGAGCACAAGAATAAGATTCACTCATTATTTTTTATGGATATACTTATTTTTGGACTTTTTTACTTTTGATTTATGTATTATATTATTTTCCTTTATACCTATTTTCCTAGTTTTTAGAGGCGCGACACATAATTTTTTATATAATATATCCTTTTCCATTTTTTATTTATTATTTTAGTCATTTGGATGTTTATATTCTTTCTTGATTTTATCTTCATATGATACTTGATTGATAATATTACAACCATTTTTTTACACTCTGGTATAAGGGAATAGTCTCCCCCAAAACATACCCTAGGCCCTCACTGCTTTTTAGCATCCTCTATTATATGGGGAGGTACTCTTGGGGCCATGTGTCCCACTAGATTGGTGCACCATTTAGGGGCTCCCAGTTCAGGATGTTACACCTATAATGTTTTTTATATATGGATTATTATTCTTGAATTGATCTAGGATACACCTTGGTGTCGAGAATCTTAATCTAACTTGGTTTTCTATTATTCCATTATTATCCTCCCCCTATACAAACCCAATACCATGATTCAAGTTAATTATTTCCTTATTCTATCTTTAAATGTTTCTAGAGACTCTAACAATGTATATTTATACTCACCCATGTATGGGCCTTTGTCCCACACATTTTTTCTTAGTGAAAATGCCATACAATTCTGAGATGGATTTTTCATAGATATTTTTACATTAATTATTAATATTTCATGTCTTGTGATCTTACTGGATGTATTTTTAGCATACAATTGATGTTTTATAGAGATAATGTAAGTAGGAGTTTTTCATTTTTAGATCCAACTTATAGTGAGGGACTCTTTTCCTTGGTTGGCTGTCATTGTTTTCTTATAACTATTGGCTGTGAAAATTTCCCCTTTTATTTTATGTTATTCATACTGGTTATCTTATAAACATCAGTAGATTTATTATGCATTTTTTATGTTAATTATAGTAATTTATAAATTATTTATAACTTGTTGTGGTTGTTACTTACCTTGTATATTAGAAAAACTGTTAGGACTAAGATGAAGAGAAAGGTGTTCATTTTTTATGTGTTTTATTTTTTTCAAGAAAGTATTTGAGGAAAGTGTTGGAACCAAGGCTGTTATTTTTTATAAATAGAGTATGGTTTGTGTTTTTTGTCAATCAACATTGTGTTGATCAAGGAGTATGCAAGGAATGTGGTCTTATAATTGAGACTAAAAGCAGTATTGCAGGTGGCAATGTTTCCCAGTGATTGCTATATTTTTTTGCCTCAAAATCAGGATTTTGTTTTTTGGTAAAGGAAAACATTCAGTAAACAAAGATAACAACAAACCAAATTTTGGGAATAGTTCATGGATCACAAAGTATGGTATGTGGAATGGCGAACTCTGACCCATGTTGTGGGAATAGTTTATAGAATGAAAACTGGATCGTAGTGAAGACTGGAAGTTTATGGAAGGAAATTGGTTTGTGGGATGGAATTTCATTGGTGAAAATAATGGGGATTTTGGTTCTCAAATGAATATAGCCACCATGAAAGGACAAGTGGTTGTATGCAGACCACATAGGGAAATGGTTCATGGGAGATGTATGGTATGTGGTGAAGGTGGTGATGCATAAAAGATTTGGTAAATCTTGGATTAGAGTATAATGAGGATCTATTTACCTATATAAGGATCACTAATACCATTATTAATGGGAGAAAATTCAATTTCATCAGACGGATTCATCTCTCCAAGAATCTGGCTATGTCCGAAAGAGGTTTGTGCATAAGTAATTTTTCCGAATGGTTTTCTACAGCCCACAAAGGAAAGACAGGTCCATATAGAAGAGTCTATACACAAAGGAAGAACTTGATTTGTTGTTTTCTTGTAGTATGCATAGAAATTTTGGTGGCACACATATCAAGGAATTACAAAAAAGGAAGGTGGTAGGCGAAAAACAGTTCGTGGAGGAGAAGTTGGTCCACGGTGAATAAGTGGTAAGCAAGAGTAGAAGTGAAGGCCTTACGCCAACATGGTTTGTGAAGTTCGTATGTGGTCATGGATTATAGAGGTAGTACACATAGGTGGTATATGTAGAACTACATTATGTGGAGGAAGAAGTCCAGTTCAGGGAGGGAAAGTTCACCAATTAACAGTACATGAAAAGTAGATTACATCTACAGGGGAAAATTGGACTTCAACAAAACATCTATCTATATTTAAGGATGAATGATTTAATTACAACCCATTGAAGAGAACATAAAGTTGATAAACTAATTAAAGACTCTTCACAATGTTGTGACTAAGGGGGAGTCAATGGAAGTGATCTAAGGGGCATGATATGATATCCATAAAACCTTGTAAAGGCAGTGCACCTAACATAGTGTGATTGTGATAATATTTAGTACTCCAAAACTAGTAAAGATTGGTGGATTTTGGTATGACCAAAACACCATTGGAGTATTCTACATGGATTTAGCCCTTAGTGGTGAACCAAGTAAAATTGTTGTGTATTTTCTTTGAATTTGATAATTTGTTTTTAGCACTTTCTCATCAGAGAGTTTTAACATGTTCCTACCAATGTGAGGACATGATAAATCATATTAAAAGAAACATTTGAAACCCTAATTTACCCCTCCCCTCTGATAGTGTTTTGGGTTCCTTCATGGGGGAAATCACATCACCTTGTATTTGATGTAAATTAGACTTAATATTTGGTTTAAAAAATCAAACAAGTGTTTCCTGAAAAATCATACTCACGAGTATAGTCCATCACTATACGAAGAAAAGCTATAAGATTCTAATCAGACTCACCTTAGGTCTATAATGAAAGATAAAATGTCATACTTGAAGTAAATGATCATCAGATTCACTTTGGATATGATGTGGAAGAATTCATCCAAATGAGAGAATCAGAGTCTGTACGACTATGATAAAATAAATTTTATGATACTTTTCTGATTTGAATTTCACATATATAATATGTTAATTGGACAACATATGATGCAATATTAGTGAAATAAAGGTGGAGTTAAAGAGATTAAGGCCAATCGTTTTCATTTTAATCGGATCCAGATGGAAATAATAAAAGGGTGCTAGAAATTGTACTCAAAATATTGCATAAATGCCAATCGTACCCATAATGATCATACCTAGAATGATAATTCCCAGAATGATTTTATCCAGGCCAATCATACTAAGAAAGATCATACTCTAAAAAATCATACTAAGACTGATTTAGAAAGAAAGTTGGTTGTTGTTGATATTTGTCCATCGTATTAATCATTTCATCCTACTCAGGTAGATTGTCTTTTCAACAGAGTCTGATAGAGTCAAACATTTTAGATGGTTGAATGATTTTCTTAAGGAAGTGATGGATGAACTCTGATTTGTTTTAAATTTTCTCCATCATGTTGATCAGGAGAATATGTGAAGAATTTTAAGTGGTTCAATAGAAGAGATGAACATGGTTTCTAAATGTGCTATCAAGGGGAGTTTGGCATTCAAAAGAATGATTGTATTCAGAATTTAAAGTGGTATTTATTTCATCAAACATATATATATTAATTTTTTTATGGAGCAGTGTATTGAATAAATTGGATTTAGAAAATAAGACTCAATAATGGAAATTGGAATGGAAATTTAAATATAAGTTTGAAGAATCTATAAATATTGTAGAAGATTCGAGAAGTATAGAGAATCATTAATGAAGTCATAAATGCACTCAATATTTGAGGGAAATAGAGATTTGGGTGAATTAATGTGACCAAGAACTATTTTGGGATTCTCGCCAAAACCACTAATGGTTTTCCTATAAAAGGTGAAAATTAAATTGTACATTTTTGATGACCGATGTATAGTTCATCATAGAAGAGAGAGATGCTCCGAGTTTTTTGAGAGAATAAGAAGTTTCCATATTGTTTCATTGTTGAAGAAGTTTCAATGGAGAAAAGACATATGAAAAGAGAAAATTTTGAAATGTTTTATTCAGATGATTATCATACTCAATTATTATCATACTCAGTTTATTACCGTATTCAGGTTGTCAATTGTATTTGGATGATCATCATATTGGGTAGGATAATTGGATCAGGATTTCTGTGCTGTGATTTCCAAATAGAGGAAGAAGAAGTTTTGAGTTGTCTCAATCGTATTCAGGTAGTGATATATCTTTTCATATTTATATATTGTTCTGGTAAGAATAGGACTCAAAATAATAGTTCTGAGAGAATCGTACTATGAAGAATCGTATCGGGGAGAATTGGAATCCGAGGAATTGGATAGGGAAAATCAGACTGTTTTTTTCATAAAAAACTTCTAGAAAGTTATTTCTTTCTTCTGGGTAAGAAATTGAAGATTTATTTTTCAAAATACTACATTTTTGGAATTGAAAAGAATCAAAGGTAACATGAGTTGTTAAAAAAACATTGTAATACCCTATTTGTTCTAAGAGGGTGCACACCGACTATTGGATTTTCTTTAAAATTCTACATGAGTGAAAGGGAATATACTACTCATTGCAATCTAAGGATTGATTTCTATTGGAATTTGTGGTATTGTTTTTCTCCAAACCATACCAAGGATATATCTATTCATACTAAATAGGGAACCTTGTAAATATTTATGATCTTGTGGATCTGTGTTTGACTTGTTTTCAATGTGGAATAGAATCTTTAACATGAGATGTAGGTTGTTTCAATAACAATGAAATTTACAAAAGAAAATTTATCAATGATTGACCCCCACCCCCTATTAGTGATACAATTACATTGACTGGACACTTATATATATTATTTTATTAAAAGATTCTATATGGTAATGCATCCAATGTATGTGATATGCCTACTCGTTTCTAGTCACCAACCACTACCCTATTAGAGATGGGTTGTGGTTATCAATTTCATCATGTTGTCATCCCAATAAAGGAATGTGTAGGTCAATATGTGATAATGTGATACTAAAGTATGTATTTTCTAAATCTAATGAGTGTAATTATTAGTTATGTGAGGGTTATATTGGGAAATTGGGGAAAATATATCAATGGGGTTTTAAGTTTTATCAAGTTGTTAGGTAAACTAGCATAGTTGTAGTGGCTAATGTTGTAACACCCTGAGATTTTATGAGAAATATTGTTTTAATGTCTTATGTTATACGCAACACCAAAGGAATCTTTCACATCACACAATACTGACTTGGCTTGCATTACACGCAATCGCGATCTTCCTCGATAGAGTGTGTAGTACGCAATACCGAGTTTCACTAAACAACGATATATTATTATGGACTAGCCGTTATGAATAGTATTAACTACATTTTGGGTTTTATAACATTATTATTCATCTTACGCATTTTCTAGAACATGGTAAGATAACAAAATAAATTTTTCATGTAAAATAAGTAATTTTAAAAAAAATGTAGTTTTGCCGCCTTTAGATGGAGCACCCACATTAAATCTAGTTTTTGACATGATTATAAGTTAAATTTGACAAAATAAAATTCTTCTTTTGAATCAGGATATAAAAATTTACTTTGGATAAATTTTTGATATTTTTCTGATAAATTCCATATTTTGATGAATAGTAAAAACACGCTAATTGTTAATTAAAAACAACTTTTTTCCTTGAGATATTTTATATGATTAAATTATAATATTGAATGGTTTTAAAGTATAAATATAATATATTTTTACCATTTAATATAATGTATGTCATTAGCATTAATTTAACATTGAATTCATAGGTAAAAACATTTCAATCTTTGGCAATGTTTTAACTTCTAAAACCCATTTTCATAACAACGGGATTAGTTTTAAATTAATTACTGCAACTTATGTGTTTTGAATTTTGAAAAATTGATTCCATATTTGGAATCAGTGGGTCCAAATTATGTTAATAGGCTAATTTTTATTTTTGGGCATTATGAATAGTAACTACGGTAAATTTTATTTACCATAGTTAAAGGAAAATAGGGTAATTAAAGGTACATATAAGATTATAAAATTACCCTAACACCTGCCAAAATCCTATTGGATGACTAAAAGTCGAACCATATTACCTAAGGGTTGGATTAGATTCATTTAATAGACTTTGTTCCATGAACATAATTTTATTATTATTAAAACCAAAGAAAGTGACAACATGTCACTTTCTTAAATCTTATAAGTATAATAATTTTAATTTAGTGATAAACTTAATGAAACTTCGAACATGAATAGTATCCAAAAATATAATACAATTGTCTACATCATATGAATTTATTTAGAATTTTTAGGTATTAAATAATTATCATTAATTATGACACAATAGTGATGTTGAAATTATTTTATTAATTAAAATATCAAATAAATGGTTTTAATAATATTAAACTAAATATTATATGAACTAGTTAATGTGATCCACTACTTTTTTAAATACATATGACATTTTATGAATCTATTAAAGCTTTTAGTTTGAACATATATTCTGTATGTATTTTATTTAAATTCAAATAAATGAATAGTGTCAAAATTGACACTATTGTTATTTTATAAAAATAACATATTATAAAATTTTTTGAAAATCACAAAAAATATTTAAAAATTATAAATTAAAATTTATATGGTTGAAAATGCCTTATAGTGTAAAATTATGGAAAATTCAAAACACATATGTAATTATTTATAATAATTTAAAATTTAGAATATTATTATCAGAAATAAAATTAAATTGATAAATAAGGATAAATCAAGTTGATAATGTTTAAAATAAATTCCTAAAATGTTTAATTTTTATTAGTTGATGGGATTACAACCCTTTCTCATCTAAGCTTCAGATATGAGTCATTTTGGAAGTATTTATGTGGGGTTTGGATTTAATATAAACTAATATTTCTTATATTTCCAAAGGTGCCCCTCTCCTCCCATATAAAAGGTAACCTTCTCCCTCTCCTCCTCACACAAATTTGAGCCTTAAATCTCGGCCAATACCTTCCAATTTCACTTCCCCACTTCTCTAGAAACATCCTAGAGGTCTTGGTCTTCTTCAATGACCAATTATAGTGCCCTAAGAGGAGGTCTCAAAGAGGTGCTTCAAATAAGAGATAATGTCCGTTACCGATTCTTTCAACTTTATTTCTTCTTCTACTTATTCTTCTTTAGTTGTTTCATTATGAAGTAATAACATCAGTATCACTCATATACTGATATGTTATTATAAGTATGAAACAACCCTATTTCACCATCTATCCATCCTATGGAAAACAAAATCACCACGCCTGCGTACGTACGGAATACCATTTCCACACCGTGGTGTAATCTATTTTCCACCACCACCTTACTTGGATGGGTATAATGGTGTAAATAATGACTATATATGATTATTGTAAAGTTATATTGATTCTTAAATAGTATGCATACACTCCAATACAATTCCACTATCATGGGAATGATATCATCACTCATGCGTACGTACGGAATAAAGTCCCCACGATGTGATGTGACTCATTCTACATGATCTTAATTGAATAATGATTATATAAATGAATTTAATGAATAAATATGATATATATTACACTAATACCATTCATTAAATGGGGTTTTTATAACCTAAAAAGAGGAATAATAATTTATTCGACAAAACACACATATGAACATAATGCAATAAACACCCGAATAACAAGTAGCAATGAAATATTACTAATAAGAAGCTAAGAAAATGACCATATATGATATCATAAAATTATTTATGATTCTTTAATAAGTCAATGACATTATTTAAATCATTATACAGGAGGTTCGGACACTTATGAAACAAATCAGACCTAAGGTAAGGGAAAATCTCACAATCTCATTTTTATTTGAGATTGTTTATACTTCTGAATTTACTGGGGAATATTTATCATCCACATCCATGTTTCCTCAATATTTAATATTATTTCCATCCACCTAAAATTTTTTAAATCCAATTTTACACTTTGGTGAGTTTTTAGAAAAAGATATGAAAGGAATCTTTTGTCGTTTTTCGTACGAGGTACTTTTTTACTTTTCCGGCCAAAGTACGGGAAGAATTTTTTTTAACTTATACAGAATGAATGGATTTTTAGAAAATTATTTCCATGAAGATTCCTTTACAAGTTTTCAAGTTTATTTTTAATCAACTTTTTTTAGTTCAAAATTATATGACATGTTAAGAAATGAAAATGTTTTTGAAGTAGAAAGGATATTTTCCTCAAGAATGGAGTTCAAGTGTTTTATCAAAATTATTTTCCATCTAAGATAATATAGGGTTCTGTTTATATCCCTATTTTTACATTGATTTTATTATATTATGATGCATTTATTTTTACAATATCCTTTTATGGATTATGTTATGATGACGTGATGTTTAAGAATATCGTTTTTATTACCTGGGTTATGCTATGATGTATGGTTTATGATTTTTGGCACACATAAGAATGGTATCATTATGAGATGGGTGGGACCTATATCTCCCTCCAATGCATTGGGTAAATATTTATATCTCATGAGATAGACATGGCTGGAATAGCAGGTTAAACTGGTTCAGTGAAATAGGACTGAAACGAGGAGTGAACTCGGTTCAGAAAAGGACTTTGTCCGCTAAGATAGTCTTGGCAATGAGTCTTGACTACTATGAAATGATTTTCTATGATTATGTGTGTATGCCACAAAGATTCATGTTTTAAGTTATGATTATTGGAATTACATTTCACTTCTATGATTTATCCCATGTTATGATCTCTTTTGCATGATAAGATTTTCAAAATGTTATGTTCTTATAAATATGATATGTTTCATATTTCTTTTGTTTACCCTTACTGAGAATTTGAGCTCACCCTTTTGTATGTTTTCTTTTCCCCAGGTCAGGAAGAAGGATATTAAGTAGGATATTCCAAACAGGGACTCTAGATATGATGAAATGAATGGGAGAGAACGTAGATGATTTTTGAACCAGATGTTTATGTTTCCCAGTTTCTAAAGACAATATACATATACGATCCTTTAATGGTTTTGTTATATGTTGTAATAAGTATGCTTCAATTTTGAATTAATAACCATGTATGTAAGGTATGGGTCATTATAGTTGGTATTAGAGGAAAGGTATAGTAAACCTTTGGAAACTAGGTTGTAAAATCCTTAGTAAGAAACCTACGGATATGTCTATGCATAGAACACAATCTTAGTGTTTTAGAAATGGCCATGAACAACGTATGATAAGACCTTTAGTGTGAATTTTTATTCTTGATTATATGGTTTTCCTATTATAATTAGTGTTGCTCATACTATTCTTCTTGGTTTTAGTCAATGGCTAGAACCTAAAGGAACCGTGTCAATGCGGAATGCGACGGGAAATGCAATGATTGTACCCCTGAGCAACCAAACGTTATGGGAGCTGGAATGCAGAATCTTGTAGCCATGCTCACACAACTTTCTCAAGCTATGAATCATGAAGGACTTCCAAACGAGAAAAGGAAGGAGCAACATTCTGTTGAATCCTTCATGAGGTAACATCCACCTTCATTCAGTGGGTCTTCTGATCCATTAGTGGCTGAACAATGGATCAGTACCACTAAAAAGATATTTTCAGTTCTTCAATGTTCTGAACATGATAAAGACATCTTAGCAGTATATCATTTGGAAGGTGATACTGATCAATGCTGGAATCTTATTAAGAATATGAGGCAAAGGGATGAAATTGAGTCCATGGAATAGGATGAGTTCAAGAACTTATTTTTCAATAATTATTTCCCTCATATTCTTCGAACAAAGATGGAGAAGGAGTTTCTTGAACTGAAGAAAAAGGATGATGAATCTGTTGGTACCTACGATGCAAATTTTACAAGACTTGCAAGGTACGCTTCTGGAATTATTATCCAACCTGATAGTAAGATCGATCGATTCTTTAGTGGATTATAACCATGTCTTCGAAGGGTGTTATCCATAAGGGACTTCAATAGCTATGAGGAAATTGTTCGATGTGCTCTCAAGGTTGAGATGGAGATTGGTGTAATCCATCAGTCACATGGGTTTCATAAGAAGAGGAAAATGGAATTCAAAGGAAAATCTAAAGACCACACTAAAAAGAAGTTGAGTTTTCCCTTATGCCCAAAGTGTGGAAAGAAACATGGAGGAAATTGTCTTAAGGGGATAAGAAAATGTTATAAGTGTGGAAAAGAAGGTCATCGGGAAATTGGATGTCGAAATAATGGGAAGAATATGTCTAATGATGCAAACAAAGGAAGGGATACACAGAATGAACCTATTACACTTCAATGTTTCAGGTGCAAGGAGATGGGGCATTATGCCAATCAATGCCCAAATATAAGGGTTGATGATGATGATCGACTTCAACAAACTCTTAAGGCCAAAGACAAAGAAAAGTCACATGAAATTACTATCAGCGATGTGGAGTATGACAATGAAGTTGTGAGAGGTACACTTACCATCCACTCTAATGTAGCAAATGTTTTATTTGATTCTGGATCCACCCACTCTTTTATTTCTGAAGAATTTGCTAAGTGTATCATCGTATTACCTCAACAATTAGATGTTGAGTTAGCTATGACAACCCCTAATGGCACAACAGTTGCATCAAAAGTTTACAATTCTTCTCCGATTGATGTTTGTGGGAAAGTGCTTCCTGCAAATCTTGTGATCCTTCCAATAGTGTAATTTGACGTGATTCTTGGCATGGATTGGATTTCTTTATATGGAGCTCATATCAATTTCCAAAGAAGGGAAGTCACATTTCATATTCCAGATCAATCTTTGATCGTCTATCGATGCAAGGATGAACATAACCTTACAGTGGAAATTTCTTCAATCTTATGGGTTCTAATTCCACTAAATGAAGGTTATTTATCTCAAATGGTTGGAGAGAAACTAATGATTAATAATATTCCCATTGTACGGGAATTTTATGATGTATTTGCGGAGGAATTTCTAGGTCTTCCACCAAATCGTGAAGTTGAGTTTTCAATAGAACTCGTACCGGGTGCTTTGCCTATTTCAAAGACACCTTATAAAATAGTCGCAATTGAGTTATAGGAATTGAAGAAGCAACTCCAAGAGAATCTTGATAAAGGATTCATACTCCCTAGTGTGTCACCTTAGGGAGCACCTGTTCTGTTTGTTAAGAAGAAAGATAGATCAATGAGACTCTACATTGATTATTGAGAACTTAACAGGATCACCATCAAGAAAAAATATCCTCTCCCACGCATTGATGACCTTTTTGACCAACTACGTGGAACTCAATACTTTTCCAAGATTGATCTTCATTCAGGGTATCATCAATTAAGATTCAAAAGGGAGGATATACCAAATATGACTTTCCGTACAAGGTATGGATGCTATGAATTTATAGTAATGCCATTTGGTCTTACTGATGCCCTTTCTATCTTCATGGATCTGATGAATAGAGTATTTAGAGACTATCTTGATCAGTTTGTGGTAGTCTTTATAGATGATGTTCTTGTCTATTCAAAGAGAAAGGAAGAACATGAAGATCACTTGAGAATTGAATTAAAGACCCTAAGAAAGGAGAAACTTTATGAAAAATTTACCAAGTGTGAATTTTGGCTTCAAAAAGTTGCATTTTTGGGTCACATAATCTCAAAAGAGGGGATATCTGTAGATCCCGCAAAAACAGAGGTTATCGAAATATGGTCGAGACCAACAACAGTAACTGAGATCCGAAGTTTTCTTGGTTTCGCTGGATATTACCGAAATTTTGTGAAAGACTTTTCAAGGTTATCTAAGCCACTCACCAAGTTGAATCGGAAAGGAGTTAAGTTTTTTTGGATGGAGGAATGTGAAGAGAATTTCAAAGAGCTTAAAAGAAGGTTATCCAGTGCACCTGTGCTCACACTACCTTGCAGTGGAGAAAGGTTTGTGATCTACAGTGATGGATCCAAGAAGGGACTAGGGTGTGTTCTCATGCAAAATGATATGGTGATAGCTTATGCCTCACGACAGTTGAAAATCCTTGAGCAAAATTACCCAACTCATGATTTGGAGTTAGCTGTAGTAATCTTTGCATTAAAGATTTGGATGAATTACCTTTATGGTGAAAGGTGTGATATTTATACTGATCATAAAAGTTTAAAGTATATTTTCACACAAAAGGAGCTGAATATGCGTCAAAGAATATGGTTGGAGCTGATTAAGGATTATGACTGCTCAATTCATTACCACCCTGGGAAAGAAAACAAGGTAGCAGACGTATTAAGTCGACAAGACCTTTCTAGCTTATCCATGATGAGGATCACAAAAGATCCAATATTTATGGATTTACAAAGGATGGATCTTGGAATTATAATGGAAAGGGAAAAATATTATCTTTCTGAAATTAATGTTCAACCATCTATACATGTGAATATTAACGAGGCACAGAAAGAAGATGTAGAGTTACAAAAGAAAGTGAGAAATGTTCCCGAATTCAACCTTAATTGTGATGGGATAATAAGGTTCAGGAATCGGGTTTGTGTTCCTCCCATCCCAGAATTAAAGAAGGAGATATTGGATGAGTCTCATAGTTCTTCATTTTCTATTCATCCTGGAAGTACAAAGATATACAGGGACCTAAAAGAGTACTTTTGGTGAGATGGCATGAAAAGAGATGTTGCTGAATATGTCTCTCGAAGCTTGGTTTGTCAGCAAGTCAAAGCTGAGAGACAAAAGTATAAGGGGATGTTACAACCATTACCCATACCAGAATGGAAATGGGAAAACATCACTATGGACTTTGTCACTGGACTTCCTAAAACATCCAAAGGCAATAATGTTATCTGGGTTATAGTTGATCATCTTACGAAGTCGGCACACTTCATTGCTATTAGAGAATATTTTTATCTTGATCAGCTTGCCAGGATATATGTAAAGGAAGTGGTAAGATTGCATGGAGTACCACTTTCCATTATATCTGATTGGGATCTGAGGTTTACCTCGAAATTCTGGAGAAGTCTTCAGCATGCTCTAAATACAGAGTTGAGTTTCAGCACTGCTTACCATCCTCAGAAAGACAGTCAGTCTGAGAGGACAATTCAAACTCTAGAAGACATGTTGAGATCTTTCTCTATGGATTTCAAAGTTGGTTGGGATAAACACCTATCTTTGGTGTAATTTTATTATAATAATAGCTTTCACTCCAGTATTCAGATGGCTCCTTATGAAGCTCTCTATGGAAAGAAATGCAGAACTCCAACTTACTGGGATGAAGTTGGGGAAAGAATGATATTAGGACCTGATCTTGTTGATAAGATGGCAGAAAAGGTCTTATCTATTCAACAACACATAAGAGCAACTCAAAATCGACAGAAAAGTTATTCTAACAACCGAAGAAAAGACCTAGAGTGTGAAGTGGGTGATAAAGTGTTCTTACGAATATCTCCCTGGAAGAGGGTCATCAGATTTGGAAAAAAGGGAAAGTTGAGCCCTAGATATATCAGTCCTTTTGAAATTATGGATCATGTTGGGAAGGTATCTTACCGATTGGAGCTTCCACCGAATCTATCTCAAGTTCACGATGTGTTCCATGTATCTCTCCTGAGAAAGTACATACCTGATCTTTCACATGTACTCAGCTCAGAAGTTGTACCGTTGGAGCAAGATCTTTCTTATGAAGAACAACCAATAGAGATTCTGGATCGTAGCGAAAAAGTCCTACAGAACAAGACCACTCACATGGTGAAAGTTTTATTGAGGAACCACCTATTAGAAGAAGCTACATGGGAACTTGAGGATATGATGAGGGAGATGTATCCTCATCTGTTTGTAATGAAGTGATGAATTTCGAGGGAGAAATTCATTTTAAGGGCGGTAGAATGTAAAACCCGGAGATTTTATGAGAAATATTTTTTTTATGTCTTATGTTATACGTAACACCAATGGAATCTTTCACAACACACAATACTTACTTGGCTTGCATTACATGCAATTGCGACCTTCCTCGAGAGCGTGTGTAGTACGCAATACCGGGATTCACTAAACAACGATATATTATTATGGACTAGCCATTATGAATATTATTAACTACATTTTGAATTTTATGACATTATTATTCATCTTACACATTTTCTAGAATATGGTAATAGAATAAAATAAATTTTTCGGGTAAAATAAGTATTTTTCAAAAAATGCAATTTTGCCGCCTTTTGATGGTGCACCCACATTAAATCTAGTTTTTGACATGATTATAAGGTAAATTTGAAGAAATAAAATTCTTCTTTTTAATCAGGTTATAAAAATTTACTTTGGATAAATTTTTGATATTTTTCTGATAACTTTAATATTTTGATGAATAGTAAAAATATGCTAATTTTTAATTAAAAACAACTTTTTTCATTGAGATAATTTATATGGTTAAATTATAATATTGAATGGTTTTAAAGTATAAATAGAATATATTTTTACCATTTAATATAATTTATTTCATTGGCATTAATTTTACTTTGAATTCATAAGTAAAAACATTTCAATCTTTGGCAATGTATTAACTTCTACAACACGTTTTCTTACCAATGGGATTAATTTTAAATTAATTAATGCAACTTTTTTGTTTTTAATTTTGAAAAAGGGATTCCATATTTGGAATCCGTGGGTCCAAATTATGTTAATAGGCTACTTTTTATTTTTGGTCATTATGAATAGTAACTACGGTAAATTTTATTTACCGTAGTTAAAGATAAATAGGGTAATTAATGGTAAATATAAGATTATAAAATTACCCTAACATCTGACAAAATCCTATTGGATGACTAAAGGTCTACCCATATCACCTAAGGGTCAGATTATATTCATTTAATGGACTTTTTTCCATTAAAATAATTTAATTATTATTAAAACCAAAGAAAGTGACAACATGTCACTTTCTTAAATCTTATAAGTATAATAATTTCAATTTAGTGATAAACTTAATGAAACTTCAAACATGAATAGTCTCTAGTAATATAATATAATTATCTACATCATATGAATTTATTTATAATTTTTAGGGATTAAATAATTATCATTAATTATGACACAATAGTGATGTTGAAATTATTTTATTAATTAATATATCAAATAAATGGTTTTAAAAATATTAAAATAAATAATATATGAACTATTTAATGTGATCCATTAATTTTCTAGATACATATGACATTTTATGAATCTATTAATTCTTTTATTTCTAACATATCTTCTGTATATATTTTATTTAAATTCAAATAAATGAATAGTGTCAAAATTGACACTATTGTTATTTTATAAAAATAACATATTATAAAATTGTTTAAAAATCACAAAAATATTTAAAAATTATAAATTAAAGTTTATATGGTCTCCAACGTCATAAAGTTTCAAATTATGGAAAATTCACAACACGTATGTAATTATTTATAATAATTTAAAATTTAGAATATTATTACCACAAATAAAATTAAATTGATAAATAAGGATAAATCACGTTGATAATGTTTAAAATAAATTCCTAACATGTCTAAATTTTATTGGTTGATGCGATTACAACCCTATCTTATCTAATATTTGGATATGAGTCATTTTGGATGTTTTTATGTGGGTTTGGGATTTCATATAAACTAATATTTCTTATATTTCCAAAGGTTTTCCTCTCCTCCCTTATAAAAGGGCACCTCCTCCCTCTCATACTCACACAAATTTGAGCCGTCAATATCGGCCACTCCCTGACCATTTCACTTCCCCACTTCCATAGAATCATCCTAGAGGTCCTGGTCTTCTTCAAACACCATTTCTAGTGCCCTAAGAGGAGGTCTCAAAGAGGCGCTTCAAAGAAGAGGTAATGCCCATTACCGATTCTTTCAACTTTATTTCTTCTTCTACTTATTCTTCTTTAGTTGTTTCATTATGAAGTAATAACATAAGTATAACTCATTTACTTATATGTTATTATAAGTATGTAACAACCCTATTTCACCATCTATCCATCCTACGGAAAACGAAATTACCGCGCGTGTGTACGTACGGAATACTGTCTCCACGTCGTGGTGTAATCTATTTTCCACCACCACCTTACATGGATGGGTATAATGGTGTAAATAATGACTATATATGATTATTGTAAAGTGATATTTATTCTGAAATAGTATACATACACTCTAATACAATTCCACAATCATGGGAACGATATAATCGCTTGTGCGTACATACGGAATACCGTCTCCACGATGTGATGCAACTCGTTCTACATGATCTTCATTGCATAATGATTATATAAATGAATTGAATGAATAAATATGATATATATTACACTAATGATATTTTGGAAATGAGGTGTCTATAACCTAAAAAGAGTAATAATAATTTATTCGACAAAACACACATACGAACATAAAGCAATAAACACCCGAATAACAAGTAGCAATGAAATATTACTAATAAGAAGATAAGAAAATGACCATATATGATATCATAAAAATAAGAATGATTCTGGAATAAGTCAATGACATTATTTAAATCATTATACCGGAGGTTTGGACACTTACGATGCAAAAAGGACCTAAGGTAATGGAAAATCTCACAATCTCATTTTTATATGAGATTGTTTATACTTCAGAATTTACTGGGGAATATTTATCATCCACATCCATGTTTACTCAATATGTAATATTATTTCCATCCACCTAAAATTGTTTAAATCCAATTTTATCCTTCTGTGAGTTTTTAGAAAAAGATATGAAAGTAATATTTTGTTGTTTTTCGTACGAGGTACTTTTTGAATTTCCCGGCCGAAGTACGGGAAGAATATTTTTTTTAACTTATACGGCATGAATGGATTTTTAGAAAATTATTTCCATGAAGCTTCCTTTACAGGTTTTCAAGTTTATTTTCAATAAAAAAATTTTAGGTCAAAATTATATGATATATTAAGAAAGGAAAATGTTTTTGAAGTAGAAAGGATATTTTCCTCAAGAATGGAGTTCAAGTGTTTTATCAAAATTATTTTTCATCTAAGATAATATAGGGTTCTGTTTATATCCCTATTTTTACATTGATTTGATTATCTTATGATGGAATTATTTTTACGATATCCTTTTATGGATTATGTTATATAAGGCCCCGGCCTTAAACATTACTTAATATTGAATTAAATGAATAATTCACATTGTGGATCTTTTCAGGTTTAGAGTTTCAAATAATTAGGACATAACTATTACATCTCAAAAGATTACAAAGTACACACTTCTACTGAGCTTCCATAGAATTAAAAACTCTTAAAAAAGAAACATTTCTAGTTCCATGTTTTATATAGCATGACTATCCCTTGATCCCATCCTTGACCCTATTCCATATTAAGTCCTGTGAAAAACATTTCAAAAAAACATGGGGTGAGCATAAAAAGCTCAGTAATGGATACACAAAGAATGAAAATTGTTAGTTTTTCAAACATCAAGTAAACCATGTATACTTTATCAAAGTAATACCTTCACCTTCATGAAGTATAAAAAACTCTTCACTGAATAAAATATCATTACTTACCCTTTTGTAACCAAAGGATTACCATAAAACCCATATAAAGAACACATAACATATAAAGGTAACTTGGGACATAAACATACTTAAGTGGAATAACCATACGGTCGACTTCCACACATATTACTTAATGGAATAGCCATACAGAAAACTTCCATACATACTTAATGGAATATCCATACGGCCGACTTCCATACCCAATGCATTGGAGGTTATAACGTAACCACATGTCCTGGTATTCACGGCACCACCCGTCATATGGTTTATCACGTAACCACCCGTCAAATGTCCAAGTACCAATATAAAATCATAAAACATAAAACCAATATAAAGGAATGGTAACATTTCCAAATTTCAATCACAATATATCATTTAAATATATTGACATAATATAATCCTTTATCAAACCCATTTTCAATACCAAAATATGTAAAAGAGTATATGGTATTTATTTTATTTTAAAAACATTACGGCTTGTTGAGGAATCCAAAGACCAAATAATACTCACGGCGGCGAAAAAGGTCGTTGTCACCTCGTACGTTAAAAGAAACATTCCTTTTTGTCGTTTAGTAAAACGCTTCGTAGAAAAATATTCCTTTTGTATAAAAGTAAAAGTCAAAGGGTTTTATACACCGTATAAAAGATAGTTGTGTATAGAACGAAATGTGCCTCAATGAAAGGAGATTGAGACGAAGTCCCTTACCTCGGGTCCGACTTGACTCGATCGTTCTTTAACGTCCTGAATAATAAAATTGAGTTAATTTATATTTGCTTAAGAACCTTTTTCAAGTTCATTATTCCTTTTATATCACTTATTTCCATGTTATAAACATTATGTAACCATTTAAGTTAATAATGTTTGTTTTGTCGATATTTGGTTCTTAAGTCGAAAGTGGACTTCTTACAATTACATGTTGTTCGTGTGGTCAAAGGTTCTTTATATCCAGAATGACATTCCTGATTTGGATATCATATATATCATATATATCCAGCATATACATGTATTTATAATATCACATAATCATTTAGAGGTAATAAATGAAATGCACCGTTGATGGAGACGGTAAGCTGTACGTATGCATGAACGCTACTTTCATTTCTATGTAATATTAATGGAATTGAAACTAAATGAGTGGTATGTATTTTTTTAATTCCATAATTATATTAATCATTTATATGTAACATACATCATATATATCCATTATATATATGTACTTATAATAGTACATTACATTTGGGGATAAGAAATGAAATGCACCGTTCATGGAGACGGTAAGCCTTACGTACGCATGAACGCTACTTTCATTTCTATATCATAATTTAATGGGAAGAAATAAGAATTTAATAGAGTTATATTATAATTCCAGTATAACATCATATATAATAACTTTAAATCCATCCTTTATACGTCCCACATATGGCATTAACGAATCAAATCACTTTGAGGGGGCGGTAGTCCGCACTTCCTAAAATGAAATTATCGTGTTTACCCACAATGGAAACCATAAAGGTATACCACAAATGAAAAATACATAAGCATAAGGGAAACATAAACATAATATATATCATATATAAATAGAGTGACATCTTAATGGCCACCATTAAAGGTGTTTAAAAGAAGATTGAACAATCATCGTTTCGTAAGGCAGAAATTCGCCAACCACAGAAACAGTATGTTCTTTAACCATTAGATGTAGATGTGTGTAAGTTTAGCTAGAATGATTATTATAAAAACATCCTAGTATATTTAATATACTGGAGTTGTTACAAAATAAATGAATAAAAATATTTTAGGGGGTTGGAGAAGCAAAATAAAACAAAACAACACAAGTGAACACATTACCTCAAAATCGGGTAACCCTCTTAGATTTGAGGTCAAAGGCTTCCTTGGGAAGACTTCTGCCCAAAGTGAGGCTTCAAGGAGTAATAGAGGGATTTTTAGAGACAAAATGGGTAGGGGTTGGTCGAGCCAAAGGCTTTGGAAGTGTGGGTAAAGAGGTAGAGGTGGGGGCCTTTTATAAGAGGAGAGGATGGGCACTCTTGGAAAGTAAAGAAATGTTACTTTATTTTAAAATTAGATTCGGATTTAAGAGGTCCCACATTGATATAATTCTAGGATAAGGTGATAAGGGTTCTAAATATACCCATCCAATAGGTTTTGGACATGTGTAGGTCATATATTTTACATTATCTTTTCATTTTATTTAAATCCTTTATTAATGAGGTAATCGCTGCATCATCATGATGTCATGAATAATTTAATATATTTAATGTCTAAAAATTATAAAAAAAATATTATGATGTAGGAAATCCTTTTATATTTCTAATGAATATTTATAGTCAAAAATCTGACTTGTATAACCCCATGTAAAAATTGTTTTAGTAAAACATCTCATGTTTGTGTCATTTTTACTTTAACATTTAATAAAACGTTATTTATGTCATTTCCCAACCAAAGTGGCTCCATGGGGTCTCCAAGTTGACCCATGGATTTTATTGGTTGTCCATGACACATCCAATGAGGGTAGGACATGTTTCAACCTCATCTCATTTTATTAAAACATTATTTTTACCTTAAACTACACTAATTACCTCTAATCGCGATTAAAAACTTAATAAGTTACTATTCACCCAAAAAAATTATTTTAATCCCATTGAACCACATTCTACTTATTAATGACAACCATGTATGTCGGATTTTTGAAAATCAAATCACAGAAGTGACAAAGTTTCATTTAAACGAAAAATCAGTTTCTTTAACTACCACTTAGTGGTTTCACTATTCATAAAAAATTCAGAAAAATACCAAAACATCACCCTAAGCTATATTTGATATTCGGAATTCAAAAATTATTTCTATTTTACAAAATTAAAATCATATAAGTCACATTAATTAATTTAATAATTAATTCCCGCTGTCATGACAAATAGCGTGTTTTTATGAAACAATAAGTATCAAAAGATTGACACTAGTTTAAGACCAATTTCAAAGTGAAATTGATTCCAGTGACCACCATTGGATTAAATGGTAAAAATATATTCTAATTTAACTTTAAAACCAATTCAAAAGATAATCTAATCATATAAATAAATTAGATTAAAAAGAGGTTTTGAATTAAAATACATCATTTTTTCACTATTCATTAAAAATGAACTTTATCGGAAAAATATCACAAATTCATAAAAAGTAAATTTTGATGTCCCAATCATAAAGAATAAGTTTATTTTGACAAACATAGCTTATAAAATTGTCAAAAGATAGATTTAAAAATGGTTTTCCATAAAAAGGCAGTAAAACAATCTTTTAAAAATATTAGTGTATTTCATGCTTAAGAATGGATTTATTTTCATTTTAAGCCTCTAAAACACTATCTAATTCATTAATAGGAATAGATAAAAATATCTATTATTCATTAATTACTTGGGACGTTACATGTTATGATGATGTGATGTTTAAGAATCCCACTTTTATTACATGGGTTATGCTATGATGTATGGTTTTTGATTTTGTGGTACACATAAGAATGGTATCATTATTAGATGGGTGCGACCTATATCTCCCTCCAATGAATTGGGTAAAGATTTATATGTCATGAGATATACATGGCTGGAATGGTGGGTTAAACCGGTTCAGTGAAACAGAGCTAAAACGAGAAGTGAACTTGGTTCAGAAAAGGACTTTATCTGCTAAGATAGTCTTGGCAATGAGTCTTAACTACTAAGAAATTATTTTCTATGATTATGTGTGTATGCCACAAATATTCATGTTTTAAGTTATTATTGTTGTAATTAAATTTCACTTCTATGATTTATTCCATGTTATGATCTCTTTTGCAAGATAAGATTTTCAAAATGTTATGTTCTTATAAATTTGATATGTTTGATAATTCTTTTGTTTACCCTTAATGAGAATTTGAGTTCACCCTTTTGTTTGTTTTCTTTTCCCCAGGTTAAGAAGAAGGATATTAAGTAGGATATGCCAAAAAGGGACTCTAGATATGATGAAATAAATGGGAGACAACACAAGTGATTTATGAACCAGTTTTTTTATGTTTCCCAGTTTCTAAAGACACTATACATATATGGTCCTTTCAAGTTTTTGTTATATGTTTTAATAAGTATGCTCCAATTTTGATGTAATAACCATGTATGTAAAGTATGGTTCGTTATAAATGTTACCTCCCATTAAGACTCTAATAACTTTTTAGTCAATCCATAATCCCAATTCATTGAATGTGGCACACAAGTAAGTGGATACATGCATCATATAGTGGTTGGATATGATATTTCATACCCATCTTATGTCAAATTATCCAAATATGATCAAACCTTATGGGTAATGCCAACTAATTATTGGGTTCCACCCACTAATCAACAAATTACATAGAGAGGAAAAATTTTTATGATCTCATGCCTATGGTTTATCTATTCATCACCCAATAGTTGGTAATGAGGTGTGGTTTCTTGAGACTTGGTTGATATTTTCTCTTGTCTTATAACATGAGATGACCTCTCATCAATTTTTCTTAAGACATTGTTGAGATTTGTGATTTTCTCATGTCATGTGACTTTATATATGTGTTCTATGGAAGAGGCTTCATTAGTTTTTGATTCATTACAATCTTTGTAGGATAGGGGATCATTTAGAGTCTGGGGATCACTACTTCATCTGGTTCAAAATCATACTTCAAAATATTGGTTCATATATTGAAATATTTATACAATACAATGATCCATTAGTGGATTATATAATCTTCAAATTTGTGATGGAACTTCCCTATTAGGGTTTGAGTTTTTTCCCTTATCTGGGATGGAGTTCTCATCATAGGGCATTGAACTTTTCTCAAGAGGAAACAACCATGTTTATGTACATGTAAGTGAATGCTAGTTTTTCGATATTCATGTGGAAGGTTATGTCCCACCTGGAATATGGGCTAGTGACAATGGATCTTATTCCTTTTGGGTAGTTTATGGATGTTGTTATTAATATAAATCCAGAAAATTTTGTTACCATACTGATTTTTTGATGTTGCCAGGGGAAATTGGTCAAAAACAAGTTGCGATTGGGTGGACTTGATGGTTTTCCATCTATAAAGAACATGAATAACACTCCTTAAAATGTGTAGAAAATGGCTTTTCCAGTAGGTTTGATCTTATCCACAATTATTTGGGGGCGATAGTTGGAAACATGTGGGATTTACCTCATCACATGTGTTGGGATGGGTATCGAATAAAATTTTGGGGTTGACAAAATCATTCCATTAATGAAATCGTACCCCTATTTATTCTATCTTTGGAATTGACTATGTCCTGTATAATCATTGATGAGAGGGATCTTCTCCTTCATAAATGGTGATGTAATGAGTTTTCTTAGAGACCACATCACAAAAATGGAGGTGTTTCATGTGATGGTGTATACATTTAACATGTGTTTAATACTAAGCCTTGTTTCTATTCATCCCTAGTTTTTAACTTTTTGTGGTTGAAAAGATTTAGGTCGATATAATGTAATGTCTTAGGTCATTTCCCAAGAGAAACTGATCTTTATTTTTAGATTTTAATTCCTAGGACCTTTTTAAGGGTATAATAGTAATTCTATCTTAGCTATTGATCCAAGAATATTTTTATAGGGATTGTTCTAAATCTAGAATATTACATTTATCCCATGGTTTTGTCAGTGTGGAAATTTGAGTATTGTATTGACTAGAAAATAATATTATATATATATATATCATTTTTATTATGTGCATAATCATTTTTTATGAAATGGTTTTACCTCTTTAATGGGACCCCATATTGGAAAAATGATACCTCCGTTAAATATGGAATGAATGTCTTATCCTAATATTGTCTTAAATTTCTTTTTCATTGGGTTTTTGAATGACTAATAGTTGCAGGATAATAATAGAATTAATATTTGAATAATTAATTAAATTAAATTTTTATTATCATTAAACAAGTTTTTTTTCCATTTAACCTCTTAATTATAAGTCCATATGTTTATGATCCAAACTTTGTGGATTTTTCTTGAGGGGTAAAGGGAGATTCTAGTGGTTTTGGATATTGTTGGATGCCTTGGCATTAAGGAATAACTAATGAGAATGGCACAAGATTATATTCTTTGTAAATTGATCATGGATCTTTGTATATAAAATGATGAACATGGTAGAATATTATAAAAAATTACAATATTACCAATTATTCCCCAATGATAAATCTGTTCTAGAGGTAGAGTTTTTTTAGTTGGAATTTCACTATTGTTTAAATTCTTTTGAATCTGGATTTAATTATTTATTAAATTAAATATTAATTTCTAAATTTCAAGGTCCGGTCAACTTCTATTTTTTTTTAAAATTGTGATTCATGATTGTTGATGTTGAATATTGTATATATATTCTTATTTCACTATATAGTTTCCACCATAAACAAATAATAGTCATGCATGGTCATCAGTTCTCTAAGTGTATAGGGGATTAGTAATTGTGTGTAGTAAGCACCAAACCAGAAAATGATGAAGGTAGTGTTATTTTTGAAGAATGGAATCATCAAGAATTAATAAAACCAAAATTTTCTAAAGAAGTAAAATTCATTCAATCCACCCCGAGCATAATCCTATGATCAACCCATTTTATTTGAATTGAATTCACTTATGTTTCTTAGTGTTCTTTAAACCATCCAAAATCAAAACCAAAGTCGGCTACTTCAAAGACCATCCTTCACCAAATCATAGCGTCTCAAGGTTACTTCTTCGGTCTCTGTGGATTCGACCCTTACATGTACTAATCGACCGCTTTTACCAGTAGGGTAAATTTGAGTTCTTGGGTCCCATTCATTATAGGATAGGGTTTTGGGGTTACTTTTAGTTTAATTTGAGTATCCAAAAAAACAAAAACAAAAAAACAAAAAACAAAAAAAAACAAAACAAAATTGACCACATTGAGAAATGTTTTGTCCAAATGTGTGACGTCCGACACTTGGGGATCATGACTCCATAGTTGTCTTGACCAGATTTAGGCTATATATATCTATTTTAGAGCATGAAATTGACAATATGTGTGGCGTTCGGCACTTGGGGATCATGACTCCATAGTTATCATGCCCAGTGTTAGTCTTTTCATATCTATTGTGGATAAAAAAATCATCAAAAAAATCAAAAAAAATGTATACTCATATTAAGGTTTAATGTGATTCCCACCTAGCGCATCCATTTTGTCCCCTTGAACAATAAAATGGGCCCCATATCGTTTGTGATGCACAACACTTTATCATTCTTAATTGAAATTGGATGAAATGTGGCGATGAATTTGAACAAAGGAATGGTCTTGGGCTTGGGATATGCTTATGGACCTAGATTGTTTTAAATGATTTTGAGGGGTTCCATAATTGTTTTTGGTATGATGTCTTTGGGTGAGCAATTTGTATTTAAATGTTTTTGGAAAAGGGGATTTGAATTTCATATTTGTAATATATTTTTCTCGGGACTAGCAAAACTCAAGCTGGGGGTGTGATTAGTAACTGAAAGTGGCTAATATTCATTGTTACGATCTTAATATTAATGTGTTTAAAAGTTCATAAACATCAATTTTAGTCCAATTCAGAAATTGAACTTCATTTCCCATCATTGTGCAATTCATTCTTAAAGTGTCAATTTGGGCCCACTCAATAATTTGCTTGTGGAAATTACAATATTCATCACTTTAATTTGAAATTTTGGTATATGATTCATCACTTTATTTGGAACATTTTTTCTTTCAGATCTTATGGATGAATCACAATTGAAGATGGATATTTTTTCACCTGAAGACAGCAACTTGCTGGAAAAAGCATACTGGGCCTAAGGCCCATCAAACAAATGTGGGGCCCCCAAACCAAGCCCAATGAAGCTAAAATTTACACAGTAGACATATAAAAATATAAGGATCATTTTAGAATAATCTTTGGCCACAGTTTAATAAAATGATCCTCATATTTTTATCTTTCTACTGTATAAATTTGAGCTTCATTGGGATTGGTTTGTGGGCCCCACATTTGTTTGATGGGCCTTAGGCCCATTATGCTTTTCCAGCAAGTTTCTGCCTTCAGGTGAAAAAATATCCATCTTCACTTGTGATTCATCCATAAGACCTGAAAGAAAAAATGTTCCAAATAAAGTGATGAATCATATACCAAAATATCAAATTAAAATGATGAATATTGTAATTTTGCACAAGCAAATTATTGAGTGGGCCCAAATTGGCACTTTAAGCATGAATTGCACAATGATGGGAAATGAAGTTCAATTTCTGAATTAAACTAAAATTGATGTTTATGAACTTTTAAAAACTTTAATATTAAGATCTTAACAATGAATATTAGCCACTTTCAGTGACTAATCAGTCATTATTATTACTAACTTTTGTGTTTCTTTGGATTTCCCCCTCTGTTCTTTGCATGTTTCTCATCAGCGTTCATTCTTGGCCGATGATATGACTATTTTTCACAATCTGATATTCTTATTGATTAAATATTAAATAAAAATTCCTTGTTTTGTTAAATTTAGGATATGATTTAATCATAGTTATTAATCTCATATGGTTGTGGAATGTGGAGAGAATATAATAATGTTGTGTCTTCTATTCTATGGCGTGTGAAGCCATATAATCGTGAAAGGAATACATTATTTTGATGGTAAATACTGATATCAATTTCCAATGATGATGGAATATTGTAAGACACATTTGGTTGAGGATAAATTATTTTCAATGTTGAAGTGTGAAAATAGTATGAAGGCCAAGGATAGATAGGTATAATTCGAGATATACGGATAAGATAAATAGGTGATGATAATACAACTTTCTACCAGTGTATTGAAATAATTCATCTTGTATATGTTACATAATTATGTCCAGCACAATTTTATTCATTTATTGAATTATTTTAAAAAATAAAAATGAAGGAGGAAATTAAATTAGAATATGTCTCATAGATCATGAAATATGAAAATTTCCAGATTATACATTTTGTGTTTAGGAAGAACGCAGTCTTTGTCACCTCTTTTATATGGAACTACATTTCTAGCTATAGTTATGTACCAAAACCCCTATGACATATCCAAAAAATATGACCTCTACCTTTCTATATTGGTGTGAACCATATGAACTTGTTTGGGGACCAATATAGAGCCACACACTGTGTGTATAAGTCTAAACCTCATGTACCATCAGAGGTACATAGTTTTAAAGAATTGAGTGGATATCGAGTACCTCTACATACATGGAGCAATGTCTATCCCCAAAACACACCATATAGTGGGGTCTAAAACTCCCATGTGTGATAAACTAACATGTCAAGTAGGTCGACTTGGTATTACACACTGTTTACCCAAGGGATATGTTGTGTACATCTCATTGTCTTGAGTAACATCTTTTATAGACAAAAATTTTCCAACATAAGTCCCAAGTGTAGTGGGTATATCACCCATTGAGACTAGTATCCTCCGAGTGAGTATGTATTTTTTCCATGTGAGTGTTGAGCTAGGATACTCTACCGTCATAACTTGAGAGATACAATATTTCACCCACATGTGCTGAGTAGGGATCCACAATTACACAGATAGTATTTCTCACTTCTATAAATCTTGGACTGGATAGGGATCCTTCACTAGCATTATTATTTCACCCATAGTCATGGGGAAAGGATCCAACAACATTATATTAGTAAATGTATGCACTAGTTTTTTGAGAATTATCGATTGAGATCTGGGAATATAGAGATTCTTTGACTAGATAAGAGTGTTGGGACCTCACTAAATAACTTTTGATTCCATAGAACCCTAGGAGTTACTTTTTAGATGTGATATTATGTCTAGTTAATGACTTCATGAAATGTGGATTCTTTATTATTCTAAGTACCCCCAGTTACCCATGCATATAAACCTTTTAGGATTATAGTTATAATGAATAGTAATTCTCAATTCCCTTGATTCTCATAGTATTTAAGAATATCTATATTCTTCTTCTTAACTGCCTTTATGATAATCCTCAGTGACAATAATCTTGATCTAACTATTTTCTCCCCTAATTATCCTCTTCTTTCACACCTATAGTACCAATATTATAGTTGATTGCTACTTTATTCTTCATTTATGGTTCTTAGGGTGTCCTGTAGAGAATTTTTTTCTCAACCTTTCATAGGTGTTTGACCCATGTGTTTTTTTAATACTGTTTCCGTATTGGTTGAAGATGGATTTTTGATAGTGTGATTTACATAAAAATTTTAAACAAGATTCTAGGAAGACTTATTGGATGTGGTGATAACATAACATTATTGGTATGAGAAGAAAATGTTAGTATGTTCTATTTGTATTTAGATCCAACTAGAAATGCGGTCCACTTTATCTAGGATTGTTTTTAGTTTTCCATTGTGACTATCAAGAATTTATTTTTCCATTTTATCTATGTTATTAATATTGTATATCTTGTGGAAATCGGAATATTTTTAATGCATGTTTTATATTTATTATAATTGATTATATTTGTTTATATCCTTATTTTTCTTTCCTTACATTAAACAATTGAGATATCAGTCATTTATAGGCAGTTATGGAGCAGAACCCCCATGTGTGTGATATTACCACACAATATTCGTCACCAACCTATGGCCAATTATTTTTAATATTGTGGTGCCACCTTTATTATGTATCCTAATTTTGTGAATAATTGAGAGGTTTGGATCAGAAAATTTATTTAGCCTTATAATCTATACTAATAAATGTTATTTTTGGAATATTTTTTGAGTTGAAGAGAGTACAGATGAAATTTCATGAGGAACTTGAAGTGGTTTTTTTGTATCCATACTTTAATGGAACTCAAAAAGTCTTATATACACTCCATTTTATGAAACATCCCAGGTAATTATAGAATAAGTCATTTCCATATTTATTAATATTTATGAATTAAATTGTAATTACACCTTAAAAGTGATTTTATGTCAAATAGTGAGAATGATAACAACCAATTAGTTTTTTATAAGTCTTTTGTTTCACTCAAGACTGATTTATACTGAACAATAATATACTATTAATGTTATTATTTAATATGGCATTTTTTCCACCTTTTAATGGTGTAACTATTTTAAATATAATTGTGGTCAATTATATAATTTTTATAAGAAAAAACAAAAATATTTTTTGAAATATACATATAAAAATTTACTTTGGGTGAATTTTTTTATATTTTTTTATAAACATTCATATTTTGATGAATAGTGAATAATATAGAATTTTAGTTCAAAACTGCTTTTTCATCCAATTTATTTTTATAGATAAATAAAATTTCTTTTTAAATTTAAAGGATAATTAGATCAATTTAATATAATTTAAAATAATTTAGGTCATTAGAAACAATTTAAAAACGAATTTAGATATAAAAAAATGGAGAGAACTTTTGAACATTTTTACTTTTAAAAAACGCTTTTTCATCACCTCTCCAGGAGTCATCTTAAATTAATTTATTATACTACAGTGAATTTAATTTTGAAAAATGGATTCCATATTTAGAATATGAATAAATTATTATTCCTAATAAGGTCAAATTAGTTTTTTATTAACAATAAAAGTGAATATAATAAAAATTAATTACAGCGATTAATCTAAAAATGTGGATACGGAGTAGTTAAACTTTAATCTTAAGAGTCTAAATAGTCTAGAAACTTCTCCAAAACCCATTTTTTGGACATTATAAAACAAATATCACCTTCTTTTTATAATTTTACAATTATTTTAGTCTCGTTGTGCAAGGGAGGCTACACAATAATGATTACCATTTTATTTTTAAAAGAATACCACTCCCCCTCCACTATAAAATGGCACTAAACCTACCCATTTATTAGCATATCTAAAAAACCATTTTATCATAAAACAACATCCCAAATAATATTCCAAAATCACTCCCTTCATATTAGGGTCTTCAATTTTGGCATAAATCCATCCAAGGAATCCCTTTGGTCTAAACCAAAAGGAGTTATCTAAAAAAGAGGTAACATTATTTAATGTGCATTTGTCTTTTATTACTTTCTCCACACCATCATGTATTATTATTAAATGTTTTTATAATAACATATGTATCCTTAATATACTTATATTTTTCCATGTTATGGTATCTACCTACACCGACACACACTTCCATCAAATTGTTAATGAAATTACTGTTCATGTACGGTGAACAACTGCCTCACGAAATGATGTCCTTCATTTTTCCTGTACCACCTTTTTTGGTTGGGAATTATTATGAAAATAGAGTTTTTATATTATATATATGATATTTATTTTTTCTTAATACTTCTTGAAAATTTATATAACACAAACCTTCATGATTTCAATTTTTGTAAATTCCATAACATCGTTTGTGGATGAGTGGACTACCGCCTCCTCAATGAGATGTGATGTGTTCACACATTACATGGAATTTATTAAGGATTGGTATAATTATAAATATATGAAATTAATTAAATAAATGTGATATTCAAGAAATAATTATCATTCTATAAATACAATACTTCATTTTCCTTATTACCCATTTATACACTGAAAAAGTCATAATGTAATTCTAGGACATATGGACTACCACCTCCTCGATTCCATTAGATTCCTTTTACATTAAAATAATTATATATATAAGTGTAAATTATTAAATTAAATTATATTTATGATATAATGATTATTATATAAAGAAAATTGTTTCTTACCTTCTTCCCTTAACTATCGTTGAAAAATGGGAATGTTACCCATGTGTATGTATGACTTATCATCCATATGATTGTAACATTGGTTCGTTTTTCATAACCATATTTCATGATTGGTTTAAAAAATATAATTTATGTATAAATAAGATCATTATTTCAAAATTATTATTCAATATATGTTTATATAATGACCTCTTTGACCATATGTTACCTACCAAAGTCGTTTTTGACACATAAACTGAATATGGTCCCAACATCAAATGTAAACATAATTATTTAAGTAGTGTTTTGAAACATTTTAATATGTGAAATAAATATAATGATAAGTTTGAGAAATTTTATTAAGCAAGTAAATCATTAACAAAAGTTTATTATTCAGGAAAATAAACACACAAGTGATATGTCAAACTCAAGGTATGGGATTTCATCTCAATCTACTTTAATTAAGGCATTTCTTAATGATATGAACAATAATTCCTTTATAAGGTGTGTATACATACCCTTTGAAATTATATATATATATATTATCTGTTATCATGTTATTTAATTTTTTTCTAACATTTAATCTTTCATGTGGCTTTGGATTTAAACATTCATTGTGATATGGGACCCTCTGAATGTTTTAATATTTATTTTTCAAATCATTTTCTCCATGTAAATATTCATGTTATTATATTATATGTTTATTCATATAAATATATTATAAAGGAAATTTTAATTATATTTTTAATCTCATTCAAATTGTCTCAAAAAATAATGCTTTTATGTTTTTTATACAAAACGTTTTGACAACTAAAATAAGGAATATTTTGTTCTTAATGAAAATATTAACAATGAATTTTCCACTACTATGGGAAATAAATTATTGGTTTTCCTATATGGAATAGTTTTAGCTTGTAATATATTAACTGATGGGTTCCCCCATATAGAGCTTTAGTATATTGGGTAATGCTTATATTCACTAGATATTTATGTTGGATGTTGATCATATGGTTATTCCACTCTGTAAGGGTTCTTCAAGGTTTTATAAGGGTTCAATTTGATGATGTCCTAAGGCACGTACATAAATTATCTATGTTTTCTAATGAGTTTTCATTGAAATAGTTTATTTTAAGAAGGAAAAATAAATTTTATTTATTAAAGAATTAAATTTCCATTTTAGATAAAATTTTATGTTCTCAAGTAAGGGTTTTCATCAGTTTTAATGTTTACCAATAGACAAATGGTTTACTTATTTTTATATCCCTTAATGATATTTTTATTCTCACCCCTTGTTGCTAAATTATTTCATAGGATTTAATGATGAGTAAGTTATTAGAATATTCCAAGTTGAATTTCACGAAGAGTTTTTATAAAATAGATCAAGCATTATTTTTAAAAAAATATATGGTGGAAAATGGATACTGATTAGAAGTGACCACTTTATATTTTACGGTTTTGTTATGTATGATTTATTGCCTAATTCTTTAAAAATCGAAATCTGACAAGATTATCAACGTGAAAAAAGTAGTTTCTTGACTAAAACTCAAGATTAGGAAATTTTTAAGACCATGAACATATAGTTAGTATAAAATATAGGTTTAGATAACTTTATATGTTATGTTAATATTAATAACATTCCCTTGAAATATTTTACCTTATGGTCAAGTTAAAATGTTATATTATTTTAATATTACCATGTTTCTTTATCTAAAATATATATATTCAGAATCATTTTCCATATAAGAAATAAGGAAGCGTTAGTGGGAAGTAACCAAGAGGACAATATCCTTCCAAATCAGCATCCGGAGATGGTTAGAATTATAATATAACACGTTTTTACAGTAATGGCTTAGATGAACCTCACAATAAATGGTGGTGGTATCCATGCTAGATAGGAACTTGATCCACAATAAAGTAACATGTATTTTGTGGAACATTCCATGAGGAAACATCCCATATCATTTAGTAGATCATCTGACCCAATTGTAGCCTTAGGATAAACCAATGCTCTAGAAAAGATATTTTATGTCATGGGATGTTCAGAATACCAAACAGTAACCCTTACTGTTTATCATTTTGATGGTGAATTTGATCAATGGTGGTCTTCCGTTAAAAATACGAGAGAGAAATATGATCTTGATGCCATGGAATTGAAAACATTAAGTAACCTTTCATTGAAAAATATTTTCCAAAGGTTGTTTGACTATAAAAGGAAAACCATTCTTAAAGTTGAGGAAACAGATGAATATTTTGGAGCTACAAATGAAGGAAACTTCACAAGACTAGCCATGTATGTACTGTATTTTCTTCTAGACATTAATATAAATATTACTTAGTTTTAATTATAATTGAAACATTAATGCCCCGACCCCAGTTTCCCATATTCGGTGCATTATTACATAACATTGGCATGATATAAGGATTCATGTCCCGAATGACCGATCAGTTTATTAGCCCAGGAAGTACTAGATACGTTCATAAGTTTGGCAATACATCATGAAATAAAAACATCAACATAATTTTATTCACTTTTGAACACACTTTTATACATAGCCTATCCTTGCAGGTCAACCATAAAATACTTCTTCACATCCTGGAAAAAATAAAACATAGAATGGGGTGAGATCAGATGCTCAGTAAGGATAAAAATATAGCATAAACATTCATAAATAAGAAAAAACAATTAAAGCATTGTATGAGACTAAAACAAATGACTTTTAAACTTAAACTTCAGCATAATATAGTAAATACAAAATCAAATAATTTCACTTATGTATTCACATGTATATTCTACTAGTTTAAGAATCACATGCAATATCAATAGCCACTTTCATAATGATGGAAAGCATAATTTCCAGACATCATAACCACATAGTCAAGGCCTTGTGCAAAGACAACCAATAATATTTTATCAAGGCCTTGTGCCAAGACACCAGTTTGTTTCATGAGACCTATCTATGCATCGAGGAGCTATAGTAGGCTCCACCCACAGCTTACTAAGTCCAATGCATTCCTCATTTGAAAAATTTAAAGCATAACATAAAAATTCGTATTAAAATATCATAACAAATGTTAATAATTTAACCATGAACCTTGAATGGTATAAAAATAACACATCCACATTCAATTATATCACAAAACCTTCAATAAAATATGAAATATTTGTATCATAATAAATCAACTTCAAACAAGTTTAAAATCCATCAAAGGATGTTGATATCGATGAAATGAGAACCATTTGAAATAAATACCTCTTTCTATTTTAAAAACATTTAATAGTCGCATAGTTATAAAAGAAAACATTTATTTTGAAAAAATTATTATAAGATTGTAAGGGAAGCTTTGATGATGTTATAATGGTGGAAAATAGTTGCACCTGCCATATAAGTTAAATATATTTTTATATTAATTTTTTTGGAAAGGTCATAAAGTACCTTGTTTGGAAAATGACGAAAAGATTCATTTCAAAAAATATGTGGTCAAATAAGGTTTTAAATGAATTCAACCCATAGTCTAGTAAATATTAAAAATGTTTTTAATTACATTTTTAACAAAACACATATGTGGATGATAAATAAGTCTCAGTAGAGACTTACATATTAACAACCTCAGATAAGTAATGAGATTGTAGAATTAACCCTTACCTTGTAATTTTCCATGGTTGATGGTACATTAACCTACTTTATAATAGTTAAATAATTGTTATTAAATTATACAAGAACTATATACATAAATATGATATCATATATGATCCTCTAACATGGCTTTGTTAATAATATTTTAGTAGTATCATCGTTTTGGGTGTTAACTGATCCATTTTCCTTTATATGATCGGTTACATAAGCAATGTTTGTTATGGGTAGGATGTATTTTATTCATATCCAGAATAATATTAAGTTCTTAAACATTATTTGGAATCAAAAAATGAAAATTATTTTTCAATGATTATGATGGGGAATTAATCACATCGCGTTCGTGGAGGCGGTAATCCATACGTACGCACGAGCGACAATATCATTAATTTTATGGTGAAGTCATATGTAATTGGATGGTATATCATATATAAAGAATAATTAACATGGTATATTTATTATTTACATCAATTATAATCATTATTATACCCATCGAAATAATGAAGTGTTTGAATAACAAACTACACCACGACGTGGAGACGGCAAGCCGTATGTACGCGTGTATGGTGACTTTGTCATTCAGAAGATGGATAGAATAGTGAATATGGTTGTAAAATCTTTATAATAACATAAAATTATATATATGATACTGGAGTTATTATTTTATAATGTAAACAACAAATAAATGGGAAGTGGAAGAAGAAAATAACATGAAATAGGTGATGAAATATTTTCCTCTTCTTCGGCTTCTTCCTTTTGATTTGATCAAAAGGGCTCTTTAGGTTGGCATTATGACCAAAGTAAGGACTATAGGATGAAGGGAGGAAAGTTGGGAGGATATTTGGGTGGGGTTTGACTGAGAAAAATGGCTTTGGATGTGTGAAATTAAGAGAATAATAAGTACCCTTTTATAAGATAGGTGAGGGTCACTTTTGGAAACTCTTGAAATATTATATTCTAATAAAATCATTTTCAGTTTGTAATGTCTCAAAAATGATTTATTTTGAGTCTATGGTGGGGATGGGCCGGATAAATCTCAAAAAATAGGTTTTAGATAGGTTTAGGTCACCATACTATCCTTATCTTTTAGATTTAACTCTTAGTTAAATAGTTTGACATTTACCATGTCTCTTTGTATTTTTATATTATATGGTTAATAAACTAACTAAAACAAGTCAAGAAAACCCCAAATGGTTTATTATTAATTTATATAACCTCTTTCAATTCATTTGAAATATCCTTATATTTTTTGGAATATTATATCAATTAATAATATAGTATTTGTTTTTAAAACACAATTATGTCAATTTTGAAACTATTTAGTATTTGGTTTTTGTGAAAATCATAACAGCAATATTGATTCAAAAAAAATTATTTAACCAAAACTAAAATTTAATTTGAACCTATAAAATTATTTTAATTCATCAAAAGTCTCAAATTACATTTATTTGGATATTTATTATATCAATTATTTTAATCTTTCATTAATAAGGTAATTACTACATCATCATTGTGTCATAAATAAATTAAATTATTTAATGTCTAAAAATTATAAATAAAATACCATTATGTAGGAAATATTTTTAGCTTTATAAGGAATATTTATAGTCGAATTTATATTGTGTGTCACCCTATATTGAAAATGGTTTAGTTATTAAACATTGAATTTATCCCTTTTAACTATTCTTTAAATAAAATAATAATAAATGTTCTAATCTAATCCAAGTGGACCAAATGGGGTAATATTTTATTAATAAGGTGTTTTTTGGTCGAATTACACTTATCCAATAGAATTAGGACATGTGTTAAGGTAGGTATAATATCATTTTTACCCTTAATTACACAATTTAATTTTAATTGTGGTAAATAAAAGTCAAAAGTTACTATTCACCACAAATTATTTTCATCTTATTGAACCACATTTTACATACCTACTTCAACCATTGCTCTCATATTTTTGAAATTTAACTCAAATAAGCATTAAAATTATGTTTTATGCAAATTTGTAAATGCTCCTAGAAGTTGGGTAAAAGACGGTAAAAAGTTGAATAATATTTTATATATCTAAACTTATTATAAAATAGCTCCAATGAATTAAATTGAATATATATAGTTATTAAGTATCTATTTTCACCAAATAAAATTAAAATAAAATAACTAATTACTTAAATAAAAATTTAGTTTTAAACAATAATGTAGTGTTTTTTACTATTCATCAAAAATTGAAAGTTTTCAGAAAAGTACCAAAAATTCATGCTAAACTAATTTTGATATTCCAAATTCAAAAATGAAGTAAATTTTGAAAATTAAAATTTATAAATTTTAAAAATTAGATATTACTATTCATAATGGCTTGTTTCATTGGTCATGGTGTGTTAGAACTCCAAGTTTCGTACAACACAAGCTATTGCATTATTCAAGGGGAAAGGTATTGTGGATTCTTTTTGTGTTCCATTCTCCCCTCCTTAAAATAATTTCATCCTCAAAATTTCTAGAATATTTCTACATAAAAATATTCATGTGGTTCTCCATCATAAGTTCCTTGAGTTCCCATGTTGCCTCTTCCATCTTATGTTTTCTCTATAGAACATTTAACAGATGAGTCGTCCGGTTTATCAACACTTGTTCTCTATTATCAAGAATTTTGAAAGGATCTTCACAATAAGACAGATCAGGTTCCAGTTCAACTTCTTCATAGGTGAGTACATGTGTTGGGTCAGGAATTTATTTTATCAACAGTTATATATGGGACACATCAGGATCTTTAGAGTGACATGGAGGCATTTCTAAACAGTAAGCTACAACTCTAATTCGTTCTAGATTTTTGAAAGGTCCGATATACCTGGGAATCAATCTACCCTTCTTACCAAAACATATAACATCATTCCATGGATATAACTTCAAGAAAACATAATCTCCTACTTGAAATTACAAATTCTTCCTTTGGTTATCAGCATATCACTTTAGACAACTTTGAGATGCTTTGATGTGGGGTTGTATAATCTTCACTTTTTCCATTGTTTCCTCATGTAGTTTTGGGCCTACGAGTTTTCTTTCAACAACATCGTCCAAAAAGTTGGTGTGAAAAATCTCTCTCCGTATAATGCATCATATGGTGCCATATGAATACTTGAATGGAGGAAATTATTATAAGAAAATTCTACCAGAGGTAAATATTGATCCCACATACCTTGAAAGTCAAGTGAGCAAGATCTCAACATGTCTTCTAAGGTTCCAATAGTCTGTTCTAATTGTATATCAGTTTGAGGGTGGAAGGCACTGCCCTAAGGAAGTTTTGTATCCAGGGCCTTCTGAACACTTTTCAAGAATCTTGATGTAAAATAGGGATCACGATCAGAAACAATCGATAGAGGTACTCTAAGAAGTCTTACAACTTCATTAATATATAGTCTTGCCAGACATTTAAGTGGTAAATCTTCTCTTAATGAAAGAAAATGTGATGACTTGGTAAGACGATCAATAATGACCCATATAGCATCATTTCTTCTAGGAGTCTTTGGTAGTCCCATGATAATGTCCATCATAATATCATCCCATTTACACTCAGGTATGGGAAGAGGTTGCATGATTCCTTTGGGATGTTTTCATCCAGCTTTCACTTATTGGAAAACCATGCATCTCGACAAACAATCAGCAATCTTTATCTTTAGGTTGTCCCACCAAAAATGTTCTTTCAAATATTTATACATCTTAGTGATACTTGGGTGTATAGAGAATTTGGAGTAATGAGCATCATCCAACAATTCCATTTTTAGATTCCGTATATCGGTAACACAAAGTCTCTTCCCAAATTTCAAAATTCCGTCTTCATATACGAAGTCGATCAATCTCTCATTGTTCACAACATTAATTTTCTTTTGAAAATCCTCATCATTAGTTTGAGAACATTTTATCCTTTCTATTAAAGATGGTTTGGAAACCATTTGAAAAATAATTAATGTTTCACCTTCCATGGTTATTCCCATATCCATCTTTACATGATCCATATATATATAATCCTTTTCAACTCTCATATTGTTCAAAACTCCATGATCGTTTTTTCTCAAAGAATATGCCACCTCATTTTCCTTCCCTAGGTGGTAGTGTATGGTGAAATAATAATCCTTGAGTAGTTGAATTCATCTCCTTTTCCGCATGTTGATTTCTTTTTGTGAGAAAATATACCTCACACTCTTGTCATCAGTATAAATCTCACAGTTTTCACCATAGGGATAGTGTCTCCATTTTTTAGAGAAAAGATTATAGCTGATAACTCAAGATCATGAGTGGGATAGTATTGTTCTTGAATTCTTAGCTATCGTGATTCATAGGCAATAACTCTATCATTCTACATAAGGACACAACCATGTCCTTTCTTTAAAGCATCTCTATAAATAACAAACCCATCATTCCCCAATGGTAGAATCAAGATAAGAGAATTAACTAATCTTCTCTTAAGTTATTCAAAACATTATTCACACTCTATTGTCCAATCAAATTTAATTCCTTTAAGAGTGACCTCAGTTAATGGTTTAGCAAATCAAGGAAAATTATGCACAAAATGCCGATAATAACCTGCTAAACCAATAAAACTATGTACCTAAGTTATACTCATAGGTGTTGTCCATTCATGGATTGCCTTGGACCTTGAATGATCAATAGAGATTCCATCCTTAGAGACAGTATGGCCAAGAAAAGAAATCTCCTAATGCCAAAATTCTCACTTGCTAAATTTCCCATATAATTCATTTCTCTTAAGAGTCCTTAGGATAATGCGCAAGTGATTTTCATGATCTTCATATATTTTTGGGTGAACCAAAATATCATCAATAAATACCACTAAAAATTCATGAATATATTCCTTAAAAACGTTATGCATTAGGTCCATTAAGACAAAGGGTGCATTAGTCAATCCAAAAGGCATTACTATAAACGTGTAATGCTCGTACCTAGTTCAAAATGTTGTTTTCGGATCGTCTTCCTTCTTCACACACAACTGATGATATCTGCATCAAAGTTCAATCTTTGAAAAATATTAAGATCCATGAAGTTGGTCGAATAAATATTCAATGTGAGGTAGGAGATAATTTTTCTTTATTGTTATAGCATTGATCTTCCTGTAGTCAATGCACAACCTACAATATCTTTCTTTCTTTTTATCAAAAAGGATAGGGGCTCCCCATGGAGAAACACTAGGAAAAATAAATCCTTTATTACTCAATTCCTCTATTTGTTACTTTTGTTCCACTAATTACATTATGTACATTCTATAAGGGGTCTTCTATATGGGCCTTAGACTAGGAATTAAATCAATTGAAAACTCAATTTCTCATTCTATAGGATGTCCAGGTAAATCCTTTGGAAACACATCATTATATTTTTGAACAATAGGTACTTCCTCTATTTGAACATTATTTAAATTGCTCATAGTTATTTCATTCACTTCCTCCCTATAATTGAATTTAGAAGAGCTACTGGTGGTGGATCTAGATAAGAATCATGTGGTGACCTTTCTGCACAAAAGATAGGGTACTCCTTATCATCATTAAAAATTGTAACCTCCTTCTTTTTACAATAAAATTTTGCATCATGGTATGAAATCCAATCCATACTGAGGATTATATCAAATTCAATCATGATTATGTTGATGAGATCAGCTGATAAAGAACATTTATATGCCCTAGTGGGAACTGATTTCCAAAAATGTGTTACGATGATACTTCCCTTTAGTGTTTTCACCGACAACTCCCTTGTTAAGTAAAATTGAAAATATCTAATTTTCTTAGAAAACTGAGAAGATATGAAACAATGTGATGATCCAAAATCAAATAATGCATTGGATAAACATGAGGAAACCATTAAATTACCTACCACCACGTCTTTCAAAGCTACAACCTCAGCTGTAGTGATCGCATAAACATGTCCTTTCTCCATTGAATTTTTCAAATATAAGTATCCTTGGGTTATTAGGAAATAAATTTTTATAATGACCCTTTTTGCTACAATTGTAGCATTCAACATTAACAGCCTCCTTCTTCCCTTTGCAATCACGAGATTGGCAGCCTTTTTCACCACACTTTTAATAGACTGTCATTCCCTTCAGGAAAGTACCAGGGTTTTTCTTCCCACATTTACCACAGGATGGATATTCAACATTCCCCTTCATCCCCTTATTTCCATTTCCATAGTGTTCATCAAATCTCTTTTTCTTTTTCTTTTCTTTAAAGTCGTATGACTTAGAGAATTCCTTGTCTGTATTGATAGCACATGAGATAATATCTTCGTATGATGAGAAGGATTGTGAGACTAATTATCAATGGAGAAATGGTTCTAACCCATAAAATAATTGATCAATATTACTTCTTAGGTAAAATATATAATTTGCTGCATGCCTTGATAACCTTGTAAATTTAGCCTTATACTTTGCAACATTCTCATTCTTCATTTACCTTAGACTCAGAAATTGTCATTCCATATCATCTCAATGGTCACGATGAATCTATTTTTATATAAATATGTCTTTAAACTCCCTCCATTCCATGTTCGATACTTCTTCATCATCCTTTGTGTTTTTCATTAATGACCACCATTGATCTGCATCTCCCATGAGGTGATAAACTGCCATGAAAACATTTTCCCTTTCGCTACCACCCAAAGCATGAAATATTTTATCTAAAGGATTTATCCATTACTCAGCTACTAATGGATTTGTACTCCCATTGAATGTTGGTGGTTTTTTCCACCTGAAGCGGTGTAACATTGATCCTCCGCGTTGTGGATCAGGGTGCTCTATACAGGTAAGGTTATTATTCAGAACCTGAGTGAGTTTTCTCAGATGGTGAAAAGTAAATCAGCACCAGTTGCTTCACCAGCTAAACTATAATTATATTTAGTAGGAGGGAAATCCCTACATAGATTATGTGGGTTGATAAATTTTCCATTCCTTCTACTAGGTGACATTTCTAAACAATTGAAAATAGTAGATTAGTTTATGAATCGCAATACATAATTACAAACTTGTAAAACACTTAACATAAACTGAACAATTTATGGATATAATCCATAATCATAAAAATGTTTTCTTGGAAGATGTATATACTCATAAACCCTTCATAATGGTTTGTTAAAAAACGAGAATTATCCTAAGCATATCCCTCGGGAGTGTCATAACCAAGAGTGAAGCAAGGCCCATTGTCATGCACCAGTTCCCATTCGAGTCTAGCTCAAAGCGGTGTTTTCAGGTTTTACCCCTAGGTACATCTATGTCAGTGCTGCCTCTACCTGTTCATATAGAAATAGGGATGTATTTCTTGGAGAACTCACAAAATCTCTACAGTACCAAAATTCTAAGTAGTTCTTCTATACTAATCCTCAAAGTCTATCTTAGGGTAATGTTCTCTAATCACAGTTTTTCTAAACCTAATTTACAAGGTTTGTACTAAACATCCTCTGACACCAACTATAATGCTCTAACCATAGTTACCCAGAGTCAGTGCATTATTACTTAACATTGGCATGATATAAGGAATCATTTCCCGAAAGACTGATCAGTTTAGTATCCTTGGAAGTAATAGATACATTTATAAGTTTTACATTACATCGTGAAATAAAAACATCAAAAACATTTTTTCCCCTTTTGAACACACATATATCCTTAGCCTATCCTTTTAGGTCAACCATATAATAGTTCTTCACATTCTGGGAAAAAAAACATAGAAAAGGGTGAGCTCAGATGCTCAGAAAGGATTACAATATAGCAGAAACTTTCATAAATAAGCATAAACATTTAAGTCAATGTATAAGACTGAAACAATTTCCATTTAAACTTAAACTTCAGAATAATATATAAAATATAAAATCAAATCATTCAATTTACTTATTAACATGGATATTCTACTATTCGAATAAACACATGGAATATCTATAGCCACTTTCATAATGATGGAATTCGTAATTCTAGACTTCATAACCACATAGTCAATGCCTTGTGCCAAGACTACAAATAATATTTTTTCAAATCATTTTTCCAAGACACTAGTTTGTCTCATGAGACCTACCGATGCATCGAGGAGTTATACGGGCTCCAATAGTCACTTACTTAGTCCAATGCATTCCTCATATGAAAAGGTTTAAACATAACATAAACATTCATATTAAACAATCATACGAAATGTTAATACTTTAACTATAAACCATAAATGGTATATAAATAACCCATATACAGTCAAACATAACACAAAATCTTAAATACAATATGAATGATTTGAATCATAATAAATTTACTTCAAACATGTTTAAAATCCATCAAAGGATGCTGACATAGATGAAATGAGAACCATTTGAAATAAATTCCTCTTTTTATTTTGAAAATCATTTAAAAGTCACATAATTATAAAAGAAAAAAATTATTTTGAAAATATTCTTATAATCTTGAATGGGAATCTTCGACAATGTTATAACGGTAGACAAAAGTTGCACCCGCCCTATAAGTTAAAAACATTCTTATGTTAATTTTGCTGAAAAGGTTTTAAAGTACCTTTTTTGGAAAACAACGGAAGGATTCCTTTCAAAACATATGTGGTCAAATAATGGTGTAAATGAATTTAACTCATAGTCTACTAAATAGTAAAAAAAATTTAAATACATTTTTAATAATACATGAATGTGTATTATAAAGAGGTCCTAGTAGATACTTACGTATTAACAACCTCAGATAAGTAAAGAGATTATAGAATTAAGCCTTACCTTGTACTTTTACTTGGTCAAGGATACGTTAACCTCATGTATGATAGTTAAATCATTTTTAATAAATTATAAAAGAACTATATACATAAATATGATATCATATATGATCCTCTAATATTTCATTGTTAATAATATTTTTGTAGTATCATCGTTTTGAGTGTTAACTGATCTATTTTCCTTTATATGATCGGTTACGTAAGCCATGTTTGTTATGGATAGGATTTATTTTATTCATATCCAGAATGACATTAAGTTTTCAAATATTATTTTTAATCATAAAATGAAAATTATTCTTGAATGATTATGATGGATAATGAATCACATCGCGTTCGTGGAGACGGTAATATGTACGTACTAATGAGCGACAATATCGTTGTATTAATGGTGAAATTATATGTAATTGGATGGTATATCACATATAAAGAATCATTAAAATATTATATTTACTATTTATATCAGTTATACTCATTATTATACCCATCTAAATAATGATTTGTTTGAATTACAAACTACACCACGATGTGGAGACAGTAAGCCGTACATACACACGTAAGGTGACTTTGTCATTCAAATGGTGGACAGAATAATGAACATGTTTGTAAAATTTTTATAATAACTTCATAGTATATATAATATACTATAGTTATTATTTTATAATGGAAACAACCAAGAAAGAGGAAGTGGAAGAAGAAAAGAACTTTAAAGAGGTGATGAAATATTTACCTCTTCTTCGGGTTCTTCCTTTTGATTTGATCAAAAGGGCTCCTTAAGATGAATTTATGAAAAAACTAAGACCTATAGGATGAAGGGATTAATTTTGGGAGGATATTTTTCCAGGTTTTTTGAGCTAAATGGCTTTGGAGGGTTTAAATAAATGGAAGGGGAAGTGCCCTTTTATAAGAGAGGTTAGTGTCACTTTAGGAAAAACTTGAAATATTATTTTATAATTAAATAATTTTAGGTTTATAATGGCTTCAAAATAATTTATTTCGTGGGTAAGGTGGGGATTGATCTAACACCTTTCAACCAATGGGTTTTAGATAGGTTTAGGTCACCATATTAACCTTATCTTTTAGATTTAACTCTTAGTTAAATAGTTTGACATTTACCTTGTCTCTTTGTATTTTTTATATTATATTGTTCATAAACATAAAATTATAGGCCATGATTACCCCAAGTGGTTAAATATTAATATATATTACCTTATATAAGTCCATTTTCCAAATAGTATATTTTTAGGATTATTATCTCAATTAATAATATAGTATTTGTTTTAAAAACTCAATTATGTCAATTTTGAAACTATTTAGTATTTGGTTTTTTTGAAAATCATAATATCATGATTACTTCAAAAAATTATTTAATAAACTCTAACATGCGATATTAACATATAAAATTAGTGGAATTCATCAAATGTCTCAAATTACATTTATTTGGATATTTTTAATATCAATTCTTTTAATCTTTCATTAATAAGGTAATTACTCTATCATCATTGTGTCATAAATAAATTATCTTATTTAATGTATAAAAATTATAAATAAAATACCATTATGTAGTAAATATTTTTTTCTTTCTAATAAATATTTATAGTCAAATTTATATAGTGTGTATCCTTATATTAAAAATGATTTAGTTATTAAACTTTGAATTTTACTCTTTTAACTCTTCTTTAAAAAATTAATAATAAATGTCCTAATCTAATCCCAGTGGAAGAAATGGGTAATATTTTATTCCTAAAGTTTTTTTGTCTAATTACACTTATCCAATAGAATTAGGACATGTGTTAGGGTAATTATAATATCATTTTTTCCTTAATTACCCTATTTACTTTTAACCGTGGTAAATTAAAGTCAAAGGTTACTATTCACCAAAAAATTGTTTCATCTTATTGAACCACATTTTACTTACTGATGACAACTGTGCCTCTTGGATTTTTGAAATTCAACTCACATATGCGGTAAAATTATGTTTTATGAAAATTTGTAAATGCTCCTAGAAGGAGGGTAAAAGACGGTAAAAAGTCTAGAAAAATTTTATATATCTAAACTTATTATAAAATTTGTAGCAACCCCAATACCCAGGGTGCCTCATGAGACATGATATGCTTAACATTCCATTACAACATTACAAAAATTTATATCATGTCTCATGACTACAGAAGATCGCGAGGTTCAAGGTTCTGGGAAACCAGCTGCTCTGATAAACATCAACAGTACGTTCCATGCCTGAAAAATTTTAAACAAAACGTAGGGTGAGCAAAATGCCCAGTAAGGGGTTTTAAAAACATTTTAAGAAAAACCTTTCTCAGATAAGACCTTTTTGAAGAAAATAAAACACCTTGATAAAATTAAAACATTATCTTTTCTTAAAACATGAGATCCATTTTATCTTTGAAAACCACTTGCACAAAGAAGCACGTACTTGAAATGAACTCAAATATAAACATGATCAGAGTGCGCAATATAAGAAGAATAAATAATGCATAAAGTTAAAACAAAGTTACTTTACTTCTCAAAGAATTCTATGACTAAGCAGGGAAAACATGCATATCATGATTCATCAGTAAAAAGCAGATCACCTAACAGTTTACCACATGAAAACAGTTCTTGTTGCATAAAGTATACTTTCATGATCTTGGGAACTTTCAACTAGGGGTTGTCCTGTTAGTTGAACTAACCCCTGGTTAAACATTATCATTACATGCAGAGGGGATGCATAATACTGGACTTTGTCAAGACCTCACGTCATGACCATAATTTTGGTACGGGTCAAGGCCAAATGCCAATCCCGTTTCCCATGGTAGCACGAGCCAAGGCCATTTGCCAAGACCGTTGCACATGATAGCACGAGCCAAGGCTATTCGCCAAGACCGTTGCACTTGATGTCTCATGAGACTCTTGCTTTACCCAATGCATTGGAGCGCTGTATAATTCCGGGCGCACCCGTCCATAAACATTTAAGTCCTATACATCCCTCACATATCCTGACATGGTCATTCATTCATGGGGTTTCATACATTCTTAATCAAAACTCCTTTTTACACACATATTCATGACTTGAGGGGGATCATATCATAAATGTAAAAAGAACTAGACTATTGGCTTCAGATTAAACATTGATGCAAACAAACTAAATCAACTTACACATTGCACATGCAGAAATAACTGGAATACTAAACATAGCAGATGGTCATGTAAGATTTCATCATATTCATTAAATAAAAACATAAATTCATAGTTCATATCTTTAAACATGCAAAACACATTCTTTATAAGTATAAGTTTCATTGAGGGTACTTAAATTTTCAGGTTAAGCCGGTCCACTGGTGCGATACACATGTTGGCTTAGCATCAATTAAAAATTATTAGAAACTTATGTGTCTATAATTATATAGATATATAACCAAGTCCTGATAACAATTAAATAGAGAAAAAGTTTTGGAAACCGAAATTTTGAAATCACATTCACTTGGAGACATATAATTCCTTAAGGGGGGGGGGGGGGGTTCATGCCACACATTTTTACAAAAAGTGCACGAATTGTCAAAACGCTGATAAATGAATATCTTCAATTGGAGAAGTTATTTTGACACCAAACCATACTTAACCCTTACATGTTTTTCATACATTAAGAACATCATTTCATAAACAAATTATCATCAATTGAAAATCAAAAAAAAAAACCCGCATGTATTTCCTTATATATATATACATGTTTAAATATATATGTACACACATTTAAACATATAAAACCAGGGTATATGAGTGTTTGAAACCGAGACCCAAGATCTTCCATTTGCTCCTGTTCAAATCCCCACGTAGGGAAGGTAGGACAGGGGTAAAACAACTCTTATGACCTTATATATATATATATGGGCATAGATATACATATATACATAAAGTATATATAAACATGTAGGTTCACCAAAACTAAAAACCAACAAGACAGAACCCTTACCCTCGTTCGAAGAGGAGGGGTTTGGGGCAAGAGGATCTGATGGTTCACAAAAAGAAACAGGAGATATAGATGTATATATGTATAACCCGTATATTTCTTTATATACATGAAAAACAGAGATTAAAACAACTTTTTAAAAAAAACGACTTCATCCCTTACCTGATCGACGAGGAGGAGGAGAGCACGAGGCGGCGATGAGGAGAGAACGAGAGCGCTCGGAGAGATCGTGACAGCTCGGGTCCAACCTCCAGCTTCGGTGCAACTTAGAGTTTAAAAAAAAAAAAGAAGAAGAAGACTCAGCGTCGAGGGAACCGAGGCTGGTAAATAAAGGGGGCGGCACCGACTTCGTGGAAGAAAACGAGAGGGAGGGTGGCTGTTGTCGGCTCGGGCGGAGGAAACAAGGGCTTATGCTGCACTGGTTCAACGGCTCGGCGAGAAAGAAGAAGACGACGACGCGAGGGAGATGCGAAGAAAAACGAACGACCTGGATCAGATGCGGCTGGATCGGATGGCTAAGATGCGACGCGGTAAAAAAAGAACGGACGGCCGCGATTGGAGGGGTGAGATCGGACGACTCTTGATTCGCCCTGGTATTTTAAACACGCGGCCCTCCCCTCCCCCGATTCTCTTATCATTTCTTTTAAAGTTTTTATCTTAAAAAAAAATTCTGTTATTTTATTATTTTATTAAACCTATTATAAAACCATTAATATAACCTTATAAATAAACTATTATTACCCTAAGTCAATGGTTATTAATACCCCTATATATTAAACTATTAAACCCTTATTTTAAACATAAGTTATATTTTCATTTTTCTCTATTTCTTTTTATCAAAACATATAAATACACATATATAAGTTTTATACATAAAATAAAAAGTGAACTCAAGTATAATAACATATATACTTGTGATTTCATAAATAAACTAGAAAAAATTACATTCGGATTATTTTGAAACAAAAAGAAAGTGTTTAATATTAATAAGTTTATCTCTAAATAGGTAGAAAGTCAAAATTAAGGCAACAAAATAATTAGATTTTAATAAGAACATAATTGTGTAGTTTTATTTATTTATTATTATTATATAAAGAAATTCATAAATTAATTTTGTAAAAAGGGTAAATATACATCATTAAAATTTTATGAAAAGCTAACCGTAAATATAATTTATAAAAATATTAGTTTTATTGATAATTTTATAACAATTTAACTTTAATCAAATTTTATGCTAATAAACCAAAACCATATATACATATATAAAAATTACAACTATAAAATAAAATACATATCACTTATCAATTATTTCAAAACCATACTTAATAAGTTTTATCACGTCGACCAAAAACTGAATTTAAACATTATTTGGGTAACGGTTAAAAACAAAACATTGGATATTTTGGGCAAACAACGGTCGGAAATATGGCCGTTTGAGGTCCAACGGTCAAAAATATAGCCGTTTGGGGTGCAACGGCCATATTAGGGTGCTTATAAAAGAAAGGTTTGGTCTCGGGTGTCCCTTACCCCAAGCAACCGAAGGAGAAGCAAAGATGGTTCGTGTGATCCCCTTGGTGTTGAGCACGGTCGCGGTGGCTTCAGCAATCCTTACGTTTCTTATGATGGATGCTCGAAATCCCTACCGCATTTTCGGGCTCTTAGTAGTTTTAAGCAGTCTACCCATTATTGTAGTTGGGTTTTTGGTTGGAATTTTTGGTTAGTGAGTTTTCCTTGTAACCCGAAAATTGTAAGACCCTTCAGTGTTGAGTTCATGAAATAAAAGTTACATGTTTTTTTTTTATATTTTACATTCTGATTGTTTTAGAGAGAGAACTTTAAAAGCACAAAGAAGAAAAGGCCCAATTTTCATTCAAGAGGTTTTGAAAACTTCGGGGTGTTACATTATCTCCCCCTTCAAAGAATTGCGTCCCCGCAATTCTATCATAAAACAAAAAGGAAACTGAAACCCCAAACGTAAAACTCTACCGAAACAGCGGGTCTGGCTCGGTTAACAGGACACCAAAGTTGGCACACAGCTCTTCGGTTTCCCTTGTCCAGATGCACCTCGAACAGTGCTCCTTGAACTCCTGGTCGTGTGTACTACACACGGGCTTCCAAAGGGAGGCTCGTGCGATGCAAAGCTCGGATATGTCCGAGTAGATGAACTCCTTGACGACTCTTCTGGCCACATCCTGCTCGAGGTAGTCGAGAGGGACGGTGCGATCGAGGAGACTAATGTTCAAGACTTGGAACATATAAGCTGCACTGAGATGGCCATCCTGGGCGGCCACGAGAAAGCACGCTCTGGCAGTAAAGTCTTGTGCCAGAGTGAAACATTGGAACAGGCCCTCAAAGTGCATTCCCTTTCTCCTATAGCAGGGGAGTTGAGCAGCAGCGATGAGCTGAAAGACGCGATTATTCTCCCAACATAGCCGAAGAATCTCTGGACCATTTGCTAATTTGAGCAAACGCTGGCAGGACCCTCGTAGGTGGAGAAATGATGGGTCTTCCACCATGCATGCCTTGATCAAGATGACTTCTACTAGCTCATCGGGTAGGGATGAGAATTTCGTTTGTCCAGCCATCTGAAAACAAACATCGAGGGGAAACTCTTAACAACATAGATACGGTGAAGACATGAAAAGAAACAAGAAACTTCCATTTATGAAAAGGTTTACACGGCAAAGTCTGAGTTCACAAGACGTGCGCCACAAAGAGTGGCAAAACTTCCTAACTCTTCAAACCACACACAAGATGAACATATAGGACTAAACTCATGGTAACATTTATAACGCCTCCTGAGTTTAGCGTGAGGGGTGTGGAGTTGGGAAACATCGGTGTGCACTTCATGCCTAAGAGACACACGGGTGGACTCATTTTCCAACGCTCCAAAGTCCATTAACTGGCCCCAGAAGCCGTAGTGCAGGACTTGGCACAGATAAGCCGCTCGGAGGTCTCCAGCAGCAGCAGCTTCTTGAAAAGGGTTATCTAGCATTGTGCCAAATTCCTCTCCAGCTGTGAACACTCGGAAGAGTCCTTCGTGATACCTTCCCCGACGTGCGTACGAGGGAAACTGGGTCATCATCATTAGGAGGTAATCCATCCCCATTCCCCGGTGGAGACTAAGCACCCTAGATGAGTTTGACACATCGTACAAGTGCTTACAAGTCATGCGAATTTGGGCATAATTCAGGAAGTTTTCACGGCTGGCTAGAGATATAACGTTCTCTAGAGCCTCGGTGGGGAGTGACAAAAGGTCAGTAGGTACATCAGCCATCTGAAAGTTATAACATTCTTACTTAGTTAGTCTTAGCAATATATCTATATCACCTGGTTTTCCAGAGTTGCCTGAACCTATCCTCTGATACCAACTGTAGCAACCCCAATACCCAGGGTGCCTCATGAGACATGATATGCTTAACATTCCATTACAACATTACAAAAATTTATATCATGTCTCATGACTACAGAAGATCGCGAGGTTCAAGGTTCTGGGAAACCAGCTGCTCTGATAAACATCAACAGTACGTTCCATGCCTGAAAAATTTTAAACAAAACGTAGGGTGAGCAAAATGCCCAGTAAGGGGTTTTAAAAACATTTTAAGAAAAACCTTTCTCAGATAAGACCTTTTTGAAGAAAATAAAACACCTTGATAAAATTAAAACATTATCTTTTCTTAAAACATGAGATCCATTTTATCTTTGAAAACCACTTGCACAAAGAAGCACGTACTTGAAATGAACTCAAATATAAACATGATCAGAGTGCGCAATATAAGAAGAATAAATAATGCATAAAGTTAAAACAAAGTTACTTTACTTCTCAAAGAATTCTATGACTAAGCAGGGAAAACATGCATATCATGATTCATCAGTAAAAAGCAGATCACCTAACAGTTTACCACATGAAAACAGTTCTTGTTGCATAAAGTATACTTTCATGATCTTGGGAACTTTCAACTAGGGGTTGTCCTGTTAGTTGAACTAACCCCTGGTTAAACATTATCATTACATGCAGAGGGGATGCATAATACTGGACTTTGTCAAGACCTCACGTCATGACCATAATTTTGGTACGGGTCAAGGCCAAATGCCAATCCCGTTTCCCATGGTAGCACGAGCCAAGGCCATTTGCCAAGACCGTTGCACATGATAGCACGAGCCAAGGCTATTCGCCAAGACCGTTGCACTTGACGTCTCATGAGACTCTTGCTTTACCCAATGCATTGGAGCGCTGTATAATTCCGGGCGCACCCGTCCATAAACATTTAAGTCCTATACATCCCTCACATATCCTGACATGGTCATTCATTCATGGGGTTTCATACATTCTTAATCAAAACTCCTTTTTACACACATATTCATGACTTGAGGGGGATCATATCATAAATGTAAAAAGAACTAGACTATTGGCTTCAGATTAAACATTGATGCAAACAAACTAAATCAACTTACACATTGCACATGCAGAAATAACTGGAATACTAAACATAGCAGATGGTCATGTAAGATTTCATCATATTCATTAAATAAAAACATAAATTCATAGTTCATATCTTTAAACATGCAAAACACATTCTTTATAAGTATAAGTTTCATTGAGGGTACTTAAATTTTCAGGTTAAGCCGGTCCACTGGTGCGATACACATGTTGGCTTAGCATCAATTAAAAATTATTAGAAACTTATGTGTCTATAATTATATAGATATATAACCAAGTCCTGATAACAATTAAATAGAGAAAAAGTTTTGGAAACCGAAATTTTGAAATCACATTCACTTGGAGACATATAATTCCTTAAGGGGGGGGGGGGTTCATGCCACACATTTTTACAAAAAGTGCACGAATTGTCAAAACGCTGATAAATGAATATCTTCAATTGGAGAAGTTATTTTGACACCAAACCATACTTAACCCTTACATGTTTTTCATACATTAAGAACATCATTTCATAAACAAATTATCATCAATTGAAAATCAAAAAAAAAAACCCGCATGTATTTCCTTATATATATATACATGTTTAAATATATATGTACACACATTTAAACATATAAAACCAGGGTATATGAGTGTTTGAAACCGAGACCCAAGATCTTCCATTTGCTCCTGTTCAAATCCCCACGTAGGGAAGGTAGGACAGGGGTAAAACAACTCTTATGACCTTATATATATATATATGGGCATAGATATACATATATACATAAAGTATATATAAACATGTAGGTTCACCAAAACTAAAAACCAACAAGACAGAACCCTTACCCTCGTTCGAAGAGGAGGGGTTTGGGGCAAGAGGATCTGATGGTTCACAAAAAGAAACAGGAGATATAGATGTATATATGTATAACCCGTATATTTCTTTATATACATGAAAAACAGAGATTAAAACAACTTTTTAAAAAAAACGACTTCATCCCTTACCTGATCGACGAGGAGGAGGAGAGCACGAGGCGGCGATGAGGAGAGAACGAGAGCGCTCGGAGAGATCGTGACAGCTCGGGTCCAACCTCCAGCTTCGGTGCAACTTAGAGTTTAAAAAAAAAAAAAAGAAGAAGAAGACTCAGCGTCGAGGGAACCGAGGCTGGTAAATAAAGGGGGCGGCACCGACTTCGTGGAAGAAAACGAGAGGGAGGGTGGCTGTTGTCGGCTCGGGCGGAGGAAACAAGGGCTTATGCTGCACTGGTTCAACGGCTCGGCGAGAAAGAAGAAGACGACGACGCGAGGGAGATGCGAAGAAAAACGAACGGCCTGGATCAGATGCGGCTGGATCGGATGGCTAAGATGCGACGCGGTAAAAAAAGAACGGACGGCCGCGATTGGAGGGGTGAGATCGGACGACTCTTGATTCGCCCTGGTATTTTAAACACGCGGCCCTCCCCTCCCCCGATTCTCTTATCATTTCTTTTAAAGTTTTTATCTTAAAAAAAAATTCTGTTATTTTATTATTTTATTAAACCTATTATAAAACCATTAATATAACCTTATAAATAAACTATTATTACCCTAAGTCAATGGTTATTAATACCCCTATATATTAAACTATTAAACCCTTATTTTAAACATAAGTTATATTTTCATTTTTCTCTATTTCTTTTTATCAAAACATATAAATACACATATATAAGTTTTATACATAAAATAAAAAGTGAACTCAAGTATAATAACATATATACTTGTGATTTCATAAATAAACTAGAAAAAATTACATTCGGATTATTTTGAAACAAAAAGAAAGTGTTTAATATTAATAAGTTTATCTCTAAATAGGTAGAAAGTCAAAATTAAGGCAACAAAATAATTAGATTTTAATAAGAACATAATTGTGTAGTTTTATTTATTTATTATTATTATATAAAGAAATTCATAAATTAATTTTGTAAAAAGGGTAAATATACATCATTAAAATTTTATGAAAAGCTAACCGTAAATATAATTTATAAAAATATTAGTTTTATTGATAATTTTATAACAATTTAACTTTAATCAAATTTTATGCTAATAAACCAAAACCATATATACATATATAAAAATTACAACTATAAAATAAAATACATATCACTTATCAATTATTTCAAAACCATACTTAATAAGTTTTATCACGTCGACCAAAAACTGAATTTAAACATTATTTGGGTAACGGTTAAAAACAAAAAATTGGATATTTTGGGCAAACAACGGTCGGAAATATGGCCGTTTGAGGTCCAACGGTCAAAAATATAGCCGTTTGGGGTGCAACGGCCATATTAGGGTGCTTATAAAAGAAAGGTTTGGTCTCGGGTGTCCCTTACCCCAAGCAACCGAAGGAGAAGCAAAGATGGTTCGTGTGATCCCCTTGGTGTTGAGCACGGTCGCGGTGGCTTCAGCAATCCTTACGTTTCTTATGATGGATGCTCGAAATCCCTACCGCATTTTCGGGCTCTTAGTAGTTTTAAGCAGTCTACCCATTATTGTAGTTGGGTTTTTGGTTGGAATTTTTGGTTAGTGAGTTTTCCTTGTAACCCGAAAATTGTAAGACCCTTCAGTGTTGAGTTCATGAAATAAAAGTTACATGTTTTTTTTTTATATTTTACATTCTGATTGTTTTAGAGAGAGAACTTTAAAAGCACAAAGAAGAAAAGGCCCAATTTTCATTCAAGAGGTTTTGAAAACTTCGGGGTGTTACAAAATTGCTCCAATAAATTACATTGAACATATATAGGTATTATATATCTATTAGTAACTAAAATAAATTAAACTAAAATAACTAATTATTTAAATAAAAAGCTTGTTTTAAATAATAACGTATTGTTTTCACTATTCATCAAAAATTGAATGTTTTTAAAAAAGTACCAAAAATTTACCCTAACCTAATTTCAATATTCCAATTTCAAAAATTAAGTCAATTTTAAATTTGAAATTTATAGATTTTCAAAAAATCGGTATTTCTATTCATATCAGCTAGTTTCATTGGTCGTGGTGTGTTAAAACTCTAAGCTGCGTACAATGCAAGCTACTGCATTATTAAAAGGGAAACATACCATGGAAGCTATGGGTGTTACAGAAACCAAGTCAGTGAATATATTAGGCCACCTGGGAATTTAAAATCTATTATAATGTTTTTTATTATGTTAAAAAGGATGATATTGAGTTTTCTAACTCTTATGTTCCACATGGTGAAGGAAGTAAAAAAGCAGCCAGGATAAGAGGTAATGTGGAAACCTATAATAGTGAAATATAAAGTTAAGAAGATAAAGTTCAAATATTGAATAAAGTGCAGTAAAAGTCACCCTGGAGAATGTACTACAAAGACAGGGAAGTTTTATTGATGCTGAAAGTTTGGCTTAAGTGCCAACAAATGAAAGGAAAAGAATCATCAGAAATCAAATAATGTGGTAGATGATATCCATCTGATGATTAGATGTCTTAGCTACAATGATATGGGTCATTATGATAATTCATATCTGATGTTAGTTTCATAGGATATAAATTTCCATTATCGAAATAGAAAGCTGTAGCGAGGAAATTTTCTAATACTACAGGTGATGTTTGACCATCAAATGAAGTGGTGATAGGTATGTTACTTGTGTATTAGAATGATGCCAATACTCTGTTTGAATCTTTATCTTTGCATTATTTCATTTCTGGAAAATTTTCAAGTAAATTGAGAATATCATCAAAGAATGGATGATATAACTCTTGGTAAAACTTTATGTGAAAGTATTAAAGAAAACAAGATTTATAAACATATTCATATTATCAATTGTTCGATGGTATTTCATGTAAATCTTATTTAACTAACCATATAAGCGTTTGATATATTTATTGGTTTATATTGGCTTTCATTTTATCATGATAATAAAGATTTTAGTGTTATAAAAGTTATGTTCAATGATTTCAGGCCTCTAATAAATTACTAATAATTTGATAAATTGATTAGATATGGAAATAAAAGTTACCTATCAAATACTTTTGAAGACAAAGAAACTGTTTAAATTAGGGATGTTCTAGTAGTAAATGAATTCATGTATTTTTTTCAGATGAAATTCCTAATGTTATTCCTGATCAAGAGGTTGAGATTACTATTCACATAGTACCTGATGCTAAAATTATTTCTAAAACCCCTTATCAAATAGATTAAGTGGAACTTTTATAGTTGAAAAAGTAATTACAAGATTTATTTTATAATGATTTCATCCCGCCTATAACTTCACCATGGAGTGATCATGTCTTGTATTTTATAAATAAACATGGATCAATGAGACTTTTCATTGATTATATATCCTTTAATAACATCACCATTAAGAACAAGTATCTTTTTCCTCATTTTGATGATTTTTTTATCAGCTCCAGGGTGCATAATAATTTTCAAAAGATGACTTGAGGTCAAGGTAGCATTAGTTGAAAGTGAAGGTAGATCACATTCTAAATAAATTTTTTAGAACTAGATATTGCCACTATAAATTTTTTATGTCATTTTTGTTATCTAATGAACCTATTGTATTCATGGAACTTATAAATATAATTTTTCTTAATTCTTGGATAAGTTCATGATTGTGTTTATTGATGACATTTTAGTATTTTCTAAAATAAAAGAGGAACATGAAAGTTATATAAGGGTAGCTCCAAAACCCTGAAATGAAAAAAACTATTTGAATTCTATTTTCAAATTACTCCATTTCTTGGTCACGTTTTTTCTAAAGATGGCATAGCTGGGGATCCAACAAAAATTAAAGTTGTTGAGGAATGGAAAATACCCACACATATCAACAATATTTATAGTTTTCTTGGATTATTAGGTTAATACAATCATTTTGTTGAAAACTTTTCTCGGTTGTCTAGAACACTCATTAAATTAACTTTAAAAGGATTTAAGTTTTTCTGGACAAAATAATGAGATCACTTTTTTCAGGAATTGGAAAAAAGATTGGTGAAGTCTCCTATTTTTTCCTCGTCATCTAGAAGTGGTGAATTAATTATCTACTATGATGCTTTATTGAGAGGACATGGTTTTTTCCTTATATAGAATGATCAGTTATTGTTTGTGCTTCATGTCAGTTTGAACCTCATGAGTTAAATTACCCGACACATTATTTGGAATTTTTTATGTTGTTTTTTCATTAAAAATTTGGAGGAAAAATTTTTATGGAGTGAAGTGTAAAATATATACTGATCACAAAAGATTGAAGTATATATTTACTCAGAAATATTTTAACATTAGATAAATAAGATGAATTGAATTAATCAAGTATTGTGATTTCATGATTCATTATCATTATAGAAAATAAAAAAAGGTGATAAGTTCCTTGTTTCAAAAAAAGTAATGCCATATTAACCATGTTATGTTTGGAATGTGACCCTTTGGTTACTGATTTGATGATTTTTTTCGTAGAATTTATTGATGTAGGGATATCCTCTATTTTGTTTCACATTTCACTATAGTCGACTTTTTCATAAATAATTAAGATGGATGAGAAGGTGGGTCAATATTTGGAAGAAAATGTAGAATCTGTTAAGAATGGTGCATGTCCTAATTTTAATATTGATGAAGAATGTGTTTTATTATTTGAAAAAAGATTATGTGTGCCTTGTGATTCGTAGTTGAGGATAGAGTTATTGACTGAAGCTCATTTTTATTTATTTTTCATTCATCTAGGAAAAACTAAAATCTATAGAGACATTCATTACTATTAGAGTTAGGATGAAATGAACAAGATATTTTTGAATTTACTATGAAGTGTTTGACTTTTCATCAAGTAACAACAAAATAATAGTTATAAAATGGGATGCTTCAACCATTTCCAATGTTATAGTGTTAATGGGATAATATATCAATAGATCTCATGGTAATATTTACAAATAATTCTCAAGGTAATATTTCTATTTGTTATATTATTGATATATTAACTAAATATTCACATTTTCATCCCATCCGAGAAATGATGCCTTTATATAAGCTTTATATACTGTATTTAAAATAGATTATCAGATTACATGGAGTGCCTCTCTCTATTATATTAAATTGTGATCCCATGTTAGCATCCAATTTCTGAATGGAATTCATAAGTGATTGGATTTTGAATTAAATTAAATTATGGATTTTCATCCTCAATATGATGGATAGTCTGAGCAAAGGATTCAGACCATGGAATACTTGATTCATTCTTAATGGATTATGAGTGAATTTGTGATCAACATATTTCATTTTTTGAGTTTTCTTATAATAAATGTTTTAATTCTAATATATATACGACACAATTTGAGGCATTATATGGAAATCAGTGTCAAACATTGGATTTTTGGGATAATATAGGATAAAAGAAGTTAATGAGACCAGAGTTGGTAGTGAAAATGTAACATAAAGTTTATCAAATTTAGTGACACATGAGGGAAGCTCAGAAGAGGAAGAAAAGTTATTTTTAAAAGTAGAGGAATGATCTTTATTTCACGGTATGTGATCTAGTTTTTTCATGGTTTCTCTATGGAAAAGTGTGATATGTTTTGGTAAGTAGTAGAATCTAAGTCCATGATTCATTAACCATATGAAATCCTAGAGGAATTTTGATATGTATCCTACCAATTGGCCTTACCACCGAGTTTATCTCAGGTACACAACATATTTGAAGTCTCAATGTTAAGGAAGTATTTACTAGATTCATCTAATGTTCTGATCGCTGAAGTAGTTCATCTAGAATAGAATTTTTCTTTTGACAAACAATTTGATCAAGTTCTTGAACATAGATAGAAAGTGTTATAGAGTATAGTGATTCACTAGGTTAAGGTTTTATAGAAGAACCTTATGGTTGAAGAGAAAACCTGAGAATATAAAAAATGTATGAGAGAAAAATATCTCCTCATATTTTATAATTGAATAAAATTTTTAGGATGCAGTTTTTAAAACGGGGGTAGGATGTAACATTCCATCTAATGATAGAATACATATTTCTCATATTTATTAATATTTATGAATTAAATACTGGTTTTACCATAATAGTGATGTTTTTTCCAATATCATACATGAAATTCAACAATTCATTTCTTTGAAGTCTTTCATTGCACACAAGACTGTGTTATGCTGAATAATAATATAATATTGATATTATTATTTGATATAGTCATTTTCCATATTTTAATAGTACACATATTTTAAATAAAATATTTATGTTTTTTTAATTTTTATATGTAAAATTGAACTTCTTTTTTAAAATTAAAATATCAAAATTCACATTGGATGAGTTTTTGGTATTTTTTTGAGACCATTCATGTTTTGAGGAGTAGCGAATAATACATAATTTTAGTTCAAAGAATATTTTTTAAAATTTATTTATATTGTTAAATAATTATTATTTGATTTTAAATTATAATTAGATAAAGTTTACGTAATTTAAACCATTTTAGGTCCTTAGAAATAATTTCACACTGAATTTAGATATAACAACTTCGCAAACTTTCAAACATTTTTACTTTAAAAACCAGCTTTGTCGTCCCCTCTATGATATTAATTTTATATTAATTTCAGCCACTTCTGTAATTGCGATATAGAAAAATATATTTTATATTTGGAATAAGAAATTATAATGTATAATAATATCTACTTATTTTTTGACAAAAACTATTAGTCAAAGTAATTAAAATTAATTAAGAATTTAAGGTAAAAGTGACAACTTAGTGCTTAAACTTTAATCTTAAGAGTCCAAATGACCTATAAAATTGTCTAAAACCCATTTTCTGAACATTATTGGACCTTATCCCCTCCTTTATTTATTTTTTTACAATTATCAAAGTCACATGACTTAAGTGATACCTCACAATAGTGTTTAACTTTTTATATTTACAAGATTGTTACTCCCCCTCCACTAAAAAGGCACTCACCCTACCCATTTATACACACTTATAAAAACCCTTTGGCTCATCCAACCTCTATAAAAATGTCTCCAAGGAACCTTAGCTTCACCCTAGACTTTTCAATTTTGGTAGAAAGCAAACCAAGTAATCCCTTGGGTGAAAACCAAAAGGAGTTACATAAAAAAGAGGTAAAATTATTCGATGTGCATTTGTGTTTTATTCCTTTATCCAATTGTTAATTTTCTATTATTACATAATTACATAATAACATAGGTATCATCAGTATAATATTATTTTGCTATGTTAAGGGTCTTACCAACATCTACACACACTTCCATCTCAAGGTTATCAAAATTATCATTTGTGTACAGTGAACTACCACCTCACAAAATGGCATCATTTCTTTTTTCATTACCACTACTCATTGTTAGAAATAATGATTGAAAAACTATTTTTATATGATATATATATATGATATTTATGTGGTCTTAATAATTATTAAATTTTTATATAATACATACATTAATGATTTCAATTTTTTTAAATATGATAACATCATTTGTAGATGTATGGACTACTGCCACCACAAAGAGATGTGATACGTTCACACATTAAATGGAATTTATTAAATAAGTTTTTAATTAAAAATATTTGTTTTTTTATGATTTAAATTGGTGAGATCCCTCCTTGGTCATGATTTTGATGCTTAATGATGGCGCATTGTGCCCCACATTACTACTTTCCAAAGGAGGGTGACATTTGTCACTTATTCTAAGACATTTGTTCCTTGATCGAAATGAGGTGATGGGATGTCATTCCCTCCTTATTTTTATTTCTCATCATAATTTTTCACCTAATCCAGGTATCCCTTATATATTAAGATGTTTTTTTTTGTTATTCTTGTTCTCAGTTCCATCTCTATGTGGATGTCGTTTAATTACGCTGATTTTTCCAGGACATTCCAAATGGTCAAGTCAGGGCAGAAACCTTCGGTCAGGAGAGTAGTCATGGTGGGAATCGATGGATTGTATGAATGATGAAATAATGGAAGACTTATATTCTTCCTCATCATAGGGATTCTCAATGGGGTAGAAACTCAAATATTCTCACATCTATTGTGGGGTATCCTAAGCCAGAGGCATGTCTCCAAGGTTTTCCTCAGCTTCCCATGTTTGACACAGGGTATGACGTGTGATTAACATATATCATAGATGGATTGGACTGATCAGAGCACTTATGAAGTTGCATTAGATGGGTAAATCTGTAAGAGGGATCACCTGGAAGGTTAACAAAACAGAAGGATCAGAACACTGAATAAGAGGGGATCTGAGGAGGTGTGTCTCATGAAAATAATTTTTCACACCATGAGGGAATATCTAGATACCACTGAGGGAATATCAGAGAGGTGGACCCTAAATATGGGGACACCAATGTTTACCATTTTCTAGGATTGAACCTTAGGGAGGCTTCCTACTTACCCTGTTTATGATTTAGGGATCAAAACCCACATATTTCGAGAGGTCATGGTTTGCGCCTTACATATGGATAGCATCCCATCGAAAGAGGATTACTCTTGGTTTAATGAGTGTGGATTGTGTGGGTATTACGCATGGATAGCTTCCTAGGTGCCGTAAGGTGAATAAATGATATGAGTGGGGCTTATGCACTGATATGGACCATGTTCTACTGAGAGTGGTGAAGGGGTGGAGAGGGTTTACACACTGATATGTCCCATGGGGGATAGTGTGACCTCACCATGATAATAGAGAGGTGATGGAGCATATGGTTGGGTCTTATGTGTGGCTAGATGCTCGAGTGAGTACCATGATACAATAAGGTTGTGGCTTCCAATATAAGAATCAGGATGGATGATGGAGGGTTGGATTATGTGGAAAATATGAATGGTATGGAACTGACGTGAAGGTTACGGTGTTGGGATTGAACCTCTATGAGACTTCCTATGTATCCCTACTATTTGGTAATCAAATTACACATTTTTTAGTGGGAAAATTGGGGCTTATGTATGGTTAGAGGCCTAATCGAAATGGAACATGTGTTTGGGGCTTATGTATGGCTAGCCACTCAAATGGACTCGAAGGAGATGTGTCCCCTGAGTGGGCCACAATTTTCTATAGATATAGTGGCTTTAGGGAATGATATGGATGGGAATAGATGGTATTGGAAACCAAGATCCAGAAGACTCACCCCTAAGAGGAGGGCACTAGAGTTTACTGGTGGTCAGGATTGAACCATGTGGAGGCTTCCTACATACCCTATTTAGAAGACAGGGATCAAAAACCTCATAGTTCGTATGTTTGTGGATTACGCACTGAGATGGCCCATGAATGTGGAAACTAGGGGTTACTCAAAGATAGATGCCAAAGGAATGGTGTCATGGTCACTACTAGCCTCTAATCCCATAAGATCCATGGTCGATGTAAGAAACAAGGGGAAGCATTGGACAAGGTAGTCACATCATAAAAGATGCATTAGTGAGGGGTGGACTAGTGTTTACACATGGTTAGTGGCGCATAGGGAGATGGATATTGGGAAAAGTATGAGAGAGGGTTCTACCTCCTACATGAAATTCCGATGGTTTACACAAAAATTGGTGAACTTCTCTACAGGAAGATGTCATTCCTTATGAGTAGTATCTCATCCCATGTGGGGGATATCTCACTCTTGTAGAGATTAGTTGGTGTGGAAAATTCCCAAGGTAGTGCACCCCAGATGCATTTCATGGGGTGAGACAATAGTTTAACGTCATGTGATGAGGATGATGGTGCTTGGTAGTTTAATGTCCTACAGCGTGAATGGTGAGGACTCTCTCCTTTCCCCTTAGAATTACATGACTAGATCCCTATAACCCTTAGTGAAGGGATGGTGCTAACAACTCCAGATGAAAATGGGGTGGAACAGTGGTCAGTCGAGGGGTCCACATTAGCATATCTATGTGAAGAATAAATAGCTATTTTTACACCTATGAGAATAATAATTTGGTAGAGAAACACAACATGAGACACCACATGAGGAACCAATAAATTTCTATATGTAACCCTAGAGGGCCACAAGAAGGAGTTGTGTGGAAGATTTCAGTATTTCACGCAAAATGGGATCAAATATGGTGGTATAGAATGGAGAAAACCTAGGGATCCTATAAGAAGGGATGTGTGCAATATGTAAGGTTTGTGCTCAAAATAGAGGCGTCAGAGTGAAAGAGGTAATGGAAAAGGGGTAAGTCTTACGTGAAAGTAGAATATTTTTCAGGGAATCTCCTTAGGAAAAAAAGCAAATAGGTGAGGTTCAAGCCCTTAGGGGACCACCTGAAGGCAATCCCATGGGGAAAATGTTTCATAACTTCCTATACTTTAAATTCATGACTTGTTCATGGTCACGAAAGGGGTTTCCTTATCCACACAAGTGTGATAGTTTTAATTCCAAATAATTTCCCCGAATGGGGAGGGGTTTCATTCTATTTATAGGTGAAAATTTCGGTGGGAGTGCATAAGGAAGCTAGTGTGGAAGTGGCTGGTTGATGTCTCATTAGTTGTAGGAGGGATTTTACATGGATACCCACACTGATCGTTAATTTCGATACTTTTGAAATCTTTACTAAGCCTTTTTTGGGTGTCCGAAGTAGAATATGGACTTTGACATTACAATGGCCACATAGGGGCCTTGCATAAATATTTAAGTCTTGCGGTAAACTTTCCAAACTTTTGTGCCACTCTGTTGGGGTTCACATAATTGTTTACTGAGTTTAATTATGGTTCCAAACTACACAAATATGTCCATATATGGCCCCAAGAGGGATTTAGCGCCAAGAAAAAATCTCCATCTTAGAATCTGAATTAAAAGGTTACTATAAGTTTGGGTTCCGAGGGAAACGCTGAAGAAAATAATGAGTTTAAGGTGGCACATGAAAAATGTAAAATTAGTCTTGTAAGGAACATTTTCCACATGTGGCAGACCTAGTTCACACTTATAAAAATGTAGGGGGCCTGAAATTTTATCTTGCCTTTTTGTATGATAAGAGATTCGCTATTGTGCATGTAATTTGTGTTATCCTATGTGAAATACCCAAGTTTGATCACTATTGTTTGTGAGATTTCCAAATCTTCTATGCTTTAGACTTAGCTAAATTTTTTCCAATTGTTATCTAATCATTCATTCCACCTTTTATCTCTCACACTAAACCTCAATATTTTGTGTGAATACCTCAATACCTTCACAGCATGACCGACATGGATAGTAAATAGACCACTACTAAGAGGTATAATTCTTTTTCATCCTGGAGGACTAAGATGATTGTGAAATCTCATATACTCCATGATAGAAAGGTATTTTCAGATAATCAGATGCTCCTAGGCATGTTGACATAGGCTCAGAAGGATTACATCATAAAAAAAAGGCTTCCACTATGGAACTTTGGTATTATAGAGGATATATCTTTTCTGAGCTTTGAGACTAGCTTATCATGGTCGTGGGTCACTCGTGAAGATATACTCTCATAGTAAAACAATACAAACAATAGCCACCCTTCTGGGGAGAATCAAAAAAATAATATCAACATCATGAACCCCAAAAAAATGAGGATAGTCACGTGGAGAAAACTAGTTGCCAAAGAATATCATTCCCAGTACCCAAGCACTTTCCAGAGTAGCATCACCGACAAGATCAAGGGATGGCAGCACAGATGATACTTTAGGTCCATGGGGAATTTCCCAAGTGAATAGAAAAGGTCGTACTAGGTGCACCAAACATGAAAATAGTTTAGAGAAAGTTATAAAACATTGATCTATTTGAAGCCATTTGGAAATCACAATTCTACTTTTATCATCAATAATACTTGGTGTCAAGTTTTTTAGCTCGTGGTCCCTTGAAAAAATACATTCCACCTTCACCATGGGGAGGTCTGTATCATTCATTGGATGTCCATTGCATCAAAGGTATTCCTCTGGATGGATTTCAGTATGATGAGTTCCTACCAACAAAGAACATCTGGGGAGACAAGAAATGAACCTCCATTTCACATGAAATTTTTTAAACATGGAAAAGTAGAGTATGGAGACTGAATGTATCTTTAAGGGAATCTCATTCCTAGTATGGTTTAGTGTATTCCTAAAGAGGGATAAAAATTAAGATTCTAGGCCGAGGGAAGCAATGCCCAAAAAAATTGCAGAGGGACAAGGCAGGATCATATTGGGTGGTGGTGGATGTAGGATGATATCAGACATGTGGATTCAGTATAGATGAGAGACTGGGCCCATAGACATGCTAAGATTTTTATTGCTTCTTTTCTAAGAGGGTGGTTATTGTAGGTAAGGGAAAAAGTATGGGGGGTTCTCCAACGATGCTAGTAATGGTTGGGATCATGCCATCCTATAATAAGGTTAATTCAGAATACTTGTACTATTAGGGATGTATAATGTCTTAGGATTAATTTCAAGAGGTGTTACACCCAGGAGAATCTACATACCATTCCAAACCTTCCATGGATGTGTTGTAGCTCACCTTGGTGGATATGACTTCTTGAATGCCATCCATCCTCTAAGAAATATTCTACAATCTTCATTATTTAATATTACTGGTGTCCAGCTGTTGATGCTCAATGAGGAGTGGATTAAGCTCTAGATTTGAAATAATGAAAACTTCAACTTCCACCCATTCAACACCTCCAGTCATCCAAATGATGGATGACCTATGAGTCCTCTGGAGAAGAGCAAATATTTGTAGTTTATTTGGGGTGGTGTGATGGTATCTCAGATTAATGCTAAGATCTTTTATGAACCCAAAATGCCATCATGCTTTACCAAATAGTTTGGGTGCCAACAAAAAATGACAAAGAAAGATTATATAGAGGTTCTAGAGGAATATCACCCTTGTATCCTTCTATAGTTGTGGATCATGTTTACAAGTGTCATCATTGATGAATCAATCATAATGACTCCAGTTGATGTCTATGTCGGCCTGGTGATGAATTATACTGATCTCTGGGTGGTGGAATATCCAAAAGAAATTCTATGAAAGTGCATTCATAAAATTATAGAGAGAAGTGTGGAGTCGGGAGGAGAGAATCCAGGTGAGCTGGAACTAGAGAAGTGAGACTGAAGTCATTCTAGGCAGCTGGGGAAACACAAACTAGAACCTTTATGGTAGGAATGTCCCAAGGTGTGGCTACACCACCACCATCTGAGGAGGGTTGGTCCTGAAGATGGTCTCATAGACCATAAAGAAAATCTCTTGTGAAGCAATTAATATACTTACTTTAACCCACTACAGTTGCAATCTTTCCCATACTATGGTCAGCCTGGACAACACTATGGAAATCGGTAAGTCCAGAAATGCTATGGAAAAAATTAATGAGATATGGGATCCCACTGCCAGATATTGGGCTTATCCAGGTCATAGACATGGTGTATTTTCATTAGAAACACATATATATGATATCCAGGGACATGTATTCATGACAATAAGGGAGATATGAAGAGACTCGCCTTTTGGTGAAAGGGTTTCTTGGCTAAGATTGTGACCCAAAATAATTGCCACCCAAGGATGATGGAGATGATGAAGAATAAGAAGAAGAAAAAGTAGAGGAGGAGCATGAAGTGGAAGAAGAAGAAGAATAAGTAGAGAATGAATAACATAGAGGAGATAAACCTCAAGAGACAGTTTAACATCAGGGGATCCAATGTGAGAGTGGAGAAATTACGAGCGTTGATGAGGATCTTTTAGAGCGTATTGAACTATTTCTCAACCCATATCTCTCATGGTCCCTTAAATTTATATAATATTAATCCCCTAACCAAAGTGTGTCCTATTCAGGAAAAAAATGGGGATTACTAAGGGGATCCTACTAAAGGGGATGAGAGTGTGCCTATGGTTGTGGAAGGATGTCTCCTTGAGCCCACATCTAGGGTTGAGCAAGGTGGTGGACCAGTTATGGATGAGGTAGCCATAGGTGAGCCAGTGGAAGGGGTCAAGGTGATAGTATCAAAATCCCAAGATGTACCCATTGTTAATAAGGATCTAATGTTGATCATTGAGATAAAAAGTGTTGAGGTATCTATAGTGGTAGACATTCCCATGGTGACTCAGGCATTTGACGCGACTACAATTAGCTTTTATAAGTATCTATTTTTGTAGACCCACAATTGTTATCTGAGAAACTGAATAACCAAGGTTTCCATTCTATGTAGTGATCACAAGACTAAAATCCCAGAAAATCAAAGAGTCTAGGACATCTTGAGGGGCTCTATTGGCAGTTATATGTATCCGTGGGGAACCAGTCATTCAATTTGATCTGACCTTCGCACTTGGTGAGAAAGAAGTCATGGCTATAGTTGATGCTACTACTAGGCTCGATCATAAATCTGATAGAGGTGAAGTTTCTAACGAAATATGAGTGAAGAGGGTAACCCACATTTCATAGAGCCCATCCCCTCAAAAATGATGTCATTAAGATCCTTCCACTGAACGTTTGGCAATCTTATTAGAATACAGACCTGTAGTCCTTGAGGAACTGGATGATTTTTATCTAGATACATTCGACAAGAGACATAAGACATGGAGCAGTGTGTGTAAGTGTATCATTCATTTCCTTGATATCATATAGGCGGAGTGTTTGAGCTGTAAGGGGCTACTCTGCACCTGGATGCAATGTCTCTATACTGGAAGGGTTGATGCTCATCACCATCCTGGGATGATTCATGATTATCTTATTGGGAAGATGTGGGAGAATAGTCAGTACCTAGATTCTTCCTAGTGCCAAAATAAATCTGATATCATCCAGAAGTTCTAGGAGTTTGAGCATAAAATTCAGCCTCTTGAAGAGCAGACAGACGATCGATCCATATTCCTTATCCAGCGATTGAGACTCATCAAATGATTGAAGTCCAATATTACAAAGGCCCATGAGTACCAGGGATAGGTGATCCATCAAGTGGATGAGCACCAAGATAAAAAAGATTATATGAAGATAAAGGATAATGAGCATTTCTCTATAGGTTTTGATGAGGAGAAAGAGCTCAAGAAGCGGTAGGAATTTCTTGAAGTCACACACCAGAATGTGGTGGGACAGAATGATTCCATTTAAGGGGAAGATCTTTAAGGGGTGTTTTTTTTGACAAACTTATGAGACCTAATATTTTTTATTTTATTTTTCATTGAACTACATGAATGGGAACATTTATTTCTTGTTTTAAACTATCACACCTCCATCATATCTATGAAACAACTAATGATCAATCCCTAAGCTCTTATAGTTCATGTCTGGGGTGAGAAACAAAGGATAACCTGTTTCATCCCTAGATTTTAAAAGGAAACACTATGTGCTTAAATGTACTGCTGAGTATTATGTGACATTTATAACCAATTTATTAAAATTAATTTGTCCACTTCTATGTTTTAAATTTCAATAATCTGACATACACGGTTGCGATCAATAAGTTAATTGGAGTCTAAAATGAAGAACTAAATTTTTGGTGAATAATAACCTACCCTTATGAATAATTACCTACCCTTGTGAATAATAATATGACCCTTATCAATAGTAAATTTTCCAAAATAATAGTAACCTTACCCATTAATTATTAAATAACATTTAGGCATCTTATAAGTTACAATTTGACCATTTTAAATGTATTGGTATTATTGTAATTAAAAAATAATTAATTTTAATTAATTTTAATAAATTAAGTATTTTAAAATAAAATGTATTTTTTTTAAATTTGTTCATAAATTAACAATTCTTTGTCTTCTTGTTTTTAGATGATTTTATAAGACCTTATGTGATTTTTGAAGGCATTATAAAATCAGTTTTAATTTTAAAAAATTGTATTGTTCAAGTAAATTATGATTTTAATTAAAAATTAAATTAATCATATTTTTAAAATTAATTTTGAAAAATGGGATTCATTTTTTAATTATACACATCGAGAAATAGTTAGTGTTCATTTTTTAGATTTTTTTTCAAAATACTTGAATTTTTTATGAATAGTGAAATACCATAATTTACAAAAATAAGTAAAATACTCTAATTATAGAGTCATGTAAAATTTTTTGATAATGTAAGACCAATTGGTTATCATTGAAATTATAAAATTACTGTACTTTTTCCTGGAAGACTCTTTATTACTTTTCTTGTTGAGAAATAATAAATAAATTAATATTATATTGAGAAAACTCCTCTCCCCTCCACTGTAAATACCACCATTCACACCCTCATTTTGACACACCTCTCAAGCTTTAATAATTACCTAAAATCTACCCAAATATCATATGTAGACCCTCCTACATGACCATGATATCTTTTCCTCATCGAGAGACCATGCCTAGGCATCTTAAGGATAATCTCAAGAGAAGGATCCAAGAGGTAATTCCTCTCTCTCTTTTCTTTTATTTTCCTTTCAAATTTATTTTCTTTTCTTCTCCTATCCTTATCTCATCATATCAAAGTTCTATGATAACTCCATTAAACGTGATATTATGTTATTAAATCGTGTTAATTGAAGATTACTCATTATACTCTTCCCTCCCTCTCATTGTTAATAAAATGAAATTGTTGCCCATGATGTGTTAATTTACCTATATCATGGTTGATGCACATCCCTTTTACTTAAAATCATTCAAGGATTCCAATAAAACCATAAAATGGATGAAAAAATATTTTAAATTTTATTTATTATCCCCTTTTTTGTTTTATAACTTACTTATTTACATGAAACTAAGTGATAAAATAAAAAAAGTTCATCTTGATCAAAAAACCACACAAATTAACCAAAAATTGATTAATATTAAATTTTATCTAATGATTCATCCTCATGGTACATAACCAAATTCATTATAAGATCATTTTAAATCCTGTAATATCATCAATAATATGTAATATCAGTTCCGGATGTTTACCCTTGTTCTACATGAACTTTCATTTATGAATACAAGTGAACCGTTCCAGAAAATCATAAAAACAAACATTCATGAATAATGGATTTAAACCTATAACTCATTCAAGGGCCAATAAAATACATACTGAAACCATAATAAATCATATTCATGTACAAAAGGTCTTTTAATTGTTAATTAGTGAATCTAATGTGGTTATACATGAATTTAATGTAAATAAAGTATTCTAATACAATGTAAGGGGAAATTCTCTAACCCAAGTTTCTTTCTTCTGGTTATCCCTCTTTCACTCCATTTTTGGTATCGTCACCCCTTAAAAAATCATCATTATCTTACTTTTTCAGGGATATTTATGTTTTCCACCGAATTTTATGCCAAATATAATGTTTTCCAAAAGAACTCTTCTTTCAAGAACACGCCTTTCACTTCTCACTCAAGGTTGATGATTCTTGTAGCAAGTATGTTATTCCCCCTTTATTTTGGGAACCCAAAGTTTATGAATGTATTCATGTTAGATGAAACCCATCTAATTACATGTGTTATTAATGTTTATTTATTATATATTTCCTATGTTACATGAATGATAATGATAATGTTATAATGTGACGAGTGTGCCCAAAATTATATTGTGTAATATGAATTTTTTAATGTGTTGGGTGCGCCCAGAATTATACAGTGCTCCAATGAATTGGGAAAAGTGATGAATCTCATGAGTTAAAGTGAAATTATGTGTGAAAAAGATGCTATCTTTGTTTATAAGTATGTGTAGTATTTAACCACAAAGACATGATGTTTCATTTTTATGTATTGCAACATTTGAAGTCTTTTATTAATGTTTCCTTCCATGATTTTGTTAATGAGGTTATGATTTTTCACACCCCATGCTTTATTTTTCTTATCTATCCTCTTGATCAGATTTTTTATCACACCATTTTGATGTATATCCTCAGGTGATTATGTGTAATAAAGAGTTTTCAAGGGACAATAAGAAGCTGGTGGAGAAGGAATTAAATAAATGTAAATTCCTTGTTATGTAAATATTAAATAATGGTTTGTCTAATCCTAAAAACCTAGACTGGAAAAGGTCCTCAACTATATAATGTACTATGTATTTTTCTGTTATCCTTTATACAAAGAAAATATATAGCAGGTTTTAGTACTGAATCTAAAATTGTGGGTTCAGGGATTTACAGTTGGTAGCAGAGGAATGATCAAGACAGCTTTGGAGATTACATGTTGATATTTTAAAATTTAATTTTAAACTTATTGTTAATTAGGTACACATAAGAAAATATTTTTTCTTAATTATAAATTTATAAATTCAGAATTATGAGTACAATGAACAAATTGCGGGGATGCAATTCATTTGAGGGTGGGAAATTTAACATCACTAGATTTTAAAAGGAAACACTATATTCTTAAATAAACTGTTGAGTACTATGTGATATTTATAACCGAGATGTTAAACATAATTTTTCCACTTATATGTTTTGAAATTTGAAAATATGACATACACGGTTGCGATCAGTAAGTTATTTTGAGTCTAATATGACCAGCTTAATTTTTTTGTGAATATTAACCTATCCTAATGAATAGTGACTTACCCTTATGAATAGTCACATGTCCCTTATAAAAACTAAATTTTCCAAAATAATAATAACCTTACCCATGAATGATTAAATAAAATGTAGGCATCTTATAAGTGACAATTTTACCGTAGTAAAAGTATTGGTATTTTTGTAAGTCAAAAATAATTAATTATAATGAATTAATAAATTTAAAATAAAATTTATATTCTTGAAATCTGTTCAAAAATTAAAAATTCTATGTTTTCTAGTTTTAAGATAATTTTATAAGACCGTATGTAATTTTTTAAAGCATTATAAAGTCAGTTTTATTTTTTAAAAACTGTATTTTTCATGTAAATTATGGTTTTAAATAAAAATTCAATTAATCATATTTAAAAAATTATTTTTGAAAAATGGAATTCATTTTTTGGATTCTACAAATCAAAAAATGGTTAGTGTGAATTTTTTAGATTTTTCCAAAATACATGAATTTTTTATTAAAAGTGAAATACTATAATTTACAAAATAAGATAAAATAACTAATTATAGAGTCATGTATGATGTTCTGCTGATGTAAGCTCAATCGGTTCAGATTAACATGATAAAATTACTATAAGTTTCCATGTAAGACTCAATATTAATTTTCTTGTGGAGAAATAATAAATTAATGAATATTATATTGAGAAAACACATCTCCCCTCCACTATAAATACCACCCTTAACAGCCTCATTCCCTCACACCTCTCATGTTTCAATCCTTGGTTAAACGTTTCCCAAGGCTCTTCCCTAGACCCTCCCCCACGACTAGGATCTCTTTTCCTCATCAAAAACCATGCCTAGGCTCTTTAAGGAAGATCTCAAGAGAAGGATTCAAGAGGTAATCCCTCTCTCTCTTTTCGTTCATTTTCCTTACAAATTTATTTTCTTTTCTTCTCTTATCCTCAGCTTATCTTATCCAAATTTCATGATAACTCCAGTATTCTTGATATAATAGTATGATATCAAGTTAATTTATGATTACTCATTATACTCCCCCCACCCTCTCTTTGTTAATAAAATGAAATTGTTCCCTATTATGTGTTAATTTACCTAAATCATTGGTGATGCACTTCCTTTTTTCCCTCAAATCCTTCAAGGATTCAAATAAAACCCTAAAATGGTAGAAAACATATTGTAAAGTGTATGTATTATCCTATTTTATGATTGGGAACTAACTTATTTACATGAAACGAAGTGATAAAATAAAACAAGTTGATTGTGATAAAAAACACCCAAATTAGTCAAAAATGATCATTATTAAATTTTATCTAATGATTCATCCTCATGTTACATAAAAAAATTCATTATAAGATCATTTAAAATCATGTAATATCATTAATAACATGTAATATAAGTTCAATATGTTCACCCATGTTCTACATGAACTCTCAACTTTGAATACAAGTAAACTGTTCAAGAAAACCATAAAAACAAACATTCCAAAACAATGGATTTAAAACCTATAACTCATCCAAGGACCCATAAAATAACCTAATGAAACCATAATAATCCATTTTTATGTACACAATGTTCTGTAATTGTTAATTAATAAATCTAATGTGGTTATACAAGACTTTAAAGTGAAGAAATCATTCAGATACATGTTAAGCGGAAATGCTTGAACCCAATATTCCTTCTTCTGGTTCTCCCTCTTTCACTCAATTTTTTTGTATGGTCACTCCTTAAAAATAATTTGTTCAAAATTATCTTATATTTTCTGTGATATACATGTTTTCCACATGATTTTATGTCAAACACAATGTTTTCTGAAATAACTCTTCTTTCAAGAACACACCTTCTACTTCTCACTCAAGGTTGATGGTTCTTGTAGTAAGTATGTTATTCCCACTTTATTTTGGGAATGAAAAGTTTATGAATGTACTAATATGAGATTAAACCCATTAATTTCCATGGGTTATTTGTCTTAATTTTTTATATATGTTCTATGTGGAATGTATGATAATGATAATGGTATGATGTGATAGGTGCACCAAGAATTATATAGTACAATATGAATGTTTGAATGTGACGGGTGCGCCCAAAATTATATAACGATCCAATGAATTGGGTAAAGTGATAAATATCATGAGTTAAATTGAAATGATGTGGGAACAAGATGCTATCTTTTTTCACAAATATGTGTGTAGTTATCCCCTAAGACATTATGATTCATTTTTATGCATTGCCACATTTCAAATCTTTTATTAATGTTTCCTCCCATGATTTTGATGATGATGTTATGATTATACTCACCCCATTCTATATTGTTCTTATCAATCCTTTTAATGGGATTTTAACTCAGCCCTTTTTGATTTATATCCTCAGGTGATTATTTGTACTAAAAATTTTTCGAGGGACAATAAGAATCTAGAGGAGAAAGAATTAAATAAATTTCAATTCATTGTTTCGTAAATGTTAATGTGTGGTTTGTCTAATCCTCCAAAACCTAGACCAGAAAAAGTGCATAGTTTTATAATGTACAGTGTTTTTTTTGTTATCCTTTATACAAAAAAATACATAGTATGTTTTAGTACTGAATACAGAAGTGAAGGTTCAGGGCTTTACACAACCATGAAATTGTTCACTCTGTTCAAGAGTTCTAGATAATCATAAAATTCTAGGGGTTTGTAATTGCAGACTGTCCACCTGGGGAATTTCGGTTGGAGGTCATGGATACAGAACAATTCTCTTAGAATTGCAAAATTTCTTTTCCCAATGTGTTCTAGTGCATGAGTGGTACAACAAAAAGGGTAATGGAATCAATCTGAATAAGGGGGTATGAAGAAGTATGAGTCACATGCCCAATATTCAGAACACAATGAGGGTGGAATGAAGATGGAGGATAATTAATGACTGTATTTGAAACAAATCATCAACATCGTGTTATCTTTGGATGGAAACAAACAAATGATATCCAACCGCTGACCATATTCGAAAACACAGGTCCAAACTCGAACTGTCATCCAAAACCTTCTTGTGAATTTTCCTAGAATGGTGGGTGAGATGAAACGGAATGAGAACATTCCATTAGGGGGTCCCTTTAGACATGAAAAATTATGAGGATCAAAATAATGGGCACACAAAGTGTGAGATAGAGTGATGAAATATTCTAAATGATTCCAACACTCTTTAATTATGACATTGTGACTGAGAGAACATCAGTTACGGTGTACTAGTCGAACAAAGATCAACCCTATCTTCGAGTGAGGGGTGTCATATCAGATGTCGAGTGACAATTAAAGAAGGGAAAAACCTGGTATGTTACCAACATTGTGGGATATGACCTCTCAGATGATGGGCTGAGATTCTTTGTGGTTTTACATCATGCATGTGAGGACTATGCGTAGTAAATTTTACTATATTATAACCCTGACATCTAACAGTTTAACATCATGAGATTTGGATGTTTTTAAATTGTTTAAGGTCGTACTTCCTAGAATCAGGCTTATAGTTTAAAGTGGTAGGGCTTATAAAATGATGTTTATTTTGTTTTTGATCGCATGGTATGGAGGACAGGAACCCAATGTGAATGAACCAATACAGGATTTTGCACCATAAAAATACTAGGGAACAGACAAAAAAGTGGCAGGTGTGATTCGTTGAAGGAAAAACCAAAACATGAATAAAGGCCATGAAGACCTACTATAACACCACATATCAATGTGGAGTTCCAAGTTTAAGGTGAAAAAGTTTGGACTGTACTCGAGGCCCAAAAGTCTTGAAAGTTTAACGAACCTATTGATGAGTCCAAATAAAAAAACATTTGGATGTACGTACCCCATAAGGATGAGAATCAAGTTGTGCATAGTTCTTGAGGATTCATTGCAATTTAACTTCATGTGGTAAGGAAAAAGATGATTCAATGTGAAAAGGGGCAATAATGTAGTGGATGGACACACGATCGATGATCTATGTATTACTACATATCCCATGAGGAGGGGAATCAAGCCATATGTAGTTCTCAAAGGGAAAATTTCCTTATAGGTTTGACCCATAAATATAGAGAAGAGGCATTAGATATTTCTTGTTTGTTCTTTAATTATTTACTCTATTTATTTTGTGAGTAGCTAGAATGGGACAAAAAGTCTGGATTTCTCCAACTAAATCAAACTGTATTCAAGACTTGACAAGTGGCATAGTGGATAACTAGTGCCAAGGGTGATTCCCTCCCAAGTGAGAAAACCACAATGTTGTGCTATTTTTTCGTCGTGCGACCAGTACAATTACACTATAGTTTAAGGTTATATGAAAAGACCAGCCCATTAAATTTAACATCATGAATTAAGGAAGAAATAGTTTAACATCATTTGGGATGAAAGAGGTCTCAGTTTAAGGTTGTAGAACTTGGACCAGGAGGTTTTGTTTCTTTACTATGTGGGTATAACCATGCCAAAACCCCTAAGACCGTGTGATCCATGTCTGGTGTGGGAAACAATGACTACTATCAAGCTTTCCCCATTATATATGATCACACAAAAATGAAAAATAAATGTTAGGCCACGTAATCCGATCCACACCAACATTCCTATTCTACATTCACAGGTGCATGGAGGGATGACACCATGGGTGTTGGAGATCCACAAGAACATGAGGGAATCAGGAAAATGCGAATCAAATCATCTATTACCCAAGACACAATGATGGTGGAATAATGATGTAGGTTAACTACTAACCTTGTTTGAAACAAAACATTCATATAATGTAACTTGGGATGGGAATAGAAAAATGAGGCTCATCCAATGACTATGTTTGAAATGAAGTACTTGTCCCAAAATTCCACACAAAATCTTCTAGGGTGTTGGTCCCATATTGAAGGTGATCCATGGGGCTAGGCAGCATGCTATAGGGCGTCCCTTCAAACATAAAATATGATGGTGACCCAAACAAAAGAATGTGTCAAGTGTGGAAGTGGACTGGGGGAATATTCTTGTGAAATCCAACATTCCAAGTCTCACATGACCGCACAGTTAAACAAGTTGTTTTGGAACATCTAAATGTGGGATCAGATCCATTTTCAAGCCCGAGACGTGTTGAAAATAGTTTAAAGGTCATGTTTCTCAGACTAAAATCTCTCAATTTAACGTCATATAGTGTGGACCTAGGTTATGTGTTTTCCAGTCCGTTCAGTTCACGACGGCTCTTCTCCCTCGGTGCACCTCGCTTCAGTTCTGCGGGTCACTGTTTTTACTTTAGTCCCGGTGTGTGTGTCTCGTGTTCACCTTTGTTGTGCTGCTCCATGAACCCTCTGTGGGGAAGAGTCTGCACTCCGTTTTCACCATGTGTTTCTCTGCCTGTTCCCGGACCCGCGTTCTATGTTCTGAAGGGAACCGGGATTTCTCCGCTGCTCGATCTCGCTCGAAGGCGCAGCTCCTGCCTCCCACGGGATCTTGCAGTCCTTCCCATCATCATCCTTTTCTTTGGTGTTGGCTCGGTTATTGGGAGGGAAGTTCCAGATCTCAAAATTTCCAAGCTCCAACAGCAATACAGATCCGGGAGTTCTTGTTCTCGAAGAATTCACCAGTTTCCGAGGATTTCACAACCCTAAGGGCTCGTTTGGTAGGGGAGAAAGTGACGGAAAAGAAAAGATTTGAACGGAGAGAAACTGATTTCCACTGTTTGGCGAGACATAAGCCACGGAGAGAGGTAATTAGGAGCGGAAAGGGAGAGAAATATTTCTCTCCCGTGCCCAGTTTCAAATCACCCCGATTTGGGGGTGATTTGGAAGGAAACAGGCCCGTGTGGCATTTTTTTTAAAATTGCTTATATTATCATCATGTGAATATTATATCTTATTCAATATTTTCATGAATTAATATTTACATAAATGATAAGTTTTGTGATTATTAATAATAAAAATTAGTATTTTCATGTGAATATATATATTTTGTTAAATGTAATTTGTAAATAATTATTTTTATAACTTCAACAATATTTATAATTAATAATAAAAAACAATTATAAATAATTTTTATTATCTTGAATTAGTAGTTTATATATATAATTTATAAACATACTTTATAAATAGTTTTTAATTAATAAATTATATAAATAATTTTTATTTCCTTGAATTAATAATTTTGATTATGTGTATATTAATAATTTTGATTATGTGTGGATAAATAATTTTTATTTTAAATAATTATGTGTATATAAATAATTTTGATTATGTGAATATAGATATTTTATTCAATTTAATTTATAAATAATTATACAACTAAATAAATATATGGATTGTGCAAATGATTTTGGTGAATATATTAAATCAATTTTGTTTAAACATTTTTTTAAAAAAAATAAAAATTTTATTAATATATTTTTTGTAGTTTAATGTTTACTTAATTTTGGTGACATGAAAGATAATGATTGATTAAAATCAAAATTAATTTTTATATAATTTACATGATATAAAAATAAAAAAATATCATTGTTAATATATTTTTCAAAATTAAATGTCTATATAATTGACATGATATAAAAATTAAAGATACAATTTTAAATTATAATTTTTTTAGTTGGAATAATTGTGTACTGGAAAACAATATTTTTTAAAAATATTATTTGAACTCACTTGGATTAATAATCTGGTAATAATTTAAAATTTAATATATATATATATATATATATATTTTTATATATGATTATATAAATATATTCATAAATATATATTTATAAATATATAAATATTTTTTAAAAATATATATGTATTTATAATTAAAAATTTATATATAAATATATTTTTAAATAAATATTTAATATATTAAAATATATATATTTATATAATAATAAATTTATTTTATAAATATATATATTTATGAACGCGTATTTATATAATTATATATAAATAAATATATTTATAAATATATATATTTATAAATATATATATATTTAAAATTATATAAATATTTTATAAAAATATATATTTATTTGTAATAAATAAATATATATATATATATATTTAAAAATTGAAGATACAATTTGGAATTATAATATTTTTTATTTTCAATAATCAAGTATCGAAAACTATATTTTTTAATAGTGGTTATTTTTATCATATTTCCAAAATATTTCTTTTCTTTTCTTTTAAAAAGATTCACCAAACAAGATGGAGAGAAATCCAAATCATTTCTTTTCTTTTACTAAGTTATTAATCCAAACACAAGGAGAGAAAGCACAATCATTTATTTTCCTTTCTTTTCTTTTATACATTATCAAATCTTTTTCTTTTCTTTTACTAAAATCATACCAAACACAGGGTAATCGCATCTCTTTTTCATCTCATTGACCTGAGTGTTCCTTGTCTCGAGTAAATCGCATGTGTTCGAGGATTTCTTTCCCCTTTTTTGCCTTTCATTCCTGTTCCACGAAGTCAGGCGGTGGCTCGCGGGTGGCTCCGACTCCCCGTTTTGTGCGAAATCTCCGCCGCGTGTGGTTGATTTGCATAGCACTGGCTGCGAAGATTCATCACATTGTGCGTTTGTGAAGTGGTTGTTGCGGTGTGTTTGATCCGAGAAGCATCGTCACGAAGCCTCAGCCGTGTTGCGTTGCTGAGATGTCTCTGCCATGGGGGTGGTGCTCCGTGATGACTCGGCGTGCGTTGTGGGATCGCGAGGAGTTTTGATTCACAAAGCACCGCCCATGTAGCTTTGAGGCGTTGTGAGTTCGCGTAGGGGCCGGCACAACGGGTCTGGTTCTCAGGGTGCCTTCGCCAAGAGTCAGCAGTGTTGGAAGCCGCGAAGGTCCCATCATGGGGTGCTGCTCTGCGAAGTCTGGGGGCTGCGCGACACAAGGTCCTTGGGCGTGACCACTCAAGAGGTAGTGATGAGCACGAAGGCCATGGTGCCTACCCAGTTCCTTTGCTAAGTGTTTTCGGTGCTCTTTCCCTATTCCTTTGCTAGTGTTTCAGGGCCGTGGGGGTTTTCCAGGGCGCCGGTCATTAAGGAGGTTGGCGAAGTCAACTTGTGGATCTTCCCTATGGATGCTGACTTGGTAAATCAATGGAAGAGGCTGTCCATGACAGACAATGAAAAGGCGGTGATCGAGGCATAAAGAAACGAAGACTCACTCTTGGAAAAACGCATGGCTCTTCTCATTGTGGGAAAGTTCGTTGAGAACATTTCATTAAATCAGGAGGACTTAAAAAACACTTTACAGAACATCTGGAAACTTGATGCAGGAGTTTCTATTCGAGAAGCAGGGACCAATCGTCTCATCTTTGAGTTTTTTAACGAGAGGGATAAAGACAAAATCTTTTGTGGAAGACCGTGGTCCTTTGATAATCAACTTCTCCTCATGGAAGAATTCAAAGGGGAGACAATATCTAATGAGGGAATTTAACCCACTACCCCTTCTAGATACGAATTAAAGGAATCCCTGTTCATGCAAGAATAGAACGAATCATGAGAGAAATTGGGGACAGACTTGGCCACTTTCTTAACTGGGATTACTCAGACCCAATACAATGGGGCCCTGACGTTCGGATCAAGGCAGAAATTGAAGTGTCAGAGCCCCTAATGAGGGGAATGTTCTTGAAAATTGAAGATGCCACCACTTGGATTTCATTCGAGTTCGAGAAACTCTCAATCTTCTTCTTTTTTTGTGGTCGCCTTTGCAATCTGGAAAGAACGTGCACCCTAAAACATAAGAGTGGATCAGATAACACCGTCATTCAATATGGCCTTTGGCTTTGATCCAAAACGAACAAATATGCCTTCATCCCTAAGACGGCAAAACAAAAGGACCGTGAACGTCTCATGTTGTCACATACCAGTAACATAGAACCCATACAAGGATAATCCCTTACACTGGGACCACTGGATTTCCCTAATACTGACTTTCCCACCTAGAGAGAAGCGGGAATCCATCATTACCAACTGAAGGACAACACTCAAAAATCCACAACGTTGTCAATGAAGCAAAAATAACCACCAAGACAAGGCTCAAAGCCAATGCTGATGCACAGGGGACAACCAGACCTGGACCCTGACCCAAAATCGCCCGCAACAAGCATTATAATGATGGGGGCCCATGGAATGATGGGAACCCCAAGGGTGGGCCCAATTACCTATCGAACGTGGAAAAGGGTGCAATGAGGAGAAAGGGATGGTCGCGTGGAAGACTCTAACCCCGCGGTTAGGAAAATACAAAATTAAATAAGCCAATTAGGGAGGAACCCCTCCAATAGATGGAAGACGACAAGTGGAGAAACAAGTTCGGAGGAACCAAAGGCGGTGGCGGGTGAGACCCAGCCCCACCTAGAGTAACGATTGTGTTATGCTGGAACTGTCGTGGGCTTGGAAACCCACGAACGGTCTGCATGCTGCAGCGCAATTTCACTCAAAGTCGCCCTAATATGGGTTTCCTGTGTGAAACCATACTGGAAAACAAGGACACCAATGGTATTGCTCTGAACTGCGGCTTCCATGCCTGCTTCCCGATTCCAAGAAAAGGCCATTCGGGGGGCCTCTATCTCCTTTGGAAGGACAATATTGACGTCAAAATTTTGACCTTCTCCTTGCACCATGTGGCAACGACCATTCAAATGGACTTTCACCCACCCTTGACTTTTGTGGGCTTCTATGGTTGGACATCCCATAATGACAAGGTGAAGTCATGAGACCTTCTAAGCATGCTGTAACATGGCTTACTGAGCCCTATTCTCTTCAGAGGTGATTTCAATGAGATTGTGTTCCATAAGGAAAAGAGAGGCGAAATCATCCGACACTCAGCATTGATGTCAAACTTCAAAGACATGGTCTTGAGGGAGAACTTGGTCGATTTGGGGTACATAGGTAATCATTTTAATTGGTTCTGAGGTAACACTGAAGGCACCCGTATCACTGAGCATCTTGATATATTTATGGGATCTTCTGACTGGATTAATCTGTTCAACATGTTTCATGTTAGCCACATGACCCTCAACTGTTCGGACCACTACCCAATTCTCATTGATTGTACGTGACACAAACGAAATCGACAACTAAGCAGACCCTTCAGATTTGAGAGCTTTTGGTTGAAATACCAGGAATGCGAAGAGGTGGTCCGATAAAGATGGAAGAGTTTTCATGATGATGTTGTCCTCAATCTACAGCAGGTTTCACACGATTTGATATCTTGGAGTAATAAAAAATTCCACCACCCTGACAGGCATTGTGATGTCCTTGAAAATAAATTGCACAACTTACTCAGGAAAACCCCATCCAATTGCAATCTCTCCATGATTGGTGCCACTCAAAGAGAGCTGGACGGGGCCTTGCGCATTAAGGAAAGCTTCTGGGCTATGTGGGCGTGGGACATCCACATTAAAGAGGGTGACGATAATACAATGTATTTCCACCTGAAATCTTCAACCAGATGTCGGAAAAAATCTATCATGTGTTTATCACAACCATATGGAAACAAAGTTTCTAACACCAGAGGTATTCATGAAGCTTTGATATGCTATTTCCAGAAACTTTTCTCTATAGGAACTCCTGTCATGTCTGCTGAAGTGGAAGAATGAATCAGTCCAGTGATCACCGACGAGATCAATCGATAGCTTACCAAAGATGTGATGAATGACGAGATATGCCTGGCTCTGAAACATATCCACCCCACTAAGGCCCCGGGACCCGACGGATTCCACGCCCTTTTTTTAATCAATACTGGCACATCATTGTTCTCGTCATCTGCAAAATGATTAAAAGTATCTGGGTGGCGAATTCAAGCATTTCCTCCATCAACAAAACTATCCTCGTCCTCATTCCCAAAATCAAGAAACCTCTAGCGATCCCTGATTTTAGACTCATCAGCCTCTGCAATTTCTCTTATAAGATATTCTCCAAAATCATTGTCAATATGTTGTGCCCTTGGCTTCCTGATATTATCTCTGAAAACCAGAGTGCCTTCGTGGTCAAGAGAATAATTACTGATAATGCAATCGTGGCCCATGAAGTGTTTCACTCTATGAAAACTCGCTCCACCATGAAAAGAGGAACCATGACCTAGAAACTGGATATGAAAAAAGCGCACGATAAAGTGGATTGTCAGTTCCTAAGATTTGTGATGCCGAAAGTGGGTTTTTTCACTAAATGGATAGATATTTTCATGCAATGCATCTTGACCGTATCCTTTAGAATCAAGGTCAATGGGGAGCTTACCTGAGGATTCACCCCAACCTGAGGCCTGCGCCAGGGAGATCCCCTCTCCCCTTTTCTTTTCATCTTGGTGGTTGATGTTTTCTCTAACCTTATTTCCATGGCTGCTTCCTCTAAATCTATTCATGGGGAAAAGTTCTGCCATGAATGCCCAACAGTGTCACATCTCTTCTTCGTCGACGACTTCCTCCTTTTCTCCAGTGAAACTTTTAATGAATGTCGGGTGATCAGCCAGGAAATCCAGTAGTATGAGTGGGCGTCTGGACAGTCTATCAATCACAGAAAATCAGAAATCTCTTTCAGTGCCAGGGTGCCTCTTGCCAAGAGAAATGAACTTTGAGCATCATCAGGCATCCACATGGTCGACAAACACCAGAAGTATCTCGGGCATACTACGGTGATTTTCCAGTCCAAAAAAGAAATATTTGCTTCTCTGGTGGATAGGATTGAGAAAAAAATTCAAGCCTGGACCCTAAAAACCATCTCCAAAGCAAGCAAAAAAACCCTTATTAAAGCTACCATCCAGTCTATCCCTAGATATTTTATGGCACTTTTTAAGCTCCTGGTGACCATCATCAATCAGATTCATTCACATACTGCCAACTTCTGGTGGGGTAAAAATGATGGAAGGAGTAGACCCCACTAGATGGCCTCAGAGAAACTTTGCAAACCCAAGTTGGTGGGGGATGAGATTTTGGAATCTTCTTCTCTTCAATGACGCACTGTTGTCCAAGCAGGGATGGTGCCTCATTAATCTCCCATCTTACCTCTGTGCATGGGTACTCCGAGCTAAATACTTTCCGCACACGGATTTCACTACTTCCTCTCTTGGCCCTCGAACTATCTTCCTCAGGTGAAGCATTTGGGGGGCCCAAAATATCTTAGAAAAAGGGTTGGGATATAGGATTGGGAATGGCTCATCTATCAACATCTGGACCGATCCATGGCTTTTCAATAAGGATGGTATAAGGGATACATCCCCCGCCCAACCAGGTCTTGAAGATTCCACTGTCAATTGCCTCCTTTCAGACCAAGGTCTGGGGTGGTGTTTGGAAAAGTTCCATGGATAGTTCAACGAAAGAGACCAAAGAATTATCCTGAGAATCCCCTGGGTCCCCGATGCAGGCCCCGATCATCTTTTCTGGACCAATGACATATCAGGAGAATACACGGTGAGATCTAGGTACAGAGTGTCTCTTGGCATTCACGATGCTTACCGGGATGAGGGACCACTGAAATCGCTTTGGAAGCTCAACGTCCTCCAAAAAATACGCCAATTTTGGTGGCAGGTGTGCACGGGCACTCTCCCTACCATGAGTCTGCTCGTTTACTGACATATGGACAGTGCTGAGTCCTGCCCTTTCTGACCGAACATTCAAGAATCTCTTTTACACGCCATCATTCACTGCCCGGGAGCTAAGGAAATTTGTAATTTATGGGGCCCAGTTTCAGATGATTCTCTAGAAATTGCTTCTGACCTCCCTGGTCTTCTGATGCGTTGGTTCTACTCTCTTTCATCGACTAAGGTTGGTTCTCTTTGCACCTTGACTTGGATCATTTGGGTCCGGCGTAACGATTCTGTTTTTCACCACGTTCATAAACCTCTCGAATTCTGGATTGAACGGGCCATCTCATGGATTGAGGGATGGAAAGACCACAATGAAAACTCTATGCCAGTTGTAACCCCCTCCTGTCCCCCACGTTGGAACCCCCAATGGAAGGGACTCTTAAACTTAATGTGGACACGTCTATCCCCAAGGATGGGCTTGTTTCTATCGGTCTCTTGGCCCGAAATCATCTGGGGAAAATCATTACAGCAAAATATGTATCACATCACGTCTTCTGGGAACCTGCAGTTGTTGAGGCCTCGACCATCCTTGCAGGTATGATGCTCACTGTGGAACGTGGATGGGTGGATATCATCATTGAGTCTGACTTCCTCACTGTGGTCGATTCTATTAACCACAACGAAGCAGGACTCCCATCATTTGGCCTCATCATCAGGGGAATTTTCTTGCTTCGCCAAGGACTTTATGGCTGCACCTTCTCCTTTATCAAAAGGGAAGGAAAAAATGCAGCTCATCAGCTGGCGGCCTCATGCCCCTTCGATGACAACCAGCTCTGGCTGGACAATTTCCCTCTATGGATTTACTTTTGTATTGATGCTGATCTTCGTCGTTAATGATATATGTCTTAATTTTCAAAAAAAACATCACGTTCTGAGGATGAAAAGTTTCACAGTCATTGTCCTGGGAAATCTAATGATAAATATGTGGTATGGTAAATAACCTTATGTGAATGAGGAATAAGGAGACCCACACCACACGCTCAATAAGTAGGAACCCAGAAAAAGAATGGTAAAATGGGGTCACGTTTCTGTGGCTGGGCCTAGGGAAAATATGTCTGAGCATCACTACATATCCTTTAAGGATGGAAATCAATCCACCCGTAGTTTTGAAAGTGGCACAGTCAGTAACTAGTGCTAATAGGGATTATATCCACTAAAACTAGAAAATTGTGGTTGTTATGAATTTTATTCTCATGAAAACTAGGACATGGAAAATATTAGTTTAAATTCATAGAGTTTGTATCACCTATAGGGGTGATGAGTGGTGTGGTTCCATGAGGAAGCCCGATGTGAATGTGGAGTAATGAGGTCCACACCACACATTCCCAAATTATATATAGGCCAAAGGTCTAAAGGGGTCGGTTTGTGACTCTATGGTTGGTCATGGGTAAAAAATGTCTGGGCATTAACACATATTCCATAAGGATGGGAATCAAGCAACACATAGTTCTTGACAAGTGGAATGGTAATGTACCAATTCCAAAATGGAAATATCATCCCAAATGAAGATGTCGTTGTGTTGTGTAGTTAACTGTCATATAGCCATGATATATAATAAGTAGTTTAATGTCATATGATAAGGATGTTCCTATTTTATTGTTTACCATCATGAAAAAAGGATGTTAAGGGTCTTATTTTATGGCCATAGAGCATGGACAATAAAATGTGGCTTTCAAAGGGGAAGCGTGTAGTATGGTTCCATGAAGTAATCTAATGTGAATGACCATGGAGATCCAAAATACCCCACACATTCGCTAATGAAAACTAAAACACAGTTTGAAGTCATAAGTCTTGGACTTGGATGATTAGTTTAACATCATGATCTTATAACATGAACTCCTAGTTTCAGGTCATAGAGTTTGGACTATAAGATGGTGTGATTCTTCTATATAGGTACAAATACTACCATGTCCCCTAATCCCATCAAAACCATGCTTTGTGTTGGAAACAAATGGTGGAGAGGACTCTTATAAAACGAGGAGACACACATCAGAGGAATGGGGAAGTTGGGTTAATGATGTCCCAACTATGCTGATAGGCCTCCTCAAAATGAAAATGTGCGTAGAGGGGTAACACTAGGGGTGTTGAAGTTCTTTCTAAACATTAGGATGGGGAAAGGGATGGGAATCATAGTATCCAATATTTTGGACATAATGGGAGTGGAATAATGATAAAGTATAACTTTTGGGATTATTTGAAACACAACATCCATATCTTGTAACCTAGGATGGTAATAGACAAATGAGGGTCATATGCTAATCGTGTTCAAAACATAGGACCTGTCTTAAAATTCCATTCAAAATATTCAGGGTCTTTGGCCCAATATAGTAGGTGAGCAATGAGGTCTAGCACCATACATCTTGGGGGACTTTTAGATGTTAATGATGATGGAGACCCAAAAATAGGGGCACGTGAAGCAAGGAGACGAAATAAAGTATTGTCCATGTAGAACCCAACATGCAATTCCTGCACCGCAGTGCATCTGAGCATGTTAATTAGGCATATCAGATAGAGGTATCTGAACCCCTTCTTAAGGGATGAATCCCCAAGGGGGATCTTGGATATGACATGGTAATGAACTGATGCCAAATAAATATTATAATGGACAAAATATGGTTGATAAACCAGGGGATGGACCGAAAGACAAAACATATGGGTGTTCCTACATATCCCATGAGGATGGGAATCTAGACATAAGTAGTTCTTTAATCCCGTGCAGTATTACATCATGCAGTAAGGATAAAGGTGTCAAGTAGTTCATCATCAAGCGACTAGGACACTAGGGTATTAGTTAATGGTCATTGACCATGGACAAACTAACAAGGCCTTATTAATAGATATATATGGAATGGTGAGGTGATAAACTTAACATCAATAAAGGATAAGGGGGCCCATCTTCATACCATGTATTCCCAAGAGAAGTGTTGTTAAATAGGGCCTCGACCTGAGGAAAAAAGGGTTGGACATTCCAACGTATCCCATAAGGATGGGAATGAATCCATACATAGTTCTTGAGCCTCTTGTAGTTTAGCATCATGCTGTAAGGATGAAGTAAGGAGGGGTATTCCTGGGGGAGGTACATGGTGCGGCTATTATAGCCTGATGTGAATGTCAACTGAAGGGGTCTTAGCACTGCAACACACACTCCCAAGAGGAACCTAGTCCATGAATTTGAAGAAATATTTTGGTTGGGACATAGAAAAAATGTCTATTCATCACTACATATCACATATGTGTGGGAATCAATCCATACATAGTTATTGAACCCCATACAGTTTAACATTGTGTGGTAAGGATGAGAGATGTTACGCAGTTTAATGTCATGCAACTAAGATACTGGGGGAATGGTATCCCAAACGGGATGCACATGGAGTGTAAAAATAAACCCAATGTGAATGAGTATTCCGGAAATCCACACCACACCATACACTCCCAAGAGAGATCTTAGGAAAGGGGCCGAAAGGATGAAAATACAGTTTGGCCCAAAGACAAAATATTGGGGTGTTCCTATGTAACCCATAAGGATGGGAATCAATCCATAAGTATTTTTGAAAATGGTGGTATGAGTGACCATTTCCAATGGTGACTCCCTCTAAGATGAGGACATCTGGGTGTTCAGTAGTTTATTTTCATACAACCAAGATGGAGCAACAGCTTTAACATCAGGTGGGATGAGGTAGTTTAGCATCATGCATGACAAATGGGAACTTCCCTTTTATGTTCATGCAGAAAGGAACATAAATTCTATATAGTTTAATGTCTTGTAGGTAGGAAACAGTATTATATAATCATGTGGGATAGGATATATCATAGTTTGAGGTCATAGAACTCAATCCATGAGGTAAATCTATTAACATGGGGGTGTATAGCATAGTGTCACAATGAAATATGGAATGAATAAGGACCAAGGAAGTCTCAACACCATATCACACACTCCCAAGGAAGAACCTAAGACATAAGGATGAAAATTTCAATTGGAGGTCAGTCTATAGATGATGTTTATAGGTGTTTATACTTATCCCATGAGGATGGGAATCAATCCAAAAATTGTTCTTGAAATATGTGTAGTTTAACGTCGTCTATTAAGTATGAGTTAGATTTTAGTTTAAGGCCATAGATTTTGAACCATTCATCATGTGTGATGTAACAGTAGTTTATCATCATGTAGGATGCAAGATATTACATAGTTTAACATCATGAAAATTAGACAAAGCTTCTCTTATGAAAATTATTACTGGAGGAACTTGACAGTAGTGTGAGGAGTAACTCACACACCATCCATGGTGAATAATGAGTGTATATCGTTAGGGTACACCTTGTGAATTATATAGAATCCTTCCCATTTGGAATCAAACTATTGTGTCTTCCTACTAGGTACCATCATCATCCTCGTATCCAATACCATTTCACCTTGAAGGAAAGAGATGAGATTGATCTTTTTATTTGAATATTTGGTTATCTTATTCGAGTGCCTCTCCATGTTGTGTAAGGCCAGGATCCTATTCTAATCGAGGGATTCCAACTCAGATAGATAGACTTCTACTACTCTTTATAAGGTTTGATGATCATGTACATTTGTACATAGTGATGGAAACTAAATCACAATGAGAAGGAATACCTCTATTCTGTACACCAACGAATATGGTGTCACCTAGGTGGAGTTTTGTGTTGTCATCTGATAATCCCAAAGATAATTGGGGAGATTTCCGTACCAAAACTTCTAGTTTTGTTCCACCATCTCTTGTAAAATTTTAGATAGGATCTTGTTGAAGGCCTCAATCCGTCCATTTTTTTGTGCATGGTAGCGAGAAGTGTAGTTGGACCATATGTTGTACTTGGAATACAATATATGCAACTCAGCTACTTGGAAGTTCCTACAATTATTGATGAGAATGGCATGAGGGACACTGAATCTATAGATGACATTGGTTCTCAAGAACTCAACAATAGAACGTTCCTTGACCTCCTTGATCAAAATTGCCTCTTCCCACTTGGAAAAGAAATCTATCTTGATCATAATAAACCTACAGTGGTGACCTATTGTTGGAAGATATGGTTCCCCGACATCGATTCCCCATACTACAAAAGGCCAATAATACTAGGTGGTATGGAGGGGCTACAGTGGTCTATGCACAAATTTGGCATGAATCTAACATTTTTGGAACCTCTTGGAGAACTCGATGTAGTCATGGACCATGGTTAGCCAAACGTAGCCCAACTATTGAATCGGGTGAGAGAGTTCCAAACCTGTTTGATGGGATCCACATGAACAGAAATTAACTTCCAACATAACTTGGTTAATTTCATATCCCTGAAGGTAATAGAGGATAATTACATTATTCCAACATTTGTAGAGGATCTGTTTAGGGAAAGGACCAATCAGGAGGGTGAAATGAACTGAACTTCGATGGATTCACTCATGCTCGTCTCTGTCTATTAGGAGATTTCCATAGTGGAGGTATACAAAGAAAAGAATTTTCCATTTAGTTATTTATTCTACTGTAGCAGGGGAATCCTAAGGTCCTGATGTGGAAGCATCAATGGTAAGGTGACTTACAAATAGTTTTTTATTATCTTCTAGGGAAATACGAGTGATGATCCTTCGATGCACCACATGGATGAGCAGATCTTCATGGTTAGGCTCGGAAAGAGAAGTGGATAAACTAGCCCATACATTAGCTCAACCATTCTGTGAGTGGGAAACATGAGTCACCTCTAGTTGAGAAAGGAATTAGGCCATCATCTATAGAACATTCTTGAGCAAGGGTAAAAGATCTGATTTCAAGATAATATAATAATATTTGACAATCATGATGACTATCTCATATTCCCCCTTCATATGTAGGTGGGGAACATCAATATCAAGAGTTAGCTTGAGAACTGGGATGAGAGCCTGATAGCACGTCTCATTATTTATCCATCCTTCTGACATCAAGAATGAATTTTTAGAGACAACCTTTATAGGTGTGATGAATACAACCCCCAAGAATGATCTGTCGAGTCGATGATCATTGATCCACCTACTAGTCAGGCTTCGAGAGGTACCATCGAAATGCATCTTCCAACATATAATAGCCTGATACACTAAGAGAATGGACTCATCTAAAATATCAAGATCTAGTGAATGATCTTCAAGGGCCGGCTGGTGGGTATAAAGTCTTCAAGAACCTGACCCTGTATTCCCTTCTGTGGGATGAACCTAATGTCAAACTGTTGAAGGATAACTGTCCACCAAGAAAGATGGCTTGTCAACATAGGCAAGTCACATAAAGGACCAGTTGGTTTATGGAGATAGGTGGCATCAAAATCAGAGGGTGTATAAAATTATTCTTGATCTCCACAAAATCTAGATGGAACTCCTCGTCCCATTGATAGATGAAACCTTTCTTCATAATCTTAGAAAAGGTATTACACTTAACAACCATATTCAAAATGAAATGGAGTATATATGATAAGTGGACTTGTAACCCTCAGCGCTCCCGAAGGTTACTCGAAGGAGGAATCTAACTGATTCCCATGATCTTATCTAAGTTAATATTGATGCCTCTATATCTAACAATGCATCAGAGAAACTACCCATAGGTAACCCCGAAGGCACACTTCAAAGGGTTCATCTTCATATGGCAGGAACATAGGAAGGAAAAAACTTTATCAAGATCTATGAGAAGGTCCTTATGCTGATGGGATTTGACCATGAAATCATCTATATTTCACTCCACTAGTGTCCCAAGTATCGATTTGAATATACAGTTCATGGAACACTAATAGATGTCTCAGCATTCTTCAAACCGAAGGGAATTACCTGAAAGAAAATGGTACCCTACAGTGCCCTAAAGGTGGTGAACTCTTCATCTTCAGGAGCCATCTAGATATTATTATACCTAGAGTATCCATTCATAAAGGATATTTCTTGGAACCCAATGGTGGAATTGATCAACAACCCTGTCATAGTAATGGGAAAATCATCCTTTGGACAGTGACAGTTTAGACCCAAAAAATCAATGTAGACTCTGATATTTCTGTACTTCTTCACAATAGAAACAACGTTGGATAAACACTTGGGGTAATGGAGATCATTGAAAAAGTTATCTTGGATGATCTTGTCAATGTAATCCTCTACCATGGCCCTATGAGTTGGGGTCATCTTTAGGGGAGGTTTTTTGAACCTGTGATGACTTACCGAGAGACTAAGGCAGTGGACTACGACATGAGGATCTAGTCCTAGCATCTCATCATAAAACTTGGTGAAAACTTCTCGATGATACTTCAAGAAATCCAAATATTATTGTTGTTCCTCTACAGACATGGTATCACTGATCAGTGTTGGTATTAGTTCTGCCTCAGTGCCATGATTCACCTGTACCAATTCATCGACGGTGGTGGAGACACCCTCTTCTAATGAATGAGGAGTATCTTCTAGGTCTTCCTCATCATTTGGGATAAGGGTATCGATAGGAGGATATGGTTCATGCAAGTAAACAGATCCATGAGTAACACTAGTAGCTAATTAGGTGGTTTTGTAACCTTTATTGGGATAATCTAACATTCAGACCATATCAACAAAATCTTTTGAACTGATCCCATCAGAACTTCGACCAACGGTTCCATGCTTGATGATATTAATACAGTGGTGGTGGGTCGGTCTGTGTTGACTCGGCCTAGCCTAGTGAAACAAGAAGGTGTTATGTACTTATATATCCATGGGGAAAACATCTTATTACCTAACAAGGGTAATAGGATCTCATATCACTCCACCCTGGTCTGTATAGGAGTATGAGCTAATCTTCTTACATTCCTTGTATCTAGGAATATATCTTACCCTCATCTTGGAAATAATGAAGCAATGTCTCAAGTTGGGGATTGTGGCCACCAATTGATGAATTAAGAGGATGATTCCATCATCAAAATCCATCCATATTCCATCCATATAAGTATTGTACTCATCCTAATTGGGATCAACCTTCTTGTCCTTGGTCTTATAATAGCCATCTTCTAAGTAGCGGGATTAATAAGAGGAAAAGGGAGACACATCACCTTGTAGCACACTCACTTGACAATTAAGGTATTACATTAGGCATTGGTGATGTGAGGAGGGAACTTCTTCATACATGTGGATCTAAGTCCTACCCATAAATGAATTGTAGGTGGAGTCCTGCAAGATGACCATAAATTCAGTACTGGAAATCAGGCCAACAAACTGGGTCTTCAAGTGAAACTCGTCACACAGACTCTTCTAGGTCATATCATAACCATGAATTTTTAGGTCATAGGGACTCAGATCAACTTCATATAGTCCTGGATTTGGGAGCATCTGGGTTGGGATGAGATTGATCCCATAACTTATGTCGAAAATACAGCGGTGGACTTCCACGCCATTAAGCTGGCTAGTGATGTACAACGGGTGGATGTTCCTCTATGCAGGGGATCCATCATCTTATCTTGAGAATGAGATGATTTCTTGACATTATTCTCCCTCAATTTCCTTAGCATGGAAGCCCTCTGTAGCTGCTACCACTATTTTGAACTGGAAGGTGATTTTCAAAGCCTATAGGGGGGATTCATGCATATCTTCTGATACGAAGAGTGCCTTGAAGATCGTGATCTTTATGATATTGAAATAAATATGATTAATCACAACTTACTTCCATTAAAGAAGCATATTTATATTGGTTTAATGTTTCTCATCAACAGGAGGTATGATGGGCACTGTGGTTGGCCGAACTAGTAGGTTCTAGCTGGTACTGTGGATATCACATTTCTCACTAGCTAAACCACAAAAAACTACTACCGCAATACTATCAGATGATAGAAGTTTATCCACAGCTAGATGTGGTTGATCACAATGAGTTCACCACAACTCTACCTGATCGAGTAGTACGAATGATGATGGTAGTGAACCTGATGAGATGGGAGGAGAGAGTTGTGCACGGTAAGATATGCATTGAGTCTGCTATTTGGTATAAGTAGAATGAATGGCTTGGCTGGATTTTCTTGTCTGAGCATTCTGACAGTTTACATGTCCACAACCTCATCGATGATGGCATTGACTGAGATCATTAGGATGATGTTTCAGACATCCCTCATCACTAGGAACCATGTAAATCTCCTCAAGTTTTATTTTATTCATTGAGGCATACTCCTAATAATCTCTGGGGTAATCCTCTAATACTGAGAAAATTCAAGGGGTGGATCCCATCTCTAGGGGCATGAAGTCACCCAGAGTGTGGGATGGCTTTAAAACTTGTGGGGGGATCTATTTTCCCTTGTGCCATCGATGCCTACTCTTCTGAGAAGTGAATGGTTGAAATGTGGATGCAGAACAACTGTGAGAGGAGGCACGACAATTTCAGGAAGCTCGAGCTGATTCAAATTGGCACGAATGACACTATGGGTGAAAGTAACTACTCTACAGGATAACCAGTCATCATACTTCTAAGACCCATAGATGGGGACTTGCTGTTATTCATGATTTTTGTCACTATCATGCTTCACAAAAACATATTCCACCAATTCCATGGTATGACCCAATATGAATACATTATTATCAATCCAGTTCTAATGAAAATATTTAAACATAAATCATTTCTTGATGGGGTATAAAATGATCGTGTGGTAATGGAAGTAGTCGGGGCGATCAGTGAGATCATCTTCCAAGGAATTCTTACATTCTGGCAATTTTAGGATCCCATAATCCAAGGCACTTCTGGAATAACTTTGGAGCTGAGATTCTTTTAATTAGTAGGTATGGTTTCTCATATTCAGGAAAGTAACTCTAGGAGCCTAGCTCTAATGAAGAGTTGGAGTCGGATGAGGGGCTTGGGCCTGATTGTATCTCCAAGGAAGTGGTGCTTTACGTGGTGGTTCAAGCCAATTTGGAGGTAGGTGATGTTGATCCAGAGGCTTGGCCTGAGGTTGTTGTCCTCAGTGAGGTTATGAATGAGTCTTTATAAATAATAATTCTAATGATCTATGGGTCTCTACCTATTAAAAAACAATAGTCTCAACCTTGGAGACTCTTCTTGAATGAGATGTTGGAGGCAATGGGTGGGCTTGTTTAACTTGCTATAAGGCCTCCTCTTGGCACTGAGCCTTTTTAGAAAAATCTTGAAATCCACCTGGAATGTTCTGAGTGATTATGGAGGGAACAAATTCAGTCTTTATATTCCCCCTTGACATCGTTAAGAATAGTTCTTGAGTCAGTGACATACCGAGTGAATATGTGAGGCCCTTCCATCGGGTGGCAAATTCTACGGCTCAATCCCTTAGACCTTTTTTAAACATGAAGATATCGAAAATACTTTTCTTCTGAGTGGTGGAGTTGAACTGATACAAAACTTTCATATGAAGATCTCCCAAATCATTCCACTATTCACTATGTCATTTTCACCAATACACCATTGTATGAAACTGGTTTTTTATTATAAATTCCAAATATAATAAGAAAATTAACATCCTATTTGATTCAGTAATTTTATTTTTATCAGTGTTAAAAATGGAAATGTTACTTGTTTTTATAATATCATTGAAGGTGGAGGTGATTTGGAGGACCCATGATGAAGTCCAAAAAATATGGGCAAAACTGCACAGGATCCAAGAACACCAGTGGATTAATCTGCACAATGCTACAAGACCATGCATCCAATTGGGCTTAAATGTTTTGGGATGCCCAAAAATTTACTAATTTACATTTCATCGCAAGGAACCCAATCCCAATTCAGCTTCTATGGGGCCCATCCGAACTGATCTGTCCTAGCCACCGAATATGCACAAAGTCAAAAGTGGTGTTCTGTAATATGTCAATATCTCGAGATGTGATTGTCTAAATGACCCCAAACCTTCGGTGGTGATAGTCAAGACATGGGTATAAATGTTTCTAGTTTTGTCAATAGGGATATTATACATTCTAGAAGAATAAAACTATCCTCCAAGTGGTTTATCAAAATATGGGTCCCAAAACCACTTCCCATTTTGGCTATAAAAAGGCACCTTGGGCACCCCAATTTGCAAGCTCAAACCAGAAGTGAAGATATGCCATTTTGGAGTTCTATAGAAGTCTCCTTCTCATCCTAAAAGTTATGGAGGCCTCTATCCTTATAGAGGGATCAAATATGAATGTGAAGTTTCACCTGAGCCTCCTCCTCCTCTCGATGGTGTGCTAAATGGTGAACAATCATTTCAAGGGATCTATACACACTTGGGAGGGAGTTTCAGCACCAGTTATTTTTGTGGATTGTATAGTTTTCGTGTTATATATTTCACTTATTTCTTATCATGACATGCTTCTCTTTTCATATAATTAAGTGAAACACTTTTTATTTTAACACCGATTAGGTTGAAATTTCAAGTGGAAGTATTGAGTTTTTAGGATTGTAAAACACAAGAATCCTTTCTCTCTCACAAATATATGAGTTTTCAGTAAGCTTTTGTATCCCTTTTTTTATAATTGAGAACCAAACCTTGACAACTTGATCGTTGTGTAAATGGTGTCTTTTTTGTGCATCATTTTAAGGGGTAAGATGATAGTCTAGATCTTGACAACCTTAAACCTAAGATTTAAACAAAACCATGTGAAATTTGCAGATAAATGAACTATCCAAGATATTTTTTATACTTTAAATGATCTCCTTATCTCATAATTCTAAAACACCACTTTTATTTATCAACTATATTACTCTTTAATTAAGTCATTTTATTTTTTAAACTGTTTTCAAAACCACCCCTTGTTTTGGTAAATTTTATTAAAAATACACACTCGAAACCTTTTAATTATTAATGAGAGATGACCTAGGGTCTTCCCTATATTGTAAATAAACTTTATAAATCTAATAAATTTGTATTTTCATGAAAATGGTGTCAAATTTTTCCGTTGTTTCCAGGGATAACATTTGTTTTTAGTACGTGTTTTTGACATGTTTTTTATAAATGTTGTGAATATTTATTTGTTTTATCTTATACATTTACATATATTTTTGTGTTATAATTTATTTCTTGTGTAGGTTTGGTGCCTGGCGTGTTCTAATCTGGGAGATTTACCACCTTTTTCACCTAAACTGGAGAGGATCTTACATCAACGACCCCGAGACGCACAAGAGAACCCTTTGAAGGATGGCACACAAGACAACAAAACTCTTCTTGATCCTTAATCTTCTTCTTCTGGAACCAACATCAAAGCTGAAATAAACATGCATAAAATGGCTGATAATAACTGTACATTAAAAATACTAACCTCACCTGATATTCAAATCCAACCCACATACATTCAAATGCAAGGCGAGGCACCCAATTTTAAACAAAAATCTAGTCTAATTCATTTATTACCAAGATTCCATGGACTCACCAGAGAAGATCCACACAATCATTTAAAAGAATTTCATACTATTTATTCAACATTAAAACCATATAATGTGGATTAAGAACAAGTAAAGCTCAGAACTTTCCCATTTTATTTAGAAGATACATCGAAAGTTTGGTTATATTATGCTAATTCTCTAATAAGAGGCAGGGCGAACATGAAACACCTTTTTCTTGAAAAATATTTTCTAGCCTCTCGAACTGCATTAATATGGAAGTTAATATGTGGTATAAGACAATATCAATGGGAAACACTTCATGAATTATGCAAAAAAATTAAAATATTATGTTCATGTTGTCCACACCACCCGATAAGTGACCAACGTTTAATACAATATTTTTATGAAGGTTTAATACCTATTGAAATAAACATGATTGATGTTACTGCATGTGGTGCACTGGTAGAGAAGACTCCAATTGATGCAAGTACCTTAATTGGTATCATGGCATAAAACACTCAACAATTTGGTTCGAGGTTCGATGTACCCATTCTAGGTGTCCATGAGGTGAAAATTACTGAATTAGAGAAGAAGGTGGACACGAAATTTGAGGAGATAAGTACCCTTCTACGACAACTTGATCTCTCCCAAGGGAAATATCAATATCCTCCTCCCATCCATTGTGGAATCTTCTCTTTTCACACCCATTATTATAACCAATGCCCCCAATTTATAGATACTTCTATGAGTTGTGAGGAAATATTTCATGGCTGCCCCTATAACCAACCCTTTTGGAAAATACCATACTATCCATCAAATACTGGGTGGAAAGACAATCAATCCTATAGGCAAGGGGGTATTCAAACCAACCTCAAAACCCATGAAACCTACAGGGTTAGAGTATTTTTCCACCACCACCACCCAAAAATCCACATCCACCCTAAATGAATTTCCAAAAAACCCCTTCAAAACATGATACTAGCTTAGAAGATGTGATGAAAAAAAATTCTACCAACAATATCAAATTCCAATAAACTACCCAGGATGCCATACAGGACCTCAAAACCCAATTAGGCCAACTAGCTAACTTGGTGGGGGAAATTCAAAGTCACGGGTTTGGAAAACTACCTTCTCAAGTAATAGTTATCCCTAGGGATAAGGGAAATGTTAGTTCCATCACCATTAGGAGTGGAACAAAACTAAACAACCAAATTAATCCTCTATTAGAGTCATCCCCTCCCAAGGAAACCACTATCCCAACCACAGCTCAAAATGGTCAAAGTGAAGAAAATTATTGTCCTGAGACAATTCCTTCCAAAGGAAAGAGTGTGTATGTAGATGAGTCTCATATCCCAACCATTCCTCATCCATTTCCCCAATGGGCCACCCAACCATGAAAACAAAAGTAAACTGAACTTGATAAGGAAATATTGGAAACTTCCAATAAAATTTAGGTTAACATTCCTTTGATTGATTTCATGAAGAAAATTACAAGATACGCCAAAGGATATGTGTACACGCCGAAGGAGTCTTCGAGGAGATGAAAAGGTGAGTTTGGGTAGGAACATAGCAGAATTAATAGAGCCATCACATCCCACCAAGTGAAATGATCCTGGGACATTCTCGATTCTGTGCACCATAGAAGAGTATTCTTTTTATAATTCTATGCTTGATTTAGGTGCTTCTATAAATTTGATGCCTCACTCCTTTTACTATACATTGTAGGTCAGGGAACTGAAGACCACTTGAATTATTGTTTAACTGGAAAACCGTCATACCGCACACCCCTCTCATGTGTTAGAGGATGTTCTTGTGAGGGTTCAAAATTTAATTTTTCCTACTAAGTTTTATGTAGTTAAAATGGAGGATGATAGGATGAATGGACATGCCATGATTATATTGGGGAGACCCTTCTTGAAAACTTCCAAAACCATAATTAATGTCCATAATGTTACATTATCTATGGAATTCAGTGCTGACATTTTCCATTTCAATATCCTTGATGCCATGAAGCACCCCTCATAAGAACATTCCTTTCTGTCTCTATTAACTCAATTTATGTACATTCTTCCCTTGAAAAAACATCATTTCATTCCCTTTATCCGTTTATGAGTTTTCATCATTGATATAAATTCTAGGAAGTGATTCATGCATTTATTGTTGTAGTGTTCTATAGAAATGTAATGCATGTCTGTTGATTGATGATTTATTGAACACTGAGGATCACTTAACTATCAATGTTACAGTTAAGATTGTAAAAGCTCATTCCTCATCTGAGGAAAATACCATTGAGCAGTTAGATGAGATTAGTGACCTCTAATTTTCACACACACTCCCATCAATCCAAAATCTTCCGGAATTATAACTAAAACAACTAGATCAAGATTTAAAATATTCATATCTTGAGAATGGAAACAAGTGTTCCATCATAATTTCTAGTTCACTCCTTTATGAGAATGAATTTCAACTACTTAAAATTATGAGGGAGTATAAACAAAAAATTGGCTGGACACTTGCTTACATTCCTCGTATTAGCCCATCAATTTGAACACCTCATATTTTATTAAATGATGAGTCTAAACTAGTGAGGCAGGCACAACGTCAACTGAACCCAAACCTCTTAAAAGTTGTGAAAAATGAAGTAACAAAATTATTGGCTACGGAAATCATTTACCCTATTTCTAACAGCCAATGGGTCATTCCCATTCAAGTATTTCCAAAAATAACTGGCCTTACATTAATCAAAAATGAAAACAATGAATTGGCTCCACCTCGTATGCAGAATAGTTGGAATGTTTGTATAGATAATCTCCGACTAAACCAACACATTATGAAGGATCATTTACCTTTTTCGTTCATTGAAAAATGCTTGAGAGGCTAGCAGGTAAGTCCCACTACTATTTCCTTGATGGGTATTCTGGGTACTTTTAGATCCATATTTCCCCTGAGGACTAGGAAAAGACGACCTTCACTAGCCCCATCAGCACACTTTCCAATAGGAGGATGCCATTTGGACCGTCCAATGCTCTTGGTACTTTCCAACGATGCATGGTAAGTATTGTTTCGGATTACCTGGAGAATAACATGAAAGTATTCAAGTATGATGTCATTGTTTATGGCTCTTCTTTTGATGAATGTTTGGGGTTTCTTGCTTCAGTCCTATGTTGTTGTATTGAAAAGAATATCGTATTAAGTTATGAGAAATTCCATTTCATGGTGCGACAAGGTATAGTTTTGGGACATGTCATTTCTAGGGATGGAATCCAAGTAGATAAATTAAAAGTGGATGTCATTTATTCCATACCATTTCCAAAAAATGTATGGGATGTGCAGTCTTTCCTAGTTCATGTGGGATTTTACTATCGTTTCATTCATGAATTTAGTAAAATTGCACTCCCCCTCTCCCGATTACTCCAAAAATAAAAATATTTTTTTTATAAATAATGTGAGGAATCTTTTAATAAGTTAAAAAGGAGTCTCACATCACCCTCGATAATCCGACAACCTCGGTGGGATTTACCATTTGAGCTTATGTGTGACGCCTCTAACTATGTAGTGGGGGTAGTCTTGTCACAAAGGGTCGATCGACCTCCACATGTCATTGCCTATGCCTCACATACTTTGGACCCTGCCGAAGAAAACTTCACCACAACTAAAAAATAAATCTTTTCCATTTTTTTTCCTTGAATAAATCCAGGTCGTATCTTTTAGGGTCCAAAGTCATTGTGTTCTCAGACCACGCAGCCCTCCGATTTCTCCTTATGAAACTGGAAGCCAAACCACTCCTCATTCATTGGATGCTCATCCTTCAATAATTTAATCTAGAAATTAGATATAAAAAAGAGTAGAGAATGTGGTGTCTTGCCATTTCAATAGGATTCCCCCATCCTCGGACATTGAATCATCCCCCTGTATTCCTATAAATGATATGTTTCTGAAAGAGCAATTGTAATGAGTGCAAGATGTTATTCCTTGGTATCCAGAAATTGTAAATTATTTGGTAGCATCTTGCATTCCTACTGATTTCAATAAAAAACCAAGAGAGTCATCTAAAACCTTAGTCTCTTTGGTACATTTGGGATGACCCCTACCTCTGGCGCACATGTAGTGATCAATTCCAAAGGTGTTGTGTTCCCGATAGTGAATTTCATTATATCCTAATATTCTATCACACTCTTGATTTTGGGGGCCACTTTGGTCCACAATGGACTGCTCAGAAAATCCTTGATTCTAGTCTCTTCTTGACTAAACTTTTTCAGGATGCCCATGATTTTTGTCAATCTTTTCCTCATTGTCATTGAATGGGTAATGTATCTAAAAGAAATGAAATTCCACAACAACCATAGATCTTTCAAGGCATTTTTGATGTTTGGGATATTGAATTTATGGGTCCATTTCCCAATTCCTTTGGAAACTTGTACAATATCCTAGAATCTGATTACATTTCAAAATGGGTAGTCGCACGAGCTACAAGGACTGATTATTCTAAGGTAGTGGTATAATTTTTGAGAACCCAAATCTTCTGTAGGTTTGGCTTACCTAGGTTCATCATCAGTGATCAGGGTTCTCATTTCTGTGACTGAACAATGCAATCACTTTTGCGTCGGTATGCGGTCGGTCATAAAGTGTCTACTGCATATCACCCACAGACCAATGGTCAAGCCGATGTGTCAAATAGAGAGGTAAAACAGATTTTTGAAAAAACAGTTCAACACAATAGAAAATATTGGAGTCTTCAACTCGATTATTCCTTATGGGCTTACCGTATTGCTTTTAAAACTTCCATTGGAATGTCACCATATCGGCTACTGTTTGGAAGGAGTTCTCATGTCCCTCTTGAGATTGAGCACTGGTCTTACTAGGCCATCAAATAATGCAATTATAATATTTATGGTGTGGGTTCTTAAAAAAAGTTTCAAATTCAAGAGTTAGAGGAAATGAGAAGAGATGCATATGAGAACTCCAGGATTTACAAATAGAGAACCAAGGATTCCCACGATCATCTTATCCATCTTCGCTAGTTCCACATTGGGTAGAAATTCCTCCTCTATAATGCAAGGCTAAAGTTTCATCCAAGTAATCTTCATTCTTATTTTTTTAACAATACATTGTTACTAATATCTCTCTATTCAGTGTTGTTTAGGTTCAAAATGAAGAAACCAAGCAGATAATCACTGTCAATGGGAAGTGGCTAAAGTACTTCCTCAAATCCATTTCGGAGTCCCCGATGGTGGAACTCAATGTTCAAGAAGAAATATATGAATGAAACTCACCAGGTTTTATACTTCCTTCCCACATTTTCTTCTATTATAGTGAGGACACTGCACAATTTATGTGTGGGGGGATGGGTACATTCTTGGGTTAGTTTGTATTTTTCATCATCTTTCCTCTTTCTTCTCTTTTTCTCCTTCTTTATGGTATTTTATCTTTTCCCCATCTTTTTTAGTTTATTAGGATTTTCATCATTTTTTTATTCTCCTTTTACCCTTATTTATGGTATTTTTATTCCCCCCTTCTAGTCACAAAATCATGGAACTTAATGAAAATGCATGTTGATTTTTTTTATTTCATGTTGATTTACTATTTGATGAAAACCTGATGCTGTTATGGAATGAATTGTTTTTTGAATTTAACATCAAGAAGTGATTTTTACTGAATTGGTTTTCTACCAATGATATAAATAGTTGTATCTCTGTGAAACCTCTTAGATGATTGATGACCCTTGTGTGAGTAGATTTTTGGAAAAATGTGTCACTAGTATCTCCACACATTTTTACACCAAACCAAAAAGTGTGAATATTTCATACATAATAGAAGGTAAATATATGATAGGTAAATATTTTTCATCTTAAATTGATATTTCTATATGTTCTTTCTTTATCCAGTCTGTTTCACTACTATACCAAATTGACCTATGCCTGTATACCTGATATCCGACCGTTGTCCGCCCTCAAAAAAATAAATAAATAAAAGATCAAAATAAAAAAGGGTTGTATCTAGGGATGGTCAAAAACCATTCATCCTAAACCTTTGATATTATTATAACTATTACAATTAGTGTCGTGAGGAGATCAAACAAGTATTTAGAGGTGAGTGTGATATTTTTTCCAAATGCAACTTTTGAAGAAAAAAACAAAAAAAATGAGGGGAGGGATAAAATGTGAAACATATGGGAATATCTAGGTTGGGGGATTATGGTGTGACTTCTAGGAATTCTTAAGTGAGTGGGTCTTCAAATATGATTACAAAGTATGTAGGGAAGGATCGGTGTAAAAAATCTTTTAAGCTAAAAATGTAAAAATAACCTATATTTAATAGATAAAAAGTGGAAAGAATATCATGGAATGGTTTTCAAACACACACATAGAGAGTTAGTGGCATGGTTGACTTATGAATTCCTTTTTCAATTTGGTATCATGAATCTCTTTGAATTTCACTGTAATATGATTTATGAGACATCATTTTCCATTTTAACTTGGAAGAACTCCTTGGGGTGGTTTGTGCATTGATCACATTACATAAATGAATTAAATTTTTATCAGATGTTAAATATTCATGATGTTTGTAATATATACAATCATAATTTTATAAAATGTAACATTTTCCTGGAGTACAAATGTTTAGGCATGGGTGTTTAATCGTACCACGATTAACTATGTTATTTTCAACCTTACACCATTGTATTAAACTGAATTTGTATTATATATTCCAAGTATAATAACTCAATTCACTTCATATTTGATTCAGTTATTTTATTTATATCACTGTTAAAAATAGAAATATTCCTTTTTTGATAATATCATTGAAGGTGGAGGTGATTTAAAGGACCCATGATGAAGTCCAAGAAATATGGGCCAAACTGCACTGGAACCAAACAAACCAGTGTATTAATCCGCACACAACTACTAGACCATGCATCCAAATGGGATGAAATGTTGTTAGACGGTCCAAAATTTACTAAGATACATTTAACCTCAAAGAACCCAATCCTGATTTGTCTATTAAAGGGCCCATATTAACTGATCTGTCCAAGCCACCGAATATGAACAAAGTCAAAAAGTGGCGTACTGTAATATGTTAATATCTTGAGTTTTGATTGTCCGAATTAATCCACACTATCAATGGTGATAGTCAAGATGTGGGGATACAACTTTGAATCTTTTTAAAAAGGGATATTAGACTTTCTACTAGCCGAAAACCATCGTTTAAATGGTTTATCAAAATCTAGGTGCCCAAAACCCCTTCCCATTTTGGCTATAAAAAGGCACCTTGGGAACCCCATTTTGAAATTTAGAACTAGAAGTGAAGACTTTCCATTTTAGAGTCTTATAGGAGTCTCCTTCTCATGATAGAAGTTATGGAGGCCCCTATCCTCATAAGAAGATCAAATACAAAGGTGAAGTTCCACCCGAGCCTCCTCCTCCTCTCAATGGAGAGCTAAACGGTGGACGATCATTTCAAGGGAGCTACACACACATGGGAGAGAATTCTGGAACTAGTTATTATAATGGTTTTTTATAATTTTTATGTTAAATATTTCACTTATTTTTTATCTTGACATGATTCTCCCCTGAATGCATTTATGTTGATATAATTAAGTGAAGCACTTTTTATTTTAACACCGATTGGGCTGAAATTTCAAGTGGGAATCTTGGGTTGTTTTGATTGGATAACACAAGCATCATATCTATCTCACACATATATGATATTTTAGTATAATTTGGTATCCCTTGTTCTATTATTTATAACCAAACCTTGGAAACATGATCGTTGTGTCAAGGGTTTCTTCTTTGCGCATCATTTTATGGGGTAAGAGGGTAGTCAAGATCTTAACAACCTTCAACCAAAGAATTAAACAAAAACATATGAAATTTTTAGGTCAATGAACTATCCAAGATGTGTAGTGAATTTGAAATGATCTCCTTATCTCATAATTCTAAAACAAAACATTTATTTATCAACTATTAAACTCTTTAATTAAGTAATTTTATTTCTAAAACTGTTTTCAAAACAACCCCCTCTTTTAGTAAATTTTATTAAAAATACACACTCAAAACCTATTAATGATCCTTGATAGATGACCTAGGGTCTTCACTAGACTATAAATAAACTTTATAAATATAATAAATTAGATGTATCATGATAATGCAGTCACCTCCCAAACATCTTTGGACCCAATGGGTAACTGGATGTACCAGAAGAATGCAGATTCTTTCAGTGTCTTCATGAAACATCAGATCTTGGTGACTTCCTTTTTCACCAGAGTCCCCAAAATAGGTCCACACCTTGAAATAAAGTGTGTTAGATACTGAAGTAGGTATCCCATATCATTGAAAAGGGAATAAGTAGGGTTCTTGAAATCTAGAGGTGTCAGCATATCATCCACCCATGCTGGATACGAAATACCATCATGCGGTATTTCTACCTATAATGTTTTAATGTCCTCAAGGTGGTCAATGAAAGTGAACTTAGAATCACCCTAGTGGTGATTCCTAACAACCAGTGTATTAACAGGCACTTTAACATGATAGATATGCTCAAAACCTTTTGGATAAAATGGAGTGACTAGTGAAGGAAATCAAGGAATAACCTGAGGAACCATTGGGGTGACGACCTAAGCCATGTCCTTAGGATAATTCCTTCTTAGTTTAGGTTGATCCGGCAATGCATACCATGTTCATTTTTAATATGATTTGGCTTCTACCTTATTGGGAGTTGTAGGGTTATCAGGATCGACTAGAAGTAACTCATTAGGAAGAACTTTTTGTTTCCACTACTGCTCCAGTAGAGGATGAAAAAAGATCATATTAAGGATCACTGTATTCTGGACATCATTCTGTAAATAACTCAATGAGTATCTCATAAATGATCTTATTCTATTCTATGATATGTTGAAGAAATTCAATCATATTTGGATCATCCTCCATCATTAACGTTGAACCGTACATTTCATAGGGCTTACGGTCCCCAATATGGGTTTTACCCTTGTGGGTGTTCCGGTCAATGGGAAATGATGAAGAAGGGTCCCTAAGGCCAAGAAACTATCTCTACTGAAGAGTGCAGGCACCTAAAGGTTCTACTGGGTGTTTTACTACCTCAGGTGGCGGGTCATCCTTCCCAAAACAAATTCCAATACCCCCTTCAAATTATATCTCTGTCACGGCCAAGTTTACCTCGACAGTGACTGGAGGAATATCCCCAATATCCCAAAGTAGGTTCGATTTTCACAGTATTGGACTAAAATGGAGAGTACTATATTTCCCCCTGTCTTAGAAATTCACATGAAAATATTCCTATTTGATAATTATGAAGATCATTGGGAAGCTCTGGATACATCTCTACTAAATAGTTCTGTGATATCTGTGAAATGCAGGGTGATGAATCATAGGAAGCGTGTCTAGATAAACCGTGAGTCACCATTTTCTAATGTCGTTAAAGTGATACCGACTCTTTGGATAAACTAATTGATAGTTTGGTAGGTGGAAATTTATTACCTAGATAGTCTTGGAGAAACCCATGACTTCTTCCAAGGTGAGTGATTCTAGAATATTAAAATATGATGTTGTGATTAGCCAAAACATATCATATAACTAGTTCTCTACAAGAATATACCATAATCTTCTTAACTCAGAATTGTGTTTAGGCTCTTTGTTTCCCCATTCTTCGACTGGGGGTGGATGAGGAACCGACAATGGAACTGATATGTATCATTCTAGTAGAGGACATGTTGGTGGAGAGAATTCTGGTCGAGCTGACAGGATGTTGCGTACAGAGTTGTCTATCTAGGATGGTACTGACTATATCATCATGTTCCTTTTATACGGGGAGTTGACCACCGCTTCATGCATGAAGATGGAGTCTATTGGAGGTGTACCAGGCTGGTGTTTATAATCTACCAAGCCCCAAAAAAACTATCTATAATCTCACATGGAGTTAGATAATGAATTTGGTGATGGTATAGAGGATTTCATGGAAATACCTTAAAAGGGATCCAATTATGCCTTATATTTCATGTACATGCAGAGGGATTTAGGGTATTAGTACATCTTTCTTTCCATAAGGAAGAAGATCACTCATCAAATTCCTGCCCTAGACTCTATTATAGGTGATCGATGTAAAGTCACCATCATCAAGCCACATTCTTCTTCAGAATCTGAGAAGCAGACTGGATGGAAAATGATCTAACACTTCCCTAAGGTCTTACTTAGATGGAAATGGTTATCCCTTCTTCCCCATGATGGTTTTTCAGGTTAGGGTGAATCTTTAACATATGGAGGACCTTGGTACTGGTTAGTGCTAGAGCGGGGAGGACCTCCACTTGAGCCAGTTGTGACACGAGGAGGGACTTCATATCGGTTATCATTGGAGTGAGTATGACCTCCAATTTGGTGACATGAGGTGTGAGGATCACTTCGTCATATGTCTAATGGAACAATTGTAGGACCACATCGTTGATTGTTGGACATGCGGGGAGGACCTCTGTGGTGGGGAGTGCTAGAGTGGGTTGGACCTCCATTGGAGCTCATTATAACATGGGGAGGATCTCCATTTCTTCTGCTAGTGGCGTGGGGAATAACTACACACTAATTGGAAGAATTATCATGAGGATGACCTTCATACAAATCATATCAGACATGAGGATGACCTCCATGTTGGCCATCAATGAAGTGGGGAGTACCTCTGCATGGATGGTTTCTACAACAGGGAGGACCTCCATTGGAGTTGGTGAGAAAAAGTGGGGGACCTCTAGTCTGATGGGTAATGGAGTGAGGAGGGCCATATCTCTATTTAGTGCTGCTACAGGGAGGACCTCTACTTGATCCCTGAATGGCATGAGGAGGAACTTCGTATTGAAGACCTAATATACGAGAAAGACCTCTGTATCTCGAATCATAGGCATGGGGAGGACCATTATGTTGAGTGTTGACAAAATGGGGAGGTCCTCTACATGGACTGATGTCAGTAACATGGGGAGGACCTCCATGATAAGTCTGATATTGGGGAGGACCTCCACTCTGGTTTATAATGGTGTGGGGAGGACCTCAACAATGAATATCATCCCCACAGGTCGTCCCATGATATCTACTAATCATGTCAGTGACTGAAAGAGTCAACCCATCCTTATCATCAGGCAGTTGAGGTCTTGATACAAATCAGGAATTGAAGTTCACAATTTATATAGTAGTTGAAAATAGGTAGTATGCGTTGGTGGTTGAATGGACCACTGATGATGTAGAAGATGATGCCCCGTGATGGAATCTTCTTAAGCATGTGGCCGACATTGACGTCGGGTTATTCAGGTAGGGGTCGACTTAGCAGGGGTATTGGTCACCTTTTCTTCATCATGAGGGACTTGAAATTAGTGGCATTGATGTGGCCTGGTGGGAGCCCTCCTTGGCAGCTCTCGGGTGGTAGTCAAAATCGGGATGAATCAGACGTAATTTAACTCATTGGCATAGGGGAGTAAGTTGTGGGGATGTTCCGGATAGAGGCTCCCAAAATTGTTTGATGATGGTGTGGGGAGTAGAGGCTCATTGTGTGACCCTTGAGGGAAGTGATGATAGTGAGGCACTGGAGCCTCCAATTCTTGGAAATACATGGATCACATAGGAATGACCCCCTTTTGCTCATATCATGAAACAAGATTGTTTATAACACTTATATGAACAATTTAGGATGATGAAATGAGACATGGGAATCCAGAATCCGTGGTTGTGGATGATGTTGTGATAGTGGTGGAGCCATGTGGGATTGCCAAATTACCTTACCTCCTACCACAACATCTATCTGTGGGGTTGATTGGTTTCTTATATCTTGATTCCTGAAAACCTAGAAGATTAAACCACTGGTATAGGTATTAGGAAAACAATTACCAATTCCCCAGCACTATTCAGTCATCCACACATGGAGAGAGAGATCTACGATAACAATTCCATAGACTGTAATGCCCAAAGATTAACTGTCCCAAATTCTGGTGAGTTTCATTCCTTGCACACTATTTCCTTGGTGAGACCTAGTGACTGATAACTAGATCTGGTGTCAAATTCATATGTCAATCTCTTGAGTGCTACTAATCCCCATAGATGGAGGAGAACTAGTTCATTTCGGGTTCAAAATTTCTATTTTTGATTCTTTTCTTTGAGGGAACCCACATGTATCGTCATTTCGACCCTCACTGATGACAAATTTTACCCCAAATTTACATTTTCCAAAGGCAGGAAACATTCATCACTTCTTTAGAGTTGTTTTCTCCTTGATTGAAATGGGATGATGGGATGTCGGTCACTCCTTCCATGGATTTATACTTGGATTTTTTTCCTAGTCCAGGTCTCCCATATGGATTAAGATTTTGTTTGTGAAATTTATTCCCAATGTTATCTCTTTTTAGATGTCAATTAATTAAGATGGTTTTCCCAGGACATTCCAAAGGTTCAAATCAGGGTTGCAACCCTCAGTCGGGAGAGTAGTCATGTTGGGAATATATGGCATCTCTTGACTCTGAAACACTAGGACACATATATTCTTCCTCAGTTGAGAACATCACAAGGGTGTAGAAACCTGAGGATTCCCATATTGATCATTGGGTATCTTATCCCAGAGGCTTTTCAATGAAGTTGTCCTTGATTTATCTTGTCATAAAGAGTTTTGTCGCGAGTTTAAAATCTAGAAAAGACAGATCAGTCTAATCAGTACACTTATGAAGGTGGATTAGATGGGTACATCCCTAGGGGGTCACTTGGAAAGATTAGTGAATAGGCTGATTGAAACACCCCATAAGAGAATATCTGAGGTGGTGTGTCCCATGAAGAGAAGGTTTCACAACATAAGGATGGATCAAAGAGGTGGACCCCAAAGAGGGGTACACTAATGTTTTCCATTGGTTGGGATTGAAACTCAGGGAGGCTTCCTATATACCCTATTTTGTAGATAAGGATGAAAACACACATAGTTAGAGAAGGAAAAGTTTGGGGGTTATGTATGCCTAGAGGCCCATCATAAGAGGATTACTCTTGATTGAATGAGTTAGGATTGTGTGAGGATTACACATGGCTAGCTGCCCATGTGCTGCAAGGACAAGTAATAGGATGAGTGGGGATTTCACACTGAGATGTACCACATGATACTGAGAGTGGTGAAAGCATGATTGGGGCTTATGCACAAAGACGTATAATGGTGGACAGTGTTACCTCACAATGATAAGGGAAATGTGATAGAGCAGATAGTTAGGGATTATATGTGGTTAGCTTCTTGAGTTAGTGGCATGATCCCACCGGGATGTGGTGGCTCAGACATGAATCACGATGGATAATAGAGGGTTAGATAAAGTGGACAGAATGAATGCGATGGAACCAACATGAATTTGACAGTGTTGGGATTGGACCTCATTGAGGCTTGCTCTGTATACCAACTTGTTGGGAATCAAATTCCACATAGTTTTGTGGGGATGTTGGGGCTTACACATGGTTATATGCCCAGTCAAAATGGGACACGTGGTTGGGTCTTAAGCTTGGATAGCTACCCAAGTGGACGAGAAGGATATGTGACCTCTAGGTGGGGCATGATCCTCCTAAGATATAGTGTCTTGAGAAAAAGACCATGATGAGAATGGATGGTAGTGGAAACTAAGATCTAAGAGGTTCACCCCTAGGAGGAGGGCACCAGACCTTACCATCGATCGGAATTGAACCTCGTGCGGGATTCCTACATACCCTATTCAAAATAATTGGATCAAAACCCTTGTAGTTATGATGTTTGGGGGTTACATTCTGAAACATCCCATGAAAAGGTAAACTATGGCTTACTCTAAGATAGATGCATGTGGAATGGTTTTTCATCCACCAATAGTCTCTATTCCCTTGTGAGACATTCTTGGTGTGAGAAAAAAGAGTAAGCAGTGGACCGGATAGTTACATTGAAAAATATGGAACAGTCAGGTATGGATTGAGGCTTACGTATGGTTAGTAGCCCAAGGAGATGGAGATTGGGTAAATGAGGGGAAAGGGTGCTATCTTTTGTCGGAAAGGCTAGGGTATTACCCTAGAATGGTTTCTCTTACTAATGGGTATATTTTTTCCCATACGAGGAGGATCTCATCCCATGTGAGAGGGATCTCAATCTCATGGAGATGAGTAGGCGTGGAAAATTCATGAGGTGGGGAACCCCATGTTCATTTCTAGGGGAGAGGTTACATTTTAATGTCATGTTTTCTGGAAGATGGTTCTTGGAAGTATAACATCATGTTGCTTGGATAATGAGGAGTTTCTCCTCAACCCTTGGACTTACATGATTGAATCCCTTTATCCCTTGGTGAGGGGATGACACTAGAAATACCAGATGATAATGGGGTGGAATAGTGGTCAGTTGAGGGGTCCACGTTAGCATATCTTATTTGAATAAGCAATAGTAATTAGTGTACCTATATGGAGATTCATTATGTAGAGAAACACAATATGAGAAACCACATGAAGAATAATGAATTTACTATGCATAATCCTGGAGGACCACACAAAGGAGGTGTGTGCAAGATGTTGATGTTTCATGCAAAAGGGGATCAAACTTGGTGCTTTAGAATGGGTAAAACATATAGATCCTGTAATAAGGGGTTTTCACAAGATTCAAGAACTGTGTGTAAATAGAAGGGTCAGATTGAAATAGTTATTGCATAAGGGGTAAGTCTTGCATGCAAGTAGAATATTTGGCATGCATTTTCCTTAGGAAAAAAGGAAATGTGTGAGGTCAGACCCTTGGAGGCCCACCCAAATATGAACCCATATGGGATCTACCATGCAAGATCCTTTACCTTGAAGTCATTAATTCCATGCTATCCTGGAAGGGGTTGTCTTGAACACACGTGAGTGATGATTCGACTGCTGGATTGTTACCCTAAGAAGGGTGAGGTTCCCTTATATTTATAGGAAAAAGTATCAGTGAGATCACATAAGGAGGATAGTGTGGTAGTGGTTGGTTGATGTTCCATAGGTCAAGGAAGGGATGTCTGTGTGGATTTCCATCTTTCATGCTCATTCCGAGACTTTCACGCTCTTTACTTTGTTTTTTTTTGTGGCCAAATCAGAATATGGACTTTAACATCACATTGGGAACACAAGGTCCTTGCACATAGATTTTAGTCTTATGTTCAACTTTCAAACTTATGCATAACTCGGTTGGGGTTCTCGTAATTGTCTACTGAGTCGAATTATGGTCTCAAGCTGCTCAAATATGTCTATATGTGGCCTCAAGAAAGATTTAGTGCTGAAAATATGTTAAATAAATAACATCTATATGATATTCATGAAATAATGGACTTTTTGGAAATATAATTAGTATTTTCTTTATTACCCATTCACAGACTAAAAAAGTGATAATGTCATTCATGGATGTGCAGACTACCACCTCCTAAATGTGATGTGAAACCCTTTATATCATGATAATTATATATATAATTATATATAATTAAATAACAAGTTATTTATGATATAATGATCATTCTATAAAGATAAATTTTACTTACCATTTTTCCATAATGATTGTTGAAAAATGGGAACGTTACTCATGCATACGTATAACCTACTGTGTCTATGATTATAACATTGGTCCATTTTTCATAACCATATTTCATGATTGGCTTAAAAATAACAATTTATGCATGAATATGATAATTATTTTTTAGATGTTTATATATTGATCCCTATTACCATAGTTGAGCTACCAAAGTAGTTTTTGACACATAAACCAAATATTATCAAAACACAAAACGTAAAGTTAATTTTTATGTAATTTTTTACAACATTGTAATAAGTGAAATAAGAGTAAGGATAAACCTGAAAAAATTTCATAAAAATGTAAATAACTTTCATAAGTTTATTCTTTGAGAATATAAAGACACACATGAAAAGTTTGACTCAGTGTAGGGAATTCATCCCTATCTATTTTCATTGAAGTATTTCATGATTATTTGTACCATTATACATTTTTAAGATGTATATACATCCTCATTGAAATTATATGTCCATATTTTATCTATTCCTATGTTATTTAATTTTTCTTAAAATGTTAATATTTCATGGGTATTTTGATTTAAACATTCAAAGTGGTAAGAGATGCATTGGATGCTTAAATATTAAATTTTCAAATATTTTTATCCATGTCAATATTCATGATATTGTATTGTAGGTTTATTCAAATAAAGGTATTATACATTAAATTTTATTTTTATTTGAAATTTCATTCATGTGTTTTCAAAAAATAATCTTTTTACATGTTTTCTACCGAATGTTTTGACAAATAAAAAAAAGAATTTTCTATTATTGACACATACGGTGATAATGACATTTCCACAGCCATGGACCTTATTTTATTTTTGGATTCATTTGAAATATTTCATGTTTTCTTAAATGAAAAACCTTTCTTCCTTTTTTTTGTGTTTTTTTATTGAAAATTTCTTCCAAAATAAAAGTTTATTTTGTATTGAAAATGCAATTTTTTAAAGAAAATGGTATTTTAATATCTAAAAGTGATATCCATACATGTTTAAAAGAGTATTAAAAATGATTAAATGTTTTATTTCATGTTTTAGTTATTGGATATTATAAATGATGGGTGCACCTATATAGAATTGGGTGAGCTCATTATAACTTAAATGATGGGTATGCCCGGATAGTGCTCCAATACTTTTGGTATTGATTATATTATCTAGAGAATTATTTTAGATGTTGGATGTATGGTAATTCTAATATGTATAGGTTCTTTAAGGGTTATATAATGGTTCAATGTGATGATTATAATGAACTGAACATTTATGTATACAATTCCCCTCATTGATTTAATTTTATATCTTTTGTATATAGAAAACTCATGTACATCTTTTTTCTAATTGGTTATAAATGACTATTAAGTAAATTTACTATTGATAATATAGTTTTTGAATAGTGATCAACTAACTAGTATAAATATAGGGTTTTAACAAATCCTTTTGGCAAAGACAAAAGAAGTAATGGTATCAACCAGTAGGATTATATCCTATGAAGCCCATTTATCAAAGCCTCCGAGAGAGATAGAATTGTTGTATTTTCCATAGACCAAGACCAAGTTATGATCCAACAAATTAAGCAAGATCAAACCCATTTATGAGAGAAGTTCAATCTCATCGAGATCATGACCCAAACCTTGTTCACTGAATAACCCCATGAAAGACCCACCATTGTGCACATTACATAGAGAGTATACAGGTGTAGTAAAGAGATATATATCAAGACCCAAACAATAGGAAAATGTACATTATTTTTTATATAATATTTAATATATTTTCTTCCAATTATTTTTACTTTGTAAATGATTTTTAGAGCATAAATAGTATTTTTTTGTTAATATTCAAATTAAATTATGAAATACACTTTGATGAATTAATTGATTTTTGAAATAAATAATTATTTAATAAAATGTTAATATTAAATTAATTTTATTAAATATAAATGATCATATCATTTTTATGAAGTCCAATGTAATTTTTATTAGGGTTCAAAAATTGATATTGTCATAAAAAACCCCTTAATTTTCTATAAATGTTGGTTTTTAGTATAAAAGTAAAAATTAACATCTTTAAAAAATTATTTAGATAAAATGAATATTTTTTTAATCAATATGTCAAAATTATCCATCGGCTATTTTTTATAATTTTCTGAGATAGTTGAACTTTTGGGAAAAAATTAAATACCGTATAAATATAAAATGTGTTTTATTACATCATAATGTCCCAATAATGATGTTATAAATACAATAAAATGTATATTCGGCCAAATATATGTTTTACCTTTAAAAGAATTTAATTTTATGTTTATTTTAAAATTCCTTAGTGAATCCTTTAAGTCTTTTAATGTATTTTAATATTTTAAAATCAATTCTTTGAAAGTTTGACTCACCTCCACCTTAGCAAGGGTGTTATTTTATTATCTTCAACCCCTGGTCTTATAAAATTATTTATACCAATACCCATTTCTAGAAACCATGGGAAAAAACAATGGGATAGTTTGTGGTTTTGAATATTTTGTCTTGTAGTGCCGAAAACCAAAATATCAAAGAAATCCCCCTCCTTTCTTGTTTAAACTCACCCAAGATCCCATTTTTCTTCAGTAAAACCCCTTTATGATTACCACCCTCTTCCCTATACTCCCTAAAGTACTCCCAAGGCTCTCCCAAACTCTTAATAATCATATCCTAAGACTTTTGAGTCACATATCCAAGTAAGGGATCTTTACTTTCCTCCTCTCCTTTCAAATTCAAGCATCTTATTTGAAATTAGATCTTGTTATTTTAGTTAGTTGTTTTTTCATTTATTTAATATGATTAAATTGCTATTAAATTGATATTATTTGAAATTCATATATTTATACTATATCATTTTGAACTTTACCTAAGTCGTGACTATGTTCAAATTTTTTAAGGGATTTCTCTCCTCATCTATGAATTCAAGCACCTTCTATGAGATTAGTTCTTTGAATTTCAATTTATTGTACTTAAATTCAGTTTAAATCATTACCTTACTATACAATGGATGTTATTTTTATGTGGTATTATTTATCCCCCTCATTTGGACCCTTTACTAAGTCATTACTTTGTTGAAATTCCGTAACGGATTTCTCTCTTCACTTATGAATTCAAGAACCATCTTTGAGATTAGTTCGTTTAATTTTAATTTCCTATATTTACATTCATTTATAATAATTACCTAACTTCATAATGGATTTTAGTTGTATTTTGGACCATTCACCCCCCTCATTTTTACATTTACCTATGTCGTTACTATGCCAAACTTCCATAAGGGATTTCTCTCTTCTCCTTTAAATTCAAGCATTTTCTTTGAGATTTGTTCATTTAATTTCAATTTATTATTTTTAAATTCATTTTTAATAACTACCATACTTTCAAATGGATTTTATTTTTATGAGGTGTCATTTATTCCCCCTCATTTGGACCCTTACCTAAGCCTTTACTATACAAAAATTTTGTAAGGTATTTCTCTCTTCTCATTTCCATTCGAGCACTTATTTTATATTCTACTTCCTAAATTCAATTTTTAAATATTGGGATATGATTTATCATGATTCTCATACCTTAAATTTGATTTATAAATGATGATATCAAATTTTCACCCTCATAAATCCCCCTGTGATCCTTTATGTACACATGTTACCATGCCAAAATTTCATAAGGGTTCTTTTTCTTTCTCCATTTAATTCAAGACTCTTTATTATGTTACACCTTATATTTTCAATAACTTATATTAGGTAATATCCTTAAATGTCCATATTACTTTACATTTTATGTATAAATTATGAGATACCCATTTCTATCTCATTAACCCATTTTATGAATATCTATATGACGTTGTTATGCTACCAAAATTGTTCCATAAGTTTCCACACACAAAACATTATATAGTGAGTACCATACCCATTTATCTATCAAGGTTATTCATATTTATGAACATGTATTTATTTATTTTGGATCTATATGTTTATATTACACGTTTCATTGATCTTGTAATAAAATATTATGATTAATGAATCCATGTTGTATGATCTATGGGGCACATTTAAGCATGAAAACAAAAAGATTATGAAGGGTGTGCCTTGATAACTCTCCAATGCATTGGGAAATATATAGTATCATTATACATCATGTGAAATTAGCTTTGACTCATGAATATTCATGTACAATTATCTTTGAATCATTCTCCTACATGTTCAATGAGATTTCACTCATGCTCCTCCATGTACAATGAGCCATGACTCATGCTAATATCAAGTTTTATGTTATCTCAACATTTCCTATGTTATGATTATCATGATAAATCATGAATTTATATTCATGTTCATTATATGAGCCTTTGATATTTCTATTTTATAACATGTATTGTCTTCCTCGTGTTATGACATATTTATTCCCTTAATGGGCTTTTGAGTTCATCCATTTCTTATGTATGTCCTCAGGTTATCCCATATAGTGTTAAGTATGAAGGAATGTTGTGGTCATGTAAAATATGTTTTCAATAATGATGTTGATTTTCATTTTTTAAGTTGTTATGTAATGTACTTAATTTCCCATAAAAACTAGACCTCTCAATCTTTTAAGTTTTATTAAGTGTAATTTTATGTTATTAAGATTAACGTGGATGCCTCTCTCCCCAAGGATGGGCCTGTTGCACTCATCCTCCTGGCTCGAAATCATCTAGGGCAGATCATTGCATCAAAATATGAACCACATCATGCCTTCTGTGAACTGACTCTTGTTGAGGCCTATGCCATACTTGCAGGGATGATGCTCGATGTGGAAGATGGATAGGCCGATATCATCATCGAGTTTGACTGCCTTTCGGTTATCAATGCTATTAACCACGGTGATGCCAGACTTCAGGCCTTTGGCCTTTTCATCAGAAGAATCCGCTCACTGCGTCATAGCTTCTCTTGCTGCACCTTATACATTACCAAAAGGAAAGGGAAAAATGCGACTCATCAGCTGGTGACATCAGGGCCCTTCTATGTCAACCAACTATGGCTGGACAATTTCCCCTCTTGGCTCTTCTTATGTATGGTTGCTGATATTCGCCAATAATATAATCCTTCTTTCTTAAAAAAAAGAGCAGTTTTGTTATAGTTGGTATTAGAGGATTCATGTAGTTATGTTTGGGATTAGGATTATAAAACCCTATTGAAACCCCATAGGGATAATAATATGTTTAAGAAAACATCCATAAATATTGGTAAGTATAGAACAAGTGGTTTATCAAGAAAATACATCCCTATTAGAATAATACATGTGGATGTGGCTATGTCATAGATGTACATAGGAGTAACAACTCTGATAAGGTGTTTCAGGACTGACTTGGTGAAATTTGATACATGAAAATAGTACTTAATTCACACCTATTTTGACACTCCTTGGGGATATACTTTCATAAATTCATAAGCTCATTACAAACCATTATTAACGGAACAAATAAATGACTAAGAATATATATTAGGAACTAGATCATGGTTAACATAGATTGAATCCTAGAAATTCTTGTGTTAATTAGATAAATGTAATTTATATGTTATCAATTTAATGTCATTTTATTTCCCTTTATGTGTTTATATTTTTAAGATATCCATCCATAATATTTCTTTTATTCTATCCAACAGCTAGTAATATGTGGAACCGAGAAACAACCGATGTGAAGGGCAGTGTGATGACTGCCAAAATGAGATTCCCAATCAGATGGGAGCTCAATTAGTACATATTGTGATTATTCCAAACTAGTTATGAAAAATAAAAATTAAAAATTATAAAATTGTTGAATTCCAAAGGATGTTAAGGAAGGATGATATTACATATCGTGAATGACCATCTCATAAAGGTGATAAGGTAAAGAATACCCAATTTCATTTATGAAACAAGTTTGGAAAGAGACACCAAGGGGAATGTCACAAAGGGAATAAGAGATGCCTTAAGTGTGAAATATAGGGTATAATGTATCCATTTTCCATGGAAAATGGATAAGGTAATGGATGGAAATAATATTCAACCCAATGTACCTAATACAGTTCTATGTCGTAATTATGGAGAATTTGGGCATTCTCCATGATAATGCTCTATTCCAATGGTAGAGAAGCATGATGAGAATCAACAACCTCCAAGATCAAGGGATCTCAAAAAGTCCTATACTTAGATGGTTAATGTTTAATGAATTACATGTATCCAATGCTTCAAAGTAGTTTATGTCATATTTCATTTCAATTCATTCCCTATTAGCTTATCTTGTATGTTCTCTAAGAACATGGAGTCCCCATCTGAAATGATATTAAATCATTAGTGAAAACATCCATGAGTATTATATCACATGTTGAAGTTTATCTGAATGTTTTTCATGAAAATATTATAAGTCCCCATTTTATGGAATTCGATGCAATCATAGTCATGGAATGGCTTTCCATATATAGAGCCAACATAAATTGTTGTGAGAAGAAAATCACTCTTTTTATTTCAAATCAACCCTCAATTCTATACAAGTGAAAGGATAAGGATGAATCTTCTATAGAAAAATCATCTCAAGAGTGGATATTATTTCCCTAAGAGAAATAATATCTAGCTCAAATGATTGATTCTAGGGAAAGAAAAATTCTCTAAGACATGCATATTGTGTGGGAATTCACTGATGTGTTTCCCAAGGAATTACCTGGTCTTCCCCCTTGCTGAGAGGTTGAATTTTAGATTTAACTTATACCTGTGGAATTTACAATATCCAAAACATTGTATAGAATGGTTGTTGTGGAACATGAGGGGCTAAAGAAACATCTATAGGAGAATCTAGATAAAGGGTTTATATGCCCAAGTGCTTCATCATGTGGTGAACTAGTCCTCTTCATCATGAAGAAGGATGCGTCAATACACGTTTTCATTGATTATTGCGAGTTCAACAAAATCATGATAATGAACATGTATCCTTTTCCAAGAAATGATGACTTGTTAAATCAGCTATGTGGAGCACAATACATCTCCAAGGTAGATCTATAGTTGAGATATTACTAAGTAAATGTGAAGAAGGAGGATATCCCCAAAACTACTTTTCATACAAGGTATGGGCATTATGAGTTCATAGTGATTCATTTTAGTCTCACTAATGATCTATAAATATTCATTGAAATGATGAATAGGGTATTTAGAAATTACCTCCACAAATTTTTGGTTTTCTTTATTGATGATATTCTAATAAAATTCAAGACCAAGGAAGAGCATGAGGAGAATCTAAGCACTATTCTTAAAAATTGAGAATGGTGAATATCTATGGAATGTAAAGAAAGTGTAAGTTTTAGTTAAAATAAGTATCATTCATGGGGAATATCATCACAAGCAATGGGATATATGCGGGTCGTTCCAAGAAAAAATCAATTGAGTGATATCTGAGGCCAACATTTGGGACATATATCTATAGATTCTTTGGGTTAGATAGATATTATCAACAATTTGGGAGAAACTTCTCACAATTTTCAAACCATCTTACCAAGATAACTTGAAAGGGAGTCAAATTTTTTGGAATGATGAATTTAAATAAATCTTCAAGGAGTTGAAAAGGAGGGTTGTATGTGCCCCTATGCTCACACTACCCACATATGGGGAATTTTTCACGATTTTCACCATTGATTCAAAGAAGGTATTGGGATGTGTGATTATGAAAAATCAAAAATGTTTTCCCCACACCTCAAGGCATTTCAAAATTTAAAAGAAAAACTGCCCAAAAAATGATCCAGGGTTAGAAGATGTGATCTTTGCATTGAAAACATAGCAGCATTATCTCTTTGGGGAGAAGTGTGAAATATATACAGATCACAAAAGTCTCAAATATATATTCACAAATAAAGAGATAAATATGTTCCAATGAAGATGGTTAGAGCAAATCAAGGGTTATAATTTCTCAATCCACTACCATCTTGGGAGAGAGAACAAAGTGGTGGATTCTCTAAGTATAAAGGACCAATCAATTATATCATTTATGATAATAAATAAGGATATGATCTTATTATAATTGAAGAAGATGGAAATGAGAATCATAAATAAAAGAACATCATTAATTCTTTACAAATGATTTCTCAAACGTCTCTTTTGGAAATGTTAAAGGGTTTTAAAAAAGATGATATGGGGATTCAAAATAAAGTGGAAACTATCAGAAAAGGGAAATACTTGGAGTTAAATTTTTATGAGGAAGGAATTGTGAGATTTGGTTCAAGACTATGCATTCCATCAAATCCTGAGTTAAGGAAAGAACTTTTGGATGATGAATATTGTACAACTTTCTCCATTCACCCATGAAACACAAAGATGTGCCGAGATCTCTGAGAGCAGTATTGGTGGGATAATATGAAGAAGGAGATAGCTAAATATACATCAAAGTTCCTAGCACGTCAACAAGTGAACACTAAATGAAATAAGTCTAAGTGGATGACGCAACCATTACCCATACCAACATGGAAATGGGAAAACATCACCACATACATTTTCATTGGACTTTCAAAGACATCCAAAGAAAAAAAATGCTAGTAAGGTTGTAGTGGATCATCTTATAAATACTGCACACTTCATTTCGATTTGAGAGGATTTCTTGCTGGGTCAACTAGCACATATATACATCATAAAAGTGGAAAGGCTACATAGTGTACCACTATAGATTGTATCTGATCAAGATCCATAAATCACTTATAAGTTTAAGAAAAGTATCCGCCATGATCTAAACACTGAGCTGAACTTTAGTACAGCTTATCATCCTCAAACTGATGGAGAATCTAAGAAGACAATTCAAACACATGAGGACATATTGAGATCTTTTTTAATGGACTTCAAAGGCAGATGGGACTAACATATTTTGTTGTGGGAGTTATCTTACAACAATTGTTTCTGTTCAAGCATCCAAATGACCCCCTATGAATACCTTTACAGGATGATGTTTAGAACACTAAAATTTTCTGATTAAGTAGGGGAAAGAAAACTTCTAGGTCCAAAAATGGTTGAAGAAATGGTGTAGAAGTTTAAGAACATCCAGTAACACATCATAGATACTCAGAGTTGACAAAAGTTTAATGTTGAAAATAATCGATGTGACCTATAGTTCAATGTTAGAGACATGTTATTCCTCTACATATCTCCGTGGAAGTGAGTCAAGATATTTGAGAAGAAGGGAAAGTTTTTTCTAAGGTACATTTTCCATTTTTAGATATTTGATCACATCGGAGTAGTGGCATATCGATTAGCACACCCACAGTACCAATCGTAAGTACATGATGCATTCCATGTATCCCTATTATGGAAGTACATACTATACCCATATCATATATTCGACCTAGAGGTGGTACCATTGTAGAATTACCTTTCTGATTAGGATAAACTGGGGAAGATCTTAGACAGTAAGGAAAAAGTTAAACCAAATAATTCAATGCCCATCGTCAATGATTTTTGGAGAAACCATAAGTTTGAAGAAGAAACATGGAAATCGGAAGAGGTGGTGAAGAGGAGTTACCCTCATCTGGTCTAGTATGGGAAATGTAAATTTCTAGGGAGAAACTTCTTAAGGGGTGAAGGTTGTATTGACACGAACATTTATGAATAAAATTCCCCTTTTTGATTTAATTTAATGTCTTATGTATATAGAAAACACATGAACTTATTTTATAAAATTGGATTTAAATTAATGTTAGGTAACTTTATCATTGATATTATAGTCATTGAATAGTGATCACATGACTAATATAAATATAGGGTTTTAACAAATCTTTTTGTCATAGACAAAGGAAGTGATGGCCTCAACCTGTAGGATTATACCCTATGAAGCCCATTTATGGGAGCGTCTAAGGGAGATATAATTCTTAGGCTTTTCCCTGGACCAAGCCTATTCTGAGATCCAATAACTTAAGCATGATCAAAACTGTTTACAGAAGATGTTTAAGCTCATCATGATCATGACAGAAACCATGGGCACTGAACGACCCCATGAAAGCCCCACTATCGCGAACCTTACTCTTAGGGAATACGATGGTGTTATAAAGGAAAAAATTTCAATACCCTAGCAATTGGAATATGTAAATTATTTTTTTATAGAATATTTAATATATATTCGTTCAATTATTGATACTTTGTAAATAATTTTTAAAGCACAAATGATTTTTTTGGTTAATACTGAAATTAAATAGAGAAATCTATTTTGATGAATTAATGGATTTTTAAAATAAATAATAATTTAATGCAATATTATTATTCTTAAATTAAATTTATTAAATATATATGATTGTATAATTTTTATGAAGTCAAGTGTAACTTGTATTTGGGTTCAAAAACTGTTATTGTCAAAAACCCGTCATTTTCAATAAATGTTGGTTTTTATTTTAAAATTGAAAATTCAAATATTTAAAAAATTATTTAGATAAAATGAATATTACTTCTGAAATCAGGATGTCAAAATTATCTAATGGTAAATTTTTCAAAATTTTCTGAGATAGGAAAATATTTAGGTGAAAATTAAATACCGTATAAATATACAATGTATTGTAGGACACCATAATGTCCCAATAATGATGTAATAGATAAAATAAAATGTATATTATAGAAAATACATGTTTTATATTTAAAATAATGTGATTTTTAGTTTATTTTATTTATATTATAAATCCTTAGTGAATCCTACAAGACTTATCATATATTTTAATATTATAAAATCAATTCTTTGAAAGTGTGACTTGCCTCCACATAAGCAAGGTAATTTATTTATTATCATAAACCCTTGGCCTTATAAAATAATGTATACAACTTATGTTTTCCAAAAACCATGGGAAAAACTATGGAGTGGTTTTTGGTTTTAAAAATTTTATTATGTAGTTTTCAAAACCAAAATAATAAAGAAATCCACCTCCTTTCTTATATAGACCCACCCAAGACCCAATTTATCTTCACTAAAACCACTTTAAGGTCATACTTCTTCTTCCTTATACTCTTTAGAGTCCTAAAAATTCATCCGCAAACTCTCAATAAGACTCTCTTAAGCCTTTGGAGTCACACATCCACGTAATGGATCTTCATTTTCCTCCCCTCCTTTCAAATTCAAGCATCTTATTTGAAATTAGTTCTTTTAATTTCAATTGGATATTTTTTAATTCGTTTATTATGATTACCTTACTATATAATTGATATTATTTCACTACTAGAAAAACAGGTATTTGCGACGGGGCATTTACGACGGGATCCCGTCGCAAATGGCTTTTTGCGACGGGGGCCCGTCGCAAATAGCCCATTGATGAAAACGCCGTCGCAACTACACTTATTTGCGACGGGCCAGTCGCTAAAGCCTTTTTTGCGACGGTCATTCTCCCCGTCGCAAATAGTATTCTGTATTTTTGTAAAAAACTTTTAAAATAGTTTTAGCGACGGTCCCGTCGCAAATACCTTTGGCGACGGTACCGTCACAAAAACTATTTTTTAAAAAAAAATAAAAAACTATTAATAATACTAGTATTTGCGACGGGCATCGTATCCCGTCGAAAATACTATCTTTTAAAAAAATAAAAAACTATTAATAATACTAGTATTTGCGACGGGTATTGTATCCCGTCGCAAATACTATAAAAAAATAAAAAAAAATAAATTATTAATAAATTATTTTAATTAATATAATAATAGAATTATAATTTACAAATGAAAATAATAAATTATTTTAATTACTATAATAATAGTAGAATTATAATTCAAAAATAAAAAATAATAGAATATTAATAAATGATTTAATTAATAGAATAATATTACAATTATAATTCATAAATAAAAAAAATATTAATAAGTTATTTGAATTAATATAAAAATAATAGAATTATTTTACATTCAAATATTAAAATAATTCAAGTATTACAAAAAATATAATTAAATTATAATATTATAAAATTTTAATATATATATAAAATTTTAATATATATATATAAAATTTAATATTATAAAATATAAATAATATTATTATTCATATTAATATTGTTATTTAAAAATATAATATTATTAATATTTTATAATGAGACAGAAACTACAAATAGAAAAGAAATATTTTGATTTCACAAATTTTATAACAGAAATACAAACTCTAATCTGAAGGAGGGGGGAGGTGGGTGATCTGCAGATGGTGGTGGAGGAAACTCCATTCCTAAAGCATGAGTGAGTCGGCGCATGTACTCCATCTGCTCCTGATGCTGCTGCTGCCACCGACTCGCCTGCTCCTCGTACAGCTACTGCTGGCGTCGACGCTCCTCCTCATGCTGCTGACGCATCTGCTCCTGCTCCTGTCGGAGACTCTCTATCTGTGCAGTATGAGATCGCAACTGATCATCATACTGTGTAGAAGAAGATGCACGAGCTCCTCTCGAGCTGGACGCCGACATCGCAGCACTGCCATAATAATCTCCAGGAGTCAGTCGAGAGCCGATACCAACTACCCAGCCCTTCTTGAAGGCATACTGGGTGGCCTGCATCCATGCCGCCTCATCAAACTGACGGGCAGTGGTCTGATCTGATGACTCAGCCTGACTCTCAGGCCGGGCCTGTGCCGCTGCGGCCTCATATGACTCCTATAGTTGCAATTTAAAATTAAAATTGTGAATATATTATATGCAGTTAATTTTTAAACTTGAAAACAAATAATACTGACCACGATGTGATGCTGACGATCACCTCTGAGCTCCCCAGTAGCAGGATCACTATACATCCTCCGATATACGTCGTACTCTGTAATATCGGGATGCTCGACAGCCTATAAGAATAAAAAATAAACTGTTAATATTTATAGTTATATAAAATATTTATAAATAATGTACGTACCAGATGTTGTCTATGAGTACTGAAAGAACGACTCCCAGCTTGATGAGTCACCTCCTGTCTCCCCCGATTCTGCCTCCCCACCGATGATCTCCTCTGAAAGGCACCACTCAACCAGTGCGCACATAATCCATCCCATACATGGGATGAAATATACTCTGGTCGGTGTGCTCTACATGACTCCTCAAAATCTGACACTCCTGCTTTCTTCATCGCAGATTTTCTTAAATTGTGCAAAAACTGACGAAGGCGATCATGCATGGCCACCTCCCATGCCTCGTGGATGGCATCATGCATGGTATCCTCGATCGGATACCATAAACCCTACAAATAAATAAAAATATCAAGTTAGAAATGAAATAATTTTCAAAATAAAAATTATTTATTTACGTACGTACCAACCAATGGCCGAACATGTCCTGCTGCACATCAATGGGAATCTGCTCCCATGTGGTCCACGGCTGAGAGAAATAGTTGCGCAAAATAGCGCTGCCCTGTCCGACTGCTATATGCGGAAAACTGAAAAAATAATAAACATTTATTATGTGAATAGATTAATGAAATCTTAGTCAAATTCACAGGTTATCACACAGGTTATCACACCTCCGTGTGCGTGGATCAAACCCAAGACGTGGACGTCGCTCGGGGACGGGGTCAGGAATCATCAATCGTGCAAGACCGCGCCCCCTCCGCGTACTCCCTGGAGCGCCTGCAGGCCGAGGGTCATCTTCCAGCAACTCATCCGCATCGAAAGGCAGGTCAGCATCCGTCAACTCACGAAATGTGTCGTCGTCCATCTGAAATAGAAAATGTTAATGTTAGAAAATAATTGATAATTACTATTATATATACATATATACATATTATGATTGTATATAAATACCATGGAATGCTATCAGTGTTCATCTTCATCATCATCTTCATATATGTCAATGTCATCTTCATATTCCTCCTCAACATCATCGATATCCATTCGAGTTACAGTTGCTTCATCTCTTACCGTTTCAAATTCATATGTGACATCATTAACATCATCGTCATCACCGACTCTTAAATGTGGGGTGTCGTCATCGATACTCATGTCTCTTTGTAAAAAAGATTGATTTTGAGTACTCTCTTGAAAAACTTCAATTCTTTGCACATTAGTGAAAGCACATTCACTTTGACTAAACTGATTGTCTCGAATTTTGATTTCTATTACACTCCACCAATCAGTCAAGTCTCTTGATGTTGCAGAATACTTTGCATAATAAACTTGATATGCCTGTTGAGCCAATAAGAATGGTTCATTTACTGTGAGAACACTTTTACATTTAATATCGATGATTCCATGAGTCGGATGAACACGCACGCCTCTCTCTGTATCCAACCACCGACATTTGAACATGGTTATGTAATGTTGTCCAAGATAACAGAGTTAAATGATTTCATCAAGTATGCCATAAAAGTCAACTTCATTTTCTCGATGATGAGATCCTCTCAAGCTAACTCCACTGTTCATTGTTTTTTTCGATTCCCCATATGCATGTGTGTGGAATCGAAATCCATTCACCACATATGCATTATAAGTTTTAACAAGTTTGGAAGGTGGGTTACTCAATACACACAACCGTTTGTCAATTTTATCAGCATGTTGAGACACCTGAAATTTTTTGAAATAATTATCAATATAGTAAACTATACATTGAATGAGTTTCTAAAAGATAAAGAATTTATGTTACCAGTTTTTGAAACCACTGAGAGAAATTTTTCAGTCGACGTTCTTCGAGAGCAGTTGCTGTAATTTGTGGAATTTTTTTCTTGATATGATTATCATACAACCTATAAAAACCAAAGTTATTTACTGTAACATAAATGATAGAATAAGTGATTTAAAAACTTACAGTACAACTGATGTCATCTCTTCACAGTTGAGAAAAACATACGTATGAGCTCTCTGATGTTCATCATCTGAAAGCCAGCGTTCATAAACTCCACCAAAACCAAGCTCTGACTGGTTGAAAATAGATAATTGATTGTCGATTTCATCAATATTCCTCTCATTCCGTCCCATTCAGTTGTGTTTTGAAGGATACTCAGATTCAAAATAATGGGAGCAGAAAAAAGATATTTCCTCTTGCAAATAAGCTTCTGCAATAGATCCTTCAACAGATGCTTTGTTACGTACATTTCTTTTCAATTTTTGCATGCATCTTTCAAATGGGTACATCCATTGAAACTGTACCGGACCTCCACATTTGGCTTCATATGAAAAATGTAACATCAAATGTTCTATTGAGTCGAAGAAAGACGGCGGAAATATTTTTTCCAGTTTACATATAATTACAACAACATCTTTTTAAAGTTTTCCTAGAGCATCATAATCTGCCATAGCCGCACAAATTTCCCGAAAAAAATGAGACATGTCTGTTATGGAATCCCAAATCACAGAATTCAACAGACCTCTTAATCCAATGGGTAGAAGTCTCTCAATTATAACATGACAATCATGACTTTTTAATCCAGTAATATGACCATTCTTTACACATCTACCCAAATTGGAAGCACAACCATCTGGAAGTCTCAAATCTGCAATCCACTGACAAAATAATAAACGGTTTTCTTTAGACAGTGTATAAGCTGCTTTTGGTTTCAGTAACCTTTCTATTTTGACATTCTCAAATAGTTCCAATTCTGGACGCCTGCAAATTTGGGCAAGATCTAAACGTGCATTTACATTGTCTTTGCTCTTTCCTGGCGTATCCAAAACTGTATGAAACAAATTATCAAAACAGTTCTTCTCAATATGCATGACATCTAACATGTGGCGGACCAACAAATCAGACTAATATGGCAAATCCCAAAATATGCTACGTTTAATCCAATTGTGTTCTTTCCCAAAATATGCTACGTTTAATCCATATGCGGTCATCTAATAATGACTGTTGATGACCTCGTTGTTCCATATTTTTCTATAAAATATAAAAGCATTACTGGTTTTGAATAATTTGTTAGAAAAAACACTCAAGCAAGGATTGAATATATTGAGAATAAATCAAAACCTGTTACAAATATTGATAATTTTAATATTATATTGATTTTTTATTTTTTTTAATAATACTAATATAATTTTTTTCATAAATATTAATTATATAAAAATAACATCATTACCTTATTAGTATATTTTATTATTAATATTGAAATAATATAATTTTCTATATTATATACAATTCTCCTTTCATCTGTGTGTTTCACATTCTGTCTCCACATGTAATATTGGCATTCACTTTCACCTCTCCATTGGCGAGTAGGTTGATAATTTTGAAAAAGAATGCCAATATTACATGTGGAGACAGAAAAAACACAGAAGAAAAGAGAATTGTATATAATATAGAAAATTATATTATTTTAATATTAATAATAAAATATACAAATAATGTAATAAGGTAATAATTCCTAATTATTGGTAATTATTTCAAATTATTGGTAATTATTCCAAATTATTGGTAATTATTCCAAATTATTGGAAATTATTCCAAATTATTGGTAGTTATTCATCATTTTTGGTAATTATTCCTAATTATTGGTAAATATTGGTAATTATTGGTAAATATTGGTAATTATTGGAAATTATTGGAAATTATTGGTAATTATTGGAAAATATTGGTAATTATTGGTAATTATTGGAAAATATTGAAAAATATTGGTAATTATTGGTAATTATTGGTGATTATTGGTAATTATTGGTGATTATTGGTAATTATTACTTATTATTGGTAATTAATACTAATTATTGGTAATTAATACTAATTATTGGTAATTAATACCAACTATTGGTAATTAATACTAATTATTGATAATTAATACTAATTATTGGTAATTAATAATAATTATTACTAATTATTGGTAGTTATTACTAATTATTCCTAATTAATACTAATTATTCCTAATTATTACTAATTATTACTAATTATTGTTAATTATTACTAATTATTACTTATTATTCCTAATTATTACTAATTATTACTAATTATTACTAATTATTATTAATTATTACTAATTATTACTAATTATTAGTAATTATTGCTAATTATTACTAATTATTGCTAATTATTATTAATTATTACTAATTATTAGTGATTAGTGATAATTATTAGTAATTATTGATAATTATTAGTAATTATTACTAATTATTGGTAATTATTACTAATTATTGGTAATTATTACTAATTATTAGTAATTATTACTAATTATTCGTAATTATTACTAATTATTCGTAATTATTACTAATTATTCGTAATTATTACTAATTATTCGTAATTATTACTAATTATTCATAATTATTACTAATTATTGGTAATTATTGGCAATTATTGGTAATTATTGGCAATTATTGGTAATTATTGGCAATTATTGTTAACTATTACTAAATATTGGTAATTATTACTAATTATTGTTAATTAATACTAATTATTGTTAATTATTGGTAATTATTACTAATTATTGGTAATTATTACTAATTATTACTAATTATTGGTAATTAATACTAATTATTGGTAATTAATACTAATTATAGGTAATTATTACTAATTATTGGTAATTAATACTAATTATTGGTAATTATTACTAATTATTGAGATTTTTTTCTAATTTTTCCTAATTTTTCTTAATTTTTTCTAATTTTTCCTAATTTTAGGTATTTATTACTAATTATTACTAATTATTTCAAATTATTGGTAATTATTGCTAATTATTACTAATTATTGCAAATTATTGGTAATTATTGCAAATTATTGGTAATTATTGCTAATTATTGGTAATTATTGGTAATTATTGCTAATTATTGCTAATTATTGGTAATTATTGGTAATTATTGGTAATTATTGGTAATTATTGGTAATTATTAGTAATTATTTGTAATTATTGGTAATTATTGGTAATTATTCGTAATTATTGGTAATTATTGGTAATTATTGGTAATTATTGGTAATTATTGGTAATTATTCCTAATTATTACTAATTATAAATAATTATTACTAATTATTCCTAATTATTCCTAATTATTACTAATTATTACTAATTATTACTAATTATTCCTAATTATTACTAATTATTCCTAATTATTCCTAATTATTCCTAATTATTCCTAATTATTCCTAATTATTTGTAATTATTGGTAATTATTGGCAATTATTGGTAATTATTACTAATTATTACTAATTATTGGTAATTATTGGTAATTATTACAAATTATTACAAATTATTGTTAATTATTGGTAATTATTCCAAATTATTGGTAAGTATTACTAATTATTGGTAATTATTACTACTTATTGGTAATTATTACTAATTATTACTAATTATTCTTAATTATTGATAATTATTGATAATTGTTCTTAATTATCCCTAATTATTACTAATTATTACTAATTATTGATAATTATTGATAATTATTCCTAATTATTACTAATTATTCCTAATTATTCCTAATTATTCCTAATTATTCCTAATTATTCCTAATTATTCTTAATTATTCCTAATTATTCCTAATTATTCCTAATTATTCCTAATTATTCCTAATTATTTGTAATTATTGGTAATTATTGGCAATTATTGGTAATTATTACTAATTATTACTAATTATTGGTAATTATTGGTAATTATTACTAATTATTACTAATTATTGTTAATTATTGGTAATCATTCCAAATTATAGATAATTATTACTACTTATTGGTAATTATTACTACTTTTTGGTAATTATTACTAATTATTACTAATTATTGGTAATTATTACTAATTATTACTAATTATTGATAATTATTACTAATTATTACTAATTATTGGTAATTATTACTAATTATTACTAAATATTCTTAATTATTGATAATTATTGATAATTGTTCCTAATTATTAGTAATTAAATGAATAATTACCAATAATTAGGAATAATTACCAATAATTACAAATAATAACATTATTAGTATATTTTATTATTAATATTAAAATAATATAATTTTCTGATTTATATACAATTCTCCTTTCATCTGTGCGTTTTCTATCTCCACATACAAATAATACATGTGAAGACAGTAAACACATAGATGAAAAGAAAATTGTATATATATAAAAAATTATATTAATTTAATATTAATAATAAAATATACTAATAATGTAATAATGTTATTATTCCTAATTATTGGTATTTATTACTAATTATTAATATTTATTCTTAATTATTAAAAATTATTACTAATTATTCCTAATTACCATTAACTATGAACAATACTAATAATTTAAATTTATTAAGTAAGAAAACAATATAAACATAATTAAATTACAACTAATTAAGAATAATTGAAACTAATAAAAAATTAAAAATAAATATTAAATTAAAATGAACATAAATACCTTGAAAATTGATCTGCTCTGATCGTTCTTCAAAACTTTAATATCAGCTCCGAAGAAAAAAATTAAACTGAAGAAAAACTCAACTTTAGAAACACAAGTTTGAGTGCAGGAGAAGGTAGAGAATGAGAATGATTTGAAAAAAAACGGATGGGGGTATTTATAGGTTAGATTAGTTGCGACGGGCCCATTTGCGACGGGTACCGTCGCAAATACCTTAGCCCGCATTTATTACGGTCAACGGGTAAATAGTTATTTGCGACATGACCCGTCGCAAATAACATACTATTAGCGACAGGAAAATATTCCCGTCGCAAATATCTTTTACCGCCGCCGGTCATTTGCGACGGGAATATTTTCCCGTCGCTAATAGTTTTCCCGCGATTTGGCGCGCATCGCGGGAAAACTATTTGCGACGGGGAAAGCAATCCCGTCGCAAAAGCCTATTTATTTGTGACGGGTAAATACCCCCGTCGCAAATAAGATTTTAACGGGACTATTTGCGACGGGATTTATTCCCGTCGCAAATACCCATTTTTCCCGTAGTGTTTGAATGGGAGACCATTTACACTCTCTCATTTTGACCCTTACCTAAGCCATTACTATGCTGAAATTCCATAAGAGATTTCTCTCCCCACCATTGAATTCAAGCTCCTTCTTTGAGATTAGTTCATTTAATTTAAACTACCAGTATTTAAATTAATTTTTCATCAATAAATTATTTTGAAAATAGATTTTATTTTTATGTGGGATCATTTATTCCTCTCATTTGGACCCTTACCTAAGCTGTTACTATGCCGAAATTCGGTAATGGATTTCCCTCACCTTTGAATTCAAGCACCTTCTTTGAGATTAGTTATTTTAATTTCAATTTCCTGTATTTACATTCATTTTTAATAATTTCATTACTATCCAATTGATTTTATTTTATTGTATGTTAATTTATCCCCCTCATTTGGACCCTTACCTAAGTCGTTACTATGCAGAAACATTATAAGGGGTTTCTCTCATCTCCTTTGAATTCAAGCACCTTATTTGAAATTAATTCTTTAAATTTCAATTGAATATATTTACATTTATTTATAATAATTACCTTAAAGTAAAATTGATGTTAGTTTTATAAGGTATCATTTATTACCCCTCATTTGGACCCATACATAAGACGTTACTGTGCTGAAATTTTGTAATGGATTCCTCTCTTCTCATTTCCATTCACGCACTTCTTTTATATTATGCTTCTTAAATTACATTTTCATTTTTTGGGATATGATGTTATATGATTCACTTAAATTTAATTTGATGTATAAATGATTATATCTTCCTTTCACTCTCAATAATCCCCTTATTATCCTTAATGCACATCCGTTACCGTGACAAAATTTCATAAGGGTTGTTTTTCTTTCTCCTCTTACTTCAAGACTCCTTATTATATTACACCATCTATTTACAAATACATATGTTGGGTAATGTCCATACATGTACCTATTAATATCCATATCATGTCTAAATTATGAGATACCCCTTTTCTCTCTCATTGTCCCATTTTATGAATTTTTTTATGACATCGTCATGTAGCCCAAATTACATCATGATTTTCTATGAAAAACTCATTGGGTAGTGAATGCCATAATCGTTTCTATATCAAGGGTATCCACCTTTATGAACATATAATTTTTGATTGTGGATATATATGTATATATTTAAAATTTACTTAATCGTGGAATAAATTATAATGATTAATGAATCCATGTTGTATGATCTATGTGGGGCACTTAAGCCTAAAAATGAAATGATTATAAAGGGTGGTCCCTGATAGAGCTCTAAATCATTGGGTAATGTTTAGTATCATGATACATCATGTGTAATGAGCTTTGACTCGTGATCCTTCATGTTTAATGATATTTGACTCATTATGACCCATGCTCCTCCATGTGCAATGAGCCTTGACTCATACTAATATCATGTTGTATGTTGTTGCCACATTTCATAAGTTACTATTATCATGCTAAATCATGCCTTTATATTCATGTTCTGAATATTCTCCTATGATATGTCTATTTTATAACATGTATTTTATCCCTCATGTTATGTCATTTTTATTACCTTATTGGCCTTTATATCACACATATTTTGTATGTATGTCCTCATGTAATCCTATGTAGTGTTAAGTAGGAAGGAATATTTTGGTCTTGTAAATTAAGTTCTAAATAAAGGTGTTGATTTTCATGTTTTAAGTTGTTATGTAATGTACCTATTTTTCCAAAGAAACTATACCTATCAATTTTATGATTGGTATTAACTTCAATGTTTTGTTATAAATCGTGTTTAAATATTCAATAAAGAGAATGGTTGTTATAATGATGCCCCAAGGTACCTACAAGAATATTCTTTGTTTTATAAGGATTTTTCATGAAAATAATTTTTTTTAAAGGTAAAAGAAATGGTATTTATTAAATAATTATATTTCCCTTTTGGATAAAAATTAATGTTTTCAAGTAAGGTTTTTCATGAGTTTAATATTTATCAATGGACTAATGGTTTTCTTCTTTTTATATCTCTTATTGATATTTTAGTTGTCATACCTTGTTTTTAAATGTTTTTAATAGGACTTAATGAAGAATAAGGGATTTGAAGATGTTAATTTGAATTTCATGAAGTTTTTTCATAAAATATATCATGCATAATTTTTAAATGTTTTTATATGATGGGAAAAATGGACACTGATTGGGAGTATCCACATTGTATTTTATAGTTTTGTTATGTATGAGTTATGGTATTATAGTCTAAAACTCTAAACCTGAAAATATAATCAACGTTAAAGAAATTATTATTTTTCTAAAACTCGAGATTATATAATTTTTATGTTCGGGCCTTATATTTGACAATATTGAAAATAAAATAAGGAATTTAATTCATCTGTATATGATATTTAGAAAATAAAGAAGGAATAAAAATTGAATTGTTTTTGGTTTACTATATTTATAGGTGCAGTTTTGAAAATAGTTTAATGAGACTAATATAGTTCTCTCAAAGGAATAAAAATAAAAAATGTGAGTTAGATAAAAACAATACCTCTTGGGTAAGAAGGATAAGTTTTCAAAATAGTACTAATTAGAAAACTAGTAGGGTTTTAAATATGGTGAGAATAAAAAAGGAGTGCCTAAAGTTGAGATAGTGTGATCTCAGTAAAAAAAATACATATTCAAGATTCAAATGGAGGGAAATAAAAGATAAATATCATTTCCTATATTTTAGGCGGTTTTCTTCTATAAAATAGTTTTTCTTAATCTTTCAGTGATGAGTTTGCGGGAAGAATATTTGAATTGAGTGTCTCATGTGAATAGATTCTCAAATATCACAGATCAATGTTGTATATAGAGGATAGACTACATATAATATGCTCAGAGAATTTAAGGAAGTCATAATGACTTATTCATTGAAGAAGTGGGTCAATTTTTAGGGTGTAGAGTCTTCCTTGGATATAATTTCTTATCTACTTCAAGAAGAGGAGGAGATAAAGACTAATTTTTGTGGTACTAGCTTAAAAGAATATAGTGGGATATGGAATAGTTCACATGTGTAATATTATTAACTACTTGGACTATTTAATATGGATAGAGAGTGGGTTAGGATAATAATATGTCACTTCGAATTATATTGATAATAAGATTCATAGTGGAAAATCTATAGACCATGGTAATAACCAGCTTTTGTAAGGAATGAGAATACATTGAAACTGAACCAAATTAAAAACCAAAGTTCCATCTATACTGATTAATCTACAATGAATATAGGTTTATGATATTTTAAATAAAGAAATATCTATCATATATAACTAGTATATAAGGTTAAGAACTAAATGGGTTTTGAGTATTAAAAGGAGAAATTGTTTTTTATAAAATAATTTGATGACACCTTATTCACCCAACACTCTTGTGTGTCTATATGATCCTAAAATTAATTTAAAAAAATGAATAATAAGGATGAAATAATTCATTTTAATTATTGTTTGAATCATCTTTTTTTCCATTAATATATTACAGTGGTGTTTTATATGTAGAATTTAGTTTGGTATATTTCTTATAGTTTTATTTGAATATTAATGAAATAGTGTCTAAGATTTTTACCTCATATTTTCATTATTTTGATTTAAAATTATTTAACCCACCAACCCTTTGACACCAAAAAACCTTGAAAAATACCCTAGGATTAAAAATAATTATGGCTCATTGTGTAGAGAAAGGATAAATATTTAGTATAAAGATTCATTATAGAGTTTTATGTAAAAAGAACATAATTTGGTGACTTTAATTTATTTTGTTAATAATTTTCATTTCATTTCAAGTAAAAATTATTCAATTGGTTGAGAATTTTTATTTGAGTGGCATGCTATGAAAGTTGAATATTTTGGAAGGTTGGATTTCTATAAGATTTTTTATTTTGAAAAAGGACCTCATATATAATAATCCTTCTGGAGTAGTTAAATAGGAAGGTTTTATACATTATGGAATCAATCAAACTATGAAAAAAAAAGTATATAATAATGATAAAAACCTTATTTATGGGTCATACCATACATAAACTATTTAGACTAATGTGTATGAATTTTTATAATGATATGTAATATCTTCAATTGATGTATAAGGAATTTTTCTTTGGCACTGAAAATACTCATAAGATCTTCACTAGAAAATATATACGACTGATTTAGTGGATATATGATGATTCAACCTTTTCCATAAAAGATAAATGGTTTATAAATAATTAATTAAGAAGCCTTACAATTGGTTCAGCTAATACATGATATTTCTCCAACCTAATACATAAGAGTTACCATGTATCCTAGTGAACATAATATATTAGAGTTTTTCATTATAAGGGGAGTGTCAAGATCCCATGTGATACATAAAATATTTATTACTAAATTATATTCTTTACATAGGATATGTAATTTTCTCATTCCGGTATATAAAGAATTTGATTTTTCCACTAAGTTGATTTGTAGAGTCACATTTGATATATAAGAAACACTGTGAGGATACATAAGGTTTCATATTTTTCATTAGGGATAATTTAAGTTAAGATGATATGAAATATCATATTTTGTATACATGAAAGTTTTTACTAAATATAATTCCATCCAACCTTCTCATGTATGTTTTTATACTTTTAAAAATCTAGAAGAATTGAAGCTTTGTGGAATGCATCCTGATAATATGGGGCCCATTCAAATATATCAACATCTTCAAATGACCATATGTACAAGTTAAATGTAAAATAAAAGAAAAATATAATGAGGAGTAATTTAAGGGGGTACTAAATATAATAAAATATTTAAAGGAATTAGAAGTTTGAGAAAAACATAGAAGCATTCTTCTGCATGGGAATATCTTACTATTTGAATTATACCCATGTGGAGGAATCCACTTACTTAATATGAATTCATAGAGACCAATAACCTAAACACCCAAATCATTTTTTTGTAATATTAATAAGCTTCATCTTATCTATTTTAGAGGATTCATAGTTCATAATCCTATAATCTTGGATAAAGTTGTAAATTAGTTTATGATTTACTGTAGTTTTATTACTATGAATAATTATAAATTTTAAACGATGCTCTTTCCCTCTCTCTCTCTTATATCATTTTATTTTTTTCATTACATTTTGACCTCTAATATTTATGATGGTGAAGAAATAACTGGGATAATCTCCTTTAGTAAGAATCTAGTGATGAATTGGAGTATTTTTTCATTCACGTCTTATTGTCTTTTATCTAAATTCACCCTTTTTATGATAACCATAAGTGAAGAATGGGGATTGTGTGTCCTCAATATATTTTTCTTATTATTTACTTATTATTTTTCACTATTATCCTGCCATTTACTTGATCATCCAATAATGAGATGGATCGATGATAGTTAAGTGTAGAATGGGTGAGATTTCATACTGAGAATATGGGTTGGGGGTTTTCTCAATTGAGGATACCTCTAGATTTATAACTAAGGAGAGTGTTCTTGGTGATTTTTAGGTACATTGTATATTCAAAATGAAGGTAAAGGTAAGTGACCACACATACACTATAGTGTGATCATTGAGTTCAAAAGAGACTAACAACGAGGAAATGAAATTTTATCCGGGGTAATTTTCCTTGGAGAATATACATTCATTCTAACTTTATTCATGTATATTTTCATTTACATACTTATATTATTCTTCCATTCCATTTTTAGGACATCCATATTTCATTATTTTCATTTATATTAAAAATAGAAAAAATTGAATATGTTAATTGAATAGTGATTTGTCTCAAATGGGATACTTGAGAAAAGTCCCTAGATAGCCACTATGTTATACTATGAGTAATATAAATATAATTTTGTACCACCCAATTTTAGGTGTTTCAAGATGATACTGTTTTATTAAGAATCCAATCTCATCCAGATATATCATGTTCCATTATTGGATTTCCCCTAAGAGGATATTTTTAAAATATCATGAAGTGGTTAAACATCATTTCTTGCTCCTCTAATGTTTCCCTTTAGTTGAAAAATTATAAACTCTCTAAAAAATGATATCTTAAAAATCGTAATGAATTTGATGATATAAAAAATTATTCATATACTTCTATTGTGGGTAGTTTAATATATTGAGGTGGAGAAAAATATAATACCATTGAGAAATTGGGTTAAATAAGTAGTTGTCTTTTTAAAATTTTATTCCCTTATAAATAAACCATTTTAACATGTTAGAGTTTCAATCTACTCAACTTTTTATATCAGACTCACCCATAGGCAATGATAATAAATATACAATGAAAGGCACACAATTTTAACCAGTTTAGGTACCAATGAGGGTACCTACTATTTTATATGTTTGGAATCACCTGATACACATATTTTATATTAATCTCTATCAAAAATACAATTTTGGGTTGGGAAGGAATCACCCTTAACCCAATAATGGAAGGAAATAATCACCCTTAATCCCAATAATAATTCTATACCAATTCAAAAAATTTACAAATTACTCGCTTAAAATTTTCAACCTGAGAAAGATATCTTCAACCTATAGCTTCTTTGTCTATAATAAATATCTTCTTCTAAGACTTTATATAAGAAATATTTTAGCTTCTACTCCAACCATAATCTTCTAGAACTTTGTGTCTAATACTTATTATTTGAAAACTTTTAAGTTTTTGGAACTTATTCTTACAATGTTCTTATTAAAATCCCTAAAATATTATAATTTTCAACAATATCTTCAAACAAACATACTCTCATATATATAACCATAACACCTCTTAAAATTTAGGAGAAATAATGGACTCAAAATATGAAATTACCACTCAAACATTTAATAGTTTGACCTCATTCAAAAACTTCAAAGTAATCAGTGTCAAAATACATCACTTAAAGATCCAATAATATCAATGTCAATGATATTACTGAAATCTTGTCTAGGATCGTCAATATTTATTTATGAAATTTTAATATTGAAAGAATAACTCAGGGACATTCAAAATTTTATAGTTTATAAAAATAAAACTAAATCCATCTATAAATATTAATTTTTCTCATTCTATAGTTCTTTTTATGAACTCCTTAATATGATAAATCTATATCCAGGCTTTTGAAAAAGATTCCTTAAGCCACTAGACTGCATAAAATTATATCTTGAGATCTTTATATATTTCATTTATCTATATGATAGCTTTGAATTTCTCTATTTAAAGGATTTTTCAATTCTCTGTCTAATGGGATTGTAAATATATGTTACGTCACCTTCATAATTCTTCATCTAGTAAATATCTTTAAATATCCATCTAATAGAAACCATAATTATCTATATAGTAAAACTTTGTAAAAGTCCATTATGTGTAATTTATAAAAGTATGTGGCTAATGGTATTTGTAAAAGACAATATAATGAACATTTTGTAATGCCCCGACCCCAGTTACCCAGAGTTGGTGCTTTATTACATAGCATTGGCATGATACAAGGAATTATTTTCTAAACGACCGATCAGTTTTGTATTATTGGAAAAAAGAAACATATATAAGTTCAACATTACAACTTGAAAATAAATACAACACTAATTTATTCCATTAGAAACATCCATTTCTCCTAGATTATGACTGCAAGTCACTCATAACTATCTGCTTTATATCCTAGGAAAATGAAACATAAGAAATGGGTGAGCTCAAATGCTCAGTAAGGTTAAGAAATACAGTAGAAGATAAAAGAAACATTAGGCATGGTGAATAATTAAAAACACATGTCTTTTCAAATGATAAACATGTACAATTTATGGAAGGAATATAAGCTGAGTAAATAATGCCATAACAAAACATAGTCATGGGTATTATACTAGTCGAATAACCATATGAACTATAATTATTATTTTCATAATTAGAAAATGTATAATGTTGGACATTTAGAAACATCTTGTCAAGGCCTCGGCTAAGATGTCTAAAAATGATTTAGGCCTCGTCCAAAACCAAATGTCAAATTAGGAAAGTCCTCATCCAATTCCATGTCTAATTGTCTCATGAGACCTACCAATGCATCAAGGAGCTATAATGGGCTCCACCAATCACAACTAAGTCCAATACATACCTCATATGAAAAGGTTGAAACATGACATACAAATTCATATTAAAACAAACATACGATATGTCAATACTTTAACCATAAACCATGAATGGTATAAAAATAACACATCCATAGTCAAACATATCACAAAACCTTCTGTACAATATGGAAGATTTTTATCAAAATAAATCAACTTCAAACAATTTTAAAATTCACCAAAGGATGTTTACATAGATGAAATGAAAAATATTTGAAATAAATACCTCTTTCTATTTTGAAACGATTTAAGAGTCACATAATTATAAAAGAAAAAATTTATTTTCAAAATATTCTTATAATCATGTAAGGGAATCTTCGATTATGTTATAGTGGCAGAAAATAGCTACACCCTCTGTATAAGTTAAAAAAATATTTTACCTTAATTTTTTCAAAATGGTCATAAAGTACCTTTTTTGGAAAATGATGAAAAGATTCATTTCAAAACATATAATGTCAAATAATGGTATAAATTACTTTAACCCATAATCTAGTAAATATTAATTTTTTTTGAAATATATATTTAAGAAAAAACTAATGTGGATGATAAAGAGGTCTCATTAGATACTTGCGTAAAACAACCTCAGATAATAAAGAGATTGGAAAATTAACCCTTACCTTGTAATTTTATTTAGTAGATGATATTTTAACCTCATGTATAATAGTTAAAACATTGGTATTAAATTATAAAAGAACTATATACATAAATATGATATCATATAATATCCTCTAATATTGCTTTGTTAATAATACTCCAGTAGTATCATCATTTCGGGTGTTAACTGATTCATTTTCCTTTATAAGCTTGGTTACATAAGCCATGTTTTTTATGGATAAGATGTATTTGATTCATATAAAGAATGATATTATATTCATAAACATTATTTTTAATCATAAAATGAAAATTATTCTTGAATAATTACGATGGGGAATGAATTTCATTGCGTTCGAAGAGACAGTAATCCATACGTACGCACGAGCGACAATATCATTATATTGATGGTGAAATAATATGTAATCGGATGGTATATCATATATACAGAATCATTAAAATGTTATATTTATTATTTACATCTGTTATACTCATCATTATACCCATCCAAATAATGGAGGTTTTGAATAACAAACTACACCACGACTTGGAGATGGTAAGCCGTATGTACATGCATATGGTGACTTTGTCATTAATATAATGGATAGAATAATAAATATGGTAGTAACATTTATATAATAAAATCATAGTATATATAATATACTATATTTATTATTTTATAATGGAAACAACAAAGAAATAGGATGTTTAAGAAGAAAAGAACTTGAAAGAGGTGATGAAATATTTACCTCTTCTTCAGGTTCTTCCTTTTGATTTGATAAAAAGGGTTCCATAGGTTGGATTTCTGACCAATGTAAGGACTCTAGGATTAAGGGAGTAAAATTTGGAGGATATTTGAGTAGGTTTAATCCATGACAAATGGATTAGGAGGTATGAAGTTACGATAAGGGAAGTACCCTTTTATAACCGTGGTGAGTGTCACTTTAGGAAAAGCTTGAAATATTATTTTATAATAAAATACTTTTCAGATTCTAAAGGCATCAAAATTATTTATTTATATAAAAAGGTTGGGATGAGTCGAAAACCTCTCAACCAATAGGTTTTATACAGGTTTAGGTCACCATATTACCATTATCATTTATATTTAACTCTTAGCTAAATAGTTTGACATTTACCATGTCACCTTGTATTTTTAAATTACATGGTTAATAAACATACTATAAACTTCCAATAGAACCACAAGTGGTTAATTATTAATATATAAAACCTTATCTAAGTAATTTTTCCAAACTGTAGATTTTTTGAAAAATTATATCAATTAATAATATAGTATTTGTTTTAAAAACTCAATTATATCAATTTTGACACAATTTAGTATTTGGTTTTTTTGAAAATCATAACAGCATTATTACTCCAAAAAAAATTATTTAATTAACCCTAACATGTAATATTAACCTATAAAATTAGTTTAATTAATTAAAATCCTCAATTTACATTTATTTGGATATTTATAATATCAATTATTTTAATCTTTCATTAATAAGGTAATTACTGCGTCATCATTGTGTCATAAATAAATTAAATTATTTAATGTATAAAAGTTATAATAAAATAATATTATGTAGAAAGTATTTTTATCTTTCTAATGAATATTTATAGTTGAATTTAGTTTATGTATAACTTTATATTAAAAATGTTTTAGTTATTCAATATTGAATTTAACTCTTTCAATTCTTCTTTAAATAAAATAATGATAAATGTCCTAATCTAATCCAAGTGGACCAAAGATGATAATATTTTATTCCAAAGGTTTTTTTGGTCGAATTATACTTATCCATTAGAATTATGACATGTGTTAGGGTAATTATGATATCATTTTTACCCTTAATTACCATATTTAATTTTAACCGTAGTAAGTAAAAGTCAAAATTTACTATTCACCAAAAATTATTTTCATCTTATTGAACCACATTTTACCTAATAATATTAACCATATCTCTCATATTTTTGAAATTAAACTCACAAAAGCGGTAAAATTAAGTTTTATGCAAATTTGCAACTGCTCTATGGAGGTGGGTAAAAGACTGTAAAAAGTTCAATAAACTTTTTCTATATCGAAAAATATTATAAAATGACTCCAATGAATTAAATTGGACATATATAGGTATTATGTATCTATTTTGACCTAAAATATATTTATATAAAATAAATAATTATTTAAATAAAAAGTCGGATTTAACCAATAATGCAGTGTTTTTCACTATTCATCAAAAATGAAAGTTTTCAGAAAAATACCAAAAATTCACCCTAAGATAATTTTGATATTCGAAATTCAAAAATGATGTCCATTTTAAAAAATAAAATTTTTAAAATTTCCAAAAGTGGCTATTACTATTCATAACGGCTTGTTGGATTGGTTGTAGTGTTTTAGAATCTTGAGGTTGCGTACAATTCTAGCTATTACATTATTCAAAGGGAAACGTACCATGGAAGCTTGGGGTGTTAAATTCTTCCCTCCTTAAAATAATTTCATCCTCGAAATTTCTAGAATACTACCGCACAAAAATATTTGGGTGGTTCTCCATCATAAGTTCCTCTTATTCCCAGGTTGCCTCTTCTATTTTATGGATTATCCCTAGAACATATACTAGAGGAGTCTCCGGGTTTCTCAACACTTGTTCTCGGGTATCAAGAATCTTGATAGACTCTTCACAATAAGACAGATCAGGTTCTAGTTAAATTTTCTTCATCGGTGAGTTCATGTCTTGGGTCAGGCATGTATTTTCTCAATAGTGATACGTGGAACACATCGTGATCTTTGGAGAGACTTGTTGGAATTGCCAAATGGTAAGCTATAACCCCAATTTGTTCTATAATTTTGAAAGGGCTGATGTACATGGGACTTAATTTAACCTTCTTACGGAAATGTACAACTCCCTTCCATGGAGATACCTTTAAGAAAACATGATCTCCTACCAGAAATTCATAATCCTTCCTTCAGTTATCAAAATATCTCTTTTTCCTAATTTGAACAGCTTTGATGTGGGTTTGGATAACCTTTACCTTTTCCATCATTTCCGCAACATGTTTTGGGCCTACGAGTTTTCTTTCACCAATATCATTCCAACAAGTTGGTGTATGACATCTCTTTCCGTATAATGTTTCATATAGTGCCATATGAATACTTGAATGGAAGATATTGTTATAAGAAAATTATACCATAGGTAAATATTGATCCCACATACCTTGAAAGTCAAGTGAGAAGGATCTCAATATGTCTTCTATGGTTTTAATAGTCCGTTCTGATTTTCCATCAGTTTGAGGGTGCTAGGAAATGCTTAAACGAAGTTCAGTATCTAGGGCTTTCTGAAGACTTTTCCAGAATAATTATGTAAAATGGGTATCATGATCAGAAACAATTGATAGGGGTACTCCATGAAGTCTTAAAACTTCATTAATATACAGCCTTGCTAAACGTTCAAGTGGTAAAACTTCTCTTATAGAAAGAAAATTTGATGACTTGGTAAGACGATCAATAATGACCCATATTGCACCATTCCTTCTATGTGTCTTTGGTAGTCACATGAAAAATTCCATCGTAATATCATCCCATTTCCACTCAGGTATAGGAATTGGTTGCAGGACTCATCTAGGATGTTGTCTTCTAGCTTTCACTTGTTGGAAAACCATTCATCTCGACACAAAATCAGCAATCAATCTCTTAATGATGTCCCTCCAAAACTTTTATTTCAAATATCAATACATCATAGCCTACCAGAGTGTATAGAGAAATTGGATCTATGAGAAACGTCCTACAATTCCCTTTTTAGATCAGGTATATCGGGAAAACAAAGTCTCTTCCCAAATTTCAAAATTTCATCTTCATATATGAAGTCGATCAATCTCCCATCCTTCATAGCTATAATTTTCTTTTGAAATTCCTCATCATCAGTCTGAGAAATTTATATCCTTTCAAGTAAATATAGTTTGGAAACCATTTGAAAAAGAATTTATGTTTCCCCTTCTAGGGTTATTCCCATATCCATCTTTACTAGATCGATGTATATAGGATCCTTTTCAACTCTAATCTTGTTCAAAACTCCATGATCCTTTCTGATCAATGAATATGCCACCTTATTTTCTTTCCTTGATTGGTAGTGTATCGTGCAATCATAATCCTTGAGTAGTTCAATCCATCTCCATTGCGTCATGTTTAGTTCTTTTTGTGAGAAAATATACTTCAAACTATTGTGATTACTATAAATCTCATATTTTTTCACCATAGAGATAGAGTCTCTATATCTTTGGAGTGAAGATTCCAGCTGCTAACTCAAGATAATGAGTGGGATAGTTTTTATGATTAATTTTTATCTGTCACGATGCATAGGAAATAACTCTATCATTTTTTATAAGGACATAACCAATTCCTTTATTTGAAGAATCTCTATAAATTACAAAACCATCGTTCCATGATGGTAGAGTCAAGATAAGAGCGTTGACGAATCTTATCATCAGTTCTTCAAAAAATTCTTCACACTCTTTTGTCTAAAAAATTTAACCCCTTTACATGTGAGCTTGGTTAATGGTTTAGCCAACCAGGCAAAATTCTGGACGAAACGTCGATAATAACCTGCTAAACTAATAAAACTTCATACCTCAGTTATACTCATTGGTGTTGGCCATTCTTGGATTCCCTTAGTCTTTGAAGGATCAATAGATATTCCATCCATAGAGACAATATGGCCATGAAAAGAAATCTTTTGATGCCATAATTCACACTTGCTAAACTTCCTATATAATTCATTTCTTATAAGAGTTTTTAGAATAATGTGCAAGTGGTTTTCATGATCTTTGTTGATTTTGAATTATACCAAGATATCATCAATAAATAAAACTAAAAAGTCATCAAGATATTCCCTGAAAACACTATTCATTAGATCTATTAAGACAGAGGTTGAATTAGTCAATCCAAAAGGCATTACTGTAAACTCATAATGCTCGTACCTGGTTCAAAATGCTATTTTCAAAATGTCTTCCTTCTTCACACACAACTGATGATATCCAGATCGAAGTTCAATCTTTCAAAAATATTGAGCTCCATGAAGTCGGTCAAATAAATCATCAATGTGAGGTAGGGGATACTTGTTTTTTATTGTTATAGCATTGATCTCCTTGTAGTCAATGCACAACCTCAAAGATCTATATTTCTTATTAACAAAAAGGAAATGGGATCCCCATGGAGAAACAATAGGTTGAATAAATCCCTTGTTACTCAATTCCTCTTGTTGTTTCTTTATTTCCACTAATTTTGCAGTGGCTATTATAAAAGGGTTCTTTGATATGTGACTTGAACCAAGGAAAAAATCAATGGAAAACTCAATTTCTCAGTCTATATGATGTCCAGGTAAATCCTTTGGAAACACATCAACATTTTATTGCATAATAGGTATGTCCTCAATTTGAACATTCCTTTCCTCGCCCATAATTATTTCATTCTCATCCTCCCCAATGATTTAATTTAATAGAGTGGCTAGGGGTGGATCTAGATAAGAATCGGATGATGACATTTCTGCTCTAAAGATAAGGTACTCCTTATTATCATCGAGAATTGTAACCTCCGTCTTCTTACAATAAATATTTTCATCATTGTCTGAAAGCCAATACATACTGAGGATTATATCAAATTAAATCATGGGTGTGATGATTAGATCAGCAGATAAATATCGTTTATATGACTGAATGGGGACTTATTCAAAAATATTTGGTGCAATGATACTTACCTTAGAATGTTTTACTGATAACTCCCTTGTCAAATCAAATTGGAAATATCTAATTTTCTTAGAAACTGGAAATATATGAAACAATTTGATGATCCATAGTCTAATAAATAATTGGCTAAACTTGATGAAACCATTAAATTACCTGCCACCACGTCTTTTGGAGCTTCAACCATTCCAGTAGTGATCAGATAATCTTGGCCTTGATCCCTTGACCTTTTCTAAGGTAAGTTTCCCTGATTCTTAGGAAATTAATTTGCATAATGTCTATTCTCCCTTCAATTTTATCATTGTACATTGGTAGATTCTTTCTTCTCATTACAATAACTAGCAAGATAGCCTTTCTGTCCATATTTTTAGCATAATCATTTTCCTTTTAGACAGGCACCAGGGTGATTCCTTCCACAATTATCACAGGGCGGAAATTCAAATCTTCCCTTTTTCCCTGTTTCCTTATTTCCTTTCATAGAGTGTTCAACAAATATCTTCTTCTCTTGCTTTTCTTTAAAGTCATAAGACGTAGAGAATTCATTTTCTGTCTTTATAGAACATGACACAATATCCTCAGACGATGAGAAGAATTGTGAGACTAATGATTAATAGAGAAATGGATTTAACCCATCAAAGAAATGATAAATCTTACTTCATGGGTGAAGTTTATAATCTATAGTATGCCTTGCTATCCTTGTAAAGTTAGCTTCATACTTTGTAACATTCTCATCCTCCTTTTGTCTCATACTAAGAAATTTCCTTTCCATATCTGCTCAATGGTCACGAGGAAAGTATTTTTCTAAGAAAACATTTTGAAACTACATATATTCCATACTTGTTACTTCTTCATCCTCCTTTGTGTTTTGAAATAATGACCACCATTTATATGCATCTCTGGTGAGGCCATAAACAGCCATGAAAACTTTTTCCATTTTTCAGCTCCCCAAAACATGAATTATTTTCTCTAAGTAACTTATCCATTACTCAGCTACTAATGGATTTGTACTCCCATTGAATGTTGGTGTTTTTTGCCTTATTAATCGGTCTAACATTGATCCACCACATTGTGGATCAGGGTGCTCTATATGGGTAAGGTTATTATTCATAAGATGTGTGAGTTGTCACAATATGGCTATAAGTTGATCAGAACCAGTTGCATCACCAGCTCTTGTATAATTATTTTGAGCAAGTGGGAAATTCCCACATGGATTATGTGCATTGATATGGTTTCCATTCCTTCCACTATGTGCCATTTCTAAATAATGGCATATAGTATATTAGTTTATGAACTGAAATACATAATTCCAAACTTGTAAAACACTTAACATAAATTGAATAGTTTATGGTTATAATCCATAATCTAAAAAATGTTTTCTTTGAAGAGGTATATACTCATGAATAATTCATAATGGTTTATAAAGAAATTGAGATTTATCCTAAGCATATCCCATGGGAGTGTCATAACCAAGAGTGCAGCAAGGCCCATTGTTGTGCACCAGTTCCTGTTCAAGTCTAGATCAAAGTGGTGTTTTTGGGTTTTACCCCTAGGTAAATCTATGCTAGAGCCACCTCTACCTACTCGTATCCAGACAGGGATGTATTAGTTGGAAAAATCACAAAATCACTATAGTACCAAAATTAAAGGAAGTTCTTCTATACCAATACTCAAAGTCTATCTTAGGGTAATGTTCTCTAATCCAAGTTTTTCTAAAACTAGTTTCCAAGGTTTGTACTAAAATTCCTCTAATACCAACTGTAACACCTTGACCCTAGTTTCCTAGAGTCAGTGATTTATTACAAAACATTTCCATGATAAAAGGAATTATGTACCGAAAGACCGATCATTTTAGTATTATTGGAAACAAGATACATACATAAGTTCAACATTACGACTTGAAAAGAAATACAACACTAAATTTTTCCATTTGAAACATCCAAGTCTCCTAAATTATTCCTGCAAATCACTCATAATTGACTTCTTCATATCCTGGGAAAGTGAAACATAAGAAAGGGGTGAGCTCAAATGCTCAGTAAGGATAAGCAATACAGCGGAAGATAACATAATCATTAGGCATGGTGAATAATTAAAAACACATGCCCTTATAAGTGATAAACATGAACACTTTATGGCAGGAAAATGAGCTGAGTAAAGAATTTCATAATAAAACACATTAATGCATATTCGACTAGTCAAATAACCACATAATCCATCATTATTATTTTCATAATGAGGGAACGTATAATTTTTTACATTCTGAAACATCTTGTCAATGCCTCATCCAAGACGTCTAAAAATGATTTAGGCCACTACCAAAACCATATATCAAATTGGGAAAGGCATCATCCAATTACACTTCTAATTGTCTCATGAGACCTACTGACGCATTGAGGAGATATAGAGGGCTCCACCCGTCACATACTAAGTCTAATACATTCATCATATAAAAAGGTTTAAACATAAAATAAACATTCGTATTAAAAATAGAATAGAAAATGTCAATACTTTACTAGTAAACCATGAATGGTATAAAAATAACCCATCCATAGTCAAACATATCATAAAACCTTCAGTACAATATGGAATATTTGTATCATAAAATATCAACTTCAAACAAGTTTAAAATTCATCAAAATAATGTTAACATAGATGAAATGAAAACTATTTGAAAGAAATGCCTTTTTATATTTTGAAACCATTTAAGAGTCACATAATTATAAAAGAAAAAATTTATTTTGAAAATATTATTATAAGGGTGTAAGTGAATCTTAAATTATGTTATAATGGTGGAAAATATCCACCCCTATTTTATAAGATAAAATAACATTCTTACCTTAATTTTTTTGAATAGTTTATAAAGTACAATGTTAGGAAAATGACCAAAAGATTCCTTTCAAAACAGATAAGGTCAAATAATGGTATAAATGACTTTAACCCATAGTCAAGTAAATAGTAAGAAAAAATTGAAATATATTTTTAAGAAAACAAGGATATCGATGATAAAGATGTCCTAGTAGATACTTATGTAAAAATAACCTCAGATAATAAAGAGATTATGAAATTAAACCTTACCTTGTACTTTTCCTTAGACGATGGTATGTTAAAATCCTCTATAATAGTTAAAAAATTGTTATTAAATTATACAAGAACTACATACATATAAATGATATCATATATGATCCTCTAATATTTCTTTGTTAATAATATTTCAGTAGTACCATCGTTTCAGGTGTTAACTGGTTCATTTTCCTTTATATGTTTGGTTACATAAGCAGTGTTTGTTATTGATAGGATGTATTTGATTAATATAAATAATTATTTTATGTTCATAAACATTATTTTTAATCATAAAATTAAAATTATTCTTGAATTATTACGATGGGGAATGAATCTCCTCACGTTCATGGAGACGGTAATCGGTATGTACGCACAAGCAACAATATCATTATATTGATGGTGAAATAGTACGTAATCAAATGGTATATCATATATAAAGAATAACTAACATGTAATATTTATTATTTACATCAGTTATACTCATTATTATACCCATAAAAATAATGTAGTGTTTGAATAACAAACTACACCACGAAGTGGAGATTGTAAGCAGTACGTACGCACGTATGGTGACTTTGTCATTCATGTGATGGATAGAATAATGAATATGGTTGTACCATTTTTATAATAACATCAATGTTTATATAATATATTGTGGTTATTATTTTATAATGGAAACAAAAAATAAAGGGGAAGTGGAAGAAGAAAAGAACTTGGAAGAGGTGATGAAATATTTACCTCTTCTTTAGGTTCTACCTTTTGATTTGATCAGAAGGGATCCTTAGGTTGGATTTATGAGCAAAGGAAGGACTCTAGGATTAAGGGAGGAACGTTTGGAGGATATTGGGGTAGGTTTCGGCTGAGCCAAATTTCTTTGGAGGTTTAAAGTTAAGAGAAGGGGAAGTACCCTTTTATAAGAGAGGTGAGGGTCACTTTATGAAAAGGTTGAAATATTATTTTATAATAAAATCGTTTTCAGCTTCTAATGGATAAAAACTGATTTATTTAGAGGATAAGGTGGGGATGGGTTGAAAATATATCATCCTGTAGGTTTTACACCTATTTAGGTCACCATATTACCATTATCTTTTTTTATTAAACTCTTAGCTAAATAGATTGACATTTACCATGTCTCTTTGTATTTTTATATTATATAGTTAATAAACCTACTATAAACTGCCAAGAGAACCCCAAGTGGTTAATTGTTACTATATATAACCTTATATATGTTCTTTTTTCGAACCATAGATTTTTATAAAAATTATATCAATTAATAATATAGTATTTATTTTAAAAACTCAATTATGTCAGTTTTGACACTATTTAGTATTTGGTTTTTGTGAAAATTATAACAGCATGATTACTCAGAAAAAATTTATTTAATCAACCCTAACATGTCTTATTATCCTAGAAAATTATTTTAATTCATCAAAAGTCTCAAATTACATTTATTTGGATATTTATAATATCACTTATTTTAATCTTTCATTAATAATGTAATTACTGCATCGTCAATGTGTCATAAATAAATTAAGTTATTTTTTGTCTAAAAATTATAAATAGAATACCATTATGTGGGAAATATTTTTATCTTTCTAATTCATATTTATAGTCTAATTTATCTAATGCATAACCCTATATTAAAAATGTTTTAGTTATTATACATTGAATTTGACTCTTTTAACTCTTCTTTAAATAAAATAATGATGAATGTCCTAATCTAATCCAAGTGGACCAAATAGGATCATATTTTATTCATAATTTTTATTTTGGTCGAATTATATTTATCCAATAGAATTAGGACATTTTTTATGGTAATTATGATATCATGTTTACCCTTAATTACCCTATTTACTTTTAACCGTGGTAAATAAAAGTCAAATGTTACTATTCACCGAAAATTATTTTCATCTTATTGAACCAAATTTTACATACTGATATTAACTGTGTCTCTTAGAGTTTTGAAATTTAACTCACAGAAGTAGTAAAATTATGTTTTATGCAAATTTACAAATGCTCCTAGGAGGTGGGTAAAAGACGGTAAAAAGTTCAATAAAATTTTTATATATCTAAACTTATTATAAAATGACTACAATGAATTAAATTGAACTTATATAGGTATTTTATATCTATTTTTACAAAAAATAAATTTAAACACAATAAATAATTATTTAAATAAAATTTATTTTGTAACTATAAACGTAGTATTTATCACTATTCATCAAAAATTGAAATTTTTTAGAAAAATACCAAAAATTCACCCTAAGGTAATTTCGATATTCTGAATTCAAAAATAAATTCCATTTTGAAGAATAAAATTTATAAAATTTAACAAAAGTGGGTATTACTATTCGAAACGGCTAGTTTGATTGGTCACAGTGTGTTAGAATCTCGAAGTTGCTTACAATACCAGCTATTGCATTATTAAAAGGTAAACGTATCATGGAAGTTTGGGGTGTTACACTTTAATTTACTCTATCTGGTGAAATTAAGAACTTTATATCTTTCTCCATCTATTAAAACATTTAATATTTCTCTATTTGAACTCTTCTTTTACTGGTGTTATAATGTATCTGTCTAATCATTCTATGTTTACAGGGCTCATTTTAGAAACTTTATAGTTATATGTCTCATGGAATCATTATAAAAACTTCACAATTTTAGATCTGATGGACACATTATAGTAACATTCATACTTCTCTATTTGATAATTAGTTGTAACTTCACCACTTCATAGTTTGTAAATTGTACTGGTGCAACTCCAACTTTTTAAATCAATCTTTCTATAGACTTTATAAATTGAACATTATACAATTTAAACCTTTGAGAAAACAAATATAGAATCATGAATATCTTCAAGATGTTTAGATGTTTTGAGGAATAGAAAACCATCAACTGAAATTATATCTATACCTATCAATATTAGTGGCCTAAAAAACCTTTATATTGAAAACAAATACCACGCCTTCAAAAAAACTATTGGAACATCAATATCCCTATTTGGATTTTTTTCAGTATTCAAAATATGTTTTAATCCATATCCAATCACAAATAGAAGTACCTTAATACCACACTATCAGATAAGAAATATTTTTAGTGAATTGTTTCCCTCAGTGAAAATAACTTTTGTGGCCATGATATTGATAATATCCCCCCTCATCTTATCAGATTCGAAAATTGAAACTTTTGAAACCTTTACTCTCCATTTTTATGATAACACCTTATATAGAATTGAAAAAAGTAATGAAAACATTTTTACTTATTCTCCCCCTTTGGAAACAGAATCCAATTTGACAAGGTGATTACTCAAGAACTTTAAGTTAGTATTAGAGGATGAACATATAGTTTCAGTCTCAATTTCTCAAACCTTTACATTGGTGAATATTTAGTGAGAATATCCATAATATTTCATTTTATGGAGACATAATACAACATTACATCTTCAAATAAAAATTTTATTTCAGGAAATTATACTTAATATCAATATACATGGATTTTAAATGTTGAAAACGATTTTTAGAGATATTGATGGCACTTTGGTTATCACAAATAATAATTAATGTTTTTTCAACATTCACCCTCAAATATATAGGTTTCACTTTCACCCACATCATTTTTGTATATGAATGAGTAGTAGTAACATATTCTAATTCCATTTTACTCAATGTTACTGAACATTGTTTCTTACTTCTCCATCGAACAAAACTTTCTCCCATGAAAAATGTTCCACTATATGTTCATTATTGATTATTGAATTCACCATCCTAATTATCATTTGTGAACCCTAATAATATCAACTTACTGTTTTTCTTATACAGTAATCTCTAATTCAATGTTCCTTTAAAATACATCAAAATTATCTTGTCATTCATTTTTGGAGATTCTTTAGGATCTTTTTGATAACTGGATTATAATGTTATAGCATAAACAATATTTGATCAAGATGCTATAATATAGTGTAACATTTTGATCAATTTTTTAAAATTCTTCTGATTCAAACTTGGGATAGATTCATCCTTACTCATCATCATAAAAATATAGATTTTTTTGAATCATCATTTGAATATTCCATGAAAAGTGTATTTAGTAATTTTAGAAAATTTCCTTCTGAAATAAAAATATAAATTTTAGATTTCATGATCTATATCAAAAAAAATACATTCCTTTCCCCAAGCATAGAAATATCAAAGAACATCTTCATATTTTATGATAAATCTTCACACATAATATCTTTATCACAATCAAATATTATTTCATCAACATAATCAATAATAATTAATGTTATGGTACCTGTTACGTTTTTTGGGACTAGGGTGCATAGAAAAATCTTGTGGTCTGATAATTTTAAATTTTTTAATCACTGGGGAAAAGAAACTTGTCATCTCTAGTGATCCAATACCTACTATTGTCTGAGGATCTCATATTGATTATTAAAAAAATTGAAACTTAATATAATGGGTACCTCATTCCGAATCGATGTGTGTTTGACTACATCTCATTGTCAGTGATCATTTTTTGAAGGATCCTAAGATGAACCCCTATAGATTATCTATGCATGCTTCAAGAATCTGTGTTCATGAAGTTCATTGAATTAAAAATTCTTGCATATAGATTTCATGTTGTATTCCACATCATAATGATCATGATGATATTTGTATATTTGATACATGAAGGTGTTCTTGGATCATTCACTCAGATATTAGCTTTCTATCTCTAGGATGTTTGGAGGAGAGAGAAGTTTTCAATTTCCAAAGCATGATTAGTACATGTAATGAATCTCTTCTTCAATTTATATAGTTGATCATACAAAATACTTGATTGGGGTTCCCAGTCTCCATATATTTAATGTCCACTATATAAGTAACAAATAATAATTATAGAGAACTAGTAGTGTTAAAAATATTCTTTATATTTTATCACATACATTTGATATATATTAAATATATTATATGATAAATCTGAGTCACTAACTCAACTCAAAATTCCTGCTAATATTTAGTAAACCTAAAATATTAAAATTATATTCATTTTTTTAATATTAATCATTGTATTTACTTAAATGCTTGTAAATAATTTTGATAAATAAAATAAACCCCATTATTCTTTACATGAATAATAATGAATTTTTTTATTTATCAGTGATCGATGAAACTAGACAACTCTTGGAACCCATGGTGGGGCCAACCATGTCTTATAACCCTATTCACCATGAGAGGGTAGATTCTTGGATGGGCTATTATGTGTGACCCTACAGGTCCTTATTTTGATAGTAGTGAATATTATTAATAAACCAAGATAAAATTCTAAAAATTAATCAAGGCCCCAAAAAGAGGTAAGGAATAGGCATAGCAATGATAACTAACCTATTAACACGCATTGTTTAATATAATCTCTTTGTCATTAGATACGACATAAATCAGTATGCACACTTGTATCATTATCCTTTCTTGCATTAATATTTTTTTATCTAAGAAGATGGATTTATCTTCCACTACTATGACTATGGATTTTTAAAGGTACTACTATCCTCGTCATCCAGACCCAATATATTACTTCCTCAACTCAGAAGAGATAAATCATAACTTGGGAATTCAACCAATTTAATACCACCAATGATAAACCCAACAAAAACTACCTCTCCACGACTTCGTTGTCATTTTTTGCCTTGAATAAATGTACATGATAAAATGGCACATATTGATAATCATTTCAAGTTAGGAGACCAATACAAATTTCAATAGACATAAATATCCAATGACAACCAAAACATATGGTGTTCTTATTGGTGGGACTGTCATTAGGATCTCACCTACCAAGATCACCAATTGAAAACTTAACGAGAATATCAATTCTTATAGGCCCCCAACACCTGATAGTTGGACATAATATATATACAGTCAGAATTATGTATCTAAACCATAAGATATTTAATTAACATTAATGTCCTAGTATCTTGAGGTTCTCATTATAGCATGGGCTCTATTATAAATTTTTTATATGACAACTAATCTACGGAAATTTCCATTTAAATGGTGGATGTAGAAATTTATACACTATAATAATAAGTATACATCATTTAGATCAAGATGTATACATTAAATGGTAATTGATAAGTACTGTTTAGTTGGGTCTAGCTCACCCACTATTACAATAATCCCACTGGGACTAGAGTAAACTTAAAAACTTTCGGTGTTATATCTCATGAGATTAAGATCTTGTTTTTTCTAATTTATGGATTTAGGTATGGTCTTGCCATGTCTCTGGTACATGGAAATTATACTATGTGTGATGTCACCTCCTTGAGTAAATTATCCCAAAATATGATATCCTTTAGTATATCAATTTTTCCACTATCTAAAATTGAAATCTAGGCTTGTAATAGAATCTTAATTTATATTATCATAATAATTTACTTACTATGTGAGATTCCAAGAACTGGAAAAAATCATTCTGTATTTTACACTTCTTCTCAACTGCGTCAAAAGTCACAACCTAATTGGAAATTATTGATATAGCTACCAATGGATTGAATGAGCTTATATTCCCCACTAACTTATCTTAACTCCAATATTGGATAATATTTACCAAATAGAAAGACCAGTTGGTGTCCTAATAATACTAGTATCCCTCCCTCTCCACATATCATGTATATATCTTTTCTACTTATTCAAGTACAATTGGATCATTTTGAAAGCTTCCCTTGAAATAATCATGGATTCAACAAATATTTTCCGATCATAAAGTTTGTGTGTCCAATATCATTTCTAGTACATTTCATGGAATATTTTATTGATCCATCATTGAAGCATATAAAATTCAATATAACACATTAATCTTCCCCTTTATCCCATACATGACATCATGGAGATATTTATGGAATGTGACATTGGTAAAAATTCCCTCTCAAATTATTCCAATGAGTATATTTCAATACCTTTTCAGTATATGTATGACTGACTAGGTATAAGAAACCTTTAGATCTACCTCAGAAAATCATACTCCCAGGAAATTAGGTTTTTACTTTAAATAAATCACAAGAGAATTAATTTAATTATATTCTTAGATAATGCTAAGACCAATAGTTGGTTTAAATATTATACAAATCATAATATACCTATAAAAAAGGTACTCCCAGTAGCTTCAAGTAGACACATGGAAAATATTCATTTCAAATGAATATTTTAAATTTTAGTATCTTACATTAATACTAAAATTTATTTCTATATATTAAATCCCTTATTGGAATTATATGGTGTTACCATCCCTTTTTGGTTGTGTGTTATAGACACCTTCCATAATTTGTGGTCTTGAAATCTAATGCTCAATAAATTCATCATATAAATTAGCTATGACGGGTAATATTATCTTGTCAATATTATCAAATTTTCATATAATACCTACTTATAGGAATTAGTATTCCAAAATAATAATATATTACCATCTATGGTGAATATAAGACCATCTCCATGGTTTTAAACTTCCAATATGGTATGTTTCTCTATAACATTATCTTCAATGCCTCTTATGGAACTCATACTTATTCCAAGTACTTGTGCATCTTGAGAATTGACTAAACCCAAGTCAATCATGATCCCACTATCTCAAGTAGATATTTTCACCATTTTATAGAAATTCATTCTATCACTTGACTACAATTTTTTTATTATAAGAATTTTTATAATATCCTAAGAAACATTTAGTATAACTAAATTACATTCTCATTCTTTTTTTCTTAATGAAATATTGTTTATATCCTTAAAAATTCTTTACATTCAAATAAAATATTCTTATGAAATAATAAAGTTCTATCATATTTTAAATCATATGATATCCATTTTTTCATGATAATTGGCATATGGATATGAGATAATGCCTTTATCTGGGTATAATTTCTTGAAATAGAAGTTTCCACAATGTATATAAATCTCATCATTGATGTTCCTTTTACAAACATTATGAATCTTATGTGTTAGAGGAAATTTTCATTTGGGAATTAATCCATGCTATATTTTTTCATAAATTTTAATGTGAAGGAATCTTCATTGATACTCCTTTTTAGAATCCTATCCCTATTGAGGATAATCTAATGTGCATTTTAGAAATAGTCCATGCTATATTAAATTAATTAATGAAAGTTTGGTAAATATATTCCTCAGCAAACCAGCCCGAAGAATCTCATATCTTCTGATGATGTATATACCATACTTCACTTTCACATTGATTAAACACTTAAAGGAGTCTTATAAAGTATAATTACCACTATCTTATCCATGGAATGGTTCATTCTCTCGGGATGGATGAGCTCCGAAAGCATTGTGGCTTACCTTTATTTCTAGAGGATTATTTTTAAAATGCTAAATATATCAATGATACCTAATGTGTTTAACTCCAAAGAGTCTAAATAAAATACTAGGAATATCCTAGAAAACAAATTAGTTTTTCTTGATAAGGGTTTATCTTTCCAAAAATGGGTATAAAAATCTTACATTTTATACTCATTGGGTATTGATAATGATTTAAGTATCACAAAATTATTACTTGATTATTCAACACTATTAATAGCATTCATTTCAAAACTAGAATAATGTAACCTTTTTTCTAAAGGAATTGTGACATAAATGATTTGTTAATACTCAATAAATGTTTTACTATAATAATTAAACTTTTTTATTAGAATTTATATACTTCTCACCAAGGACTTAGGAACCACAAATTCTCAACTCTTTGGAGAAGACGCCTTACATTTTGTAGTTTTTTTATATTTGGTTACTATATATAAATACACTTACGTAATAAGAATATTTTTTATAATACCCAAAATTATAATAGAAACATTACCTAAAATTGATTAATATACCTGAAGAAGAATCAATTATTTTCTCCATTATTTAAGTTCATTTCATTTAAACTTTCATATATTTATTTCATGATATGTGAAGAAAATAATTATCATGTTTAATTCCTCTTTCTTTATAGACCATTTTGATGGTTCCTATGGCATCACTCTTTACATTGGCCTTTATCCTTTTATTTCATCCTATTCACCATAATAACTAAAGATTAATCTTTATTTTAATGTTTTTGTTGTTTGGATAACCTTACTAAATTTTTTCTCTATACTGCCCATTTTTATAATTTTAAACAAAACTTGAATATAAAGATGAAAATGATATAAAATGGGATATATTGAAAGATTAGGATCCTCCTTTCATATTTACAAATAACTAGTATAATTATCACCAATTCATATCTCGCTTCACTTTCTCCTCACAAGATTCTGAGAGATGACACAACATATAAAACCATACATTTCCTAATGTTGTATGCACACCTCATATAGAGCGTTGATGATAAAATTATGACAAATCCATCATATGCGTCATAAATGAGTCTCCTATATGAGTTTTTACACCCTTTCGTCTTGAGGTTACTTAACATTTATGGGGGAAACTATCACTTCTAACTTTCTGATGTTGTAGTCCTTTGTGAAATCCCCTACACTACCTATTGGAAATTCATGTTCGATATGACATGTTCTTTGTCGAGAATTAATCATAGAATTTATTTAATGTTTATTTCCACTTTCTAAAAAAATATTATATATTATTTCTAATATCATAATTTCTATTCATAATTAACTAATAAATTAAATCATTAAATGTCTTACGCTATTTTACCAAAATCTAGCAACCCATAGTACTATAATAGGAACACTTTGATTATAGATCAGTCTAGTGGCAAGGATCCTTTAACCTCACCTCATAATCTACATGTTATGTTTACACCACTACTATAAGAGTTCAATCTATATGATTGCCAGGACAAACACAATAACTCATGGATCCTTGATCTATTGAGTAAATTTGAAACTTTTAAAATCCTATATATGATTTAAAAAATGATTTCCTTGGATGCGGTATAATGTTATCTATAGATACTATTTTTATATCAAATTTTGTTAAGTCAATTCATCATTCCCAAAATAACTCTCTGGTAGTATGAGGCACTCTCAAATTTGTTGACAAGCACCCAAAACACCCAATTTTTTTTCAAATTCAAATAATCCAAGGTGTTTGCAACTTAATATTTCTATAAGGATTTTTAATATTTTTCAAAATGAATGTTATCCATTTCTGTTAATCTGTTCTTTCTATTTTTTTCTCAAATAAATGAACATTAACAAAAATTAATCATCATTTCGTTGTGCATTGTATTGTTTATTATTTTATGTGTTTGATAATGTCATGAAAATGCATAAAATAATAATCAAATTAATAAAGGAAATAAAAATGCATGAATGGTATTGAAAACCTAATATTGGTTGATTAATTTAATCATTATAGAATAACCATGACCTAGGGGAATCATACCTGAGTCGTAGCATGAATCATGATGAGCCCATCCCTCATCTAGTGTATCCATATCTCGTCTGGATTTTCCTCAACTTGGCATGGTCTATGACTTACAACATCATCATCGATAAAGAAATACTCACATGAAGGTGACATGGTCTCAAGAGTACAAAATACAGATAAATAAGATAGATACATAGACCCTTATACACATTTAAATTAAAAAGATGATGTGGAGTTCATCATAAAAAATAATTACTTATTAAAATCATCACATGTAGGTAATAACTGACTAAATAAAATAAACCAAACATACACATGGTCAGTTAGAGCTCAAGACTAGTCAGCACGATAAAATTAAATTGTTATTGATTTAATGTATGATAGAAATTTAAATAAATTAAATGAATTAATTAAATTCAAATATTTTATTCAAATATTTTATTCTTATTCTCTCTCATCATTAATTAAAATTAAATTCATAATGATATTGAAATTAATTTTTCTTTTTCGGAGTATTAAAATTTTAGTTTTTAAACCACAAAATAATAATTTTATAATTAATATAATTTAATATAGAAATAAAATTTATTAACCTAACTAGTTTTGATTATATGAAATAACTCAGCCCTCAAAAACCCACATAGGGCCATAGCGGGTCATTTGGACCTCACGTAGCCGAATACAAGGTCGTGCAGACCCCATGCAAGGTTGTTTAAGTCAGGCCAGTTTTCCCAGACATGTTTTCCATCGGTGGGACTCGACCCCACCCATTATAGCATGGATCGGGTCTAACAGAACCTGGTAGGGGGTTACCACTCATAGTAGGGAGGAAGCGGGCTCAATTGTGGGATTGAAAGAGCATAGAGGTTTCTTGGTGTGGTAGTGGGAGGCTGTGGCAGTTCCTCATTCTTGTGATGGGGGAACTGGATACTCAGTCGCAGTTCTCCAGTGACCTCTGCATCAGCCACCCATGAAGAGGATTCAGTGACCCATGTTGGCCGATGTGTGCATTTTAACTTAAATAGAAGTAGTGTTTTTCATCTTGGATAGAGATTACGGCATAGTGGAGCTGGTTCATCCTCGAATGTGGATGGTGGTTGTGGGAGGTGGTGTACTCAGAGCCAGCAGCAGAATCACTAGAGATCCTAATCGAGTAGTGGCGTCATCTGACTAGCATGGGTGGAAATAAGCACCCTAAGGTAGGTGTCTCGGTGGTCAAGTAGTGTGGATCAGTGGAGGATGTAGAGGAAGTTCCACTACCAGTCAGGAGGGGCAGTGGCCAGATTTTGAGGGGAGTTGCGATAGAGTGGGAGGATGCATAGTAACCTCTTAGTGAATGAGGGGGAGGAAAGGTTGAAGATGGGTTTTCTGACAAGGATATGGACACACAAGATAATAATTCCCCTACCCTTGTTTTTTAATTTTTTTCTTGTGGAAAAATCCACCCACCGCTAGACTTGAAAACACAAAACAATTTTCCCTTTTTTTAAAATTGCATCTCCCATTTTTCTTAATCTAGAATCCATTTGTTTTATTATATTTTCATTTTAGAAGACCATACACCCACCAATAAATCTAAATTAAAATAAAAAAATTATTTTTTTGGTTGATTCCAAACTTGATGGAATTTCTGGACACCGAGGATTTCTAGCTACCAGATTCTAGTTCGTAACTGCCCATAACAAAAAAAATCACTGAAATAATTTTTCTGGAAATTTAGGTATGTTGTTAATACATAAGAATTACCTCAAAAAATCCATAGTAATATTTTTTATGGGAATAACATGGTTGTTAGAAATTGTATTGAAACACATTCAGAACTGATGAGAAAAATTTATGGCCCTCAACTTAAATTTAACGTAAAATAATTTTTCATAACTCAAAAAATCAATCTGGTCACTCAGATACCGATTGTTGGTATCAGATTGAAAAAAAAGTTGGTGGTCTAGGAATTATAAATATTTTAATCACTGAAGCGATTAAATGTGCATCTCTAGTGATCTGGTCCCAGTACAGTCCAAGGATCTCAATTGAATTATTTAAAGAACATAAAATAAATCGAACTGGTACCTTGTTCCAAATCAAAGGACATTCATATATAGCTTATTACCAGTGACCATTTATCAATGAATCTAAATAAGAACCCCCATAGAATATCCACACATGCTTGAAGAATTTTTTTTCACATCATTCATCGAATTCTGGGTGCTTGCGAATAGTTCTGACGATCTGTTCAACATTTTGACGATCACCATGATCTCATGCCTTCGATTCATGAAGGAATTTATCTTTTGTTCACTCAGAGATAGACATTATCTCTCTAGAATGTTGGAGGTGGGATAATATTTCAATTTTCAAAGCATGAATAGTAAATTTAATGAAGCTCCTCTCTTACTTATATAGTGGATTACACAAAATTCCCTAATAGGGTTCTTGGAAAATGTATATTTAATATCCACTAAATAAGTAATAAATAATTATTATTATAATATAAATGTGTCATGAATATTATTTATATTTTATCACATACTTGAAATATATATTAAATATATTACATGATAAACTTGAGTCATTAACATGACTCACAATCCCCACTAATATTAAATAAAAAAGAAATATTTAAATAATATTTCTTCATTTAATATTAATCCTTCGATTTTCAAAAATATTTTTAAATACTTTTAAGAAATCAATTAAACCCAATTATTTTTTACTTGAATAATAATGAATTTATCTATTTATCAATGATCGATAAAACTCGACAACTCTCGAACCCTATGGCGGGGTCCACCATATACTATATACTTATTCACTAAAATATGGAAAATTCTTTAATACACTATTATATGTGACACTCTAGGCCATTATCTCAATAGAAGTGAAAACTATTCATAGGCCAAGAGTTGATTATAGTAACCCAGCAAGGCCCTTAAGAAAATAAGTAATAATCATAATAACAGAGACCAACTGACGAACGCACACTAGGTAATATAATCTCTTTGTCTTTAGATATCTCATAAATAATGACACACACTTATGTAATCATCCTTTCTTGATTATTTTCTATTGATAAAACTAGATGGATTTTCCTTTCACTACCATGGCCATTGATTTATAAAGGTACTACCATCCTGATCAACAAAACCCAATATAATACTTCCCCAAATCTGAATCAAGGAATTCTATCTTGACCATTCAAACAAGGTCATATCACCAATGATGCACCGAACACAATATACCTTTTATGAACATAATTTTCATGGTTTTATCTTTACAACAATGTACATAATAAAATGGAACACATTGATAATGATCTCAGTTCAGGAGAACAAAAAACATTTCCATATATAGGAATATCCAATGACACACAAAACATGTAGTGCTCCTATTAGTGGGTCAGTCTCAATATCTCACATACTTGATATCACCAAGTGTGAACTTCATGAGAAGAAGTATCAATGCTTATGATCCCCTAGAACCTGAAAGTCATACTTCATCTGTGTCCAGTCAAAATGATGTATCTAGACCATACAACATTTTTTAAGATTAATGTGGTGGTATCTCACGGATCTCATTATAGCTCAACATCTACTATAACCTTTTGATACGATAACTAATCTATGGATGTTTCCATTTAAATAGTGTATACAGAAATGTATACACTATAATGGTAAATGTATATCATATATATCAAACTGTATGCTTTAAATGGAAAAAAATTATTTTTTAGTTTAGTATATAGAACCAACTATTACATCAAACATTACAAAATGATTTTATCAGCATTTTCTATAAGAAATTTAAATTATTAAATGAAATTATCAGGTTTTGAATACCAGCATCAAGGAGCATGATTCATCCCATATAAGGATTTATTATTCTTATAAAATTAGCTTTTATTATTTTGTAGGATGAATATATCTAGTTATTCAATATAAACATCATATTCAAATTCTCTATTTAAGAATTTTTACTCAACGTTCTTCTGATAGACCTTGTATCTCTAGTTAACAGTAATTACCAAGAACATTTTGAATTTTTTGAGCATTGTAATAGGGTTTACGGTTTATTTTAAATAAAAACCATTAACCTATGCGTACCATTTATAAATGATCATTTCATTATTTCTTGAAACATATCCCTTTCCATTTATATTTTTATAGAACACCCATTTTGTTTCTGTGATATTTTAATCTTTTAATCCTATAACAATTTCCCAAGTATCATTTTTCTCAATCTAGTTTAATTTTTTATTCATTACTTCCAATCATTTTTTATGTTCAATAAAGTTTGATAGTTATTGTGGTTATAATTGAGAAATGAGTTTTTTTATTATTCAGTCTTAGTCTTATTCATATCTGACCTAGAGTTTCAGTTCATCTAATAATATTTATTGATTTAATATATTTTTATATCTTCTAGAATCTAGAGTATTGGTTTCCCTTAGTTTCTTTTCTTCGCTATAAACTTTTAAATGTGTTTGTTTTAACTCCTATAAATTTATTCCATTTTGAAATTAATGATAATTTTAAGGTTATAGGATTACTTCCATTACAAACTTTGTATAATAATTTCCTTCATAATTTTATTTGATTTTATTTTCAGTAAAAATCAAATCAAATGATTCTATAATTTTATGTGATTGACTACTCAAAAATTTGCATCTTATTCCATTAGTTTCACACCCCGATAAAATTACTTCCCCATTTGTTTCATCAATTTTCACTAAATTCATAATTTTAAACCTGATAATGCATAAAAATAGAAATTTATTGAAGTATTTAAAAGTGGGAGCATTTTAAACCACATTTCAAAGGGTGTTTCATCTTATTATGGTCTTAGAAAAAACCTAAATATAATATGAACTACTAAACAAAATAATTCTTATTAGAAGTATTTTGGGAGTTTATACTCAGAAAGTATAGTGTGTCTTATTAAAACCATACTTCAATTTATCCTATCTAATATTAAATTTTATTATGGTTTTTAAGGAGACATTCATTGATATATAATATAATTAATTGACATATAGGATTCAAATTAGATACATGTAAACTCTTTTCAATTGTTTGTTCTCAATTTTTTGATATAAACACCTTGTTCTTTCTTAACCACCTTCTGGAATACTTTTAATATTTCCAAAAACTAATATTTTTGTTCAATAAAAATTACGTGAGTCATATATGTAATTCCATCAATTAATATTATGAATTATATATCATCTTTTGTGGATTTATGTCTCATTAGTCAATAGATATCAGATTGGATAAGTTCAAGAGGTTGAGTTCACTAAATCTCCACCTCTGGATGATTTTTTTTATCATTCATATTTTTTACAAGTATTTAAAAATAAGCTCTATATGATTCTTAATTTTTGTAATATCTATCAAATATTATTTCCTAAATATTTCTCCCACATTTTCTTGTCCAGGATATCCAATTCTCCTATTCTATAATTCATTTTCATCTTTAACACTCAAATAATAATAGTTACTTTGATCTCTGATTTGTAGAAATATATTACTAGTTTTATCTCTATTGGTAATAATCTCTATATATATTTAACATATTATAATTAAATAATATATTTTAAATATAATTTCATTCCCATCATGAAAAAGTTATATGAAACTTAGTAAAAAAATAGAACATATCTATACTTTAACTTTATAGAATCAATTTCTGCTATGACAATCCATTTAATTTTGAAAAAATAGTGATTTCCAAATGTAACAACAACTCTATTGTTTTCTATAATATTTTTTATGACTTTTATATCTCCTAAAATATAGAAAGGGCATCCTATATTGATAATAAAATAATTCCTCCATTTCCAAGATTTTAACACAACCTCAACTAGTAATGTATTTTCTTCAACATTACCTTTTCCAAGTTCCTTTTCTTTCATAATGAGTAGAAAGTTTCTTGTCATAGTAGCCAAAAATTATTCTGAAAGATGATTAGATACATTAAGCCTTCCAAATACCTTGTTAATAAATTTATACCTATTATGTATTTCAAACTACTTAACTTCTATAATTTTCCTCTTAACATTTTCATTCAGCATCCAAACCATGTATTGACTATTCTCAGTATTTCTCATTATTTTTGTATTTATATCCCTATATCCATGCCATTTCTAAGTAAGAAACATGTAGTACTAAGAATTATAATCTTTATTCCCAAATTTTCCTCAACACTAATAATGACCATTAAATCATGATCTTACATGGTAATATAAATGTTGATTGAAATATTGTTATTGGGATTTATAAAATTTTAAAACTTTCTTCTTAAATTGTTATGAAATATTAGTCATATGGGGGTGAATTTAAACTCTTGATTTATATTTAAAAGAAGAAAAAATTTCACTATCTTTTTTATCCATGCATTTCCTTCCCCTTTCATTGAATCTACAATGTTAGTTGATACATTCTTAGAAACTCTTGAATTATCAAGTTGAGTTCAAACCAATTTAGTAATGCTAGAATATCTAAAATTTGTTAATATTGTTGTTAAAATTTCTTTACATTAAAAAAATCTTAATTTATCATTTTTTAGGATTTTGCAGATTCAAAATGTCTGATTTAGTTTTCCCAAATTCTTCATCCTTTATAGAACATTTCATATTATTTATTTTAACAAATTTTCTTCTTTTAAAATTTTACATTGAGGTATTTAATATACTCAAGATATCATTATTCACTTTTAAGCAATTATATATTTTAACCAACATACCATGCATTATGATTCATTCTCTAGTTTACAGTTTTTTTGAAACAAGCTTCAATTTCTAATCTCGAAACATATTCTTCTCAAGTTTCTTAATTCTATTCTTATTCACTATTATAATTTTCCTCATGTTTTTTGACATGATTCACGAAGTTAGTGATTTTTCTAAAACATATTCATTTGATGAATTACATTACATTTACTAATTCTCATATTATTTAAAAATTAGTCCCCTTCTTCTTCTTCTGTGATATCATTTTTCCCTCTCCCTGGATTGTTTTATCTCTTTATAAGTTTTACCATACTTCTTCTTCTTAACATTTTTCACCAGTTCATCTTCTTCAAACTTGTACCTCTTATTTCTTAGGTATTATTAGGTAATGTGGATGATTTTTCACATGCAAAACATTTTATAAGAAGTTTCCCCTTTCAATTTCATTTAACATTTTCATGTTTCATTGAGATAAAATCCATATCTCAAAAATATTCTTCATTTTATGAATACTCGTACTCTGATTTTCTGGACCAATATTTTTTTTAAATAATAATCTTCTTTATCACTTGAAAAGTAATTTCATCTCTCACATTTTATATGAAGACCACATCTTTTATCATTTCATAGGTAATGAGAATGTTTTGAAGCTTATCAAGTGAAATGTATTATCTATACTCGATTTTATATATTTTGGTATCATATCTATCATAATAATTCCTCATTGATTCTTTGAAAATATTTGAATCTTAAAATGTTTATCTAAAACCATTGATGTTTCTAACTATTTCATTGAACCTTTTGAATTATTCATCAATGGTATCTTCCTATACTATTTTCATATCATCAAATTTACTTCTCTAGATTTGAAGTTTCACTTCCATTACTTAAACATCGCCTTAAAAAATGATTTTATGTTTATATCCAATATTATTATACATCTCATGTCTCATTACCTTTTTGAAAAATATATTCAAAAGAGACATTTGGATATAATTTCAATCCATAACATCATCTTCCATATTCCTTATAATAGTATATGTCATTGGTGTATCCTTTTATCAGGGTAGAAATCCAGGAGTTGATTTATCCCACACTTCTTGGCCAAATAAAAGAAGACATATTATGTTCTAATTCTTCCAACCATAGTAAATATTTTTATTGAAATATTTATCACTTCTATAGTTGAATTAATTTAAATTCTCCATGCTTCAATAAATCAAACTATAGTGGAATCTTTCTCTCTGATACCAATTCAATTGAATATGAATTTTTCACCACTGGGATGGGGTTTGAATCAGTAGTGATATTTTTATAATTTACTTCCACTGGAAATAAACCTCTGAAACTAGTTTGTGTTTTGATCTACTCAACTTTGTGTCTTAGCTGCACTCTTATATACTAAAATGAAATTCAAAATACAAGGAACAAAATTTTTACAGGGTTCTGTCCTAATGTGGGTACCTACACCTTGATATATTTATAATCCCCCAATATATATATTTTCCAAAAATACTCATCATAGATATAAATGTGGGTAGTGAATGAATCACCCTTTACTTAAATAATGGTAGGAAGGAATCACACCTCGCCTGGAGAATGTTTATATAATGATTCCTCCAATTTACAAATGTATCACTTAAAAATAACAACCTAAGAAATATATATAGAATATTTTTATTCCTAAAATATGATAAATATCTTCATATATGACTTTATATAAGAAAATATCTAGCTTCTACTCCAATATAAATCTTATAGAACATTTCATCTGATACTTCTTCTTCAAAAACATTTGAGCTTCTGGAACTTCTTTTTTTTCTCGATAGTACTCAACTCTTAATTTTTTTAATAAAATCTCAAAATATATTTCCACCATATATATAGATATAACACCTCCAAAGTCAATGGGAAAATGTTGGACTCAAAATATGAAATTCCTACACAAACATTGTATTAGTTGACTGCATTCAAAACCTGATAATTAATAAGTTTCAACAAACTTCATTGAGACTTACTAGAATCATAGAATCATTGATGTTCCTGAAATCTCATCTAGTATCATGAATCCTTCTTTACAAACCTTAAATATTGAAATAACATATCAACATCATCACAAAGTATATATTTTATAAACATGAGGAAAACATTATATGGGAATGATGATTTTTCTCCTCCTGGATATCATTTTAAGAACTCAACCATCTAATAACTCTATATTTAGTCTTGGGCACAATTTTCCTTCATCTATTGGAATTAATAAAAGTATATATGATGATATTTAGATATTTGATTTATCTTTATAATAGATTCACATTTCTCTATATAATGTACATTTCCTTTATTTTTTCGATGTCTTTTGAATGTTCATCAGGACACTTTAATAATTATTCATCTAGTACAAATTTGTAAATGTGCATCTGTAACCTTCATAATTCCATATCTGCTATAACTTTATAAAATTACATCCAAGGGAATTCAAAAAAGTATATGTCTAATGATCATTGTAAAATATTGTCCAATTGACTTCTATATTCTCTATCCATTGAGCTTCAATGCATGATATCTTTCTACATCCGGTAAGATATTAGAGATTTCTCTATTTGATCATTTGTTTCACTAAAGTTACAAACTCTTTGTTCAATCATTTTTTAATCGATGGACTTGTTCCAATAAATTAACATCTTTATGTCTAACAGAATCATTCTAATAACTTCCTGATACTCTATTTGATGGTCTTATTCTAGTAAACTTCATACTTCTATATACGATAATTATCTATAACTTCACCACTTCATAGATCGAACTCTATACAGTTATAACAATAACTTTCTACCTCTAAATTTGTAATGACTTCATAACTTGAACATCTTAGAACTTCAAAATTTCAACAAAATTAGATAGAATCCTGAATATCTTCATGAAGTTCAGAATCACTGACGAATAGAAAAGCATCAACTGAGTTAATATTCTAACCTTTCAAGAACGGTGGCCAAAAACACTTTTATATTGATAAAAAATATAGTAATTTAATTAAATAATGGGTACTTCATAGTTCATACTCATCCTGATATATTTTTTCTATCATTAATCTAGGAAAATAGTTTTTTATCCAATGATTTTATCATTGTAAATTCATAATTAAGGACTTGATATATTTATTGGGAAACAAATATTATATATTTACCTATAAGAATTATTAAAAACATTATGTTATTGGATATTCTAAATCTCATTTTTCTAATTTTCATTACTTTTTTGATTTATTTTTAAAATTTAATGGGGATCAATTTCTTAGAATCATTTAAATCAAACACTTATAGAAACCAAAACTATGGAAATACAGTGTGTTTCTTGTTAATATATTTCCTGTCAATAATTGGGGATTAAAATTTTAATTTCCATATTTCATGTTGTTGAAAATATATTTATCGCATTTTTGATATATTTTGATAATATTGGTATTGTGAAATTATCACAAAACAGTAGGAGTTCTTCTCATTCAAATCATTTCGATACAAAATATTTGTTTGTTAAAGATATTTTTTTGAAGTCTACAGTTGAAATTAATCATCCTTATATAGAGAATATTCAGGCGTTACACTAATCAAAGGCTCAACCAATTGAGTTTTTTAGATTCAAGTTATCCTATGTGTTTGGTGAATTATTTTCTTGTAATATGTTAGGGGGATTTTAAAACTCTTTATAAATTCATTTTTTTTGTTAGAGTCATATTATTGTAATGACATCACTTTTACTATTATATATCCCAATACATTTTTAATGAATAATGCCCTACTATAATTTAATATTTGATTTAAATTAACTTTATAATTCTTAATCTATTATTATTTATGTGAAAATTTACATTTGTATGATTAGTATCTTGGTCGAATGCAATATCTACAAAAGCTAACGTGTCCAATTTTGATTGTTTAATTATAATATGTTTTTTAATTGTTATGTTTTTTTAAACATAATGTTTCGATTAGTTAATTAATGTAATCTAAGTGATGGAGTGTTAAATTAATATTTTTAAATTAATGGATTTTCACTATTTTTTTAAAAACATTTTAAAATAAATATATAAATTAAATTCATTAATGCTTCATTAACATATATTATTGAATTAATGTATCAATTACATATATTAATAGATAATTAATGGAATTTAATTTTGAATTTTTTATTAATTTTATGTGATGGTTTGTTTTATTCATTCAGTTAATGAACAGTTCTTAGTCTCATCTTGAATACTCAATATAAACCCCTTCACTATAAAGTGGTTTATTATGTGGTTTAAGGGCCAATATAATTTTTTGAATCAAAATTAATAGAACTTTATTCTCCTCTTCCAAATTTTTTAATGGTGAACAATCTAAGAATGAATATTATAATGACCCAGTATAAACATGAAAAAAATAATACAATAATCTTATGGTTTGGATAATACATCTCACAAATTATAGAATATGCTAAGGATTGAAAGGTTTAGTGTCTTTGAAATTGCCTATATAAATATATTATTTTACAACACTTTTGAACATTTATCCACACTAATCCTATTATAGACCCTTTCATATATATCTCACATTATATAATCAAATTCAAAACCTGAGGATAGGAAATATAATAAAGGGGTGAGTTTAGAAGCTCAATTAGGAAAAACACATAGCATAACATGAAGGAGAACATGAGAGAGACACGAATATCATAATAAAAAATTGCAACACCATATATGATAATAATAAAACATATAATACAAACATGATATCATAAAAATATTAGTATGTAATAATTAAATATATGGTATATTTTTAAAGGTTCGGGCCAAGTCATCATTCTTATTAGTAATTTCCCAGACCTCATTCTGATTGGGTAGAGGGAGACCCGTCAGAAAGTCTAAAGGCCCAAGACAAAGTGGTCTGGATACAAGGTTTGAAAGCCCGTTTTTTGGCCCAAATAACACTATGGTGAATAGTACTACTACAATACCTAGGATGTTGCAGTAATACCACTTCTATAGTATCTGTTATAGTACCCTCTGCCACTATAGTATCGGCACTGGTACATTGATGCTACAGTACTCGTGAATTCCTCCCCTACCCGAATTTGATCCTGGGTCATTTGGATTATAAGAATGATCCTCTACCACATGTGTATAGACTCATTAGTGTTATATATATGACATGACTGAAAAAATATCAATAATCATAGAACATGTGATCATGAAATAAAAGTGTAGAATACGTTTAAAGTAACTTAAAATCATGAAAATATGGAATTTCTTGGAAAAAAAATGAATATTTAAAATATTGAATTAGATGATTAATGACATGGAATTGTGTCACCATAACAAAAAAAATCTTTTCAACAAAGCTATCTCCATCACGTTTACACAAAAACATCTGAACAATGCCTCTCATGTTATGTTCACACAAAGGTTTGTGAATAATGCTTCTTACATACCATTCAAACACAAACATGTGAAAAAAGATTCCCCCATCTCATTCATTAAACATTTCACTATATAATGTGATATTAAGCCTTATTAAATAAATTGTAGTTCGATAAATGACTCCACCCTTAATAATCCATGAATATTTGTGTAATTTAAAAATCAATCATAAACATATCTTAATAAACTCATGGAAACAATAATGGGTTTCCTAAACCATCCAAAAAAAATTCACAAATCATAAACATAAGAAATACCAACATTATAATATCATAATAATGCTGTGATGGTTCCTCACTCTCCAGGTGAAGTGGCTACCTCTCCTAGGGTTTTTAGATTCTCTGGTGGCATATTTCACCTTTGATTCGTTGGAGGAAGTTTGATGCGACTTTTTTTCAAGTTCTTATTCGTCAGATCTAGCGGTATCTATGGGTTCAAATATTATTTACTAATTTTTTCATATCCATCTCTACTCCTAACTATTTTCTAGAGTTTTGGGTTCTCCTGTCACTATTTTTCCTCCTTAAATTCCTTTATCCCTATATCTAGTTTAGATATGGGCTTCCTTCACTTGATTGTGTCATAGTTTGACTGAGGTGATAGCTTGGATTCTTTATAGTGGAGATTTTTGGAGGTTTGGCATAGTTAATTTATTAGACGATGGTCAAGGTGAGGCATGCCATGGTGATATCATGGATGACTATAGGAGTTTGGGTAGAAATTGGAAGTTGAAAAAGATAAAGAGGAGAGAACATTCTGGGATTTAGTGAGTGATAAATGTGGTGGTTGGAAGAAAATATGTATTTGAGTTTTCATTCATCAACAAAGTTATTTTCAAAATTGGGCATTTATAGTTTCAATCATGTTTTAGGGAAACCTAATTTTCCATTGTTTTGATCTGGTTTATTATTTCTAGTGTGGTTTTGTTGATTTCTACACCACAGTTTGGGACTATTAGTTTATTGAGGTGAAGATATATTTTTGATTAATGGTATCTGATTCATTTCATTTTTTAGGTTGTAACACCCCAATCTTATACGGTACACTTCTCTTTGAATAATGTGATAGCGTGTGTTGTACGCAACACCGAGTTCTAACACACCATAACCAATCAAACTAGCCTTTATGAATATTAATACATACATTTTGAAATTATATATATTTTATATTTCAAAATTGACTTCATTTTTGGATTCAGAAAATCGAAATTATCCTAAGATGAATTTTTGGTATTTTTCTGAGAACTTCCAAATTTTATGAATAGTCAAAAATACTTAAAAACAACTTTTTTAATCAAAATAATTTATAGTGATAAATTATATTATTGAGTGGTTTTAAAGTATAATTAGAATACATTTTTTACCATTTTATCCAATGGTGTTCATTAGAATTAATTTCACTTTGAATTTGGACCTAAACAATTGTCAATCTTTTGATATATATTGTTTCTTAAAAACACGCTATTTGTTGTGACAACGTGAATTAATTATAAAATTAATTAATGAAACTTATATGTTTGGAATTTTTTAAAATAGACATAATTTTTGAATTCGTAATATCAATTATAGCTTAGGGTGAAATTTTGGCATTGTTCTGAAAAACTTCAATTTTTGATGAATAGTAAAACTACTAAGTGGTAGTTAAAAAACTGAATTTTTTTCATAAAAATTAATTTTACCGCTTTTGTGAATGAAATTTCGAAAATCCGAGAGACAAGGTTAATATAAAGAAGTAAAATGTGGTTCTATGAGATGAAAATAATTTTTGGTGAATAGTAACTTTTTACTTTTATTTACCACGATTAAAAGTAAATAGGGTAATTAAGGGTAAAAATGATATTAATATTACCGTAACACATGTCCTAATTCTATTGGACAAGTGTATCTCGACCAAATACAACCTTATGAATAAAATATTATCGTTTAGGTCCACTTGGATTAGATTAGGACATTTATTATTATTTAATTCAAAGAAGAGTTAAAAGAGTTAAAATCAAAGTTTAATTATTAAAACATATTTAATATAGGGTTATACATAAGATAAATTAGATTGTAAATATTCATTAGAAAGATAATAAGATTTACTACATAATTATATTGTATTTATAATTTTTAGACATTAAATAATTTAATTTATTTATGACACAATGATGATGCAGTAATTACCATAATAGTGAAAAATTAAACGAATTGATATTATAAATAAACAAATAAATATAATTTGAGATTTTTAATGAATTAAACTAACTTTCTAGGATAATAGGACATATTATAATTGATTTAATTGACTTTTTTCGAAGTAATAATTCTGTTATGAGTTTCATAAAAATCAACTATTGAATAGTGTCAAAATTGACATAAAAGAGTTTTTAAAACAAATATTATATTATTAATAGATATTAAATTCCTTAAAATCTAAGGTTTGGCCAAGAGACTTATATCATGATAGGTGTATCATTAATGGACCACTTTGGGGTCTCTTGGATGTATATAGTAAGTTTATCAACTATATAATATAAAAATACAAAGTGACATGGTAAATGTCAAACTAATTAACTAAGAGTTAAAACTAAACGATAAGGTTAATATAATGACTCAAACCTGTCTAAATTCTATTGGTTGAATGGTTTTGCGACCAATACCCACCTTAAACTTTAAATAATCAACTTCGGAGCCATTATAAATCGAATATTAATTTATTATAAATTAATATTTCGAGCTTTTCCAAAGATGCCCCTCACCCCTCTTATAAAAGGGAACTCCCCCTTCTCATTACATCACACCTTCAAAGACTTTTGGTTCGGCCAAAATCTGACCAAATACTCTACCAAATTCCCTCACTACAACCTAGAGGCCTTAGTTTGATCACAAAGCCAACCTAAGGAGCCCTTTTGATCAAATCAAAAGGAAGAACCCGAAGAAGAGGTAATGAATTCACCACCCTTTTCCAAGTTCCTTTCTTCTTCCACTTCTTCTTCCATTATTATTACCATTCTAAAATAATAACTCCAGTATCATATATATACTATGATGTTATTATAAATATGGTACAACCATATTCAGTATTCTATCCATCCTTTGAATAACATGTCACCATACGTGCGTACGTACGGCTTACCGTCTCCACGTCATGGTGTAATTGTTATTCAATAAATTATTATTTGGATGGGTATAATAATGATGTGTAATTCATGTAAATAATAAATATAACATGATAATGATTCTGTATATATTATATACAATCTAATTATATATTATTTTAATATCAAAAGAATGATATTGCCGCTCGTGCGTACATACGGACTACCATCTCCACGAACGCGATGAGATTCATTCTCCATCGTATCCATTCAAGTATAATTCTCATTTGATGATTAATAATATTATCTAAGGACTTGATATCATTCTGGATATGATTAAGATAAAATATATCCATGAAAAATACGGCTTATATAACAAAACATATAAAAGAAAATGAGTAAGTTAACACCCGAAACAATAATAATACTAAGATACTATTAACAAATCAATGTTAAAAGATCATATATGATATCATATTAATGTATATTATTATTGTATAATTTAATAACAATTATTTCAACATTATACAGGAGGTTCAACTACCCCAACCAAGGAAAAGTACAAGGTAAGGGTTATTTCACAATCTCTTCATTATCCGAGGTTGTTTATACGAAATAATCTACTGGGATGTCTTTATCATCCACATCCATGTTTCTTAAAAATGTATTTCAAAACATTTTTACTATTTAAAATAATATGGTTTAAAGTAATTTATACCCTTGTTTAACTTTTTATAAGAGTTTTATAAAGGAATCTTTCCATCATTTTCCAAACAAGGTGCATTTTAACCTTTTCCACAGAATTAAGGTAAGAATGTTTTTTAACTTATACGGCGGGTGCAGTTATTTTCCACCATTATAAAATCATCAAAGCTACCCTTACAAGCTTATAGGAATATTTTCAAAGAAAATGTTTTATTTTATAATTATATGACACTTAAATGATTTCAAAATAGAAAGAGATATTTATATAAAAAGAGTTTTGATTTCATCTATGTCAACATCCTTTGATAGATTTTATGCTTATTTGAAGTTGATTTATTATGATACAAAACTTCTATATTGTATTGAAAGTTTTGTGATATGTTTGACTGTGGATGTGTTATTTTTATACCATTCATGGTTTATGGATGAAGTATTTACATTTCATATGCTAGTTTTGATACGAATGTTTATGTTATGTTTAAACCTTTTCATATGGGAATGCATTGGACTTAATATGTGACTGGTGGAGCCCGCTATAGCTCCTCGATGCATCAGTAGGTCTCATGAGACAAACTCGTGTCTTGGCACAAGGCCTTGACAAAATCTTATTTGTAGTCTTGGCACGAGGCCATGGATATGTGGTTATGATAGTCTGGCATTATGTATTCCATCATTATGAAAGTGGTTATTGATATTGCATGTGATTATTCGATTAATAGAATATCCATGTGAATAAGTAAATGGCATTATTTCATTTTATTTTTACCATACTATGTTGAAGTTCAAGTTTAAAAGTATTTTGTTTTAGTTATACATTTCCTTAAATGTTTCTTCTTATTTATGAAAGTTTCCGCTATATTGTTATCCTTACTGGGCATTTGAGCTCACCCCTTTTCTATGTTTTATTTTTCCCAGGGTATGAAGAAGTAAATTATGAATGACCTGAAGGGATAGTATGTGGGGATATGAGTGTGGAATATGAAGAAAATATATTGTTGTAGTTTTCATTTTTATGTTGTAATGTAAGACTTCTGAATATATCTAGTGTTTCCAAGGCTACTAAACCAATCGGTATTTCGAGATTTGATCTTTCTTGTGATCATGAAAATGTTATGTAATAATGCACTGACTCTAGGTAACTGGGGTCGGGGCGTTACAGTTTGCATAAAAGGAAGTTTAGTACAAACCTTGGAAGCTAGATTTAGATAAACTCTGGTTAGAGAACATAGATTTAAAACAATTTCTCCGTCGAGCATTAGTCTCAAAATCCATCTCTTCATACGAAGACATTGTCTCATGTGCTATCATGACTGAAAAGTAATTCTCTAAGTCTTATGAATTTAAAGCAAAGAAAGAGAAGAAGAGACCTGCTGATCAATCTTGGAATGGAAATAAGGGGAAGAAGGGAAAGGTTGAATATCCATCTTGTGGTAAATGTGGTAAGAAACACCCCAGTACTTGCTTGAAGGGAATGAGAGTCTATTACAAGTGTGGTGAAAAAGGAGACCAAGCTCGTGATTGCAAGGGGAAGAAGGAAGCTACCAATGTTCAGTACTACAATTGCAGGGAGATGGGACATTATGCAAATGAATTTCCTAAGCGTCAGGAGAACTTACCTCAAAAAAGGCCAATGGATCAAGGCCAAGCTTATACTATCACTACTGCTGAGGTAGAAGCTCTAAAAGACATGGTGGCAAGTAATTTAATGGTTTCCTCAAGTTTAGCAAATTCATTATTTGATTCTGGATCATCGCATTATTTCATATCTTCCCAGTTTTCTAAGAAAATTAGATATTTCCAATTTGATTTAACAAGGGAGTTGTCAGTTAAAACTCCTAAGGGAAGTATCATTGCAACAAAGTTTTGTGAATTAGTCCTCATTAGAGCACATAAATGTTCTTTATCTGTTTATATCATCGGCATACCTATGATTGAGTTTGATATAATCCTCGGTATGTACTAGCTTTCGGATTATGATGCGAAGATTTATTGTAAGAAGAAAGAGGTTACAATTTTTGATGATGATGATAAGGAACACCTTATCTTCAGAGCAGAATCATCACCACCTAATTCTTATCTAGATCCACCCCCAGTAGCTCAACTAAATTCAATTATTGGGGAGGAAGAGAATGAAATGACTATGGGTGAGGAAAGGAATGTTCAAATAGAAGATGTACCTTTTGTGAAAGAATATTTAGATGTATTTCCGGAAGATTTACCTGGACATCCTCTAGAACGAGAAGTTGAGTTTTCTATTGATATAATTCCTGGATCAAGGCCAATATCGAAGACCCCTTATAGAATGGACACTGTAGAATTAGTTGAACTAAAGAAACAACTAGAGGAATTGAGTACTAAGGGATTTATTCGCCCTAGTGTTTCTCCATGGCGAGACCCTGTTCTTTTTGTTAAAAAGAAATATGGATCTATGAGGTTATGTATTGACTACAAGGAGAACAATGCTATAACGATAAAGAACAAGTATCCCCTACCTCGCATTGATGATTTATTTAACCAAATGCATGGAGGTCAATACTTTTCAAAGATTGACCTTCGATATGGATACCATCAGTTGTGTGTGAAGAAGGAAGACATTCTGAAGACAGCATTTCGAACCAGGTACGGGCTTTACGAGTTTACTATAATGCCTTTTGGATTGACTAATGCACGCTTTGTATTCATGGATCTGATGAATAGAGTTTTCAAGGAATATCTCAATGAATTTGTGGTGGTATTTATTGATGATATCTTGGTATACTCCAAAAGCTACAATGATCATGAAAATCATTTGCGCATTATCCTGAAGACTCTGAGAAGACATGAATTATATGGTAAGTTTAGCAAGTGTGAATTCTGGCTTCAGGAGATTTCTTTTCTTGGCCATATTGTCTCTAAAGATGGAATCTCTATTGATCCTTCTAAGACCAAGGCAATCCACTCATGGCCAGCACCTATGAGTATAACTGAGGTACATAGTTTTATTGGTTTGAAAGGTTATTATCGATGTTTCGTCCAGAAATTTCCCCGATTGGCTAACCCATTAACGAAGCTCACACGTAAAGGGGTTAAATTTGTTTGGACAAAAGAGTGTGAAGAATGTTTCGAAGAACTGAAGAGAAGATTAGTCAATGCTCCTATATTGACTCTACCATCGGGGAATGATGGGTTCATTATTTATAGTGATGCATCGAAGAAAGGACTTGGTTGTGTCCTTATGCAGAATGATAGAGTTATTGCCTATGCATCACGATAGTTGAAAATTCATGAAAAAAACTATCCTACTCATGATATTGAGTTAGCAGCTGTGATCTTTGATTTGAAGATATGGAGGCACTACCTCTATGGTGAAAAATGTGATATTTATACTGATCACAAGAGTTTGAAGTATATTTTCTCACAAAAAGAACTCAACATGAGGCAAATGATATGGATTTAATTACTCAAGGATTGTGATTGTATGATACACTACCACCCCGGGAAAGCAAACAAGGTGGCAGATGCTTTGAGCAGAAAAGACCATGGAGTTTTGAACGTGCTGAGAATTGAAAGGGATCCAATTTTGATGGATCTAGTGAAGTTGGACATGGGAATAACCAGGGAAGGTGAAACATGAATGCTTTTTCAAATGGTTGCCAAACCATCTTTACTAGAAAGGATTAAGAGTTATCAGACCGATGATGAAGAATTTCAAAAGAATATTAAATCTGTGAATGATGGGAGATTGAGAGACTTTGTGTATGAAGATGGAATTTTGAAATTCGGGAAGAGACTTTGTGTTCCTGATATACCTGATCTAAAAATGGAATTTCTGGATGATGCTCATAGTTCCAATTTCTCTATACACCATGGGAGCACCAAAATGTATAGATATTTGAAGGAACATTTTTGGTGGGACAATATGAAGAGGGAGATTTCGGATTTTGTGTAAAGGTGTATGGTTTGTCAACAAGTGAAAGCAAGAAGAAAACACCCTGTAGGAGTCATGCAACCTCTTCCAATACCGGAGTGGAAATGGGACAATATTACGATGGACTTTGTCATGGGGCTACCAAAGACTCCTAGAAGGAATGATGCAATATGGGTTATTGTTGATCGTCTTACAAAGTCAGCATATTTTCTTGCTATAAGAGAAGATCTACCACTAGAACGTCTAGAAAGACTATATATGAATGAAGTTGTGAGACTTCATGGAGTACCCCTATCGATTGTTTTTGATCGTGATCCCCATTTTACTTCAACATTCTAGAAGAGTCTTCAGAAATACATTGATACTGAACTTCATTTGAGCACTACCTACCACCCTCAGACAGATGGACAATCAGAATAAACTATTCAAACCTTAGAAGACATGTTGAGATCCTGCTCACATGACTTTCAGGGTATGTGGGATCAATATTTACCGGTGGTAGAATTTTCCTATAACAATAGCTTCCATTTGAGTATTCAGATGGCACCATATGAAGCATTATATGGAAAGAGATGTCGTACACCAACCTTTTGGGATGATGTTGGTGAAAGAAAACTTGTAGGTCCAGAACTGGTGGAGGAAACAATAGAAAAGGTGAAGGTTATCCAAAATCACATCAAAACAGCTCAAAGTAGGCAGAAGAGCTATGCCGATAATTGAAGGAAGGATTTGGAATTTCAAGTCAGTGATCATGTTTTCCTGAAGGTATCTCCATGGAAGGGAGTCATAAATTTTGGTAAGAATGGTAAATTGAGTCCCAGGTACATTGGACCTTTCGAAATTCTAGAACGAATTGGGGCTGTAGCTTACCGATTGGAAATGCCGCCAAGTCTCTCCAAAGTTCACGATGTGTTCCATGTATCTCTATTGAGGAAATACAGGCCTGACCCAACACATGTACTCACCTATGAGGAGTTAGAACTGGAACCCGGTATGTCTTATTGTGAAGAGCCTGTCAGGATTCTTGATACGAGAGAACAAGTACTGAGAAACCGTACAATGCGTCTGATAAAAGTCTTGTGGAGAAACCATAAGATGGAAGAGGCAACGTGGGAACCTGAGGATCTTATGATGAAGAACCACCGGAGTCTTTTCATGCGATAATATTCTAGAAATTTCGAGGATGAAATTATTTGAAATAGGGGAGAATGTAACACCCCAAGCTTCTACGGTTCGCTTCTCTTTGAATAATGTGATAGCGTGTGTTGTACGCAACACCGAGTTCAAACACACCATAACCAATCAAAATATCCTTTATGAATAGTAATACCTACTTTTTTAAATTATATATATTTTATATTTCAAAATGGACTTTATTTTTGGATTCGGAATATCGAAATTATCCTAAGATGAATTTTTGGTATTTTTCTGAGAACTTCCAAATTTTATGAATAGTGAAAAATACTTAAAAACAACTTTTTTAATCAAAATAATTTATAGTGATAAATTATATTATTGAGAGGTTTTAAGGTATAATTAGAATATATTTTTACAATTTTATCCAATGGTGTTCATTATAATTAATTTCACTTTGAAATTAGACCTAAACAATTGTCAATTTATTGATATATATTGTTTCTTAAAAACACGCTATTTGTTGTGACAGCGGGAATTAATTATAAAATTAATCAATGAAACTTATATTTTTGGAATTTAGTAAAATAAACATAATTTTTTAATTCGGAATATCAATTATAGCTTATGGTGAAGTTTTGGCATTGTTTTGAAAAACTTCAATTTTTGATGAATAGTGAAACTACTAAGTGGTAGTTAAAAAACAGAATTTTTTTCATAAAACTTAATTTTACCGCTTATGTGAATGGAATTTCAAAAATCCGAGAGAAACGGTTAATATCAATAAGTAAAATGTGGTTCAATGAGATGAAAATAATTTTTGTTGAATAGTAATTTTTTACTTTTATTTACCACGGTTAAAAGTAAATAGGGTAATAAGGGTAAAAATGATATTAATATTACCCTAACACATGTCCTAATTCTATTGGACAAGTGTATCTCGACCAAAAACAACCTTAGGAATAAAATATTATCATTTAGGTCCACTTGGATTAGATTAGGACATTTATTATTATTTAATTCAAAGAAGAGTTAAAAGAGTTAAAATCAAAGTTTATTTACTAAAACATTTTTAATATAGGGTTATATATAAGATAAATTTGATTGTAAATATTAATTAGAAATATAATATGATTTAATACATAATGATATTTTATTTATAATTTTTAGACATTAAATAATTAAATTTATTTATGACACAATGATGATGCAGTAATTACCATAATAGTGAATAATTAAAATAATTGATATTATAAATACCCAAATAAATATAATTGGAGACTTTTAAGGAATTACACTAATTTTATAGGATAATATGACATATTAGGATTGATTTAATTGACATTTTTCGAAGTAATAATTCTGTTATGAGTTTCACAAAAATCAACTATTAAATAGTGTCAAAATTGACATAAAAGAGTTTTTAAAACAAATATTATATTATTAATCAATATTAAATTCCTAAAAATATACTTTTCGGACAGGAGACTTATATAATTATAGGTGTATCATTAATGGACCACTTGGGGGTCGCTTGGATGTATATATTAAGTTTATTAACTATATAATATAAAAATACAAAGTGACATGGTAAATGTCAAACTAATTAACTAAGAGTTAAAACTAAAAGATAAGGTTAATATAATGACCCAAACCTATCTAAATTCTGTTGGTTGAATGGTTTTCGACCTATCCCCACCTTAACATTTAAATAATCTACTTTTGAGCCATTAGAAACCGAATATTAATTTATTATAAATTAATATTTCTAGCTTTTCCCAAGGTGCCCCTCACCCCTCTTATAAAAGGGCACTCCCCCTTCTCATTACTTCACACCTTCAAAGGCTTTTGGTTCGCCCAAACTCTGACCAAATACTGTCCCAACTTCCCTCACTACAACCTAGAGGACTTATTTTGATCAGAAAGCCAACCTAAGGAGCCCTTTTGATCAAATCAAAAGGAAGAACCCGAAGAAGATGTAATGATTTCACCGCCCTTTTCCAAGTTCCTTTCTTCTTCCACTTCTTCTTCCTTTATTATTACCATTCTAAAATAATAACTCCAGTATCATATATATATTGTGATGTTATTATAAATATGTTATAACCATATTCAGTATTCTATCAATCCTTTGAATAACATGTCACTATACGTGCGTACGTACGGCTTACCGTCTCCACGTCGTGGTGTAATTGTTATTCAATAAATTATTATTTGGATGGGTATAATAATGATGTGTAATTCATGTAAATAATAAATGTAACATGATAATGATTATTTATATATGATATAACATCCAATTATATATTATTTTAATATCAAAATAATGATATTGTCGCTCATGCGTACGTACGGACTACCCTCTCCACGAACGCGATGAGATTCATTCTCCATCGTATCCATTCAAGTATAATTCTCATATGATGATTAATAATATTATCTAAGGACTTGATATCATTCTGGATATGATTAAGATAAAACCTATCCATGACAAACACGGCTTACGTAACAAAATATATAAAAGAAAATGAGTAAGTTAACACCCGAAATAATAATAATACTAAGATATTATTAACAAATCAATGTTAAAAGATCATATATGATGTCATATTAATGTATATTATTATTGTATAATTTAATAACAATTATTTCACCATTATACAGGAGGTTAACCTACCCCAACCAAGGAAAAGTACAAGGTAAGGGTTATTTCACAATCTCTTCATTATCCGAGGTTGTTTATACAAAATAATCTACTGGGATCTCTTTATCATCCACATCCATGTTTCTTAAAAATGTATTTCAAAACATTTTTAATATTTAAAAGAATATGTTTTAAATTCATTTATACCCTTGTTTGACTTTTTATAAGAGTTTTATAAATGAATCTTTCTGTCGTTTTCCAAACAAGGTGCTTTTTAACCTTTTCGACAGAATTATGGTAAAAATGTTTTTTTAACTTATACGGCGGGTGCAGTTATTTTCCGCCATTATAAAATCATCGAAGATTACCTTACAAGCTTATAGGAATATTATCAAAGAAAATGTTTTATTTTATAATTATATGACACTTAAATTATTTCAAAATAGAAAGAGATATTTCTGTAAAAAGAGTTTTGATTTCATCTATGTCAACATCCTTTGATAGATTTTATGCTTATTTGAAGTTGATTTATTATGATACAAAACTTCTATATTGTATTGAAAGTTTTGTGATATGTTATAATTTGGATGTGTTATTTTTATACCATTCAGGGTTTGTGGATGAAGTTTTTACATTTCGTATGCTAGTTTTGATACGAATGTTTATGTCATGTTTAAACCTTTTCATATGGGAATGCGTTGGACTTAATATGTGACTGGTGGAGCCTGCTATAGCTCCTCGATGCATCGGTAGGTCTCATGAGACAAACTAGTGTCTTGGAACAAGGCCTTGACAAAATCTTATTTGTAGTCTTGGCACAAGGCCTTGGCTATGTGGTTATGATAGTTTGACATTATGCATTCCATTATTATGAAAGTGGTTATTGATATTGCATGTGATTATTCGATTAGTATAATATCCATGGGAATAAGTAAATGGAATTATTTCATTTTATTTTTACCATACTATGTTGAAGTTCAAGTTTAAAAGGATTTTGTTTTAGTTATACATTTCCTTAAATGTTTAATCTTATTTATGAAAGTTTCTGCTATATTTTTATCCTTACTGGGCATTTCAGCTCACCCCTTTTTAATGTTTTATTTTTCCCAGGGTATGAAGAAGTAAAATTATGAATGACCTGCAGGGATAGTATTTGGGGATATGAGTGTGGAATATGAATAAAATATGTTTTTGTAGTTTTCATTTTTATGTTGTAATGTAAGAATTATGAATATATCTAGTGTTTCCAAGGCTATTAAACCAATCGGTCTTTCGAGATTTGATCTTTCTTATGATCATGCCAATGTTATGTAATAATGCACCGACTCTAGGTAACTGGGGTCGGGGAGTTACATAGGTAGTATAAAATATTGTAGGTTGGAAGGCCTTAAAATAGGTATGAGTGTGATGAAACCTGTCATTCATCCTTTTGTTATCATTTTTTATAAATGAATGGACACCTTGCTAGTATCCTCAGTCTGGTTTTTTATTGCATCGTGTTGACTTTGCATTTAGTTCCTCATATGATTTTTCATATTGGTGGATCTTAATAGAGATAGGTGTTCCAAAACTATTCATACGAGTTTCCTTCAAATGTCAGTGTTGGTTGGAGGGGTGATTTGCGACGTTGTACTAGCTATCATGATGCAACTTCTTAGTAGGGGGTGATGCATCACCAATTTTGGTTTCACTATTTCATTGTATGGAAAGGGAGATGATGAGTTTTTATCTAGTTTATTACTTGATTTCTCCTTCCCTTTTTACTTTTGAGAGAATTAAGACCTTTGGCTCATGTTTCTTTACGGTACTTTACCTCTACTTGTAATGAGTTTCCTCCTTTCCTAGTTTTCAAAAGAGGTCTTCTTTTTTATGTTCCAAAAAGGGGGTTTTATGCTCTATTGTTTCAAAACAAAAATCACATCATAATAACATATATAGGGTGACAAATATATCACATTATTAAAAATAACCCTTGGATGGTATGTAGTGTATGTTCTGGGTGCAGCGGAAGTGTAGGATGGATGTGTACCCAACTATTTAATTTTTCATAATCGATGATTAATTTTTGATCAATACGACAATGAATGCCAGTTTACATGGAATTAAATCAACGATAAAAGAAAAAGAAGATAATATGGAATAGATAAGAGAGTATTGACGTATTTTTTTTATAATTATTTAAATTAAATTATAGAATTACCTCCAAGGTGATAATTTCTTCGTTGATACGTCTGACCATGGTTTTGTGGTGTGGCTTCATTGCGATGTAGAATCCAAGGATAGGAATCCTCTAGCAGTGATCCAAACATTCTACATGTATCTTTATAAGTCACCGAAGGAGTCTTCGGGTGCTAGCAAAGAAGAACCTTGCGCTTGTGATGTTCTCCTTTTTTCGCCTTAAGAATCACTTTAAAATAATTCTCCTTGATCCAATGGAGGTGGATCTCTCTTGTTCTTGAGAGTATTCTAGGAGGAGGAAGATTTCTCTAGGCTCGAGAGATTTTATCCAAGGATGCTTTGCAAACAACAATTGGTTAGCTAGTGGAATGACCCCTTGTATTATATAGAGAATAATAACATAAAGGGGAATTTAATTCACTATGTAATAATATATAATAAGCAATGGTTTCATTACTTAATTTATTATTCCACGTGAAAACGCAATGTCAAATAATAATATCAATCCTATTATTTCCATGACATGTGCTTAATGAATTTAATTCACCGGGTCATAATAAATAATTTTCACATATTCCATTACTTAATTTATTATTTCATGTGAAAACACCATGTCAAATAATAATAGCAATGCTATCATTTCTATGACATGTTCTTAACAGTCACAATATATTTAAATATTATTTTACCATCTAATATTTAATATTATTTCTCACTGAACCCATAACTTGGTCTAACAATCCTCCTCAATATTTACCAATCCATGAATAATGAATATTTATTTATTAAATAAATATAACTGAATTATTTGTTGATAAATAAATATTCGGTCCACCATATATTCTCTCGAATAACTAGTGATGAAATAAATGTGATCAGGAATACTTGAATAATTATTAAACCACATCTGGGAATAATATTTATTCAACTTGTTAAATAAATAAATTATTTAATTGAGATACTGGCTAAACTTAGTGTGTGACCCTCTAGGCCCCTTTCTCGTGGGCATTAGTTGGGCTTTCCTAAAGTCCAATATTAATTTCTAGAAATTGGTCAAGACACCCAAGAGAAAAAAGTTGATGTCTCAACAACAAGTTACCTAATACTAATTCTTACCATGTAATATAATCTCTTTATCCTAATATATCTAATCAAGTAGGTTTCATACAAGTGCCACCAATCCATGTGATCGATTTCTCATTCTTTGAAATTCCATAATTGAACTTTCCTAGAGAACAGCATGGCCATGGATTTAGTTAGGCTATATCATTTCCATCAAAGGGAATGAGATATATAATTCTTTAGAAGTGAAAAATCCTTTCTCACATTATTCTTTAATGTAGTATTACCCATGACACACCCAACATATCTTACCTCGTAGCAAATATCTACCATCATATTTTTCTTCAATACATCTAAGTGGGCAAGTCTTAATGCCCACTAATAATAATATTAAGGTCTAAGGACCAATACACACAACCATAGATAGGAACATCCAATGACACTTATGAATGTATATTTATTACTGGCAGTTATGGTTCTCATAATATCATCCTAGATATTACCAAGGGCAGACACCATGAGAAAGTGTCTCAAAATTTCATGAGCCCCACCCCCCAATAGCCTGTATCTTTTGTGTCCCTTCAAATGATATCATCCCGCCATAGAACATATATTCAAGAATAATTTCATGTAATTTCCTGGTTCTCATCATAGATGGGATTCATTATAAACTTTTAGTGAGATATCTATTCTTAAGACATTATCCCATATTATGTAACGCAGATTAAAAATCACAATATGATAAAAAATTTATTAATATTCATATAATGAATACAAGTTTATCATAAAGTACAAAGAATTAGGTTTCAAGGGAACCATCTCCAATAGACTCCCACTTGCACTAAATCCAACTACTAACAACATTTAGTCCACTAGCTATAACATGATATTCATGTTTTCGATGAGATAGGACTTTAGTTAATGGGCCTAACATGTTAACTTTCATATACACTCTTCTCACTGTAACTTCACACCTTTTATAGAAATCCCACAAGAGGTGATACTTTTGGAGTATGTTCTTTGTCTGTTGATGTGACCTCAGCTCTTTTTCAAGAGCCACCTATATAGTATTATAATAATAAAATGTAATGGGACCTTTACTGCTAGGCACCACATCAAGTTTCTAAACAATGTTCTGAATCCAGATGGATTCCTTGGATGCATCAGAAGCCATTATATATTTAGACTCCACTATAGAATTACTGAAAACCGGATGCTTTGAACTCTTCTAGTTTTCAGCTCCACTGTTGAGATATAAAACATACCCTGGTTGTGACATTAGAACATTCTGATCTATCTAAAAACTAGCATCAACATACCCTCTGAGGACAAGCTCTTTGTCTCCTCAATACAACAAGAACATATCCTTATTTGTTCTTAGATACTTAAGGATAGACTTGATACCAGTACAATGTTGTTCTCATGGAGAGTCTTGATATCTTCCTACCATGGTCAATGCACATCCAACATCATGTCTGGTAAATAACATGGAAAAAATGATAGATCCTATCGCTAAAGTGTATGGAATCTTACTCATCCTATCTTTCTCATGATTTGTCTGGGGACACTTTTTCTTGTAAAGATTTATACTACGTGACACTGGAACCAATCCCCTCTTGGATTTTTCTATACTATATCTTTTTATTATCTAGTCAATGTATGTACTTTGACTTAGTCCAAGTAGCCTCTTGGATCAATCCTGAATGATCTTGATCCCTAGAATGTAGGTTGCCTCACCAATGTCTTTCTTGAAGAAGCACTTGTTCAACTAGTCCTTGACATACAACAAGATAGGTATGTCGTTTCCTATAAGCAATATGTCCTCAATATATATTATTAGTATAATGGGTGTATTCCCATTAAACATCTTGTAAACACATGGATCACATTCATTCTTGATGAAAACAAACTCTCTTATGACTTCATTGAATTGAATGTTCCATGACCAAGATGCTTTCGTTAATCCATAAATGGATATCTACAAGTTTCATACACTTTTTGCATCACCTGGAGTCATAGAGCCTTCTGGTTGTGTCATATAGAAATATTCCCGAAGGCTCCCATTAAGGAATGCATTTTTGAAATCCATATACCAAATATCATAGTCATGGAAAGATGTTATGGAAAGTATGATTCATATGGATTTAAAAATTGAAACTGATTAAAAAGGTTTATCATAGTCACTTCCATGATGCAATTTAAAACCTTTAGCCACTAGCCTTGATTTATAGGTACTAACTTGACCTTCCTTGTACAGTTTCTTTTTGAATACCCATTTATACACAACTAGATTTACATCAACGGATGCATTGACCGGAACCCAGACTTTGTTTTGATACATGGAATCCATCTCAAAATTCATAGATTCTATCCATATTGCAGCTTTTGAGATTTCTACTACTTCTTTGTAGAAGAGAGTTTCATCATTGTCCAACAATAATGAGTCTCCATCCTCAGGGACAAGGAAACCATATCCCTTTGGTTCCCTTACCTCTCTTGTGATCCTATGCAGTACTTGCGTTTTGAGAACTACCTCTTCCCCAAGGACCAGTAAAACTTGTTCCAATACCAACTCAGGTGTATCTTGAGCAATAACTTCATTGATGCCAATCTTTCTCCCACTATCATTTTTTGAGGATGTTCTCCCTCACAAGAAAGACATCCTTTCTGGAAACAGACACTTACTTGTATGATATGTTGTAGGGTAGTATCCCTTTATTTCCTTGGGATACCCTATAAAGATACACTTCATTCCCCGAGGTGCAAGTTTGTTTCCTGAGAAAGCCTTAACAAATTCCTTGCATCCCCATACTAGTGTGTGCGAGAAAGTGGGTTTCTTTCCACTCCACAACTCGAAGAAAATCCCATTCACCGCCTTAGTTGGTACTTGGTTTAATGTGTATGATGCAGTTTTTAATGCATATCCCCAAAACGATAATGGAACATATAAATGACTCATCATTGACCTTACCATGTCCTACAAGGTACGGTTCCTCCTTTCACAAACACCATTCCACTATGGTGTATAAAGTGGTGTGAGTTGAGATAGAATCCCAGACTCTTGTAAAAGGTTGATGAACTCTTGGTTAATATATTCTCCACCTCGATCTAATCAAATATTATCTATCTACTTACCAAGATTATTTTATACTTCATTCTTTAACTCCTTGGATTTATCAAAGGAATTAAACTAATATCTCATTACGTAGGCATATCCACATCTACTCAAGTCATCAGTAAAAGTAATGATGTAAGAATATCCACCTCTAGATTCTACTGGAAATGGTCCACACACATTAGTGTGTACCAATCTTAGAAGATATGTGGGACTTTAACCATATCTACCAAATGGTTCTTTGGTCATTTTCCCTTGTAAAAATGCAAGACATCTATCAAGTGGTTTTATCTCGGTAGATTCTAAATAACCATATTGAAAGAGCTTTGTCAGGTGATTCTGGTTTACAAGACCAAGGAAGTGATACCACAACTGGGTGTTGTATAAGTCATGTGAACTTCCTTCATTATCAATTTTCAACACTTGGTTCTCATAATTTAATACATACATACTGTTATTTAAATACGTCATACTATAACATATGTTGTCCTTATAAAACTAATAACATTTATTTCCAAGCATGAAAATAATTCCATCTGTATCTAAAATCAATAAAGAAATTATGTTCTTGGTAAAACTAGGTACATAATAAAATCCATGTAAAACCAAAATCATTCTCATCGGCAATGTGAGGTAGTAGTCACCAATGTAAAGAGCATCCAGCGTCGCACCATTGGTAGCTCACAGATCCACCTCTCCTTGAGAAATTTTCCAGAATCTACATGGTTCCTATATTTGAATACATATTTTAGCCCCAAAAGATGTATCTAATACCCCATGTGTAGAAATAGAAATATTACACTCAATAATGAGCACACCTTTGTCTTACCCTTTCCTATAGGTGGTGTTCCTCTTCTAGTGTCCTAACATGCCACATGCAAAGCATACTGCATCCTTTTCCTTGACCTTTCTATATATCTTCTTCATCTTGGTGAGACAGTGCTTAGAGGATTTAGCTTATTTAAAAATATTAGGGCCCTTTCCTTTTCCTTCATTATCCTATTAACCAAAAGGATTGCGGGTGTTTCTTGCCACATATCCTTTCCAAATTGGTGAATCAATGTCAAAAGTTCTTATAGACTCTTCTCATTATTTCTCATATTATAATTCACAATAAAACTAAAGAAGTTATTAGGTGGAGATGATAGTATGAGATATGTACATAACTCATATGGTAATTTAATCCCTAAGATTTCTAGATGATCAATATTGCCAATAGTCTTGTCTACATGTGGTCCAGCTGGCATAGACTCTCCAAGAATAGTAGTGAAAAAATCATTATCATACCTCTCTTGTATCGCCTTATCTTGATTGTGATCTTGAAGGTGAGACATCATGATGTAAGCATTAATTTCCTCATGTTGGTTCAAGAGCTCATTGGCTATGGTAGATACCATGAGGAACTAAACCTTCGTAGTGTCATTCAGATGTTTCTTATACAAATATAGTTCCCCATCACTCACCTGATTTCTAGGCACAACATGTAAAGGCTCTTCCTACACATAAAGTTTCCTCTTATGGAGAAGGATTACCCGAAGGCACCTTTGCCACTCTTGGAAATTAGTGATAGTGAGAGGGTTTTCTTTCTCATGTATGGATAAAAATGATATGTATGATTTCATTTTGATTTTAGTTTCTAAAAATTAAGATGAAAAGATATTTAGTAATTTATCTTGATAAATATAGAAAAATAAATAAATTGATATCTATTAGTCTCCCGCTATTTTGACGAAAACCAATAGCACTCACCATTGGCTTCAGAATATCATGTTTCTTGGACATTCTAGTGCCAAGGATCCATATTTCCATTTCCATTACCCCAACTATAGTTGTTCGAGCAAATTGAACGGTTTTAGGTAGGAATTCAAAATTCTAACTACATTAACTCACAACTCCTTGATCTTTTGAGTGAATCCCCAATCTTGAAATTTGTAATTTTAGGCTTCCTCAAACTTTTCCTCTCAATTATACTAAGTCATACCAGGGAATTCAACCTTTTATGTAAAATAAGTTAAGTCAACCTAAAAATTCAAATTATAATTCCCCAATAATTCAAATCTCTCCAACTAGGGTTGTTCAAGCACTTTGAACTATGGTTAGATTCTAACAGAAGTAATGGAAGAATATACAAACTTAATATTTAATTGAGGTATTTTATCCTTTATGTGTAAATTTACACTCATTATATTTTCACATTCTCATTAATGTTAAGTGGGATATACTTAAGTGACTAACCATGTATAGATAATATTTACGCATAAACCATTTTTTATTTCAGTTTTATCTTGTATGCTAGTTAGTTAATTAATTATGTGATCACATAAAACATCCATAATGAATAATAATAAAACGAACAGAAAAAAATAAAGGGTATGATCATGAGCTTTACTATTGGTTATTTTATCTACCGGATGATAAGATAACCTTGACCTAGGGGAGAAACACCTTGAACTGTTTAAGGTTTATGTTTACATCTTTCACTTGTCCACCTTTGTATCTCCTTGGACTGGTTTTTCCTAGGCTCTTAACTTGAGGTGCCTCCACTAGTTTGGGAACTCTGTCCATTACATATGATTTTAACTCACAATAAGGTGGGGGTAAAGTGGGGTTTACATAAAAGAAACCATGTGCATGCTGACCCAACATACTATTGAGGAGAAGGCATGCAGACCAACAATTTTAATTTAATAAATTAATTAAAAGGGAACCACATCTATAAAATGAATTATATATTTAATGAAACTAGAATTCTATTCTTTAATAGTTATTATTAAGATAAATTATTCTCTAATAGAGTAATAATTATCTTTAATAAATCAATACTTTTTATCTTAATCATTTTATGAATTTTCTTGAGATTTTCATCCATAACATTGTACATAACTTGTACCTTGAAATCACCCTGATGAAACCTCATCCAAAACATCCCATCATGTATTTATCCTTTTATACATTTTATTCATTGTGACATATTGCATGCATGCCATATTATAATTGTAGTACAACTCATACATGATGTGCACACACACACACACACACATATATATATATATATATATCAAACACCTATCACATGTTGTGTCTCATCCTTACACCCAAAAAAAGGTACATGTATCAATGGTTACATAATATATTAATAAATTTTTAAATCTACATAATCTAGAAAAATTACAATGTTTGTAGATCCAACTACATGGTGTGTACCCTACTCATTGTCCATCTAATGTACACGCCTGGGGAAAAAGTGTGTGAGGCATACTTTAAAAATATTTTTAGTACACGACATGTCTAGTGGGCTACATACCATGTAGACTCTGCATTACAAATTCACTATTTGGGCAATCTGTTTATGGGATAGACGACTTTACCATAACCTGAAGGGACTACATGCCCTGCCTAGTGGGCCACATGGTGTGTAGTCCAGCTGACCGTGTGCCAGTCTATCCTGCTCAACACACAATGTAAGAATTAACTACACCACATTTCATTAATGCCCACAACTTGATTAATTTCCGAATTACTCCTTATGCATTGAAAAAAAATACACAGCATGTAGATCTGACTACAGGACATGTATTTTTTGTGTTATCTGGATATAACCATTGGTACCTTCTGTTAATATCTTCAATTTAATTTTAATCATAAAATTATTCATTTCTATTAGATCTGTGAGAAATGATAAGGGAGAGAGATACCTCAAAATTGATATTAAAAAATGATTAAACCTGAATTGATAAAATAAATTATTAAATCATAAATTATCAAAAAATTATTTAAATAATTGTAAATGAAAATATGATTCCTCTAGTACCACTTGTAGGTTTCGGGCGTAGTAGAAGCGCAGGATGAGCATGTACCTAACCTTGAAAATTATCATAATCGATGATTAATATAGGATCAATAGGATGATGAACACTAGTATCCATGAAAATGAATCAAATATAAAAGGAAAAGGAGAGAACCCATAACCGGGAATATAGGATTGTTATATTTTGTTTATAATTAATTTAATTAAATTAATGAATTAAATCCAAGGTGACTCGTTCTTCGTTGATGTGTCTGAAAAAGGGTCTGAGGTGAGGCTTTGTTTCAATGTAGAATCCAAGGAATGGAATCCTGTAGCAGGGAACCACACGTGCTCAACATATCTTCAGATGTCACCTAAAGAGTGTCTAGGTGCTAGCGTGTAAGATCCCTTCGCTTGTTATGTTCACATTTTATCGCCTTGAGAATCACTTCTAAATCATTCTCCTTGATCTGGTGGTGGGGATCTCTCTCATTCTTGAGAGTGTTCTTATAGAGGGAAAAGTTCTCAAGGCTCAAGAGCTTTTATCCAAGGATGTTTTAAACAAAATGATTGGCTAGCTGGTGGAAAAAACCCTTGGAATATATTAAGAATAATAACAAAATTGGGAATTTAATTCAATATGTAATAATAAATAATTTGAACAGGTTTTGTTACTTAATTTATTATTCCATGTGAAAACCCCTTGTCAAATAATAATAAAAATACTATTATTTCGATGAAATGTTCTTAACGAATTTACTACACCAAGTAATAATAAATAATTACCACATGTGTCATTACTCAATTTATTATTCCATGTGAAAACCCCATGTCAAATAATAACAGAAATGTTATCATTTGAATGATATATGTTTTACTTGCATGTTATATATAAATATAATTTCACCAAATAATATTTAATATTATTTCTCACTAGACCCATTACATGGTCTGCCAATCCTCTTCAATATTTACGACTCCTTGAATAATGAATATTTATTTATTAAATAAATATAACTGCTTTATTCTATGATAAATAAATATTTTTTCCACAAAATATTCTCTCAAATAACTAGTGATGAAATAAATGTGATCGGGGATACGTGGAAAATTATTAAAAAACAACTTGAATAATATTTATTCAACTTGTAAAATAAATAAATTATTTAACTGAGATTCTGGTTACACTTAGTGTGTGACCTCTAGGCCTCATTCTCGTTGGAATTAGGCGGTATTTCCTAAAGTCCAAGATTGCTGTTTAGAAACAGGTCAAGGAACCAAAGGAAAAGAAGTCGATGTCATAGTGACATGTCACCTCATATGAATTCTTTCCATGTAATATAATACCTTTGTCCCCTTATCTCCAATCAAGTGGGTTGCATGCAAGTGCCATCAACCCATGTGCTCGATTTCTCATTCTTTGATTTCCTAGAATTGAAATTTCCTAGAAAACAAAATGGATAGGGATTTAGTCAGGCTATATCATTTCCATCAATGGTCCTAAGATATCTACCTCCATAGAAGTTCAAAATCCTTTCTCGCATTTTTCATTAATGCAATATTACTCATAACACACTAAATATATCCAACCTCACTGCAAAACATCTATCATCATAATTTTCTTAAATACATCTAAGTGCATAAGTCATAATACCCATTAATAAAAATATTAATGTCTAAGGACCAATACACAAATCCGTAAATAGGAACATCCAATGACACTTATGAATGTGGATTCCCTGCTAGTGGTTCTTGATTTCATAATATCCTCCTGTATATTACCAAACTTGCACACCATGAGAAGTTGCCTCAAAGTTTCATGAGTCCCCACCCCTAATATCCTGTATCATTTGTGTCCCTTCAATTGATATCATATGGCTATAGAACATATATTCAAGAATAGTGTCATGGAATTTTTGGGCTCTCATCAAATAGGGATCCACTATGAACTTTTAGTATGTCAGTTATTCTTTGGACATTATCACATACTAGGTCACATAGGAGAATAATCAATATGTGATAAGGATTTTATTAATATTCAACTAATGAATACAGGTTTATCATAAAGTACAAATAATATGGTTTCTAGGGAACCAAATCCTACAAATAGAAGTGAAAATACAGATGTTTTTACAAAATATTTAATAACATAGATGTGAAAATTACTTTAAAAAAAATATTATGAAGAAAAATAGAATACTTATCAAAACCTTAATATAAATTGTTATAAATAAAATATCCTTGAGAATACGTAAATGTTTGAAAAATGAGAAGTGAAAATACTCAGAAAACTTCTACTAATAAAAGAATCTTTAATAATAGAGACTTGAGAAAGACATAATATTTTTAAAACATGAATTTAAAATACTTTTAATAATTTCAATTTTAGAAAGAATATTTAATAATGTAAACTTGAAAAATGCATAGCATATTCCATAATAAAATGTGAAGTGTATGACAAAAACTTGTATTTTTAAGGGATGGATAAAACTTTTTAACTTTTTAAGTAACCTTACGGAAAACCTGCATCACTAAAAGTACGATGAAACTTTTATTTAAAAATGAATAGAGGGGACAAAATTTGGTGGTAAAAAATATTAATTTTTTATAAGATAATGGGGAAATATTGGTGAGATATTAAAACATAGATATGTAGGTAAAATCAATTAAAAGAGATGGGAATTATTATTTATAAAAATGAATTTTAGAGAAACATTAGAACCAATTACAAAGAATAATTTGGTGTGAAACATGATTTCCATAGAAAATAAGGTTTAAATACATCCTAAAATCATTGTAGGTCATAATATATCAATCATTAAATATAATAGATAATGAAGGGTGATTGTGATCTAAGGAAGATAATTGAGTCATGAGAACCCCTAAAGATTTCAGTAATTTATGAATCAAAATTCATGAGAAGCTTCAAAATCATAATGTTATTTAACTTGCTTGAATTAAATATTTTTTTTCCAAAATACATTTATCAGTAGTATACAATCAATAGAAATAATAAATTGGTTCATATTAATAAAATATTTTCATATGAAGAGAAGCTAATATAAAACCCCCTTAAAGACTTTCTAGCTGTCAAATAAAAAACCCATGAGTGGTATAACTTTTAATATAACATTTAATGTCATGAAAAAATATATTCATGACAAAAATATAAAAAACTAGTATTATTTACACCATTCAAATGAAAACATGGTGTATAACATAAACATGTCTCAAAGATATGAGTTTAATATGAAAATTATTACCTTGTTTCCATAGTTAATCACACTCTAAGCTTCTTTAAAACAAACAATAACTAACTTAATATCATATTAAAAAATATTACACACAAAGTTTTACATTTTATAATCCTTATTATAATTTTTTAACTTTAGTGTATTAATTTTTTATTATGTTATGATTATCGGGTTTTAATAACTTTAATAGTTTCACACATGTTTAATAATTTTTATATCATTACACATCAAATAACACAAAGTTAATTATTTATATATAATTTCATATTATTTAAAATTTTACTTATATTCATTTAAAATTTTCTTCTTTCATTTTATATATGTTTTGGTTACATTATTTGGAAATTTAATTGATGACGGCTTTTTTGGAAAATTTTAGAAAATGAAATTGATACTTTAATAAAAGTTAAATAAAAATAATAAAATTTATATAGTAGTATTAAAATAATATATGCTTATAATATTATATTAATATTACTTTTCATGTTCTCATATTAAACTGTAAGATAGTTTTATATCATTTTTCATATTTGTGGTTAAACCGACCCAAATTGAACAAGCTTTAACTTTATTGGTGAGTATAGTTAACAAGGGGTTTATTTGGACATGATATCATTATAGAAAAATAATAATTATTTTATTTTGATTATTTATATTATGGTCAATAGTATTTTAGGATTTTGTTATAAAGAATGAAAAACTACAAGAAAAAACAAAAAAAAACATTTCTTCATAGAGGTGGTAGTTCGCGCACTTGCAGGATTGATGTTCCTTAGTTTTTCTATGTTGATAGAAATGAATAACCAAGGGTGATACAATTAATATTAAATTATATCAGTATCTTAATGATGTTAAATTAATCATGTTATTATGATATATTTTGAAATATAATGTTAAGAATAAAAACATAAGAATGTGATAATACTTACATTGGGGACATGATTTTTTCCTTGGACGTCCCCTTGAAGTTGAAGGGACTATGATAACTATGATTCAATATAGTCTTATGTTAGTGGGGTAGGTTTATAAAGAGAGTAATATGGATTGGTTTCTAATAAAAATTCTATTTAAATGTTTTATAAATAATGGTTCGATGTTTTCCCTTTTACAAGTGAAGGAAAGGGTAGTTTTAAAAACACGCTTTACTTATTTACTTATATCTTGATACAATAATAGGTAAATACTCAAATATTTAGAAAATATGGATTTTGGGACATAGAGAGGTCTAAAATACCTCCTTTACACTCTTTTTTAGGTATCCTTGATTTAATGAATTTCACTTTTACTTTTATATTTTACCTGTCACCTTTTACCTAGGTATATTTTTTACCCATGATAGTTAAATAAAATAACCACAATTAAATTTTATTTTATCATATAATTTGAAAATTATTATTAAAATATGAAAATAATATTACCGAATAAAATTTATATTTTTAAGAAATGTTAATTTTTAAATAAACATACTTAATGCATAAAAATAGTTTTTTGGAAAACATATTTAAGTTTAAAATGTTTTTGGGAGAAACAATTATAAATGTTAGTAATTTTTATAAAAAACATTGATTAAATTTAAACTAAAACAAGGTTATTTAACTTTTACATCATGTAATAAACTAATTTTTACCAAAATAGTTCTTAATTAATGTAATTTCCAGAGATAGTTTATTTTATTTATTAAAGAAACATTTTTCTTGAGTTCTAGAAATTCTTGGAATATGTTTTCTTTGAATTTTTTAATTAAATTATTAATTTTATTCATAAATTTGATATTTGATTCTTTATTGGTTTTATGATTTTAAAGTCTCTACTTATATAGTGATAAAATCATATAAATTATAATTTTCATAAATCTCATATTTTTTAACTAATGAAAACCTTTTTAGAAAATAAAAAAAATCTCATAACAAGTAAATTTTGAGATGAAAAATTCAAAAATTTATTTTCTTTTTTCTAATAAAATTTTCATTTTTAAACTTTAATTAAAAAACAAAGATATTAAAACAAAACTACTTTTATTAAAGATAACCTTTTACATCATTTTCTAAAGTTTTATTCATGGGCTCTATAGACTGACATAATATTTTTAGATGAGTTTTTTACATTATAAATATATATTATTAATATACAAAGGGTTACATAAACTTCTAAGTTATATAAAAGTAATGGTATTACCATAATCGGTATCTTATTATTATTCACCAAAAATCGATTAGTTTAGAATAATATTAAAAAAAATACATCCTATTCCGGTTCTTTTTGAAGAATTTGAGAAGAAATATTAATTTACCAGAATTGTATCTAATTTTTTTAAATTTATACTGTTAAAATAAAATATACATAATGTAATAAAAATTTATTTTATAGTAAAAACCCATTTCAATATTAGATCATATTAATTATTTACCTTCTAAAGGAAATAACCTTTAATGTTTTTCCATCTCAGTATTTAATATGGAATTATTAATAATGTCTTAATAATATATTGTGGTTTTTTTAATTGGGTTCTAGCATGTGGCATAAGTTTTAAAACATAATATTTATTATAAATGTTCCAATACCTTGGGTCGTGACATTCTACCACCCTAACTAAATTGCACCAGCACAATCTAATTATCACTTACTAATGAATATAGTGGGGGTATCCATAATATTTATATCACTCTATAATAAATTTACAATATGGTATCAACCTTACTAATTAAAGTGAGAATATTGAACTCTTTTTTTCTTAAGAGGCATATACAAATATTTTTTTTATATTTCAAACCATTTTGGTTAAACAAACCTCAAAATTAAGTATCATAACTCCAAAAATGGAATTAGTTTTCCTAGAGTAGTATATTCATCCCTATATTGATTGATGGTCATAAGTTGGTTTTAAATATGAAATGTAATTTTACTATTTTTTGATTATTCAGGATTCTAGGTGGAGATAAACCATAAATTTCAAAAACCGTGTTGAATTTTTCTAAAGGATAGATAATAACTATTCCATGAATTATATAACATAAACCTCAAATTACAATACAATAATAATGGAAGATAATATCGAATAATTAGGGTGTTGATTTGAATCTCTTAAAAAAATATGAGGCCAACATGGTTATCTAGAACTAGATTCCAATTGGATATCCACAAATCAAGAGTGAAGAGTGAGTGTGCCTTTTACCAGTACTTTTCATGAACTAATTTTAATAGTATCTGTAAAATATAATTTATCGTATTAACATGGTTTTAGAGGAGGATGGTGTTTTTTATCCTCATTAGTTGCCCTATTAGGGAATCATTTTTCATAAATCTCAATCTCCAAAAATTTGAGGCTTTGAAAATTCTTCACCACTATTTCTTGAATATTCTTATATATCTCGTCTTGATAATCATTAGTTTTATGGAGAATCCTTCCAAAATTAAAACTCTTCCTTATTCCTATAATATATTCCCTTGTGTGCCACTTCCCACATATTGGATATGTAGGAAGTTGAATCGTATTTCCCTCATCGTCTTTGTCACCTAATCTTCTATGAAACACTACCTTTCTCTTATTTGGAGAGTTTTTTATTAATCATTAATGTTATTTATCATAACTCTATATAGTTTGGTGATAATGAGCACAAGGTTTTCAATGCCATCTTTTATACCACTGGGATTACCATTACTATATTTTCCATCATATCAATTATTGATTTATTTTCCCCTTTATCAATCCATTTATAAAAATAAAAAGTTAATCATGAGTGATCAATATTTATATAATTAGTGAATTGTGAAAAACTCAACCTTGAATTTTTTTTACTCCTTGAAACTATCACATTATGTTTTAGTTTAACATAAATCACTCAATATTATATAAATATTTCTTTAGTTTGGAGTATTTTATAAGTATTTAAATTACTTAAAATAATAAATCCATTACAATGATTTGTAATGAGAATGAGACTAAACGAATAATATCCATATGAGTGCTAAACCATGAGAGCCAGCAAGGATCAGGAGAGGAGACTCGACGGGATGATGTCCTAACTACCCAAGCCCAAGCGGATGGAGACCCAAAGGTGGGTGATCAACACCAGGGGAAACTGAACCCTGAGATGATGATGTAGGGAAGGTAGGATACTCTTTTATTGGGTCCCCAATGTGAAATAGGGTCTGATGACCAGCATAGTCTGAAGGAGGTGGAGTTGGATTCCCATATGGAACTCCTCATGCACTATGGCGAAGACACGAAGGGGGATATTCTAGTGATTAACGCAATGATGGAAGATATTGATCAAATGATGGGAAGATTTATCCAAGTGGCAGTTTCTAAAGAGTAAGCTGATTGGATTGACAAGTAGGACCAAATTTTGATCAGAGGTTTTAACATGGAGAAGACCATCAAAGCAGAATATATGTAGGCTTGAGAGTATCTAGTAAGGCACTATTAAGAACGCTTAGGGGAAGATCCCGACTGCCAGGTAAATTCCCTGCCTTGTAAATTGCTTAGGGAAAGAGGCTCAAATCGACTTAGACTTGTGTTTGATAAGTCTGTTGTAACCTTTGATGCTTGACTTCCGTTTTTGTATTGTTCTCACTTCCCCCTAAAAGTGTTTTAAAATGAAAAGGTTAATTTGGATGGATGGCTAAACCATGTGAGAAATAAGGGCTCATTCACTATGCACTAGAATGATTATTGAGATATACTCGACCAATTATATTTGGGTTTATTATCCATAGATATATCTATGTCAAAACCACACCCATTTTTTGTATCCATATAGGGATATATTGCAATTAAACCCACATAATCTATACCTTAACAAAATTTCAGGATGATCATCTATACTTAGTCTTATCACTTAAACTTTTCCTTGGGGATTTCAATATATTTAACTAAACTAGACTCTAAAACAACTAAACTAATCTCTAAAATAAGTAAAACCTTCAATGATACCAACTATAGAAAACTGGATTAAAAATAACACAAATAATTCAATAATCTTATGGTTTATATAATAAATCTCACAGACAATCACATATCCCAAGGACAGAAAGGTTTACTGTAACACCCTGAGATTTTATGAGAAATAGTTTTTTTTGTCTTATGTTATACACAACACCAAAGGAATCTTTCACAACACACAATACTGACTTGGCTTGCATTACACGCAATCACGACCTTCCTCGATAGCGTGTGTAGTACGCAATACCGGGTTTCACTAAACAATGATATATTGTTATGGACTAGCAGTTATGAATAGTATTAACTACATTTTGAATTTTATAACATTATTATTCATCTTACACATTTGCTAGAACATGGTAAGAGAACAAAATACATTTTTCGGGTAAAATAAGTATTTTTCAAAAAATGCAGTTCTACCGCCTTTTGATGGTGCACCCACATTAAATATAATTTTTGACATTTTTATAAGTTCAATTTGAAAAAATAAAATTCTTCTTTTCAATAAGAATATAAAAATTTAATTTTGATATATTTTTGATATTTTTCTGATAACTTTCATATTTTGATGAATAGTAAAAATACGCTAATTTTTAATTAAAAACAACTTTTTTCATTGAGATAATTTATATAGATAAATTAAAATATTGAATTGTTTTAAAGTATAAATAGAATATATTTTTAACATTTAATATAGTTAATGTCATTAGCATTAATTTCACATTGAATTCATAGGTAAAAACATTTCAATCTTTGGCGGTGTTATAACTTCTAAAACCTGTTTTCTTAACAACGGGATTAATTTTAAATTAATTATTGCAACTTATGTGTTTCTAATTTTGAAAAATGGATCCCATATTTGGAATCAGTGGGTCCAAATTATTTTTATAGGCTACTTTTTATTTTTGGGCATTATGAATAGTAACTACGGTAAATTTTATTTACAATAGTTACAGGTAAATAGGGTAATTAAAGGTAAATATAAGATTATAAAATTACCATAACACCTTCCAAAATCCTATTGGATGACTAAAGGTCGACCCATATCACCTAAGGGTCAGATTAGAATCATTTAATGGACTCTTGTCCATGAAAATAATTTAATTATAATTAAAACCAAAGAAAGTGACAACATGTCACTTTCTAAAATCTTATAAGTATAATAATTTTAATTTAGTGATAAACTTAATGAAACTTCAAAAATTAATAGTCTACAGAAATCTAATACCATTATATACATAATATGAATTTATTAATAATTTTTAGGGATTAAATAATTATCATTAATTATGACACAATAGTGATGTTGAAATTATTTTATTAATTAAAATATCAAATAAATGGTTTTGAAAATATTAAAATAAATATTATATTAACTATTTAATATTCTACACTAATTTTATATACACATATGACATTTTATGAATCTATTAAAGCTTTTATTTAGAACATATCTTCTTTTTATAATTTATTTAAATTCAAATAAATGAATAGTGTCAAAATTGAAACTATTGTTATTTTATACAAATAACATATTATAAAATTGTTTAAAAATAAAAAAAATATTTAAAAATTATAAATTAAAATTTATATGGTCGAAAATGTTATAAAGTGTCAAATTATGGAAAATTTAAAACACATATGTAATTATTTATAATAATTTAAAATTTAGAATATTATTACCACAAATAAAATTAAATTGATAAATAAGGGTAAATCAAGTTGATAATGTTTAAAATAAATTCCTAACATATAGAAATTTCTTTTGTTGATTATATTAAAACCCTATATCATATAAGCTTCAGATATGAGTCGTTTTGGAAGTTTTTAATTGGGGTTGGGATTTAATATAAACTATTATTTCTCATATTTCCAAAGGTCCCCCTCTCCTCCCTTATAAAAGAGAACCTCCTCCCTCTCCTCCTCACACAAATTTGAGCATTCAAGCTCATTAAATTCCTGCCCATTTCACTTCCCCACTTCCCTAGAAACATCATAGCGGTCCTGTTATTCTTCAAAGACTAATTCTATGCCCTAAGAGAAGGTCTCAAAGAGGCGCTTCAAAGAATAGATAATGTCCGTTACCGATTCTTTAAACTGTATTTCTTCTTCTACTTTTTCTTATTTAGTTGTTTCATTATGAAGTAATAACATCATTATCACTCATATACTGATATTTTATTAGAAGTATGAAACAACCCTATTTCACCATCTATCCATCCTACGGAAAATGAAATCACCGCGCATGCGTACATACGGAATACCGTCTCCACGCCGTGGTGTAATCTATTTTCCACCAGCACCTTACTTGGATGGGTATAATGATGTAAATAATGAATTTATATGATTATTTTAAAGTGATATTGATTCTGAAATATTATACATACACTCCAATACAATTCCACAATCATGGGAATGATATCATCGCTCGTGCATACGTACGGAATACCGTCTCCACGATGTGATGCGACTTGTTCTACAAGATCTTCATTGCATAATGATTATATAAATGAATTGAATGAATAAATATGATATATATTACACTAATACCATTCTGGAAATGAGGTTTTTATAACCTAAAAATAGGAATAATAATTTATTCGACAAAACACACATACGAACATAAAGCAATAAACACCCGAATAACAACTAGCAATGAAATATTACTAATAAGAAGCTAAGAAAATGACCATATATGATATCGTAAAAATAATTATGATTATGGAATAAGTCAATGACATTATTTGAATCATTATACAGGAGTTTCGGACACTTACTAAGCAAATCGGACCTAAGGTAAGGGAATATCTCACAATCTCATTTTTATCCGAGATTGTTTATAATTCAGAATTTAATGGGGAATATTTATCATCCACATCCATGTTTCCTCAATATGTAATATTATTTCCATCCACCTAAAAAATCTTAAATCCAATATTACCCTTCGGTGAGTTTTTAGAAAAAGATATGAAATTAATCTTTTGTCGTTTTTCGTACGAGGTACTTTTTGACTTTTTCAGCCAAAGTATGGGAAGAATGTTTTTTTAACTTATAAAACATGAATGGATTTTTAGAAAATTATTTCCACGAAGCTTCCTTTACAAGTTTTCAAGTTTATTTTTAATTAACTTTTTTTAGTTTAAAATTATATGACATGTTAAGAAAGGAAAATGTTTTTGAATTAGAAACGATATTTTCCCCAAGAATGGAGTTCAAGTGTTTTATCAAAATTATTTTCCAGCTAAGATAATATAGGGTTCTATTTATATCCCTATTTTTACATTGATTTGATTATGTTATGATGGAATTATTTTTATGATATCCTTTATAGATTATGTAATGATGACGTGATGTTTAAGAATCCCATTTTTATTACATGGGTTATGCTATGATGTATGGTTTATGATTTTTTGGCACACATAAGAATGGTATCATTATGAGATGGGTGGAACCTATATCTCCCTCCAATTCATTGGGTAATGATTTATATCTCATGAGATAGACATGGCTGGAACAACAGGTTAAACCGGTTCAGTGAAACAGGACTGAAACGAAGAGTGAACTCGGTTCAGAAAAGGACTTTGTCCGCTAAGATATCCTTGGCAATGAGTCTTGACTACTAAGAAATGATTTTCTATGATTATATGTGTATTCCAAAATGATTTATGTTGTAAGTTATGATTATTGGAATTACATTTCACTTCTATGATTTATCCCATGTTATGATCGCTTTTGCAGGATAAGATTTTCATAATGTTATGTTCTTATAAATATGATATGTTTGATATTTCTTTTGTGTACCCTTACAAAGAATTTGAGCTCTCCCTTTTGTATTTTTTATTTTCCCTAGGCCAGAAAGAAGGATATTAAGTAGGATATGCCAAAAAGGGACTCCAGATATGATAAAATAAATGAGAGACAACGTAGATGATTTATGAACCAGTTGTTTATGTTTCCCAGTTTCTAGAGACACTATACCCATATGGTCCTTTCATGGTTTTTTTATATGTTGTAATAAGTATGCTTCAATTTTGAAGTACTAACCATGTATGTAAATTATGGGTCGTTATAGTTGGTATCAGAGGAAAGGTATATTCAACCATTGGAAACTAGGTTGTGAAAGCCTTAGTAAGAAACCTAAGGATATGTCTAAGCATAGAACACAATCTTGGTGTTTTAGAAATGTCCATGAACAACCTATGATAAGACCTTAAGTGTGAAATTTTATTCTTGATTATGTGGTTTTCCTATTATAATTAGTGTTGCTCACACTATTCTTCTTGGTTTTCGTCAATGGATGGAACCCGAAGAAACCATGTAAATGCGGAATGCGAAGGGCAATGCAATGATTGTCCCCCTGAGTAACCAAACCTTATGGGAGATAGAATGCAGAATCTTGTATCCATGATCACACAACTTTCTCAAGATATGAATCATGCAGGACTTCCAAACGAGCAAAGGAAGGAGAAACATTCTATTGAATCCTTCATGAGGCAGAATCCACCTTCATTCAGTGGGTCTTCTGATCTATTAGTGGCTTAACAATGGATCAGTACCACTAAAAAGATATTTTCAGTTCTTCAATGTTTTGAACATGATAAATTCATCCTAGCAGTATATCATTTGGAAGGTGATGCTGATCAATGGTGGAATCTTATTAATAATACGAGGAAAAGGGATGAAATTGATTCCATGGAATGGGACGAGTTCAAGAACTTATTTTTCAATAAGTATTTCCCTCATATTCTTCGAAAAAATATGGAGAAGGAGTTTATTTAACTGAAGCGAAAGGATGATGAATCTGTTGGTACCTATGAAGTAAATTTTACAAGACTTTCAAGGTACACTTCCGGAATTATTATCCAACCTGAGAGTAAGATCGATCGATTCTTTAGTGGTTTAAACCCAAGTCTTAGAACGACATTAGCTATAAGGGACTTCAATAGCTACGAGAAAATTGTTCAATGTGCTCTCAAGTTTGAGATGGAGATTGGTGCAATCCATCAGTCACATGGGTTTGATAAGAAGAGGAAAATGGAATTCAAAGGAAAATCTAAAGACCACACTGAAAAGAAGATGAGTTTTCCCTTATGGTCAAAGTGTGGAAAGAAACATAGAGGAAATTGTCTTAAGGGGACAAGAAAATGTTATAAGTGTGGAAAAGAAGGTCATCGGGAAATTAAATGTAGAAATAATGGGAAGAAGATGTCTAATGATGCAAAAAAAGGAAGGTATACATAGAATAAACCTACTACACTTCAATGTTTCAAGTGCAAGGAGATGGGGAATTATGTCAATCAATGCCCAAATCCAAGGGTTGATGATGATGATTGATGCCAACAGACACTTAAGGCCAAACACAAAGGAAAGTCACATGAAATTACTATCGGCGATGTGGAGTACGACACCGAAGTGGTGAGAGGTACACTTACCATCCACTCTAAAGTAGAAAATGTTTTATTTGATTCTGGATCCACCCACTCTTTTATTTATGAAGAATTTTCTAAGGGTATTGTCGTATTACCTCAACAATTAGATATTGAGTTAGCCGTGACAACCCCTAATGGCACAACAGTTGCATCAAAAGTTTACAATTCTTCTCTGATTGATGTTTTTGGGAAAGTGCTTCCTGTAAATATTGTGATCCTTCCTATAGTGTAATTTGACGTGATTCTTGGCATGGATTGGATTTCTTTAAATGGAGGTCATATCAATTTCCAAATAAGGGAAGTCACATTTCATATTCCAGATCAATCTTTGATCGTCTATTGATGCAAGGATGAACATAACCTTCCAGTGGAAATTTCTTCCATCTTATGGGTTTTGACTCTACTAAATGAAGGTTATTTATCTCAAATGGTTGGAGAGAAACTCATGATTAATAATATTCCCATTTTACGGGAATTTGATGATGTATTTACGGAGGAATTTCCAGGTCTTCTACCAAATCATGAAGTTGAGTTTTTAATAGAACTTGTACTGAGTGCTTTTCCAATTTTAAAGACACCTTATAGAATGGACCCAATTGAGTTGCAAGAATTGAAGAATCAACTCCAAGAGAATCTTGATAAAGGATTCATATGCCCTAGTGCATCACCTTAGGGAGCACATGTTCTGTTTGTTAAGAATAAAGATGGATCAATGAGACTCTGCATTGATTATCAAGAACTTAACAAGATCACTATCAAGAATAAATATCATGTCCCACGCATTGATGACCTATTTGACCAACTATTTAGAGCTCAATACTTTTCCAAGATTGATATTCGTTCAGGGTATCATCAATTAAGGGTCAAAAGGGAGGATATACCAAAGAGGGATTTCCGTACAAGGTATGGACACTATGAATTTATAGTGATGCCATTTGGTCATACTAATGCCCCTGCTATCTTCATGGATCTGATGAATAGAGTATTTAGAGACTATCTTGATCAGTTTGTGGTAGTCTTTATAGATGATATTCTTGTCTATTAAAAGAGCAAGGAAGAACGTGAAGATCGTATGATAATTTTATTAAAGACCCTAAGAAAGGAGAAGCTTTATTCCAAATTTACCAAGTGTAAATTTTGGCTTCAAAAAGTTGAAGTTTTGGGTCACATAATCTCAAAAGAGGGGATATCCGTGGATCTAGCAAAAACAGAGGTTATCGAAAGATGGTTGAGACCAACAATAGTAACTAAGATCCGAAGTTTTCTTGGTTTGGCTGGATATTACCGAAGTTTTGTGAAAGATTTTTCAAGGTTATCTAACCCACTCACCAAGTTGACTCGGAAAGGAGTTAAGTTTGATTGGACGGAGGAATGTGAAGAGAATTTCAAAGAGCTAAAAAGAAGGTTAGCCAGTGCACCTGTGATCACAATACCTTTCAGTGGAGAAAGGTTTGTGATCTACAGTGATGCATCTAAGAAGGGACTGGGGTGTGTTCTCCTGAAAAATGATATGGTGATAGCTTATGCCTCACGACAGTTGAAAATCCATAAGAAAAATTACCCAACTCATGATTTGGAGTTAGCTGTGGTACTCTTTGCATTAAAGATTTGGAGGAATTACCTTAATAGTGAAAGGTGTGATATTTATAGTGATCATAAAAGTTTAATGTATATTTTCCCACAAAAGGATCTGAATATGCGTCAAAGAAGATGGTTGGAGCTGATTAAGGATTACGACTGATCAATTCATTACCACCCTGGGAAAGCAAACAAGGTAGCAGACACATTAAGTCGACAAGACCATGCTAGATTATCCACGATGAGGATCACAAAAGATCCAATATTTATGGATTAACAAAGGATGGATCTTGGAATTATAATGGAAAGGGAAAAATATTATCATTCTCAAATGAATATTCAACCATCTATGCATGTGAATATTAAAGAGGCATAGAAAGAAGATGTAGAGTTACCAAAGAATGTGAGAAATGTTCCAGAATTTAACCTTGATTGGGATGGGATAATAAGGTTCCGGAATTGGGTTTGTGTTCCTCCCATCCCATAATTAAAGAAGGAGATGTTGGATGAGGCTCATAGTTCTTCATTTTCTATTCATCCTGGAAGTACAAAGATGTACAGGGACCTGAAAGAGTACCTCTGGTGGGATGGCATGAAAAGAGATGTTGTTGAATATGTCTCTCGATGGTTGGTTTGTCAGCAAGTTAAAGCTGAGAGACAAAAGTCTAAGGGGATGTTACAACCATTACCTATACCAAAATGGAAATGGGAAAATATCACTATGGACTTTGTCACTGGACTTCCTAAGACAACCAAAGGCAATAATGCTATCTGGGTTATAGTTGATCGTCTTACGAAGTTGGCACACTTCATTGCTATTACAGAAGAGTTTTCTCTTGATCAGCTTACCAGGATATATGTAAAGGAAGTTGTAAGATTGAATGGATTACCAATTTACATTATATCTGATTGGGATCCAAGGTTTACCTCAAGATTCTGGCAAAGTCTTCAGCATGCTCTAGATACAGAGTTGAGTTTCTGCACATCTTACTATCCTCAGAAAGACGGTCAGTCAGAGAGGACAATTCAAACTCTAGAAGACATGTTGAGAGATTTCTCTATGGATTTCAAAGGTGGTTGGGATCAACACCTATATTTGGTGGAATTTTCTTATAATAATAGCTTTCTCTCCAGTATTCAGATGGCTCCTTATGAAGCTCACTATGGAAAGAAATGCAGAACTCCAACTTGTTGGGATGAAGTTGGGGGAAGAAATCTATGAGGACCTGATCTTGTTGATGAGATGGCAGAAAAGGTCAAATCTTTTCAACAACACATAAGAGTAGCTCAGAGTCGACAGAAAATTTATGCCGATAACCGAAGAAAAGACCTAGATTTTGAAGTGGGTGATAAAGTGTTCTTACGAATATCTCTCTGAAAGAGGGTCATGAGATTTGGAAAGAAGGGAAAGTTGAGCCCTAGATATATCGTTCCTTTTGAAATTCTAGATCATGTTGGGAAGGTAGCTTACTGATTGGTGCTTCCACCAAATCTATCTCTAGTTCACAATGTGTTCCATGTATCTCTCCTGAGAAAGTACATACCCGATCCTTCACATGTACTCAGCTCAGAAGTTTTACCGCTGGAGCAAGAACTTTCTTATGAAGAACGACCAATAGAGATTCTGGATCATAGCGAAAAAGTTTTACGGAACAAGACCACTCACTTGGTGAAAGTTTTATGGAGGAACCACCAATTAGAAGAAACTACATGGGAACTTGAGGATATGATGAGGGAGAGGTATCCTCATCTGTTTGTAATGAAGTGAGGAATTTTTAGGGAGAAATTCATTTTAAGGGGTGTAGAATGTAACACCCTGAGATTTTAGGAGAAATATTTTTTTATGTCTTATTTTATATGAAACACCAAAGTAATCTTTCACAACACATAATACTGACTTGGCTTGCATTACATGCAATCGCGACCTTCCTCGATAGCGTGTGTAGTACGCAATACCGAGTTTCACTAAACAAAGATATATTATTATAGACTAGCCATTATGAATATTATTAACTACATTTTGAATTTTATAACATTATTATTCATCTTACACATTTTCTAGAACATGGTAAGAGAACAAAATAAATTTTTCGGGTAAAATAAGTATTTTTCAAAAAATGTAGTTTTGTCGCCTTTTGATGGCGCACCCACATTAAATCTAGTTTTTAACATTTTTATAAGTTCAATTGGACAAAATAAAATTCTTATTTTGAATCAGAATATAAAAATTTACTTTCGATAAATTTTTGATATTTTTTTGATAACTTTCATATTTTGATGAATAGTAAAAATATGCTAATTTTTAATTAAAAAACAACTTTTTTCATTGAGATAATTTATATGGTTAAATTATAATATTGAATTGTTTTAAAGTATAAATAGAATATATTTTTACCATTTAATATAATGTATGTCATTAGCATTAATTTCACATTGAATTCATAGGTAAAAACATTTCAATCTTTGGCAATGTTTTAACTTCTAAAACCCTTTTTCTTAACAACGGGATTAATTGTAAATTAATTACTGCAACTTATGTGTTTTTAATTTTGAAAAATTGATTCTATATTTGTAATCAGTGGTTCCAAATTATGTTAATAGGCTACTTTTTATTTTTGGGCATTATGAATAGTAACTACGATAAATTTTAGTTACCATAGTTAAAGGTAAATAGGGTAATTAAAGGTAAATATAAGATTATAAAATTTCCCTAACACCTGAAAAAATCCTATTGGATGACTAAAAGTCGACCCACATCACCTAAGGGTCAGATTAGATTCATTTAATGGACTTTTTTCTATGAAAATAATTTAATTATTATTAAAACCAAAGAAAGTGACTACATGCCACTTTCTTAAATCTTATAAGTATAATAAACTTAATGAAAATTCAAACATGAATAGTCTCCAGAAATCTAATACAATTATATACATCATATAAATTTATTTATAATTTTTAGGGATTAAATATTTATCATTAAGCATGACACAATAGTGATGTTGAAATTATTTTATTAATTAAAATATCAAATAAATGGTTTTAAAAATATTAAACTAAATATTATATGAACTATTTAATGTTCTCCACTAATTTTCTAGATACATATGACATTTTATGAATCTGTTAAAGCTTTTAGTTCGAACATATCTTCTGTATATATTTTATTTAAATTCAAATAAATGAATAGTGTCAAAATTGACACTATTTGTTATTTTATAAAAATAACATATTATAAAAAATTTTAAAAATCACAAAAATATTTAAAAATAATAAATTAAAATTTATATGGTCGAAAATGTTATAAAGTGTCAAATTATGGAAAATTCACAACACATATGTAATTATTTATAATAATTTAAAATTTAGAATATTATTACCACAAATAAAATTAAATTGATAAATAAGGATAAATCAAGTTGATAATGTTTAAAATAAATTCCTAACATGTCTAAATATTATTTTTTGATGATATTACAACCCAATATCATCCAATATTTGGATACTAGTCATTTTGGAAGTTTTTAAGTGGGGTTGGGATTTAATATAAACTAATATTTCTTATATTTCCAAAGGTGCCCCTCTCCTCCCTTATAAAAGGTCACCTCCTCCCTCTCCTCCTCACACATATTTAAGCCCTCAATATCTGCCAATCCCTACCCATTTCACTTCCCCACTTCCCTAGAAACATCCTAGAGGTCCTTGTCTTCTTCAAAGACCAATTCTAGTGCCCTAAGAGGAGGTCTCAAAGAGGCGCATCAAAGAAGAGGTAATGTCTGTTATCGATTCATTCAACTTTATTTCTTATTCTACTTCTTCTTCTTTAGTTGTTTCATTATTAAGTAATAACATCAGTATCAATCATATACTGATATGTTATTATAAGTATGAAACAACCCTATTTCACCATTCATCCATCCTACAGAACACAAAATCACCGCCCGTGCGTACGTACAGAATACCGTCTCCACGTCGTGGTGTAATCTATTTTCCACCACCACCTTACTTGGATGGGTATAATGGTGTAAATAATGACTGTATATGACTATTGTAAAGTGATATTGATTCTGAAATAGTATACATACACTCCAATACAATTCCACAATCATGGAAATAATATCATCGCTCGTGCGTACGTACGGAATACCTTCTCCATGATTTGATGTGACTCGTTCTACATGATATTCATTGCATAATGATTATATGAATGAATTGAATGAATAAATATGATATATATTACACTAATACCATTCTGGAAATTATGTGTCTATAACCTAAAAAGAGGAATAAGAATTTATTCGACAGAACACACATACGAACATAAAGCAATAAACACCCGAATAAAAAGTAGCAATGAAATATTACTAATAAGAAACTAATAAAATGACTATATATGATTTCATAAAAATAATTATGATTCTAAAATAAGTCAATTACATTATTTAAATCATTATACAGGAGTTTTGGATGCTTACGAAGCAAATCGGACATAAGGTAAGGGAAAATCTCACAATCTCATTTTTATCTGAGATTGTTTATACTTCAGAATTTACTGGGGAATATTTATGATCCACATCCATGTTTCCTCAATATGTAATATTATTTACATCCACCTAAAATATTTTAAATCCAATATTACCCTTCGGTGAGTTTTTAGAAAAAGATATGAAAGGAATATTTTCTCGTTTTTCGTACGAGGTACTTTTTGACTTTTCTGGCCAAAGTACAGGAAGAATGTTTTTTTTTAACTTATACGGCATGAATGGATTTTTAGAACATTATTTCCATGAATATTCCTTTACAAGTTTTCAAGTTTATTTTTAATCAACTTTATTAGTTCAAAATTATATTACATGTTAAGAAAGGAAAATGTTTTTGAAGTAGAAAGGATATTTTCCTCAAGAATGGAGTTCAAGTGTTTTATCAAAATAATTTTCCATCTAAGATAATATAGGGTTATGTTTATATACCTATTTTTAAATTTATTTGATTATGTTATGATGGAATTATTTTTACGATATCCTTTATGGATTATTTTATGATGACGTGATGTTTAAGAATCCCATTTTCATTACATGGGTTATGCTATGATGTATGGTTTATGGTTTTGTGGCACACATAAGAATAGTATCATTATGAGATGGGTGGGACCTATATCTCCCTCCAATTCATTGGGTAAAGATTTATATCTCATGAGATAGACATGGCTGGAACGGAAGGTTAAATTGGTTCAGTGAAACAGGACTGAAACGAGGAGTGAACTCGGTTTAGAAAAGGACTTTGTCCTCTAAGATAGTCTTGGAAATGATTCTTGACTACTAAGAAATGATTTTCTATGATTATGTGTGTATTCCACAAAGATTCATGTTTTATGTTATTATTATTGGAATTACATTTCACTTCTATGATTTATCCCATGTTATGATCTCTTTTGCAGGATAAGATTTTAAAATGTTATGTTCTTATAAATATGATATGTTTGATATTTCTTTTATTTACCCTTACTAAGCATTTGAGCTCACCCTTTTGTATGTTTTCTTTTCCCTAGGTTAGGAATAAGGATATTAAGTATGATATGCCAAAAAGGGACTCTAGATATGATGAAATAAATGGGAGACAACGTAGATGATTTATGAACCAGTTGTTTATGTTTCCCAATTTCTAAAGACACTATACCTATACGGTCCTTTCCGGGTTTTATTATATTTTGTAATAAGTATGCTTCAATTTTGAAGTAATAACCATGTATGTAAAGTATGGGTCGTTATATTTTCTATCTTAGAAATTATCTATAAAACAACTTAATTTACTACACTTGTGAACATTCTTCTATACTAATGCTACTATATATTGTTTCCAATATATCTCACATGATATAATCATATTCAAAATATAGGGATTATAAACATAATAAATGTGTGATATTTGTTTCTTAATAAAGAGAAAACATATCATATCATGAGGAAGGCATGATTATCATAAAAAAAGATTACAATAGCATATATGATAATAATAAAACATGTTATAAAAACTTCTGATCAAAAAAATATCATTAAATAATCATAAAAGATATAACATATCTAGAAGCATAAATTAATAATAATATAACATGTGAAAATGACATAAAAGTGTGCAATACTTTGAAAATAAGGAAAAACCATAAAAACATATAATTTCATGGAAATTAATAGCAACTTGAAAATTTTTCATAGCATGCTTAATAACCAATAATTTTTTCACAACTATAATAAAAAATAATAATGGGAATAAAACTATATGTATCATGTTCATGCAATAACTTGTGATAAAATATTCATGCATATCTTCACACCGAACACTTGTGAACAAAGCTTCTCAAATAAAATCCACACATAAAACTTTTGAAACAATATTACCACGTCATTCATAAAAAAATTCTTTATCTCATGAGATATGAAAAATCAACTAAATCATTTTATGGATATATAGGACCCCACCCTTCATTATCAATATATATGTGTTCACTATTTAAAAATCAGTCACCAACATATATTGATGATCCCATGGAGAAATAATGGGTTTGTTAAATATTTCCAAAAACATCTCATATCATGAACTTAAGAAATTACAAGATATTAAAAATCTCATCTTCCAAAAGAATTCATATCATAATAACATGTATAGGGTGATCAAAACACCACTTTATGAAAGATAAACTTTGGAGGATAATAATAGATAAATTCATTTAACATTTTATAACATCAAAGTAAAGATAAATAAAATATTGAATGGAAATACAAGAATTTTCAAAACATTAATATAAAGATATCAAAATAAAATATATGTAAAAATATATGAATGTATCAAAATGGGAAACTATTTTTTTGGAAACATTTACTTTTAAAATAATTTATACCAATGAAGACTTTAAAGAAGACATATAATTTTTAAATAAGGGAAGTGAAAATAATTTAATGTTTTTTACACTTAAAATAGTATATAATAATAGAACCTAGAAAAATACATAGTGGATTATAAAATAAAATTTGGATTTGATGATAAAATATATTACCTTAAAGGGATGTAAAAACATTTTAAATATTTTTAAATAACCGCATTCAAACACCATATCATTAAAATGATCATAAAACATTTATTTTCAAATAGAAAATGGTGAAAGTTTCATTAGAGGTAAACCTAATTTGTATTACCACTAGATAAGTGATAACATTGGGTGGAAGTAAACACGTGGATATGGGAGAAAATTTCATTTAATTTAATTGGAATTATTCTTAACAAGAATGAATTTTTATGAATCATTAGAACAAATTAAGAAAATGTATTTCATATTTAGAATGATTTGCCTAGAAAATAAGGTGTTTATTCATCCTAAAATCTTTATCAGTTATAATATATCAATAGTGACATATAGTGGACTAAGAAGAGTTTTTAAGACCAAATAAAGATAATTGATACTTAAAAACCCCTTATGAAATTAGTAATTTCTGAATCAAAAGTCATTGAATGTTTTAAATAAAATATTTATGTAAATCCCATGAATTTAACCATGTATTATTCCAAAGTAAATTCTGAGGAAGCATATAAAGCATATAAATAAGAAATTGGTGCATGACATTAAATATGTCTCAATGAAGAGATGTTGAGATGAAAATCCATTATAACCTCTGTAAATTTTGAATCAAACCCCCATGAGATGTAGAACATTAAATAAAAAATTTAATATAATGAAAAATAAATAAAATCATGACAAAAATTTGATAAATGGATAGTATTTACACTATTGAAATGAAAACATGGTGAATAATATAAATAGGTCTCAAATATAAGAGTTGGAGATCAAAACGCCAACCATGTTTCCTTGCTTAGTTGATCATTCTCTAACATCATGTCAAACAAACATAATTGACTAAATATCTTACTATATAACATTAAAACTAAATAATACACGTTTATAATCCTTGTAGTAATTTTTTATGATGAGTATACTAATCAGTTGTAGAGTATTATGATCATCAAGTGTTAATAACTTTAACTATTTTGTATATGTTTAATAATTTGGACAATTATTGATAAATAATTTAACATTATATAATACATAACATATATATATTTATAACTTCCTTATTTTATTACATTTTTTTTGTTACATTATGTGAAAATAGAATTGACAATAACTTATTCCCATAAGATTAGCGAATGAATATGAAATATTAATATAAAATTAATTAATAATATAATATTTATAAAACCATATAAACATACTGATACGAATATTATATTATAATAAATTTAGTTTTAATTTTCTCATATTCATACATAATATAGTTTTATAGCATCATTCAAGTAGGTCGTAAAACCGACCAAAACGTGGACACACTTTAACTCAATTTGAAGTATAGTTAATAAAGAATTTATTTTCAAATAATATCATTATAAAATAATAATAATGACATTATATTTATGTTTTTATTATGGTGAACCAAATTTTAAGAGTTTTTTATAATGAATGGAAATCTAGGAAAAAAATAAAAAAATGATTCTTTGTAGACATGGAAATTTGTAAACACGTATGATTGACATTCCTTTATTTTTAAAAGTGTATTAAAGTGAATAACCAAGGGTTTTCCCATTATATGACATCATATCTATATAATAATGACACTTAATTCATTATATTATTGTTGTGGAATTATATTCAGAAGTGTAATATTAAAAAGAAAATATTAATAAGGAGATAATAATTATGCTGGAGACATGATTTTATCTTGGAAGTCGTCTTGAAATTGAAGTGTTTGGGCTAATATGAGTGACCAGGTGCCTATGTTAGTGGGATAAGATTACATGGAGAGTAATATGGATGAATTTAAATTAATATTTAAAAGGAAATTGTGTATAATTGCAGTTTGGAAGTTCGCCCCATTTATAAATGATGGGAAGGGTAATTTTATAGAAACACTTTACTTGTTTACTTATATCTAGAAATTATTTTAGGTAAAATACTCAAATATTTTAAAAATATGTAGTGTGTTTGTCCCAAAACAAGTCGGGTCACAATCCAAACTAACACCTGACCCAGTCAACAGAAAGGCCTGAAGGGTGTTCTCAATCCCCACGGGCTGACACAAGTGCCCGAGAATCAAAATCATCCTTGGGAACGATTTACCTGAATAAAAAAATATAATGAAACCAACAAAATAAACCAAATCAAAAGTAAAAGTCATAGCCAAACTAGCCTTTAACCAAAACCAGATTTTGAGTCGCATGTAAAACCAAATCCCAAGCAACACTAAAAAGTATGGTGACAAAAAACCATTCCAAAAGAACTACTTCCTGACGAGAGGACACCACCCTCAATCCATCACCACAATTCCATGTCAAGAGGTCTGCTAACAACCTGACCCACCACTCCCAAACGATGGACCCTTACCTGTATCAGACATAAACAAATCTACTAACACCCAAATGTGTAAGTAGGGTGTGAGAAATAGCTCAGAAAGAGGCTACCAAGAAAATATTCCATGCAAAATCATTACAAGAAAATTACATTTGCAATGATAAATAATGGAAAATATGAAATTCTTAACAACGTTATTGAAAATAGTTTTCATGAAATGACGTTAAAGAAAAATAGTTTAAATCAAACACATGTAATTTATCAACTCAATTTACATATCATGTAACATTGGTGTGCCCAGAGTAACTTACAGAACCAAAAGGATGGGAGATTCCTAGTGGGTACTAGTGGTAGGTGGGACCCTAGAACATCGTTTCTCAGTGAAACATGGCTTAGAAACCACAACCCTCAGAAACTATGGCTTAGAAACCACGACCCTCAGAAAACGTGGTTTAGAAACCATGACCCTCAGTGATACGTATGTTTAGTTAGTGTTGCAATCGTCAATCCTTCCATTTAAACCGGGCCAACCCATCTCCGGAACACTAGCTCACTAGTCCTAGTTCCCCCACCTAACACCACATGTTTCCCTCTTTGTGCTCATCTAAATTCTAAGTTCACATCACATGTCACATTAACACTTAAGATCCAAAAAGGGGATTACACACACAAAAACGTCATTCACACACTGATACCTTATTTTAAAACCATACGCTCATAAAAAAAATTAGAACTTAACCTGCACTGCTTTCACATTATATTAAACCATATACATAGTTTTATAAACACAATTTTTCTAATCAAGAAAACCACTAAGAAAAATTATTAAACATTTTCTAAACATGTCAAAAAACAAATAAATGAAAAAAAGTCACTCAAAACCCTTTCCAAAATAGAACATAATATGACATCCTGCTAAAACATAAACCTTATCATCTGCACTTCCTAACACACACACTGAACAAATTAAAAAACCATGATAAATAGATCAAAGTGGGTTTTCCAAATAAAAAAGGACTAAATCACTTATACAAATTCCAAAAAAGTTAAATTCACAATTAAGACATAATCAAAAATAATAATTTCATTGTATGAAAACTTATTGACAAGGTGATAAATTAATTAAAAAACGTGAAAATGATCATTAGATAATATTTGTGTGCAGAATCACATATTGGTGTGTCGAAAGCTTCGCAAAATTGGTGTGCAAAATCCACTGCACACCAATGCATCTCAAACAAATCCAAATATGCCCTAAAAAGGAAATAAATTAATTATGTTAATAACAGACCACTTGGAATACAAAACTTGCTTCAAAATAAAAGAGGATCACTAAAAGAAAATATAAAATATGTTGAAATGGTTCGGCCTAGAAGGAGTCGTTGCGGAGCTGCGCCGCGATGGAAGTTTGTTCTAAAGGGAGGGGCACACGGCTTTGTGCAAGGAAATAGGAGGATGGAGAGGTGTGCGGAATCTTCTAGGCAAAGAAATATGCGGGTGGATCAGCACGGAGGAGGAGGAGGAGGAGGAGCATTGCGATTTTCGGAAGGAGGATGGAAGGTGGATTGATGCAAAGCAATAGGGGTAGGAGGGCACAGTGTTGGGAGGTAGTAGGGGTAGCCGGGCTGAGAGGGAGGTAATAAAGGAGAGGTAAAGGTCAAGATGGGCGGTGTGAGGTATCATAGAAGAGGGAGGTGTGTGGATGGGTGTCCAGAGGATGGAGGAAGGTGACTCAGTGTGGAGGAGGAAGCCGATTAGGGTTAGAGGGTGGAGAAGGGTCTACATGTGACAATAGGGGGGAGAAAAAAATTGTTGAATGAATAGTGTGTGCTATAGGGAGAGCTAAAAGGAGAGTAAGAGGAGAGAAGAAAAAAAAGGTAATAAAATAAGGAAAAAAATAAATAAAATAAATAAAAATAAAAGGAAAAGATGAAATAAAATAATATAAAAATAAAGAGATGGAAAATAAAAAAAAACCTAAAAGGAATTTTTAACCTGAAGGAATAAAAATAATAGTAATAATAATCATAATGAAAATGATAATAATAAAGAACTGTTGATGTTAATAATAATTACCAACTTAAAAAATTATTAATAAAAAGGATAATGATAAATAAAAGGTCAACCTGTACACCAAGAAGGCCACTCGGCTTCACCTATTCCCTGCCTGCGCATCGGGTATTGTGGAGTCTATGTTCATTTATCAGTGAAAAAGTTCAAAAATAACATCTGGACCAGCTCAAATTCACACAAAACGATTATTAAAAAGGAAAAAAAATTATGGGATAAAAATTAAAACTAAAAACTTACCTCGATACAAAGTATGGGTGAGACAATTATCTCCACCATGAAAATGTTCAGCCCTCAAAAAGTCAATTCGAATCTTGATCAGAGAATAGAAATGGGTACTCCTACTCAACCCATGACTTATGCTCCCAAGTCTCTTGCTCATCATTCCCATATTTCAAAAGAATGTGAACCAAGAGAATGGAATTCCCATGAAGCATATTCTCCTAAGAAATCACAATCTGCACTAGCCGCTCAAACACTAATAAGTCAGGCTCTATCTCCAACACCTCCCAATTTAACACATGTGACAGATCAGGATTATAATTTTGTAGTTAGAAGACAAGTAATACGTCGTTAATCTACACCAAATAAGAAGGAAAATTCAACTTGTATGCCACCTTTCCAATCCGCTCAATAGTCTTAAAAGGGCCAAGATACCTTGGAATCATCTTCCCTTACTTTCTCAAGTGACGGTGACCCAAGCAAAGGGCCAATTTCAAGAACACTCTATTCCCCACTGAAAACTCAAGATCCCAATGCCTTTGATCTGCATAATATTTGATGTGACTTTGATCTGTAAATAAATGCTATTTAATCAACTTGACCCTCTCAGACATCTCCTGAACTTGGCTTGGTCCAAAAAGTGAGGTCTCTCCTACCTTAACAAAACACAAAGGATACCGACAAGGCTGACCATAGAGCACCCCAAAGGGTGCCATTATAATATATTATTGGTAACTGTTATTATAAGAAAACCCAACCAATCGCCAATGGCTATCCCATGAACCTCCAAAATCCAACACACATGCACGAAGCATGTCCTCTGGAATCTGATTTGTCTGCTTCATCTGGCCATCCATCTAAGGATGGTAAATTGTGATCATCTTAATCTATGACCCAAAAGCCTTCTAGAGTCCTCCCCAAATAGAGAGGTGAAGCATGGGTTTTTATCAGAACTAACCACTAACGACACACAACGAAGTCTAACCACCTCTTGAACATACAAATGGCCCAGCTCATCCACCTTCGCTATATCTCTGATCGGGATAAACTGAGCTGACTTGGTTAAACAATAAATCACTACCCAAATATATTTCCTTCCTCGAGTTGTATGAGGCAATCCAACAATAAAGTCCATAGCGACCTCATCCCACTTCCAGGTAGGAATGGGTAATGGATGAAGCAGTCCATATGGTCTCTGATAGTCTGCATTCACCTGCTAATAAGTGTAGCATCTCAATACAAAGTCAGCTATGTCTCATATCATACTCGGCCACCAGAACTAGTGATGAGAATTGTAAAACATCTTTTTATTACAAGGATAGATGGCCCATTGAGACTGGTGGCTATCCTACATCACCATATTCTATAGAGACAATAACAGCACTACACGGCCCTTGAAGCACAATATCCTCTTAGAAGATAAAGACCAATCATAAGGAGTCTCCCCAATATGAAGAAACTACATATATCACTGGCACAGATCATCACCTGGCCACTCTTGCTGAGTCAAATCTAGAAGAGTGGGAGTCAACTGAATGATAGCCAAGAAAGTACCTCTGTTGTGCTCCCTACTCTCCAGGTGCATCTGGGAAAAGAGCCCCATCAAAGTCCACTCATCACTAGACTTCTGCAAAGCCTGCACTGGTACTTTTCTACTCAAAGTGTCTGCCACCACATTAACCTTTCTGGGGTATAGACAATGTCAAAGTAAAATCCATGCAAATACTCGATCCAGTAGTGCTACCTCAAATTTAGATCCTTCTGAGATAAAATTTAGGCTAAGATCTTATGTTCAGTATAGACCAAAAATTTCTCCCCAAAGAGGTAGTGACGTCAAGTCTTCAAGGCATGCTTTACTTCTGCCAACTCCAAGTCATGAGTCGGATAATTCTTCTCATGTGGATGGAGTGGGAGAGAACCATAATCCACCACATGATTATCCTATATGAGTACACACCCAAATCCCTTACCTGAAGCATCACAATAAACCATGCAGCCCTTCCCAGACTCTGGTAAGATCAACAGAGGTGCGACGGTCAACTGTCACTTCAACTCCTCAAAGGATGTCTATAACTGAGAGCTCCATTCAAACTTTACCCCTTTTGGTTGAGTGCAGCCATGGAGGAGGCAAGCCGTGAGAAATCCAGAACAAAATGCCTGTAATGACTTCCCAGGCCAAGAAAACTCTTTATCTCAAACAAATTCCTCATATGTTCCCACGAAATAAATACACTGATCTTCTCAGGATCCACTAAAACCACTTGTTCTGAGATGACATGCCCCATAAAATTCACTTCCCTGATCCATAATGTGCACTTTTAGAGTTTGGCATACAGGCGGTGGTCCCACAAGGTTCCCAAAACAACACGTAGCTGATGCTCATGATCCTCCTCATATCCAGAATAAACCAGGATGTCTTCCATAAATACCACAACTAAGGAGTAAAGATATTGGTGGAATTACCTATTCATGAGTGCCATGAAATCCACCAGAGAATTTTTCAAACTGAAAGGCATGAAAAAGTACTCGAAGTAACCAAACCTGCTCCAGAAGGCCATCTTCGGAATGTCTGCTACTCTCACCTTGAGCTGGTGGTATCCCAAACACAAGTCAATTTTGGAGAACCACTTTTCCCCCTTCGGCTGGTCAAAAAATCATCAATCCAAGGCAAAGGGTATTTATTTGTGGTGGTCACATTATTCAATTTCTAGTAATAAAAGAACAACTGGAGGGTTCCATAGACCTTCTTCATGAATAAAACTACTTCATCCCAAGGAGAGATGCTTATGTGAATGAATCCATTGGATTCCAAATCGTCCATTTGTATCTCTAATTAACAAAATTCGGTGGGGGCCATGCGATATGAGGGAAAAGATATAGGTTGTGTTTCTAGAGGCAACGCAATTGAGAACACCACATCCTGATTTGAAGGTAATCCAGAAAATCATCTGGAAATACCTTTATAATCTCATCCATTATGGGAGGTGACCCATTCTAATAAGCGCCACTGTCGTCCTCCAGAGCGAGCGATGATAATAGATAAGTAATATTCCCCAACTACGAAAGTGGAAGACCCACGCGACTCGATCGAGAATCTCATTCCCAAAGAATCACTTGGGGGCTCCCATCAGGTGTTATAAAAATAACCCATCACCGATAGTAGTAAATATTCTCTTTAAAGCACACCAACATGTGCATGTCGAGGATCACATCAAACAGGTCCATATCCAGGACAAAGAAATACCACTCCATCTCGACTCCTGACACAGAGAGCGCGCACAACAGACACTTAAGGCCTTTCTCCCACTTTTTCCACAACATTTTTACAAACTCCTTGGAAAAAGGATAACAGTTTGGTTGGTAGGTTCAGAAAGTTTACAAGACGAGAAGATATAATGGAAACTGAAGCACCAGTATAAAATAAAACTACAACTAGAGTAGATGCAATTAGAATGGTACCTCGAATAGTCAAAGGTCCTACATAAGATCCCGTTGGTTCCAGATACACAACATGAAGATGTCGGGTACCTACCTAGGATTGACCACTCACATGAGGCTCTTCCCTGATCTGGATCTTCCCCGAAGATGACCTGGTCCTGTCACCATGGCCACCAAACTGAGATCTGGTCATCCTGCTCAGCTCTGACTGAACTGATACCCCTCTGGAAGCCACAGATTCAGTCTCACTCTGATAAGGTCATACATTCCTACAAAAGAAATATAGATGTCCCAAAACACCACACCCATGGAAAGTCTTGAGAGGATACGGACATGCTGGTCGGATGTGCCCTACCATTCCACACTGATGGAACACCACAAACCCTACACCAGAAGCCCCAGATGAAGTCTTATTGGGAGGATGACCTAAGTTTACACCACTCTTATTCCCTTTCTCATCATGCTTCTTCTTCTTCTCGGATGAACTTCCACTTCCAAACCCTGACACTGATCCAGAAAACCCCAACTTTCCTCTCTAGTCAATCTCGACCATGCAATCATGATAGATCACATCGGTATAAGTTCCCAACTTGAATAGGAAAACTTAAGATTAAATTTGTGGTCTAAGGACCTTCTCAAACTTCTGAGCTTTCAAATATTCATTTGAAACAATCTCATGAATGTACCGCACTATCTCAGCAAAGCAGTTTTCATACTCCATCACTATCTGATACCCTTGTGAAAGATCGATGAACTTCTAAGATTTGGCATAGGACAAGAACTCAGGATAGTACTGCTCATTAAAGATAACTTTGAAATCCTTCCAAATAATCTTCTCATGCTTCCCAGCCTGAATCACCAATTTCCACCACTTGCGACTAGAACCCTCTAGCTGAAATGAGGCTCACTTTACCCTGACCTCCTCGGGCATGTCAAAGAAGTAGAACATACGCTCTATCTTTTTAATCCATTCCTTTGCCTCTTGAGGTTCAGAGATACCTTGGAATGAAGAAGAATTATTCTTCAGAAACTCTTGAGCATTATCCTTCTTGGATCCTGACTCATCTCCTCTGGCTGGAATAGGAGTGGGAGCAGAATTCACCCATTGCCCAAAATCCTAAATAGCTTGGACCACGGCTTCTACCAATCTCTGATCCAGTGGTGAGGGATAACTCTCTTCGGCTTCCTCCTGTGGGTGCGTGTAAGATCTACAGGGAGGCATACTTTAACAAGTATAAACATTCACAAAAATAACATCATTAATATATCATATATAAAGAAAAATCAAATTTTCAGCAAGATAATTAATCAACAGTAAACCAAGCAAGAAAAAGTAACATCATGTACAAACTCTTCATCCCCAACTGATGTCTATGCAAAGTCTGCAGCCAGTACGTCCCACTGGAAGAGAAGTCAAACAAGAATCCTAACACACCATGGAAACTCAGGGTCTTTCATGAGGTGTGCTGGACAGGCACCCTACTCACAACCAAAATTATTTGCCCCGAAAATCCTAGCTCATGTCTAACCAGATTCATCCCAAACAAATTAACTCAGACAATAAAACCTCCTCTGATACCAATTTTTCCTGAACCATGTCGGGTAGCCATCCGAACCGACGCCCAACCGAGTATGTGGCCAGGCCCAAAGGGAGTTCCCGATCTCCATAGGCTGGAATAAGTTCCCTGGTATTAAAATAAACCTTGGGAAAAATTTACCCGAATAAACAAATATAAAGTAACCAACAAAATAAACCAAACCAAATGTAAAAGCCACAGCCAAACAAGCCTTTAAACAAAACCAGATTTTTTGTCACATGTAAAACCAAAACCCAAATAACAATAAAATGTATGTTGACCAAAAAACCTTCCAAAAACTACCACCCAGTGAGAGGACACCGCCCTCAAGCAATCACCACAACACCAAGTCAAGAGGTCTACTAACAACCTGAACCACCACTCCCAAACACTAGACCCTTACCTATATCGGACATAAACAAATCTACTTACCCCCAAAAGGTGTAAGCAGGGTGTGATCAGTCGCCCAGCAAAAGGACACAATGAAAATATTCCACAAACAAGCATTAAAAGATAATTACATTTTCAATGATAAATAAAGGAAATAAATAAATTCTTAACAACATTAATGAAAATAGTTTTCAAGAAACGACCTTGAAAAAATAAGTTTAAACTAAACACATGTTTGTGTAGTAACTCAAGTGACCAATCATGTAACATTGGTGTGCAAAAAGTAACTGATAGTACCAAAGGATGGGAGAGGACCTATGCGTACTAGTGGTAGGTGGGACCCTAGGATGAGGTGTCTCAGTGAAAAGTGTCTTAGAAACCACAAACCTCTGAAACAATGGCTTAAAAACCAGAACCCTCCAAAAATGTGGATTATAAATCATGACCCGTGGTCATTCATATGTTTAGTTAGTGTTTCAATCGTCAATCCTTTTATTGAAACTAGGCCAATCCATCTTCGGAACACTAGCTCACTGGTTCTATTTCCCCCACCTAATACCCCAGGATTCCCTCTTTGTGATCATCTAAAATCTATGTTCACATCACATGCCACATGAACACTTAAGATCCAATCAAGGTGCTTACACACACAAAACAAACGTTATTCACACAACGATACCCTATTTTAAAACTATGATCACACCAAAAGATTTTTAGAACTTAACCTATACCAATTTCACATTAAATTAAACCAGCTACATAGTTTTATAAAAACACTTTTATAATCAATCAAACCAATAGGAAAAATTATTAAACAGTTTCCAAACATGTCACAAAATTTTTAAAGGGAAAAAGTCACTCAAAGACCTTTCCAAAATAGAAAATAATCTGAAACAACACCAAAAAATAAACTGCATAATCCTCACTTCCTAACACACACCCTGCATAAATTAGAAAGCAATGATAAACATATCAAAGTGGGTTTTCAGAATAAAAATGGACTAAATAAATTATACACACTTCAAAAAAGTGAAAATAACAATTAAAACATAATCAAAAATAATAATTTCACAACATAAAAACTAATTTACAAGGTGCTAAATTAATTAAACAAATTTGAAAATGATCATTACATAATATTTGTGTGCAAAATCACTTACCGGTGTGTTGCAAGCTTGGCAAAATTGGTGCGCAAAAGCCACTACATGCCAACAGAGCTCAAATAAACCCAAATAAACCTTAAAAACAAGGCAATAAATTAATTGCATGAAGAATAGATCACTCGGAACACAGAACTTGATCCAAAAGATAAGTGGATCACTAGAAAAAAAAGAGAAAAAAAGAAGAAATGGTTCAGCTGAAAAGGAGTTGTTGTGGAGATGCGCCACACCCGAAGTTTTTTCGGAAGGGAGGGGTGCGCAGCTTATTGTGGGGAAGGAGGATGATGGGATGGTGTGTGGAATTTGTTATGTGAAGCAATAGGAGATTGGATCGGCATGGAGGAGGAGGATGAGGAGGATCACCACAACTCTCTGAAGGAGTGTAGAAGGTGGTCCGACACAAGGCAGAAGGGGCAGGAGGGCGTAGCGCCGAGAGGTTTCAAGGACGACTAGGATGAGAGGGAGGTAGCAGGAAGAGAGGGTGAGAACGTGAGGGGAAGTGTGAGGTAGTAGGGAAGAGGGAGGTGCGTAGCTTGGTGTCTAGATGAGGGAGGAAGGTGACCTGACATGGAGGATGAGGAAGCTGATTAGGGTTAGGGGGAGGAGAAGCATCCAAGTGGAACAAGAGGGGGAGAAAGAAATTGTTGAGTGAATAGTGGGTTCCGTGGGGAGAGAGGAAAGAAGTGTAAGAGGAGAGAAGAAAGAAAAAAAAGAGTGGAAAGAAAATTAGTAAAAAAAATAAATAAAAGAAAATAAAAAGAAAAGCAATATATGGAATAAAATAAAATAAAAATAAAGAGATGGAAAATAAAAATAAAATAAAACCTAAAAGAAAATTTTAAATTAAAATAATAATAATATTAGAAATAATAATCATAATAACAATGATAATAATAAAAAATCATTGATGTTAATAATAATTAACAACTTAAAACATCAATAATAAAAAGTCTTATAATAAATAAAAGGTCTACCCACACACCAGGCAGGCCGCTCGACTTCGCCCGTGCCCTGCCCGTGCATCAGTAATTGTCAAGCCAATGTTCATTTATCAGTGACAAAGTGCACAAATAACAATGGGCCCATCCCGAATTCTAACAAAACAGTCATTAAAAAGGAAAATAAAATTATGGGATAAAAATTAAAATTACAAGCATGCCTCGTTACGAAGTCTGGGTGTGACAGTGGGTAATGGTAAGGTTATAGTTAACCATTTTTATCTTACACAGATATCAAATCTTCAAATATAAATATTAATTTCATTTCATTATGATCAATCCCAGAGTCGTATAGGTCTATCTCCTTTGGAAACATGGACATATAAAAAACCAGTTCATAAAAGATCTAAATCATCTCTTACTAAGTTCATAATAAATAGAACCCATATTATACATATAATATTTAGTAATTTTTTAGTATTTTAGGTTAAATAAACATAAGAACGGGTAATCTCAAATTCTCAATAAGGGAAAATAAAGGAGTTATCAGTGATTAATTGAGAATAACATGAACATAAGGGTTTGAGAACATAAGAAAAACATTTTAAAATCATACATTGTATATTATAAAAAACAATGTTATGTTATTTCATAAATCATGTAATTTCATAAGACATGAATCATAAATTAATTAAAGGGCATGATCCATGAGATCATAACATAGGCATAATATTTAAGTTTGTGGAATACAAAAATGTACATAAAATAGTTTTCTTAGTAGTAAAGGATCATTTACATGACTGTAATAGTGGAATGGGTTCACTACCCAAACCATCATGGAAATAAATATCACTCCCATGAATTTCATAGTGGACAAAGTTCCTTATTGAACCGGGTTTACCCCCCATTCCACTCGTGTTTGTCTTATAATATATCAATCCTTACCAATGCATTGGAGAGAGATATAGGTCTAACCAATCAAATAATAAAAATAATACATATATGATCCACATGATTATAAATCAATTATCATGTTAGAACCCATTAAATGAATTTTGTTTAATAAACATTTTATCATAATATAACCCATTTAAAATTACATGTTTTTATAAAAATTTCATCATTTCATTATATCATAACCCATGAAAATGAAACGGGTTCCATAAATATTGTTCCGTCATATCCATAAACCATCCATAAAAAGAATAATGATGGTACCCTTATATCATATACCTAGTAAATCAAAAGTGAAATCAAGGTTTTTTTCTTTGATAAATAGAAATACCATTAAGATATCATTAAAACATTCTTTAGGAAATTAACCTTCCCATTTTGAAGTCACCTATTAAAAAACTTGCCAAATAAAAAGGGAAAAAATTATATAAAAATAAACATGTAAACTTGTCAATTAAGATTCAAATAAAACATTATTCTTGATTATGGGAAAATATTTCCATGCTATATAAGTAAAAAGAAATCATTCCTTTAATTTTTGGTAAAAAATAAAAAAGCAACTCATTCAGAAAATGAAAAAAATGGTCATTTAAAACAATTATTTGAAAAGTAAGACTTGGGTAAATATGAATTTAAAAAACTATATTAGAATATTAAAAACCTTATTCAAAACATTATTAGAAAACATAGATATGCAAGAAAAAAATGACTGATGTGAGAAATGATGTCGGTTTTCCATAAAAACAAATTTTCAATATTTTGAGTACATAAGATGATGAATATTAAAATAAGACATCTTTTAAAAACAAATAACTTGATAATAATAAAATTAATAAGTTTCCTAAGTGTTATATCATAATATTTCATCATCGTAGGTATAGTCATAGTCAATCTGGATAAACAATGAAATTGTGACATAAATCCATTACCACTTTAGAAACTTTTGAATGATAAGTCCCATGAAAAAAAATAGCCTTATATAGATATTTAAATCCATATAATTTTCAAAATAATAATATTAATATAAATTAATGGTATGTATATACACCACACTAAAGAAACAAGTGTTGCATAAAGCATGTGTCACACAAAAAATAAAAGTGAGACGAAAATCTCCAACCATATATTTTACTTACTTTGTATGCATTGGAATCTATTTTATAATAAATATAGATTTTTTATAAATAAACTAAATAAATAGAAAAATATATAACATAATATATATGATTTAATTATAACCAATTATCACCCATTTATCAACAATTCATCATTAAAATCATTATTTCAGGTGATATCTGTTTCATTTTTCACGTATTCCTTGGTTCGATAGTTCTAGTCCATGTATTTTAATCACGTTTACATTACAAAAAAATTTAATCATGACATAAATATCATATATATTCATTATATATATGTTTATATTGATTCATAAAATTAGATATAAATTAATTAATTATATCATTCATGAAGATGGTAGGTCGTACGTACACAAAAACATTTTTTCCATTTTTTTATGGATGGAACGAAAGAAAGAAAAATAATACATAAAATTTATTGAATAATTATTATATCATATATGTAATATATATCAATTAAATACAAAATTATTACTGTCTTATTAAAACAAAAATGAAAAATGAATCACATTACTTCGTGGAGGTGATAGTCAACACGTACGCACGATCAACATTTTTTTTCAAACAGTTTAAAAGGTAAGTATATATATGTGATTTTATAATTGAATAATCATAATTATTTAAAAAAATATTATATATAAATATTATAACAAACATAATAATGTTCCATAAAATATGGTTATGAAAATAATTAATTATATCACTATGTGGAGACGATAAGTCTTACATACACACAAGTGATAATTTCACTGATCATTTGATGAGAAAGAGGGTGAATAATTGTTTTTTAAAAATCATAATAACATTTAAAATTTATTATTATAATTAATTTATTATTTTATGATAAATTCCATATATTTAGATGAGTTAAAGAAGAGTATAAAATAAAGAGATCTGTTAAGGCCATTACCACTTCTTTGAAACGACTCCTCTAGAACTCCTCTAAAGAGCTCTAGGGTTAGTATTTTTCAAATACAATAATCTATAGAATGAGTCTACGTAATTTTTTAAGATAAATTTGTATATTTTTTCCAATATATAAAGATAAAAGTGGTGTAAGTAAGTGAGGTAGGAGGTTCCCTTTTATAATTTAGGTAAGGAGAACTTTTGAAATTTCTCAAAAGATTAAATTATAATAAATTCATTCTTAAGATAAATCCCCCAAATGAACAAGTATCCAAATATATGTTAATATATGGTTGTAATCAAATTAACCAATTGAATTTATAAGTTTCTTTGTGTTATTTTAAACCTTTCCATTTTGATAAACCTGTTGTTAGTCAATTTTAATTTTAACTATGGCAGTAACTTCTTTAATAATAAAGCATTTTAATTTTTTATTATAAGACTAAATAAGACCATAAATGGAAAATTTATGAAATTTTAGACCATATAATATCTAGCTTCTCTTGTTTCAATATTATTATTACTTTTAAAAAATTTAATAAAATATTATCTTGATAAAATATCACTATTATTGATAGCCACAATTCATTTAATTTTGCATAAAATATATAAAGAGAAAGTTTGAATTCTATTATAATATTTTTAAAATAACATTCCATATACACTTATAAAATTATTGTAACACTATAAATTACTCAAATTATATCACTTTTAATATTTTTATAATCATTTATTTTATTTTTTCTTTAATTTATTAAATTTTTTTGGGAGTTGTATAATAATTTAAGTTAATTATATAATGCATAAAATTTATAAATAAATTACCATCATGAATAAAATTTTATTATGTAAAAAATTACTATTAATATTCATTACTAAAAAACATTTCCATATGTGATCATAAAATGGATGTTGAAAACAAAGAGGTTGAAATTTTGTAACTTTTTTTATTTGAATAATATATAAGTCATTTTCATGAAGAAGTTTTCATTAAACAACTAAATATGAATAATAAGGTTTTAATGGTATAATTAAATTCCTAAAATATAAATTAAGATTAAAAATTATGGCTTTATCACTTAGTTTTAACCAAGATTAACCCAATTTACCCATTAGGGATTTGATAAATTTTACCAGGGTTACTATTCATATTGGTCAAAAATAAAAGGGACTTATTTTCTAAATTTTAAAATCCTAATTAAAAATATGGAATTAATTATATGAAATTTAATAAATTAAAGTGGAATAAATTAATATAAGAATAAGCTTTAAAAATATGATGAAAATCGCTTCTAAAAAAATAAATATTTAATCACAAAACACAGCTTATTCCTATCTCACACCTAAAATATGTTAAATGAATGTTAAATTTTTTATTAAATATTTAATATATTAATTTCATTGATAAATTTTACCAATATTTATTAATTTAATTTATAAATATAAAAACACATTGCTCGTATAAAAAGGTTTTTCAAATATTTGTCTTTTATATATAAAAATGTTTTTACTCCAAATTAAAATATAAATTTGATTCAAATGAAATTAACTGTATTATTTAAAATGTAATAGATATTATTTTCATTTGAATCAATTTTAAAGAAAAATGTAACTTTTTATATTCTTGAAATAAAAATATCATTTTTAATGAAATTTAGTATTTTCACTATTCACTGGAAAATCAGTTATTTTAGAAAAAATCTCAGATATTCACCCTCATATAATTATAATATGATTATTTAAATAATTTATTTAGTTTTATGAAATAAAATTTGAAAAAGTTTCAAAATTAAAATATTATATTTTCTCACAAAAATAATAAAAACATTTTAAAGAAAATCTAATTTTTAAGCATAATATATCTTTTCTAAAAATTGAATGCTTATTTACAAAGAATTAATAAATAAAATTATCTTATATAGGTTTTTTTATATATCATAAAGTATTTAATACTATCCATACCCTTTAATTTAATGGCTAGGTTATAATGATCACATAATAAAATTTTAATAATATATTGCCATTCGTTTAAACTCAGTATTTTGTGTAATGCAAGATATTGAAGAAATAAAATTAACTAAAGATAAATATTTACAAAAATCTTAGGGCGATAAATTACCCCTACCTTAAATAAATAACATCCTATCAATTAGGACTTGTTCTCAATAATCAATGGTTTGATATTTGATAGTTCCATTGTTGAAAACCCATGTCCGAAAATGGGTTAATAAAACATCACATAAAAGATGGAAAGGGAAGTATGAAATTTTTCACCAAACTAGGTTTCCAAATAGGAAAATATAATTTAAAAGTAAAAATATGGACTTATAAGAAAAAACAATTTCTTAAGGACTAATAGAGAGTGAAATAGAACACTTTTAGGATAAAGTTAACAACAACCAAACTTTGAATCGGTGAGGGGCTATAATTCCATTAATTCAACGGAATTAAAGGTTACAGGAAATTTATTTTACTTAAGATACTTTTCCATGAGTTTATGATTTTCTTTACCATATAGACTAAGAACATAAGGACATTTACTTACTTGATAAGTATAATTTCATCGTTTAATCAATATGCACCACAATCTACTCTATTTATCCAAATTATGAGCATTTGAGATGATTTTTTTATGATTGAAACACTAAAATCAGCTTCCAACTGATTGAAAATGTATATCAATATATCCCTACTATCTTTAGGCATTAACTAAAACAAAAAATGGTTAGCACAAGATAATTCTCAGAAGTAATAAACTGTGATATGAATAAATATGACATTAATCTCTGAGACATTAATTACCTCAATAACTTCAAAATTAAATAATGTTTTAATCTCTAAGGTTATATCATACCCTTCAGATTATATTACAAAATATAATAATTTCATTATTCCTATATAATATTTCATGTAAAATCACTTATTCAACATAAGTGTTATATATACATAAACCCAAGTAATTGTCTCTCAAATATCATTAATCGCCAGGATAAATTACTATATAATATTGTAACATAGTAATCTTTATAAAAATATCATGAATCAAATTTAGATAATAACTAGAAAGGTAATCTTTAACTTTATTATAAATAACTCGAAAAATATCACCTTTTCAATTAATCACTTTACAACCATCAATATTATATATATCTTATTATCTAGTAGAACATAATTAGCTTATCATCAAATAATTTATCAGCCTTAAAGGTTTTCTTAAAATTCAATAGAGTATTCTTCCTAATACCTAGTAAAGTTTTCAAATCACATCAAAATCTCATCACTTAAAACACTAAAATGGGGGTGTCAATGCCTTTTAACAAATGATAAAACATACAATTATAAGCCCATGATGGTATGAAGAAAATTTTAGTTAACCTCACATGAAAACAAATATGTTTCCAAAAAATTGATACAATACTTATTCCTCAAGTAAATTTAAAAAATATTTAATATATTCCAAAATGAAATATACTTTACCAAAGATGATCTAAATCAATTTCTTATCAAATCACAAACCAATTTCAAGGCTACCAATAATATCAATTTCAATCATCTATTTATCCCAAAGAAACATTATTAAATCAACATCATAGAGATATTAAGCCCTATATTTACCTTAATCATGTGCTCTTCAAAAACAATCATCTTAACACCTAATCAATTTTTTAGATTACTAGTACCATTAGCCTGAATGGCCTGAAGGTCTTATTTTTATTTTATTATGGATAATACCCCTTTTAAGGGTTGAATGGTAACCCTTACATGACCCATAGGCCAAGGTATAAGGACTTACATGACCCAAAGGACAATATATGACATGATGGCCCATAGGCATTCACTGCCCATTACATGACTCGTAGGCCCAACCCACTAGAACTACCCCTCCCAACTTATAAGTCATTAATCTCCTAGCTCACCACCATTAATTTCTGATCTTCTAGCATTTCTCGATAAAAAATACCCCTCATAATAAATACAATTAAAATAGTCTAAACCCTTCATACATCATTCATAGTCTCTTCATCATCATTGGTAAAACTATTACTCATACGACCTTGATGTTTCTTTTCTCAATATTTCCCCTTAGGACATTTATTTTCATAATTACTATACTTTCCACATTTAAAACATTGAACTATTAGGAATATTTTACAGAGTCTATTATTCTCATTAATTTCGTAACCTAACTTTTTATTTTTCCTTGGAAATTATTTTCTTTATGTCCTTTTACACACTCAAAACATCTTTTTATTCCTCTAAGATATTCAATTTCGGGATTCTTTCAACATTCTATACATTTTTGGAAGTTTATTCTTCTTTCCTCCATGGTATTTATGAAATTATGTATTTATTTTATTAGGTTTATTAATAAGATCATTGAGTATGATATTAATAATCATATTATGAAATAATTGATTAAGTATAATCACAAAGTTACATTTTCTATCTCTTATTTCACATGGATTCTCATTAGAAAAATCATTCCACTTACCGTAACATTTAACATGATACCTTGGGTTCTAAATATTCAATAAAACCAAATATCATAGTGTGAGAAATAATAATCATAGTTGGAAACCACATAATCATGAAAAAAATCATTTATGGGATTTCTAAATTATGATACATTCTTTTGTAGCACCTTAGGATTAACCTAGGTCATTCATGATCATTACAAAAAAATAGTATTTTTTCCAATAAATTGACTTGTCCCTAGGGTTCTCATTAAATTTATATCATCATAGTTTCCAAATGTTAAATAAAACATACTTTGATACAAACTATGTGACCAACACTTTTCATACATAGATATCACAACTTAACATATGAATATTCATTTCATAACAGATTAATCCATGCCAGAATCATATAGGTTTAGTTCCTTTGGTAACACACACACACAAGCACACACACACATAGAGATATATATATATATATCTGGTTCTTAAAACATCTACATCCTCTCCTGCCAGTTTTTTCATAACTATCACACTTCTTTGACATATCATGCATATTACTTTTTTCACAACGAGGGGAAAAGAAAAATTTTAAACAGTGATATCAGATTATCAATAAGTGTAAATAAGGGAGATATCAATGATCAGTTTTCAATAACATAGACATAAGGGTATGATAAAATGATCATAACATTTGAAAATCATACGATGCATATAATAAATCATAATCTTGAGTCGTGGAATAAATATTGGTAGTTCATAAGTTATAAATCATAATGGAATTAAAAGAATATATCTATGAGAGAATAAATATGGAATAACACATATGTTTATGGAATACATGTAACACCCCAAGCTTCTATGGTATGATTCTTTTTAAATAATTTAATAGCTTGTGCTACATGAAACACCAAGTTCGAGTGCAACACGACCTAACAAACTAGTCATTTAAGGAGGTGTTATGAATATTATTAAACACATTTTCAATTTTATATATCCCATATAATTTTAAAATTTATATTATTTGATTATTAGAAATAATATAAGGACCAAATCAATTTTTCATATAAAAGAAATATTTTTTAAAAAATAATGTTTTCCCGCCTTTTAATGGAGAACCCGTTTTAAATTCATTATTTTACACTTTTATATATTCAATTTGAAAAAAATTAAATTCTTCTTTAGAAATGGGATATAAAATTTATTTTGGATAAATTTTTATTGTTTTTCAGATAACATTTATATTTTACTGAATAATGAAAATACTGTATTTTAATTCAAAACTGATTTTTTTAGCTAACTTATTTATATTGATAGATTTTATTTTTAGTTAATTTTAAATTATAATTATCTTATGTTTTTATAATTTAATATTATTTAAGTAATCTTAAGTAATTTCACATTTATATTTGATATAAACACGTATCAATATTTTCATTATTTTTACTTTGAAAAACTTGTTTCCTCGTTTTGACAAAGGGGATTAATATTAAATTAATTACTGAAAATTATATGTTTTAAATATATAAAAATGTATTATATGTTTTTATTCAATAGGTCCAAATTATTTAAATAGTTACCTTTTATTTTTTATCATTACGAATAGTAAATTCAGAAATTATTTCTATTTACCACGATTAAAGGGTAAATTCGGTGTATAAAGTTAAAAATAATATTATAATAATACAAAACTACCCTAACACATGTCCTAATCATATGTTTTGAGTTATGGGAGACCAAAAAACAATTTGGACTTACATTGGGCCATTGTTATCCACTTGGGTGTGATAATGACATGTTATATTAATTAATTTAAAGTAAAGGGAAATATAACATAAACATGTATTCTTTTACTAAAACAATTTTATTGTGCGAATATATCACTGATATCTTTGTCTATAAATATTCATTAGAAATCTGAAATTATTTAATAAATAATTTTATTTCATTTATAATTTATATACATTAAATAAATAATTTTATTTATGACACAATAATGATGCATTTATTACCTTATTAATGAATGATTGAAATAAATGATATTATAAATATTAAAATAATTGTAATTTGAGATTTTTGAGGGCATAATTTTTTTTGATAACATTTAAATGTTAGGGATGATTTAATTATTATTTTTTCTAAGGAATAAATTTTTTATCACTTTGAGAAATATCAATAACTAGATAGTGTGAGAATTGATATAAATGAGTTTTTAAAACAAACACTATTTTATTAAATTGTATAATAGTAATGAAAATATAATATTTGAAAAAATGACTTATATAGTGTTAAAAATATCTTTAAATATTCACTTGAGGTTCTCTTATCATTTTATAGAAACTATATTAACCATATAGTGTAAAAATACAACAATACATGGTAAGAGTTAACTTATTTAACTAAGGGTTAAAGCCAAAATATATGGTTATATTTGTGTCCAAAAGTAGTATAAAATATATTGGTTTAGAGGATTTATACCTATACTCATATTATCCTAGAAATAAATCACTTTCTAGCTATTATAAAGAAAAAATAATTTTCTAATAAATTAATATTTCAAACTTTTCCTAAAGTTCCCAACACCTCTCTTAAAAATGGTCATTTATCCTTATATTTAATTCATACCTATGAATCCATTTGGATCAGAAAAACCTTACCAAATTATGCTCCAAAATTCCCTCAATTCACACTATAGGCCACCCATTCGGCAGAAAACCAACTTAAGTAGTCCTTTTCTGCAAATCTAAAGTAGGCACCTAAAGAAGAGGTAATCGTTTTATCTATTCTTTAAAAGTTAGTTTCTTCTTCCACTTCCTCTTTATAAGGTGTTTTCATACCAAATTAATAAATAAAATATCATCCATATATTTATTTTTTATTATAATCATTGTCAAACCATATTCATCATTTTATCAATCCAATAAATAATAATATCACCATGTATGCATATGTACGGCTTACTGTCTCCACATCGTGGTGTAATTTTTTATTTATCATTACTTTATTTGGAAGGGTATAATTATGAGTATAATAGAAATAAATCATAAATATGAAATGATATTTATTATTTATAATTAATATACCATCCACTTCCATATCATTTTACCATTAAAGGAATTTTATCGTCGCTCATGCGTACGTACGGACTACCGTCTCAACGATGTGATGAGATTCATTCTATACATTAACCATTCAAGATTGATCATAAACATCATATTATAGGTAAATATAATTTTTATTAACTTAATATCATTCTTGATTTGAATAAAATATATCCTATTAATAATAAATAGGACTTATTTAACAAAACATGTATAGGAGAACAAATCAGTTTACACCCAAAATAATGGAAATACTGCAATATTAATAACAAAACAATATAATAGGATAGAATATGATCTCATAAATATGTATATGGTTATTGTATGAATTATTAACAATCTTTAACCATTATAAAGTAGGTTAATGCATCATCAACTAAATTAATGTACAAGGTAAGGGTTAATTTCAAAATCTCATTATTATCTGAGATTGTTTATACACAAGTATCTATGAGGACATATTTATCATCCACATCCATGTTTCTTGTACATGTATTTCAAAATTATAATTATATTACTATATTCTAATTGAATATAATTTATACCCATGCTTGACTTTTTATAAAACATTTTGAAATGAATATTTCTGCTTTTTTCAAGATGAGATTATATAAGACATTTTCAACAAATTAATGAAAGAATATTTTTATAACTTATACGGTGCGAACGGCTATTTTCCATCATTATGTCAATAAAATTTTGAGGATTCTCTCACAACCTTACTAGGTTAATTTATTAGGAAATTTTTTCATTTATAATTACACAGGCTTTCAATTGATTTCAATGTAAAAATGGATATTTCTAAAAAGAGTTTTAATGATTTTGTTAGATCACTTTCATCTATGTCAACATCATTTATTAGATTTTATGCTCAATTAAGATTAATATATTATGATAAAATCATCCATAATGAATTGAAGGGTTTATGATATTTTTGACTATGAATGTGATATTATGATATCATTCATATGGCTTAAGTATTAACATTTCTTATGTTGGTTTTAACATGAATGTTTATGTTGGTTATGTTTTACCCTTTTCAAAAGAGTAATGCATTGGACATTGTAAGTGTCGGGAGGGGCCTGCTATAGCCCCTCGATACATCGCTAGGTCCCATGAGATAATTATGTTTTATTTTTGACTAATTTATTACCCAATTATGCATGGTCTCTTGGACAAAGCATAGACGGTGTGTTTAATATGCCCTGCATTATGTATTCCCTCTTTATAAGGTATGTTATTACGTGTTATTATTCACCTAGTAAAATATCCATGTGCATGATTATATGGTAATGTTTGATTTATTCCTTCCATATTATTTTCAATTTTATGTTTAAAAGGTTTTTTTCTATTATACATCTTTCCTTAAAAGTTTATACTTATTTATGATAGTTTTCGATGAATTATTTACCCTTACTGATCATGTAGACTCACCCCCTTCGTTTGCTTCGTTTTCACTAGGATGCGAAGATGTACATTATGAATGACTTATAGGGATGAGGAAAAGGGAATAATAATTTTTTCAATGTATTTTTTATGTTTTCCTTATTTTCAAGATGTAATGTAAAACTTATGTTTGTATCGAGTATTTCTATGCCTACTAAACTGATCAATCCTTTGTGATTCAACTTTCTTGTGATCATTCCAGTGTAATTAATAATTCACCAGCTCTGGGAAACAGGGTTAGAGGTGTTATAGTTGGTATTAGAGGAATTCTAGTACAAAACTTGGAAACTAGATACAGAAAAACTTTGATTAGAAAAAATTACCCTAAGATAGACTTTAAGGTTAAGTATAGAAGACGATCCTTGAATGTAACACACAGATGTTTTTATGAAATATATTCTTTAAATAATTTTTATTCTTTGGTGGCTTAATATTATATCCTAGTAGTTAGGTTAGAGGGAAAAATTATAACTAAATTATGAAAATGTATTGTGAATTCAATAGCTATCAGTTATTTATGAAAAATATAAATCAATTTGATATTTTTATTTTTGAGTGAATTGATTTTTTGAGGAAATTAATGACATAAAAATGTGGTATATACTTAATAAAATATTATTTATATTTATCCAATTGATAGTTTAGTCATAATGTATGAATAAAACACTATTTGATATACAAAAACCAATTTTTCAAAAAGGTTAATTTTTCACCTTCAAATGGTGAACAACTTTTAATTTAAGAGTTTAAAAAATTAAAAATTTTATATGACAAAATAATCATTTTATTTTGAATTGGGATATAAAATTTTACTTTGGATGAATTTCTGGTATTTTTCTAATAACATTCACATTTTGATGAATAATAAAAATATGCTAAATTTTAATCAAAAATAACTTTTTTAATTGAAATAATTTATGTGGTTAAATTATATTATAGAATGGATTCAAATTATAAATAGAATATATTTTCACCATATGATATAATGTATTTCATTGAAATTAATTTTACATTAAATTCAGATATAAAAACATTTCAATATTTTGCAATATTTCACTTCTAAACTCATTTTCTCATTTCAACAATGGGATTAATTTTAACTTTATTACCAAAACATAAATGTTTTCAATTTTATAAAATTTATTGTATATTATTAATTATTACGTACAAATTATAAAAATATATTGATTTTATTTTTGGGAAATTTGAATAGTAACTTCGGTAAAAAAATAACACGGTAAATGGGTAAATCGGATAATTAAGGGAAAAAATAATAAAACAAAATTACTCTATACCTTGTCTCAATATAATTGGATTCTTATAATTTAAAATAAAACATAATTGTGTTGAAATATAATCCATTAAAACCCACTTGGAAGAGATTAGGACATTTAATTTATTTTATTTAAATAAAAGCGAAATATGTCTCACTAAAACTTTAAAAATTAAATTATTTTTAATATAAATTTATATAGAAGATAAATTCAATTAAAAATACTCTTTTGAAATATGATATTTTATTATTTATTGTGAAAATTTATTTTTAATGTTTAGGAAACAGATAATTACCTTAAAGACTTATACTTTGATGATTAAAAAATTAATTAATTGATGAGAAATCAAAAAAACAATTTTTATTAAAATACGAATAAGCATAAAAAGGACCAAAAACTTATCTAAAACATATTATTAGAGTATATATATTCCATAATAATATAATGAACTACTTATATACCATTTGGAGGCTTATAGAAGAGATTATGACCCTGGTACTATTTTATTTAAAGTGAAGATAAATTTTTCACAATCATGTTTTAAAAGAGTATATCATTTTTAAAGTTGGGTTTTCCAGAAGATAAAATATACTAAAAGTATTATTCTGATATATATTGAATTTATCTTCATAATATTATTATATTTTTAATTTTTATTCAATAAATAAGTATATTAAATAATTACACAAAATTGAGGTAGTAATTATTTTATTAATGAAGAGGTCAAACGAATGTTATTGAAAATATTTAAATAAAAATAATTTGGGATAATTATTATGTAAAATGAATTTTATAGATCAAATTGACCCCTTAGTGATATAATAAAATATTTTTCTCTGGGTTCACTTCTTATTTTTTTAATTTTAAGAATCCATGAAATAAATAGTGTCAAAATTGACATTATTGTTATTTTGTCAAAATAGGGTTTTATTAAATTATTTAAATATCCTAAAACATTTGTTAAAATATATAATAATTATGATGTGGTATAAAATATTATAAATATTAATTTATGGTCTAATTGAATTTAAATCAATAAATATTTTACAATTTTAATATTGAAATATTTTTACCCCTGTTAAAATTTAAATTGGATAACTAAGTTTTAATTAAAATGATCATGCTTAAATTGAAATAGACACTTGTATAAAATTTATTGGATGGTTATATTATAACACTATCTCATATCATCCACTAAATTGGGTCATTTTGGAGGTTTTTATGTGTAACACCTCGAGCTTCCACGATACGCTTCTCATTCAATAATGCAATAGCTTGCATTGTACGCAACTTCGAGTTCTAAAACACCGCGACTAATCAAAGTAGCCGTTATGAATAGTAATAACCACTTTTTAAAATTATAGAAATTTTATATTTCAAAATGGACTTCATTTTTGTATTCGTAATATCTAAATTATCCTAAGTTGAATTTTTTGTAACTTTCTGAGAACTTCCATTTTTTTATGAATAGTGAAAAATACTTAAAACAACTTTTTTAATCAAAATAATTTATTGTGATAAATTATACTATTTAGTTGTTTTAAAGTATAATTAGAATATATTTTTACCATTTTATCCAATGGTGGTCATTAGAATTAATTTAACATTGAAATTGGACATAAACAATTGTCAATCTTTTGATATAAATTATTTCTTAAAAACACGCTATTTGTTGTGACAGCGGGAATTAATTATAAAATTAATTAATGCAACTTATATGTTTGTAATTTTTTAAAATAGACATCGTTTTTGAATTCAGAATATCAATTATAGCTTAGGGTGAAATTTTGGCATTGTTCTGAAAAACTTCAATTTTTGATGAAAAGTGAAACCACTAAGTGGTAGTTAAATAACTGATTTTTCGTGTAAATGAAATATTAACACTTCTGTGATTTGATTTTCAAAAATCCGACATATATGGTTGTCATTAATGAGTAAAATGTGGTTCAATGAGATTAAAATAATTTTTTGGTGAATAGTAACTTTTAAGTTCTTAATCACGATTAGAGGTAATTAGTGTAGTTTAAGGTAAAAACAATGTTTTAATAATATGATATGAGCTTGACACTTGTCCTACTCCTATTGGATGAGTCATGGCCGACCAAGACAACCCATGGGTCAACTTGGGGACCCCATGGAGCCACTTTGGTTGGAAAATGACATTAATATATATTTATTTAATGTTAAAATTAAATTGACACAAACATGAGTTGTTTTACTAAAACAGTTTTTAAGTGGGGTTACACAAGTCCAAATTTTGATTATAAATATTCATTAGAAAGATAAAACGATTTCTTACATCATAGTAGTTTTTTTATAATTTTTATACATTAAATAAATTAAATTATTTATGACATCATGATGATGCAGCGATGACCTCATTATTTAACGATTTAAATAAAATGGGAAGATAATGCAAAATTCAAGGCTTACACTTGTCCAAAGCCTATTGGATGAGGATATTTAGAACCCTTATCACCTTATCCTAGAATTATATAAGTTTGGGACCTCTAAAATCCGAAACTCATTTTATAATAAAGTGACTTTTCTTTACTTTCCAAGAGTGCCCCTCCTCTCCACTTATAAAAGGCCCCCACCTCTCCCACCTCATTTACACTTTCAAGCCATTTTGCTCGGCCAAACTCTACCCAAATACTCTCCCAACTTCCCCCTCTTACTCCTAGAAGCCTCACATTGGGAATAACGCTTCCCAAGGAAGCCTTTGGCTCAAATCAAAAAGAGTTACCCGATTTTGAGGTAATGTCTTCTCTAATGTTGTTTTGTTTCATTTTCCTTCTCCAACCCCCTAAACTCTTTTTATTCATTTCTTTTGTAACAAAAACAGTATCCCCAATATACTAGGATGTTGTTATAAGAAGGATTCGAGCTACACTTACACACACCTTCATATAATGGTTAAAGAACATACGGTTTCTATGGATGGCGAATTTCTGCCTCACGAAACAATGATTGTTGAACACTCATATAACACCTTCAAAGGTGGCCATTAAGATGTAACTATTTTTATATACGATATATAATATGTTTATGTTTTACTTATGCTTCTGTGTTTCTCATTTATGGCATACTTTATGATTTCCATTATGGGTAAAACACGATAATTTCATTTTAGGAAGTGCGGACTACCGCCCCCTCAAAGTGATTTGAATAGTTAATGCCATATGTGGGATGTATAAAGGATGGAGTAAATGGTATTATACACTATATTATACTTGAATTATATTATACATTTATATCATTATGATATCATTCCATTAAATATGAAATATAAATGAAAGTAGCGTTCATGCGTACGTACGGCTTACCGTCTCCATGAACGGTGCATTTCATTTCTTACCTCTAAATGTTATGTAATGTTATAAATGAATGTATATACTGGATATATATGATATATATGACATCTAAATCATGAATATAATTCTGGAGATAATTGATATTCTACCACATAAACAACTTGTAATTATAAGAAGTTTATTGTTGACTCAAGTACCAAAGATCGGCAAAACGACCGTTATTAACTTAAATAATTACATAATGTTCATATCATTGTAATAAGTGATATTAAAAGGATAATGAAATTGAAAATGGTTCTTAATAAGGTATATATTAACTCTAGTTTATTATTCAGGAGGTTAAAGAACGGTTGAGTCAAGTCAGACACGAGGTAAGGGAACTTCTTAACCCAATTTCCATTCTTTGGGTTAATCTCCTACTTTCAAATTATGTCAGGATATTATTATGTCCTATTTTGTATTTTTACTTTCTTTATGTGTAACTATAGTGAATACACATAATAGATATATTTTATTTTAAAAATGATCTTTTAAGGACTTCGTCTCAATCTCTATTCATTGAGGCATATTTGGTTTTATACACAACTTTCTTGTATACGGTGTATAAACCCCTTTGACTTTTAAGTTTATTCAAAAGGAATCTTTTTATATGAATCGTTTTACTAAATGAAAAAAAGGGAATGTTTTTCTTTCCGTACATATGCGGTGACAACGACTTCTCCGCCGCTGTGACCATTATTTGAGTTTCGGCTTCCTCTACAAGCCATCTTTTTTTTAATGAAAAATAAATACAAAGTTTTAACATTTTTTTATTTTGGTATTGAAAATGGTTTTTAAAGAGTTTTTATTATATCAACGTGTTGTATTGATATCTTGTGATTGAAATGTGGAAATGTTATGTTTCCTTTATGCATGTTTTATGTGATACGATTATGTTATGGTTTATGATATGTTTAAAACTATTTATATGAGGAATGCATTGGACTTAATAAGTGACGGGTGGAGCCCGGTATAGCTCCTCGATGCATCGGTAGGTCTCATGAGACAACTAGACGTGGAATTGGCCAAGGACATTTCCCAATTTGATTTATGGTTTTGGCCGAGGCCTTAATCATTTTAGACGTCTTGGCCGAGGCCTTGACAAAGTGTTTCAGAATGTCTGGCATTATACATTCCCTCATTATGAAATTGGTTATTGATATTTCACGTGATTATTCGTCTAGTAGAATATCCATGTGAGTATGTAATGGCATTATTTTATTTTACTTTTGCCATATTATGCTGAAGTTCAAGTTCAATAAGGTTTTTGTTTTAGTTATACATTGCCTTAAATGCTTATGTTTTCTTATGAAAGTTTCCGCTATATTGTTATCCTTACTGAGCATCTGAGCTCACCCCTTTCAATGTTTTAATATTTTCCAGGATGTGAAGAAGTATTTTATGAATGACCTGCAGGGATAGTCAGAAGAGGATATGAGTGTGGACTATGGAGACTTTGTTATTGTAGTTTTTTACTTTATGATGTAATGTAACGTTTACGAATGTATCTAGTGTTTCCAAGGCTACTAAACTAATCGGTCTTTCGAGACTTGATCTTTTGTGATCATGCCAATGTTACGAAGTAATGCACCGACTCTGGGTAGCTGGGGTCGGGGCGTTACAGTTGGTATTAGAGCAAGTTTAGTACAAACCTTGGATGCTAGATTTAGATAAACTCTGATTAGAGCACGTAGACCTAAGATGAACTTTGAAGATTAGTATAGAAGAACTTCCTAGAATTTTGGTATTGTAGAGATTTTGTGAGTTTTCCGAGCAATACATCCCTGCCTGGATACGAGCAGGTAGAGGCGGCTCTGGCACAGATGTTCCTAGGGGTAAAACCCGAAAACACCGCTTTGAGCTAGACTCAAACGTGAACTGGTGCATGATAACAGGCCTTACTGCACTCTTGGTTATGACACTCCCGGGGGATATGCTTAGGATAACTCTCATCTTCTTTACAAATCATTATGAAGGATTTATGAGTATATACTTCTTCAATGAAAACATTTTTATGATTATGGATTATATCCATAAATAGTTCAATTTATGTTAAGTGTTTTATAAGTATGGGATTATGTATTTTGATTCATAAACTGATCTAGTTTATGTCATTGTTTAGAAATGGCGCCTAGTGGAAGAAATGGAAACCGTATCAATGCACGCACTCCATGTAGGGATTTCCCTCCTGATCAAGATAATTATTGTGGATCTGGAGATACAACTGGTGCTGATCAACTTATTACCATACTGGGAAAACTCACTCAGGTTATGAATAATAACCTTACTCGTATGGAGCACCCTGATCCGCAACGTGGAGGATCAATGTTAGACCGCTTAATGAGGCAAAAACCACCAAAATTTAATGGGGGTACAAATCTGTTAGTAGCTAAGCAATGGATAAACTCCTTAGAAAAAATATTCCATGCCTTGGGGAGTATCGAAAGGGAGAAGGTTATCATGGCAGTTTACCGCCTCACTGGAGATGCTGATCAATGGTGGTCATTGATTCAAAACACAAAGGAAGATGATGACATATCGAATATGGAATGGAGGGAGTTCATAGAGCTTTTCCTAGAAAAATACTTTCCTCATGACTATCGAGCAGATATGGAAAGACAATTTCTGAGTCTGAGGCAGAAGCAGGATGAGAATTTCGCAAAGTATGAGGCCAACTTTACAAGGTTAGCGAGGTATGATGCAGATTTTATACGTAACCCAAGGAGTAAGATTGATCGTTTCTTTGATGGGTTAAAACCATTTCTCCGTTGAGATTTAGTATCACAATCCTTCTCATCATACGAAGATATTGTCTCGTGTGCTATCAAGATAGAAAAGGAATTCTCTAAGTCTTATGACAACAAAGTAAAGCAAGAGAAGAAGAGAATGGTGGAACAAGAGACAGATAAAGGGAAAAGGGAAAGAAGGATTTTCCATTATGTGATAATTGTGGGAAGAATCACCCTGGTACTTGCCTAAAAGGAATGGGAGTTTGTTATAAATGTGGAGAAAAAGGTCACCAGGATCGTGATTGCAAGGGAAAGAAAGAGGCTATCAATGTTGAATGCTACAATTGTAGGGAAATGGGGTATTATGCAAATGAATGTCCTAAGAGTCAGGGAAACTTACCTCAAAAAAGGCCAAGGGATCAAGGCCAGTCTTATGTTGTGACTACAGTTGAAGTGGAATAATTAATATATTGGTGCTTTTGGACTCAAGGATTATATTCTGGTTATAAGAATAATGTGATATATATATATGGATTGTACTGCAGTACTTTTTTATTTCAGTAAGGTTTTAATATGATTAAAGGAATCGTATTTTTAGTATGTGACAATAAGAGAAACTTTTCTTTGTTTGGGGAATCTGATGTTACAATTGATTTTGGAATTAAGAGACCTTTTAGAGAAAGTCTGGACAGAGGTATATTGGATAATTATAAAGGTTGGAGTGGATTAAGTTGATCTTTGGATAGTATTGTTTAAGGTTAAAAAATTTATGAAGATTATTTTTGGAATATTATGATACTATAGTTTTAGGAAAAGGACAACCTGCAGGGTGGGGCATAACCCGTCGCGTAGGACAAAGCTGCGGGAATCGAACCCACAATCATAGTGCGACAAGCCTTAATTTCCTACCACTAGCCTACAGGAAGTCCCTGGTTATTAAAAAATAGTTTTACTAATCTAAATGGTATGTGTTAACATTTTGAACCATATACAATTAGGATAAATAGAATATTTTTGAGTTCTGTTACAATTTAGAGTAAAAGTTGGGTTTCTGGTAAAAATTTATTAACGAATGAAAGTATACATAACAAGTATGTATATTCCCTTACGTTCTTAGTAAATCTCCTAAATAAATTCCTCAACATTATAAAAGGTAACTTAAAACAAAAATGTTGTCAGTTAACTTTTCCAACTGGGGATTCAATGACCGTTTAACCAATCACAAGTTTGTGATTTTCTTGTAGTTAAACTTTCTCCTAATCCTGTTTTCTATAACTCTCCATCAGACCATGATGGTTTGTTTCTCCTCCATATCCATATTTTCATAGAATCCTAGAATGGGCTATATCGGGAGACCTTTGTACTTATCTTGATTTCTTTTAATGTTATATATTTATTAACCTTATTTCCGATGTGGGTTTTCCACAAAGGTATTTTCTATTTTCAACCTTTTATTTACAAAGAAAATTTTCAAATTGCGAGGATGAAATTTATTGAAGGAGGGGAGAATGTAACACCCCGAGCTTCCACGATACGCTTCTCATTCAATAATGCAATATCTTGCATTGTACGCAACTTCGAGTTCTAAAACACCGTGACTAATCAAAGTAGCCGTTATGAATAGTAATAACCACTTTTTAAAATTATAGAAATTTTATATTTCAAAATGTACTTCATTTTGGTATTCATAATATCGAAATTATCCTAAGTTGAATTTTTTGTAACTTTCTGAGAACTTCCATTTTTTTTGAATAGTGAAAAATACTTAAAACAACTTTTTTAATCAAAATAATTTATTGTGATAAATTATACTATTTAGTGGTTTTAAAGTATAATTAGAATATATTTTTACCATTTTATCCAATGGTGGTCATTAGAATTAATTTAACATTGAAATTGGACATAAACAATTTCCAATCTTTTGATATAAATTGTTTCTTAAAAACACGCTATTTGTTGTGACAGCGGGAATTAATTATAAAATTAATTAATGCAACTTATAAGTTTTGAATTTTGTAAAATAGACATCATTTTTGAATTCGGAATATCAATTATAGCTTAGGGTGAAATTTTGGCATTGTTCTGAAAAACTTCAATTTTTGATGAATAGTGAACCCACTAAGTGGTAGTTAAATAACTGATTTTTCGTTTAAATGAAATATTACCACTTCTGTGATTTGATTTTCAAAAATCCGACATACATGGTTTTCATTAAGAAGTAAAATGTGGTTCATTGAGATTAAAATAATTTTTTGGTGAATAGTAACTTTTAAGTTCTTAATCGCTATTAGAGGTAATTGGTGTAGTTTAAGGTAAAAACAATGTTTCAATAATATGATATGAGCTTGACACTTGTCCTAATCCTATTGGATGAGTCATGGCCGACCAATACAACCCATGGGTCAACTTGGGGACTCCATGGAGCCACTTTGGTTGGAAAATGACATTAATATATATTTATTTAATGTTAAAATTAAATTGACACAAACATGAGTTGTTTTACTAAAACAGTTTTTAAGTGGGGTTACACAAGTCAAAATTTTGATTATAAATATTCATTAGAAAGATAAAACGATTTCCTACATCATAGTAGTTTTTTTATAATTTTTATAAATTAAATAAATTAAATTATTTATGACATCATGATGATGCAGCGATGACCTCATTATTTAACGATTTAAATAAAATGGGAAGATAATGAAAAATCCAAGGCTTAAACTTGTCCAAAGCCTATTGGATGAGAAGCTTTAGAACCCTTATCACCTTATCCTAGAATTATATAAGTGTGGGACCTCTAAAATCCGAAAATCATTTTATAATAAAGTGACTTTTCTTTACTTTCCAAGAGTGCCCCTCCTCTCCACTTATAAAAGGCCCCCACCTCTCCCACCTAATTTTCACTTTCAAGCCATTTGGCTCGGACAACCTCTGCCCAAATACTCTCCCAACTTCCCCCTCTTACTCCTAGAATCCTAACTTTGGGCAGAACTCTTCCCAAGGAAGCCTTTGGCTCAAATCAAAAAGAGTTACCCGATTTTGAGGTAATGTCTTCTCTAATGTTGTTTTGTTTTATTTTCCTTCTCCAACCCCCTAAACTCTTTTTATTCATTTCTTTTGTAACAACACCAGTATCCTCAATATACTAGGATGTTGTTATAAGAAGTATTCGAGCTACACTTACACACACCTACATCTAATGGTTAAAGAACATACGGTTTCTGTGGATGGAGAATTTCTGCCTCACGAAACAATTATTGTTCAACACTCATATAACACCTTCAAAGGTGGCCATTAAGATGTCACTATTTTTATATATGATATATAATATGTTTATGTTTTACTTATTCTTCTGTATTTCTCATTTATAGAATACTTTATGATTTCCATTATGGGTAAAACGCGATAATTTCATTTTAGGAAGTGCGGACTACCGCCCCCTCAAAGTGATTTGAATAGTTAATGCCATATGTGGGATGTATAAAGGATGGAGTAAATGGTATTATACACTATATTATACTTGAATTATATTATAAATTTATATAATTATGATTTCATTCCATTAAAAATGAAATATAAATGAAAGTAGCGTTCATGCGTACGTACGGCTTACCGTCTCCATGAACGGTGCATTTCATTTCTTACCTCTAAATGATATGTAATGTTATAAATGAATGTATATACTGGATATATATGATATATATGACATCTAAATCATGAATATAATTCTAGAGATAATGGATATTCTACCACATAAACAACTTGTAATTATAAGAAGTTTATTGTTGACTCAAGTACCAAAGATCGACAAAACGACCGTTATTAACTTAAATAATTACATAATGTTCATATCATTGTAATAAGTGATATAAAAAGGATAATGAAATTGAAAATGGTTCTTAATAAGGTATATATTAACTCTAGTTTATTTTTCAGGAGGTTAAAGAACGGTTGAGTCAAGCCAGACACGAGGTAAGGGAACTTCTTAACCCAATTTCCATTCTTTGGGTTAATCTCCTACTTTCAAATTATGTCATGATATTATTATGTACTATTTTGTATTTTTACTTTCTTTATGTGTAACTATATTGAATACACATAATAGATATATTTTATTTTAAAAATGATCTTTTAAGGACTTCGTCTCAATCTCCTTTCATTGAGGCATATTTGGTTTTATACACAACTTTCTTTTATACGGTGTATAAACCACTTTGACTTTTAAGTTTATTCAAAAGGAATCTTTTTATACAAAGCGTTTTACTAAACGACAAAAAGGGAATTTTTTTCTTTCCGTACATATGCGGCGACAACAACTTCTCCGCTGCCGTGACCATTATTTGAGTTTCCTCTTCCTCTACAAGCCATCTTTTTTTTAATGAAAAATAAATACAAAGTTTTAACATTATTATATTTTGGTATTGAAAATGGTTTTTAAAGAGTTTTTATTATATCAACGTGTTGTATTTATATCTTGTGATTGAAATGTGGAAATGTTATGTTTCCTTTAAGCATGTTTTATGTGATACGATTATGTTATGGTTTATGATAAGTTTAAAACTATTCATATGAGGAATGCATTGGACTTAATAAGTGACGGGTGGAGCCCGCTATAGCTCCTCGATGCATCGGTAGGTCTCATGAGACAACTAGACGTGGAATTGGCCAAGGCCCTTTCCCAATTTGATTTATGGTTTTGGCCGAGGCCTTAATCATTTTAGACGTCTTGGCCGAGGCCTTGACAAAGTGTTTCAGAATGTCTGGCATTATACATTCCCTCATTATGAAAGTGGTTATTAATATTTCACGTGATTATTAGTCTCGTATAATATCCATGTGAGTAAGTAATGACATTATTTTATTTTACTTTTTCCATATTATGCTGAAGTTCAAGTTCAATAAGTATTTTGTTTTAGTTATACATTGCCTTAAATGCTTATGTTTTCTTATGAAAGTTTTCGCTATATTGTTATCCTTACTGAGCATCTGAGCTCACCCCTTTCAATGTTTTAATATTTTCCAGGATGTGAAGAAGTATTTTATGAATGACCTATAGGGATAGTCAGAAGAGGATATGAGTGTGGACTATGGAGACTTTGTTATTGTAGTTTTTCACTTTATGATGTAATGTAACATTTACGAATGTATCTAGTGTTTCCAAGGCTACTAAAGTAATCGGTCTTTCAAGACTTGATCTTTTGTGATCATGTCAATGTTACGAAGTAATGCACCGACTCTGGGTAGCTGGGGTCGGGGCGTTACATTATGTGAGGTTTAATTTTAGTATACATTAATATGTATGAGTCTTTTAAAAGTGCCCCTTACCTAAATTATAAAAGGGCACTTCCTCTCTCAGCTATTCACTTCATTTTTATCCTTCAATCTCGACCATAACCTTCATATTTCCCTTATAAAATTCCTTCTATAAATTATGGAGGTCCTTTTATTCTTAAAATACCAACTCAAGTTGTCTCATAGAAGATTTAGAGGAGGCACATTGAGGAAGAGGTAATATCATTTACCGATTCTTCCAAATTTCATTATTCTTGTACTTCCACCTCATGAGATGTTTCATTATAAAATAGTAAATACATTATTAATTATATGATGATAGGTTATTATGATTAATAAACAACCATATTCCCCTTTCAACCCATCTTATAAATAATGAAATCGCCATGTGTGAGTATGTACGACTTACCGTCTCCACGCCGTTGTATAATCTATTTTTCACCACCACCATACATGGATGGGTATAATGATGGAATTAATAAATAAATATATATATATATATATGATTAATATAAAATTAAACTGATTCTGAGATACTATACAACATCCACTTCAATACCATTTAATAATTATAAGAACAGTATTGTCATTCGTGAGTATGTACGACTTACTGTCTCCACAGTGCGATGTGATTCCTTCTACATAATATTCATTAAATGATTATTATATAAATGAATTGAATGAATAAATATGATATATATTATACTAATAGAATGTTTTAAATGATATAACTATATCCTAAAATGAGGAATAAAAACTTATCTAGCAAAAAATGCATAAGAACATAAAGCAGTTAATAACTGAATAGCGAGTAACAATGAAATGTTAGTAAAAAGCGGATGAAAATATGATCATAAATGTTATCATAAAAATAATTATCATTATAGAATAAATCATTAACATTATCTAAATCATTATATAGGAGGTTCGAATACATACGAATCATATCAGACCTAAGTTAAGGGATAATTTTGCAATCTCATTTTTATCTGAGATTGATTATACGTAAGTATTTATTGGGGGTATATTTATCATCCATGTCCATGTTTTCTAAAAACATTTTAATAATTTTTTCCTATTATTATATGTATTTTTAAAGTCACTTTTACTATTTTTGACATTTACTACATGTTATGGAAGTAATATTTCTTTCATTTTCCATAGGAGGAACTTTTTGACTTTTCTAGTAAGAGTACCAGAAGATGTTTTTAACTTATACGACACGAATGGATTTATACATCTTCATAACTCCTTATTTCATTACAGATTACCTTAAATGATTATAAGGTTATTTTCAAATAAAATTATTTCTTCTAAAATTGTGTGTCATCTTGAGGAAGGAAACGTTTTTGAAGATGAAATGATATTTTCCTCAATAATTAATTTCCAATTATTTTTCTCAAAATTATTTTCCATCGAAGATGACACTCTTTAAATAGGGTTATATTTCTATACCTATTATTACTATTATTTTATTGTGTTTATTATCAAATGTTATTTATGAAATAAATTTGTTTTATATCAATTATAATGGAATGATTTTTAAGAAACCCATTTTGTTTAATAGGTCATGATATAGTGAATGTTTTTAAGTATTTCAGGAACATGTAATAATGGATTAATTATGAGATGGGTTGGAGATAGATCTCAATCCAATGCATTTGTTAATAATATATATCTCATGAGATAGACATGAATGAAACGACATGTAAATCCAATTTAGTAATACAGGGCTAGAATGAGGAGTGAACTCAGTTTAGTAATAGACTTTTTCTGGTATGATAGTCTTGGAAATGAGCCTTACTAATATGAAATGATTTTCTATGCTTATGTGTGTATGACCAGAAATTTAATGTATTATGTTATGGCTATTGGGATTATATTTCAATTTCATGATTTATCCCATGACATGATAATATGATATTTTATTTGTTGGATATAATTTTCAAAATGTTATGTTCTTATGATTATGATATGATTGATATTTACCTTGTTTACCCTTACTAAGAATTTGATCTCAAAATTCCATATGATTATATTCCCCAGGTCATGAATAAGGGTATTAACTAATATATGTCAAAAATTAGTCTATTTAGGAATAAATAAGTCGGAGATAGTGTGGATGTTGTATGAACCAGTTGTTTATGTTTCCCAGTTTCTAAAGACATGAAGCCTATATAGTCCAGGCTTGGTTTTTATTATGTTATGTAATAAATATTATTAAATGTTGAAGTAAAATATATATGTAAAGTATGGTCCATTATATAAGATATTCATAATGAGGATATTATGTGGGAATTCTTAGCAAATACATCCATGTCTGAATACTATAAGTGGACGTGGTTCTGGAGTAGATGTACCTTGGGGTGAAAACTCAGAAAAGGTGTTACAAGCTTGGCTTGGGGAAACCCGGTACATTAAAAAGGACCTTATTAAATACTTGGTTTGACACTCCCGACATATATGCTTAGGATAATTCAAATTTTATTTACAAACCAATATGAAGGATTTTAATATAAGTTGTGAATGAAGAACATTGGAGAAACCTAAGGTGTTCAGATTGAAAATAAGTTGTCCTGATATTATTTAAATGAGTTTTTGATTGTTTTTTTCATACAATGATTTTTGGTTTTAGTTAATGGATGGATCACAAAGAAGTTATATTAACATCGAACATGATGGACAAGCCAGTGGAGATGAGCAACAAAATGTAATGATGATAGGCATGAAAAATTTCATATTTAGGACTAATACATTTTTAAAAAATATGATTAACAATATATACATTAACCAACTCTTGAACTCACAAAATAAGAGAAAGGTGTAGCATACTAAAAGATCCAGTGGTGGGAACCATGGAGAAAAGAAATCTCAATTTCCTTCATGTTGGAAATGTGGAAAGAGACACCCAGTAAAGTGTCTCAACGGATCAAAGAAATGTTTTATGCATAGGAAATAAGGACATAAAGTAAAGGATTTCTATGGTAAAATTAAGAACACAATGGAAGAAAATAAAATTGATCCTAATAATACATTTACTATTATTTCCCATAAATATATGGTACCTAGACAATACCTAAGTCAATGAACTACTCTATAGGATAACCACCGGGCCAAGGAAGGACCTATATGAAAATAAATGGGTGATGAAATGTTTAAAAGTGTTAATGTTCTTATGATGATAGGATTACTTTGGAAGACTATCTTTTATGTTTATTAAATATGATGTTTATTATGTGAAAGTGTTATTTGAGGAAGAGATTATATATTCTTGTGTGGACACAATTTTAAAGGTAAAAATAAATTTTATGGTTTATATGATTTAGAGTTAATTATGGGATACTACTTTTTAGGATGAAAAATGAAATAGATTAAAAAATGTTATGGATATTTTCATAGATTTTATATCATTTTTTGAATGTTATAGAAATTATTTAGTTTTAGAACATGGAAAACCCTATGGAAGGGTGACAACATGTCATGTCTGATAAGGCCATGAGTCTTGAACCCACAATCGAAGGACGATAAGGGTGCAGTTCCTAGAACCAGCCTACCTAGAGTCCCTAGAAAGTATGAATTTTTATTTTTGGAGAAACAAGTTCAAGGAATAAGAATAATTTGATTGTTGGAACTTATGTTTTATCGAATGGATATCCTTGGTATTGGAAAATGATTTGGGAAGTTAGTGATAAATATTATTTTTGAAATATGTTAACTATTGTTGGGAACTCTAAACCATTATGGTAAATAGAATACTATGAGATTTTATTTGAGGAGTAATGGTTGAATTTTATTTTTTAATAATCTATGATTCTATTGTTGACTTCTAGAAACTTGGTTTATTTATGGAAATGATTAACAAATATTAGAGAATGTGTAATTAATTTAATTTCTTTTTGGTATGAGACATTAAGTGTGATTATGTTATATAGTGAAAAATATTAAAATTTATCTTGGAAGACTATGTGGTAAAATACTTCTGATGTTTTGGATTCAATATTAGTTTAAAATATTTTTTTAGGAAGGTTAATTTTTTGTGGAATGATAAATGATGAAATTTTTTGGACTTAATATAGAATTTTTTAGATTATTTTTGGAAATTATCTTATCTTATAATAATATTTTGGTTAACAACTTATGATATTATCTAAAATATGAATATAGTGATTTGAGTGTGAAAAAATCATCTTGAACACTCATTGTTTGGAGAAAAATATGAGTCTATATTGGAAATTTATTAAAGGAGTAAAATATACTTGTTATGTAAGTAAGTATATTTCATTATGTTCTTAGTCTATGAATTAAATTAACTCTTCAATTCTAGGTTAAAATCATAAAACCAAAAACGTTTTCCTAATACTTTCTTTTAGGATGAATCAAATTGTTCCTTGGATCATCCTAGATTTATAGCTTTCATATTGATAACTTTCTTCTAAAAATGTTCTATATCACTCTCCATCAGAAAATAATGGTTAAATTTTCTTTCATTTCCATGTTTTCTACATGGAACCCTAGTATGTATTTTCTCAGGTGGCCTTCGTACTTCCCATTCTCTATTTCAAAATGGAGGTCTCATTAATCATTTTCCGATGTGGTATTTCAATAAATATATTTTTGAATGTCCAATTTATAGTTCTCAATTTAGAGTTTAAATTTTTAGGATGAAATTTATTGACTTAGGGAAGAATGTAACACCCCAAAATTCTATGGTAAGCTTCTTTTTAAATAATTCAATAGTTTGCGCTACACGCAACACCAAGTTCGAGCACATCATGACCTATCAAACTTGCAGTTTAAAAAGAGGTTATGAATATTATAACAAAAATTTTAATTCCATATATCCCATATAATTTTAACATTCACCTTATGTTTTTCTTAGATGTAATAAAAGAAAATTTTCAATTTTTCCGATAAAAGAAGTGTTTTTTCAAAACATGCAGTTTTTCTGCCTTTTAATGGAAAACCATTTTTAAATCCTATATTTGACACTTTTATATATTCAATTCGACAAAATTAAATTATTATTTATAATTATTTTATAATAATTTAGTTTGTATAATTTTTTATTGTTTTTCTGATAACATTCATATTTTAATAAATAGTGGAAAATACTAGATTTTAATTCAAAACTATCTTTTTATCTAATTTATATATATTGTTATATTATCCTTTTATTTGTTTTTATTATATAACTAGATTAATTTTTTATCATTTAATATAATTTCATTCATATTAAGTAATTTTACATTGAAATTTGATATAAATATATATCAATCTTTTGATGGTTTTTACTTTTAAAAACCTGTTTGCTTATTTTGAAAATGAGGGTTAATTTTAAATTAATTACTACAAATTATGTGTCATTAATTTTTACATATTTTTATTCAAAAGGTAAAAATTATATAAATTGGTTCCTCTTATTTTTTGTCATTATGAATAGTAACTGCAGTAATTATTTTTATTTACCACGGTTAACAGGTAAATTTTGTGAATAAATGTAAAAATAATATTATAGTAATATAAAACTCCCCTAACTTGTCTCATAATACCATTATATGAGTTATGGAAGACCAATAAAACACATTGGATGCACATTTGTCTTTTATATCAATAAGGGTGTGATAATGACATGCTATAATAATTAATTTAAAGTAAAGAGAAATATACCATAAACATGCATCTTTTAACTTAAACAATTTTAATGTGGGGTTATATACCTGATCTATTTTACAATAAATAGTATTTATAAGTGTAAAAATATTTACTAAAGAATGATAATATATTTATAATTTTTATACATTAAATAAATATATTTATTTATGATACAATAATGATGCAGTGATTACCTTATTAATGAATGATTTAAATAAAAGGTATTATAAATATTAAAATAAATGTAATTTAGGATTTTTAATTTTATCTAAACAAATTGGATAACATTGGAATTTTATGAGAGGGTTATTTCTTTTTTTGAAATAATAAATTTGTTTTGACTTTAAAAAAATCAATAACTAAATTGTGTCAAAATTTACATAAATGACTTTTTAAAACAAACACTATTATATTAAATGATATAATAGTCATAAAAATTTAACTTTCATAAAAATAAATTATATAGTGTTAAAAATTTCATTAATGGTCCACTTGATGTTTTAATGGAATTTTATAGTAACCATATTAACCATATAGTATAAAATTACAAGAATACATGGAAATAGTTATCTTATTTAACTAAGGGTTAAATCTAAAAGATAAGGTTAAATTTCTAACCTGAAATTTTCTAAAACATATTTGTTGAGAGTTTTTAGACCCATATTCATCTTATACTCTAATTAATTCACTTTTTATCCATTATAAACCAAAAATAACTTTTTAATAAATTAATATTTTAATGGTTTCCGAAAGTGTCCATCACCTCCCCTATAAAAGGGCACTTCTCCTTATCTTTAATTCACACTTCTAAATACCTCTGGATTATCCAAAACCTACCCACTTATATTCCCAAATCCCCTCAATTAATTATATATTCCACCCTTTGGGTAGAAAACCTTGTTAAGGAGTACATTTGTGCAAATAAAATAGAGACACCCGAAGAAGATGTAATTGTTTCATATGTTCTTTAAAAGTTTTATTCTTCTTCTACTTCCACTTTCTTTGTTGTATAAAAAAAAGTAATAAATCCAATATCATAAATATAATTTTATGTTATTCTATTTATGGTAGAACAATATTCATAATTTTATACTTCCTACAAATAATAATATCACCATGTGTGCGTACGTACGACTTATCGTCTCAACGCAATGGGTTAATTTGTTAATCAACATTACATTATTTGGATGGGTATAATGATTAGTATAATGGAAATAAATAATTAATAAGATATGATTATTATTCTTTATAATTAATATACCACTTATTTCTATATAATTTTACCATTAATGGAATGATATCATCGCTCATGCGTGCGTACGATCTACCGTCTCCACGACGCGATGAGATTAATTCTCCACATTAACCATTCAATAATGGTTATAAACATCATATGATAAGTAAATTTAATACTAATTAATGTAATATCATTATGAATTTGAATAAAATATATCCTATTCATAATAAATATGACTCACTTAACAAAACATGCATAGGAAAACAAAGTAGTTAACACCTTAAATAATGGTAATACAGAAATATTATTAACAAAACGAGATAAGGGGATCGTATATGATATTATAAATATGTATATAGTCCTGGTGTATTTTATTTACAATATTAAACCATTATCAAAGAGTTTAATGCACCCTAAACTACAGGAAAGTACAAGGTAATAATTAATTTCGCAATCTCATTATTATCTGAGATTGTTTATGCGAAGTATATACTAGGATATATCTATCATCTACATACATGTTTCTTATTAATGTATTTCAAAATAATATTTCTATTCCTAGAATATTGTTGAAAGTAATTTATACCCATGTTTGAATTTTTTATAAAATGGTTTGAAAGGAATCATTCTAGTTTTTTTAAACACGAGGCACTACATGACCTTTTTAACAAATGAAGGGGAGAATGTTTTTTAACTTATACAGCATGTGTGGATATTTTCCACTGTCATGACACCTTGAAATTTTAAATATTACCTTACAATATTACTAGGTTATTTTCAAAGGAATTTTTTTATTTTATAATTACATAGTCTTTCAAATTATTTCAAAGTAAAAAAATGGATATTTCTAATTGAGTTTTTATGATTTTCTTAGATCACTTTCATCAATGTCAACATCCTTTATTGGATTTTATGATTTATTATGGTTAATGTATTATAATATAATATTCCATATTGTATTGAAAGTTTCATCATTTTTTATGGATGTTCTTTTTTATATCATTCATATGTCTTAAGTATTGAAATTTCATATGTTAGTCTTAATATGAATGTTTCTGTTTGTTATGTTTTAACCCATTCATAAGAGGAATGAATTGGAATTTTTAAGTGTTAAGAAAGGACCATTGTTTCTCCTCGATGCATTGTTAAGTCTCATGAGATAATTTTTTTTGGGTTTTGGATAATGTTTTGCCCAATTTTGTATGGTGTCTTGGTTAAATCCTTGATGGTGTGTTTAATATGTCTCATATTTTCTATTACCTCTTTATAAGGTTGGTTATTATATGTGATTATTCTAATAGTAGAATATCCATGTTAATGTTTATGTGGTAATGTTTGATTTATTCTTTCTATATTATGTTTAAGTTTATATTTAAAAGTATGTTGTCTCTATTATGCATATTGACTTCAAAGTTTATACTTATTTATGATAGCATCTGTTGAATTATTTACCCTTACTGAGCATATGACCTAACCCCATTCTTATATTTCATTTTTCTTAGGATGTGAAGATATACATTATGAATGACATATTGGGAGAAGCAAAGAAAATAATAATGTTTTCAAATGATTTTTTTGGTTGTATTTATTTAAAATATATAGTGTAAATATGGTTTTATCTAGTATTTTAAAGGCTACTAAACAGATCAATCCTTGGGATTCAACTTTCTTGTGATCATTCCAAGGTTAAAAATAATGCACTGGATCTGAGAAACTGGGTTAGGGTCATTATAGTACATATAATTATATAAAATAATTTCAATAGTAGTAAAGGATCACTTACATGTCTATCATAGTGGAATCTGTTCACTCCTCAACCCATTATAGCTGTCAAGGTTCACTTTCAAGACTATCATAGTAGAACAATTCTTTTACTAGACTGTGTTCCCTCCCCCATTCTAATTCTTTTTATATCATGAAATATCAATATTTACCCAATTCATTATAAATAGATACAGTTCCCACCCATAACAAAGTTACAATCATTTATTTTTGTTCCATAATATCATAAATCAATCAACATATAAAAACCCATGAAAACTAATTAGTTTCATAAACATTTCATCATATTATGACCCATGGAAAAGAAATGGGATTCGTAAACATTTAATCATTCCATAATTGCATACCTAATGGCAAAAAATGGGTTTCAAAAACATTGTATCATCATATTCATAAACCATCCAGATAAATAGAAATACTAATAAGATACGATTAAAATATTATTCAGGAAAGTAAAATTACGATTTTCAAGTTACATATAAAGAAATATTAAAATTGAAAATGAATTTTTTTTTTGTAAAAAACCATTTAAACATGAAATGGATGCTTCAAAAAAAATAGTCATCAAAGCAAAAAAAATCATGTTGTATAAGATAAAAGAAAACATCCATATCATAATTTTTCTAAAATGTTAAAATCTACCTCATTCAAAAAATGAAAAAAAGATTCATTTAAAACAAGTTTTCAAAAATCTAAATTTTTATAAATATGATTTTAAAAAATCATAGTTTAATATTAAAAACTTTCTTGAATACATCTTTATAAAACATGGAAATGAAAGAAAAATGGTTTTTGATCGAAGAGAGAAATGAAGTCAGTTTCCTTAGAAACATATTTTCTATCATTTGAGTGCATAGAATGGGGAATACGAAAATAAAAAATTTCTTTTAAATAAATAAATATATAATAATAAAATTCAAAATTTTCTTGAGAGGTACATAATAATATTTCATCATCATAGGCATAGTCATAATCAATCCCCACAAACAATGATATTTTCCCCAAAACCCATTCCACTTTGTTAAATTTTAAATAATAAGTACCTTGAAAGAAAAATAATTATATAGATATTTAAATAATAATTATTTTCATAATTATAATATTAAAATACATTAATGGGAAGTATATACACTTCACAAAAAATAAGTTGTGTATTATGCATGTGTCCCCTAGAAATAAAAGTGGGGGAAATATTTATTACCTTAGTTATAACTCCCTTCATACATACTGAAATATCCATTATAATAAATAAATAGTTTTGTATAAATATATTAAAGAAACATTATAATATATATCATACAATATATGATTTACTTACTACTATTTATTACCTTTTTATTAACAATTCATTTTTAAAATTAATGTTACAGGTGAAATATGTTTCGTTTTTCAGGTCTTTTTTGGTTCGGTGGTTTGGGTCCTTTTATTTTGATCATAGTCCCATAATATAAAAACAATTACTGAAATAAATATTATATATATTCATTATATACATGTTTATATCCATTCATAAATCTAGAGATGTAAAAATGAACAACATCGTTCATGGAGACAGTAGGACGTACAGTTTCAAGAATGATGTTTCCATTTTTCGACAAATCGAATGAAAGAAGGGTAAATAATAAGTCACCTTTATAGAGTCATTATAATAACGTATTTATAATATTCATTAAATCCATCCTTATTATGATCCTATAAAAATATAAATTAAAAATGAATAGTGTCACTTCATGGAGGTGGTTGTCTACACATACGCACGATCGACATTATCACCTTCCAATGGTTTGGGAGGTATGAATGTAGATGTGATATTATAATTATAGAAGTATAATTATATCATAAATATCATTCATAAAAATTAAACCAATCATAAAACCCATCCATAAAATATGATGATGAAAAAAATGAATTGTATCGTTACGTGGATACGGTAAGCCGTACACACACATAAGCGATACTTTCACTTCTCATTTGATGGGAAAGAGGGTGTATAATGATGTTTTCATAATAATAATAAAATTTAATCATATTTAGGATACATATTTTGTTATATATTTATAAAAATAATAGATTTATAATATTTAAAGTAGAGTAGTAAAGAAATTGATTAGTTATGGTAGTCACCTTTTCTTCGAAACAACACATTTAGATATCTTATAAAGGGCTCTAGGGTTTGTATTTGTGGAAGAAAAAAACTCTATAATTTATATAGTGAATATTATAAGAGATATTTTCATATTTTTGTTGAGATATAAGTCTCAAAGTAGTGTAAATAACTAAGTAAGTAGTTCCCTTTTATAACTGAGGTGAGGGTCACTTTTGACATTTTTAAAATGATAAAATTATAAAAAATTAATTCTCAAGAAAAATGCCTTGAGATTGTAAGTTATTTAATTATATGGTAATATACGGTAGTAAACCCATCAATAAAATTAATTTATAAAAGTTTTGGTTTCATTTTAAACATTATCATTTTGATTAACCCTTAGCAATTCAATTTTAATTTTAGCAATGGTAACAACCTTTTCAAAAATAAAGAGGTGTAATTTTACCTATAAAGTTTACATTGGACCATAAATGAATTATTGATGACATTTTAGACCATATCATATCCACATTATCTTATTTAATGTTTTTTATGACTTATAAATAATTTAATTAAATTTTATTTTGATTAAATGTCATTATAGTCAATTTTGGAACTATTCATTTAATTTGACTAAAAAGACATAAATACAAAGTTTTAAATATAATATAATCTTTTAAAATAACAAAAATATTCCATATACACCTATAAAAGTCATGGAAATATATAAATTACACAAATTATATCCCTTTTAATATTTTCAAAATCATTTATTTTATTTATCAATTAATTAAATAAATAGTTTTTTGGCATCTTATAAGTATTTAAGGTAATTATATAATACCTAAAAATTATAAATAAATTACCATAATAAACATAATATAATTTTTCACAAAATTAAAATTTTTATTCATTCATAACTTTCTTTTTTTCCAATGTGAACACATAAAATATATTTAAAACTAAGAGACTCATTTTTCGTAACGTTTTTTGATTTAAATAATATATAAGTCATTTCCTTGGAAAAGTGTAAATTAAACAACACAATTTAGAGAAAAAGGTGTTAATGTTTTAATTTAAATAATAAAATAATAATTTTTTGGGAACATTATGGTCTTATCACAAAGTTTTAACCTAAATTACCCTGGTTTACCCTTTTAGAGAGGTGATAAATTCTACCACGATTACTATTCACATTGGTCAAAAATAAAAGGGAAATATTTACAAAAAAAATACATCCTAATTAAAGTTATTTATTTCATATTATAAAATTAAATACATATAATTGAAATAAATTAATTTAAAAATAATTAAAGAAAACATGAAGAAAGCTATTTTTAAAAAAATAGATTTTTAGTCATAAAACTTCTATTATTCTAATCTCATGATTTGAAAAATATTAAATGAATGTTAATTTTTTTACTGAATATATAATATATTCATTTAATTACAATATTTCAACAATAGTGATAAATTTAATTTATTAATACAATAGCACATTTCATGTACAAAAACAATTTTTTAGAAAAAAATAAATTTTTACATATAAAAATATTTTTACAAAAAATTAAAACATAAAATTCATTACAATGAAATTAATTGGATTATTTCTAATATAAGACATATAATTTTAATTTAAACCATTTTAAAACAAAATTTTACTTTTAAATTCTTGAAATAAAAAATATAGTTTTCAACAAAAAATCTCTATTTTTAATTATTCAATGGAAAATAAATATTTAAAAAAAATACAAGAAATTTACCCAAAGATAATTTTCATATGATGATTTTAAAAAGTTATTTATTTTAATGAAATATAATTTTTAAAAGTGTTAAAAATAAAATATAATCTTTTATCACAAAAAACAATGAATATTATTTTAAAGAAAATGGGTTATTTTAAGCACATAATAATTCTTATTTCATAAAAATTAGTAAATAAATTTATATTAAGTAATTTCTTTCCATATATATCATCATGTTTTTGACCATATTCAAATCCACATCTATTTTTGAGAGAATATGTAGCCTCACTCGCCAAGTGTTCGCCTTCAGGTTCCCGACATCACCTCTCCCTTATAAGGTTTCACTCACGAATCATTGATGCATGGACTTTCTCATCATTCTCTTTGTCCTTTCCTCTCTTTATGTTCTCTTATCTAATTCTCCCTTTATATTTCTCACTCACTAGGGGTTTATTCTTGGTTTTTCTTCTCTTCGGTTTCTCCTCTCTCCTTGTTTGTTCTCTCTGGTCCTATGGGGTTTTCCGTTTTCATCCCTCCCACTCTTGATCTGCTACTCAGGCTTGATGCTCCCAGTCCTAACTTGTATGAAATCACTAGTTTCTTTGATTGGTTTGGTATTTTGGTGGTGGGAATGGAGTTTTATATATTTTCCTCTTGGTGTCCTCCTCTATTGTTTCAAAATCTTTTTGGGTTCAATTTAGGGTTTCAATACTAGATTTCTAATAGGGTTTCATTCCCACTCGTTATCTATTTTAGTGTTTTGTTAGTTTTCTTAAAGTTTCTATTAGGGTTTCAAATTTTTGATTTATTGAAGATTTAGGATGCCCATTTCTCTATTCTAGTACCTTTTCTCAACCTCTCTCTCTAAGGAAGATTATCTAGTGGTCTCCTCGGGGCTCTGGGATGTGAGTTCAAGTGGTTCGGTGTCTCATGATGACTTCATATTCAGAGGCCCTAGAAGGTTCATGGTGGTGGCTATAATGTTTGGCTCACCGGACAGAGGTGTTATGTGGAAGGTGTGTTACTTGGGTGGTGGTTAGTGGCTATGGAACTTATCTCTTCGGGCATCGTTTATATTTTATGTGGACCTGTGGGTTGTTTGATGTTGTTGTTTTTGGGTTCTGATGGTTGTCTTAGCCGTTGTTGGTAGGTTTCCTGGTTTGGTGTTGACAGAGATTGAGGCATCAGGGTGTGTTACCTATGAAGTCTTCATGCCACTGTTTCTAATGGCTTCCTTGGAGCACAATAACTATGACATTGATGTCGATGATAGTGTCGGTGGTGAAAATGATGGCTTTATTAGTGGCATTGTTGGATGATGGTTGGTAGATGGGGAAGATACAAGGTATTGATGATGATACAGATGTATTATGTAAAGCTGGTGATGTTGTTGAAATGACAAGGGTGGCGAGATGTGGCAGGGAGGAGTAAACTATGTGCGCACTTTTAGCTTTGATTTTTTTGAATTTCAATCTATATGTTTTAAGGTATTTTTATATGTAAGTATTGGCACTACTTCTATGTAACACCCTGACCCCAGTTACCTAGAGTCGGTGCATTATTTCATAAAATTGGCATGATCACAAGAAATATCATGTCTCGAAAGACCGATTAGTTTAGTAGCCTTGGAAACACTAGATATATTCATAAGTCTTACATTACATCATAAAAATGAAAACTACAACAACATATTTTCATCATAGTCCACACTCATATCCCCACATACTATCCCTTCAGGTCATTCATAAATTACTTCTTCACATCCTGGGAAAAATAAAACATAGAAAAGGGGTGAGATCAAATTCCCAGTAAGGATAACAATATAGAGAAAACATACATAAATAACAATAAAAATTTAAGGCAATGTATAACTAAGACAAAATCCCTTTACACTTGAACTTAAACATAGTATGGCAAAAATAAAATGAAATAATGCCATTTACTTATTCACATGGATATTCTACCAATCGAATAATCACTTGCAATATCAATAACCACTTTCATAATGATGGAATGCATAATGCTAGACTATCATAACCACATAGCCAAGGCCTCATGCCAAGACTACAAATAAGATTTTGTCAAGGCCTTGTTCCAAGACACTAGTTTGTATCGTGAGACCTACCGATGCATCGAGGTGCTATAGTGGGATCCACCTGTCATATAATAAGTCCAATGCATTCCTCATATGAACATGTTTAAACATAACATAAACATTCGTATTAAAAATAGCATACGAATTGTAAATACTTCATCCATAAACCATGAATGGTATAAAAATAGCACATCCACAGTCAAACATATCACAAAACCTTCAATAAAATATAGAAGTTTTGTATCATAATAAATCAACTTCAAATAAGACTAAAATCCCTCAAAGGATGTTGACATAGATGAAATCAAAACTCTTTTTAGAGTAATATCTCTTTTTATTTTGAAATCATTTAAAAGTCATATATTTATAAAATATAACATTTTCTTTGAAAATATTCTGATAAGCTTGTAAGGGAAGCTGCGAAGATTTTATAACGGCGGAAAATAGCCACACCCGCTGTATAAGTTAAAAAGAACATTCATACCTTAATTCGGTCGAAAAGGATAAAAAGGACCTTGTTTGGAAAATGACGAAAAGATTCCTTTATAAACCACTTATAAAAGTCAAAAAGGGTACAAATGACTTTAACCCGTATTCTAGTAAATAGTAAAAATGTTTTGAAATACATTTTTAAGAAACATGGATGTGGATGATAAACAAGTCCCAGTAGATTTTTACGTATAGACAACCTTGGATAATGAAGAGATTGAGAAATAAACCCTTACCTTGTAGTTTTCCTTGGTTGAGGGTAGTTTAACCTCCTTTATAATGGTGAAATAATTGTTATTAAATTATTCAATAATCATATACATTAATATGATATCATATATGATCTTTTAACATTTCATTGTTAATAATATCTTAGAATTATCGTCGTTTCGGGTGTTGACTTACTCATTTTCTTTGATATGTTTTGTTACATAAGCCATGTTTTTCATGGATAGGATGTATCTTATTGATATCTAGAATGATATAAAGTCATTAAAAATTAATTTTAAATCATGAAATGATAATTATACTTTAATGGATACGATGGAGAATGGATCTCATCGCGTTCGTGGAGACGGTAGTCCGTGCGTACGCACGAGCGACAATATCATTATTTTGATATTAAAATAATATTTGATTGGATGGTATATCTTATATATAGAATCATTATCATTTTATATTTATTATTTACAAGAATTACACATCATTATTATACCCATCCAAATAATAATAATATATTGAAGAATAATTACACCACGACGTGGAGAAGGTAAGTCGTACGTACGCACGTATGGTGACATGTCACTCAAAGGATGGATAGAATACTGAATATGGTTATACCATATTTATAATAATATTACAGTATATAGGAGATACTAGTCTAATTATTTTAGAATGATAATAACAATGAAATAAGAAGTTGAAGAAGAAATGAATTTGAAAAAGGGTGGTGAAAACATTACCTCTTCTTCAGGTTCTTCCTTTTGATTTGATCAAAAGGGCTCCTTAGGTTGGCTTTCTGACTAAAGGAAGGCCTCTAGGATGAAGTGAGGGAAGTTGAGAGAGTATTTGGTCATAGGTTGTCCAAACCAAAAGGCTTTGAAGATGTGAGTTAATGAGAATGGAGAGTGCCCTTTTATAAGAGGGGTGAGGGGCACCTTTGGAAAAGCTAGAAATATTATTTTATAATAAATTCATATTCGGTTTCTAATGGCTCCAAAGTGGATTATTTAAATTTTAAGGTGGGTATGGTTCGAAAACCACTCAATAGTATAATTTATCACTATAAATTATTTTGATTTGAAAAGTTTTTTTTAAGTATTTTTCACTATTCATAAAAATTGGAAGTTCTCAGAAAAATACCAAAAATTCAACTTTGGATAATTTCGATATTCTGAATCCAAAAATGAAGTCCATTTTGAAATATAAAATATATATAATTTCAAAAAGTAAGTATTACTGTTCATAATGGCTAGTTTGATTGGTTGTGGTGTGTTAGAAGTCGATGTTGCGTACAACACACGCAATCACATTATTCAAAGAGAAGCATACTATAGAAGCTTGGGGTGTTACATTCTCCCTTCCTTCAAATAATTTCATCCTCAAAATTTCAAGAATACTACCGTATGAAAAGAATCGGGTGGTTCTTCATCATAGGTTCCTCGGGTTCCCACGTTGCCTCTTCCATGTTATGGTTTCTCCACAAAACTTTTACCAGACGCGTCGTCCAATTTCTCAGCACTTGTTCTCTCGTATCAAGAATCTTGACGGGCTCTTCGCAATAAGACAGATCGGGTTCCAGTTCTAATTCCTCGTAGGTGAGTAAATGCATTGGGTCAGGCATGTATTTCCTCAATAGAGATACGTGGAACACATCGTGAACTTTGGAGAGACTTGGCGGAATTGCCAATCCGTAAGCTACAGCCCCAATTCGTTCTAGAATTTCGAAAGGTCTGATGTACCTGGGACTCAATTTACCTTTCTTACCAAAATGTATAACTCCCTTACATGGAGATACCTTCAGGAAAACATGATCACTGACTTGAAATTCCAAATCCTTCCTTCGATTATCGGCATAGCTCTTTTGCCTACTTTGAGCTGCTTTGATGTGATTTTGGAATACCTTCACCTATTCCATCGTTTCCTACACCAGTTCTGAACCTACAAGTTTTCTTTCACCAACGTCATCCTAACAGGTTGGTGTGCGACATCTCTATCCGTATAACTCTTCATATAGTGCCATCTGAATACTCTAATGGAAGCTATTGTTATAGGAAAATTCTACCAAAGGTAAATATTGATCCCACATACCCTGAAAGTCAAGTGAGAAAGATCTCAACATGTCTTATAAGGTTTGAATAGTCTGTTCTGATTGTTCGTCTATCTGATGGTGGTAGGTAGTTCTCAAATGAAGTTTAGTATCCAGGGATTTTTTAAGACTCTTCCAGAATCTTGAAGTAAAATGGGGATCACGATCAGAAACAATCGATAGGGGTACTCCATGAAGTCTCAAAACATCATTAATATATAGTCTTGCTAGACGTTCCAGTGGTAGATCTTCTCTTATAGAAAGAAAATGTGCTGACTTGGGAAGATGATCAATAATAACCCATATTGTATCGTTCCTTCTAGAAGTCTTTGGTAGCCCCATGAAAAATTCCATCGTAATATTGTCCCATTTCCACTCAGGTATGGGAAGTGGTTGCAATACTCCACCAGGCTGTTGCCTTCCAGCTTTCACTTGTTGACAAACCATACATCTTGACAAAAAATAGGCAATCTCCCTCTTCATGTTGTCCCACAAAAAATGTTCCTTCAAATCTCTATACATTTTGGTGCTCCCATGGTGTATAGAGAAATTGGAACTATGAGCATCATCCAGTAATTCCCTTTTTAGATCAGGTATATCGGGAACACAAAGTCTCTTCCCGAATTTCAAAATTCCTTCTTCATACAAAAAGTCTCTCAATCTCCCATCATTCACAGCTTTAATCTTCTTTTGAAATTCTTAATCATCAGTTTTAGAACTCTTAATCCTTTCTAGTAAAGATGGTTTGGAAACCATTTGAAAAAGCATTGATGTTTCACCTTCCCTAGTTATTCCCATGTCCATCTTCACTAGATCCATGAAAATTGGATCCCTTTCAATTCTCATATTGTTCAAAACTCCATGACCTTTTCTGATCAAAGCATCTGCAACCTTGTTTTCTTTCCCTGGGTGGTAGTGTATCATACAATCATAATCCTTGAGTAATTCAAGCCATCTCCTTTTCCTCATGTTGAGTTCTTTTTGTGAGAAAATATACTTCAAACTCTTGTGATCAGTATAAATCTTACATTTTTCACCATAGAGGTATTGCCTCCATATATTCAAAGCAAAGATCACAGCTGCTAACTCGAGATCATGAGTAGGATAGTTTTGTTCATGAGTTTTCAACTGTCGTGATGCATAGGCAATAACCCTATCATTCTGCATAAGGACACAACCAAGTCCTTTCTTTGATGAATCACTATAAATAACGAACCCATCATTCCCTGATGGTAGAGTCAATATATGAGCATTGACTAATATTTTCTTTAGTTTATAGAAACATTCTTCACACTCTTTTTTTCAAACAAATTTAACCCCTTTACGTGTGAGCTTTGTTAATGGGTTAGCCAATCAGGCAAAATTCTGGACGAAATGTCGATAATAACCTACTAAACAAATAAAACTATGTACCTCAGTTATACTCGTAGGTGCTGGCCATTCTTGGAATGCCTTGGTCTTAGAAGGATCAATAGAGATTCCATCCTTAGAGAAAATATGGCCAAGAAAAGAAATCTCCTGAAGCCAGAATTCACACTTGCTAAACTTCCCAAATAATTCATGGCTTCTCAAAGTCTTCAGGATAATGCGCAAGTGATTTTCATGATATTCGTAGCTTTTGGAGTATACCAAGATATCATCAATAAATACCACCACAAATTCATCGAGATATTCCTTGAAAACACTATTTATCAGATCCATGAATACAGAGGTTGCGTTAGTCAATCCAAAAGGCATTACAGTAAACTCGTAATGCCCGTACCTGGTTTGAAATGTTGTCTTCGGAATGTCTTCCTTCTTCACACACAACTGATGGTATCCAGATCGAAGGTTACTCTTTGAAAAGTATTGAGCTTCATGCAGTTGGTCAAATAAATCATCAATGTGAGGTAGGGGATACTTGTTCTTTATTGTTATAGCATTGATCTCCCTGTAGTCGATACATAACCTCATAGATTCATCTTTCTTTTTAACAAAAAGAACAGCTTCTCCCCATGGAGAAACACTAGGGCGAATAAATCACTTATTACTCAATTCCTCTAGTTTTTTCTTTAGTTCGACTAATTCCACAGTGGCCATTCTATAAGGGGTTTTCAATATAGGCCTTGATCCAGGAATTAAATCAATGGAAAAATCAACTTCTCGTTCTAGAGGATGTCCAGGTAAATCTTCCGAAAATACTTCTACATATTCTTTCACAACAGGTACATCCTCTATTTGAACATTAATTTCCTCACCCACAGTCATTTCATTATCTTCCTCCCCAATAATTGAATTTAGTTGTGCTACTGGGGGTGGATCTAGATAAGAACTAGGTGGTGACGATTCTGATCTAAAGATAAGGTGTTCCTTATCATCATCATCAAAAATTGTAACCTCATTCTTTTTACAATAAATCTTCATATCATAGTCCAAAAGACAATCCATACTGAGGACTATATCAAACTCAATCATAGGTATGACAATGATATCAGCAGATAAAGAACATTTATGTGCTCTAATGGGGACTGATTCACAAAACATTGTTGCAATGATACTTCCCTTTATAGTTTTAACTGACAACTCCCTTGTTAAATCAAATTGGAAATATCTAATTTTCTTAGGAAACTGGGAAGATATGAAACAATGCGATGATCCAGAATCAAATAATGCATTTTCTAAACTTGAGGAAACCATTAAATTATCTGCCACTACGTCTTTCGGAGCTTCTACCTCAGTAGTAGTGATAGAATAAGCTTGGCCTTGATCCCTTGGCCTTTTCTGAGATAAGTTCCGTAGACACTTAGGACATTCATTTGCATAATGTCCCATCGCCCTACAATTGTAGCACTGAACATTGGTAGCTTCCTTCTTCCCTTTGCAATCACGAGCTTGGTGGCCTTTTTCACCACACTTGTAACAGACACCCATTCCCTTCAAGAAAGTACCAGGGTGTTTCTTCCCACATTTACCATAGGATGGATATTCAACCTCTCCCTTCTTCCCCTTATTTCCATTCCCATATTGATCAGCAGATCTCTTCTTCTCTTGCTTTTCTTTAAAGTCATAAGACTTTGAGAATTCTTTCTCTATCATGATAACACATGAGACAATGTCTTCATATGATGAAAAGGATTGTGAGACTAATGCTCGACAGAGAAATGGTTTTAATCCATCAAAGAAATGATCAATCTTACTTCTTGGGTTACGTATATAATCTCCAGCACACCTTGCTAACCTTGTAAAGTTAGCCTCATACTTTGCAACATTCTCATCCTCCTTTTGTCTCAGACTCAGAAATTGCCTTTCCATATCTGCTCGATGGTCACGAGGAATGTATTTTTCTAAAAACAGATCTTTGAACTCCCTCCATTACATATTTGATACTTCATCATCTTACTTCACGTTTTGAATCAATGACCACCATTGATCAGCATCTCTAGTGAGGCGGTAAACTGCCATGATAACTTTTTCCCTTTCACTACTCCACAAAGCCTGAAATATTTTCTCTAGGGAATTTATCCATTGCTCAGCTACTAAGGGATTTGTACTCCCATTGAATGTTGGTGGTTGTTGCCTCATGAATCGATCTAACATTGATCCTCCACGCTGCGGATCAGGGTGCTCTATATGGGTAAGGTTATTATTCAGAACCTGGGTGAGTTTTCCCAGTATGGTGATTAGCTAATCGGCACCAGTTGCATCACCAGCTCCACTATAATTATCTTGAGCAGGAGGGAAATCCCTACATGGAGTGCGTGCATTCATACGGTTTCCATTTCTTCCACTAGGTTCCATTTCTAAACAATGGCATAAACTAGATCAGTTTATGAATCAAAATACATAATCCCATACTTATAAAACACTTAACATAAATTGAACTATTTATGGATATAATCCATAATCATAAAAATGTTTTCTTTGAGGAAGTATATACTCATAAACCCTTCATAACGATTTGTAAAGAAAATGATAGTTATCCTAAGCATATCCTCCGGGAGTGTCGTAACCAAGAGTGCAGCAAGGCCCATAGTCATGCACCAGTTCCCATTCGAGTCTAGCTCAAAGAAGTGTTTTTGGGTTTTACCCCTAGGTACATCTGTGCCAGAGCCGCATCTACTTTCTCGTATTCAAACATGGATGTATTGCTCGAAAAACTCACAAAATCTCTACAATACAAAAATTCTAGGAAGTTCTTCTATACTAATCCTCAAAGTCCATCTTAAATCTATGTGCTCTAATCAGAGTTTATCTAAATCTAGCTTCCAAGGTTTGTACTAAACTTGCTCTGATACCAACTGTAACACCCCGACCCCAGATACCCAGAGTCGGTGCATTATTACATAACATTGTCATGATCACAAGAAAGATCAAGTCTCAAAAGACTGATTAGTTTAGTAGTCTTGGAAACACTAGATATATTCATAAGTCTTACATTACATCATAAAAATGAAAAATACAACAACATATTTTCTTCATAGTCCACACTCATATCCCCACATACTATCCCTGCAGGTCATTCATAAATTACTTCTTCATATCCTGGGAAAAATAAAACATAGAAAGGGGTGAGCTCGAATGCCCAGTAAGGATAACAATATAGCGGAAACTTCCATAAATATGAATAAACATTTAAGGAAATGTATAACTAAGACAAAATCCTTTTAAACTTGAACTTCAACATAGTATGGAAAAATTAAAATGAAATAATGCCATTTACTTATTCACATGGGTATTCTACCAATCGAATAATCACACGCAATATCAAACTAGCAAACGAAATGTAAATACTTCATCCATAAACCATGAATGGTATAAAAATAGCACATCCACAGTCAAACATATCTCAAAACCTTCAATACAATATAGAAGTTTTGTATCATAAAAAATAAACTTCAAATAAGCGTAAAATCCATCAAAGGATGTTGACATAGATGAAATCAAAACTCTTTTTAGAGTAATATCTCTTTTTATTTTGAAATCATATAAGAGTCGTATATTTATAAAATATAAAATTTTCTTTGAAAATATTCTTATAAGCTTGTAAGGGAAGCTTCGAAGATTTTATAATTGCAGAAAATAGCCGCACCCACCGTATAAGTTAAAACAAATTCTTACCTTAATTCTGTCGAAAAGGTTAAAAAGGACCTTGTTTGGAAAATGATGGAAAGATTCCTTTATAAACCACTTATAAAAGTCAAAAAGGGTATAAATTACTTTAACCCATATTCTAGTAAATATTAAAAATGTTTTGAAATACATTTTTAAGAAACATGGATGTGGATGATAAAGAAGTCCCAGTAGATTATTACGTATAGATAACCTCGGATAATGAAGAGATTGAGAAATAAACACTTACCTTGTACTTTTCCTTGGTTGAGGGTAGGTTAACCTCCTATATAATGGTGAAATAATTGTTATTAAATTATTCAAGAATCATATACATTAATATGATATCATATATGATCTTTTAACATTTCTTTTTAATAATATCTTAGAATTATCATCATTTTGGGTGTTAACTTACTCGTTTTCTTTGATATGTTTTGTTACGTAAGCCATGTTTGTCATGGATAAGATGTATCTTATTGATATCCAGAATGATATCAATTCATTAAAAATTATTTTTAAATCATCAAATGATAATTATACTTGAATGGATACGATGGAGAATGAATCTCATCGCGTTCTTGGAGACGGTAGTCCGTACGTATGCACGAGCGACAATATCATTCTTTTGATATCAAAATAATATTTAATTGGATGGTATATCTTATATAAAGAATAATTATGATGTCATATTTATTATTTACATGAATTACACATCATTATTATACCCATCCAAATAATAATAATATATTGAATAACAATTACACCACGATGTGGAGATGGTAAGCCGTACGCACGCACGTATGGTGACATGTCATTCAAAGGATGGATAGAATAATGAATATGGTTTTACCATATTTATAATAATATTAAAGTATATAGGAGATACTGGATTTATTATTTTAGAATGATAATAACAAAGAAAGAAGAAGTTGAAGAAGAAATGAATTTGAAAAATGGTGGTGAAAACATTACCTCTTCGTCTGGTTCTTCCTTTTGATTTGATCAAAAGGGCTCCTTAGGTTGGCTTTATGACTAAAGGAAGGCCTCTAGAAGGAAGTGAGGGAAGTTTAGAGAGTATTTGGGTAGAGTTTGGCCACACAAAAAGGCTTTGAAGGTGTGATTTAATGAGAAGGGAGAGTGCCCTTTTATAAGAGGGGTGAGGGGCACCTTTGGAAAACCTAGAAATATTATTTTATAATAAATTCATATTCGGTTTCTAATGTCTCCAAAGTGGATTATTTAAAGGTTAAGGTGGGTATGGGTCGAAAACCACACAATATTATAATTTATCACTATAAATTATTTTGGTAAAAAAAGTTGTTTTTAAGTATTTTTCACTATTCATAAAAATTGGAAGTTCTCAGAAAAATACAAAAAATTCAACTTAGGATAATTTCGATATTCCTAATCCAAAAATGAAGTACATTTTGAAATATAAAATATATATAATTTCAAAAATTAGGTATTACTATTCATAACGGCTAGATTGATTGGTTGTGGTGTGTTAAAAGTCGATGTTGCGTACAACACACGCTATCACATTATTCAAAGAGAAGTGTACCATAGAAGCTTGGGGTGTTACATTCTATTTGGTGATGTTTGAATTTGGTGTTATTTGAATCTAGAATATGTTTCTTGTGAGGTTCCTACATTAACAAAGAGTGTCTTTAGGAAAATAAAAAATGATTCGGTGGCTATTTATAGACACCAATTTAAAGGGATGCTTGTAACAATAATATAATAATATTTTAATAATATACAATAGTTCATTTAAACTAAGTGTTTCATTTAACACAAGATATCTAATAAAATAAAATTAATTAAAGAGTAATATTTTATAAAATCATGAGGTGTACCATTATCCCCCCAACCTAATAATTTTTTCTCCTAAATTTGAACTTTCACGCAAAAAAAATGTTTTACATTTGATAAATCCTTTGTCTAAAACCCACAAAATAAAAAGTGTTAAGAAACTTCACCCTAAAAAGAGGGAAAAAGAAGTATGACTGTCACCACAAAACTAGGTTTATAAATAGGTGAAAATTAATGTGAAGTGGAAATATGTTCATGAAATAGAGAACTAACACCCAAGGACTGATATATTGTGATAGATAACATTTTTAGTTGAAAATAAACAACCAAAAACATTGAATTAATGAGGGGTTAAAAGACCATCAATTCATTAGAATTCAATTCTGTATGATAAAATATTTTTACTTTGGATTATTTTCCTTGAGTTGAGGCATTACTTTATAATCTATATTAATAAAATAAAGAAATATACATACTTGAAAAGTATAATTTCATCCTTTAATCAATTTCACCACAATCTAATATATTTATCCAAACAATGAAATGTGGAGATGATTTTATTTATTCCCGGTCATTTAAAACGAATTATAGCACATCCAAAATGTATATCAACATATTCCTCCTATATATAGAAATTAATAAAAACTAAAAAATATTAGTTTAGGATAAGTCCAAAAATTAATAAACCTTCATATAAAGAAATAAAACATTAATCTATAAAAAAATAATTACCTTAATACCCTCATCATTAAAAATGTTTTAATCTCAAAGTCTATATCATACCCTTCATTTTATATCATAAAAAATTAATTTTATTATTTCTGAAAAATATTTCATGGTAAATCACTTGTTAAACCTCATGGTAACATGTACCTCAACCCAATAAAACATCCCCAAAATATCATTATTCAACATGATAAATAACTATATACTCTTGTGAAGTTGTGAACTTCACCAAAACATCATGAATCAAATTTAGATACAAGTTATAAAGGTAACCCTTTACTTGATCATATATATCTACGAAAATATCACAATTTTAATTATTTACTTGTCAACTGTAAATATTATCTATATCATATTATCATGTAGTCTATAATAAAATTATCATCAAATAATTTCAATGCTAATGGGTTATTTAAACCTCAATATAGAATTCTTCCTAATACCTGGTAAATGTTTCCAAACACTTCAATATGCCATCACTTAAAACATTAAAATGGGGGTGTTTATTTGTTTGATCTTAGGACCAAAATTAATCTTATAAACCCATGATGTACACACAAATTTTCAGTTAACCTCACCTAAAAACATATATGATTCCAAAAATTAACACAATCCTAATTCCTTATAAAAGTTAAAAAATCATTGTCCATATTCCAAAATGTATTGAAATTTATCAAATATGACCTAAATCACTTTTTTATCAAATCAAAAACTTGTTTCATGTTTACCAATACAATAAATTTCCTTTATGTATTTATCCCAACTAAACATAATTAACTCAACATTAGACACATATAGAGGATTATCATTCCCTTAAACTTGTTTTCTCCAAAAAATATCACTTTACCCCTAAATCACATTTCTTGGTTAATATTACCATTCATTTTATGTTTTAAAATCATTAAATTAAAACTAAAGAAAAATAAAACTTAGATGTTTCATGATTTAATAACTATAATATCATTATTATAACACTTATACAACATAATTCTTGAATACAAATACATAAATAAGTCAATCATCAAACTTATTTTTTAAACCATCAACTAGGATTTGTCATATTATTCCCCAACACTTTTTACCAATAATATTAAATATAAATCATTTCCTAAGATTAATCAGTCTCAATTAAATATCGCTTATTACTTTTAATATAAGGAATACTTTTAAAACATTAGGTAAATTTCATAAGTCACTCATACTCTTTTCATAAAAATCAATAAAACCAATACTCATAAAACCTGATGATTATTTTCTAAATATTTCCCTCTAGGACATTGATTTATATAATTCCCATAATTTCTATTTTTGAAACAGTCAACGATCAAGGATAATATAGAGATAACATTATTCGTATCCATTTATTTAAAAAAACTTTTCATTTTTCCTTAACAGTTACTTGATTTATGTTCTTCAATTCCATTCTCAATACATCTTTCCATTCCTCTAAGATATCCACTTGAGTGCTTATTCCCAAATAATGTTGGAATCTGAGTATTCTTTCTTATATGTTATTCATGAAATTAAATCATTCTATTATTATATGTGTTAGGAAACTCACCAAAGTTGAGATTTTTTATCATATAATAAGATCACAGATTAGGTATAATCATAAAGTTTAACATTCAATATCTTATTTCAATTGGTTTCAAATAAGGAAAAATTTCCATCAACTGTCACATCTAACATGATACCTTCAGGTTTGATTCATCAACTAAATCCAAAAAATAGTGTGATAAAAAAATAATCATTGTGGGAAGCCACATAATCATGAAAATAATCGTTTATAAGATGTATAAATCATGAAACCTTATTTTATAACACCTTAAGATCAACTTAGTTCATTCGTGATCATTACCAAAACATTATGATTTTATCTGATACATAGACTTATCTCCAAGGATCTCACTAAAATTATCTCATCTTAGTTTCCAAAGTTTAACTAATCCTTCTCTAATACCATCAATATTGATATATACTTTTCATACATAGATATAATATCTTATTAGATGAATATTCATTGTATAAGAAAATGTTCCATTCTAGAATCATATATATCTAGTTCTATGGAAAACTTGGAGACATAAATAACTGGTTCATAAAATATTTACATCATCTCCCATGAAGTAATTCATAACTATTACCCTTCTTAGAAATATCCTAGAACTCTTTTCATAACTTGGGGAAAAGAAACATAAGACAGGGTGAGCTCAGATACTCAGTAAGGGTAAAAAATGGAGATATCAATGATCATTTAAGAATAACAAGAACGTTATCACATGGGAACATGATAATAATATTTTAAAATCATACCCTTCATATCATAAATCATAATATTAAGCCCTATCATAAATATTGTAAGTTAATAAGACATGAATTAGAAATTAATTAAAGAACATGATCCATGAGAGCATAATATTGGCATAAGACCTATGTTTGTGGCATACAAATTAGTAGAGAAAATAATTTCCTTAATACTCATGGATCATTTAAAAGACAATAATAGTGGAATTGGATCACTCTATAAACTAACATAGTAGTCAAGGTTCACTCCTAATACTATCATAGTGGAAAAAGTCCCTAACCAAACTTGGATCACTCCCCATTCGTGTTCTATTTATCTTAATAGGTATCAACATTTACTCAATGAATTGGAGGGATACATATATCACACCCATCACATAATCAAAATTGTACATATGTGTTTCTAAAGATTATAAATAATTGATCATATTAGAACCCCTGAAAAGAAATTGTTTTCATAAAAATTTCATCATAGAAAACCCCATGGAAAAAAATGGGTTTCATAAACATTTCATCATTTCATCATATCATAACCCATTCAAAATAAATGGGTTTCATAAAAAAAATTCATCATATTCACAAACAATATAGAGAATGAATAATGATGGTATACTTGGATTTTAAGAACCTGGGTTTTTATATGTGGTATGAATCCTAATTATTTTTGTTTAGATGTTTAATTAGGGCCTAATTTTAGTACCCAATTATATGATGGGTGTTTCTCATGTCTATAGGGCATGTCTGGAGCCTAGAACCTATCTTTTGTGTTGAAAATGTTGTGGTGTATGGTTAGAATAAACTATGTAGAGAAAGATGCATGGTCTGACTAATTGTGTGAGACTTGGGAAGAGAGCAGGAGGAGGTTACACTGTTAGATAAAAGCATGTGATATGGGTCATATGGCCATGCGACCATGTCTGCAATTTTGACAGAGTATTATTTCATGGTTTGTGCACATTTAGTCAAATAGTGCGAAGAAACTGTGTGGGTTACCCCACTATACAGGTAAGCATGCATGATTTCTACAAGGTTTGGACAACTGTGTGTCCAAACCATGAAACCTAGTCTTTTTTGTTAAATTATTGTTTTACCCTTAAAGTATTCTATTTTCAACCTATTCCTCGCATTCCTCTCCTATACAGTAACTCTCACCATTTTAATATCTCTTAGGTGTCCTTTTTAGGAAATGAGAGATCTACTCCAATTGATCTCAGATTCGAGTTCCAGTAGCCTCATTGGATATACATTGGTAAGCTCTCAATTTTTTACCCATCCCACATTATTCTTGGTATATACTACTCTATTTAGGTGCAAGATAATATGCCTTACTTTTAGCTTCGTCTTCCATTCTTTTATTTTTCTTCATATCGTAGTCAAATCTGAAACTGATACTGGATGAGCACTCTATTGTCAAGCTATTGTAGGTGGTCTATACTTTTTCCATTAATTTTGATCTATTATTGCGCTAAAAAACACTATTCCTCCTGCTAGGCATTTCATTATATCCCTAAAATTAAAATTATTAATTGAATTAAATAGAATTGGAATAGTTATGGATGCTCTTAGGTTCATTGTTATTGGGTTGTAGATTGTTTCCCCAACCAAGTCCACTCATAGGGTGTGCCAGGTGAATTGCATATGATTATGCCTTGTTGAGACACCCTTTTGTGACTTGATTATTTACTAGTTAGATTAATCTAATTAATAAATGATTTTAATTTAATGAGATGTTTATAATATGGGTTCCCTCCATTTTCCATTTAATAACATGTTGATGTTTGTTTTTAATTTCTTGATTGTTTTATTGAGAACTTGTGATATATCAGTGGGTATACTCATGTGGTGTGATTGAATGTGAGTTGACTAATGAGTGGGTAAACTCATGATATGGAAAGGAAATTGTGTGGTTATATGAATGTTTGTATAGGCTCTATGTACGGTTCTTCCATGGGTCTGGAACATGGTGTGGATGCTTAGGACAAAGTATGATCCTTGGGTCTTGATTCCATGGAATGTCTTGGGCCTTGATACCCCTTGAATCCGACTTTCTTGGACTCGCGTAGGACATGTTCATGTGACATGCTCCTATGACTCCAACCAATTTCATTACCAAGTTTCCATCGAGATTCTCTTGAGACTCAATGAAGATTTTGTGGTCTTCTATAACTTGGATTTGCCCCGTTGTGGTCCAAAACATTGATTATATAGCACGGTGATGGAAAATCTGGTATGATTGGTTTAATGGATCTGTCATGGTTACTCTAACACTTCACTATACAAAAATTTCATGGGTGACATGATATCTATGGATGTAAGGAGAATACATGTTAGTTATTTATGTTTATGATAGATTCCTTATTATAATAGATAACACTTGTTTTTCAGGGAGCCAAGTATGGATATGTAGTGTCACTTTCTTGTTACAGTTATGTCATGGGAACTTTATTTTCATGTTTCTTGCCTAATTACTTTCAAAAAATTAGCTTATTATATTTAATATCCTATAATTTTATAGATCATTAGGTGGTTACCTATAGGGATTGTTTCTCACATTCTATTTGGGCCGTCGTTGGGTACTCGAACAAACTTTTTAGATATAGGTAGAGACTGCGAAAAGTTCCCACAGTTCAATGATTGATTTTTTTTTCCATGATTAGAAATAGGGGAGCATGGGTCTGGGCTTAGGCTTGTGATGCTATTAGAAGATACTAATTTTAGTCTTTTTTGTATTTTGGGGCGTCTATTGTTTTTTATTATTGAATACATGTTTTGGATGTTTTGCATAACATGAAAAGTTTCATAATCTTTTATATATGATATTGCTTTATTTAATTATTATCTATTCATACTTAGTATCTATGGTTTGTGTGTATTAATGATTCAATTACTTGTATGTTATTGATATTACTCTATGCTACACTCTAGTGATAAAGGAATAGTCTCCCCACTAACACACCTAATCTCTTGTTGCTAGTCGGCAGCCTCTCGTGTTCTGGGATATGTGCTTGAGTCCATGTGGTCAACCAGACTTGGGAAAATTTTGGGTGGCATCTGAGTCTGAGATGTTACCAAATCACATCATAGAAATCTTTTCTAGTTTGATTTACTATTTGTTGGCAATATAAAGATATAGAAAGGAATACGAGTTTTTAATGAGATATGCATGGGATTAGTGAATCCGCATACAAGAACAATCCAAATTTCCTCGAATAAAATTTCTATTTTCTATATGTTGGCTATTACAGTTGATTTGATTCCACTTTTGGGTAATTCACTTGAATTTTGATGTTATTATTGATGTTACTATGGGTTCTATTTTTTCAACCCTATTAGATGAGGGTAAACCATCTCATTCATCATTTTAGGGACTTCATAGAAACCACATTTCATGAATTATTCCATGCCATATAGGATGCAACACTAGTTTTTATACTATTTTGATAGGTGCTATGATAGATATACCTGATATTGTGATAGAATTTTGTGTAAATGGATAGAGAATGTGTTACCATTTTTTAGTCTATATTGAGTATGGGCCCTTATGGACTAGAAAGTGTTTCTCCTTTTGATTCAATCTTTTTAAAATGAAATGTGAAATTAATATGGATATAAAATGGAAAATTTAAATTATAAATATAGAACTTGACCTAAAATCATATTTTGAGTTGGAAAGAGGATGTTTCTATAGTGGTTTTATTTACTGATCCTTTTAAAGTCTTGTCTTTTGGAGTACGTTGTATAGTATGACCTGATTTTAGGAGGTTTTTAAACTATTCTATGCTTTTGAGTGGATATCTTGATATTATATTTTTTTAGGAATGTGTTTGGAGTTGTAGAGGCATGCCACCATGACAACCTCCAACCCTACTCCAGTTGGTAAGTGACTCCCACACTCTGTAGATGGTGGGCCATCATCTACTAGTGGATTCTCCTTTAGTGTCAGCTTTGGAACCATATTCATTTCTATACATTGGTTCTCAAGTACTATTATTTGAGGGTTTTTTATCACATTATGTATAATTTTTAGGGATCACCAAATCCTACCTTGTGAATTGTTGAGCTGATGCATGTGTTCCAACAGTAGAATCCACCCATGTTTTTTAGGGATAGAGGTATATAGGATGATGATCTATTGTTTGAGACTATTATTATTATCTTTGATCATCTAGAGACACCACATAAGAAGAGAGTAAATATCATGACACAATTGTTTCATGGGGGTAGAAAAGTGCTAGTGGGATGTTCTAAACATAGATGATAGGATGCGGGACATGGTTTGTACTAATTTTCAGACCAGGTTTTATAACTACTTTTACCTTCAGACTCTACAGTAAGAGAGGTATAATGAGTTCATGAATCTGGAGTAGGGTGAGATGAAATTTATGGAGTAATCAATATGCTTTATAGAGCTACAATTTTTTCACTGACATACCATGTAGACAAATTATCGTACGTGATATTCTTTGAGAAAGTTCTCTTACATGCTTTTTGAACTCAGGTCAACATCTTTAGATTGACCTATATTACTGATATTGTGAATCAGGTGCTGATTAAAGAACATAACCTGAGGGAAGCTGTGGATGTAGAGCAGATTAGTGTAACCTCTCGACCTAGTGGTTCAACATCATCAGGTAGGAAGAACCATTTTGAGGATTCTTAGGAGATGAGTACCAGTCAGGCTGTGAGTACCGGTAGCTCAGGTTTCTATTATCATTGTGTAAAATGGGTATATATGAAGAATATCTGTGATCGCGACCAAGTAAAGTGCTGAGCTTTTGGTAGGATGGGCCATGTGAAGCATTTTTATAGGACCTTATGATCAATAGTTAGAGATAGGGGTCAACTCAAACACTAGTCTCATGAGTCGGTTTCTTATCTCTATATTAGAAAGGGTGTTGGAGCAGTGCTATTTGCTGAAGCTGAGGTAGTGGTGGTTGTGGTTGAGGCATCTAGACACCAATTACATTGAGACATCAAAGTGGATCTACTCTGGGTAGTGAGTTTGTGTAATAGGAAGTAGTTCAGGCTAGATATATGCTTTGCATCCTACCCCCAAGAAGCAAGGCGCCAAACCATCTATAGTGAGATGTATGATCTTATTATCCTATACTATTTCATCTTCTCTTTTTGATACAAGTTCATCACATAGTTTCATGTCCACAACTATGGTGAAAAACCTTGGGCTTGTTATACTATCTTATAAGAGTGTTATAATTTTATACACTCAGTTGGAAATCATAACAACGTATGTATGCCAGTGTAGGGAGTTCCCCTTAAGTTTGGTGGGTTTCATTTCATCTGGTATCTTTTTCTCCTCGAGTTGACTGGATCTGACATCATACTTTGTATGGACTGGATAGTAGCTTATCAAGTTTACATTAACTTCTTACCACTAGATAGTGACTTTCACATCACTAGAGGGTGTATTTTATACTCACAAGGGTGAATGAGATGTCAAGGTGAGTAGATCTGGACCACATCATCATGGGATGGATGGGATAAGAACCCAGATTGCTAGATTATATCATGATGATTTGGTATCATGTCAGGTGTACGTCTTTCTAGTGGTTGATCATTTCAGGGATGTTTTCTGGGATGAATTTATAGTTTTAACTCTTGAGAGAGAGGTAGAGTTCTCCATCTACCTAGTTTCAGGAGATGCATAAGTATCCATTTCTCTTTATAGGAGGTCTATGATGGAGTTGAAGAAGCTCAGGAGGTAGCTAGGGGATTTTTAGGAAAATGGGTTTAGTCGAACCATTACTTTTATGTGCGGGTTCAAAAATCCTTTTTTAGAAAAAGGTGGATGGAAAATATAGGCTTTGTGTGAATTATCATAAATTGAACAAGCCAACTGTAAAGAACCAATATTCTTTACCATGAGTAGAAGACCTATTTGACTAGTTTTAAGGAGCTCAGGTGTACTCAAAAATTTATTTGATGTTGGGATATCACCAGGTACATGTTCGAACTATAGACATACATCATTCATATATTCATAGAAGGTATGGTCTATATGAGAATCTGGTTAATCTGTTTGATCTTATGAATGCAATAATGGTTTTCATGGAACTGATTAACTGATTCTTCTATCCTTATCTAGATTCATTTGTGGTGGTTTTCATGGAACATATCATAGTGTATTCTAATAATCAACACGAACATGAAAAACATCTTGAGATTATATTAGACACAGTGAGATAGAATCGGTTATATTCTAAGATAAAAAACTGCCACTTATTGATGGATCAAATTCACTTTATGGGTCACATTATCTTAGAGACTATAGTATCATTGGACCTAGAGAAGTTGAGGTCTATAGTTTCCTAGAAGCAGCCGATGAAAGTATTTGACATATGGAGTTTCTTGGGGCTATCTATATATTATATACATTTCATATCAGAGTTATCATGATTAGACGCACCATTTATGATATTAATTAATAAGGGTGTGAATTGTTTATGGTTATATACCTAAGAGATAGCTTTTTAGAAGATGAAAGTGAGATTTACTTTAGCCCTAGTCCCAATACTTCTAAAATATGATCAGATCTACATAATTTATTGTCAACCATAAATTATTAGCATTGGATAACTGCTTATGTAGGGGTAAAGAGTAATTTCATATAGTTTTTGGCAGTTGAGGCCACATGAAAAGAACTACCTAATGCATAATGTCAAGTTATTTGTAGTTTTCCATGTATTTCACTGTTGGATACATTACCTACTGGGAGAGAATTTTGTGGTGTACATGGGCCACAAAATCCATAAGTACATATTCACAAAACATGAACTGAATATGAGGATGTTGAGGTGGGTTTAGTTTCTACAATATTTTGACCTTGAGATTGCTTAATTTTCTGTTAAAGAAAATGTAGACACCAATTCAATTAGCAGAAGGACTCAAATATAAAGAAGTTCAGAAGGACGATAGTGAATGACATCTTATGGATTTGTTCTCTCAGATGCACTTGGAGGTTTTGTACAGTAGGTAAGACTTATATTTCATCCTTATCTATGACCTCTACCCTACTAGATAGAGTGAGGAAAATATAGTACTCAGATTTGGAGGGCTTAGTCTCATAGGAGAGTTTTGCAGGTGGGGATCCACCTCATGGATAGACCGTAGGTGAGGATGAGATTCTGCAAATCCATGGTCACATTTGGGTTCCAGTGGAAATACATGAGGAGATGATGTGGGAGTTTCATGCCTCATCTTGGGAAGGGAACCCTGCTATTACCAAGATGAACCATGACTTGTGCCATCAGTTTTGGTGACCGACTATGAAAATGGATGTAGTTGGTTACGTTACGAGGTGTTCCACCTGTTTACAATTGAAGATAGAACATCAATGACCAGTTGGAATTTTACAATAGTTACCTATTCCCAAGTGGAAATGTGATGATGTTATGATTCATTTCATGATAGGTTTTCTGAGGTCACCTTAAGGTAGTGACGTTGTGTGTGTTGTTTTTTATAGGCTCATGAAAGTTGCACATTTCATGTCAATCAAGGTGGCCTTCAGTTTTGATGATCATGGAAGTTTGTATATCTCTGTGAAACAGTGACTTCATCATCTCCCACACACTATCATTTTTTATAGGTATTCCCGGTTTATATCTCGTTTCTTACAAAGTTTCTTGAGGGTGTTGGGTATGTAAGTGCTTCTGAGCATAGCATACCACTCTCAAACTCATGGCTAGTCAGAGCGTGTGACACAAGTGTTTTAGGACATACTATGAGTAGGAATCCTGAATTTTGGGGGCTCTTTGGAGAATCATATACCCCTGTTTGACTTCTCCTACAACAATATATATCAGGTGACTATAAAGATGGAACCTTATGAGGATTTGTATGGTAGGTCATGTCGATCTCCCCAATTCTAGTTAGAGGAAGGTGAAGTAGCTTTATTGTGACCATATCTCGTCCAATATACTTTTGATTAGGTCTGGTTGATTAGGAAGAGGATGGCTATAGAATAGTTTTGAAAAAAGTCTTACACTGATCGTTGTAGATGACCTCTATAGTTCGAGGTCGAGGATCAGGTCTTCTTACATGTTTAACCAAGGTCGGTATATAAATGAATCAGGATACAGGGTAAGCATTCACTACAATATGTTAGGCCATTAAAGATTCTAGATAGTGTCGATTTGGTATCCTTTCAGTTACAGTTACCTCATTGGTTCTGACCTATGCACAACGTCTTCCACATATATCAACTCTACTTCTATCACTCATACACCTCTAATGATTTTCATCCTGAGGAGGTTGATCTATAGGTTTATGTGTCATTTGATAAGAATTTAACTCGTATCGTTGATAGGATCATGAATGTTCTTTGTGGCTTGTCAATTCATCTAGTATGGGAGCTATGTAATCACAACTGCTTACAAGAAAAGACTTGGGCAGGGGTGGAAAACGTACATGATCAGTTGCAAACATTTTTCTCAAACAAACCTTCATCACCCTTGAGAGGGAAATTCTGGGATGAATTACTTTAAGGAAGAAGATTTTAAGATCCCTTATTTTAATATGAGTTACATAACCATTTTATGTTGGTTTAAATGTTTAATTAAGGCTTAATGTGAGAAAACAATTTGATCATGTGAGTTTTGGGGGTGTTTGGGGAAAGTTAAGAGCCTAAATCCCAGCTTTTGAGTTGAAAATGGTTTAGTGCATGGTTAGAATAAACCACGTAGGGTAGGATGCATGGTCTGACTAACTATGTGAGACAAGGAGAGATAGTAGGAGGAGCTCACACAGTTTGAGAAAACCATGCAATTTAGGGCACATGTTCATGCAGCCAAGTCTGAAATTTTGAAAGAGGATTTTTTCATGGTTTTCACATGATTAATCAAACTATGCGAACAAACCAAGAGAGGTGCCCCTCCTAACAGCTAAGCATGAACGGTTGGTGCATGGTTTGGCCAACCATGTATAAGAATCATGCATCCTAGTGTATTGGGTATAATTACTATTTCACCATTAATTAATTCTATTTCATACATGTTTCCCTCATTCCTCTCCCATACAACAACTCTAACCATTTGTATCCCTCTTTGGTGTTTATTCTAGGAAGTAGTATATCTCCTTCATCCATGATCAGATTCAAGTGTCGTCAGTCTCATTCGATACATGCCGGTATGATCTTCATAACCTTTTAGATGTTCCTTGTTCTTCTTGTTATCTACTACACTATTTATGTGTAATCTAATATTCCCTAATTTCAGGTTCTACTTCTATACTTTGGTTTTCATTTATCTAAGTCAAATCAAAAGCAGATACAGGATGATCACTCTACCACTGAGCTATGGTAGGTGGTATATAGATTTACAATTGGTTTTGGTGCCTTATTAGGCTAACTATCATTGTGTCTCTAGACATACTTTCAGGAAAAACACTAAAATTTAAATTATTAATTGAATTAAATGGAATTGGACATGTTATATATTCCCATAGGTTTCTTGGTGTTGGTTTGGAGGTTTTTATCCAAACCAAGGAAACTCATGGGTTGTTCCTGGTGAATTGCACATGTTTATACCTTGTTGAGACACCCTTGGGTGAGTTCATGCTTTTCATGTTAGATTAAGATTATCATTAAATTATTTAAATCAAATGATATGTTAAAGAGATGGGTTTCCAACTTTTTCCATGTGATAACTATAGGTTCTGGGAACAATATAAGTGTGTGTTGGGAGGTTCCAAACTTTTTATTTTCCCATAATCAATGATAAATCCAAGATCTATACGATGATGAATGACATGATATGCTGAATTGAATCAAATAAATAAACAATGGATAATTACACCGAAACCAGATAAAGCATAATCACATATTATTTATAATTAATTTAATTAAATAAAGAATTACCTTTAAGGAATAATTTCTTGGTTGATAAATTTGGTGATAGATATGTGGTCCACCATAATTGTGTTGTAGAAACCAAGTGTATATTTCTTCTAGAGATTATCCATACATGTTACACGAATCTCCAGACGTTTCCAAAGGAGTCCTTAGGTGCTCTCATGGAAGATCCTTTCACTTGCGTCTCCCACCATTAATTGCTTTAAGAACCGATTCTAAAGTGTTCTCATTGATCCAATGGAGGAGTATTGTTCTCCATTCTTGGGAGGTTCTTGAAGAAGGGATCTCTCCAAGATTAAGGGGTTTCTCCAAATCATTAGCGCATAACCAAGAAAAATGAATTGAATCTCTTGATGAAATAATATAATTCAATATTTATATTACTAGGGTTAAAATAAAATAGTTTCATAAGTTCTCTTAATTATTTATTTAATACTAAAAAAACCCCTTGTCAAATAATAATAATAATATTAACATTTCTCGACTTGCGCTTAAGTTGCGAATTAAAATTGAATATTATTTAATTAAATAATATTCAATATTTATTATTTCTCACCGTTCCATTAAAATCAGTCTGTCATTCCTTCATAATATTTATTGTCCCTTGAATAATTTCTATTTATTTATTAATTAAATACCACTTCATTATCCACCAATAAATAAATAAATATTATATTAACTAAATAGAAAATAAATATTTATTAAATATTCCACTCACATTATATTCTCTTGAATAATTGGAGACCGAATATATGAGATCAAGAATACATGAATAATTATTAATCAGTTACTAGGAATAATATTTATTCAACTTATTAAATTATATCATATCACTGAGATCCTATATACACTTAGTGTGTGACCCTCTAGGCCTCTTTCATTGTAGCATTAGAAGAAGCAACCTAAAGTCCGAAGTTAGATTCTAGAAACACTCCAAGGTACCCATAGTGAATGAATTTAATGCCACAATGACATGTTACCTCATACGGAAGAAAACTATGTAATATTATCCCTTTATCTCAATATCTGTAATTAATAAGGTTGTATGCTACTATCATCAATGTATGTGATTGATGCATCTTTCATTGAAATCTCGAAAAATGAACATGCCTATAGAATACCATGTCCATGTATTTATTTAGGATATATCATTTTCATCAAAGGTCTTGAGATATAACCTTACTTTAATAAAAGTAGGAACAAATCCTTTCTCTCATTATTCATTAATTCAGTATTACTCATAATGCCCCCAACATATTTAACCTCACCGTGAACATATTTCATCATAGTTTTCATCAATACATCTAAGTGAGCAACTCATAATACCCATTAATAATAATTATAAATTATAAGGACCAAAAAAAGATATTCATAGATAGGAACATCCAATGAAACATATAAATGTGGAATTCTTATTGGTGAGTCTCATTCTCATAATATCCTACTAGATATTACCGAAGGCGTACACCATGAGAATGTGCCTCAAAGTCCTATGAGTCTTACACCCCAGATAGACTCTATCATTTATGTCCCTCAAATTATGTAATCCCATTATAGAAAATTTATTCAAGAATAGTGTTGTAGCACTTTTAGGTTCTCATTATAGTAGGGAACTATAATGACATTTTAGTGTGATAGCTACTCTTAGGACATTATTAAAAACTATATTACATAGAAGAAAAATCATGATGTGATAAGTTGTTTATTAATATTAAAAACAATGAATACATGTTATTATAACATACATAGAAGTTTGTTATATAGAAACAAGTCTAATAGACTCCTACTTTCACTAGAGTCGACTATTAATAATCTCCAGCCCGCTAGCTCTCACATGATACTCATGATTCTGCTAAGATATGCCTTTAGTCAAGGGGTATACCATGTTCTATCCATGAGTACTCTAATTACTGAAACATCCACGCTATGATATAAATACATCAAGAGGTGATACTTTGGAGTTTATTCTTTGTCCATTAGTGTGACCTTGGATCTTTTTCAAGATCCATTGATGCATTATTAACATAGTAAAATGAGATGGAATCTTTAAGTCTAGGTACTGCATCAAACTCTTGGACAAGGTTATGAATCTAAATTTCTTCCTTGCATACTTAAGAAGTCTCTATATATGAGGAATCCAGTGTAGAATCAGCACCAACTGGATAATTTGAACTCTTATATCACACAGCACCTCTGTTAAGATAGAAAATATGTCATGATTGTGACATCAGATCATTTTTACCTATTTGAAACTCGCATCAAAATTACCAATAATGACCAGCTCCTTATCTCCTCCATACACTAGGAATATATCCTTAGTTCTTCTTAGATACCTAAGGATAGCCATAATAGCAGTCCAATATTATTCTCATAGATCTGGTTGATATCTTCCTACCATGCTTAGTGCATAGAAAACATCGAGTCTAGTATATGACATGGCATACATGATTGATCCTATCACTAAAGCATATGGGATTATTCTCATTCTCCCTTTCTCATGTTGTGTCTAAGTGAACATTTTCTTAGAAAGTTGTAAACCATGGGAAACTATAACCAACCCCTCCTGGATTTTTCAACACTAAATATCTTTATTATTTGGTCAAAAAATATAGTTTCACTTAGTCCAAGCAGTCTCTTTGATCTATCATGAATGATATTCCCCCCTATAATATAGGTTGATTCACCTAATTCATTCGTAGAGAAACACATGATTAACCAGTCCCTAGCTAACTATAAGACTAGTATTTTGATTCTAATATGTAATATTTCATCAACATATACTACTTGGATAACAACTGCATTTACACTAAACCTATTGTAAACTCACAGTTTACATTCTTATTTTATGAAACCAATTTATTTTATGGTTTCATCAAATTGAATGTTCCATGACCGATATGAATTATTCAATCCATAAATGGATATCAATAACTTGAGAATTCTTTGGGTATCACCTAGAGTCACAAACCCTTATGGTTGTGTCATATAGACATCTTACTAAAGGATCACATTAAGGAATGTAGTTTTGAAATCCATCTTCCCAATATCATAGTCATGGTAAGCTGCTACAGAAAGTAGAATTCTAATGGATTTAAACATGGAAAATAGTGAAAAGGTTTCATCATTGTGATTACCTTGAACTTGATTTATAGGTATTTAATTTATCTTCCATGTCGAGTTTCTTCTTGAATACCCATTTGCATCCAACATGATTTACATGAAATGGTGTATCGACAAGAAACCAAACATAGTTCTGATACATGGATTCCATTTTTGAATTCATTGATTCTTACCATCTTGAATATTATGAAGTCTCTACTTCCTCCTTATAGGATAAACGATCATCATTTTCAACCAATTATAATTCACCATATTTGGTGAGTATAAAACAATATCTCTCTAGTTCTCTTACCTCTCTTATTCCCTTACACAATAATTTTTGTTTTAGAAACTACTTCTTCCATAGGGACCTATGTAATCTATTCCTATTCCAACTTGTGTGTATCATGAGAATTAACTTAATTGAATTCAATATTCCTCCCACTATCCTTTTTGAGGATGTGATCCATCTCAAGAAAGATGGCTAGTCTAGTGACAATCATATTTTTTTCAGATGGGTTGTATTGGTAGTATCCCCTTATTTCTATAGGATACCCTATAATGATACACTTCATGCCCTGGGGTTCTAGTTTGTTTCCCAAGAAGGTCTTAATAAACTCCTCACAACCCCATTAAAGTGTATGCCACAAAACATGTTTCTTCCAACTCCATAGCTCAAAGGTAATTCCATTTTCCTCTTAAGTTAGAACCCATTTTAATGTGTATGTCACAGTTTGTAAAATGTATCCCCAAAACGATAATGTAATATTTCCATGACTCATCATCGACCATACCATGTCTATCAAGGAATGATTCCTCCTTTAACTAACACCATTCCACTATGGTGTATAAGGTGGGGTAATTTTAAATAGATTCAAAAACTCTAGTAAAACATTCATGAACTCTTGGATTAGATATTTACCACATTGATCTGATCAAAGCTTCCTTATCTTCTTAACAAGTTTCTTCTCTTCCTCATTCTTTAATTTCATGAATTTCATAAAGGGATCTGACTTATACTTCATTAAGTAGATATATCCATATCTAATCAATTCATCAGAAAAAGTTATGAAGTAAAAATATCAACCTCAAGATTCTACTGGAAATGGTCCACACACATCATTTTGTACCAATCCAAAAAGTTATGTGGCCCTTTCACCCAATCCAACAAATAGCAGTCTGGTCATTTTTCTTTGTAAACATGCATGACATCTATCAACTTGTTTTATCTAAGAATAGTCTAGGTAACCATCTTGACATAGATTTTTCAAAATCTTCTCATTTACATGAATAAGATGGTTATTCCACAGTTGGGTATAATATGATTCGTGTGAAAAAAAATTATTCATTTCAAAAACATGGTTTTAGAAATTTAATACATAAACATATTTATTTAAATGTTCTGAATCATAATATATATTTTCCTTATAAAAGAAACATCTTTTATTTACACACTTGAAAATAAACTCCTCTATATCTAGGAATGACACAGAAATTATGTTTTTGGTAGATATAGGAAAATAATAACAATATTTCAAATAAAAAATCATTCCCATAGGCAATGAGTGGTGGTAGTCACCAATAGTCAGAGCAGCTATCCTTACACCATTAGCAGCTCTCATATCCACCTATCCTCTATAAATATTTCAAAGTCTACTTGGTTCTTGAATTTGGATATAGATGTGTGCCTAATAAGTTGAATCTAATTCCCAGTATGTAGAAATTGGAATACTTTACTCAATTACGAATGCACCATTATATTCCCCTTGCTTGTGCGTGTCGTTCCTCTTCCAGTGGACTGACTTTCCACATGAAAAACATACTGCCTCCTTTTTTATTCCCTATCTCTTAGTCATCTTCATATTGGAAGGATGGTGCTTGGAAGAATTATACTGTTTATAAGCCTTGGTCCCATTTTCCTTGTTCTTCCTTTTTTTATTCACCATAATCATTGTGGGTTTGTCATGCCCCATAACCTTATCCACTTTGAGAATTAAAGTAATAATTTTCAAAAGACAGTTCTCATTATTGATCATATTGTAATTAACAATATAACTTGAGAAGGTCTTGGGTATTGATGAAAGTATGAGATCTATATGCATCTTATCAAATAATTAAATCCCTAAGATGTATAAGCATTCAATGTAGCCAATAAACATGACTACATGAGTCCTAGCTAGCACATAGTCTCCAAGATTAGTTATGAACAAATAATTGGATATATCATACCTTTCTTGTCATGCCTTATCTTGATATAGATCCCTAAGGTGATACATCATGCCATATGCATATATGTCCTCATGTTTCTTCAAAATATCATTATATATTCATGATAACATGAAGAATTAAACATATGTAGCATCATTCAGATGTTTTTGATATATATATATATCTCTTCATCACTTTTCTCATTACCAGATGCAACTAGAAAATGTTCTTCTATACATATAATTTATTTTCATGGAAAAGTAATACACAGGGGTTCCTTTGCCACTCTTGAAATGTTTTTCTGGGGAGAAGGGTTTCCTTCTCAAGTATTGATTGTAATGATATGTTTGATTTCATTTTATCGATACCCAATAGACCTCACCATTGGATTTATAATATCATATTTCTTGGATATTCAAGTTTTAAGGATCCATATTTACCTTCTCATTACGTAAACATGGATTGGTCAGGAAATTTTAATGGTTTTAGGTAGGTATTCCAAATTCCAACTACATTAACTCTCATTTCCTTGATATGCATATTGGAATCCCCAATCCTAAAATCCTAAATTGGATTTCCTCCAACTTTGCCTCACAATTACACCAAGTCCTACTTTTTATGTAAATCCATAATGTAAACCAACTTAATTCGACCCAAATATTTAAGTTAGAATTCCCCAATAACAGAAAGAACCCCAAATTGGGTTGGTCAACAACTTTGAACTATGATTTTATTTTAACCGAAGTAATGGGAGTCTATAATGACGTAATATTTTATTAATGGATTTTATCCTTTTTTGCATAAATTTCTAATTATTGTCTTTATCACATGATTTTTAATATTATGTTGGTTTACCTAAATGATTAACCATGTCTTAGATAATAATAAAGCATATTCCAATTTATTTTTTCTATCCTGCATGCTCATTAATTCATTAAATCATATGATCGCGATAATACATCCATAATGAAATAACCCGGAACCATGGTAGAAATAAAAAAATAAATCGGTACGATCATGAGATTTAATAAGGGATACTTTATCTAGGAGTTGATAAACTAACTATTGACCTATGTAAAAAAACCTTGATCCAATTTAGCTTCAAGTTTCAACATTCCACCTATCTACTTATGTATATCCTTGGATTGATTTCTCCTAAGCTTTGAACTTGAGCCACCTCCACTATAATGGTCACTCCATCCTTTACACGTGCCTTTTACTCACACATGGGTGAAGGGAATAGGGGTTTACATAAAAGAAACCCTGGGAATATAGGCCCAACATAATAAGAGGAGACAAGGCTTTCACATCAACAATTTAATTTAATAATAAACTAAAAAGATACCAATATCATACAATGGTCTGGACTCTTCCCATGATCATCCACATGCATGAAATGAATTAAGAATTTAATAAAACTATCAATTAATTCTTAATCGTTCTTATTTTAGATAAATCACACTCGAATCAATTAATTATTATATTTAATTGATAAATTATTTTATCTTAAATCTCATCTAAATGTCCTTTATATTCTCATCCATGATAATTTTAATTGAATTATATAAATTCATTTAAAATTAACCGTGTATATAAATGTACCATGCAGGCAACACAGTGAATACTCATCCAATTATTCCCAATATGTATTATAATCGTATATTATTTTACTCTTGTGATATATTCCATACACGACTTATCATGTACTTTTGCAACTTGTACTTCACGAATTATTACATGAATTACATTTATCATTCATGTGTTATGTGTCAATTCATGTAGAGTTTCAAGTTGTAATAAAACCCATACATTATATATAGATATGAACATTATGTGAATATTAATTAAACATTTATATATTTATGTATATTAAAACATATCGCATATTGTATCATATATTTATCACCACATAAAAAGTATATGTCTCAAGGTTTACATAGTATGATAGATAATTTTTAAATCTACATAATTTATTATAATTACACAGCATGTGTATTTGGGCTACACAGTATGTAAATCATTCAATTTATATCTAAGTTACATTCCTAGGTACTCGGTGGGTAAATTATTCCTTGGAAACTGGAGTACATGATGTGTCAAATGGGATAAAAATTGTGTGATCTATGGATTACATGGTTAGTAGTAAGGTTGTATATGCATGGTAATACATGGTCTGTCTAAGACTAAAAGGGGTTAAATGTTGAGTACAAGAGCTACATGACATGTAATCCAACTGATCGTGTGACATTTTGTTCTGGTCAAGACACAGTTAATTTAAAGAATGTAATTAATTCATAATATTGAATTGATTTTTGAATCAATTTTGATGCATTGTACATGACTACACGACATGTAAGTCTGGTTACATAGTGTGTAGTCATGTGTTGTCTTTCTCGAATCCTTGGAACCTTCAGATGAGTACCTTGATTTTTTTTAATTATAAAATTAATCACCTCGATTAGATCTATGAGAAGGATGGATAATGAATTATATCTAGTGATTCAAATTTAAAGAATGATTAAACACCAATTGAAAAACTCAATTAAATAATACTAAATCACCAATGATATTTAAATAATTACAAATAACAATTAGCCTACTCTTATACCACTTGTAGGTTCTGGGCAGAGTGGATGCCTGTGATGGGTGGTTCCCAGTTTTATTTTTTCCATAATGAATGATCAATTAGATATCTATACACTGATAAATTCATTGATCCATGGAATTAAATCAAAGAAATATACTATAGATAATTACCTTGGAACCAGAGAGAGGGTCATCACAAAATATTTATAATTAATTTAATTAAATGATGAATTGACTTTAAGGAATTATTTTTTTATGAATGAATCCGGTGACAGTTCTACGGTCCACTATCATTGAATTGTAAAAAACAAGAGTCAATTTTATCTAATAGTGATCCACATGTCTTCCATGAATCTCCAAAATATCACTAAAGGGATTTCTATGTTCTAGCATGATAGATCATTATGCTTGCATCATCCACCTCTGATTAGTTTGAAAATCGCTTCCAAAGCATTCTCTTTGATCTTGTGAAGGAGTATTGATCTCTATTCTTGGGATCGTTCTTGGAGTAGGGATCTTTCTAGGCTTGAGAGTTTTCTCCACATCTATTGTGCCTAAACCAAGACAATGGAATTGGGTCTCTTTAGAAAATAACATAATTGGTTATTTATAATGCTAGGGTTTTCATAAGTTCCCTAAATTATTTATTTAGTACTATAAAACCCCCATGTTAAATAATAATAATAAAATTATTATTTCTCGACATGCGCTTAACTTGAACATTAAAATTAAATATTATTTAATTAAAAAATATTCAATATTTATTATTTCTCATTGGACCATTAAAATTGGTCCACCATTCCTTCACAATATTTATTAATCCATGAATAATGTCTATTTATTTATTAAATAAATATCACTACATTATCCACCAATAAATAAATAAATATTAAATTCACTAAATAAAAAATAAATATTTATTAAATATTCCACTCACATTATATTCTCTTGAATAACTAGTGATTGAATATATGTGAACAAGATTAAATGACTAATTATAAAAATATGAGTGGGAATAATATTTCTTCAACTTGTCAATGCACCCATAGAGAAAGATGTTAATGCTGCAATAACATGTTACCTGATACGAAAGCTTACTATGTAACACAATACCATTATCTCAATATCTCTAATTAAGTGGGTTTCTTTCTAGTGCCATCTACCTATGCATGAGATTTCTCTTTATTTGACATCCTGTAAAAAGAAATTTCCTATAGAATACCATGGAAATGGATTTATTTAGGCTATATCATTTTCATCAAAGGGCTTGAAATATCAACTTATGTTTATAAATGAAAGGGAAAATCCTTTCTCGCAACATTCATTGATGCAATATTACTCATGATGCAAACAACATATCCTAACTCCCCACAAACATATTTCATCATGGTTTTCATCAATACATCTAATTGAATGACTCATAATACTCATTAATAATGATCTTAAAGTCTAATAAACAATAAAAAAATCTATATATAGTAATATCCAATGACACATATAAATGTGGATTTCCAACTGATGGGTCATGTTTGCATAATATACGATTAGATATTACCAAGGTTGTACACCATGAAATGGTGCCTAAAAGTCCAATGAGTCTTCACCCCTAATAACCTATATCATTTGTGTCCCTCAAATTATATCATCTTGTTATAGAAAATTTATTCAATAATAGTGTCATAGAACTTCTGAGTTCTCATCATAGTGGGGAACTGATTTGACCTTTTCGTGTGATAGCTACTCTTAAGACATTATCACATACTTACTTATGCAAATAATAATCATTATGTGATAATTAGTTTATAAATATTAAAAACAATGAATACATGTTATCATAAAGTACACATAAGTTAGTTCTAGGGAACAAACTCCAACTTACACCCACTTACACTAGCGCCAACTACTAACAACCTTCAGTCTGCTAGCTCTCACATGATACTAATGCTTCTATTGAGATAGTACTTTAGTCAAGGGGTCTACAATGTTCTCTTACAAGGATAATATACTTACTAAAACTTTACCCCTATGATATAAATCCCTCAGGAGGTGATACTTTTAGAGTATATGATTTTTTCACTGGTGTGACCTTAGATATTTTGAAAGATCCACCGCTATAATATTATCAAAGTACAATGTGATGGGATATTTACTTATAAGTACCACATCAAGCTCTCAGAAAACATTTTGAATCCAAAAGGATTCCATGGAAGCATCAGAAGCCTCTATATACTCTAACTTCATTGTAGAATCAGCAACAAGACGCTGCTTTGAACTTTTCAAGCTCACAACTCCTCTATTATGAGAGAAAACATATCTTCATTCTAAATTAAGATTATTATGGTCTTTCTGAAAACTAGAAACAATATTACCCCTACTGACCAGCTCCTCATCTCCTCCATACACCAAGAATATATCGTTATTTATTCTTATATACTAAAGGATAGACATAAAAATAGTTCAATTTTTTTCTCTTGGATCTTCTTAATATCTTCCTACCATACTCAGTGTATAGGAAACATCAATTCTAGTACATAAAATGGCATACATGATTGATCCTATCACTGAATTGTATGGGATCTTCCTCATTATCTCTTTCTCATGTTGTGTATATGGACACATTTTCTTAGAGAGATATAAACCATGTGATATTGGATCCAATACCCTCTTGGATTGATCCATACTAAATATCTTTAGAATCTTTTCAATATATATACTTTGTCGTAATCCAATTAGACTCTAGGATCTATCATGAATGATCTTGATCCCTATAATATCGGACACTTCGCCTTAGTCCTTCATGGGGAAACACTTTTTTGACCAGTCCTTAACTAAATGTAAAACTGGTAAGTTTTTTCCAATAAGTAATATGTCACCAACATATACTACTAGGATTACAATTTCATTTACCCAAAACTTCTTATAAACACACAGATCAAATTCGTTCTTAATGAAACCAAATTATTTTATGGCTTCATCAAATCAAAAGTTCCCTGACCTGAATTCTTGATTCAATTGATAAATGGATCACTACAGCTTGAAAATACTTTTGAAATCACCTAGAGTCACAAACCCTTTTGGTTGTGTCATATAGACATCATCTTTAAGGTTCCCATTAAGGAATTTAGTTTTGAAATTCATCTTCCAAATCTCATAGTCATGGTAAGATGTTATAGAACATATAATTATAATTCATTTAAAAATGGAAATTCATGAAAAGGGTTTATATTTGTCAATTACTTGATTTTGTTTAAATCCTTTAGCCACTAGACTTTCTTTATAGGTATTTACTTTACCTTCCATGTCCAATTTCCTCTTGAATTACCATTTTCATCCAATAAGATTTACATCAACTGGTGCATTGACCAGAACCCAAACTTGGTTCTAATTCATAGAATCCATTTTAGAATTCTTGGATTCTTACCATTTTGCAGATTCTAAACTCTCTACTACCTAGTTTTATTAAAGAGGCTCAACATTTTTAACCAATAATGAGACACCATATTTGGTGACTGGAATACCATATCTTTGTGGTTCTCCTACCACTCTTACACTCTTATGTAGTACTTTTGTTTCAGGAACTAATTATTATATGGGAACCTATGGAATATTTTCTTGTTCTAACTCTTGTGAATCTTGAGCATCAACTTCATCAAATTCAATCTTTCTCCTGCTATCCTTTTTTAGGATCCCACTCAGGAAATACAGATTGTCTGGAAATAGTCACTTTCTCGTCTAAGGGGTTGTATAGGTAGTATCCCCTTGTTTCCTTGGGATATCCTATAAAGATACACTTTGTTCCCTAATGTGCTTGTTTGATTCCCAATAAAGATGTAAAAAATGTTTCACAACCCCAACATGTGTATGTGATGAAACAAGTTTCTTTCTACTCCATATCTCGAAGGTAATTTCATTTTATTCTTTAGTTAGAAATCAGTTTAATGTTTATGCCACAATTTTTTATGAATATCCCCAAAGGATAATGGAACATCTGCATGACTCGTCATTGACCTTATGATGTCTAACAAGGTATGGTTCTTTCTTTTACTAACACCATTCCACTATGGTGTATAAGGTGGATAAAGTAGAGATATAATCCCAAACTCCAATAAAAACATTATGAAATATTGGTTAATATATTCAAAACATTGATCCAATTGAAGCTTCTTTATCTTCTAACCAAGTTTATTTTCTACTTAATTCTTAAATTACTTGAATTTCACAAAGGACTCGGACTTATACTATAGTATTTAGACATATCCATATCTACTCAATTCATTGGTCAAAGTTCTAAAGTAAGAATATTCATCTCCACCTTCTATTAAAAATGGTCCACACACATTAGTGTGTACCAATCCTAGAATCATTGTGTCCCTTTCACCCTATCCACCAAATGGTGGTTTGAAAATTTTCCCTTATAAAAAAGAATGGAATCTATCAAGTGGTTTTATCTCAGAAGAGTTTAAATAACCATCTTGATAGAGCTTTGTCAAATGACTCTCATTTACATGACCAAGATAGTGATCCCACAGCTGGGTGTTATATGAGTCGTGTGAAGATGATTCATTATCAATTTCCAAAACATGGTTTTCATAATTTAATAAATAAATTCTGTTATCTAAATTTTACATACCATAACATATATTATCCTTATAAAAGAAACAATTTTTATTTCTAAACTTGAAAATAAACTCAAATGTATCCAGTAATGATACAAAAATTATGTTTTTGAAAACTATAAGTACATAAAAAAATATTTCAAAACCAAAATAATTTTGTTGAAAATGAGAGGTGGTAGTCACCAATGGTCAGAGTATCCAACCTTTCAACATTATCAGCACTCAAATCCACCTCTCTTATGGAAATATTTTGAAATATAAATGGTTCTTACTTTTGGATACTGATGTGATCCCCACAAGCTTTATCTAATACCCAATGTGTAGATATTAAACATTTAACTCGATAATGAAGCAACCTTTAGAATCCTCTTGTTTGTGGGTGAAGTTCCTCTTATAGTGTCTTGACTTTCCTCATGAAAAACATGCTACCTCCTTTTCCTTGCCCAGCCTCCGGATCTCCATCATTATGGAAGGATAGTGTTCATGAGATTTTAAACTATTTATAAGTATTATCCCCCTTTTCTTTGTTCTTTTTTTTTCTTATTCAACATAAATATTTTGGGGTTTTCATTACCCATATCCTTATCCACTTGTAAAATTAAAGTGATAATTTATAAAATAATATTCTCATTATTTATCATATTGTAATTAAAAATTAATTCGTAAAAGGTCATGGGAATTGATGAAAGTATGAGATCTATACACAACTAATCTACGATTTTAATCCCTAAGATGTAAAACCATTCAATATAGTCAATACGATTGAATACATGAGGCCTAGTTGATGTATATTATCCATTCTTAGTTGTGAAAAAGCAATGGAGATCTCATACCTTTCTTGTATTGAATTCTCTTGATAGAGATCCCGAAGGTGAGACATCATGGTATATGCATCCATGTCCTCATGTTGCTTCAAATGTTCATTAGACATAGATGATAACATGAAGAATTGAACATTTATAGCATCATTTAGATGTTTCTCAAAGATAGATAGCTCTTCATCACTTCCCTCATTATCAGGTGCAACTGGAAAAGGTTCTCTTAGCACATATAATTTCCTTTTATGGTAAAGGATGACATGTTGGCACCTTTTCTACTCTTGGAAATTTGTGTTGGTGAGAATTGTTTCCTTCTCAAGTATGGTTCACAATGATATTTTTGATATCATTTAAATTTTTTTATACAAAATAAGGTAAGCATAATTTTAGTACATTATCTGATAAAATTTAGATAAATAAAAAATATTATATTTATTAGTCTCCCATTGTTTTATTGAAAACCAATAGCCCTCACCATTAGCTTCAGAACATCATATTTATTGAATATTCAAGAGGTAAGGATCGATATTCCCCTTATCATTATCCCAACATGGGTTGGTCAAGAAAATTGGATGGTTTTAGGTTGTCATTCCAAACACCAACTCCATTAACTCAAATTTTATTGATCTTTTGAGTGGATCCCCAATCCTAAAATCCTTAATTGGGTTCCTTCAACCTTTTCCTCTGAATCACACCAAGTCCTACTTTGGCAGTCAACCCTTGATGTAAACTAATTTAAGTCAACACAAAACTTCAAGATAAAATTCCCCAAAAATTGAAATCCCCCAACTTGGTTTGGTCAAGTATTTTGTATTATGGTTTGATTTTAATGAGAATTAATGGAAGGCTATACCAACTTAATATTTTATTGAGGGATTTTATCCTTTTATGCATAAATTTACAATTATTATATTTATCACATGCTTGTTAATATTAAGTGGGTTTAATTATGTGATTAACAAATTCTTGGTTTATATTAACGTATAATATAGTTTATTTTAGTTCTATATTTCATGCTCATTAATTCATTAAATTATTTGATCACGAAAATACATCCATAATGAAATAACCAATAAACTTAATAGAAATAAAAACAATAAAGAGGTATTATTATGAGAATTATTAATGGTTAGTCTAACTAGAGGTTGATAAACTAACTGTTGACCTTGGGTGAAAACTCATTTAACCAAATAAGGCTCATGTTACAGCTTTCCACTTGTCCACTAATGTATCTCCTTGGATTGGTTTTTCCTTGGCTATGAACATGAACTACCTCCGCTATCCTGGGAGCTCTATCCTGTACATATTACTTTTACTCACACATAGGTGGAGGAGAAATTGGTTTACATAAAAGAAACCATGGACATACAGGCCCTATATAATAAGAGGAGAGAAGGCACGCCAACCAATAATTTAATTTAATAATAAATTAAAAAGAAACTAATTTCATACAATGGTATAGTCATTTCTCATGATCATCCACATGCATTAAATGAATTATACATTTTATAAAACTAGAATTAAATTCTTAATCATTCTTATTTAAGATAAATCATGCTCAAATAACTTAATTATTGTCTTTAATTAATCAATAATTTTATGTTACTTCTTTGTCGGGTTTCCTTGAGATTATCATCCATAATGATTTTAAATAAATTAATTTAAAATTAACTGTGTAGATAAATATTCCTTGAAGGTAAAATGGGGAATGCCTTTTTGATTCTTCCCAACATGTATTATACTCGGATATTGTTTTACTCTTATGACATATGGCATACATGACTTATCACATACATTCACAACATGTACTTCATGGATGATTACACGAATTACATGATTGTTTTGTCATGTGTTATGCTTGAATTCTTATAGAGTAACAACTTGTAGTACAAACCATACATGATATGAAGATCTTAACATTACATAGATATTAATTTAACATTTATATATTTCTTTATATTAAAACCTATCGCATCACGTGTAATATATTTACGACCACATAGAAGTACATGTCTCGTGGTTTACATAGTATAATAGGTAAATTTTAAATCTACATAATTTGTTATAAGTACTCGACCTGTGCATCCAAGCTACATGGTGTGTACATCTCTAACTGTCTATTTGGGGTACATGTCTTAAGAATCTATGTGAAAATCGTACCTTAGAAACTATAGTACATGATGTATCCAATGGGATACTCATCATGTGATCTCCAAATTACATTTTTACTAATCAATTAGGTCGTGTATGGTAATACACAACCCATCTGTGACTCAAAGGGACTAGACACCATGTACATGGGCTACATAGTGTGTAATGCTTCTAACTATATTCCATTATGTTCAGGTTAGCATGAGGTCAATTTAAATCATGTAGTTGATGAATAATGTCAGATTAATTTATAAATCAATTTTGATGCATTTAACATGACTACATGGGGTGTATCTCTAGTTACACAACGTGTAGTCCTATATTTTCTGGCTATAAACCTTGGTACCTTTGAATGAGTTCATCAATTTTATTTCAATTATAAAATTAATAATATTAATTAGATCTACAAGAAAAAATTTGAGGAAGAATCAGATATTATTATTTGGATTAAAAAAACTATTAAATTTTAATTGAAAAACTAAATTAAAAATTTATAAACCACCTATGATATTTAAAGAATTATAAATAAATATGTGGCTACTCTGATACCACTTCTAGGTTCCAAGCATTGTAGAAGCATGCGATGGGAAGTCCCCAACTTTTCTTTTTTCCATAATTGATGATCAATCCAAGATCTATATGATGATTAATGTCGTGATCCATGGAATTGAATAAAATAAATAAAAAGTGGATAATTTCATATAAACTAGAGAATAGATTATCACATATTATTTATAATTAATTTAATTAATTAAACAATTTACTTTAAGGAACTTTTTCTTTGTTGATGAATCTGATGACAGATTTGTGGTCCACTATCATTGTGTTGTAGAAACCAAGTGTCTACTTCCTCTAGAGGTTATCCACACATGTTCCACAAATCTACAGACATCGTGGAAGGAATCCCAAGATTCTATCATGGAATATCCTTGTACTTGCATCGTCCTCCTTTGATCGCTTCGAGAACTGCATCCCAAGTGTTCTCTTTAATCTAGTGGAGGAGGATTGCTCTCCATTCTTACAGGCGTTCCTGGAGATTGGAGATCTCTGGGATTGAGTGGTTTCTCCAAATCTGTTGTGCACAACCAAGAAAAATGAATTGGATCTCCGGATGAAATAACATAATTGGGTATTTATATTGCTAGAGTTAAAATAAAGTAATTTCACAAGTTCCCTTAATTATTTATTTAATCCACGAAAAACCTCATGTCAAATAATAATATTATTATTACCATTTCATGAAATACACTTAACTTGAGAATTAAAATTAAATATTATTTAATTAAAAAATATTCAAAATTTATTATTTCTGACCAGACCATTAAACTCGGTCTGCCATTCCTACATAATATTTATCGGTCCTTGAATAATGTTTATTAATTTATTAAATAAATATCACTGATAAATGAATATTATGTTCACTAAATAAAAAAGAAAATATTTATTAAAAATTCCACTCCTGAAATATTATCTCGAATAAATGGTGACAAAATATATGCGATCAAGTATACATGAATAATTATTAAACTATGAATGGGAATAATATTTATTCAACTTTTTAAATAATAACTAATAATATAGTATTTAACTATCATTCTAGACACACTTAGTGTGTGACCCCCTAGGCCTCTTTCTCAATGGCATTAGGTGAAGTAGCCTAAAGTCCAAGGTTATCATCTATAAACACACCAAGACTCCCAAAGATAAAGAATTTAATGTCACAATGGCATATTACCTAATATAGACGCTTAATGTGTAATATAATCTCATTATCTTGATATCTCTAATCAATAAGGTTACATGCTAGTGTCATCAACCTATGTGCTCGGTGTCTCTTTATACGACTTCCCAGAAAATGAACATTCCTATAGAACACTGTGTTCATGGATTTATTTAGGATATCTCATTTTCATCAAAGGGCCTAAGATATCAACTTTCGTTAATAAATAGAAGAGACAAATCCTTTATTTCATTATTCCTTAATTCAACATTACCCATGACACAGACAACATATCCTAACTTACCAAAAACATTTGTCATCGCGGTTTTCATCGATATATCTAAGTAAGTGACTCATAATATTCATCAATAATAATATTAAATTATATAGACCAATAAACATATCTAAAGATAAGAACAAACAATGAAACATATAAACGTGTATTTCCTACTAGTGGGTCTCATTCTCATAATATCCTAATGGAAATTACCAAGGATGTACACCATGAGAAGGTGAATCAAATTCCTTTGAGTCTCAATCCCTGATAGCCTATATAATTTGTGTCCCTAAAATTATATAAACTGGTTATTGAACATTTATTCATGAATAGTGTCGTAGCACTTATGGGATCTCTTCATAGTAGGGAACTTTTATGTGTGACAGCTACACGTAGGACATTATCACATATAATGTTACGATGAACAAAAATCACGATGTGATAAGTAGTTTATTGATATTCAAAATAATGAATGCATGTTATCAAAAAGTAAACAGAATTTTTTTCAAGGGAATAAACTCTAACATTAACATTTTGATGTTTGTTTTTAATTTCATGAATGGTTTATTGAGAACTTGTGATATATGAGTGGGTATACTCATGAATTGTGATTGAATGTGAGTTTAATAATGATTGGGTAAGCTCATGATATAGAATATAGATTTTTTGGTTTGATTAATGATTATATAGACATGATGGATAGTTCTTCCAAGGGTCTTGAATGTGGTAGTAGATTCCTTGGATATAGTATGCTCCTTAGGTATTGATTCCAAGAGATGCATTGGGACTTTCAACCCCTGGGATCCAGCTTTCCTGGACTCATGTAGGACATGTTTGGATGAAAAGCTCCTAGGACTCCAACTAATTATATTAACAAGTTTCAATTAAGATTCTTTAGGAATTGATGAGGATACCTTGGTCTTCTACACCTTGCATCCAGCACTTTGTGGTCTGACTCTTAGATTATAGGGCACAACTGTGGGAAATATGGTATTCCTATTTGAATGTCATAGTTGTGGTTACTCTGGAACTTCACTATACAGAAAGGTCACAGTTGACATGATATGTATGGATGTATGGTGAGGAAATGTTAGCTGTTTTTATTTGTTATATCTTCCATATCATACGAGTTGACACTTTTTTTGTTAGTATCTGTGTATGGTTATGTAATATCAATTTCTTTTTATAACTATGACATGGGAACTTTACTTTCATATTTCTTACCTACTTACTTTCACACTTTTTAGTTTATTATATTACATATCTGGGAATTATATTGATATTTGGGTGGTTAACTATTGGGATTATTTCAGAAACCGAATTCACGACACCGTTGGGTACCTGAGAAGATTATTTGGATAGGGATTGGGGCAAGAGTCCACTTTACAATGCTTGATTAGGTGCCAGGCTTAAGAGAAAGGGGTCACATGAATGATCTAAGGCTTGTGATGCTACTGGGAGATAGTAATTTTGGTCGTTTTGGTATTTTGGGACATTTATTGTATTGTATTTCCATGTACCTATTTTCTATGTTTTTTAGAATATGACATGTATAATCATCTTTTATATATGAGATAACTTTCTGGAATTGTAATCTATTATTACATTGTATATATTGTCTGTATGGTTTATACTTCCACAAATTTTATGCTATTGATTTTCCATGGTGCTACACTTTGGTGATGAGGGCATTGTATCCCCACTGACAATACTAGAACCTCACTACTAGTCGGTGGCCTTTGGTGTTCCTAGAGATGAGCTAGAGGCCATGCCTTTAATTGGGATTAGGGACCTATTGAGTGGAATATTGTTCTAGGGAATTACAAAGTGGTATTATAGTGTTCTTTTCTGGTTTTATTTATTATTTGGACACAATAGAGAGATATAAAAAGTAATAAAAGTTTGGTAATGGGTTGTTCCTAGAAGTTTCTACCCCACTTATAAGAAAAATCCAAATTTCCTTAAGTGAAACTGTAATTTTATTGTTTTTGGTTATTATAGTAGATTTAATTCAACAGTTGGGTGATGCACTTATAAGAACCTAGGTTTTTTTGTATAAGGTACATATCCTTTTTTTTTTGTTTAAATGTTTAATTACAGCCTTATGTGAGTACCCAATTTGATCATGAGTATTTTAGGTGTGTCTAAGGCTTGTTCGGAGACCATAACCCTTCTTTTGGGTAGAAATTGGCATGGCACACAGTTAGAATAAATAGTGTGGGGCAGGCCACCTGGTCTGGTCAACCATGTGAGACTTGGGAAGAGAGCAAGAGGAGCTCACATTGTTAGAGAATACCATGAGATTTGGGGAACACTGCTATATGGCCATGTATGTAATTTTGATAGAGTATTTTTTCACATTTCGTGCATGGTTAGTCAAGTCATATGAACAAACAATGTGGGACGACCCTCCCTACACTAAGCATGCATGGTAGGCACACGGTTTGGCCAGCTGTGCGACCTAGTATTTTGGGTGAAATTACCATTTTAACATTAATTAATTCTATTTCTAACATATTTTCATCATTCCCCTCCCAAAAAAACTCTCACCATTTGAATCCCTCTATAGTTTCTATTATAAGAGGTAAATATCCTCCATCCAAGCTCCGATTCAAGCACTGTCAGTCTCATTGGATCTGCATCGGTAAGATCTCTATTCCTTTTTAGATGTTCCTCATTATTCTTAGTATCGACTAATCTATTTTTGTGCAATATAATATTCCCTAATTTTTGGTTCTTCATCAATTCTTTGATTTTATTCTAATCTCAGTCAAATCAGAAGCTGATACTGGATGATCACTCCACTATTGATCTACGGTTGGATTTATATAATTTTTTGATTGGTTTTGGTGATTTATTAGGCTAGTTTTAATTCTCTTCTCTGCCATAATTTCTTTTGCAACCCCAAAATTGAAATGATTAATTGAATTAAATGGGATTTGACATGTTAGAAATGTCCTTAGGTTCCTTAGTGTTGGGATAGAGGTTTTTTCCCCATCCAAGGCCCCCCAGGATGTGTTTTAGGTGAATTTCATATTCTTATTCCTTATTAAACCACCCTTGGTTGGTTTGATTATTTCCAAGTTAGAGTAATCTTATTAATAAATGATTTCAATTGAATGAGATGTTTAGAATATGGGTTTCCACCTTTTTCCATGTGATAACACGTTGACATTTGTTTTCAATTGTTTGAATGGTTTATTGGGAACATCTGTTATATGAGTGTGTATACTCATGTGGTGTGATTGAATGTTAGTTGGCTAATGAGTGGGTAAACTCGTGATATGGAATGAAAATTGGATAGGTTGATGAATGAATGTATAGACACCATGAATAGTTCTCCCATGGGTCTTGATTATAGTAGTGGATGCCTTGGATAGAGTATTCTTCTTGGGTACTGATTCCATGGGATGCCTTAGGCCTTGCTAGCCCTTGGATCTGGATTGATTAGACTCATGTAAGACATCTTTGGATGACATGATCCTAGGACTCCAACTAGTGTCCTTACAAAGTTTCCATCAAGATGCTCTTGGGACATGATGATGATGCCCTTGTTCTATACACATGGGATTTGGCCCTTTATGGTCTGACACTTTGATTATACATCATGATTGTGGAAAATCTAGTATTCTTGGTTGAACAACTCGACCATGATTACTCTAACACTTCACTATATATAAATTTCATGGTTTATATGATATATATATATGGGTGTATGGTGAGGTGGTGTTAGTTGTTTCTATTTTTTATTGTTTCCTTGTCATAGGAAATGACACTTATTTTGCAGAGAGCCTTGAAGGGATATGTAGTATCACTATCTTATTATAGTTGTGCCATGGGCACTTTACTTTCATATTTCATACCTGATTACTTTCAAACTACTTTTATTATAATATCTCATAGCCTGGAACTGTATAGATCTTTGACTGGTTACCAACCTGGATTGTTTCTCACACCCTGTTTAAGAAGTCGTTGGGTACCCGAACAGACTATATGGAAGAAGGTATGGATAAGGGCAAGCACTCACAGTTTGATACTTGATTTTGTTCCATGTTTAGAATTATGGGTGAATTAGACTAAGATGAGGCTTGTGATTATATCGATAGATAGTACTTTTAGTCTTTTTTGTATTTTGGGAAATGTATTGTATTATCTTATTGTGTAGTACATGACATGTATCTTCATCTTTTATATATGATATTCATTTATTTAATTATTATCTATTCCTACTTAGTATCTATTGCCTGTATGGTTTACTTCTTCCACTAATTTCATGTTATTGATATTACACTATGTTATACTCCAGGGATGAGGGAAACGTATCCCCACTAACACAACAAGGTCCTCACTGCTAGTTATCAGCCTCAGGCATTTGGGGAGATGCGATTGAGGCCCTATGGCCAACCAAGCTCAGGGAAATTTTGAGTGGAAGCCGGGTTTGGGATGTTACATGGATCACATCTACAATAAAACATAATTTAAATTAATGGTTGTTTTATTTGATGAATAGAAATACCATTAAGATATCATTTAGACATTCTTGAGTAAATTAACCTATCCATTTTGAAGTTACTTATTAAGAAACTATGGAAATAAAATCAAAAACATTTTATTTTAAAATAAATGTGTAAATTTTTAAATTTAGATTCAAAAATATTAGTCATAAATGTAATTAATATTCTTTTATTTCATACAAGTTAAAAGAAAACAACCCTTTCAAATGTTTGGAAAAAGTAAAAAAGTGCCTCATTTGGAAAATGAAAACAATTATTCCTTTAAGACATTTTTTAAATAAAAAATGTTAAAAATGAATTACAAAAATCATAATATAACACTAAAAATCTTCTTTAAATGATTTTCATAAAACATGGATGTAGAAGAAAAAGTATTTATGACCGAAGAGATAAATGAATTTGATTTTCCTTATAATAATATTTTTAGTATTTTAATTACATAAGATGAGGAATATTAGAATAAAACATTTATTTTGAAGAAATAACCATATAATAAGAAAATTTATAAGTTTCTCGATATGTAGCTAATAATATTTCATCCTTTAAGGCGTATTCATAATCAATCCTGATAAATAATAAGATTGTGACATAAAACCCTAACGACATTAATAACTTGTTAATAATAAGTTCCCTAAAATAAATAGGCATATAAGGATATATAAATCCCAATAATTTTTATAATAATAATCATAAAATACATCCATATGAATTATATACACTGTACAAAAGAAATAAATAATTCATAAATCATGTATCCTACATAAATATAAGTTAGATGAAAATACACTACCTTAGGTCTAACTTCATTCATTTGTGTTGAGATATCCTATATAAAAAAATTATTTATTACAAATATATTATAAAATAATAATCATATATATCATACTATATATTATTTACTTATAACTATTTATCAAATTTTCATTAACATTTACTTATTAAAATCATTGTTCTGGGTGATATCTGTTTTTTTTTTCATGTATGTATTAGTTCGGTAATTTTAGTCCTTGTAATTTTAACATGGTTCCATAAAATCTAGAATTTTAATCATAAAAAATTTAATATATATTCATAATATAAACAATTAGAGTCATTTATAAAAGTAAATATTGAAAAATGAACTAAATCATTCATGGAGACGGTAGGTTGTACGTACACATGAATGTTGTTTCACTTTTCTGATAAACAGTAAAGAAGAAAGGTAAATAATAGATAACATTTAAATAATTATTATTATATCATGTATATCATATATATTCATTAAATCCAATATTATGACCATATAAGTAAAATATAAATGAAAAACGAATCGCATCACTCCGTTGAGGTGGTATTCAAACACATACGCATGATAGACGTTGTCGTTTTCCAACGGTTTGAAAGTAAAGTAGGTTAATGTGATAAAATAATTCCATATGTATAAGTATGTCAAAAATATAATATATAAATTATTAATCTATCATAATACCCATCTAACAAATATGGTGATGAAAAAAATGAATTATATCGTTATGTGGAGATGGTAAGTCGTATGTATGCATGAGTGATAATTTCACTTTTCATTTGATGGGAAAGAGGGTTTATAATGCTGTTTTAGTAAACATAATAAAATTTCATATTATTTAAGAAAATTAATTTATTGTTTTATGATAAATAACATATATTAATATGAGTTAAAGAAGAGTAGATAAGATATTGATTGGTTAAGGCGATTGCCTCTTCCTTGAAATGACTAATTTAGATCTCCACTGAAGGCCTCTAGGATATGTATTTTGGAGAGACTGTAACCTATTTAATGTGGATAGGAAATTTTATAATAGAAATTGTCATATTTTGGTAGATATATAATGATAAATCTTTTATAAATAAGTGAGGTATGTGGTGCCTTTTTATAATTGAGATGAGGGGAAATTTTGGAATTTCTCAAAAGAATAAAATATAATAAACTATTTCTCAATAAAAATGCCTAAATATGACCAATTATAAGAAGATAAGGTAATAAAATATTTTAATCCAAACGAAACATAAAATTTTGACAATTTTGTTGGTGTCATTCTACGTCTATTAATTTTTTTTAACCCTTAGTTAATCAATTTTAATTTAAACTATGATAACAAATATTTCAATAATAAAGGGTTATAATTTTTTATTTATATGCTAAAAATTGTCTAATAAATGTACAATTTTGGAAATTTTATACCATATAGTATCCACCTTGTCTTATTTTAGCAATTTTATGATATTAAGATAATTTAAAAAAACATTATTTTGAGAAAATATCATTATTGTCGTTTTTTGACACTATTCATTTACTTTGACTTAAAGGACATATATCAAAATATTGAATATGAATATAGTATTTTAACACCAAAATAATATTTAATATACACCTATAAAATTCATGGAATAATATAAAGTATTCATATTATTTAATTTTTAATATTATCAAAATCATTTTTCTACTTTTCTATTAATTCAATAAAAACAGTTTTGGCATTTTGTAAGAATTTGAGGAAATTATATAATACCTAAAAATTGAAAATAATTTACCATCATTAATATAATTTTTTAGGTCCACAAGGCTAAATACCCTGAGAGGGGGGTTGAATCAGGGTATGACTAATTTTAAAATTAACGCTCGTTCTGATATTGTTTTGTTGTTAAGCAAAACACTTTTCTCCCTCTTTCCTGTTGCACAATGTAAACAGAAATTAAAGCATGCACAAGACAGAGTGATTTTTACTTGGTTCACCCTCACTGGACTACGTCCAAGGAGCATACGCTGACAAGTTTCCGGTCGTACCAAATCCCACTAAACATCACTAGTTGTGGATACAAGGTTCGGGTACAGTCACTCAGTCTCAGGCTCACTGCCTTTACAAGATTTAGGGTCAGCTCACTACTTTCCCAAGGGTCACTCCCTTTTTCTCTCTCTTTGGATCACTGTATATGGAGAGGATCACCTTCTTCCTCTTCCTTTTCTCACTACTCTGGAAAGGATCCACTCACGGTTTATAGACATGTATGTCTCTTCATTTCCATGAAGGAATGCATCTTTCTCTTTATGTAGATGCTCTATTGATGCCCAACTTCCACTTGTATATGAATCTCACTTTACACCGAAGGTATCAGGCAAACATCCAGCTTCCACGTAGCTCAAAAATCACTGCCGGAAATAAACCATACTTGGAACGGAAGTTTATCTCGGTGCGTAAGTATCGGCGCGCAAGTCACAACTGGCCCGCAAGTCCACCTCACACACTTGTGCGACACAAGTTTCCTTAACTCCAATCTTGCGGGACTCTCTTCCTTTTACGCCCAAACCAACATTGGCGCGCAACTCCCAACCGGCGCGCAACTTCTCAGACTAGCACGCAACTCCTCACACTGGCGTGCAACTCTACCTGCGTGACCACACACCACTTGCACGACCACCACACCTGCAAGGCAAGAGCTCTGATTTCTCAAATTGTTGAACTCCGATGAAGAATGAAGAGGGTTGGTCTAGTATTTATCGGAATTTGGTCACCCCTGCGCGACGGCGCGCAACTCTCTTCTCGGTGCGTAAGTCTCAGCGTGAAAGTATCTTCTCCTGGAAGTCACTTTCATGACCTAATTCCAAACTTGCGCGAACCTCTTTCCTTTTCTAAATTTTGATCTTTTGATCTTGAAAACCCATAGGCGCGCAAGTTATCAAGATTACAAGGCATCGGCGTGGAAGTCTCTTCACAACGCGCAAGTCACCTGCGCGATACCACCAATACTTGCGCGAAACTTATCCATTTTCCATATTTTGATGATCTGAACTTGCAAAATATATGGCACACAAGTTTCCAAGCCTTCTTGTACACGGCGTTCAAGTCCCTTTTCCAAAAACCACTTTTCTTCATTTTTCGATTTTCAGGCCCAAAAATTTGGCAAACACTGGAAACCAACGCCACCTTGTATCTGTTCATTTTGTACCGCCTCAAGATCATCCATCTCTTTGTCAACGTTCTTGAATAAAACATGAATCATTAACCATAGCTCTTGAACTCGACATTCCATCATGAAATCCTCTTTGTCAACAAATTTGTATGTCATGGTTTGTATTGTCAATAATCAAAACGCATATGTTCACTTTGTCAACAAACACAATCACCTCAAAAATGCTTCAATGATACCTTGAGGGATTTTTTCCTAAAATAATTTAATTATTCCCAAAATTCATATTAATTTTCATTTATAATTATTTTTTCTCAATGTGAACACAAAAAAGATATTTAAAAGTCACTGACTGGAATTTTGTAACTTTCTTTAATTTAAATAATATATTAGTAACTTTCATTGAAAATTTCCCATTAAGAAACTTAATTTATATCCTAAGGGGATAAAAGTATAATTACCTTTATTAAATAATAATTATTATGAAAAATTATGGTCTTATCATTTAGTTTTAATCTAGATTAACTCGATTTACCCTTTATTTTTGTGATAATGTTTACCAGAGTTAGCATTCATATTGATCAAAAATAAAAGGGGACTATTTACCAAATTTTAACCACATTATTTAAAAAAAGGGATAAATGTTTTCAAATTAAATTCAAATAATGGGTAGTAATTAATTGAAAAATAATCATAAAAAATGAGATAAACACGCTTTTGAGAAAAATATACTTTTAATCAAGAAACTTAGTTCACTCTAATATAATGCATAGAAAAATATTATATGAATTCTAAAACATTTTATTGGATATAAAATATATTTATTTCATTAAAATATTTAACCAATAGTTATTAATTTAATTTATTAAGTCAGAAATGTATTGTGCACATAAAAAGAGTTTTCAAAAAAAGAGATTTTCATGTATAACAATGATTTTACACAAAATTCCATCATAAAATTGATTCCAATGAACTTAATTGGACTAATTAAAATATAATAGATATAATTTTACTTTTAATCCATTTTAAAACAAAATTTAACTTTTTGTATTCTTGAAACAAAAAATATATTTTTCAATAAAAAATTAATATTTTCATTATTCACTAAAAAATAAATCGTTTGAGTTAAATCCCATAAATTCACCCTAACCTAATTTTGATATGATTATTTCCAAAAAACATAGTTTTATTAATTAAATTTTTTAATGTTTAAAAGATTAAATTTAACATTTTACCACAAAAAGTAATAAAAACACTTTGAATGAAATCTATTTTTTATGAATAATATAACTTTACCAAAAAATGATTGCTTGTTTCCTAATAATTAATCAATAAATTTATATTGAGTAGGATATTTTTATATAAATCATAAATTAGTTAATATTATTCATACCTTTAAATATAATGTATAGTTTATAATGTTTATATAATAATATTTTAATAATATATCATAGTTCGTTTAAACTCATTGTTTCTTTTAACCCAATCTATTGAAGAAATAAAAATAATTAAAGTTAAGTATTTTATAAAATCTCAGGGAGTTATATAGTTTCAAAATTCCTCACATACACTAATTTTTTAGTTTTCCATTAGTGATTAACAAATTTTACTTCATACATTTTTTTTCAAAGTGTACATTTACCTAGGTAAAATTTCTATTTATCCATGGTTGTTAATTAAAACAACCCCCATTAAATTTAAAAATATCACCAAATTTAAGAATTATATAAAAAATATTAAAATATTCTTATCAAATAACATTTATATAGTTAAAAAAATTAGTTTCTAAATAAACATTCATAATGAATAAAAATAGTTTTAAAGAAATTTTTTTTAAGATTAGAATTCATGTATCAGATTAAATTATCAATGTTTATAATTTTTATGACATATATTGATTTATTATAATAAAAAGTAAGGTTATATAACTTTTAAATCAATGAATAAAAAAAATTACAATAATATTACCTAATTAAAATAAAATCCCAAAAATGGTTTCTTATTTATTAAAGTAATGTTTTTATTTAGTTCTAAAAATGGTTGACATAGGTTTTCTTTGTAACAATTTTTTTAAAAAAGGATTAATTTTATTCTTTAATTTCATATTATATTATTCTGATAATTGTTTTACTCTTTTAGTTTATGCTTATATAATTATAAAATAATTGAAATTTTTATTTTCGTATATCCCATATTTTTCGACTAAAAATCTACCATTTTATAAAATGATCAAAATGTCATAAAAAGTAAATTTTGATATGATAAATTAAAAAATGAAGCTTATATTATCTAATTAAACTTATAATATTTTTAAATTTTTTTATGGAAACATATATAATATAAAATACTAATATTATTAAATATACCCATTTTAATTGATTTTATGAAATGATATTCATGAGCACTATAAATAGAAATTGTATATTTTCAATTATTTATTTTACTTTAAAAATATATATATTATATCAAAAGGGTTTTCAAAATATTTAAGACATATAAAATCTAATATATTATTAAAATCTGAATTTTATTTCTATTCACCTAAAATCAATTATTTTAGAAAAATCTCAAAAATAAAGCCTAAGATAATTTTGTTTTGAGGAATTAAAAACTGAATTTTAACTTTTCCCATTTAAATTCTAAAATTTTAAATATGTCTTTGTAAATTAAAATACAGATAATATAAAAAACATCCTTTTTTAAATAACCGTTTCAATATTCACTCATATAAATTATTTGAATTATAAAGGGAATAATTATTAATGGTTTACCATATTAGTGTTTATTATAATATTATTAATAATATAGTCATAATATTTTGTTGTTGTTTTATGAAGGGTTTAGCATGTGATGCAAGTTATAGAAGGTAATATGTTTTTAAAAAGATCTAAAATCTTTGTTACATTCTATAACATTAAATAAATTATGTCCTCGCAATTTAATTAATAATTATTAATGAAGATATTTTTGGGAATCCAAAAGATTTAAATAACTCATGGGTTAATTTCTAATGTGATTTAAACCTTACAAATTTGATAGAGACTATGAAACTCTTAAATTGCTTCCTAAATGGAATATCTAAATATTGAATTTATTTCTAACAATTTTAGTTAAACATCTTTCAAAATTATGTATCATAACTTCTATAAAGCAATTAGTTTTCCTATAGGGTTCATATTATTCATTATACTAATATAAGATCATCATTTGGTTTGAAATATGAGATTTGATTTCCTTATATTGTTTATTACTATTGATTCTATGTGGCTAAAAACAATACATTTCAAAAATAACATTGAATTTCTCCAAAGTATGGATAGTTGGTATTTCATGAACTATATTTGATAAACCTAAAATTATATTAAAATAATAATAAAATAAAATTTCAAATCATTAGGTTGTTGATTTTATTATGTTATAAAACATACTAATACTTCTAGGTTTTATAGAACTAGATTCCAATTATATATCTACAAATATAGAGTGTAGGTTGAGTGTACATGTTACCCTTCTTTTTCATGACCTACATTAAGTGGTAGGGGTATCATAGGATTTTCCTTGATTCCTTGGTTTATGAGACTAATGTTGCTTATTATCATTATTAGCTGTTAAATTACTGAATCATTTTTTCATAATTCCTAGACTCCAAACATTTGAAGAAATATACATTATTCACCTCTATTTTATAGACTATATACTTCAAATCAACTAAAAAAATATGAGTTCAATGTCTATTCCTTACACACAAGATACACTTTCTTATTCCTCTAAGTAATTCTCTTAGGTTCTTATTCCCACATTTTAAATAAGAGGGAAGATGATTATTATTTCCCTAATCTTCTTCATCATATAATATTCTATAAAATATTATCCTTCTATTTTTTAGTGAGTTCATAGGTTTAAATAGATTCAATTTAATAATCATAACTTTAGATAGTGTTTTGATCATGAACATAAGGTTTTCAATACCAACTTCTATCACACTTGTTTTATCATTAATATATTTTCCATCAGGAACATGATTGAATTGGTTTCCTATTTCTGCATCCATTTCTAAAACAAAAAGGTAAATCTTGAGTGATCAATGTTTACATCATAAGATAATTATAAAAAACCCAACCATTAAATGTGTTACTCTTTATAACCATCACATTACCTTTTAGTTAACTACAAATCACTCTTGGTTCAATCTAATTTTCTTTAGGTTAGGTTCTTCCATAAGTATCTTACTTCATTAAAATAATAAATCCTTCATATTGTCTTATAATGAGAATGTGATTAAATGAAGAATATCCCTTGGTATTTTCAATCTAAGTCTGAGGTAAGAGCACATTCACCATGCACTAGAATTATATTCAAGATATACTTGACTATATATTTTCCAGTTTATTACCCCTAGATTCAACTATACCAAAACCATTCCTACGTGAATTGTATGGGTAGGGATTTATTTCTAGTAAATCTACATAATATATACCTTAATAAACTTTTATGATTTTATTAAATACTTAGGTTTATCCCTTAGACATTTCCCTAGTATTTTTTCTAAGTTTATCAAAACAAATATCTAAAATAAATAAATGAGTCTCCAAAATAATTGAAACCAACTCAAACACTATATATTAGATATTTAGGCTAAACATGACAAAAATAATATAATAATCTCATGATTTAGATAATACATCTCATAAATAGTTATATATCCTAAGGATTTTAAGGTTTAGTGTCTTAGAAATTAGCTAAATAAGCATATTATGTTACTACACTTGTAAAACTTTCTCCGTACTTAGTCTTCTATAAACCCTTTCCTATATATATCATAAGATTTCATCATCTTCATAACCTATGAATTTAAATCATAATAATGGAGTGAGATCAAATTCTCAGTAAATGAAAAAAATATCAGAGCATAAATGTGAACAAGTGGGGGATATAAATATCATAATAAAAGTCCATAAAACCATAAATGATAATCAAAAACCTTGTTAGAGAAGTATGGGATCATAAGAAATATTATTAAGTATAAATGAATTGATATAGATGAAATCACATCTCAATAATAATAAAACATGTGATCAGGATATAAAATTATGGAATACTTTGTGCATAAGGAAAAATATTAAAAATATGGCATTTCATGGAAATAAAACCCCCCTTCAAAAGATTTCATAACATTATGAGTAACTTAAAATTAATAAAAAACAATAATAATAGAAAAGATTTTGAAAAAAGTCTGTAACACATTCACACAACATATTTTTTAAAAATATCCCCATATCTCATTCGCAAAACAAAATTTTGAACCAAGATTCAAGCATTCCATTCAAAAATCAAACTTCTGAACAAATATTCTTGTATCTCATTCATAAAAAAATTTTCTATCCCATGTGAAATTAATCCCGAACCAATTCATTTGAAGTATATATAAGATCTCAACCTTCATTATCCATACATATGTGTTCCATTTAAAAATAAACCATGAATAGATCTTAATGAAACCATGGAAAGAAAATTGTGTTTCAAAAACCATAAAAAACAACACATGTCATGAATATAAGAAATCATAATATATTAAAAATTTATTTAAAAAAAAGAATCATATCCAAATCACATATATATGTTGAAAAAAATTTCATTTAATGAAATATAACCCTTAGAGATTAAATTTCTATGAAAATAAAAATGAATTCACAAACATTTTATGACATAAAAGTACAAAATAATTTCAAGAAAATTATGAGATATAAATATCATACTTTTTTAAAACCTTAATATAAAATTTCAAAATAAAATATCCTTTAAAATACATAAATTTTTCTAATATTATAAGTGAAATTACTTATAAAACGTTTACTTTTATAAGAAAATTTAATAATATAGATATGAAAAATAAATAAAGTCTATAAAAAAGGGAAGTGAAAATCATTTGAATATTTTTATTTTCAAAAAAAAATTAATAATTAATCCTTGAAAAGGCATAATTTATTCCAAAATAAAATATGGAGTGGATGATAAAACCTTTTATCTTAAATGGGTGTAAAAACCATTTGAACCCCTTGAACATTTTGAAATAACCTTATTAAAACCCCACATCATTAATAGGATGATGAAACCATTTTTTAAGGAATAAAGGGGTCGAAGGATCATTGGGAATGAAACAAATTGAGTTTCCATTAGATAAAAGAGATCATTGATGGTAATTAAAACCTAGATATAGAAGAAAGTCTAATAAAATTCATGGTAATTATTCCTAACAAAAATAAATTTTAATAAAACATTAGAATCAATTAATAAGATTTACGTATTATGAAACATGACTTTCCTATAAAATAAGTTGAAAATACAACCTAAAATTTTCCCAGGTTAGAATTGATAAATCTAAAATATAATGGACAAAAAAGCGTGATTATGACTCAATGAAGAGAATTATGTGAGGGAAAACCCTTAAAAATTTATTAATTTCAAAATTAGAATTCATTGGAAGATTAAAAATCAATTGGATATGTATATTCCAGGAATTCAATCATTTATTATTAAAAAATATAATCTTTTGTAGTATATAAACCATATAAATAATAAAATGGTTAATGAAATTAAAACATGCCTCAATGAAGAGAAGTTGAGAAAAAAACCCTTACAACCTTTGTAAACATTGAATCAAAACCCCATGATAGTAAGAACATTAAATAGAACATTTAATATCATGAAAAATAATATAATAATGATAAAAATATGACAAAGGGGTATAATTTATACCATTTAAATAAAAACACGGTTCATAATAGAAACAAGTCTCAAATATAGTAGTTTAAAACAAATCCCCACACCTGGTTTCCTTGCTCAGTTTCCCACACTCTAACCTAATATGAAAGCAATAACCAACTTAATATACTATTACATGACCTTACTCACAAATATTAACCTTTTATAATCTTTGTTATAATTTTTAATCATTATTTCATTAATTAGTTATTGCATATTATGAACATCACTTGTTAATAACATTAACTATTTTTGGAATGTCTAATAATTTTGATCTGATTACCCATTATTTCATAAAAAATTCATTATTGATATATCATTTAATACTTTTAAATATATAACATATATTGAATTAAAATTTTCTTATTTCATTCCATGTGTGTCTTGGTTACGTTATGTGAAAATGGAATTGATAATAGCTTATTTCGTTAATTTTAGAAAATGGAAATGATGCTTCAATATTAAGTTAAATAATTAATATAATATTTCCAGAAAAAATATACTAATAACTATTTAATTTTTATATTATTATGATATTACTTTTCATATTCTCATTTTCCTCCATAATGTATTTTTATAGAATCATTCATGTAGGTGGTTAAACAGATAAAATGACACATACATTACATACATTGATATAAATTCAACATTGAAGTATATTCATTACAACATGTAATGAAGCCATTATTGGACCATATAGGTAGAGTGTCTTTAGAAACTAGAAAACATAAACAACCGGTTCATAAAACATCTACATTGTCTTCTACTTATATTTTCATAACTAGACTCTTTTTCAATATATCTTACTTAATACCCTCCTTTATGACCAGAGCAAAAGAAACATATGAAAGGGTGATGTCAACTGATTAGTAAGGGTAAGAAAATTAAATATCAATCTTTTCATAATCATAATACATAAGAACATAACATTTGGAAGTCTTATCCTACATATGAAAGATCGTGATATCTTGTTATGGGATATAAGTTCCTAGTAATTAATGGAAAAAATCCCAAACAAAGTCATAACATAAGACAATAAGTTTTTTGGCATACACATGATCAAATAAAATCATTTCTTATTAGTCATAGATCATTTCCAAGACTATCATAGTATAAATATTTCGTTACTCAACCGAGTTTACATGTCATTTCATCCCTATATTACTGAATCAGATCTACTTTTCATTCTAGTCATGTTTATCTCAAGATATATAAATCTCTACCCTATTCATTAGAGGGATATAAAGTTCCCACCGATCTCATAATTAAATCATTCTTACATGTTCTACAACAACATAAACCATTCATCATATCATAACCCAAGGAATAAAATGGGATTCTTAAACATCCTTCCATCATAATACATATAAAATAAACTGATTTAGAAAAAATAATTTCATTATAAACACAATAAAATCAAAGTAATATTTTTATTAGGAAAATAACACTATTGAAATAATTTCATCATAGATGAAATTTGTTTTTGATAAAATACTAGAAATTTATTCCTGAGGAAAATTTCCATTAATCTTCAATTTTTGTTTCTTTTATCAAAATACCACAAAATTTTAAAAGAAAAAAATTTAATTGAAAACATACTTGAAATCTTGTAAAGAAACTTCAAGGAAATAAGGTGTCATGAATACTTAAGAATCAGATCATGTTGTATAAGTTAAAAGAGAATTATCCTTGTATATTTTCCAGAGAAGTCAAAAAGTACCTCGTATCGAATAACGAAAAAATATTCCTTTCATGAAATTTAATAAAAATTCACCAATGTTTAAAATTAACCTTAATAAAATTATAATAATACAAGTAATATTACAAACTTTGGAAACATGAATGTGGATGTTAAATATAACCTAGTAAATACTTTCATATAAACAATCTCGGATAATAATGAGATTGCAAAATTATCGCATACATTATGTCTGATATCCTTTGTATGTATGTAAAACATCTATATAATAATTTTAAATAACATCATTTACTAATTCCAGAATAAAAAACATTTTTATGATATCATATATGATCATATACTCATCTGTTTGTTCGGGTATGTTCAGTAAACGTACTAGCGGGTTTTTATAACTATGGACCGGTGCTCAGAATTGAAATCGGAGGGCACTGTTGAACTCATAGTGCCGGTATCTGCTTAAGAAGACTTTCACTTCGATGGCAGTGGGTCGAGTTTAAAATATAGTTTTTGGGTTTTCATGGAAAATAATAAAATAAAGTGAGCTTCACGTTATTTTTTATTTGATCCTCCATGTGGGTTTTTGGTGGTAAAAACCTCCTCATGGAAGTTGGAGGTGGGACCACAACACCTTAACCTCCCATGATAGGTTATGGTGGTTGGGCCCACCTAAACATAACCTCCTGCGAGAGGTTATGACATGGGGACCACAAGGGGATAAACCCCCTATTGATAGAGGATATCAAAACCCTTAACTCTCCCTCGTTGAAGAGGGAGAGCCTCTTGACCTCCCCTTTAATTAATTGGTGTCAAATCCCCTAATTAATTTGTGTGAACACTCATGAATTAATTAGGGGATCCAAGTTATTAATTCACCAAATTTGATTTTTTTTTGTCAGCAACTAAATAATAGACAAACTCAATCTATTATTATTTTGCTTGGCACTTCTTATTTGGTGGAGCTTGGGAAGAGAAGAGCTTAGGAGAAAATTTCTTCCAATAAAGAACGCTCCACCGACGAAGAAAACTCCACCGACGAAGAATGCCGACCTTCTTTGACTTCGTCCCTTGGATCCTATCGACGTGGGGAATCTTCAACCGACCTACCCTCCACATTGTAGTCAAGGAGCCTATGCAGCTCGGGATTGGGAGTGCGTGGCGGACGCGACGAACGACAAACTCCTTTGTCTTCTTCCCGTGAGTTCAACGTCGATGACCGACAATCAACGTTAGGGGGTTTATTTTGTGTAACTTTGCTTTTATTTTTCTCTTCTTCAGATTGGAAAGGAATTGTTGTGTGGTTGTAAAATAATTATTTTTCATCTTTCTTACACTTTGATGAGCCTATTGTGAAACCCTAAACGCGGAGGGTGCGGGCCAAACCAACATGTCCCAACCCTGTCGTTGTTCTTTTTTGTGTTGTTTCTCGACATGGTGACGAAGCGACATTGAAGGTGAAGGAGGAACAGGAAAAGTTTGCGCTTCTCGGGACCTCCATGAACCGTGCCACTCCCCGGAATTCTGGTGGCCCAACCGAGCTGGCTCCGCGGGTCGAACCACCGTCGGCCTCCCGCGTGCCCCGGCTGAACCCCGTCGACCCGCGCCAGCCCGAACCAATCAGGCTCGACCTCTCGGCCACCTGCCGGTTTGGCCTGGCACTTCCCGGATGCCCGCTAGCCCGCCTGGGGCCCTGCACGACCACCTTCCCGCCAGGTCATTCCCAGCCCGGCCGCCCGCCGACCCACCTAGCGCCCAGCCCGGTCGCCCGCATGGGGCCCTGCTTGGCCGCCTCCCAGCCTGATCGTGCCCTGCCTGCCTGGCCGCCCGCCCACCTTGCACCCTACCCAGCTGTGTGCCCACCTGGTCGCACCCTGCCCGGTCGTTCGGCCTACCGAACCGGCCCGCGCCCCCCCTCGCAGTGCCCTATCCAAGCCGAGTCGTGCCCTCGTGGCGCTCCGGGCCGAACCGGCCCTGAGCTCGTGTCGAACCGCCCTCACGGCCTGCTGTGCTAGGCCCAGTGGGCCGGGCCGAACCTAACAGGATGGCCCACCCAATGGTTCGGGCCAAACCCAATAGGTCTGACCGGGTCGACCCAAACCTGTTCGGCCCAGACGGGGTTGGACCGAGTCGGTCCGAACGGGTCGGACCGGACCTGGGCCCACTACTGACCCTTTATTTTTTTGTCTATATCTTTGGCATCGGATGATCATTTGACGAACCGTCAGCGGTGCTGGTTTTCTTGGAGTGTGACAGTCCCTTTGAGACTACCCCACTAGAGTTCGTTTTAAAGTTGAGATACAGTTAGGTTGGATCGTACACGAATCCAACCGGACCCCTGGGACTAAAAGGCTAATAACTCACAAACCGCGCGTCCGATTGACATGTCATCTGTTGCGTTGATCCCCCAATGACGAGTTGGACCATTGAGATACTTCTACGTGGGACTTCGTGACTGTTGGAGTATTGATCTATAGCTCATGGAGAGGCTCCTCCCGGAGATGACCGAGCATAGTGAAAAGTTATCAGATTAGTTCTGGGTTTTCCCTCCAGCAGGGCTGGGGAGTGGGTTACCCATGGAGCTTAGGGTTTACCCTCCAACTGGGTTGGGTAGTGGGTTCCCGTTGACCTTAGGGTTTACCCTCCAGCTGGGCTGGGCAGTGGGTTACCGGATGACCTATTAGGGTTTACCCTCCGGCTGGGTTAGGAAGTGGGTTACCCGTTGACCTTAGGGTTTACCCTCCAACTGGGCTGGGTAGTGGGTTACCCGAGGATCTCTTAGGGTTTACCCTCCAACTGGGCTGGGAAGTGGGTTACCCAATGGCTTCTTTCAGACTCATCCATTTTTATGAGGCTAGTTAGTGACTTTTCTCCGTTATTACCAGAGCGGGACCCTTGGTTGTATGGTAGGCCCACTATACTTGATAGAGGATGGGTTCTCCAACAGCCAAGGTTTCAACAATGTGACTGGGGATATTATTTGATACTACCAGTAGATTAAAATCCTAGTTTGAGCTAAGTCAGTATCTTTTGTGTTTACCTCATGTTTGAGATGAATTACTTGATAACTTAGGTATATGTATGGTCATATACCTAAGTGAGGTTATCTATTGAATTCATACCTTTTGGTTTATCCTTGTTGGATTTGTGAGACCTTGAGGGTCTCGGGGTCCCTACTGAGTATCATTATACTCAACTTTTCATGGGATATACCCACACCTCGTTGTGTTGGTTGCAGACGATGGACAACGCTGACTGAGGCTGAGACTAGGAGGACTGGATGGTACCTGTAGGTGGACCTTACGACAAGTCGGTACATGGGAGATACTGACGGACATGGAGTATTGAGGAGGTTATATGTACCTAGCATTCAGGTAGGAATTCTGGAGGACGATCCAGCTGTTGTTTTACCATTCTACTATTCTAGTGGTTTTTCAGTTGTACTTGTACTTTCTTGTTGGGCTTGTATTCCAGCCCCTTTAATTTAAGCACTCTCTTTTTGTTATACAGTTTTCTTAGGTTCTTGTATCCATTTGTGTGCTCAGTTTCATGTGTTTACACTTTATAAAGGCAATACCTTCCCAGTTTTAGGGAATTACGCCTTTGGTTCTAGTCTCCAGCCCTTGGCCTATAGAAGGTGGGCTTGGGGTAGTCACCGCACGGGCCCCGAGGGACGGGTCGTGACAAATTGGTATCAGAGGAGTCGGTTCTATCGCAGAACTTAGGACTCTGATCTTTCTTTTTTGTGAAGAAATTGTGTTATGGTTGCTGAGTGTGGTTTTCAGTTCAGGGAGTCCAGTGTTGGTGCTGCAGCTGACGTATCCATACACCAGGACCCTGACTACTGACTTTCGACTCGGTGCACAAAAACACTGATTGTGTGTGTGTTCCCAAAATCTTTCTTTAAGTCAACACAACCAGGTCAGCTCTCTAGGTATAATATTTTACCATGTCACATCTATTTCATTCAATATGCATCACCACAGATGACCAGTGAGATTCCCAAGAGTTGTACGCATAGATAGACCACCGGGCGATGAGGCCTCAGTGTAGGGCCCTTTTCTAGCGGAGGCACCAGTGGTACTACTTCCCGTTGGGCCACCAATGCCACCATCCCCAGCAGCAGATGATGTACGCCGCTTAAGTGTGTTGCATGAGTTCCAGTGCCAGAGTCCCCCTAAGTTTAGGGGAGAGACAGACCCACAGGCGACTGAGGATTGGATAGAGGTTGTGGTTAGAGTTTTCCGACTGGTAGGGACACCAGCCGACCTCATGGTGATTCTTGATGCCAGCCTTCTACAAGTAGCAATGGGAATATGGTGGATCTTTATGCTCCAGGTTCATGAAGAAATTACGCTTCTTTGGGCAGACTTCAAGAGCCTGTTTCGAGCAGAGTTTGTCCCAGTGACTCTTTGTGTCGTGCGCATACAGGAGCTACTTCATCTGCAGTAGGGCAACATGACTGTAGCTCAGTACTCGGTGAGGTTCACTGACCTCTCGTGTTAATCCCCAGATATGGCACAGGACCCATTATTCAGGGCCCAGACCATCAAGCAAGGACTCTGGTGGGATATTAGAGCTTTGGTGATCTCACCCAACATCCATACGCAGGCAGGGGTGTTGGAGAGATCCCTCTTAGTGGATAGTTTCCTTTCTGAGCAGTCTCCAGCAGTGAGACCCACCACTAGCCGACATGTAGCGGAGTCTTCTGTATCAGGATTTAGATAGATGTCTTAGAGGTCCAAGAGGACAAAACCTATAGGTTCACGACTCCATGAATCAGGATTGGTTGTTCGGGGTACCCGGATTAGAGACATACATGCCAGGAGCGAGCAGTGTTTCTCATGTGGCGGGTAGGGTCACATGAATCGTGATTGTCGGACCCACCATTCAGATGATAAGAAGATGGTCGAAGGACCACCCATGAAAAGTCATAGATTCGATCGAGGAAGTCTACTAGGAGTAGGCATACATGGCAGACGGGCTGGCCATGCAGCTGGCGGTGGATGAAGTTTCGAGGTGTTACCGACACCTCCACCAGGAGGTCCACCCCGACCGCAAGGAGAATGTGGAAATAAGAGATCTCGACTCCAGGCAGTCGAGGCATATGATCCTAGCACTCCAGAGATGATTTGAGTTACTATCTATGCCTACTCCACCATAGATTTAGTTCTTATAGATAGAGATGCAAGTCTCTCTTTCGTTGTCACTGCCCTCGTTCGGGGTTCGGAGATTCCAACAGAGTCGTTGGCTCAATCCTTATGTCTAGAGACTCATACAGGAGCAGACTCGGCGATTACGCACCAGTTCTGGTGGTGTGAGAATACTCTAGGAGGTGAGAGCTTCAGCTGGGATCTCTTCGTAGTGGTATCGAGGCCTTACGACGTTATCTTCGGTGTGGACTGGTTCTTTACATTCCATGCTCAGATCAACTATATTAGGCGCAAAGTGTGGTGTGTCCGCACGGATGGGACTAGGTTTACCTTCACCGGCAAGAAGGGAGCCCTTGCAGTGCAGGACGGACTTACTCAGAGGAGGTTGCATTCGATCACTCATCTGTTGGCCCACCTTGCCCTCGGAGCATTTGATGTGGAGAGTCCAAGCTATCTTGTAGTGGTGGACCAGTATGTGGATGTTTTCCCTGACGATGTTCCAGGAATACCTCATCGTAGAGAGGTGGACTTCTACATTGTCTTGTACCCCAAGATGGCACTGATATCTACACCAGAATATCGGATGGCTCCCGCTGAGCTTCCTGAGTTGTTGGTATAACTAGAGGACTTGCAGGGGAAGGGATTCATCTGGCCCAGTGTTTCCCCCTCGGCAGCACAGATTCTATTCACCATGAAGGTGGATGGGAGCTTGAGGATTTTTTTCGACTGTTGTCGCCTGTACTAGGTGACCATCAAGAACAAGTACCCACTCCCGATGATTGACAACCTCTTTGATCAGTTGAAGGGACCATGGTGGTTCTCAAATATAGACCTCAGATCAGGCTATCATCAGCTCAGAGTTTGAGATGAGGATGTGCAGAAGATTAACGTCAGATGTCGGTTTGGCCACTACGAGTTCTTGGTTATGCCATTCGGCATAACCAATGCTTCATAAGTATTCATGGGACTCATGAACAGGATTTTCTAGCCATACCTCGATCACTTTGTCGTAGACTTCATCAATGACATCTTGATCTACTCGACTTCTAAGTAAGAGAATGCCTACCATTTGCAGGTAGTATTGGACACACTCTGATAGCACCAGCTTTATGGTAAGCTCTCGAAGTGCCAGTTTTGGATCCAAGAGGTTCATTTTTTGGGACATGTCATCTTGGAGGCTGTAGTTGCAGTGGATCCATAAAATATTGAGGCGGTACTTGCTTGGGATCCACCCAGGAGTGTGATGGAGGTACGAAGCTTCCTAGGTTTGGCTGGTTACTACCGGAAGTTCATGCCAGACTTTTCTAGAGTTGCAGCACCACTATCAACCTTGAAAAAGAAGGGAAAACCATTTGTATAGCTGGAGATATTCCATCAGTTCTTTTAGGAGCTGAGGTAGATGCTAACTAGTTCCCCCATATTGAGGCTTCCAGAGGAAGGCATAGGGTACATAGTCTAATGTGATCCATTAGGGACCAGGCTCGGTTGTGTCCTGGTGAAGGAGTGAGCAGTGATCACGTATGATTGTCGAACGCTGAGACATCACGAGAAAAACTACACTACCCATGACATGGAGTTAGTAGCAGTGGTCTTCACCTTGAATATGTGGCGACACTATCTGATGGGAGAACATTTTACCGTGTACTCTGGTCACAAGAGTCTCAAGTATATCTTCTCCCAGAAGGACATGAACCTGAGATAGCGGCAATGGCTTGATTTCCTATAGGACTATGACTTTGAGATAGTCTATACTCCTGTAAAGGGGAAATTTGTAGCATATTCACTTAGTAGGCGATCCGGTATACAACCTCTAGATGAGATGATAGAGCAGATGGATGCCATATATATATCCTTTGTGGATAGAGATGGAGCATCCTTTCTACAGTCTCTTATAGTCACTCCCCCACTTCCTCATCGAGTCAGGGGGCATGGCATGGGGATGATGACTGTGTGACATGACGTGCTTAGATATCCATAGGGCAATCACCTGATGGATTTTTTGAAGGTAGGGATCATGTCATCCTCTTCAGAGGATGTACTATGGTACCAGTGTCAATTCAGGAGGAATTGTTGAGGGAGTTCCACACATCCCCTCTATCGGTGCATCCAGGAGTGGAGAAGATGTACCAGGACCGTTGATGACAGCATTGGTGGCCAGGTATGAAGAAATCACTTGTAGAGTTTGTCTCTCGATGCCTCAGTTGTCAGCAAGTGAAGGCGGAGCACTATGTACCAGCGGGCTTGGTTCAACCTATAGAGGTTCTGGAGTGGAAGTGGGATGGGATATCCATGGACTTCGTGATGGGTCTTTCACATACATCTAGAGTTCTTGACTCTATCTAGGTGATCGTCGACCGACTCACCAAGTCGGCCTACTTCCTACCGATCAGAGAGCAGGGTTCAGTAGAGAGCTCGGGATGCCTCTATGTGCAGGAGATTTTACGGCTACATAAAGTACCTTCGTCTATTATCTCTGATCATAACGCATGGTTTAATTCCCAACTATGGAAGGGGTTGTAAGAGGCTTTCGGGACGTAGCTTCATCTGATCACAGCCTTCCATCCTCAGATGGATGGCCAAACTGAGCAAACCATTCAGACACTCGATGATAAGTTACGTGCTTGTGTCCTCGACTTCGGTCATAGCTTGGAGGATCACTTACCTTTGGTAGAGTTTTCCTACAACAACAGCTATCACTCCACCATCAGGATGGCACCTTTTGAGGCATTATACGGGTGACCTTGCATATCACCCTTGTGCTGGACTGACCCTGGGGAGTCAGCACAAGTGGGACCAGAGATGGTACGAGCTACCATGGAGAAGGTGCAGATCATCTAGGAGCTGATGAAGACTACACAGAGTAGGCAGAAGTCATTTTTTGATTGGAGGCGTAGACCTCTGAAGTTTGAGTATGGTGACCACATCTTCCTACGGGTCTCACCTTAACAAAGTATATGGTGATTTGGCCAAGGCAGAAAGTTATCTCCGCATTTCATCGGAACTTTTCAGGTCCTCAGAAGAGTTGGCGAGGTGGCATAAATTTTATCTTTTCCACCTCAGTTGCACCGGGTGCATGAAGTCTTCCATGTATCTTAACAGAGGAGATACGTACATGACCCTTCTCATATCATTGACCATGGAGAGCTGGACGTCGATGATGGGGTGACTTTTATGGAGGTTCCAGTGGATATTGATTATCGATAGGAGAGGGTCCTACGTGGACGGTTGATACCTTTGGTGTGCATTTGCTGGAAGCATGGGAACCTCCTGGAGAGCACACGGGAGCGGGAGGCTCAAATGCGTGCCCAGTACCCCCACTTGTTCCCTTAGTTCTAGTTGTATCTTATGGGGACATAAATCCCTGAGTTGCGGAGAATTTAAAGACCCGAATTTCTGTGGAAATTTTTTTCTTAAATACATGGAAATTTTATGAGTTTGTGAAAACTGACGGCGTGTGATTCGGAGGCTTGGTGTGCCCGCAATCAATTTTTGAAGTATTTTTTGGGTACGTTTAGTAAACGTATGAAAGAGTTTTTATAAATTTTGAACCGGTGCTCGGAATTTAAATCTGAGGGCATTGTTGAACTCGTAGCGCTGGTATTCACTGAAGAAGACTTTCACTTCGACAGTAGTGGGTCGAGTTTAAAAGATAGTATTTGGATTTTCAAGGAAAATAATAAAATAAAGTGAGCTTCACTTTGTTTTTTATTTGCGCTGCCATATGGGTGTTTGGTGGTTAAAACCTCCTCATGGAAGTTGGAGGTGGTACCAACACACCTTAACCTCCCATGAGAGGTTTTGGTGGTGGGGCCCACCCAAACATAAAATCCCGCAAGAGGTTATGATGTGGGGACCACATGGAGATAAACCCCCCTATTGATGGAGGAGAGAAAAAACTCTCAACTCTCCTTCATTAATGAGTTAGAGCCTCTTGACCTCCCCTTTAATTAATTGGTGGAAACTCCCCTAATTAATTTGTATTAACACTCATGAATTAATTAGGGGAGACAAGTTATTAATTCACCAATTTGTTTTTTGTGTCAGAAACTAAATAATAGACCAACTCAATCTCTTATTATTTTTATTTTAATTTCTCATTTGGTGGAGATTGGTAAGAGAAGAGCTTGGGAGAAAAGTTCTTCCAACAAAGAAAGCCCCACCGATGAAGAATGCTCCACCGACGAAGAACTCCGACCTTCTTTGACTTCCTCCCTTGGATCCAACCGACGTGGGGAGTCTTCAACCGACCTACCCTCCACATTGTCATCAACAATCCGATGCAGCTCAGGATTGGGAGTGTGTGGTGGACGTGACGAATGACGAACTCCTTCGTCTTCTTCATGTGACTTCAATGTCGACAACTGACAATCAAAGGTAGTGGGATTATTTTGTGTAACGTTCCTTTTCTTTTTGTATTCTTTGGATTGGAAAGGAATTGTTGTGTGGTTGTAAAACAATTGGTGTTCATCTTTATTACTCTTTTATGAAACAAGTGTTACCACCCTAAATGCGGAGGATGCAGGCCAAACCAACATGTCCCGACCCCTCCGCTGTTCTTGTTTGTGTTGTTTCTCGGCATGGAGACGAAGTGGCGTTGAAGGTGAAGGAGGCATAGGCAAAGGAAGTGGTTCCCACGGCCTCCGTGAACCATGCCGCCCCCACGGCGTTCTGGTACCCCGAACGAGCCAGCTCCGTGGGTTGAACCACCATTGGCCTCCCGCGCGCCCCGGCCAAACCCCTCCGGCCCGCACCGGCCCGAGCCGTGCTGAACAGCGCTGGCCCAAACCATACCAGCCTGAACTCACCACCTCTCGGCTACCTTAAGGCTTGTCCACGCCGTTCCTGGCCACCCACCGGCCCACCTGGAACCCTGCCCGACCGCCTTTCGGCGAGGCCGCACCCTGCCCAGCCTTCCGTCGGCCCACCTGGCGCACTTCCCGACCTCCTCCCGGCCTGGCCGCACCCTGCCCGACCACCCGCCGGCCCACCGGGCGCCTTTCCCAGCCGCGTACTCGCCTGGCCGCACACTGCTCGGCCGCCTCCCGGCCGCTCGGCCTCCCGAACCATCCCACGACCCCAATCAGGGAGCCCTGGCCAAACCGTCCTGGCTGCTCCCTCCGAGACGAGCCCTACCGGGCCACGCCCTCGCAACGCTCCAGGCCGAACCGGCCCCGAGCCCGAGCCGAACATCCCTCGCAGCTTGCTGGGCTGGGCCCAGCAGGTCGGGCTGAACCTAACAGGCCAGCATGCCCAATGGGTCGGGCCAGACCCAACAAGTCTAACCGGGTCGACCTAGACCAGGTCCGCCCAGACTGGGTTGGGCCGAGTCGGTCTGACCAGGTTGGACAGGACCTGGGCCCACTATTGACCCTTTACTTTATTTGGCCATATCATTGGCACCGAACGACCGTTTGACGAACCGTCAGTGGCGCTGGTTTTCTTGGAGCACGATGGTCCCTTTGTGTCTACCCCGCCAGAGTTCGGGGTAAAGTTGAGATACGGTCAGGTTGGATCGTACACGAATCTAACCAGACCCCCTGGACTAAAAGGCTAATAAATCACAGACCGGGTGTCCGATTGACGCGTCATCTGTTGCGTTGAGACCCCTATGATAAGGCGGACCTTTGAGATACTTCTACATGGGACTTCATGATAGTTGGAGTATCGACCTGTAGCTCGTGGAGTGGATCTTTTCAGAGATGAGTGACAATAGTGGAGAGTTATCAGACCAGTTCTAGGTTTACCCTCTAGTGGGGCTGGGTAGTGGGTTACCCATTGAGCTTAGGGTTTACCCTCCATCTGGGCTGGGTAGTGGGTTACCCATTGACCTTAGGGTTTACCCTCTATCTAGGCTAGGAAGTGGGTTATCAAATGACCTCTTAAGTTTTACCCTCTATCTGGGTTGGGCAGTGGGTTACCTATTGATCTTAGGGTTTACCCTCCAGCTGGGCTAGGCAGTGGGTTACGCGATGACCTCTTAGGGTTTACCCTCCAGCTAAGTAGGGCAGCGGGTTACCTGATGGCTTCTTTTAGACTCATCCTTTTCTATGAGGCTAGTCAGTGACTTTTATTTGTGATTACCAGAGCAGGACCCTTTGTTGTACCATAGGCCCACTATACATGATACAGGAGGAGTTCTCCAGCAGCCGATGATTCGACAAAGTGATTGGTGATGTTATTTGATACTACCCCTATATTATAATCTTGGTTTGATCTGAGTCAGTAACTTTTGCGTTTACCTCATGTTTGAGACGGATTACTTGATAACTTAGGTATATGTATGGGCATATACCTAGGTGAGGTTATCTATTGAATCCTTGTTGGATTTATGAGACCTTGAGGGTCTCGGGGTGCCAATTGTGTATCGTTATACTCACCCCTGCACGGGCAATACCCGCACCTCGTTGTGTTGGTTGCATATAACGGACAGCGCTGATTGAGGCTGAGACTAGCAGGACTGGATGGTACCTAGAGGTGGACCTTATGACGAGTCGGTACATAGAGGAGATTGAGGGACGTGGAGTACAGAGGAGGCTATCTGTACCTACCCTTCAGGTAGGAATTCTAGAGGATGATCCAACAGTAGTTTTACCTATATTTTGTTGTACTTGTTTTTTAATTGTACTTGTACTTTCATGTTGGGCTTGTATTCTATCCCCTTGAGTTTCGGCAATCTCTTTTGGTTATACAGTTTTCTTAGTGTTTCATATCCAGTTGTGTGCTCTCTTATGTGTGTGTTTACACTTTATAAAGGCAATGCCTTCCTAGTTTTAGGGAATTATTCCTTTGGTGCTAGTCGCCAGCCCCTAGCCTATGGAAGGTGGGCTTGGGGTGGTCACGGAATGGGCCCCGAGGGATGGGTCGTGACAATGAGGGGTCGTATTTATAATGGAATAAAGGCATGTTTTTGAAATTTATCAAAAAATTAAATTATAATAAAGTAATATTCTATAAAAATTCCACAAAATGGCCATGGATTCGAATATAATATATTATAAGATTGTAATATCATAAACCAATAAAATTTATACATGTTTTTGTTTTATTTTAAATCTTATCAATTTGAATAACTCTTATTTAACCAATTTTAATTTTAACTATCCTAAGAAATTTTTGACATTGAAAGGTGGTAATTTTTACTTATACCATGTAAATTAGACTATAAATTGATAATTTATGAAATTTTAGATCTTATCATACTATTTTTTTATTTTTTAATGATTATTATGATTTTATAATAATTTAATAAATTATTAATCCCACAAAATATCATTATTGAAAAATTCAAAACAATTCATTACATTGACTTTAAAATAATCAATACAACAATTAAAATTAGAAAAAAAAAATTATTTTATTATATCCTAAACATGTCATGGTTATCTTGGAAATTATTTTATCACCCTAAATATCTCAAATTATATTACTTATAATATTTTTATTATCATTTATTTTATTTTTTTATTAATTAAATAATTAATGCGTTAGGGTAGTATAAGAATATAAGGAAATTAAATAATTCCTGAAATCTTTAAAGAAATTAACATGATGAATCAAAATATTCTATATTTAAAAATGATATTTATAGTTGAATATGTCTTCTCATTAACCCCATATTAAAAATATTATACTTATTAAAAACAAGAGTGTGACATTTAATCACTTTCTATGATTTTAATAATTTCTAAGTCATATTCATGGACAAGTGTCCATTAAATAACTCAATTAAGATTCTTAAATGTTAATGTTAGAAATTATTTAAAATAATAATAATTTTTAAGAAAATCCATGGCCTTAACACTTAATTTTAAACTAACATGATTGACCCTTTCATCGAGATGATAAATTTTACCATAGTTACTATTCATATTAACTAAAAATAAAAGGGGTGTATTTACTAAATTCGGGACTTCTAATTAAAAATATTAAATCCATTTTTTAAAACACCAATCATAGAAGTAGAATAATTAATTTAATAGTCTATCGATAAAAAAAATGAATTTTTTTCCAAACAATACCCTTTTAAGTATAAAATGTTTTTATACTAAATTCATGTATAAAATTCATTTCAAAGAACAAAAATTAGATTATTTATAATTAAAAGGAACTAATTAGAGTTTAAAATAATCCAAAATGTAATTTTACATTGTAAATATTTTAAAATAATATATAATTTTTAATGTAAATCGGAATGTTTTACTATTTATTAAAATTACAAACTTTTTAGAAAATTTTAAAAAATTTATCCTAAGATAATTTTGACATGAAAAATTCAAAAAAAAAAAATTTTAAAATAACTTTTACAAAAGTCTAAAAATTAATGAAATTAATTTTCTTATAGAAATAAACTAATTAATTTTTGATGAAGACATATTTTGGAAGAATAAAATGAATTTTCAAAATAAATTAATTGTTTTTTATAAGATTTATTATATTTCATAATACAGTTATTCCCATTCGTACCCAAAAATTAAATGGATAGGATATACTATTCATGTTAAAAATAATAACATTTTAACAGTATATCATAGTTTATTTAAACTCGGTGTTGCATGAAATAAAATCTACCAAAAAATGAAAATATTTAAAGAGAAATATTTCATAAAAATTATCAGGGTGTTACAACTCCATAAATTTATAAAAAAAATAATCTTGAGTGATAAATAATTACATTATAAGGGAATTATGAAAAACTAAACCTCAAAATGTGTTACCCTTTGAAACCATCACATTTCTTTTAGTTCAACATTAATTATTATTTGTGTAATCTTTGTTTCTTTAGGATGGGTTCTATCATACATATCCAAATTCCTTAACATAATAAATCGTTCATAATGTCTTTTAATGAGAATGTTATCAAACAAAATGTATCCCCAAAGAGGTTCAAACCATTTGTGTGGTAAGATCCCATTCATTGTGCACCAGAATTGAGGTCAAGATAAACTGAACCAATAATTTTCATTATTATTACCCTTAGGTGTATTAGTGTCTAAATCATATCCTGTTGTAGTGTCCAAAGAGGTATTTATTTCTAGTAAAGCCAAATATGGTTTACCTTGCCATGATTTTAGGATACCCTTCTATACTTACACTTATCCCTTAAACTTTTCCTAAGGGTTCTCAGTAATCATTAATAAACTAATCTCTAAAGTAACTAAACTAATATAAAAATAAATAAATCCTAATCTGATACCATCTATATTGCCCCACACTAAATATAATAGAAATAATATGATAATATCATGGTTTATATAATACATCTCACAAATAGTCACATATCCCAAGGACCGAATGGTTTAGTGTCTTGGAAATGAGCTACATAAATATCTAATTTTTCTATACTTGTAAAATGTTTCCCATAGTCATGTTAATCTAGACCCATTCCTACATATATCACATGATATAATCATCTTCAATACCCAGGGATTTTCATAATAAGAAATTGTTGATATCATAGGCTCAATAAGGTAAAAATATATAATTACATGAAGGAGAACATGAGGTAGATATAAATATCATAATAAAACATCATAACACCATATAGGATAATCATAAAACAAGCTAGATTGACAATATATAATAAAAAGATCCTTAAAGAAGCACAAAATATGTTATATTTCACAAAACACAACCCAATGATCATATAAAATGTGATCACGACATAAGAGTGTTAAATGGTTTTAAAATAAGTTGAAATCATGAAAACATGAAATTTTCAGGAAATGAAATGTATCTTGAAAATTTGTCATAACATAATTAATAACTTGGAATTATGACCAATGATATCAATATAAAATCTTATAAACAAACCTATATTCATTAAATTCCCAAAAAATAATTTAGATAAAGATTATTAAATTTCGTTCAATTAAAACACTTTTGAACAAATATTAATGAATCTCATTCACATATCAAACTTGTGAAAAATGCTTCCCATATCTCATTCACGCAACATTTCATCACCTCAAGTGAAACGAAACCATAACCAAAGTTGGGTGATATAGGACCCTACCCATCATTTTAACAGCATGAGATATTGTAATATATTTCTTTTTTTAATTAATTATATATCTTCTATAGCTTGTGATGCATGAAACATCATGTTTAAACAAATCATGATATAGTATTAAAATATTATTGAAACTTGGTCTTTTTAAAAAAAATATATATTGGAATGTACGAATTTGAATAAATAAATTATTGAAATTATATTTTTAACAAATTTATAAAATAAATTCAACTTTAAACTAACAATTATAAATAAAATAGAAACCATTTGAAATAATAATAAATATTTTCTAAAAGACTATATTTTTCTATAAGACGGCTTCGCCAGGATTTGCACACATAATTTCAAATTTTTACAAACCAATTTTAGAAATTTTATTTTAAAAATGAAAATTATTTGTGAAAGAATCATATCGTTATTAACTTATAGTGAAATTATTATATTTTTTATAAAATATTATTTTTTTAGTGAATTGTGAAAAATAATGATTTCTGTAAAATTTTCATGTATTGTTAATAAATTATGTCTCGTTATTATTTTATTTTGATTTAAAATAAACATAATTATTATTTACTTATATTAAATCCAATTAATTACATTTAAATCATATTTATAATGAATTTTTGTATGAGATTAATTTTGGGTTTAAAAACATGATTTTACTTAAAAATATTTTAAAGTGAATAATGTTTCTCCTTATTAATTAATTAAAAAAATTTATAAAAAAGAATGATTTAAATATTACATATAATTAAATATTAATTTTAAATTATTCAATTATTATTACTAGTCACATATTTAATATAAAATAATCCTTTTTTCCTTTAAAATACACTTCTTGAAAAACCACTTTATCAACGAATCTGCTGGTTTAATTCAAAATTAAATTATGTCGCTTCTGTGAGTTGAATTTTGAAAAATGGATTTCATATTTGGAATAATAATAATATATTTTAACTAATAACTTCAAATTAATTTCTTACCATAACACATAGTGAAAACAGAAAAACAATTCATCGCTACGGTAAAAACAGGTTTACCAAGGGTTAAACTAAAATGATAAGGGTTTAAAATGACCCAAAACTTTTCTATTTACTATTTTCTCGTCATATTTAGTTTGGAAAATATATATTATAATGCAACTAAATGGTCCAAATCAGATCCTATTTGAATGATATATGTATGGGTCGAATTATTTCTTTTCATACATTCTATGTGTTCCCACTCCCCCACTTATAAAAGGCCACTTACTCCCATCTCCTTTCAAAACTTCCAAAAATTATTATTTCATCCCATTAAAACTCAAATAAATTACCTAATTACCACACCTAATTCTATAATCCTTGTTTTGGTTATAAATCTAACCTATTAAGTATTTTGGTGCAGACCAAAACAAGTAGTCCATAAGAGGTAACGTTCTTAATCGAGTGTTTTATTTTGTTTATTATTCTACCTCTTCGAAATTTTATTAGAGCATTATAATATAATACCAAATTTATATTACATATAATTATACTTTTTATGTTAATTTTGTCACCTACAACCTTCTCATACTCCCTCAAATGGGATAAAAATCATCAATTGCTTGTATAGAGAACTACCACCTTGCAAACAGAACGTAATTAATTTTCCATCACTTATTATCCCAACCTGATATAATGAAGTATATAGTGTTTATATATTATATTTATGATATAATTATACTAATAAAATTATAATTTAATATATATATATATATATTTACTTTCCTTTCCGTAGGGAATACGATAGCGTCCCTTCTGTGTATGGTGAATTCCTGACTCACGTAACGATGGGATATATTTTTGACTTATGTTTTACAAGGAACTTAATAAGGATTAATTTTCTATTTATATGTGATATTAATTTCATATTAAATATTATTAAAAGTAAATATATAATATAAATTATCATTTTATCATTCATTGAATAAATGATAATGTCGTTTTTTTGTATGGTGGACTACTGCCTCACAAAACAACGTTATTTTTTTATTACCGTATCACATGGATGGTATGAGTAAGGGTATTTAAATAAATAATATAAAATTTAGGATATAATTATAATATTTAAAATAAAAAATAATACTAACCTTCTTTTCATCGTGATCTTCTAAAAATGGAAATTTTACTCATTCCTATGTACGACCTAGAATCTCCAGGAGTCGTTTATCATTAAATTGTATGAGGTGGAATTAATTGGTTAGGTAATTGAATATGACTTGGAAAAATTAAAATAAAATGAATAATAAACTTTGAAATTTTTATTAATAAATTAAATAATAAACATTATTTTATTATTCATGGAGATAAAGAACACACATGACAATTTAGGCTCGAGTTAAGGGATATTTCTAACCCACCCTTTTGTCCAGTTAGGTCCATTCTCTCTATAACTAATTTTCACTCACTTTAAGTTAATTAATTATACTAAATTATGTATCTATTTATCTCACATGTATTATTAGATAATTATACCTTTCTTTAAAGGTGTAATACATTCCTTATTCCCATTTCCCTAATTCCCTATTTAACAAATGTCTTTTGATTATGTTATGAGAAAATATTGTGAAACCCATTTCATTTTATAGGGAATTCTTATAATTATTTCTTATGATTAATATAATTATGTGTCACGCATATGTATGTAAATTAAATTAATGTTATAGGTGGGACTTGGATTATATATACCTTCAATTTATTGGGTAATGTTTTAGTCTAATGAGACATCATGTGTGGGATTATAGAGTGAACTGAATCCATTATGGGAATACATCTACCATGTGATGTTGTCTTGTAAATTAGTCTTGGCTTATTTTTATGTCATGTTTTATGTTGTTCCCAATTTCTCATGTTGTTGTTATCTTATGATAACATGATCTTTATGATATTATTCCACTTGATTACTCAAATACCTTTTCTATTATGATGTTATCTTATACCTTTGACTCACATGTTATGATACATTATCATGTATATCTTCTTATAATGATTTTTAGCTTGCTACATTCCTTATGTATTTCCCAATTTCTCCCATGTAGTTTTAGGAGATCAAATGTATTTTAGGATACCACTATGGTGAATAAATAAAGGATTCCTTGTTTTTTATTCATTTGATTTATTATGAACCTAGTCTTCCGAATAATCAAGGAATTTAGGATCATTGTGTTATAATTATTAGATCTTTATATTTACGAATCATTTAATTATATGTGAAAAATGTCCTAGGTATCCATAGTTGGTATATGAGGAATGGTCTAGTTAAACTTTGTAAAATAGGATGAGAAAAAATTATTGACATCCTAGGATAATCACAAAGATAAGTTTAGGGATAAGTCTAAGTGTAAAAAAATAAATATGAATTTTTGTGAAGTATTGAGTGAGTGGTTTCTGAGAAATTGCACCTCTATCTAGATAAAACAAGTAGAAGTGGTTCGGGAACCGATGTACCTAGGGGAAATATCTCTAAGAAAGGCGTGTCAGGATTACTCAAGCATTACCCAGTACACGACAAAGGGTCATACTATGCACCTAGTTTGACACTCCTGGGGGATTTGTTTTGTAAATTCATAAACTCTTTGGGAACCATTATGAAGGGAAAAAAAATTCCCTGAAGATTTTATAATAAGAAATATATTATGGATAACATAGGATAAAACCTATAAATTTAGAAGTTAAGGAATGTATGCTGTTAGAATTTATCCCATTAATCTTTGCAGATTCCTATTTATTTTTTTAATACTTTAAAAATAATAATCCATAATTATCCTTTTATTTCAGTCAAACGGCTAGAAATAGGAGAAACCAAGTAAACAACCATTGTGAGGGGAAATTTGATGAATAAAAAAATTAGATACCAAATTGGATATAAGTAGTAGTTTTTAAATTAATAATCATACATTATAATCATGCATGAGTTTTGAAGAAAAACATGAATCAAGAGGAATTCCTTGATCCCCCTAAGAAAGTGAAAGTTAAAAATGAAACCATTATGTGACAAAGGGATCTAAAATTCATTGGATCTTTTGATGCATTAATTTTGGAAAAACTGATCAACTCGATTGAAGAGATATTCTCTATCCTTCAATTATCTAATCATGATAAGGTTACACTAGATGTTAATCATAGAGAGGTAGAAGCATATTTACTGTGGACATTGAAGAAAAATATGAATCCTGATAAATATATCAAAGAGATAGAGTGGAAGGTATTTTATAAAATACTTTTCAAAAAATAATTTCCACATATTATTTAAAATGGATAAGTATTTCCTTAGAATCAATCAAAATGGTAGATAATATTTTTGGTAATAAAAATAAAACTTCACAAGACTTGCCTGATACACCTTTGAATTTTTGAACTCCCTTGAAAATAAATTTTACCACTTATCTGGTTGGATAAATCCAAGTCTATGAAAATATTTCGTAATTCTTGACTTCAACAACTATAAGAAAATTTTCAAATGTTCCCTCAATTTTTATTTGGATATAAGAAAATATCATGGATCTGGTGGGGATAAGAAGCAGAAATTAGAGTTTATCATCAGTGGTGTGATAGAGAAATCTAATGGTGGAAAGAAATTCTGACATTCCACTTATTAAAAGTGTGGTAAGAAGAATCCTAGAAATTGTATAAAGGGGACCAGGATGTTCTTGGGGTGTGGGAAGTAAGGGAACCCAGTTAGTGATTGATGATGGGAGAAACCTACAAATGAGATGGATGAAACGAATACTCCAACCAGCTCTCATCATGTTTTCCAATATTACATCTTCAAGGAGCATGGACCCTATATGAACCAATGCACTAAGATAAGGTTTGTTAATGACAATTGATGATAAGAACCTCCATGTCCTTGAGGAAAAGGGAAATCTTATGTCTTCACAACATCATAGGTGGATCCCGATAATGATGACAGGTAAACTAATTATTTATTCTAGAATTGTGAATGAACTTTTTATTCTAGTTCTAAACATTCATTCATATATGGAAAGTTTGGTATAACTATTCAAGAACCACCTCAAAACATGGAATTTTAGTTATCATTGAAAATGGAAAATGGTTAAATTATTTCATCCTAGTCATATAACTCTTCGCCTATCCATATTTGTGGGATGAACTTCCAAGAAAACCCTATGAGAATTATTTTATAATATTTTGATACAATAGTGGAATGTATTATCTTTCCATATATAGATCCAATATAAAATTTAGAGAGAATTAAATCACCCTCTAAATCATGAATTGTACTCCAATTATATAAAATTTCATAGAGTAGGGTGAATCTCCATTGGTATCATCATCTAAACCATGGATATTTTTTCCTTATGAGAAAGAATATTGTGCTCGAATGACTAACACTAAGGAAAGTATCATGCTTGAATACAGGACCATTATAAGGGATTATATAGATGTATTTATTAAAGAGTTTCATGGAATCCTCTTAGATGAGAGGATGAATTTTCAATCAAACATATATATGGAAACTTTCCAATATGAAAAACACTATATTAAATAACTATTGTATAACTTGAGGAGATGAATAAGAATCTACATTTGAATCTATATAAATGGTTTATCTGATCAAGAGTTTCACCATGGGGTGCGCCAGTTCTCTTTATCAAGAAGAAGGATAGATAAATGAACCTCCAAATTTATTATCATGATTTCAACATAATCACAATAAATAACAAATATCTCATAAAAAATATGCAAATTTTTTGATTAACTATATGGGGCACAATATTAATATAAGGTGGAACTTCAGTAATGATATAACCAATTAAGGGTGAAAAAGGAAGATGTTCCCAAAACTGTATTTTGAATAATGTATATTCCCTATCAGTTTTCAATGATGTCTTTCAGACTCACTAATAATTGATAAATATTTAGGAAATTAATTAATAGAGTATTTAGGGATTACCTTAAAAAGTCTATTATAGTTTTTGTAAATGATATTTTATTATACTCCAAGTGAAAGGAGGAGAATGGGGAGAATTTAGATACTATGTTAAAAGAATTGATAAATATGAATACATATTAAATGTAGGGTAAATGTGAGTTTTATTGGAAGGAACTATCATTCTTGGGGTATACTATCACTTTTAATGGAATATCTATAGGCCCCTATAAGATAAAGGAAATCAAGAAATGGATTATACCAGTATATATAATAGAGATCCAATGTTTCCATAAATTATTTGGGTATGACTGAAGATTTGTGAAAAAAATTCCTGATTTTCAAACCCACTAACCATGATAACATGAAAAGGAGTAAATATTTCTAGACTAGTGAATGTGAATAAATATTCAAGGAGATTAAAAAAAGGCTTATCACTACACCATTACATACACTTATTTCAAGTGGGGATCTTTACATGTCATACATTGATGCATCAAATAAGGTTATGGGTTTTTTACTAATTAAGAATGATAAACTAAAAGCCTACACCACAAGGTAGTTGAAATTTCATGAGAAACACTATTTAACACATGATCTAGAGTTGCCTAGAGTGATCTTTGCGTTAAAGGTTTTGTGACCTTATCTATATAGGGAAAATTATGAAATATATACGGATAAAAAGATCCTAAAATATATATTCACAAAAAATAAGATTAACTTGTGTGAATAAAATTTGTTATATATGTTCAAGGAATATGAATTTTGAATTCATTACCATCCTGGGAAAGTAAACAAAGTTAAATATGATCTAAATATAAATTATCCAGCGTATTTATCAATGATGAGAATTAATAAAGATCTAATATTCATAGAATTTCAAATTATGGATATGGAAATAGTAAAAGGATATTCATTATACATTTCTAAAATAACTACCCAACCACCCATTCTTGAGAGTATCATGGAGGCCCCGAAAGTAGATGAGGTGGTACAAAAGAAAGGTAGAGAATATTCCAAAGTTCAACCTTAATAAATATAGAGTTATAAGGTTTACAACCTAGATATGTATCCCATGGAAAGCAGATCTGAAGAGGGGTCATATGGATGATGTGAATAGAACATCCTTCACTATTCTAGGAATCACTAACGTGTATAGATATCTCTAGAAGAATATCTAGTGGGATAACATAATGTGGGAGATTGAAAACTTTGTAGCACTATGCTTGGTATGCCAAAAAATAAAGGCTTAATGACATAATTCTAAGGTTATGAGGAAAAAAATTCCCATACCAGTATAGAAATGGGATAACATAACCATGTATTTTATCATATGACTCCCTAGGCCACCTAAAGCAAATAAAATCATCTATGTGGTAGTCTATCGCCTTACAAAGTCGGTACATTTCATTATTATCAAGGAATATTTATATCTTGATGAAATTACTAATATATATATTTAAGGTAAGTGAAAAAACTATATGGAGTTACAATATATATTGTATATGATTGATGTATGAAGTTTACCTCAAGGTTCAAGAGAATACTTCAGTAAGTGTTAGATACATAACTTAATTTCAGTACTATTTATCTCCCTGAAATGGATGTTCAGTATAATAGAACCATAAAAATTATAGAGGATATGATAAGGTCATGTTTAATGGATTTTCAAGGATATTGGTATCAGAACTGTTTTATAGTAGATTTATCTTATAACAATAGTTTCCATTATATCATTCAAATGGAACCTTATGAGGCTTTGTATGGGAAGCAGTGTCAGACACTGACATACTAGTGTGAAGTTATAGATTGAAAGATATTGGGACTTATTCTATTCTAATAGATAGTGGAGAAGGTCGAAAACATTTAGTGTCACATGAAATCCATGAAAATTTGAAAAAACATCTTTGCAAACACCAGTGAAGAGACCTGTAGTATGAGGTCAAAGATAAGGTGTTCCTTTGTATTTAACCATGGAAGAAATCAATGACGTTTGGGAAGAATGGAATTATTATTCCTAGATACATCATCCCCTTTGAGATCCTTGGATGCATCAGACTGGTGTCCTTCAAATTAACACTCCTTCCCAACCAATCTCAAGTACATGATGGAATCTATATATCCCTATTGAAGAAGAGAATACTAGACACATAGCATGTAGTAAATTAAGAGGTAGTACCATTGAAGAAATGCCTTTAATATGAGGATAATATTGTGAATATATTTTATCATTGATACAGAGTTTTATGAAACAAAATAACTCACCTGATAAAAGTTTTATTGTTAAACTGCAAGTTTGAGGAAGAAACTTTGGATCCAAAAGAAGTAATGAAGTATAAGTACCCTCACTTGTTTTCACCTTAGTATGTAATATGAAATTTCATGGGAGAAATTATTTATGGGGGAGAATGTAACACCCCAATAATTTTAAATTTATTTCATTTTAAATAAATTCTATATCTTCGATGTCATAGGATGCACACAACACTAGGTTCAAATAAAACACAACAATTTGTAAAAATATAATTAAAACATTGCCTTTATAACCTAGGTATTAGGGTGAATGGTATAAAAAAGACTACATAAATAAAAATATATATATATATTACACATTTACAAAAAACTTCAATGGTTATCTACTAATTTGAAATAAAATAAAAGCTATTTAAAAAAATAAGTGTTTCTTGAAAACTGTATTTTTCTAAATGTTAGTTTGGTAGTTCTTTGTACAAAAATATTAAAATTTATTTTTACCAATTTAAGAAAATTTATCTTAAAAAATGAAAATTATTTTTTATATTATCATATATATATTAACATATGGTGAATTGTTTTGATTTTTAATAAAATATGGATTTTTCAGTGAATAGTGAAAAATACATATTTTTATAAAATTATCATTAATTTTTAATAAATTGAATCCCATTGTTATTTTAATTTTATTTGAAATAGACGTAAGTATTATGTAGTTATGTAAAATAAAATTAATTACATTTAAATTATCTTTATATTATATTTTAGTATAAGTTTATTTTTCAGTTCAAAAATGGGATTTTTCTGAAAATTATTTTAAAGTGTATAATGTTTTTAATTTTTAATTAATTAAAAACCCTAAGGATTAATAGTTTATATATTATATATGAATAAATATTAATTTAAATTCATACAATTATTCTTACTAGTCATATAGTTACTATGACATCATTATTTTCTTGAAAAATACACCTATTGAAAACCCGCTTTTTCATCGTGTCTATGGGTTTAATTTTAAATTAAATTCATAAAATTCTATAAGTTGAATTTGGAAAAATTAATTCCATATTTTATATCATAATAATTTTTATTATATAATAACTTTAAATTTTATGACTATAATTAATAGTGAAAATGGTATAATTTATTTACCACGTTTAATGTAAAAAATGAGTTTAACGGGGGTTATAGTAAATACAATACAGGTTAAAAATTATCTAAAACTTGTATAATTTCTATTTTATGTGCATATTTTGAACATATCTCATATAAATTTTAAATATTGTGCATTAGTTATCCTTTTTTATGATAAAATGATGGGTAGAATTCTTTCTTTTCAAAAATTCCAAGGGTGCCCTCTCCACAACTTATAAAAGGACAACCCAATCATCTCCTTTATACACATAAAAACTCATTTTTTCAAAATATCCTTACCCAAATCACTTCCATAATTTCCTCCCCTAATCCTATAATCATTTTATTTCAAAAATCCAACCTAAGAAGGATTTGGGTATAAACCAAAAGATGTTTTCTGAAGAAGAGGTAACATCCTTAACTGAGAATTTTATATTATTTATTCTCCCACGTCCTAAAAAATATTATCATAACATGATTATATAGTAACAAAATTATGTTCTATAAAATTATATTTTTTTAAGGTAAATTACTACAACCATCTGCACCCACCTCAAATTTGAAATGAAACTCGTGATCATGTGTATGGAGGATTACCGCCTCAAAAACCATTGTAATTTGTTTTCAATCACTTATTATCACAACAGGATAAAATGAAGAATATTATATTTATATATAATATTTATTATATAAATATATTTTTGTGGTTATAATATCATATAAACCTTCTTAATATCCATTCTGTAGAGAATAAAATAGTGTTTCTTGTATATACGGTGGACTACCACCTCACAAAGCGATGTGATATGTTCTTTACATAAGTTTTACAAAGAAGAAAATAAGTATAATTTTTTATAAAAATTATATTAATTAAATATTAATAATTGTAGAAAATAATTATACCATATACTTTATTACATTATCATTCATTTAATAAATGATAACTTCTTTCATGAGTACGGCAAACTGCTGCCTCACGAAATGATGTGATTATTTTTTATTTCTGAATCACATGGTTGGTATGAGTAATGGTATTAAAATAAATAATATTATATTTATGATAAAATTATCATAATTTAAATATAAAATGGTACCGACCTTCTTTCCATCACAATATTCAAAAATTGAAATGTTTCTCATGCGTACATACAACCTATTGTCTCGATGATTGTAACGTAGTTAATTTTTCATAACCATATTTCATAGTTGGATTAAAAGAAATTATATATAAAAATTAAAATTATTTCATGGTTTCAATTCTGGATACTATTAATAAATATTATATTTTACCTCATTCAACTTTCCAACATGATATTGGATATATGATGAGTTTTTTGTTAAAACATACGACATGGAATTAATTAATTAGGTAAAACATATGACATGGTAAGAAATTTGATAAAAGAAATAATAAAATAAAAAGTTTACTAATCAAGTATATAATTATCTTATGATTTTTATTGAGTGATATAAATAATGCACGTGAAAAATAAACTCGAGATAGAGGATCTTTTTAACCCACCCTTTTATCGTGTTATGACCCCTCTCTCCCAAACTCACTTTACCTCTCTTTGAGTTATGGAATGATATATAATTATGGATATATATCTATAACATGTATACCTATATTATTATCCCTTCCTTTTATATGTTAATACATGTATTATGAACATTTCTAAAATAACATCTTTAATAAATGTATTTTGATTATGTTATGAGACAAGATTTTGTATCCTATTTCTTTCCAAGGTTAATTCTTATGTTTGTGCATATGATTGGTATAATTATGTGGCATGAATATTAATATACTTTAAATTAATTTTATGGGTGATTATGGAATCATATATCCCTCCAACTAATTAGGTAATTTTTTAGTCTCATGTGACGTAATGTATGGTATTAGGGAGTGAACCTAGTTCATTATGTGACTCTGTACACCATGGGATGTTATCTTATAAGTAAGCCTTGAAATATTTTTAGGCCATGTTTTATGTCATTTCCACTTTACAATGTTTCCATGATCTTATTATACCATTCTCCATATGTTATTATTCTACTGTATTACCCATGTAACTTCTCTTTTATGATGTCATATTATACCTTTAACTCACATGTTATGCCTCCTTATCATTCTTATTACCTTATTGGTTTTTTTATCTCACCCCTTTATTTTTGTATTCAACAAGTAATCCCATGTAGTTGTGGGATCTCAGAAGAGTTTTAGGATCTCAATATGGAGAATAAATAAAGTATGTCATGATTTAGTTTTATTTGGTGTATTATCAACGTATTTTTTCAAATACACTAGGCCTTTATGATCCTTGTGTTGTAATTATTAGATATTTAGGTTTAATAATTGTGTAATAATATGGAGAAAAATTCATGGGTATTCATATTCTTCATCTATATATATATATATCCCATTTAAAAATCAATCACAGACATATCTTAATAAACGCATTGAAAAGAATGGGTTTCTTAAACCTTCAAAAAAACATCACAAGTCAGGAAATTAAGAAATAATAAGATTTTAAAAATAACATTTTATAAAATGGATCATGGAATAATAACATATATAGGGTAATCAAAACATCACTTTATGAAATATATCCCTTGGATGGTTAATAAAAGTGACTATAAAAAAGTTTTCATGAAACATTTAATAACCTCAAAGTACAAATTACATTCAAATTTTTTTAAGGGAAATAGAATACACTTAAAAACATTATATAAATACTTCCAAATAAAACATCCTTTAAAATAAAAAACTATTTCAAAAATTTCATGGGAAAATACTTTTAAAATTATTACTTTTAATAGAAACCTTAATAATAGAGACAAGAAAAGAAAATAAAGTATTAAAAAAATGAAGTTAAAATACTCAGAAAAATTTTAATTTTAAAAAGATTATTTAAAAATGTAAACTTGAAAAATAAAGAGAATATTTAAAAATACAATTTGGACTAGATGAGAAAATATTTTATTTTTAATGGATGAAAAAACATTTTGAAAATTTTTAAATAAGCTTACTGAAAAACCACATCATTAAAAGAACAATTAAACCTTTATTTTAAAATAAATAAATGGGAAAATGATAATTGGAGGAAAAAGAAATTTTATTTTACACTAGAAAATGGAGAATATTAGTGTGGAGTAAAAACATGGATATGGAGGGAAAATTGATTAAGATAAAAGGGAATTATTCTTAACAATAATAATTTTTAATAAAACCTTAGAATTAATTTGGATGAATACTTTGGTATGAAACAATATTTCAAAAAAAACAATGTGGAAATACATCATAAAATCATCATATGTAATAATATATCAATTATTAAAAATAGTCTACAAAGAGGAGGGATTATAAAGTGAGGAAGAAAATTGAGTCCTGAAACACCCTTGGTGATTTAATAATTTCAAAATCAAAAGTCATTTGAATATTTTGAATCATATGGTTTCCAAAATCACCTTATTTAAATCATTTATTATGAAAAAATAAATAATTGTTAAGTATATACACTATAGAAATAATAAATTTGTGCATAACATTAAAACATGTCTCAATAAAGAGAAATTGAGATGAAAAACTCTAAAGCCTTTGTAAGTTTTGAATCAAACCCCATTGAGATCTAGAGATTCAAATAGAACATTTAATATTAGAAAAAAAATATAACCATGATAAAAATTGGTAAAAGTCCCATTATTTAAACCATTTAAATGACAACACTTTGTATAATATAAATATGTCTCCAATATAGGAGTTTGAGAAAAAAAACCTTCCCTTGATTCCTTGCTTTGTTGAACACACTCAAACCTCCTATAAAAAACATAACTAAATTAATATACTATTAAATAACCTTAATCACATATATTACCTTTTTATAATCCTTGTTAATATTTTCTATCATGACTAAATTAATTATTTATAGCATATTATGACCATCGGATGTTAATAACATTATCTATTTTTCACATGTTTAATAATTTTGATATCATCACCAAATATTTTATAAAAAAATTCATTTTATATATATAATTTAACATTATGTAATATGAAACGTATATTTATTTGAAATTTTATTATTTCATTCTATACATTTTTTTGTTACGTTATGTGAAAGCTGAATTGATAATGGATTATTCCGGTAATTTTAGAAAATGAAAGTGATACTTTAACAAAAAGATAAATGCATAATATAATATTTCCAAAACCATATAATAAACATGATTTTCTTATAATAATAAAATAATATTAGTTTTCATGTTCCCATATTCATCAATAGTAGAGTTTTACAACATTGTTCAAGTTGGTGGTTAAATAAAACCAAACTTGAATACACTTTAACTCGATTACTGATTATAGTTAAGGTGGTGTTTATTTTTCAGATAATATCATTATAAAATAATCATAATGATTTTATGTTTACTTTTTTAGGATTTTTAACCTGATTTCAATATCTTTTAATAAGTAATGATAAACTTGAAGAAAAATGAAAAAAATGATTCTTTGTAGGTGTGGTAGTCCTCACACATGCCTGGTTGACATTCCATGGTTTTTATTATTGGATTGAAATGAATAACCAGAGTATGTTATATTAATATAAAAAAATATAAGTAGAATAATGATATTTAAGTCATAATATTTTTATGGTGATAAGATATTTAAAATAGTAATATTAAGAAGAAAAACCTAAGAAAGAGATAATACTTACGTTAGAGACTCGATTTCTAATTGGAATTCATCTTGAAATTGAAGGGATTATAGTAAATACAAGTTAATAGAGGCCTATTTTAGTTGTATTTTATTCTAGTTAGAGTAATAAGGCTTATATTTAATGATGAATTTAAATTAAAGGCTCAGAATGAATCGGTAGAATGTAACAACTCGGGATTTTGGATAGTTTAAAATGTATATTATATTCTATAACATTAATCACATGCCACACCCAACATAAAGAATAATAATATATTAAACTAAAATAATTAAAAAATAAATAATAAACACTAACATGTTATACTATTATTATGTATTACCTTTAAAATGTAAATAATTAATATGAGTTAACATAGAAAATGTTATTTTAGTAAAAGTTGCTTTCTTTATATTTTATATATATTATTTTTAAGATATAAATTTAAAAATTATATATTTTAAATTTTATAAATTAAAATAAAATTTTTAATTCCTCTCAAAAAAATTATTTTAGGGTGTATTTTTTAGATCTTTAAAATATAATCGATTTTTAGGTGAAAACTAATAAAATACCGATTTTGCAAATACCATCACTTTGATATAACTTATAATTTTTTTTAAACATTTCTAATGCAAAAAATATATATTAGTAAAGTAAAATAATTAATTTTAAAATACTATGTTAATTTATAATTTTAATTAATATCATATAAGAAAATAAAGTAAAAAATGGTATCTTCAATAAAAATAATTTTTTTTGAATTTTTTTTGTTTTTATATAAAAAGATAAATTTTATAATTTTATAATTTTAATTAGTTAAATAAATATTTTTTTAAATTATTAATATCAAAACATACTTATTATGAAATTTTATTATTTTCTAAAAAGGTTTAATTTTAGTCAAAAAATACGAGGTTTGCAAAAATTATAATTTCCATGATTTTATCAATATGTTAGATTAACCTCATAGATTTAAAAACCACAAAATCAATAAAATAATAAATTAATGAATAAAATTATCAATTTTTAAATAGTATTTATATATATAAATCCTACACCAATCATTTTTTTAACTAGAGACAAATATTACTTTAATAATTAAAAAAATTAATTTTGGCCTTTTGTTTTTATTAACAATATTGTGGTAAAAAATTGGTTATGCCTTGATTTCAATTTTTCATAACATTATTTTAGTTTATATAAAATCAATTAATGTCCTAAAAATTATTAACACTAATAATTTCATCTAACACAAAAATTTCAAACATAAAAATAAAAATTTCCAAAAAGATGTTTTCTTGTGTTTAGTGAGTTTATTTTAAAACTAATATTTACTAAAAATACATATTTTATTTCATAAGTCTATTTTTAAATTTATAATGATAATTATAAAATAAGGTTATAATTTAAAATTTAATTTTAGTCATTTTAATTCACTTCCATAGGTAAAAATAAAATTACTTGTGTAAAAGTACACTTTGGAAAAGAAAGTAAAAGTGAAATCCTTAAATCACTCAAGGATACCAACAAAATGACTGTATTGGAGGATGTTTCGACCTAACCATGTACCAAAGTATATATTTTCTAAATATTTTAGTTTTTACATTGAATAATATAATGATATAATCAAATAAGTAAAAGGGTGTTTCCAAAACTATTATTCCCTTCACATATAAAAGGGGATACTTCCATCCCCTCATTATATATCCTTTTTTATGAATTACTCCATGAATATATAACATGTTACTCTAACTGGAAACCTATAACACTAACATAATCCCATAGTAAGTTATAGTTATTCTACGCCCTTCAATTTTATGGGGACTTACAAGGAAAAGTCAAGTCTCCAATGTAAGAATTATCTCATTCTTAAGTTTTTATTTTTCATATTAATATAAAAATATTTTATCTCTATAAAAACATGATGAATTTATAATTTTTATTATACTAATTCTTGTATGTAATTATTTCAACCCTTTTTTATTTATTTCCATCCTCCTAAAAAACAAAGGAACATCAATTATGTGTGTGCGGACTACTGCCTCCATGAAGACAATTTTTTTAATTTTTCTTCTAGTTTATAATAGTTTATCCAAAAATCATAAAATTCAGTTCACCAATATTAAAACCTAAAAATAATATCATTATTCTTATTTTATAAGTACATTATGTTAAAATAATCATGTCATTAACTATAATTACTCAGATTTTAGATATATTATTTTTAGATATTGTATAGATTATTTACAAGACAAGGCATTAAGACGGAATGTGATTATGAGGCCCATTGTGCCTTGAATAAATGTTCAAAATATATTAACTATGTTAAATATCAAAAGTGCATATTTTTTATAAAAAAGTAAAATAACTTCTAAAAAGTGGCCCAGATCAGAAATCGGAGGGCGCCTTTGAGTTCAAATCATGGGTTTTACCCAAGGCACATCATAACCTTGGTTAGAGAGGGGTGTTTGTGGGAGTGTTTTCATGGGTGTGGAATGAATAAAATGAAAAAAAAATGTTTTTTATTTCACTGATACAGAGATTAGTAAGTCTTTATGTATACTGTTATGAAGAAATTTCTTGGTTAGCTATATAACATGGGAGCAATTGGAGTTCCATTTAAGAGGGAGTTAGACGATCTCTCTCAAATGAACAATAATCGGATCATAGATCAGAAATTGACAGTCAATGTGATTTGAGATCTCACCGATGATAATGATGCAGTCTCATCCTTCACTAGAAATTGATATATCTTGAGGTAGGATGTTGTTTAATTTGGTTTTTCCCCTATTCTAAATTTGGACAACAAACACAAACAAATAAATGAATAAATTGATCCTTCGATTGATCGTTTTAGGGATGGCATATATTATGGGTATTTTTATTGGGAAAATATCTTTGTTATTAAAATATTATCTCTTAGTTTTTTATTTGGATGGAAATTAATTGAGGTTGACATTAGCATAGACCAAGGTCCATTCCTCAGTATTGTTCTTGTTCATTTCTCCCCTGATTCTTAATTCATCATGGGTGTTCTTCATTTGTCCCATGGTTTTATGTATACCATAAATTCGAGCATTGTGTACCCAATTCATGGCGTAATAGTTTAAAATTATAGATCTGGGCTTGGCATGTCATGATTGTGGTGCGATGATGGAGGTAGAAACATATTGGACAATATAGGTACCTGGTTTTTATGTTCTTTAGTTTTTAATGAATAACTATATATAATTTTTTTTCTAAATGAATTGAAGTGTCTAGAACATGCTAATAAATGATGGAATGACTCATCTGGATGTTGTTCACAATTTTCCTACCTGGTCGTCGCTTCATTTAAGGCTGAAGGAACATCTGAGGATGCATGAACCATATCTGGGAAACTAGAAAAGTCCACACTACATGGTGTATAAGCCAGAGTGACGCACCATGTGGTCCCCTCTCAGCAGTGTCTTAGGTTTTGAGAAAGACATAAGTATTACATGGTATGTGACCTTGTCACCCGATGTGTGGAATCCTTTTTTGAGTTTTGCGTCTACCTAAGAGGGTACACAGACATGGTCTAGAGTAAACATACATGAGAACACAGTATACTTCTACATGAACATGGCCACGCTGAGAATACACGGTCAAATCCATGTACCGGGACACGGGGTGAAGTACATGAGTAGTAGCATTTCAAGTAATTTCACACAAACACAGACCCGGGTTGTTTAGATGGGAATGACCCACCATCAAAGGTACCTGATGTGTAACCCTTATACATGAAATTTACTCCAAAGATGTTATCTTGGGGCCCATGTCCTTTATATCTTGGATAAGTTTTCTTATGGTGCATTACCCATATACAATATCTAAGGGTTAGTATAGAATTTCCTCCTACACATAGGACAATAATACCTTCAGCAGGACTTCTTGGATAGGTTTTTCATAATAATCCATGAGGCCCTGAGTGATATCTTCTATCCATCTTCATGGCCTAGGTGGAGTTCTTGGTATCATCATGACCAACCCTACATAGGAATTGATTCTCTACTTAACGGTTTAATCTAGATCAAGTTGTTGGCATACCCTATGGATTTGGTATAATCCTTACATATGTATTGTATCTCTTCAAAATTTCATTATGTACTTATAATAGAGAGATCCAACAAACACTACCTCTCTAAAGGACATCATCATTACTATCTGATTTGAGGAGTGTGTTCTCCCAGATGAGTTTTATATGGGATATTAGATATATAATCCTATATTGGAATTATGGTTGTGAATTACCACTAGGTTATGTGCCTTTATTGAGCATATCTAGATATTATTGATATTTGTGATGTAGACATATACCTATATAGAGCTAACTTTTTTCCTCTATTTTATACTTTGTGGCATTGGGGTGTCCTACTAGGTATTCTTATACTCAACCCTGCATGGGCTTTTACATCGTGTGTTGTGACTTTTGTAAATGATTGACCTTTTGAGAGAGTCCTGGACAGACAAGTACTAGAATATTCTTAGAGATACTGGATAAACTAAAGTGTGTTTCTATGGTTTCTTGACAATAGTCCCCATTATTATTTTCATGTTGGAATTTTTTCATACTCTTTTTGTGGGCCTACAGTTGGTCATATTTACTTTCCTTTACTTCCTATCATACTCTGGTTGTGGGATTTAGATGTATGTGTACATGGTGGTTTAGTTGTTTCTGTAACACCCCGACCCCTCTAGGCTGGATCCGGTGAAATACTTGTGATATTGGAATTGTTAAAAGGAATGAAAATCCTTAAGGAATGATCAGTTTAGTAGTCTTGAAGAAACTAGATACATTGATTTAACATAAATTACATTCGATAAGGTTACAAGATACAATCCATAATGAAAAACAAAAATTGCATCCACGAGCACTCAATAAATGACCTCCTCTTCATAACTTGTTGAAGGTAAACAACGAAAAGGGTGAGCTCAAACACTCGGTAAGGGTTAAAAATAGCAGAAGTATGAGTAAAATAATAAGTGAATCATAATCAATCTTACATAATTCAAACGTCATAGTGAATAAATGAACAACTAATGCCATTAATGAACTGAGAATGAAACTGCATCCATAGATTTTGTCATAGAGAAAACCACATGGATAATAATAATAACTAATAATGAATAAAGAGAATTATTATTAATTGGACGTCATGTATCTGGAACATGAAACCATAATACCATAAAAAAGTTTACTGTTGTGGGTAGAAACCCGTCTGGTTTTTTGGAAACAAACTCGAAGGGTCTGTCGCCAAACTGTTTTGTCACATGAGACCTACCGATGCATTGAGGGGTTGTAGTGGGCCCCACACACCTCTACATCCAAATAATAATTTATACAATGATTCAATACAAAAGAAATATGCCTTTTCAATATCCGTATAGAGTATAGAATACAGATTCATCAATAACATCCCAAATATACACCGTATGTGAAATGGTATACGGTTTAGACAATAAACATATCCATGACATGAGATTATGGATATTTAATAGAAATATAATTTCAAATGGAAATTGAACTCAAATGGGAATTAGGTAAACAACATAATGATTATTAGGTGCACAATACAAAGTTGTCACAACAAAGGGGATATTCTTGAACAAAAGTGAGAGAGAGGATCCCTTACCTTATGCTTGAAGGTGTTCTTGTATTGTTTTTAAAGACCTGAATAAACAAATTCGGATTATTAATTCATAAATCCAGAACCTATTTATATTTAATTGATATTGGATAACCTTATTATGTTCATTAATGGCCTCTTTGATGGGTTTAAGAGATTAAATCTTATTGTTTTGGAAGCATTTTCTTACTTGGTTACATGATTTGTTTACTGGTATTCATGAATGGAAGTTGGTTTGAAATATGGTTAAACATCCAGAATTGTTAATATACATTACCAGTAAAATTAAAGAGATATAAATGATCTTATAATGATTTTGTTTATATACCATGAGGGTGACTCATTCGATGAGTTAAAAATAAACTCTTGAATTTGGCTTGGTGGTTTTTGTGCTCAATAAACTTGTTTTGTATTATTATTCCATATACTGAATGTATAAATATTCCAGAATGTTAATCAAGATAAAACACATATATTATGACTGGGTTAAACCATATATTTGGTTTGATGACCATACTTGAAAGAATTAATGTAAATTGAAATTAAATCGTCCACGATGTCGGTAATTCGACACATCATGGACAACGTTTTTATTCCTTAAATAAGTGGGAGAGGAGAAGAATAATGATGAAGAATTTTACATAAACATTATAACATCTATAAAATAAATGATTCTGGAGCATATATGCCTCTTGGTTAAGATGAGGTGAGGAAAGAAGAAGAAAATAAAGGAATCTTAAAATGAATGAAAACTTGATAAATTTCTCACGAAAATTCGGCAACCTAATAGCGTCTCTTAAAATTTCATAAAAATAGTTTGATGAGAGTAATGGAATATCTCATCATTCATACATAATATGGACAGTAAGGGGGAATATTTAATGAAATAACCCAACACAAGCCAAAGGTAAAGGAAGATAATAACATAAAATGAAAGAAAAGAATGAAAATAAAAGAGGTTGTTTACCTCTTGATCTCTTCTCATTGAGATCCTTCTTAAGGGATTTGGTTTTGGTCTTTTGGTGAGACCAAAGCTTGATGGAAGTGTGGGAGGAGTTTGGGAAGGTATTTTTATAGAATTTGGAGAAGGTACAAGGCTTGAGAGGAGTGAATGGAAGGGGGTGAGAGGGGGTTTTATAGTGGAGGCGAGAGGGGATTTCTTAAAATAAAACTCATTAATTTATTATTTATCCTCAACACAAGTAATAGTGAGTTTTCCATGACCAAGAATAGTAAATGGGTCATGTGAATTATAACCAAGTGGTCTTACATCAGCAGAGCATCATCGATTACACAATTAATCCATTATTTATCATTTATTGTATATCATCGGATTCTACTATTCATAAAAAATTCAAGTATTTCAGAAAAATCCCAAAAATTCACCATAACCATTTTCCAACATGTAGAATCCAAAAATGAAATCTATTTTTCAAAAATAATTTTCTAAATATGATTATTTTAATATTTAATTAAAATAATAATTTATTATCAAAACTAATTTTAAAACATTCATTAACTCGTTCTAAAATATAGGGATATCGTGATTCCAACTTGAATATTATTTTTATACCACAATAGGGTAGGTTACTATTCATTAGGGTATATCACTATTCATAAGGGTAAGTTACTATTCATTAGGGTAGGTTACTATTCGCCAAAATATATTTTTTTATTAGACTCCAAAAAACATCTTGAACACAACCGCGTATGCTGGATTTTTAAAATTCAAATCACAGAGCTGGTAAATTTAAGTTTAGAGGCCAAGTTATGGTTATCTCCTATAAGTAACCATGTTTTTTTCCTTAGGGCTCAGTGATTCATGAAATATATGAAACCTAATGAACAAAGTGTATTTAAGAGAAACATACCATAAAATGTTTGGGGTGCTACATTATTCCCTCCTTCGTAAATTTCATCCTCAAAATTTTTATGTATAAAGCACACCAAAAATATGTGGGTGATTCATTTTCATAACATCCCCAGGTTCCCATGTTGCTTCCTCCATATTTTGGTTTCTCCAAAGAACCTTCACTTGGTGAGTTTTCTGGTTTCTCAATACCTGTTCCCTTGTGTTAAGAATCCCAATTGGCTTTTCACAATATAATAAATCATGTTCTAGTTCAATTTCTTCATATGTGAGAACATGCATTGGGTCTGGAATGTATTTCTTTAACAATGACACAAGGAACACATTATGAACCCTGGAGAGATTTGGAGGCCTCTCTAGATGGTAATCTACAGCTCTGATTCTTTCCATAATTTCAAATGGCCCAATGTACCTAGGGCTCATTTTCCCTTTCTTACTGAACCTTAGGACACCCTTCTGTGGAGATACTTTTATAAAGACCTGATCTCCCACCTTGAATTTCAAATCCTTTCTTCAATTGTCAGTATAACTCTTCTGCCTACTTTGGGCTGCCTTAATATGGGCTTGAATTTTCTTTACCTTTTCCGTGGTCTCTTCAATAAGTTCCAGGCCTATAAGTTTCCTCTCACCAACTTCGTACCATCAAGTTGGAGTTCGACACCTCTTTCCATATAATACTTCATACGAAGCCATTTGAATACTATAATGGAAACTATTGTTGTATGAAAATTCCACCAAAGTTATGTATTGATCCCACATACCTTGTAAGTCAAGAGATAATGACCTCAACATTTCTTCTAAAGTTTGAATAGTCCTTTTAGACTATCCATAGGTTTGGGGGTGATAAGCAGTACTCGTACAAAGCTCGATATTCAAAGATTTCTAGAGACTTTTCCAGAACTTTGATGTAAACTGGGGATCTTGATTGGATACAATTGATAAAGTTGCACCATGAAGTCTTAAAACTTCATTTATATACAGTCTTGCCAGGCGCTCGAGTGTAAAATCTTCTCATATAGGAAGGAAATGTGCTGATTTTGTGAAACGATCAACAATTACCCATTTTGCATCGTTCCTTCTAGGTTTCCTCGGTAGTCCTGTGATAAAATTAATCGTAATGTTATCCCACTTCCACATAAGAATAGGTAGAGGTTGCATAAATCCTTTGGTATGTTGTCTCTCTGCCTTCACTTGTTGACAATCTAGACACCTTGACACGTAGTCGCAATTTCCCTCTTCATATTATCCCACCAGAAATATTCCTTCATATCTCTATACATCTTGGTGCTACACAGGTGTATAGAGAAATTTGAGTTGTGGGAATCATCTAATAGTTCCCTTTTTATCTCAGGTACTGATGGAATGAAAAACCTCTTCCCAAACTTCATAACTCCTTCTTCATACATGAAGTCAGATAGTCTTCCATCCTTAACTGCATTAATTTTCTTTTGCAAATTCTCATCACCAGATTGAGAAATTTTTATCTTTTCTAGTAAATATGTTTTAGAAATCATTTGAAAGAGGAGTGATGTTTCCCCTTCCTTAAAAATTCCCATATCCATCTTCAGTAGATCCATAAACATAGTATCTCCTTAAATCCTAATTTGAGTCAGAAGGCCATGATCTTTCCTGCTTAATGCATCTGTCACCTTATTCTCCTTTCCTGGGTGGTAGTGTATTGAACAATCGTAATCTTTGAGTAACTCGAGCCATATTATTTGCCTTATATTGAGTTCTTTTTGTCTGAAAATATATTTCAAACTCTTATGGTCTATATAAATCTCAAATCTCTCTTCGTAGATATAATGCCTCCATATTTTCAGAGCAAAGATTACGGCTGCTAACTCAAGATCATGAGTTGGTTAATTTTTCTCATGAGTCTTCAAATATATTGATTCATAAGCAATAACTTTATCATTTTTCATAAGGAAGCAACCCATCCCATTCTTTGATGCATCGATGTATATCACAAACCCATCACTTCCAGATGGAAGAGTAAAAATTGGAGCATTGACCAATATTATTTTAAATTCTTCGAATCATTATGTACACTCTTTTTTACACACAAACTTAACTCCTTTTTGTGTGATCTTGGTTAGTGGGTTAGCCAGTCGGGCGAAATTCTGAGCGAAACGCAAGTAGTAACCTACTATACCAATAAAACTATATACCTCAGTTATGTTTGTTGGCGTGGGCCATTATTGGATTGCCTTTGTCTTTGCAGGATCAACTAGGATTCCATCCGTAGAGACAATATGGGCTAGAAAAGAAACTGACTGAAGCCATAATTCACACTTTCTAAACTTCCCATATAATTGATTTCTTCTCAGAGTTTTCAGAATAGTTCTCAAATGATACTCATGGTCTTCGTATCTTTTTAAGTATACCAGGATATCATCGATGAATACCACAATAAAGTTATCAAGATATTCCTTGAATACTCTATTCATTAAATCCGTGAAAACATAGGGTTCATTTGTCAGTCCAAAATGAATCACTGTAAACTCGTAATGCCCATACCTTGTTAAAAATGTTCTCTTCGGAATATCTTCCTTCCTCACATATAGTTGATGATATCCGGATCAAAGGTCAATCTTCAAAAATTATTGAGCTCCATGAAGTTGGTCAAATAAATCATCAATCCGGGGTAGAGGATACTTATTCTTTATTGTAATAGCATTTATTTCCCGGTAATCAAGGCAAAGCCTCATAGATCCATCTTTCTTCTTTAAAAACAAGACTAGGGCTCCCCATGGAGAAACACTAGGTCGAATAAATCCTTTGCCACTCAACTCTTCTAGTTGTTTCTTCAGCTCGACTAACTCCACAGTGGCCATTCTATATGGGGTCTTTGATATAGGTCTTGCATCAATAATTTAATCAATAGAGAACTCAACTTCCCGCTCTGGAGGATGTTCAGGTAAATCCTCTGGAAATACATCAATGTACTCTTGTACTATGTGAACATCTTCAATTTGATTATTTATTTCCTCACCCATAGATGTTGGATTATCTTCCTCTCCAAGTATTTCATTCAGTAGAGCTACTGGGGGTGGTTCTCGAAAAGAATCAGGTGGTGATGTTTCTTCCCTAAAGACAAGGGATTCTATAATATTTTCAAAAATTGTAACTTCTTTCTTCTTAAAATAAATCTTTGCATCATAATTTGATAGCCAATCCATGCCATGAATTATATCAAATTCAGTCATTGGTATGATGACACTGTTAGAAACTAAAGCACATTTTGGTGCCTGGAGGGGGACCAGTCGACATGCCTTTGTTGCAATGATACATCCCCCAGAAGGTTTGACTGGCAACTCCTTTATTAAATAAAATTGGACATATCTAATTTTCTTGGCAAAATTATAAGATATAAATGAATGTGATGATCCAGAATCAAATAAAGTGTTGGCTAAGTTTGAGGAAACAATTAAAGTATTTACCACCACATCATTAGGAATTTCAAACTTTACAGTTGTGATCGCATAGGCTCTCCCTTTTTCTCTTAGATTTTTTTGAGGCATGTTTCCTTGGCACTTAGGACACTCATTTTCATAGTCTCCCATCTCTCTAAAATTGTATCATTGAATATCATTGAATTGTTTCTTCCCCTTGCATTGATCAGATCGATGACCCTTTTCTCCACACTTATAGAAGACTCCCATGCCTTTCAAGCATTTCCCGAGATGATTCTTTCCACAGTTCTCGCATAATGGGAAATTATTTGTTCCCTTACTCTTCTTTGGTGCTTTTCATTTTCCTTTGTTATCTGAGTACTGCTTCTTATCTTGGTTTTCTTTGAAAAGATTTGATCTAGAAAATTCCCTTCTCTGTTTTGATAACACTTGATACAATTCAATCATATGATGAAAATGTTTGAGAAGCCAGTTCCCTCCAAAGACTTGGCTTAAGTCCTTCAAAGGGATGATCAATCTTTTCTGCCAAGTCACATACATAATCTATGGCATACCATTCCAGCCATGTAAAAGTATCCTCATACTCTGCAACATTGTCTTCTTCCCTTTGTTTCAAGCTAAGTAATTTTCTCTTCATTTCAGTTCGTTGCTCACAAAGGAAATATTTTTCAAAGAATATTTCCTTAAAATTCCTCCAATCCATGTCTTCTATTTCTTCTACCTTCGTGGTATTTTGAATCTGGGACCACCATTGGTCAGCGTCACCCTTGAGACAATATACTTCTAGCACCACCTTCTCATTTTCATTGCATCTTAATGACATGAATATCTTTTCAAGTGACTTGATCCACTACTCAGCTACCACTGGATTAGTAGTCCCACTGAAAGATGGGGTCTTTTTCCACATTAAACGATCAAACACAGGTGTAGAATGGTTATTAGTTTCAACTTGAGTAAGTTGTCCCAATAGAGTCATGATCTGATCTGTTCCAACATTAATTGTGTTGACTTTCTCAGTAGGGAGATCCCTACCTTTCCCACGAGTATTGATTCCTCTTCTTCCATTAGATTCCATTTCTAAATAATGGGATACCCTAGATTAGTTTATGAATCTTAAATATAAAATCACTCAACATAGATTTAAATTCTATACATAAATAATCTTATAAACATGGTTTATCTGAGGTAAAATTTACATTAAACTCTTTCAAAATGGCTTGTAAAGAAAATATAAATTATCTTAAGCATATCCCAAGGGAGTTTCATAACCAAGATTGTATAAAGTCCCTTTATCATGTACCAGTTCCCATTCGAGTCTAGCTCAAAGCGGTGTTTTTGGGTTTTACCCCTAGATACATCTGTGCCAGAGCCGCCTCTACCTGCTCGTATCCAGACAGGGATGTATTGCTTAAAAGATCCACATAATCTATTCCTTACCAAAATACCAGGATGTTCTTGTAATTTTATCCTAAAATTCTACCGTAGGGCTTTGTTCCCTGCTATATATTTCCTACTCTAGTTTCCAAGTTTCCTACTAAACTTCCTTTGATACCAACTATAACACCCCGACCCCTCTAGGCTGGATCCGGTGCATTACTTGTGATATTGGCATGGTTAGAAAGAATGAAAATCCCGAAGTAACGATCATTTTTGTAGTCTTGAAGAAACTAGATACATTGATTTAACATAAATTACATTGGATAAGGTTACAAGATACAATCCATAATGAAAAACAAAAAATGCATCCACTAGAACTCAATAAATGACCTCCTATTCATAACCTGTTGAAGGTAAACAATGAAAGGGGTGAGCTCAAATTCTCAGTAAGGGTTAGAAATGGTGGAATCATGAGTGCAATAATAAGTGAATCATAATCAATCTGACATAATCAAAATGGCATAGTGAATAAAAGAACAACTAATGCCATTAATAAATTGAGAATGAAACTGCATCCATAGATTTTGTCATAGTGAAACCCCCATGGATTAAAATAATAATTGATAATAAATAAATATAATTCTTATTAATTGGATGTCATGTATCTGGCACATGAAACCATAATACTGTAAAAACGGTTTACTACTATGGGTAGAAACCCGTCTAATTTTTTGGAAAAAAACTCGAAGGGTCTGTCGCCAAAATGTTTTGTCTCATGAGACCTACTGATGCATCGAGGGGATGTAGTGGGCCCCACCCACCTCTACATCCAAATAATTCTTTATACAGTGATTCAATATAATATCAATATGCCTTTTCAATATCGTATAGAGTATAGAATATGGATTAATCAATAACATCCCAAATATACACCGTATGTTAAATGGTATACGGTTTAGACAATAAACATATACATGACATGAGATTATGGGTATTTAATAGAAATATAATTTCAAATGGAAAGTGATCTCAAATGGGCAGTAGGTACACCACATAAGGATTATTAGGTTCACAATACAAAGTTGTCACAACAAAGGGGATATTCTTGAACAAAAGTGAGAGAGAGGACCCCTTGCCTTATGCTTGAAGGTGTTCTTGTCTTATTTTTAAAGGCCTGAATAAACAAATTAGGATTATTAATTCATAAATACAGAACCTATTTTTTATTTAATTGATATGGGATAACCTTATTAAGTTCATTAATGGCCTCTTTGATGGGTTTAAGAGATTAAATCTTATTGTTTTGGAAGCATTTTTTTACTTGGTTTCATGATTTTTTTACTTGTATTCATGAATGAAAGTTGGTTTGAAATATGGTTAAACATACAGAATTGTTAATATACATTACTAGTGACATTAAAGAGATATTAATGATTTTATAATTATTCTGGTTACATACCATGAGGGTGACTCATTCGATGAGTTAAAAATAAATGCCTGAATTTGGATTGGCAGTTTTTGTGCTCAATAAACTTGTTTTGTATTAATTTTCCATATTATGAGAGTATAAATATTCCAAAGTGATAATCAAGATAAAAAAATATATATTATGACCTGTTTCAACCATATATTTTGTTTCATGACCAGACTTGAAAGAATTAATGGAAATTGAAATTACATCATCCACGAAGTCGGTAATTCGACACATCACGGACAATGTTTTTATTCCTTATATAAGTGGGAGATGAGAAGAATAATGAAGAACAATTTTCCATAAAAATTAGAACATATATAAAATACAAGATTATAGATCATACATGCCTCTTGGTTAAGATGAGGTGAGTAAAGAAGAAGAAAATAAAGTAATCTTAAAATGAATGAAAACTTGATAAATTTCTCATGAAAATTTAGAAGCCTAACGGCGTCTCTTAAAATTTCATAAAAATAGTTTGATGAGAGAAATTAAATATCTCATCATTCATACATAATATGTACAGTGAGGGGGAATATTTAATGAAATATAACAACACAAGTCAAAGGGAAAGGAAGAGAATAATATAAAATGAAAGAAAAGAATGAAAATAAAAGAGGTTGTTTACCTCTTGATCTCTTCTCCTTGAGATACTTCTTAAGGGATGTGGTTTTGGTATTTTAGTGAGACCAAATCTTGATGGACGTGTGGGAGGAGGTTGGGAAGGTATTTGGACAGAATATGGAGAAGGCACAAGGCTTTATAGGAGTGAATGGAAGGGGGTGAGAGGGGGTTTATAGTGGAGGAGAGAGGGGATTTCTTAATATAAAACTCATTAATTTATTATTTCTCCTAAAGATAATGAATAGTGAGTATTCCATGACCAAGAATAGTAAATGGGTCATGTAAATTCTAACCAAGTGGTATTACATTAGCATAGCATCATCGATGACTCAATTAATCCATTATTTATCATTTATTGTAAATTATCAGAATCTACTATTCATCAAAAATTCACGTATTTCAGAAAAATACCAAAAATTAACCCTAACCATTTTTTGACATTTAGAATCCAAAAATGAAGTCCATTTTTCAAAAATAATTTTCTAAATATGATTATTTTAGTATTTAATTAAAATAATAATTTACTATCAAAACTAGTTTTAAAACATTCATTAACTCATTCTAAAATATAGGTATATCATGATTCCAACATGAATATTATTTTTACCCCACAATAGGGTAGGTTACTATTCATTAGGGCATATCACTATTCATAATGGTAAGTTACTATTAATTATGGTATGTTACTATTCACCAAAAAAATATTTTTGTTTTATTAGACTCCAAAAAACATCTTGAACACAACCGTGTATGCCAGATTTTTAAAATTCAAATCACAGAGATGGTAAATTTAATTTTAGTGGCTAATTTATGGATATCACCTATAAGTAACCATTTTTTGTTCCATATGGCTCAGTTATTCATAAAATATATGCTACCTAATGAATAGAGTTTATTTAAGAGAAACATACCATAAAATGTTTAGTGTGCTAAAGTTTCATCATTGTTTGGGCTTCGATATGTCTTCATGTATAAAGGTACTTAGTCTAAGACCTCATATGTTAGTGATATGCCTACTCAACACTAGTATCCAGTCTATGACCTATTGGAAATGGGCATAGGGAGTCACAACACATGCCTCGTTAGGATGGTTCATGAGAGAGTGGTATTAGAGGACCAGGTTCTACCTTAAGACTATAGTTTATGAGATTGGTTTGGGGAATGGTGTTAAGTGTTTCAAGTCTGTCTTTTTGGCTAGGGAATCCAATATTGGTGGGGTAGTCGATGTATCTTTACACTATAAATATGATCACCTATTTTTCAACTCGGTACATGAGAACATTGGTTATAGGTAAAAAAATTGTACATGCATCATAAGGGAATGGGTTGTGGTTTCCATTTACTTGATTCAACTCTCCAAATAAACTCATTGATCATGGTGCATTTTGTTTACTTTGAAGATTCCTTTGTCACATATTCTATCTAGGATTCAGCATCAGGATCAAGAGGATGATCCCATCAATGATGAGGTGTCGATACAGGGACCAGTTCTAGATTTGTTACCTCTTAGTGGTTCACCATCTATACCACCACTTGTATAGTAGCACATGATACCCATATTACTAGTGCATGAGGTGAATAGGTTGAGAGGACTACACGTGATTTAGTGATAGAGACCCATCAGGTTCTAAGGAAAGCCTGAACCATAGGTGGTTGAGGAATTTCTTGAGGTGGTGACCAAATTTTTTCATCTAGTCAGGACATCAGGATAATAGATGGTGGTCCTAGTGGTGATCCTTCTCCATGACTAATTATAATTGTGGTGGGGTTAGTGTCCCAGTCTTACGGTAAGGTGACTCTAGCAGGGTGAGAGTTTGAATTTCTTTTAAGAGAGGAGTTCACATCAAGTACATTGAGTGATGTTTGTATCCATGAGGCTTTACAGCTCTCTAATGTAAGCATGACAGAAGATGAGTATTCATTGAGGTTCACCAACCTATCTAGAAACATGATGGATATGGTTTGTGACCAGTTCTTTAGGGGCCACACCTTCGAGTGAGGGTAGTGTAGAGACATCCTATAAATTTTAATCCCTATATTAATTTATTCCTGTGTTAGGGTGTTAGAGAAAGATTTGGTGTTGATATATTCTTGGTGAAGTAGAAATAACTAGTGGATGGCGGCAGTGGGCATATAAAAGCAGATACCTCGATAGTAGGGAGCTGATGTCAGTCTCAAAGACCTAAACATGATAGATGTTTTAGGGGGAGGTCTCATCATAGAGTATTTATGTATCATGGATCATAAGAAGGTTCTATTCATCCAAAAGATATGTGGTGGTAGTCAAGTGACTATATGGGACATCTTACCCTTGATTTTTCCAACCCATCGTTTAACTGATAGAGAAACCATGGATGGGCCACCAAGGAAGAGACAGTGGTAGGAATAAAAAGATATGAAAGTTGGAAGAAATGGAATAGGATCTTGTAAAGAAGTAGGAGGTGGTATACACTTTCCCTTATTACACCCATCACCCATAATCTCTATATACCAAGCTCAGAGAGTTGGAGGATAAGGGTGGGGACAGCTGTAGGCAGTTGAGGCTTATAACCCAGAGGCTTCAGGAATGATACGAGGTATGATCTATATCTTTTATACCATAGATGTAGTACTGATAGAAATAGGTCCTAGTCTTTCCTTTATTTCCACATATCTTCTTTGAGACATAGATATTTTTATTGACCCCTTAGATGGATCTTTATTATTAGAGACTCCTAATAGATATGGCTCATCTATCCCATAATAGTTCTGATAGTGTGACATGACTCTTGGAGGCAAGAGTTTATTTTTGGATAAATTTGTTTTAGCGATGAGGAATTAGGACGTCATTCTAGGTAAGAACTGTTTATCTATATTCTATTATCATAAAGAATGTTTTAGGTGGAGTATGTGGTGTTTCTATAGTGATGTGACTACATTCTCCATTTTCGGTGAAAAGGAAACCCAGAATGAAAATGATGGACTTAGGCATAGAAAGGTGTAACTGATTACTCATCATTTGGATATCTTGGACCTTGGTGAAATGGATTCTATGAGCTCCTTGTTTCCTGTTGTAGTGGTGGAATATGAGGATGTCTTCCTTGAGGGTATTCTAAGTTTACCTTCCCACTAAAATATATACTTATAAATTGACCTACACAACAAGACTACACTAATATCTACACCAACATATCAAATGGATCCCACTGAGATTCGGGAGCTGAGGTTGTATTTGGATGATTTTCATAGGAAGGGCTTTATTAGACCCAGTGTTTCACCCTTGTCCACCCCAGTTTTGTCTTCCAAGAAGGTGGATTGGAGTTTGAGGTTATGTGTTTACTATTGGTGATTAAACCAAGTGACCATGAAGAAAAATTATATGCTACTAATGATTGATAACCTATTTTATCATTTCATAAGGGCATGATGGTTCTTGAAGGTTGACCTCAGGATAGACTATCACCATTCATGAGTAAAGGACAAGGATATACCCAAGATGGGATTTCGATGTTGCTAAGGTCACTATGAGTACTCGGTGATGCAATTTGGCATGATAAACATCTGATCAGTGTTCATGGGACTCATGAACAAGATCTTTTATCCTTTCTCAGACTAGTTTTTGGTATTATTCATTAGTGATATCCTTGTGTAATTAGTATCTGAGAAGGATTACATGAGACACGTTAGAATGGTTCTGGAAACATTCAAAGATCACCTGATTTATGGGAAACTCTCAATGATCCAGTTCTAGATTCAAATTGTATGCTTTATGGGACATTTTATCTCAACAGATAGAGTAGAAGTGGACCCGGCAAAGGTCAAGGTAGAGTTTTTTTGGGAGAAACCCAAGATATTGATAGAGATACATAGATTCCTTAGGATGGTGGGATTTTACCAGAGTTTCATACCTGATTTCTCTAGGATATCAGAACCCATGTTTTTAAAAAAGGTTGGGGCTGAAGCCTCAATTTATTATTTAAAGAAAATACCTCTTTAGATTGGGTAGAGGGAGACCCATTACATAGCCCGAAGGCCCAAGGCCAAGTTTCATGAATACAAGGCTTGAAATCCCTTTTCTTTTCCCAAAGGACCCCTTAGTGAATAGTACTGCTATAGTACCCACAATGCTACTATGCCTGCTACAGTGCAACCGCCGCTACAATACCTGGTCTAGGATATCAGAACCCATGAAAAATTTGGCATAAAATGGGAATCCTTTCATGTGTAAAGAGATGTTACAACAGGATTTTCAATAAGTGAGGTGGATTTTGATATAAATTCCCATGTTGAGCTTTCTAGAGTAGTGCGTCGAGTACGTACTATTTTGTGATTCGAGAACCATTCTAGGTTGTGTTCTAATTCCTAGGAAGGTGGTGATTTCTTATTGTTCATGTTAGTTTAGACTACATGAGAAAAAATACACAACCTAAAATCTTGAGTTAGTAGTGGTAGTCTTCACACTAAATAAGTGGCGACACTACCAGATGGATGAGTGGGTAATATTCTATACTAATCACAAGATTCTCAAGTACATATTGACTCAGAAGAATTTTAACTTTATACCGAGTAGATGGATAGAGTTCCTCTATGATTATGAATTTGATATTTTCTATACTCCTAGGATAGTAAACGTAGTAGTAGATTCTCTCAGTAAGAGATTTTGTTCATAGTTAATGAGTGAGGCATTGGATGATTTGGCCTTGTAACAATTATCCTATATGTATGGAGATTGAGTATCTTACCTCTAGTAAATGGATACCACCCCTCCATTATTGCAGTGAGTCAGGGAAACATAAATTATGGATACTTCATGTGAGTCCCTATATACTCAAATATCCCCTGATCATGCTTCTGATGGATTTTATAAAGTTGGGGAGCATGTCATTCTTTTAAGAGGGCGCATTATGGTACCAATGACATTGTAAGAAGAGGTTCTGATATAGTTTTATACATCTACTTTGGTGGTAGATATAGGTTTGTAAAAGATATACCAAGACCTCCAACTTTAGTTTTGGTCGATAGGGATAAGGAATAGAGCTGTAGAGTTTGTCTCTTGATGCCTTACTTTTCAGAAACTGAAGGATGAGCACCAAGTTATAGCGGGTTTGGATCAAACCCTTGAGGTATCAGAGTGCAAGTGGGATGTGATATCCATGGGATTTGTAAAAAACTTAATACATACGTCTAGATGACACAATTCCTTCATGGTGATCATAGACAGACTCACCATGTCAGTCCACTTATTATCTATTCAAAATTAGAATTTTGTGGGGAGATTGGGAAACCTCTATGTGTAGTATATAACCCAACTCCATGGATTTTAATCCATGGTAATTTATGATTGTGATTATAGCTTCACATACTGGTTATTTAAGTGATTTCATGAGGCATTTGGGACTTAGATATGCTTGAGAACAGTATCCCCCCCCAAACCGATGGCCAAACAGAGCGTACGATTTGGATTTTGGAGTACATGTAGTGATCTTTCATGTTGGACTATTGTTGTACTTGGGAGGATCACCTTCCAATGGTGGAGTTTTTGTAAAACAAAAAAACCATTACACCATGACTAGACACCATTTGTGACATTGTATAGGCGACACTGTAGGTTACCCATTTAACAGACTGACCTAGGAGAGTCGGTACTAATGGTACAAGAGTTGATGTGAAATACTCCAGAAATGGTGTATATCATCCAAGAGTGGATGAGGATAGAAAGAATCCATCATAAGTCTTATATGGATAAAAGATAAAGGCTTTTTGAGTTCTAGGAGGGATACCATGTGTTCCCATAGGTTTCACCTCAACATCGATTATAGAGGTTTTTTCAGGGTGGAAAGCTATCTCTGATATTCATTGTCCCTTTCCTAATACTGTGTATAGTTGGTGAGGTGGAATACCACTTAGCTCAACCACCAAAGTTATATTGGGTACACCATTATTCCATGCATCACAACTGAGGAGGTACGTGCTTGGCCCATTGAACGTTATCAACTAGGGGGATCTGGACATCGAGGATAGAGATAACTTGGCTGAGTATTCAGTAAAGATTGAGGATCTATAGGAGATGACCCATCAAGAGTGATCAAATCCTTTAGTGTATGTCTAATAGAAACACATGAATCTTCATGAGATCACATGGGAGCGAGAGGCTTAGATTTATGCTCGACACTCACATCTCTTTATATAGACCTTAGTTTGGAATTTTGGTATGTAAATCCCTAAGATAGGGAGTATTTAATGATGTGGGTTTTTCATTTTTTATTTTTGGATATTTTATTGAATATTATTGAGACCAGGCATTGAAATGGCATGCGATTATAAGACCCAGTGTTCCTGGAATAAATGTTTAAAATATAATAACTATATTAATTAGTTCATACAGATTTTTTGAAAAAGTTAAATAAATTCTAAAAGGGGGATCATATTAGAAGTAAGAGGGAACTGTTGAGTTCATAACATGGGTTTTACCCTAGGTGTGAAATAACTGTGGTTGGTATGGGGAATTTCTAGAAAATTCATTATTTCTATATAAGTAATAAAATAATCAAATAAATTATTTTAATTTTTTCCATGATGCAGTGAATGGAGAGTCTTTAAGTATATTTTTATTATGTAATTATAGGTTTAGCCTCAAAATCCTAAAGTCAATGGAGATCCCTTGGAGAGAGTTTTGGTCGATCTCTCTCAAAAAAATGACAGTCAGATTATAGATCAGTGATCGACAAGAAAAAATATTTGGGACCTCCATAATGATAATGATGCGAAATCATTCTTCATTTGAGAACAATCCACATTGAGGTTGGAAATTTCTTAATTTTATTTATTTACCCATTATTAATTTATATGATTATCATATATCAATAAACCAATATATCGATCTATATATCAGTCACCATCAGGATGGGTTCTATTATGGGGATTTTTATTGGGAGTATTTCTTTGTGATTAAATTGTTATCTCTTCATTCATTATTCTAAAAAAAGGAATTGGGTTCAACAAGAACATATAACAAGGTTAGTTCCTCATTATTATTATTGTTTTTTTCTACCTTGATTCTTCATTCATCAAAACTTTTCTTTGTTTGGCCCATGGTTTAATGTATATCATAAATTCAAAGGCTACACACCTGATTCTTGGTGCAAAAGATCAAAATTGCATATCCAAGCTCAACACAACATGATAGTGGTGTGACAATAGAGTCATAAGTGGATCGATTGACGCAGGTACCCATTTTTCATGTTCTCCAACACATTATGAAGAACGATATACAAATCCATTTTCACAAAGAATTGAAGGGGATGAAACATTTTAATTGATAATGGAGTGACTCATACGGACATGGTTAATGATTTTATAGTAAGGAGGTTTCAAGATCAAAGTTCATAGTATAGGCCAATGATGTGTGAACTATATATGGGAATTTGAAAAATTTAGCACTTCACAAAGTGTAAGTCAGAGTGACACATAGTGTGGGCCTCTATAAGTGGAAGATTGGGTTCTAGGAAAGAGAAAAGTATCACATGGCATGTGACCTTGTCACACAGCATGTGGTCCCCTTTGTTGAGCTTGGACTTTATGTCAGAGGGTACATGGACACGGGCTGGAGTACAAGGGAATAGGAACACTGTGTACTCCCACACAAACACAGCTAGGTCGGGCATACATGGGCTAAGCCATATAGTATGATACATGGTGAAGTAAATAGGTAGCATCACATCATGTACTTTCACACAGACATGTACATGGTCCATTTACATGGGCAATACCTAACGTCAAAGGGACATGGTGTGTAACCCAATTACATGTTGTGTGCTTGTAAGATATTGTCTTGGTACCTTGTAATCGATATCATAGATAAGTTTAATTTGGGTGTGCTCCTTATATCCATTCCATGAGGGTTAGTATGGAATCGTTTCCTACACATAGAAAAGTAATCCCTTCAGCATTACTTCTTGGATGGAGTTGTTGATATCACTCCTTGAGGACCAAAGTGAAATCCTTTATCCATATTCATTTTCTAGGTGGAGTTTCAAGTATCTTAGTGAAAAACACTACTTGAGAATTGATTCTTAACATAGTAGATTAATCCAAATTCAGTTATTGGTATACCTAATGAACTTCAGTGTGATCCTAATCTATTTATAGTATCTCTTCATACTTTCAACATGAACTTACAATAGAGGTACCAGATGAGTACCACCTCTCGGATGGATGTCATCAGTGCTATCAGACTCATGGAGTGTGTTCTCCAGAACGAGTGCTATATGGAACCTTTGAGCTGGAATCCTAGAATAGAATTATGGTTGTGCCTAACCTCTAGACAGTGTGTCTTTTTTGAGTATATTTGAATATTCTTTATGTATGTGCTATATAAATATACTTGTTTAGATATGATTATTTTTACTATGTTGTGTGCTTTTTGATTTCAGGGCGTCCTACAGAGTATTTTTATACTCTCCCCTACAAGGTATTTTCCCACACATGTTGTGTCCTATAAAGATGATTGACCTTTGGAAAAAATTCCTAGATGGACCAAGACAAGACAATGCATTGTGATACTGGACTGACAGAGGTGTGTTCCTCTGGTATCTTGAAAGCAGTCCCTAATTTTACTTTCTGGTTGGAATTCATTTCAAACTCCATGGTGGTCTTGAATCTGGGCCGTTTACTTTCCTTTACTTCTTTTTCAACTCTATATGTGGGATTTAGATGTATGCATGCATGTTTTTTCAGTTGTTTTTACATTTTAGCATTCTTTGATCTTTGAGATATATACATGTGTACAAGTACTTGGGCTATAGCCTCCCATGTTACTGATATGCCTACTCGGTATTAGTCATTATCCTCTAGCCTATTGTAGGTCATCTTGGGGAGTCATGGTGAGGGCCCCATTAGGATGGGTCGTGAAATTAACAACACTCTCTAACTGAGTTAAAGCGCGTTCAAGTTTGGGTTGGTTTAACCACCTATATGAATGACGCTATAAAACTCAATTATAAAAGACTATGGGAACGTGAAATAAAATATTATTATAATCTAATAAGAAAATAATTATTGTTATTTGGTTTGGGAAATATCATTTTAATTATTTAACTTATTATTAAAGTACAATTTTTATTCACTAAAATTACAGAAATAAGTCGTTATCAACTCAGTTTTCACATAACATAACCAAAAAACATAAGGAAGGAAATAATAAAATTTAAATCAATATAAGTATATCCTTTGTTTCTTATCATACTTAAACCCTATTAAAAACATTTAAAATCATGGTATGATATCCAAAATCACAATAAGGTTTATAAAAAGACGAAATAAACCTGTTAATCCATTTTAAACATTGATATCATAAAATATATTTTTCCTCTAAAAAAATAAACTTTGAACTTAAATAATTGTTTACCTAAATATGAAATCATCTTTACAACCCATGTTTTTTCATAAAACACTTTATAAGAAAAAAATAAAGGAAAATCATAATAATGAAGGTATCATAGAAAACATGAGAAACCTGGAAGAACATTTTCTTAAAACATATCTTTTTAACCTAAAATGTAATAATCATTCCTCTAAAATAAAATATCATTATCTTAACTTTTGAAATAAAACAATTTCCATGAAAACTCATTATAAATCATAGAAAAGTCATATAGGTGAATTGGGAAATCATCTTCATAGAATCCATACAATTTTGATAACCATTATGGACAAATTTCAACATAATTATATATAGGAAATAATCATTACAAAATACTTTTTAGAGATATTATGAAATCTTTATTTTTTTTAAATAACTTTACATTACATTGTTGATATATAGGATGGTTTAAAGTTTAGTTTCTTGTAAATAAATCTCATAACACATGAAAACATAAAACAATATGCTAATACACTTGAAAGTATTCATAATAGAATTATCCAAATTATATTTATTGTATATTATAACTTGGGGACATATATCAAAGTAAAGGGTGAGAATAAGGCCAAGTAAGGGAAATCAAGGGAAATAGTTTACATGTGATCTTCAGAAATATCAATAAGAACATGAGGGAAATAATAAAGTCATGAGAAAAGGAAATAGGGGAATATCATAATAAAAACAACTTGAATAATAAAAGGTAAATTTGGATACAAATTAAATGATGCATTCATAAGAATATCACCAAGGCTTATTACCAAGGTGTCATAAAAATTATAAAGGTTATTCACCAAGGTATCATAAAACATGTCATCTATAGAGATTAAATTTATTACCCAATAAATCTGATTGATGTCAGGGTGAACCCTTCAAATGTATTAATTTTAATGTTATACAGATATATCAAAATAAAACATTTTATTAATAACCCATGGAGAATAAAATAATGGGTTTCATATAAATATCCTAGCTTCTTAAATAGTGATTAAAGAAAATATATTTCTGTCATTTACAACCCACTAAAAGTGAATGTGGGTTTTATGTATGTAAATTATATAACAAAATATATCATTTTTATATATTGGTTAATAACCTAGTAAAAATAAAGAGGTTTGGGTATTCACATAAATAAAATAAAAGCGAATTTTTTGAGAAAAAGAGAAAATTTGAGAATTAAAATCGGTAACATAAAGGATATAAAATAGGGTTTTAAAAAGTGTAAATTGAGGGAGGAAAAGGGGATCCCACACATAAAATAATCTTAATAAAGTAATGGGATAGAATAAAATTTAGAAAATAACATAGTTTTATAATTTCAAATACATTCTACATAAAAAGGGAGCTTTAAATAAAAAGAGAAGTTGAGATTTCCTTTACATTGAAGAGTAACTACTAAAACACTAATATTGGGAACATGTGGGATTGAGGAAACCTTGGGAGGAAAAAAATCAGATATTTGAGGAGAATTAAATGGTAGTGAAAGTAAATGGGAAAATGTGTGGGTATTTATAGAAAAAATGAATGATTGGTTTATTAATCTTCTTAGACACCTAAGTAGGAGTAATTGTAAAACAATGGGCTTGCCCTTGGTATTTTCCCATGGTATGAGACACTTGGAACACCTATTTTGTTATTGTAATCAAATATATTCTAACAAAATTTTATATTTCTTATTACATCACTATAACTTAATTATGAATTCATTAGACTTACTGAAAAACTCAAATTGTATGTTTACTATTCACAAAAAATAAAGCATTTTATAAAATTATCCCAAATTTACCCTAACCTAATTTCAATTTCATGATTTAAAAAATGATATTTATTTTTTAATAATAATTATCTAAATATTAGAGTTTTAACTTTTAAATATAAAAATCCTTATTTATTAAAAATAATAGCGGGAAAAAAGTGCATAGTGAAATTTCTTACACTTGAAAAAAAATAAAAACAAATTATCATTTATATTTAAATAGGAGTTTTTTAATCATACTATTTCATTAAAATAATATTATTTATAATACCTTAGTTTATTATAATAATTTTTATCTTTTCTAAAAAGTAAATTTTTAGTTTGAAAAAAAAATTGATCAAATTCCATATCAATTTTATCAAGAAAAAATATTCTTAAAACAGAAATGATGGAATGGAAATTTTATTTATAAAAATGGATTACACTTTAAATAAATATGGCCTCAACACAAAACCTCTTATAACACCCGCATACGACCTAAGGGTGAGATGTGCGATAGTGATAGACTCATGGGGCAGTGCGACTAAATTCACCCAAGTGGTTATTTATACTAACTTAAACTTCTCCCATAAAGGATTTTGTTCAAGCTTCACTTGTTGAAGCTAGAATTGGTCTTGTTAAAGAGATAGGCCTAGTGATGCTACCCCCCCCCCCAAGTTCTAACAAATGGGATTCGTACAACACAACTCTAGTAGTTGAGTTCATCATTTCTCCTTTTTGCAATAATTATCCTTTTTCATTTATACTTATAAGCACTAATTATAACATTAAAGTTATTAAAAAGAGTATAGTTTACAATACTCATATTGAAAAATGGTCATAATTGACCAGTGTTCATATAACATTGAAACCTGATGGTCACATTTCAATTTATACTCACTTTATTATTAATGAGATATAGTTTTGTTATAAATAATATAATATAACACAAATTTTACGGAAACAATTATCATTCAAAAAGTCTAGGTCGTTACAATTATACTTGGATAACCCAATCATAAACAATTTACAAGGACCATAAAATTCATAAAACAAATAGAATCTTTCATAATCATAAAATATCCTTTTGAATCCATAAGTAAAACATTTTTGGAAATTGATATATCCTTTTACTTTAAAACCAATTTTTCAAAACAAAGTTACCCAGAACAAAGGGAAATGGGGTTTTTATTTGAATAAAAAATTGAAGATTATAAGTCAAAATATAAAATAATTGTGTTGGTGGCAGTAAAAGTCATCAATTCCATATAGGTTAAAATAGAATATACCTTTTTCTATTGGTAATGAAATTCAAATCATTCCATATAAAATATGTATAAATATTTATTTTGAAATATTTTGAATGAAATTAAAAAGAGGATTAAAAAAACTATATAGTTAATTTAAGTCCATATAAATAAATATAAAAATTAATTTTAAGAATATGGACATGGAAGGAAAATATTTTAAAAATAAATCTTTAGAATATTTAAAATAAGTTTTTTAAAGTAAAGGGTCCCTTACTTCAAGTCTGAATCATAAAATACATTATTTATCTTATTTAATAATAAAACATTTATAATTATTTAATTTTATAAGAACAATTTTCAATTTTATAATTTATTTCATTTTATTTATTACCATGTGACAATCAATTACTTAATTAATTAAGTTCACGTTGGATGTTTTGATGATATTTAGATCGTATGTCCAAAATGACTTTGGTTGGTTGACAATGGTCAAAGTTATCATCATTCCATAATATTCATAATAATAATCATTAAATTATTACTATTATACATTAATTATACATTTTACACTAACCATGAAATATGGTTATGAAAAAATGTACTACATTACAATCATGGAGACGGTATGATATAAAAACGGATAAGTAACGTTTCTAGTTTAAAATGAACATGATAAAAAGAAGGTTTGTATTATTTTATACTCCAAAAATTATTATTATATTATAAATATCATATAATTTATTTAAATAAACTTATATATATAATCCATGTGAAGTGGTTATGAAAAATGAATCACTTCGCTTTGGGGAGGGGGTAATCCACGCGTACGCATGAACGAGATTGTCATTCTTCAATTGATGTAAGGGTAAGAAATAGATAATATATTATATTTATATAATGATAAATATGTCATGAATATAAGTTATATATATTAAATCCAATATTGTATCCATCTATTATAATTAATTATGGAAAATGAATTTCATCGATTCAGATGACGGTAGTCCTCCATACACACAGACTATGGTTTCGTTTCCCATTTGATAAAATAGAAAATGGATGTATTTTATTATATTAACATAAAAACATATAAATATTTTTAAGATACCTTTTTTATTATTTAATAATGTTTTAAGAATATTTTAAGGATTTATAATAATAAATAAAACAAAAACATTTGGTTAAAATCTATACCTCTTCTTCATACAATGTCCTTTACTTTAAACATCAATCTATATAAGTTCAATATTATTCAAAAAATAAGACATATATTACTTTTACAGGGATCTTATAAAGTTATTTTTATAGGTATTGTCTAATGTAGAGTTCTAAAATTGTTTGAAGAAGATAAGAGAATAGGTTCCCTTCGAAAAGTGAGGAGAGGGGCAATTTTGGAATTTCTCAAAATATTAAAACAATATAAATTAATATTAATTTTAAAGTGACTCTAAATTTACATAATTATAGTATAGGGTTATTATTTTTATAATTCATCTAATCCATTAAAGTTTTTAAAACTTTAGGTGATTTTTTCAACCTTATTTCATTGTTTAAACCCTCGTTAACCCTTTAAACAATTACAATGATATCAATATGTTTTACTCTTTAGGGGTTAGAAAAGTTTCTATAAAAGGAAAATTGATCCAAAAATATACCATGGTTTATAATTTAAATAATAAATCATTATATTGGAAAAACTAATATTTTTATGATTTTTAAATCATTGAAGAAAATATTGTTTATTACAAAATATCATTAATGTGATGTTTGGAAATACATGAAATATTATAAACTAATATGTTTCTAACTCATAAAAAATGGTTCAAAAATAACCTTTATTATACTATAGTTATTATATTGTCTTAATATAATCATCAATTCAAATTTTAAAGTTTTATATGTAATTTAAAACTTATATATTGGTTTAACCCCTTGGTTAACCAATTTTGGCCTTAACCATGATAATGATTTTTTAATATTATAGGGATAAAAAATTACTTATAATATGAAACTTAAATGATGAATATCTAATTTCTAATATTTTATACCATTTTTAATCCTTATTTTCTTCTTAAAATAATTTTCTTGTTTTAAAATAATCTAATAAAATATTATTTTACATAAAATATCATTAATGTAATTTTGACTATATTAATTTAGTTTAACTTGAAATTTTGTGTGAATATAGACATTTAACCCAACAATAATATGGTATATTGATGTATAAAATTTTTAAGACACCATAAAAAACCCACACAATATTAATTTTCAAGATTTTAATATCATTTACTTGATTTTTCAACTAGTTACACGAGCATTATGTTAGGGTTGTGTAAACATTTAAAGTAATTATTTTATCACTAAAAAATTTCCTTGATAACAAAAAAAATAATCTATACTTAAAATAACCATTTATAACTAATCATAAGTTTTTTTATCCATTTCAAAAAATATTAATAATATTAAAATCAAGAGTGGGACATTTTTTTCTATATAATTTACTAAAACAATTATGAAGGTCAAAATCAATAAAAATGAAAACAAAATTTCATATTTTAAAATTTTTTATGATTTTGGATAAAATTTAGTCAACTAATGAAGTTAAGTTAAGTTTTTTGAATTAATTTTAAGCCTTGTCACATTAGTTTTAACTAAAATTAACCCATTTTACCTTATCATGGAAACAAACATTACAATGGTTATTATTCATATTAACGAAAAATTAAGTTGAACTTATTACCTATTATTAAATATATATATTACAAATATAGAATACAAATTTAAATTAAATCCATATAATTATAATAATTTAATTTAAAACTAATTCCATAAAAATATTAAAAGGCAAATTTCCATAAAAATGAATTTCTAAGTATAAAAGTGTTTTTATACCAGATTCAAGTATAATGTTGATTCTAAGAAAATTTATTGGATTATATTTATTAAAAGGGAAATAATTAAATTTTAAAACTAATCCAAAAGTATAATCTTAGTTTTTAAGGTCTTGAAAATAAAAAGACAGTTTTCAATAAAAACCAATACTTCTCATTATTCACTAAAAAATCAATTTTTTCCTAAAAATCCAAAAAATTCACCATATATTAATTTTGATATAATGATTTAAACAACTATATAATTTTTCCTAAAAAATTAAAAAATTTATATAAAATAATTATATTATTTTCCCTCAAAAAATAATAAAATTATTTTTGAAGAAAATATATTTTTTGAAGCTTAAAATGACTTTACTAAAAATTGAGGGCTTATTTCCTAAGAATTAATCAATACACCAGTATTTATTAGTTTCTCTGTATATATTTTATAATGTGTTAAATCTTATACATACACTCCAATTTAATGGATAGGTTATAACTGTAGCATTTAAATATTAATATTATATTGTTCCTTTAAGCTTGGCGTTGCGTGTTGTATATGATAAAAAATAGCATTCTTTTAAAATATAATGATATTACATTATACCCTATTCAATAAATAGGTCCCTTTTAATTTTAATTAAGATCACAAATCACATGTTTGACATTTGAAAATATGATTGTTGAAGTCCTACATCATAAAAAGTGTTAATAAAACTTCATCTTGAAAAAAGAGATATCCAAATATTGAGTTTATTTCTAACCATTTGGTTAAAATATCACTCATTATTATGTATCATAACTCCTATAATGCAATTAATTTTCTTATATGGTTCATATCCGTCCTTATACTGATATATGATCAAAATTTATCTTGAAATATAAAATGGGATTTCTATATTTTGTTGATTACTATGGATTCTATATCACGATAACCAATAAATTTTAAAAATAACATTGAATTTATCCAAAATATGGATAATAATTCTTTCATGAATCATATTACATAAAAATTAAATTTGAATATTACAAAAATAGAAGATAATATAAAATCATTAAGGTGTTTATTTGATTCTCTTAGAAATCATCCTGGGCCTATTTGGGTGGGTAAAACTAGGTTTTAATTAAATATCCTCAAATCTAGAGTAGTGGTGAGTGTGGTGTTTACCATTACTACTAATAACCTAATTTTATTAATAGGTGTATCATAGGATTTCCCTAGTTTCCTTGGTTTAGGAGTTCGATGATGTTTAATATCCTCCTTATCTATTGAGTTAGGGAATCATTTTACATATTGTCCTTGGGTTCTTCTTCCCACATTTTGGTGGGGTGGGAAGTTGAATATTCTTTCCTTTATCATCTTTGTCACCTGATCTTCTATGAAACTTGATAATTCACTTATTTGGAAAATTTGGATATTTATACGGATTCAAGTTATTTATCTTAGCTTAAGATATCTGGGTGAGCATCACCATAAGGTTTTCCAAGCCAGCATCTACACCGATTGTTTACTATTTAATAAATTGTCCATAATTTCTATTATTGAATTGGTTTCCTGTTTCTCCATCCATTTCTAAAACCAAAAATTTAATTATGAGTGATAAATATTTATATAATAAGTTAATTATCAAAAACTCAACCTAGAAATGTGTTACTCTTTGAAACATGACATTATCTTTTAGATCAATGTAAATTACTATTGGTTCAGTTTAGGTTTACGTGGATTTATTTCTCACATATATTTCCTAATTGTTTAAAATAAAAAAATTCATCACAAGGATTGTAATTTTAATGTGATTAACCAAATAATATACCTTATGAGTTTCAAAACATGTTCCTGGAAAGGTCTCATTCAACATACACTAGAATAATGGTCAAGATATACTCAACCAATTATTTTTAGGGTAATTATCCAAAGACAAATATTTACTAAAACAATATACACATGTAGTATCTAGACATGGTAGTATCTCTAGGTAAACCTTATAATCTCTATATATCCAAAATTTTGAGATGTTATTCTACACTTAGGATTTTTTCATATACTTTTCTTCATGGATTTCATGAAATTTCTATAAACTATTCCCTAAAATAGAAAAACTAATATCCAAAATCACTAAACCCTTATCTGATACCAACAATAGTAATCCATAATAAATGTAACATAAATAATATATTAATCTCATGGTTTAGATAATAAATCTCTAAAACAGTTACAAATACTAAGTATCGAAAGGTTTTGTGTCATGAAAATTAGAAACATAAACATTTTATGTTACTACACTTATGAAAATTTCTATATTGACATGCCCTTATGGACCCTTTACTACATATCTCACATGATAAAATCATATTTATAACCTAATTATTAGAAACAAAAGAAATAGGTGAGATTAGATGGTCATTAAAATTGTTACTTTTTTTTATAAAATAAGAATAATATTTATACTGGAAGAAGATTGTATTTTTTTCATTTTCTAAAATTTGATAAAACAAAATGAGATGATGGTTTTTAAAACATATTAGAAGGTTTAATAGACTTAATTATTCCTATTCACTTATTTTTTAACAATTATCCTTAAAATTAAAATCCCAAAATTTTTTAACTTAAAAACCCTATAAAACTTTACCTCAACCACAAAAATGAAATTAATTAAGCCATATGCAAGATTCAAAACATGAAATTATAGAACCCTAATTTGATGGTCATTCAAAGGAAAGATTATTTTTAGAGGTGAATTAGAGATAATATCCATATTTTATGTTTGAATAATTAATTTTAGGGATTATATTTCAACCCTATAAATTGATCTCATAATTTTTTTATGGATTAATATTGTGCTCTCAGAATTAGAACGTTATTCAACCTCACATGATTTATGTTAATTGTTTAATTGTGTGATTTTTTTACATTAAGTTAAAAAAATAAATTCAAGTATCATGTTAATTTAATTTCGTTAGATCATTTATTCAAAAAAAAGTGAACAAGGTAGTAATTTGATCAATTACTAATAAAAACTACTCTTCTATGGGCAGTGTAGTCATCATAGAAACATATGTCATGTGCAATGGAAAAGAAAGGTTATAACCAAATATTGTTTATACTCCTAATTACTAGAATAAATAATATTAGAAGATAAAAAAATGATGTAAAATAGGTGAAACATAATATAAACTATGATTTTTCTATGAAAACAAAAACATATAAACGTGAAGAAGAAGAAGAAGAAAAAGAATGATTTGTTGTAGGGAACATTAATTCAAGCAAAACAACTCTTGAAATTCTTGGATAAATAGTGTGATACGACTTCCCCTATACACTAAATACTGTAATTCATGAAAACCCACCTCAAATAGAGAAATCTATGCATTTATAAAGGGGAGGATGGGCTAGGGTTATGAGAGGTTACAAGTGTGAATGGGGAAATACATCCTAATATTTTAATCCAAATTTCACTAAATTTTTGACCTTGAATATGCATGAAAAATATACTTTTATATAAGGTTAATGTTTTAGGAATTTATTCCTCTATATACTTCCCAATTTTTATCCCAATCCAATCCAAAATATAGAATATATATACCAAATGTTAAGGAGGTGTCCAATTTGACGACTCTAGTCTATCTTTGATTTCATGCCATATTTACTCTAATAAAATTAAATATCCATCTCAGACGGTCTTAATGAAATTTTTATCCCACTTATTAAATAATTATTTTATGAAATTTTAGTTTAAAATAATTCAAAAAACAATATTTATGGCCAAAATACTATTATGATATTTAAATTGTTAAAACTGTAATTTCCATAAAATTTTGAAAATGAATGATCTAATCTCAAATAATACATAAATAAACATATTTTACACAGTGTGTGTAAATTATGTCATTTAATAACAATAAAAGTTTCAAAAAAATGTATTTTATCATCTCTCCCACACTTACCATATAAAACCCTTGTGAATAGTCACATGTTGTGTATTCCATAAAATTGTGGCAAGATAGGCATGTTGACATTTCCCAATACATAGTAGAAATATAGAAAACACGAGAATATATTTATTCAGTCAATCAAAATAAATTTTAAATTCATTATCTCAGAAATTATATCCAAACACAATCTAGTGATATTAATGACCCTAGTCATAGCCAAACAATTAAAAGGTCTACAATGTCATTAATTCATTATGTGTGTGTATTCCAACCATTTCCAAATCATATATACACCCTTTATTCCATAAATATAGATTAATTAAAACATTTCTTCACACTTGGTTCAATTCCACTAAACATGTTCTATATTTATTTGCAATCAAATTTTAAGAACCTCTCACTTAATCATTCCCAAAAGTCAAATCTTAAGCTCCAAACCTATATATCTCTATATGTCATACATTTCATCACTATTATTTTTATTAAGATAATTTATAATTTTGTGTGTGTCTGTTTTTTTTTTAATTTTATAAGGCATACAAATGAATCAACCGTTGATTTAAGCTGAAAATAATTACCTAACTTTACTATACATTTAATTGTGTATTAAAAATATCACAATTCATGGTTTTGTATAATGTATTTATGAAAATTTATGACACAATTAACCATAAACAAATATCAAAAATAATGGTTTCAAAATCTAAAAGGTTTTATAAGGAAAAATCAAATCATATAATTACATAATTATATTTTTATAAAAATGATCCCTTAATGATGAAATATTTCTCATGATTATCATGATAAAAATGAATTTTCAAAAATTAAACATGATTTCCCATATGTTATAAATGTAAATAATAATCTTGAATTATTTTTTTTAGTTTTTCAAAACAAAAAACACGCATGAAATACAAAAAATATATAATTCTAAAGAAGTTTTCCAAAATCGTTATCCCCTCCCCCATACTTAAAATATTACATTGGCCTAAATGGGAACCTATGAGATGATATATGAACTTGAAATTTAGAATTTTAAGTATGAAAAATAACATAAAAGTGAAAGGTTTAGGGAAATCCGTATATTCTTAATTGATGATGGGGTCTTATAGTGTGATAACATCAACTATATATATAAGAAGTCCTTCAATATATTGATTCAATCATTTTATATTGACTGTAAATTTCATTATCATAGACTCTTTTGGGATCTTCACTACACCATAATGAAACTCATTAGATAAAACATAAGGGCCTAAACATATATAATTCAATATACCAAGCATCATCTTTAGTCATGAACTATGGAGAAGGAATTAATATCCCTCATGAAACACCCTTTTTGGATCATATTTCATGGGATTATTTTTTCCAATCTGTTTAGATGATTTAGTTCTCATATGATTATATAAAAAACTATTCAATATCTTGATGTTTTTCTTCTTTTAAAATCATCCTTGGGCTAAATCCATGTTGCATTTCTTTACCTCCAACAATGATCAATGTTCAACCTTTACGGGGAGATGGAAAGCCTTACCAAATCCAATCCTATATGGGGACATACTGATGAGAGACTTATACTTAGTCCTATAATATCATAGTGAACCATCCAAGTTATTATTTTAATAATTTATATTTTGATACACTACTTTCTAAAATATTTTCTTAAACTTATGATTTGAGACTTTAACCAAATCATTTTTTTAGGATAGTAAGTAGTCGTTGTTTTGTGTGTCTCCCAATAATTCTGAAGGATAAGTTCCAAATTATGGTTTAAGAAGTGTGAACCTTGATTAATGATGATCTCCTTTATTATTTGAAACCTATTAAAAATATGATCCCTAACAAAATCAACTATAATTAATAATCATTAGTCTTGGGGTCCTTGGACTCCACCCATTTTGTAACCTAATATACATCAACTAGAATGTGAAAAATAAAATAAACATGGAAAAGACCCCATAAAATCAATTACTCATACATAAAAAATGTCACAGAATAATATGGTTTTTTGACGCATCTCAGGTATCCTTGAAATATTTTCTGTGTGTTGGAAATTTTACCTTGATGTACAAAACACATGACATCATGGAATTGACTAGGATAATATAATAAATATTATAAGAAATTCCTAAACAACCTTGGGGTTCCAAATTGTCCACAACATGAAATTGTATGATAAAAATTTATAATTCACTCAAAATCATGATAAAAACACACCTCTTAATAACTTGATAACTACACATGTTCTTAAGGTAGGGATTATCCAACACATAAAACTAGTACCACTCTTCAATTTTTTGGACTAAATGTTTCTTTAAATTTTAAAAAAATTCACATGAGATAAGGAAGTTTACTAAATTATCATATCAAATATTTTACCTTATAGTATATAAAATGATCATTGGGAAATTTTTTCTAATGTGTTATTGAGTCAAAGGTATTATCCTCTAATATGTGAGTGTTCTTACTCATGCACTCTTCCACCGTGTTTTTGGAACCCTTTTTAGTGATTTATAACATTATTGAATTATTGAATAATAATCATCCAATGGATTAGTCTAGGTTTTTCATTTATATTCTTCATGAGGTACCTTAGAACAAAATGGTTAAAAAACATTACTACCATATAGCCCAATAAATAAGACAAAAAATATCAAAAGAAAAATTATAGTAAGAAACCCATTTTTTAGGGTTATATAGTTTTATTAAGATGAATCCAATGTCCTTAAAGGATGTCCAATCACATGTGAAAGTATCTTCATCCTCTATGATAAGACGGCTCCAACTAAAAAGTTATAAGAAACATACATAATCCTGAAAGGAAGATCCCATCATGGGGGTTGAATGATTGGTGGTGTGGTGAGATATTTCTTTAGATCATAAAAGGAATCCCTACAAGAATCGTCAAACACCAAATATGAATCATTTTAAAGAAATTGTGACAATAGAAGAGAAATATTATAAAAATATCTTATGAAATGTTCATAAAAACTTGAATGTACTAGGGAATATATAACATCACACACACATATAGTATATTGAAATGTGTAAATAATTTCAACATTAGATCTATCAACCTCTCGTCATTGTTTTACGACTCTATTACATGGTATAATTACCTTTTATACCATGAAATAAAATTTCTCAAAATTTAAATCTATCTTTTTCTAAATACAATGATAAAAAACAATACCCAGACTCAAGAGACACTCATCAAATGAGGAACCATAAATAGAAAAATCATCCATAAATACCTCAATTCAAGACTCCGGTATAACCAAAAATATACTCACCATGCATATATGTATGGTACCTATGGAATTACAAAGTCCAAATGGAATCCTTAGGCAATAAAATGTACCGAACAGTCAGTTGAATATCATATTCTCTTAGGCATCTTCTATAATGGGAACTTGAAAATAACTAGAGAATCTATCCAAGAAATAATAGTGTGTACTAACTTTAAGTATTTCAAGAATCTAGTCAATAAATATAATGGGACATGGTTTTTCAAGTGGAATTATTTAGTTTCTTATAATCTATCCATAATTTCCAACTATTTTTTACTCTCAAGGGAACTAAATCATCATTTTAATTTTTTTAAATAGTTAAACTAGTTTTATTTGGTACAAGTTGGATAGGAGTGACCCTCAAAGATTCAGAAAAGGGATAAATAACACCAAATTCAAGTAATTTTTTTCACTTCTTTTTTTTTCAAAAGTTAAAATAGTGTATGGTTAAGTCTCCTATTTCGTTGCCTAACTGGTATTGCACCATCCTCCAAATAAATAATATGCATGAAAATGGATGGGTTAATACCTATTTTTTCTGATGGGATCCACCCAATTTTCTAAATTTTCTCACATAAAATATGTAAAATTATCGTTTCTTATTCATCAAAGATATTATTAGAAATTATTATAGGACAATTTTCTTTATTCATTAGGTTTGAATATTTTAATTTTACTGTAAATAGTTAGATTTCTAGTTTAGGTGGGTTTTTCATTAATTTATATGATGTGGTAACTGATATATGTTAACAATGAATGTTTGCGTATAAATATAAATCATCAAAATCAGTTAATAATGCATCAAATCCATATACAGAATCAACATCCACATCATAATTATAAATTTCATGCTTGGAATTATTAAAATAACCCATATAATAAGAAAACATGTGCCATGACCATGAAAAATAGGGGTGAAATAATTTTTCAACATGAAACTAAAACCAATCCTTAAGACCTCACTAAGAATGGAATAATCCATGTATAGAAAATATTGAAAATCAAAATTTGGGTAGACAATATAAGATAGGTCAGAATTGGAGATAAAGAAAGAAGAATGGTTCTTCAAGGGATACTTCTTAGATTAAGAAATATTAAATAATAAAATATCATATCCAAACTCTACAGAAATTATACCCTTATATATATTAATAATTAACTTATTAGGTTTTATGTATTTCCTTCTAGGAATGATGGGTGCATTGAAACTTACCAGATCATCCTCCATATTGAACACATAAAAGTCCTCTATAAGGATCATATATATCAATTAAACAAGGAAATAATCAAGAAATCTAATTGGTTGTTTTTTATTTATATTTTCTAATTCCACCCCACCCTTGTCAACTTCATCTCACCAACCTATAAGAAAAAGAAAACATAGTGAGGCATGACACTAATGGAGGCACCTAAATCACATAAAGCATCAAAGAAACATAACTCCCCTATAGATTTTTTGGAAAATTTTCTATGGTCCTCACACATTGAAGTCATATATTTGGTAGGTTTCATGAGTTAATAGACATTCATTCCATGTTTGGTCTTCTCATTTCCCTTTATCCATCTTCTATTTGTACATGATTCTTTTAAAAACTCGGAATTCCTTGAAATTTTTATGATTGATTCAAGTAGATATATATTGATCTCAACATGATTTAATGTATCCAAAACCTATTTTTTCAACACAAATTTATCCATATTATTGGTTTTTACAAATACGTTCATAAATAGATGGGGCTTAAGAGGAATATCATCAATCACTTCCTTACCTTTTTATTTCACATTTTCCTAATCATTGGTTGGTCTTAAATGGGGATTATATGGAGATATGGTAAATCTTAATGGAATGATAGGTGCATATTTACCAGTTTTTTACATATCACCTAACAATGTGATGGCACAAATATTCCCCATGGGATTTAGAGTGGGTTTGGAAGGAATATTTGTGTAGTTATTACATAACAGTTCACGGTGGCCGGTGGTAATATGGATCATTTGTGCCTTTAACTCCCTCAATATTGAAACATGAATTTCTTTTCTCATTCTGTTGATTAATAAAAAAAATAAAAGGGTAATCAGAATTAGAATCTACCTTTGGTCAAGAAATCCCTTGTTTTTATTGAATTTTTGATTCTTGGTATTGAAATCACTTCTAGGGTTATTGAAATACTTATTGTTGAGGAAAAGGAAATTGGAAATTTTGTTGAGAATAAGGACTTTTTTGTTTTCTAGAGACATACCTCTTGTCTGAGTTATGTTCTAGCTCTAGGTTTAATGTTGGTGTGAATGAATCATACATCTTCTGGGGAAGTTGTTTTTGTTTCTAATAATATGGTCTCATAGGTAATATGTTCATGCAATCATATGTCCCTTATAATTATTGTAAATATTATGTTAGGTGGTCTATTTAATTGTAAATTCTACAAGGCCTTGTAAGAGTAGGTAAGGATTTCTTTTGTTCCAAAAACAAATCTCACCATCGTGATTAATTTTTTCATCTAAGTATTAATTTTATGATTTTAAAGAGAAGAAGGTCTTAAATGATATACTCATCTAACATATGGGGTACCTAGATCATAAAATTATAGGGAGGTTTATGCCACATTATTCATCAATACAAGTGAATTTTTCATTTTTTAATTAATAAATGCTTATCATACAGTAATATCATCTTTTCTCTTATCCATATCAATAATGACTTCACAAAAGTACTAAATAAGGAGCTACTCACTAATTTTTTAATGATGGAACCTTTCACACAAATTTTTGAATCTCTCCCAGAACTCACACATTTAATCCCTTTTCGCTTACTTGATCCCTTCAATCTCTTTTTCAATGGTAGGGTCCTTGAATCTAGAAAAAAAATTGACTATAAAAGATTTTTCAAATCATTCCAACATGTTACATCTTGATGTTGTAAATAATACATAAAATATTTTACAAATTTTTCAAGTGATATTGAGAATGCACCTAGTCTAATTTTTTATTTAGATACATTAATTACTTTTAGGATTGAGAAAACCACATTATATTTTTTCAGAAGTTTGTCAGGATCCTCTTCAAATAATCCATAAAATTTTAGATGGAGTATCAATCCATATTTTAATTTAAAATATTTTTCTAGGTTTAGTCATTCAATACAAGTTGGTTAATAGTTAGTTTATTGTGTATCAAATTCTAAAATAGTTATATAAAGTTAATTATTCTTATTTTTATCCATTGGTTCTAGTTTTATGTTTTACTCAAAATTGATTCAAATTTCAAAATTCTCAGAGTGGTGGAATTTCTGGATTATGCAAATTTTGACTCTTCCCATAGACCAAGATTGAAATATTCGAGCATTAAGGATGTGTTCCATATTAGGGTATAGATTAAATAGATCTTCAGGATGTGATCAATATATAAATAAAAAAAATATATTAAATAAAAGAAATAAACCATAATATAAAGATAATAATTTTATTTGTGGTCTCAAAAAAAGAAAAAATGGGAAGGGGGAAAGAATGAAAAATAAAAATATAATAATATAATGAAATAAAAGTAATAAATATAACTAATTAGTTAAAGAAAATATTTTACTCCCTGGAAATGATTCCAATTTGAAAGGAATACTTTTGGGAACTCTCAAATGATGTATAAATATTTTAGTACTTTGGAGAAGAAAAGTGGCTAGCCAAGGATTTTCTTTTAGGTGGATGTTCTTGAAACAAAATATTAATATTATTTTAAAAACAAAATAAAAGAAACTATCTATAAAAAATATGGGGGTTATTTCAAAATATAAGAATAATATATTTTTTGAGAGAAGATTTTATTTTTTAATTTTGACTGATAAAACATAATGAGAATATGTTTATTTATTTTTTTTTTTGAAAACATTTTTGAAGGCATAATAATTTTAACTCTACCTATTCACCAACTTATTAATAATTATCTTTAAAATTAAAATCTAGTTAATTTTGATCACCTTATTTTTTAACCCCCAAACCCTATGATAATTTACCTCAATAATGCATATGAAATAAATTAAACCCTATGATAGCTTCGGAACGTGAAACCATAATTGCCTAATATAATTGTAATTATGAGGAAGGATCATGGTTAGTGGTGAATTTTAGATCATATACATATTTTATATGATGATGAATTTATATTATTCATTTCATTTTGACCCTACAAATTAATCCAGTAATTTTTTTATCGATTAAGGTTTTTCTCTCACAATTCACACATTACCTGACCTTACCCACTTTGTATTAATTATTCAATTTCTTGAATGGATTGTTTTAAGTTAAAAACTCAATTCATAGATAATATTATGTAAATTAAATTATTCCATTTATTCAATATAAAAAAGTGTATATGATCATAATTAAAACTATTACTATGAAAAATTATTCTTTTATTGGTGGTGAAACTATCATAGAAACGCTTTGCATGTGAAAAGATCTCAAAAGGCTATAACCCAAAATTTTTTGTACTACATATTTCCAAAACTTTAAGATAAGAATAAAATAATAAAATTAAATAAAATAAGTGAAACAAAAGAGAAACTATGATGTTTACTATGAGAACACAAACGTTACAATGTGAAGAAGAAAAATAAGGCTTCAATGAAGGAATCCTTTCTTCAGGAATTATCCCTCTTGAAATTCTTAGATAAATGGAGTGAAACCACTTACCATATTCCATAAATATCATAATTCATTTACAAACCCATAAAATTGGGTAAATTCACATTTATAAAGGGGAGGGGGCTAGGTTATAAGAGGTTATAAGTGTGAATGTGGAAATTTTGGCCGCATAGTTTAATCCAAACAGAACTAAATTTTTAACCTCTAAGACTCATAAACCATAATTTTTTCCAAAATTCTGATTTTTTTGAAATTTATTTCTTTATATAATTTCAAAATTTTAATCCAAAATATTCTATAACATATAGTAGATGGTCTAAATTGAGAAATACCATCTAATTTGATGAGTCTAGTCAATATTTGAATTCATAACCCATTTACTCCATTAAAATGAAATATATGGCTCAGATGGTCGAAATTAAGGTATTTATCCCATTGATTGAATAATTATGTTATGAAATTTTATGTTAAAATAATTCAAAAAACAATATTTACGTCCAAAAAACTATAGTGGACTTTAAAGTGTAATAACTATAATTTTCATCAAATTTGAAAATGAATCATCTAATCAAAAATATTTCATAAAAACATATTTAACACAATTTTAATAAATTATGTCATTTATTATCAATAAAATATTCAATGAAAATATGTTTTATTAGTACATTAATTACTTATAGAGTATTATGACCCTCAGATGTGAATAACTTTAACTATTGTTCCCATGTTTAATAATTTTGATATCATTACCCATAATTTGATAAAAAATTAATTATTGGATTATCATATAAGAATAAATAATTTATAAACTATATTGATTTCAAATATTGTTATTTCATTCCAAATATGTTTTGTTTACACTATTTTAAAACTTAATTGATTAAAGATTATTTTAGTAATTTTAGCCAACATAAATGATACTTTGATAAAAAGTTAAATACAAAAAAAATTATGAAACCATATACAAATCATTATTTTTTTATTATAATATAATAATATAATTTTTCATGATACTATATTCATCAATAATATATTTTTATACCATTATTTATGTTGGTGTTTAAACCAACCCAATCTTAAACACACTTTAACTAGATTGGTGAGTATAGTTAAAGAGAAATTTCATTTAACATAAATATCATTATAATAGAAGAATAATGATATTATTTTATTCTTTTATGATATAGAAACATATATTAATATTTTTTATAAATAATTAAAAACTATAAGAAAAATTAAAAAACCAGACTTTATAGAGGCAGTAGTCTACGCACATGCATGATTGACTTTCCTTTGTTCTTCTAAGTGGATGTTAACGAATAAACAAGTTTTGTACCAATAATATAATAAAAATCAGTATAACAATGAAACTAAATTTATAATATTTTTATGGTGATAATATATTTGGAATATTAAGATTAAAAATAATAACATAAGGGGGATATAATACTTACGTCGGACACTTAATTTTTCCTTGGAAGTCCCCTTGAAATTGAAAGGATTAGGCTAACTATGAGTGGCCATGGGATTTTGATAGTGGGATAGGTCTATTTGGAGTGTAATATGGAATATATTTAGGTAATCATTTGTTTGCAATGTTATATAATTAGCTGGTGTATGTTTCCCCTTTTATAAGTAAAGGGAAAGGTGGTTTTGGAAACACCCTTTAATTATTTACTTATATATTCACATTTTTCAATGTAAAAGACTCAAATATTTTTAATATATAGAGGTTTACACATGGTTAGGTTAAAAATTACTCCAATAAACTTATTTGGAAGTTAACCTTGAGTAATATAACTATTTCCCCATTTACTTTTGTTTTTTTTTTGAAAGTGCACATTTACCTATGTAACTTTTCATTTTACCCATGGTAATTAATTAAAAATACCATAATTAAATTTATACTTATCAACTAATTAGATAATTGTAATACTAAATATAAAAATTTATTTTATCAAAATTAAATTTTATATTTAATAAATTTTAGATTCAAAATAAACACACTTAATGCATGAAAATAGTTTTTAGGAAGAAAACATTTAAGCTTAAAAGTTATTTATTAGGTAAAATTATAAGTATTAATAATATTTCTGAAATATATTAATTTATTATAAACCAAAATATAGTTATGTAACTTTTAAATCTAGAATAATATAATTTTTAACAAAATAATTCTTAATTTAATGAAAAGGCCAAAAATAGTTTTTTTTATATATTAAAGTAACTTTTTTTATTTTTTTATAAAAATGTCTAGTATAGGATTTATATATAAAAATAACATTTTAGAATTGATAATTTTCTTCCTTAATTTATAATTTTACTTTTTAACGGTTTTTAAATCTTCTAGTTTATTCTTACAAAGTGATAAAATCATGGTAATTATAATTTTCATAAATCCTATATTTTTTATCAAAAACTCGGCATTTTTAGAAAATTATAAAAACTTCATAACAAGTAAGTTTTAATATTCTAGATTAAAAGATTATGATTATTCTATCTAATTTGATCTTAAAAAATTTTAAAAATTAAGTATTAAATGGAAAAATAAAAAAATATATATAAAAACTAATTTTATTTAAGGTTCCTTTTTTCTAGATTTTATAAAATGATATTCACGAGATTTATAAGTTTACATGGTATTTTTAATTGATTTATTTTAAATTATAAATGTATATTTTTTATATCAAAAAAAATTCACAAACATCTAAGTTATATCAAAGGGACGGTATTAAAAAAAATGGTATTTTATTACTATTTACATAAAAATTATTATTTTAGAAAAATATCTAAAATAATCTCTAAGATAATTTTTTGTGAGGAATTAAAAAATTTATTTTATCAAACAAAAATTCAAAAAATAAATAAATTTAAATTTTTAAAAGTATATATAATATAAAGAAAATTGATTTTGTTGAAAATAAAATTTTTCTATATGAACTCATGTTAGTTATATACCTTCTAAAGGTGATAAAAATTAATGGGTTACTATATTGGTGTTTATTTTAACATTATTAATAATTCCTTATTAATATTTTTTGGTTTTTTACATTATTTGTAACATATGGCATAAATTATTAAACATAATCTGTTTTTTAAAGGATCCAGACTCTCAAGTCATTACACATATGGAATGAATATGATATATATTATCAGTATATATAAAATTATTTTAATTCTACCATTATCTGAAACACTCCATACCATATATAACAGATCTTATTTATGATAAATTTGATAAATTTTATTTTTATATAATTTTAATGACTCGATTTTTTATAATATTTTTATCTTAAATTACACTATGGAATGAAATCATTACAAATTCGTGATCATCTACATTTAAAATTTTATAAAATATTTCGAAAATTGAATTCCACTAAAAGATATTTTTATAGTCATATAAGGATTCTATAAAAAGTCCCATTATAGACTTACAACTCTTTGTTTAAATGTTTACTTTCAAAATTTATAGTATTTTTGTTTTGGATCTAGATTTCTTGAAGGGTTTCGGAGCAGATAAACCTTTTCCCAACATAGTGAAATAAACCACAAAAACCTCTAATATATTTAACTTGGATCATTCATATTCTTTACAATATTTTATGAATATTACTAAGAATTAGCAAAAGGATTCCTTCCTCCTAGGGTATCTAAGGGATACGATGAATCGTTTAATACTTGGGAAGGATCCCTCTTTAATCCATGGTCACATAGAACCTTCGAATTCAATGATGAATATAACAAAATATTTTAATTTATAGTTTCTCACATTATCCAAAAGTATACATATACATGCTTACAGTTAAAAATCATTAAATATCAACCAATGATATACCTTGGGCTTCCAAACATTACACAAACATTCAGCTATCATTGAAACATTTCTAAAATTCTTCAAAACGTTATAAATATTTATAATGTGTGTTTAAATTCCATCATCAATTATTTAATATTTAAAAGAATATTTAAGAAATGTGAAACTCTTTAAACATCATCACATAATGTTTCATCTAAAAATGATAGCTTATATTAAGTGAAACAAGAAATTGGTATGTACACTAGTGAAAAAACTAGAATTAACATATATTTTTTTAATTTTTTATATCTTTTTTTAATCAACATATATAATGGCGATGTAAAAAATAAATTTATGGCATTGGTTCTTTAAAACCCGATGTCAAAAAACAATCGATGCTCGATTTTCAGCATTGGTTATGTGTAAAACCAATGATGAAAATTGATATTCGGTGTTGTTTTTTATGAAAAATAATATTGAAACACATATGGGGATGGTTTTTAACATCGGTTTTCATAAAACACGACGCTAAAAACCAGAAGGTGCTCAATTTTTTATGTCAGTTTTTAAGAAAACCGACGTTGAAACCCACATATTCCATATGTTCGGTGTCGGTTTTCATCAAAATTAATGTCTAAACCCCTATGGTTTTTTTAAGTTTCACTATTGGTTTTTATGAAAACTGATGCTGAAAGTTAAAAAAATTAGAAAAAAAATATTACGTTTCCAAATAATCATAATTCCTATAATAAAAACATGGTATACATTAATAAAACAGTAGTACTCATTAACTAAAATACTAAAAAAACCTATATCCTTTAATATTTTTAACAAAAATAATATCTATGCATTTTATTATAAATTATATTGAAAATATACATACATGAAATTGATAACATGTTCATTATACTTTATTATTGAAGCATTCATTTGATATCATTATGTAAAAACACTTATTATAACAAAAAAATAGTTTTTTAATGACATGTTTTAAGGAAAATGTAATATATTATTCATAAACATTATAATATACATACCATAAATAGTAATTTGACTCAACAAATAGTTCACAAACAAAGATTAAATGTGGGTAAGCTCAGTTTGGGTATAAGACTCTATATCAATAATTTTCTACAATAAAATTGAATGATATTAGATTAAAAATAGTATACTATTACAAAGAATATAACAAAATTAATATAACTAACCTTATGAAATCCAGTAGTTACCCCAATTGTGATTATCTTATATATGAATTGTAAAACATAATACCCACATTCAACATGTCCTTGTTGATTATGAAACTGCAGTTATAAAACATTAACTCAATAATAAAATATATATATATATATATAACTTAGAAAAATAACCAGTATAAAAAATAATTATCTTTACTTTCACATAATTGATTGTATTTGGTTTATTTATCGACATGTGTTCATTGTAAAAAAAATTCTATGAACTGCATTTTCATATATATGAACTAAAAATACATGTATAAATAATGAGAATTAAATATAATGAGCTTATAAAAAATAAAAAAAAACTTACATGTCAAATAATGTGGAAAAAAATTTAGGAACACTCCCTAATAAAGAGAAAACCCAATATATGGTGCACTCACATGGGAAAAATACGCCTAGCATTCAATTCCCCCAACAATACAAAAAATTCACAATTAATGACATTATAATGATCATTAGTTCTTAATTATTATTATGTTCTTAATTATCAAGAAATGGAAAAAACCAACATCCAATCTCTGTATGTGATAATCTCTCAAATATATATGCAACTATAATAGGATTTTTCACATGTGCCACTTCCCTGAAAATATATTTTCGATCTACAAAATCTTAAATGGTTGTGCTTTCATTTTGTACAAGAATTGTGTGTAGATATCAAATTTCAATCGGAAATATAGTGAGTCAATTCAATCCATATTTTTATTAAATAAATATAAAATCAAACATAAACTACTTACATGGAAAAACAATTTAACACATTTAGGCCGAGATATTCAAAATCAACTAGATTCATGATATCTTCTTTGAGTAATCTCAATGGATAATCTCCTCCGCATATATTGAATTTCATCTGACACTCATAGATATATTTCAAGGAATAATAAGCCTAAGATAAAAATTTTATCCCATAATAAATATCAAAAGTATCTATAGTCTATTGTTCCGGAACGTGTTGTTTCAATTGTGAAATTTATTTTGCTTTAAGATAATATTATATAAATTAAATTTTAGAAAACATTATAAGTAGTTTTCAATCATATGTAATTAATATTTAAAAAAACTAAAACTTCATATGAAATATAACGAAGAAGACCAGTTGGAAAAACTAAAAAATGACCCATATAATCCCCAACTCTGGTAATATCTAGAGTAGTAAATGGAAGTAGAGCATTAGGATCAATAATATTAAGTACTGATACTCTAACCTGACCAATCTTCATAGGTTGGTGATCTAAATAATCAACCAAAAAATATAAGGGTCCTAAAGCGACAATATTTATATGAGGATCTCTAGAAAAGAACTCATAGTATATGGATCGAGGAGGTGGAGGATTCAAGTAGGTAGGTTGGGAAGGGTAGTCTAACTTGGATGTACACTTTATGGTAGGAAGATACCATAAACATTAGGCATGGTGAATAATTAAAAACACATGTCATTACAAATAATAAACATGAACAATTTATGTCAGGATTTTAAGTTGAGTAAATAATGTAATAATAAAACATAGTCCTGGGTATTCTACAAGTTGAATAACCAAATGAACCACCATTGTTATTTTAATAATTAGAGAATGTATAATGTCGGACATTCTGAAACATCTTATCAAGGCCTCGGCCAAGATGTCTAAAAAAGATTTAGGCCTCGGCCAAAACCATATATCAAATTGGGAAAGGCCTCGGCCAATTCCACATCTAATTGTCTCATGAGACCTACCGATGCACTGAGGTGCTATAGTGGGCTCCACCCCTCACATACTAAGTCCAGTACATTCCTAATATGAAAAGGTTGAAACATAACATAAACATTCGTATTAAAACTAGCATACTAAATGTCAATACTTTAACCATAAACCATAAATGGTATAAAAATAACACATCCACATTCAAACATATCACAAAACCTTAAATACAATATGGAATATTTCTATCATATTAAATCAACTTCAAACTAGTGTGAAATTTATCAAAGGTTGTTAACATAGATGAAATCAAAACTTTTTGAGAGAAATATCTCTTTCTATTTTGAAATAATTTAAGAGTCACATAATTATAAAAGAAAACATATATTTTGAAAATATTATTATACTCTTGTAAAGGAAGCTTTTATGATGTAATAATGGTAGAAAATAGATTTACCCACCGTATAAGTTAAAAAACATTCTTACCTTAATTTTGACGAAAAGGTCATAAATTACCTTGTTTGGAAAATGATGGAAAAATTTCTTTAAAAACATACAAGATCAAATATGGGTATAAAAGACTTTAACCCATAGTATAGTAATTAGTAAAAAGAATTGAAATACATTTTTAAGAAAACACAGATGTGGATGATAAAGAGGTCCCAGTAGAGACTTACGTAAAAACAGCCTCAGATGAAAATGAGACTGGTAAATTAACCCTTACCTTGTACTTTTACTTAGTAAATGGTATGTTAAACTCATGTATAATAGTTAAAACATTGTTATTAAACTATACAATAACTATATACATAAATATGATATCACATATGATCCTCTAATATTGCTTTGTTAATAATATTTCAGTAGTATCGTCCTTTCGGGTGTTAACTGATTCGTTTTCATTTATATGCTTGGTTACGTAAGCCATATTTATTATGGATAGAATTTATTTGATTCATATACAGAATTATATTATGTTCATAAACATTATTTTTAGTCCTAAAATGAAAATTATTCTTGAATGTTATGGATGGGGAAATGAATCTCATCACGTTCCTAGAGACGGTAATCCGTACATACGCACGAGCGACAATACCATTATATTGATGGAGAACTCATATGTAATTGGATGGTATATCATATATACAGAATAATTAACATGTTATATTTTTTATTTACATTAGTTATACTCATTATTATACTCATCCAAATAATGAAGTGTTTGAATAACAAACTACATCACGACGTTGAGACGGTAAGTCGTTCATACGCACATATGGTGACTTTGTCATTTATAGGATGGATAGAATAATGAATATGGTCGTACCATATTTATAATAACCTGAGAGTATATAGATGTTATTGGATTTATTATTTTGGTAAGGAAACAACAAAGAAAGAGGAAGTAGAAGAAGAAAAGAAGTTGAAAGAGGGTGGTGAAATTATTACCTCTACTTCGAGTGTTTCCTTTTGAGTTGATCAAAAGGTCTCCATACGATAGCTTTCTGGTCAAATTAAGGCCTCTATGTTGAATTTAGGAAATATTAGAGGATATTTGGGAAGTTTTTGGCTAGGCCGAAAGGCTTGGGTGGTGTGAAATTAAGAGAAGTGGAAGTACCCTTTTATAAGAGAGGTGAGGGTCATTTTAGGAATATATTGAAATATTAAATTATAATAAAATAATTTTCGATTTCTAATGGAATGAAAATGATTAATTTCAAATATAAGGTAGGTATGGGTCAAAAAATCTCAACCAATAGGTTTTATATTGGTTTAGGTCATCATATTAACCTTATCTTTTAGATTTAACTCTTAGTTAAATAGTTTGAAATTTACCATGTCTCTTTGTATTTTTATTTTAAATTCTTAATACACATAATATAAACTTCCAAGAAAACCCCAAGTGGTTAAATATTAATATATATATAACCTTATCTAATTCCTTTGGCCTAAAAATATATTTTTAGGAATATTATATCAATTAATAATACAGTATTTGTTTTAAAAACTCAATTATGTCAATTTTGACACTATTTGGTATTTGATTTATTTTAAAGCCATTAAAACTTTAACACTTCAAATAAAATTTATTTAACAGACCCTAACATGTCATATTAACCTATAAAATTAGTATAATTCAACATAAGTATCAATTTACATTTATTTGGATATTTATAATATCAATTATTTTAATATTTCATTAATAAGGTAATTACTGCATCATTATTTTGTCATAAATAAATTAAATTATTTAATGTCTAAAAATTATAAATAAAATACCATTATGTTGGAAATCATTTTATATTTTTAATTAATATTTATAGTGGAATTTATATTGCGTGTAACACTATATTAAAAATAGTTTAGTTATTAAACTTTGAATTTAACTCTTTTAACTCTCCTTTAAATAAAATAATAATAAATGTCCTAATCTAATCCAAGTGGACCAAAGGGGGTAATATTTTATTACTAAGGTTTTTTTGGTCAAACTATACTTATCCAATAGAATTAATACATGTTTTAATGTAATTATGATAACATTTTTACCCTTAATTACCCCATTTACTTTGAACTGTGGAAAATAAAAGTAAAAAATTTTTATTCACAAAAAATTATTTTCATCATATTGAACCACATTTTACTAACTGATATTAACTGTGTCTCTTAGATTTTTGAAATTACACTCACAGAAGTGGTAAAATTATGTTTTATGCAAATTTTCAAATGCCCCTAGGAGGTGGGTAATAGACGATAAAAAGTTCAATAAACATTTTATATATCTAAACTTATTATAAAATGACTTCAATAAATTAAATTGAATTTATATAGTAATTATATATCTATTTTGACCTAAAATAAATTTAAATAAAATAAATAATTATTTAAAAAAAATCGGTTGTAACCAACAACGCAATGTTTTTTCACTATTCCTCAAAAAATTGAAAGTTTTCAGAAAAATATCAAAGATTCGCCCTAAGCTAATTTAAATATTCCAAATTAAAAAATGAAGTCCATTTTGAAAAATAAAATTTATAAAATTTCAAAAAGTGGGTATTATTATTCATAACTGCTAGTTTTATTGGTCACAATGTGTTAGAATCTCGAAGTTTCACACAATGCAATCTATTGCATTATTCAGAGGGAAACGTACCATGGAAGCTTGAGGTGTTACATTCTTCCCTCCTTCAAAAACTTTCTTCCTCAAACGTTCTAGAATACTACCGCACAAAAGGATTTAGGTGGATCTTCATCATAAGCTCCTCTGGTTCCCACGTTGCCTCTTCCATCTTATTGTTTCTCTATAGAACTTTTACCAGAATAGTCGTCCGGTTTCTCAACACTTGTTCTATGGTATCAGAAATATTGACAGGCTCTTCACAATAAGACGGATTAGGTTCCAGTTCAATTTCCTCATAGGTGAGTACATGTGTTGGGTCAGGGATGTATTTTCTCAACAGTGATACGTGGAACACATCATGAACTTTGGAGAGACTTGGCGGCATTGTCAAATGGTAATCTACAGCCCCAATTCATTCTAGAATTTCTAAAGGTCCAATATACCTGGGACTTATTTTACCCTTCTTACAGAATCGTATAACTCCCTTCCATGGAGATACCTTCAAGAAAACATGATCTCCTACTTGAAATTCCAAATCCTTCCTTCTGTTATCGGCATAGCTCTTCTGCCTACTTTGATATGCTTTTATGTGGGTTTGGATAATCTTCACCTTTTCCATCGTTTCCTCAACATGTTCGGGGCCTATGAGTTTTCTTTCACCAACATCATCCAAACAAGTTGGTGTGCAACATCTCTTTCCATATAACACTTTATATGGTGCCATATGAATACTTGAATGGAAGATATTGTTATATGAAAATTCTACCAGAGGTAAATATTGATCTCACATACCTTGAAAGACAAGGGAGTAAGATTTCAACATGTCTTCTAAGGATTGAATAGTCTGTTCTGATTGTCCATCATTTTGAGGGTGGTAGGCAGTGCTCAAATGAAGTTCAATATCCAAGGCTTTCGGAAAACTTTTCCAGAATCTTGATGTAAAACAAGGATCACGATCATAAACTATAACTAGGGGTACTCCATGATGTCTTAAAAATTCATTAATATAAAGTCTTGCTAAACATTCAAGTGGTAAATCTTTTCTTATAGCAAGAAAATGTGCAGACTTGGTATGAAGTCAACAACGACCCATATTTCATCATTACTTCTAGGAGTCTTTAGTACCCTCATGACAAAGTCAATCGTAATATCATCCCGCTTCCACTCAGGTATGGGAAGAGTATGCATGACTCTTCAAGGATGTTTTCTTCCAGCTTTTAGTTGTTGGAAAACCATACATCTTGACACAAAATCGACAATCTCCCTTTTCATGTTGTCCCACCAAAAATGTTCCTTCAAATATCTATACATCTTGGTGCTCCCATGGTGTATAGAGAAATTAGAGCAATGAACATAATCCAATAATTCTTTTTTATATAAGGTATTTTGGGAACACAAAGTCTCTTCCCAAATTTTGAAATTCCATATTCATATACGAAGTCACACAATCTCCCATCATTTACAACATTAATCTTCTTTTGAAAATCCTCATCATCGGTCTAATAACTTCTTATCCTTTATAGTAAATATGTTTTGGAAACCATTTGAAAAAGTATTGATGCTTCACCTTCCATTTTTATTCCCATATCCATCTTTACTAGATACATGAAAATAGGTTCCCTTTAAACTCTCATCTTGTTCACAACTCCATGATCCGTTCTGCTCAAATAATCTGGCACCTTATTTTCCTTCCCCAGGTGGTAGTATATTGTGCAATCACAATCCTTGAGTAGTTCAATCTATCTCCTTTTCCTCATGTTTAGTTCCTTTTGTGAGAAAATATACTTCAAACTCTTGTGATCAGTATAAATCTCACATTTTTTACCACAGAGATAGTGCATCCATATTTTCATAGCAAAGATTATAGCTGCTAGCTCAAGATCATGAATGGGATAGTTTTGCTCTTGAATTTTTAGCTGTTATGATGCATAGAAAATAACTCTATCATTCTGTATAAGGGCACAACCAAGTCCTTTCTTTGAAGCACCACTATAAATAACAAACCCATCGTTATTTGATGGTATATTCAAGATAGAATCATCGACTAATCTTATCTTCATTTCTTCAAAAAATTCTTCGAACTCTTTTTTCCAAACAAATTTAACCCCTTTACATGTGATCTTGGTTAGTGGGTTATCCAACCAGGTAAAATTATGGATGAAACATCAATAATAACCTGTTAAACAAATAAAACTATGTACCTCATTTATACTCGTCAGTGGTGGACATTCTTGGATTGCTATGGTCTTTGAAGGATCAATAGATATTCCATCCTTAGAGACAATATGGATAAGAAAAGAAATCTCTTGAAGTAACAATTCACACTTGCTAAAATTCCCATAAAATTCATTTCTTCTAAGAGTCTTTAGAATAATGCACAAGTGATTGTCATAATATTCGTAGATTTTGGTGTATTCCAAAATATCAACAATAAATACCACTACAAAGTCATCAAGATATTTTTTGAAAACTCTATTGATTAGATCCATGAATACATAGGGTGTATTAGTCAATCCAATAGGCATAACTGTAAACTCGTCTCGTACCTCGTTTGAACTGATGTTTTCATAATGTCTTCCTTTTTCAAACACAACTGATGATATCCAGATCAAAGGTCAATCTTTGAAAAATATTGATCTCCATGAAGTTGGTCAAATAAATCATCAGTGCAAGGTAGGGGTACTTTTTATTTATTTTTATAGAATTAATATCCCTCTAGTCAATGCACAACCTCATAGATCTGTCTTTATTCTTTACAAAAAGGGCACAGACTCCCCATGGAGAAACACTAGGGAGAATAAATCCCTTATTAATTATTCCTCTATTTGTTTCCTTAGTTCCACTAATTCCACAGTGGCCATTCTATAAGAGGTCTTAGATATGGGCCTTGAACCACGAATTAAATCAATGGAAAACTCAATTTCTCATTCTTGAGGATGTCCAAGTAAATCCTTTGGAAACACATCAACATATTCTTGAACAATAGGTATGTTCTCTATTCGAACATTTTATTCCTATCCCATAATTATTTCATTCTCATCCTCCCAAATAATTTAATTTAGTAGAGATACTTGGGTGGATCTAGATAAGAGTCAGATGGTGACCTTTCTTCTCTAAAGATAATGTACTCTTTATCATCATAGAGAATTGTAAACTCCTTCTTCTTACAATAAATTTTTACATCATGGTCTGAAAGCCAATCCATACCGAGGATTATATCAAATTCAATAATGGGTATGATGATTAGATCAGCTGATAAATATCATTTATATTCTCTAATAGGGACTGATTCATAGAACTTTGTTACAATGATACTTCCCTTTGGAGTTTTGACTGAAAAATCCCTCGTTAAATCAAATTGGAAATATATAATTTTCTTAGAAAAATGGGAAGATATGAAACAATGCGATGATCCAGAATCAAATAAATCATTGATTAAACTTTAGGAAACCATTAAATTACCTGCCACTATGTCTTTTGGATCTTCAACCTCAGTAGTAGTGATCGCTTAATCTTGGCCTTAATCCCTTGGCCTTTTCTGAGGTAAGTTTCTCTAATGCTTAAGACATTCATTTTCATAATGTCCCATCTCCCTAAAATTGTAGCATTGAACATTGGTAGCTTTTTTCTTCCCCTTAAAATCACTAGAAAGATGGAATTTCTATCCACATTTGTAGAATACTCCTTTTCCTTTTAGACAGGCACCAGGGTGTTTCCTTCCATAATTATCACAGGTAGGAAATTCAACTCTTCCCTTCTTCCTTGTTTCCTTATTTCCTTTCCTAGAGTATTCAGTAAATCTATTCTTATCTTTCTTTTCTTTAAAGTAGTAAGAATTAGAGAATTATTTTTCTATCTTGATAGCACATGATACAATATCTTCATACGATGAGAAGGATTGCGAGACTAATGCTCAATGGATAAACGGTTTTAACCCATCTAATAAATAATCAATATTAATTCTTGGGTTACGTATATAATCTATAGCATGCCTTTCTAATCTTCTAAAGTTAGCCTCATACATTGAGACATTCTCATCCTTCTTTTGTCTTAGAATCAGAAATTGTCTTTCCATATCCGCTCGATAGTCATGAGGAAAGTATTTTTCTAAGAAAATCTCTTTAAACTCCCTCTTAATCTAATCCAAATAGACCAAAGGGGGTCATATTTTATTCCAAAGATTATTTTTGGTCGAATTATAGTTATCCAATAGAATTAGGACATGTGTTAGGGTAATTATGATATCATTTTTACCCTTAATTACCCTATTTACTTTTAACCATGGTAAATAAAAGTCAAAATTTACTATTCACAAAAAAATTATTTTCATCTTGTTGAACCACATTTTTGTTACTAATATGAACCATTTCTCTCGTATTTTTGATATTCAACTCATAGAAGTGGTAAAAGTAAGTTTTTTTTCAAATTTGCAAATGCTCCTAGGAGGTGGGTAAAAGATGGTAAAAAGTTCAATAAAATTTTTATATATCTAAACTTATTATAAAATGACTCCAATGAATTACATTGAACTTATATAGGTATTATGTGTCTATTTTGACCAAAAATAAAATTAAATAAAATAAATAATTATTTAAATAAAAAATCAGTTTTAACCAATAACGTAATGTTTTTCACTATTCATCAAAAATTGAAAGTTTTCATAAAAATATCTAAAATTCATCCTAAGCTAATTACGATATTAAGAATTCAAAAATGAAGTCCATTTTAAAAAATAAAATTTATAAAATTTCAAAAAGTGAGTATTATAATTCATAACGGTTAGTTTGATTGGTCACGGTATGTTAGAATCTCGAAGTTGCGTACAATACAAGTTATTTAATTTCTCAAAGGGAAACATATCGTGGAAGCTTGGGGTGTTACACTTACTCTGACCAAAAACTTTTTGAATACTAACACCCTCCTGATATCCTCTAAAACAATCAGGGTGTTCTTCCTTTTCTAAACCAGGGGCCAGGATGTCCATCCTACTCTCAGCGATAAAAATCCTTATGTATCAAGCTCCTAAATTTCATCCTGAAATGAAAAATGAAAAAATTATATTAGTGTTTGTAATTTATAAAATAGAAAAATTATTGAAAAATAAATAATATTTACTTATAATTTTATCAGCTACTTATTGAGCTTCCTCTATGAGATAATTATAATTTTTCCTTCTTTCACTCATTTCCATTTTTCATTGAAAGTGGGAGGACATGGAGGACCAAACTGGACCTCTTCTAAACCACTACTAAATCGATTTCTTAATGCTTTAATTTTTTCTTCAATCATTCTCTTCTCCTAATATGGATACCCTCCATGTGATAATGTATGAGGGTATACATTTTTCTACTGGATATCTTAATAAGATCTCATGTAGGCCTGTTACACAAAAATAAACTAATTAGAAATTAGATAAATAAATAATAAATTTTACAATATCAAATAATTGTCATAAGTGAAATGTTTCTTCATGACGGGTGTCAAAATATTTCTTCCACGTATCTATATCTATATATAGATACTTAAGGCAAGGGTTTTCAAACGTTTTCTTTTTAAAAACATAATTTTTTTGTCATTTCTGTTTTAAAATCTCTCTATCAAACCCCCACTAAATAGATATGTCTTTTCATAATTTCTTTTGTTTTTTAAAAATTGAATTTCATCTGTAACTGAATGAAAAAATATGTCATTTAAAATATTTAATATTCAAAAAATTAGTTAAAAAACAATTGAGATATTTTACCAACACAGCCTCCCAAAGCTTCTATTTCAAAATCCTTTCCATAGACTTCCAATGAGGATATAAAATACTAATCCTGTAATGGATATGAATTGATTTATAAATGATAAATTGAACTAAATTTGGGCTAGTTTCATTATTATTATCATCAAATTGAATATTTAATCTTTCCTCTCCATGAGCAAGTGATAGTTTTGGTAAACATGTAATACCTTGTTTACTAACTTGAGAAATTTATTTCTATATAGTAATAGGAGAAGTCTCCTCTATTGAGGACGCATCAGTACTCCTGAAAAAAAAATATAAATTAAAAGTTTTCTTTCATTAAATGATTATATTACTGAATATTTAACAATACAAAAAAATAGATATACCTCGGTAACTGATCCTATCTCTATGAATCTGATATTGACACAAGAAAATGTAACGAAATTTTGTGTACCTGTATATTATTATAAAAATAAAAATTTAGAAACAATAATGAAAAAACATATGTAAAAAAGAGTAAATCATTTGTATGTTTTGAAAAAAGAAACAAAATATAAATAATTACCATAAAAATTAGGAGTCAAATTTAGTGTTTTCCCATATGCCTTCACCATGATCATTACGTACTACATGAACTATGTATTTCTTGTAGTCATTGTGATCATCTAGAAATCAGATAATAGATTAATAAGATTCATGTAAATCAATAACATCATCAGCATCATTCTGATCACCCAAATGAAATCATTTTCCTTGTAAAACAATGGACCACTGATCATTTGATGAATCAATGACATAAAATATATGATTTTCATATATCTCCAAAATAAATGGTTCCTCATTGTAATTAAATATTTTTAAATCAACCAGTGTAAATCCACAATCACCATGTTTCACACCACAATTACTATCAACCCAATTACACTTAAACACAGTGACTTCAAATTTTGTATATTAAATTTTCTATATATCCTCAAGAACTCCAAAATATTTTGAGGAAGTTGAAATTGGTTTTTTATCTTTTTCACTTGAAAAAAATCAATGCTTTATCAATAACCACCAAACAACTATTTGGAACGGTACTCTTGCCATCCAGATTTTTTGTGTAAATTGTGTACCCATTAATATCAAAACAAATCAGTGTTATCACATTATAATATAGTCCCCCTAAAGACCATTTAAAAATTTATGATGCAGATATATCTATTTTCACTTTCTCTTTAAACCATAAAACAAATGTCTTTTATGCTCAATAATCAACCACTTTTCATTTCTTTTTTGGATATCATCTCTTTAATTCCGCAATATCTGATTATATATATGAATGGACATTATCTGTATTGTTCAAAATATATAAATGTTCATGCATCACTTCATCGTGTGAAATGAACATTAACTTCAAACCTTTAATCCTTTTACCTTCACTATAAACTATCAAATGTCAAGATATAGGGAGACTGATATGCTCTTCTTCATACAAATATTTAGTACAGAACACAATCACCTCTTCTGATACATATTTTTGAACAATAGATTCCTTCAGTCAATAATGATTTTTAACATATCCCTTTAAAATTTTCATATACCTTTCAAAAGGATACATAGAACGTAAATAAACAGTCGCACATATTCTTATCTCACACACTAGAAGAATCACCAGATGAACCATTATATCAAAAAATGTAGGTAGAAAATACCATTTTAGTTGAAAAAGTATAAGAGAAAATTCATTCTCCAACTTATATTACATGTTTTAATCAAAAACTTTGATACAAATGGATTTGAAAAAATTACATAACCTGGTAATAGTCTTTCCAATAGCAGACGACAATATACCACACAATGCGACTGGTAGTAGTTGTTGCATCAATACAAGATGGTCATGATATTTCAAACTTATTAATTTGAAATCCTTCATTGACATTAAATTCGTCACATTTGAAGAATTCCCACTGGGTACATTTACATCATAAAAACACTGACAAAAATTCAACTTCTCACTCTTTTTTAATGTGTGACAAGCCGGAGGTAAATATGTTCTATTTCCTTTCATAGTGGGAGCTAACTCCAAATGTATTCCCATTGCTATCAAGTCCAATCTATAATTCAATCCATATCTTTTTTCCTTTTATGTATAATAATGTTCCAAACAACTATCAAATATATTTTTATCAACATGCATAACATCAATGTTATGTTTTATCTCTAAAAAAATCCAATAAGGTAGTTCAAAAAAATAGACTGTTTCTTCCAGATATTTTTTTGAAGACCAGAACTACTTTTCTTTCCAAATGTTGAATCAATATTTATCACCTTATTGTAATATTCCTCAACTGATAATGGTTGTGGAGGAATATTGTAATTATATAAATTGTTAAATGACTTTTTCAATCTATGATAAGGATGATAAATTCTCAAAAATCATCGATGTCTCATGTACACTGTCTTTCTTCCATTCTACAATTGACAATATAAATTATCTTCTTCACAAATTCAAAAATCTTTATGTCCCATAACATCGTATCCAGATAATTTATCATATGTTGGAAAGTCATTTATATTGAACATTATCATAGCATGTAGAAGAAAATACTCTTTCTTGTATGTATCAAAAACAGTTAAACTTACCTTCCATTAAAGTTTAAATCATCAATCAATACTGAAAAATACACATCAATATCATTTCCTAGTTGTTTTGTCCATAAATCATCAATCTCATCATAACATGTTTTTTCTTTATACATATCTATGGGGATAAGTTTTAAACTGCCAACAAAACAGGCAACGAACTATGTTGGCTACTTAAGCTTTGATATGGATTCATTCCATTTGTACACACTCCCATTCCAATATTTCTAACTTCACTTCCAAAATTAGTAAATTGATTATAAAATCTCTTTCATTATGTTGAGTCAGTAGGGTGACATAATTTACCATTGGATATACGTTCATATTAATTCTGTCTTAACCTTTTTTCATAAAAAGAAATTAAAAATAGACGCTTTAAATGATGAATTATTGGAAGGTAACAAATTTCTTTAGTAGGAGCTTTGATTTTGGTACCTGAAAATGAATCAGAATTAATTTATCAAAATTATATGAAGGGATTATTTGGAGAAATTATTTGATTTAGCATGAGGTTATATGTCAGTACCTGAGAATGAATCTGAATTGAATTTTTCATCCATCATATAGCATTATGTTCCACATATAAGACATTTTAATAAAAATTTCTATTCTTTCCTATAAAACACACAATATTTAGGGAAATAATATATCATTTTATACCCCAATCCAATTGGGGATAATATTTTCTTCAGCTTATAATTGAAATCTAGTAGCTCATTACCTTTTGAAAGTATCTCTTTTAAAAGTTAAATTAAGTTAGAGAAACTTTTATCACTCAAACCATTACTTTATTTCAAGTTAACCAATCTCAAAATGGCGGATAACATAGTATATTTACAATAACCTGGGAATAATGGTTTCTAAGAATCTTTAAACAATCATTAAACACTTTCTATTTATTAAAAAGTTTCAACACCTAAGTCATGAATTAAATATTCAATACGATCCTCTATCACATTATGAATATTTTCATCAACATTATCTATTGAATTTACTGTTCATACACCAAGCCAGATTCAAAGTGTATAAATTTGTTTCATTGATAATATAATTTAATAATTTTCAATCATCTAAAATTTATTAGTTCATCTTACTCAGTTGTTACATTAGTTCGGTGTTGTGTGTGTCAAAATTATTGAAGATTGCATTAATTATTAGTTCATTTTACATTGTTGTTACTAAATATTTTGGTATGTTTCAAGTGAAACTCATTCGTCATAATAGATATGGAATTCACACATCTCTTTAGTTCACCTCTAATAAATTGAAAAACTTCATTAATACTCTCACATTGCTGCTGATCAGGATGACATATATAATACTGTAACAATAAGATATATATCAACATATGATGTTACATACTCATTAATACCATTTATGTGTTCAATCAGGGGTCATTGTGGTATAATTATATTACAATAAAAATTTAGACATATAATTCACATATACATCAAATCTGTATATACCAAATAGTATATTTATAAAATTTAGATCATGTCACTACTATAAGCATTTATGACCTATTTCATTAATTTATGTCGAATTAAATTAATTTATTATGTTGTGTATTATTTTTGAATATATTATAACATATTTATTAATTATGTTTGGCATCAACCATGAGTTTATAAAATTCGCGAACTCTTTTAACCTTATTAATTAAATAAAGGTTCCTATAAAGTGATCTTATTCTCATAAAAACATAGTAGTGTTATAATTGATAAATTAATCACTATTTATCTCTTATTGTATTATTTAAAATTTGTTATGACACTCTTTTTAAATAAAGATAGTTCTTATAATTGTGAATTGTGATTCTATAGGTGGTGGATTATTGGTGGACACAATAATCCTTTGACTATTTTTAAAGTAACCATGTCAAAATCACTATGAAATTATGTATCAACAATAAGGGATGATCTAAATTTCTATTTATAATATATTTTACCATAAATTTGTTTGAATTATCTTAGGAAAACAATTTTATTTAGACATATTTTATATCTAAAAAACACATCAATATAATCAAATCCACTTAAATGAAGATTTGTATGATTATTAGATTTAAAACAAATTATATATACATAACAAAGATATAACATAGGGTGATAAAAGATATTACACTATGAAATATTATATTTTTCATGGCTATATAGAGATATCATGGGATAAAATATATCATGAATTAAGGAGAACCAATTGAGAGATTTATTGAAAATAGTGTTTAATCATATTGCAAGTTGTAACAAGCCTAAACCTGGGTGTCATAAAACAAATTATCATGTCACAAAAGTGATATGAATATTTCACATAGAATTATATAGTAAATTTATTTAGTTTTAGTATGTTGTGCGGAATTATATGTGTGATAAGGTTTGAAACAAATAGTGAGGGGTGAATCTAAAATTTCACTTCCTTCTACATTTTACCATAAAAAATGTCAGCACAAGTTAAAGTGAATGACAATATTGATCTGCACAAAACAAAAAATATCAAGAAACAAATACATTAGGAATAATATGTTTTTATGAGGTTTAATACTTAAAATGATCACTTAAAACCTTGAAATGATCTAGTAAAACTCATGATCAAACATTCCACCAAATTAAAAAAAAACTTACCAAATTCGGAGTTCAAATTATCCTCGATCCTAAATCCGAACATCATACCTTGAATGTGTTGCAAGAACAAAAAATTATCGCAAGATATAAATGAAATTGATTGTAAAAAACAAACATTAAAGATGAAAAGAAAACTAAAATCAAACCACCCATTCGTCAAAAATATGATTTGGAGATGAAAATAATGCAAATATGATGAAGTAATCGAAGAAGATGAAGAATGGAGACCACATATCCTGAAAATTGAAGAAAATATAACAACTATATAGTTTGATATCATTGGGTGGCCTTCGATGTGACGTGATTTGGGAAGGATTTTTCATGAGTGGAGGGTTTTAAAGAACCAAAAAAATGGGGGTTTTCTGATAACAGGGAATTTTTAAAGACTTTTGGCATCGGTTATTACTAAACTGATGCCATAAATCCCATAAAAATATTTTCAGCATCAGTTTTTCTAAAAAAAAGCCGAGAATATTTTTTTTCAAGATCATTTTTTTTTTAAATGAAACAAAATATATATTTTTTTATTTTCGATGTTGGTTTTTTACAAAACCGATGCCAAAAAAATATTCCGTGCTTTTTAGCATCTTTTTTTAATAAAACTGACGCCAAAAACCACTTATAAAATATTTTCATCATCATTTTTTTATACAAAATGATGTCAAAACTCTCCCACACATACTTTTTGCAATATTTTAAGAAAACCGATGTCATTTCTCTGACGTTAAAATACTATTTCCACTAGTGGTATTATCATATAATGTACAACGTTTATTGAATAAAACCATAATGTAGTGACCTTTACTATAAAATGGTTTACCCTAGAACAAACCATGATGTAATTAGTAATACTATGTCATGTTTTTAGATTTGGTACATATTTATAATAATTGGTTACCTAAAATAATTTGTTATATACTTAATGCTCTCTCTCCTTAATGATGGGTTTTATTAGAACATCCCATGCTCATAAATAGAAGAAGAAACCAATTATTTATCCAAATATTTTATCATAGAATCAATATATAATTGAATAATATTAATATAAATATTACTAACTCAAGAACCAATCCCCCTTGTCGTAATTCCTAAGTCACGATACAACAACTCAGTATTCATTAGTTATGCATTGAAGCAATGCACGCATACCACCTCAGGTACCCTTGGAATCCCAATCTTGGTCACATAACAATCAAAAACTTGGACTTTAATCTTTAAATAATTTCTATTTTAGCTCACCCAGATCCTATTGTCAGTAAACCCAAAAAGTGGCCACCATCAACACTCAATACACCCATGAAATACCTTGTGTGGCTTTATATAAATTATAAAATTCCTACACAAGACCAAAACCCCAATACCCATCTAACGCACGAACTTTATATATAAATTATCATTGGTGGTGACCCCAAATAATCTACACTAATTATTTATGTCCCTACACACCCTAAGATGCAACTCAGAACCTCCAAGAATCCATATAAATTGAAATTAATTACATCACAGTCTCATCCCACCTATCATCCTACCCTATCCATAACACATTACCCATATATGCATATAACAGTGGAAGAAATGTGGGTTCCACCTATTTAAAACTTACAGAAGATTTCTTTTTGAGTATCACGGGCTAATTTTACTCCAAAAGATGGAAATAATAACACCTGATAAAACCTCCAACTTATGGTTTAACCAGTGATGAATAAAAAAATTGAAAGAGAAATAGAAAACTTGCATAAGTGAAGCATAATACTTACACAAGATGATCCCTAGGAAATATTTTGCGATGAAACAACCACAAATATAGGATTTCATATCATAGATAGTGAAGAATTAGAGGGATAAGGAAGGGGTGAGCGGCTATCTCCCAATAGAATGAGGTAACTCAAATTTATCATATATATAAAAAATAATTAAATTAATTAATTTTTTAAAAAAACCACTAAGGTACCCACCAAGTACTTGGTCATAAACCACTTGGTACTCAACACCTTATTAAGTACCCTCCTCAGATTTACCATCCACCCTACAACCCTCTAATGCAACACAATAACTACCTCCACCCATCGAGAACCTAGTACTAACCCACAAGGTACCCAATTTCATACATTATCAAGAAAAATTCCCTTACACTAAGACTAACCTCAAAAAACAAATCCTCATACCTCCTCAAACACTACTACCACCTTAATAATGTCTAAATACACATGGTATAACCAATATTATACAAGAATCGCATATACAAACACCTAGGGACATTACAACCTCCCCTCCATAATATAGATCATCCTTGTGTTGGATCCTTTAGTAATACTAACACGACACCCAAAATATCACCCACATCATAATCTTCATGCCCCAAAACCTAGATTGAATCCACAATAAAACCCCAAAATGGTTCCAAATGAATCCATATATTGTCACACATCATGCTCCAATAAATCATAACACCCAATTCCTACCATTGGTGCTCCCCACTATAATAATTTCCTCTTATTGAATCCTTAAGATAACTAACATACCAACACTACCTTGATGCACACACCCAAGAACAACATTCCATTTGTTCCTTTTCTAGACTAACATTATAAATATCATAATAATAACATATCAAACACACTGGCTCCGCCTAACTCTCATAATCCAACACCAATCTGGGTATTCTCTACTCAATTGAATCCTAGATTCCACTTACAACCTAGAACCAATGTGACACCATAACCCTCCATGTGATGTGTTCTCTATAATCATTGCCCATGATGACACTATATATACTATTTGAGGATAATATCACACAGGAAAACACCCATATTTACTTCCACACCATAGTTGTCATATCGTATAAATCAGACACTCTAACCATGAAAACTCGCATCTCCCCACACCCAAAATCTCACAATGGAGACACCTCTAACCGATTATACTGGTCACTCTAACTCAACCTAAAATCTCATCATCCAAGAATTTATCTGAAACTTCAACACATACACTTAAGAAAAACTATTTCCTAAGATAAATCAAACACTCCACATTTATTCCCACTCTAAGGATTAATCATGCTAATTAATTCCAACATCATGAGATCAAATCTCTAATTAAAAGACACAAATGTACAAAATATCCATATAACTATCATTTGGTGATACTAGATACAAATACCACACATCAATCTAAGTCAAATACCACCCAAAATGTATATATAGAAATTTATTATAAGTTTTTTGACACTTTAAATAGTTAAAAATATTTACAAAACCAAAATACCAGTCACAATCAAGCACATTCATGTCATTTGAACCATTTTTATTCAAATGATGCATGGACACGCAACTATTTCCTTTATTAGATAAGAGAAAAAAATAAATCAAAAAAATTAAAACATCAATTTTATCTAGTTAAAATATCTCAACTATAATTTCTAAAAAAAATCCTAAATCCTCTAGAAACTTGAAATTAAACCAGTCATTCATTCCAGATCTTGACACATTCCTATATATCTATCCACAATTCCCCCAAACACAATAATGAAACCCCAATATTACACCGCATTGTAATTATCCCAATACCAGTCAACCAAAAGTAATCTAATCTAAGTTTTTATATATAACATCATTCACATCTCTCCATATTCCAAAGGCTTATGACAATTATTGAGGATATAAGAGGTGATATTGGGGAGACCATACCCTCATTTAGAAATAAAAAAGAAAGTAGAAATAGAAAAAACCAAGTAAGATTACATGCATATATGAAGAAATAAAACTTAATAACCCATGATATACTAAGTGGAATAAAAGGTATGAAACAACAAACATACAATAAAAGATTACCTTTTATGGATCAATCTCATACATCGGATCACTAAAATGAAAAAAACTACAGATCACATCACTGGGCACTTAGTATTCACCTAGTTCTGTATCAAACATCAATCATAAAAATTTCCATACCATAACAAATTATTGTTATAATCCAACTCCTACCTCAACATCATACTCAATCCAAAAATAAAAAATATAGCAATTTTACATGCACTAAGATACCCATACAGGGTGTGTGTGTGAAACTTATTATATAACTATTAACATGTCATTGAATAGCTACAATGGTATATGGTACATGGATAACATGAAATGAGAACTAATAATTCATTCTTACAAACTCCTAATAATTGGGTTACTATACCATTTCCCTCATTCATCAATCTACCTAATTTGGTTAGTGCTAAAGTGGGATGATGTAACCATAGCTTGAACACATCGCATACTCACATGGCTCTCCACTACACCACATCACATCACTTGAAACCAAACTTCACCACCATATGATATCCACCCTCCATATATCCATTTTAATAACCCCGACTAATTGGGTAACAACACACCACCTTGATCTATGGAAAACCATAATGTTGTATCCCTCCTTTAGATTATTAATAAATATTATAATCACACTATGATGCACATATTTTGAAAACCCCACCAATAATCTAGTGTTAAAAACCACCTCTTATCATGTTCACACAATTCAGTAGCCTACCCCCCATAGTGTGTAGTGACACAAACATCCTATAGCCACAAACATGTCATACCTATATCACCACATCATTTGTGACCATTGACACCACACATATCTATTGTGAATATGCATCTCCCCATAACTAGGGAATGATTATTCATTAAACCCTGGAATCACATGCATCACCACAACATATTCCATCAATATCCTTATCTAACATGGCCTAGTCACCAAAACCCCAGACTGATAGTCATAAAACCTAAGACACAACTCAAAAACTCATTACCTTTGAGCTATGAATCGAAGCAATGTAGACCTACCACTTAGGGTACCACTATAATCCCTTTTATCCTCATTAATGAAAACCAATATTTTTCAATTTTATCTGAATTTTAAATGTTTATTAACCTTATAATTAATCTAAAACCTCGTCAATGCATTTATTTTTGATACTTTTGTTGAATCTATAATTAAATTTATAAAGGCTTTAATGCTTTATTTTTAAGTGATTTATTTATTTTTTAGAATTGTTAAAACAAATACTACATTGACTTATATGAATCTTTTTATGTTTTATGGAGAAATGTATAGGATATGTGGAATTTAAATTAAAATGGGGAAGTATAATATAAGGGTAATCTTATACATAACGTTTTACAACTTTATACTTAAAGTTTATTAGTTAATATCTAAAAGTTTACTAGATGATAAATATGGGTTACCATACCTTACAAAATGGTATGTTCCTTTTTAATTGGAGAGATATGACCCATATATTAGTTTACCATGGATTATATGTAAAGTTATTCATTTGATACATGAGTACTCATGGAGACACATGATATGTGACGTTTTTTCCTTTTCTACTGGAGATTTCGTACAACGATATATAAAAGTACTTGTGGTTGTAATAAAATATAAGAGACTTCAATTTTTCACTAAAAATAATATCAAACCACTTTTCATATTTAACCCAAATTCCTAAGATGGATTAAAACGGGAACTATTTTCATAAAATCTCAAATCAACTTTCTTGCTCAAATCAAGAAAGTATCATCCAATATCCCACTCACTATCCATCAATAAATGTAAGTAAGATATGATTGTGGATGGTGGTAAAGGGATTGTGTTCCAGGAAATATTCACAAAGAGATTGTACATGGAAGAATCCCCACCCTTGAGAAGTGTACATTGAGACGATCTAGAGATGAGGTACCTCAATATTGAATTTTAGGATGATAAAGAAGATGACCCTAATAACCCACAAATATTTCCCCTTAAAAAATCTAAAATTATTTGACACCTTTTCCTTCATCCATGGATAGATAAAAATAGGTTATAAATATTTATATATATATATATATAGTTTATTTTATAATTAATATTCATTGTATTTATTTTTCTGGCACTTTACCCTTCTCTCTTTTTAATTTTTTATACAAGTGGATTTTCTAAATATCATAAATACATATATTTTAACTCATGGATCACCACTAGAATATAATTATATGATTCCAAAGTTTATGAACTAGGTCTCAGAATTCCATATTTCACTTTAAGGTCTTGAGTGATTTAGAAAAATAGGTGGCTAGTAGTACTTCACACTTATCTTTACTCCACTTCCTTTCACGCTAATAAAATATATTTTCTTTCTCAATATGTAGATTTTGACACATGAGGTGATCAGTAGTTTGAGTAGTTTGTATAATTATGGTTGTTATTAACTAATTCAATTGTGGGTATTTATCTTATAATATTTAAAAGAAGTGATGTCCATCCATTCAATTGATGTAGTGAGGGTGTTTGTAACTAGTTGGAAGAGCACTATGAGTGGACTAAGGAACCAGGGTAGTGCGACAATGTAAGATAATTCAAGTTGAATATAATGGTGTATCTTGTCTTTTATTCTATTATTTGTTCTATATTTTCATGTTTATTTTTATTTATCAATCATCAAACACAATCCTCACACCATTACTATTCTGTATTTAGTTTTAAAAACAATAAAAACAAATATAGGTGCTTAGAAAAGTGACTGTACAATCTCGAATCTTCATGATATGACCCTAGACATCTTAATTAGATAAATTATAAGAGTTAAAAGACATTCATGTGAGGCCCATGAAAGTATCACATCACATGAATTATTTTCATGGATGAGCACCTAATTTTTTTAACATTTTATAATTATTATCCTTATTTTATTTTAATTTTTAGTTATTTTCATTATTTTCTTTATTTATGATTTTATTTTAGTGTTTCTTTATTTATTTAATTTCCTTTAATTTTAAATAAATCTCAAACTAAAAACATTCTTTAATGATGGATTAATACATATATTCTTAGTTCATAGGGATTTATAATATCACTACTGAGGTCAGGTATTTTCACCTAGATGCACTATTATAGACTGGTCACTCTTCACATAGGAACTCAAGGAACAAATTCAAAGGCTATAGCATGAGAATCCAACGATACACATAATTTGGTTTAATACCTTGAGATTTGGATATGTGATTACTATTAAATAATTCAACATGTTCAGTAGCTTTCTCCAAATGCAACACATAAATTAAATGAAATGCAATATATTTGGATGAAATATAAATATTTATGTATAACCATTAAAACTTAATCATTTAATTAGTGGTAATGAATAAGAGTAACCAATTCATGAATTTGTTTCACTTAGAGGGTATAATTTATCCATTTATGGGGAATTACCTTCCCTTTTCAGATAGCTTCCAATGGGTTTTATTCAGGGGATCAGAAACACCCCGTGGTTCTCATATCTATAAAGAACTATATATCTGCTTTCCAAAGGTATTTTATTATTATGAAATCTTACCATTGGAACTTGGGGACTCATATTGGTTGATAGTATGGGAGGTCTGGATCCTCACACCTTGTGGGAGGAATTATTTCCTACTTTAGGCTGCTCTGAAAGATTTAAGACGTGGTTTTTTTATCCTTCCAAAATCCCAATATGGGATTGGTTACCCTTATGTTTGAAATTAGTTTTTAACATATAAATATGTGAACATTTACATATATTATAGGTTCTATAAAAATAGAACCATCTGTATATATCATATATTCTATATTAATGACACCGTCTATTTGTATCAGAGGATCTCCATCAATGTAACCATATATATGTATCAAAGGTTCTCCATCTTATTTTTTATTTATTTTTTATTCCCAAATTTAAGTAACTATGGTATAGATCCAAACTGTTGGGCACTCTAGAATTTATCATCACCCAATAATATATTTTTTATTTTGATGTTTGAATCAAGGCCCTCATGGGGTTTCCTGCATATCCTCATGAGAGGGGTAAAAACCCATGTAGTTCAATTCCACGTAATAAGAAATTTCATACAATTTAGGGTCATGTGATAAGGACCAAACAATTAATTTTAATGTCATATATTTAGGAAATCTAGGATAATGGTTCCTAGTAATGTCTTGTATGGGGCTTATGCACGAGAGGCCCTTTATAGATGAAAATAATGTAAAGTAATATATCCCTCTGAATGGGGGAATGATATAATTGATCATATGTACCAATAATAATGGTGAGGGGTTAAGGATGTTGGTTTTGAATCTAGGGGAGATGTCTTATGTATCCCATCATATGGGAATAAAATACCTTATGATTTAGGGTGGTTGGGGATTACACCTAAATGGAAGGTCCAAGGATGTTATTTTGATTATGCTAGTGATATGATCTACTAAAGTACCTAATCCCATTAAAGTCATGATCAGTGTGAGAAAAAAGGGATACTAATAGATTGATCATGTCGCAAAATTGGTTTCAACAATGAATTACAAATGAACTGGAATCCCATAGCCAAATTTCCTTCCTCATCCACTAAGGGTTGGAAGAGGTGGAATAGAAGGCGAGAGGAATAAAATGTCTTAAAATAAATTATAAGCATCATCCCCAACCCTAGTAAACCAGATCCAGTGCTTAATTTATTAAATTGTCATAAGATAAAATGAATCAAAGCCTTAAGGATCAAATAGTTTAGTAGTCTTGGTAAACTATATACATACTTGAGTCCCATATTACATTTGAAAATAAAAATTTCAACGTGATTTTTTTTATAATATCTTTATTTCGTCTAGAATATTCTTTCATATCATTCTTAGTATAATTTATGGAATCCTAGGGAAAGAACACAAAATAAGGGTTATCTTAAATGATTAGTAAGTGTTAAGCATGGTGGAAGTTGTCATTTATCAAAAAGCATAATCAATATGGGAATCAAAATAACTGAACACACATGATGTTTAAATAAATGTATAAGGAATAATCCATATGGAAAAGGAAATAACTAAACACAAATTCCATTTAAATAATTATATAAGTAATAATCAATGCAGAAAGGTAAATAATAGAACATGAATTACATTTAAATAGCAGGATAAGGCATCATTAAGATGGCAAGGTAAATTGCAGTTGGGTGGAACCTGACTAGTAAACCCCACAATCATACATCTAAAAGACTATGGTTAAAATCTTATAAATCCAATTGTGAGATTTATGATTCACGAACGAATGTGGACACTCACATTGGGGGTGGGGAGAAAAGTATGATGCAGGTAGACGGTGATGCAAGAATAATGTAGAAAACGTTTCTATAGGCCTACAAGCTATATAATGGGTTTCTCTCTACACAGATAGAAAGTGGTCTTTGATTTCATAATAAAAAGTGTCTTTACCCACAACTTTAAAAAAATATGGAAAGTTAAATAACTTCAAACACATTCCATTAAATCAATAAACTCGGAATGAAATTCATCTAGAGATAATATCATTATGAAAATATCATGGACAATAATAACTAAATTATTAATGGACTAAATGCCTAATTATTGGATTATATGATCTCAAGAATCAAGATAACTATACCTTCAATACCTTTCACAAGAAAGTGTAAAACTTCTGGGTATAAACCAATATATTTTTTCCAAATAAATCATTACTGTCAAGACCTTTCACAAGGCATTTTAAAACTAATGGGTACAAACTCATAGGGTTTTTCCAAATGATTTTTCCTCATTAGACCCAGTGATGCATCAGGTGGATTTCTACAAATTTTCCCCACTTGTGTCTTGCATATCTAAATAATTCCTCATATATTGAATAATCAATTTAATTCATAAATAATGTGTCTTTCCATCAAATATTTTTATTGAGTGTGAGATATGTATTTATCAATATTTCCACAGTTAATCAAATAAATTACAAAGTATACATCGTATGTAAAAATCATATATGGTTTAGGAAATAATAAAATACATTATAAAATAATTTGTATATTTAAGAGAAATTTAATAAACAATGAAAAATAACCACAAGGAAGTTATTCTTTTAATATAAAGTTAACAATCACAAAATAAAGTGAGATTATAGAATAAAATTTACCACTATGTAATTTTCAATCCAAATACCATTATATGAAATGATTAAAAGTAATACTTAAAATACAATAAACTATGAATGAAACATAATAATATATGTAAAAGGGGTAGTATATAAACCATATAAAATTTAATTGGTGTATTATAACAAACAAGTCTCAATAGAATGTAAGTTGAGATAAAATCTCTTACCTCACACATCCTTTTGATTGAATGTTCTTTAACCACTTATATAATTATTTTAAAATTTTTATTAACTTAAAAAAGAACTATGAAAATATTTATAATATTATATACGATCCTTTTATAACATATTATCACCCTTTCATTAATAATATGTCATTATTTTCAATGTTTATGGTGTCAATTACCTTGTTTTCTTATGCGTGTTTTCTCATTAATGATTTGGTTCTTACACATATGACATAGTTTCATCATCTATATAATAATAATCATTAAATAATTATCATAATAATACATCAATTATATTTTTAAAATAAATCATGAAATATGGTTATGAAAAATGAAGATTGTTATGATCCTGGAGACAATAGGTCGTACATAAACATGAGTAACGTTTCCATTTTTCAACAATAATTATAGAAAAGTGGTATGTCATATTTTATCTTTATATAAATAAAATAATATAAAATATACCATATTTTTTATTTAAATATTCTTATATATATCATACATTTGGTGTGGTGATGAAAATAGAATCACATCACTTTGTTAAGGTGGTAGTCCACACATACACAAATGATGTTATCATCTTTAAGTGAGTGAAAACCTAAGAATGAATATTATTTTTTCAGAATTATAAATATGTCATGAATATAATAATTATTCAATTTATATAATATATATTTATCAAAAGTCTCCTTATTACATTCCATGTAATGAATTAGTGAAAGACAAATCACATCGCTTCATGAGGCGGTAGTCTGCTATACACACGAGTTGGTTTATTGTATTCCCAACAGAATAGAAAGTGAAAAGGATATATATCATATAATTACTCTATATGTATAAATATTTTATAAATATCATATATATAATTCATATCTATCACAATTCCCAATTGTGAAAGGAGGTATTGGAATAACGAATGACATATGTTCAAGAGGCGGTAGTCTTCTATACACATGAATGATGATTTAATAACATATTTTATGGAAGTGGAGTTAGTTTTATGTAATTAAATAAACCTAAAAACATATTTTTATATATATAATATAGATTTTATTATATCATAATGGTTAAAAAATAATTTAATTAGGTGAAGGAAGAAATAAAATAAAAACACTCAATGAAGAACATTTCCTCTTCTTCGGGTAATCTCATTAGGTTTTCACTTAATCCTTTGGTTGATGGAATTATTATCAAAGTATAGATTATATAATTTGATTTTGTAATATTTTAAGTGATTTGGTAAGGTTTTTTTAGGTAAATGTCTTGATAGGTGGGAATAAGTGAGATGAGTGATTTCCCTTCTATAATTGAGGAGGAGTGTCATTTTTGTAAATACCCAAAAGTATTCACAATTGGGAGGTCACTCATAAATCATGTACCTCCAAAATAGATCAATAATGGATTGGAGGGATTATTTTTTCAATAATAACCTCTAACATAGAAAATAAATATATTTTTCTATCATGTTATTCCTTATTCTTTAAGTTTACTCAATTTTACCCTTTTAATTTTTTTTATCATGTTAACTTGTGTGTTTTTATTTACAACGGTAATATATCCTTTAATAATAAAATTTAAATGAGATTTATAAATTAATTTATACATAATTATTATAAATATTAAATCCAATTTATTAAATAAAAATCTTATGTGAGTGTAAAATTAATTTTAATACAAGAACATGTAACGTGCAAAACTATGTTTTAACCTTAATCAGAGTAATTAATATTAATTGTCTTCACTAATCATTATGATAAAAAATTAAGATGACATTATTATATAATATAAATTATTTTTATTAAAAATATGGAATCCATGTTTCCAAATTAAATTTATACAATTTTTAAATTTTAATTTAAAGTTAATAGCACAGACAAGTTGAAAATGTGGGTTTTCAAAGAGAAAATGTTCAAATGTTTATACATGTTTTATATCAAAATTCAATATTAAAATAAACATGATTTCATAAATTGGATAAATTGATATATATAAGTAAAATAATGTTACTTTAAAACCAATTAAAAATATAATTTAAAAATATAAATTATTTAAAGAAAAGGAAGGTTTCAATTAAAATTCAGTATTTTCACTATTCATCAAAAATTAAACATTTCAGAAAAATACCAAAAATTAACTCTATGATAATTTTTATATGATTAATTAAAAAATTAATTTTACTCTATCATATTTATTTTATATATATATGGTAAAAATTAATTTCAAATTATGTGTGCAAAGCGTGACTAATCTATCTTTTAGAAAAATACAGTTTTTAAAAAACATTTCTTTTTCTTTTAAATGATTATTATTTTATTCCTAAGCAATAGATAACCATAATTTTAATATTTTATTAAGTACTATTCATACATACCAATTTAATATCTGTTCTATAAATATTATATTAAATATTAATATTTTAATAATATTTCATATTTCATTTAAACTCGGTGTTGCATGCAACACAAGCTAAACTCAATGTTATTGGTAATGAAATCTATTAAAGAGATTTAATTTATTTTATAAAATAAATATATCATAAAATATTGGGGTGTCATATTTTTTTATCTTAGTGTTTTGTGTCTTATACTCTATCAAATATAATATTCTTATTTTTGAATTTCGAGGTGTTATATTTCCCCACCTTAAATTAATTGAATCCTCACAATTTAAACTTGATCTTGGTAATCAAGGATTTGATATTTTAAAATTATTTTTTGAAAAACCACATCATAAAAATAGTTAAACAAAACATCTTCTTAATAAGAGAAAAATGGAAGTACCATGTTCATATGAGACAATACATAACTAGGTTTCCAAGTAGGATAACATAGGTGGGAAATGAAAACATGGTCATGGAAGATAATGTTAATCCCCAAATACTAATGAAGAGTGATATATAACATTTATCATAAGAAATTGGGTGATCTATATAAGGTTAATGACCGAAAATTCATAAACCAAAGAGTCGTGAAAAAGGTTATTTATATCATCAAAAATGATGATAACAGGAAAACATTTGATTTCAAGATCTTTTTCCTAATATTGGAGAATTATATTTTCATCTAGATTGAGAGCATATGGAAATATACTTACTTGATATATATATATATATCAAAATAAAATAATCATATTTTGGTTTTTATTCAATAAATTTCCAATTCAACACTTACTCTAAGAAATTAATATCCATAAATGGGATTTTTTATGCTTTAAGGACTGAAATCCACTTTTAACATATCATAAGACCCATAAAAGAGTGCAAATTATTTCCTTCTATCTGCAAATATTTTCCAAAACCAAAACTTTTTTCACAAGTTATCCAATATTCATAAATATCTATATAGTGAATTAATACAATAATCTCTAAAACACCATCCTAAGTTAAACATAAACCATTTAAAAAATAGTAAACCTTCTGGACCATTCTAAAGATTAAGATCCATAACATCAAAAATAAGGCCACTAAATTTCCAAAATAAACTTATAATTAATACCCAAAATGACATTATGTAGCTCTTAATCATCACATACCAAATATCTAAATACCTTCATCATGTATTCTCTTGAAAAATTGTAATAACCAGAATTATTATAAAACCTTATTGAAAACATGCATATTTCCTCATTACATATGTAAAAAACATATTATTGGATATATTCCTTAAATTGAAGAATGTTGTAAACTTCATCAAGCATAAATTTTTTTTCAACAAATCATTAACCAGATCCAAGTTAGTAATTACTTTCCAATTTACTTCATCTATATCAATTATCTCTTTATCCAAACAGAATTATCCCAAAATTAGAGACATATTAAGTATTAGTAATCATCTGTTTTCCAAGAACTTCAGCTTTACATTGAATCATTTTTATTTTCAATTGTTACCATTCGACATATTCTTTCAAATCCTTAATGAAAATTTATTATAGTACAATCCTTATATATTTCATAATTTTGAAAACTATGATATCATTCATAAAATACTTAAATGAAAAAATTATTAAATCCAAACACAACCACACTAACCATTCCTCTCTATCTATGGTATTATCATAAGCCTAACAATGATCCATTATCTTCTTTTGGGGTATATTCCTTTGATGATTGATACATTGATTTATGTAGTTCCCCTTATCCATCTAGTTGAAGCATTGTATATTGGAAAGTTTTTTATTTCCATTAAAATCAAAATCATGGTGGATTTTCTCTCCAAACATGTAGCAAACTCCCATTCATTTTTAGAAAGTATTTAAGTGTTTCTTTCTATAATTATCCCATGTCTAAAAATCTTTCTCTCCCACATTCCATTTATCTATAATTTTACCTATCCTCCTCTTCTTATCTTTCATCCCTTCTAATCTGTAATAATTAGAAAATTATTTCTCTATCTTTTTAGCACATGATACTTTGTCTTCCTACGAGTAGAATTTTTGGAAGACTAGTTCCCTTAAAAGTATTGTCTTAATCACAATAAAGAAACAATCATTATTACTCTTTAGATTATGTGCGTTGATGTGGTTCTCATTCCTTCTGCTAGGAACCATTTCCACCAAATCCATGTTTTCCATTTTCTAAAAATCCGGTTTAAGGATTAACAATAATCGTACTACTAGAAACCATTTCTAAATTATATATTACAAAATATTTGATCATACCATTATTAAATATAATATATAATAACAAAAAAAATTGAAATACTTGACATAAATTGATAAAATTATGCACAATTAATCTCATGATCATAAATATAGTTTTTTGGGGATATCTCTATTTTAAAATCCTTCATAATGGTTTGTTATAAAATTTGAAATATCATAATAATATCCCATTGGAGTTTCACACCAGATGCACATTAAGTCCCATTTTCATGAACCAAGTAATGATTGGTTCTATCCCAATGTTCCCTTTTCATAGTTATTACCCCTAGGTACCTCTATTGAAAAACCAATTCCACATTTATTATCCAGAAATGGATGTATTTCATAGGAAAAACTGAATAATCTCTTCCTTATCAAAAAAATTGGATATTCATCTTTATTTATCCTATAATTATATCAAATGTTTATGTTACCTAATTTTTGTTCACCTAAATCAAGTTCCTAAGGTTTATACTAAATTAACTCTGATTCCAACTATATAATCCTTGACCCCAGTAACCTGAAGCTGATTCCATATTTATTACATTGGAATAAGATACGAAGAATTTCAAACTGAAGGATAGAATAGTTTAGAAGTATTATTAAATTTGATAAATAATTTATTCTTACATTACATTTGAAAATAAAAATTGCATCGTAATTTTTTTTATAATATCACCCTCCCCTATAGAATATCCTTTAATGTAATCCTCAGTACACTTCATGGAATATAAGGGAAAAGAAAAGAAAAATATGGATTAGCTCAAATTCTCAGTAGGGGTTAACTGCAACAAAAGATATCATGAATCAACAAGTATAATCTACATATAAAGATAAATAATTGAGAGCACATTTCATTTAAATAACTGGATAAGGAATATTTAGTATGGAAAGGTAAATAACTAAACACACATTGCATTTAAATAACTAGATAAGGAATAATAAATTTTGAAAGCTAAATAACTAAACACACATTCTATTTAAATAATTCGATGATGAATAATCAATATTCAAAGTTAAATAACTTTAAAAACATGACATTTAATTAATAAACTAATAATGAGATGAATTCAAAGATAATATCCATTCAACGGCCCGAAGGCCTTCAAATTTTTTATTATAGATAAAGCCCCTTTTAAAGGAATAAGGGGGAAACCCAGACATCATGGAAATAGGAAAATCAACAACTCAAAGGTCAACGAGAAAAAAAAACAGACAAATAACATGGAGCAGCCCCACCCCAGCAATTGATCGTGATGAATCCCCTTCACCTTTGTATGGTTGTTCAGAAAGCAAGTGTCCTGTATCAAATCACAGGCCTGATCCGATGGCTGGCGCCATACCCTCTAAAACAACCAAATCCGAAAATCTTCGCAAAGATGAATAGCCAGCTCTGAATCTTCTCTCAGGTTGTTCCATGTGGTCAAGTCCAGCACCAAATTTCAAATGTGAACCACCATTGTCTTCGGTTCCAAAAGTGAACCAACATAGAGGCAACTAGCAACCTTCCAATCCATAAACTAGAACCTTCTCTAGATCAAACCAGCACACATTCAAAGCATAGAGCCCAAACGCCAGATCCGAGTCAAGCAGCATCCCACCGCAGCCACGAGGAACCTCCATCCGCATCCGTAGCAACCCAAAGAAGAAGACAATCCAGGGAGAATGAAGTCGGGTCTTCATCACCCAGGACTGGAAGAACCAACAACACCTCGAAGGAAGGTCTCCATTGAGGGGATCCGGGCAAAGCTGAGCCATCAATGCCTCTCTGGGCTGGAGCTAGACAAATCATGAAACCAGAATAATACTCAATAGATTCCTAAACGGTCGAACTACAGAAAGCAAGGAGAACCGACTAGGAAGAAGGGTACATCACGGATGAAACTATCGCAAGAACTCCGGCAAGAAACACACAATGAAAACAGCACACAAACCTGAAAAACCCCAATAAAGACCCTCCCCCCTCCATGCCACTCAGGGGTCGACGCTATGCCGCTCAAGACCGAAGCCATCACCTGCAACCGCCAAACCCTAATCCGCCATCAGGTTGCCTCTTCCCACCAGATCTGAAGCCTTTTCCCGCTGAGACGAGACGGCGATGACATTTAAGACACCGAGGATCACCGACGACGGGGACAGAGAAGCCGAGATGAACGAAAAGCCGGAGGAGGGAATGGGGTGAAGCTGACGTTGAAACCATATCCCCCATGGGAGATGAGACTCCGCCGCTCTGAGGCTCTAAATTCAAAGATAATATCATTATAATAAATATCATGGAAAATAATAACTAAATTATTAGTAAAGGAAATAATTAATTATTGGATAACAAGATCTCAAGAATCATGATAAATATATTTTTGATACCTTTAACAATATGGTTTAAAATTACTGCATATAAACTAATATAGTTTAATCAAATATATCATTACTTTCAAGACATTTCACAAGACATTTTAGAACTACTGGATACAAAATCATAGGGTTTGGCCAACTGATTTGTTTCTCATGAGGACTACAAATGCATAGTGGGGATTTTTATAAGCGGTCACCACCCATTTATTTCATTTTAAAATAATTACTCATTTATAGAATAATCAATTTAACTCATAAACAAAATTCCATATCATCAAATATATGTATTGAGTAAAAGATTGTGATTTATCAATATTTCCCATATTGACCAAATAACTTTCAAAGTATACAACATGTGTAAAAATGGTATAAGGTTTAGGATATAATAACATATATCATACAAGAATATGTATATTTAAGATAAATTTAAAGACCAATGAAAAATACAGATAATAAATTGATTGTTTCAAGAGAAATTTAATAATTATAAAATAAATTGAGATTATACAATAACATTTACCACTTGGTAATTTTCAAATCAAATCCAATTGGATGAAATGATTAAAATTAAAACTTAAAATTTCATGAACTATTAATAAATCATGCTATTACATGTAAAGGTGGAAGTATATACACCTCATAAAAGTGAGTTGCTTCATAATAACAAATAAGTCTCAACAAAATTTAAATTGAGGCGAAATCCATTACCTCACACTTCTTTTTTATTAAAATTTCTTCAATATCATATATAATGGTTTAAAAACTTTTATTAACTTACACTATAATCATATTAATACTTATAATATCATATATGGTCCTCTAATAACATAATATTCCTCGTTATTTAATAATATTTCATTATTTTCATTATTTTGAGTGCAAATCGCCTTGTTTTCTTATGTGTGTTTTGTCATTAAAGATATTGTTATTTCACATATTACATAGTTTAAAAATAACCATAGTTATAATAATGAAATAATTATCATATTAATAAATCAATTATACATTTAAAACCAATCATGAAATATTTTTACAAAAAATTAAGAGTGTTCTGATCCTAGAGACGATAGGTCAAATGTACACATGAGTAACGTTTCCATTTTTCAACGATCGTTATAGAAAGAAGGTAATTAATATTTTATCATTAAATAATGATAACAATATTATATATACCATATTATGTATTTATATATACTTATATATATCATCCATGTGGTGCGGTTATGAAAATAGAGCCACATTACTTCATTAAGGTGGTAGCCCACATGAAAACAAACGATGTTATCATATTTAAGTGATTTAAAAGGTAAGAAATAATATTATATTTTAAGAATGGAAAATATTTCATGAATATAATAATTATTTCATTCATAACACATAAATTTATTAACTTTATTCTTATAATATTCTATGTATAGTGTTAGTGAAAAAAGAATCACATCATTTCGCAAGGTGATAGTTCGCCATACACATGAGCGATATTATTTTATCCCCTGTGGAATAGAAATTATAGAAATATATATATAATATAATTACTCTATAGGTATAAATATTTTATAAAAATCATATATATATATAATTTATATCCATCACCATACCCAATTGTGAAAGGTGGTAATGGAAGAATGAATGACATTGTCTTGTGAGGTGCTAGTTTGTCGTACACATGAACGATGATTTATTAACCCATTTTATAAAAGTGGAAGTGGTTTTAGGTCATTAAATGATCATAAAATAATCTTATTATATGTAATATAATTATATTATTATATCATCATGGTTTAAAAATAATTGAAGGAGGGGGATTAAGAAATAAAATAAAGACACTCGTTGAAGAATGTTATCTCTTCTTCAGGTAATCTTCTTAGGTTTGAACCAAATCGTTACTATGATGGATTTATTCTAAAAATAAGGATTATAGAATGATATTATGGAATTTTTTAATTTATTTGGGTAGGTTTTGGTCGATCCAAATGGTTTAAGTGGTGTGAATAACTGAGGGGAGCGAGTTCCCTTTTATAATTGAGAAAGGGTGTAATTTTTGGTAAATATACAAAAGTATTCACTATTGGGACGTAACTATTAACTCATGTTCCTCCAAAATAAATTAATAATGGGTTTGAGGGAATATTTTATTTAAAATCAACTCCACCACACAAAATTAACATATTTTTTATCATATTATTCATTAGTCTTTAAGTTTACTCAATCTTACCCGTCTAGTTTTTTACCACGCTAACTTGTATATTTTTATTTACCAAGGTAATATATCCTTTAATAATAAAGCTAAAATGGGATTTACTAGATAATTTATACCTACTTACTTTAAATATGAAATCCAAATTATGAAATAAAAATCCTATGTGTGTGGAAAATTGACTTTAAGATAAATGCATGTAACGCGTGTAACCCCGTTTTAACCTTACCTATGGTAAATAAGTTTAAATATTTTCACTAATAATTATGGAAAAAAATAATTTGACACTATTAGATAATATAAATTATAAAAATTATAGATATAGAATCTATTTTTAAAAATTCAATTTTTATAACTGGAAAAATATAATTTTCAGTTAGTCTAATAAACATGATGAAAAAGCGGGTTTTAAAAGATAAAATGTTCAAAATTTTATAAACTTTTTATATAAAAAATTAAAATTAAAATGATTAAAATAACCTAGATTGGATAAATTGATATATAATTTTACTAATTATACATTAAAAAAATTAAAAATATAATTCTACATTATAAATTATTTTAATGGAAATCCAATTTTCAATTAAAATTTAGTATTTTTCATTATTCATCCAAAAATGAAACATGTCAGAAAAATCCAAAAATTCACCATAAGATAATTTTTATATTATAATTTTAAAAATGAAGTTTATTTTATCGTATTAATTTTCTAAATATAGTAATAATTAATTTTAAATTATGTGTACCAAGAATGACTGATTTGTCTTTTAGAAAAATATCATTTTCAGAAAGCATTTCTTTTTCTTTTAAAGGATTATTATTTTTTTATAAAAAGGGGATAACTATAATTTTTTTAATTTATTCATTATTATTCATACCTTCAAATTAAATTGATAGGTTATGAAACTTATCTTGAATATTAATATTTTAATTATATTTCACATTTCATTGAAACTCAGTGTTGCGTGCAATGAATGCTAAACTCAATATTTTGTGTAATGAAAACTATACTCATTATTTTGTGTAGTGAAATCTATTATAGATATATATTTTACCTAAAAAATAAATATACAGTAAATTATATGGGTGTTATGTTTTATTCTATCAATGTTGCTGCATGTCGCATACTATAACGAATACAATGTTCTTATTTTTGAGTTGTAGGGTGTTACTCTCTAGGGACTTACTCTAGGAAGGATTCTTATTAAAACCATATCATCATATGCTTTTGGATGATGGTTAGAAAATTTAATTTTATCCAATAAGAAAGGTTTGGGGATATCTCCTAGAGTTATTCCCATCTACATTTTCATTCAAGCTTTTATACCCTATATTGTGGATTGGAAATCCACTAATCGAAGAAAAAAAGGCACAAATGTTTCCCAATTCACTTCACATTTCAAGGGACATGCAATAAATGAATTTTTCTGTTTGAAACAAGACATTTACCACTATTTACACTCATATTAAGGCCCTCATTAACAAATTGATTCATAATTTAAAACATTCTAATGGCCCTATTAGTTAAGGAGGACAAGGGGTAATTTTATAAAGGGAATGTATGGTCAAAAGTGAGGTTAAATATTGTGACAAATATCCTAATCATACAATTTTGGTGGCCTTGATTGAGGTATTACTATGTCTTTCCAAGGGTATTTATTTCACATTATAGAACCATTTGGAAACTTTTTTAATGGTACAAGATTAATACAAAACCTAAAAGGAGGGTTTTGTGAGTATAGATTTCAATACCCTAAGTATATCCCATTTCATTTATTGGCCTCACTATGAGAGATTGGGGATATCATAATGGGGCTCTTCCACTAAGGATCTTCCTTCATAAAGGGATTTTTTGTGAGGGAGAGTACCTAATTTTTGGAAAACCAAGATAGAATGATTTTTTCAAATCATTTCCTTTATAGTCAATTCCCTTTTATAAAGTACCACTTTACAGGGGGGTTCTCTTTCTTTTTGGTGTGAGTGGGTCACCTATGGTTTGCGGTGAGTATCCCAAAATGGAAATTTCTATCGCTCAATATTTCTACTTATCCATTATCTCTATTATTTTCTCTATTTGTGTGTCTTATCTCCCTCTATTAAGAAAATTGGTTATTTATAGGTAGATAAATAAAAATTTCATTCCCAAAATTGCAAGTCGCATAGCATGTTTGGAACTATGCAGTGGGTGAAAAATCAATGCCTCGATACAAAAACAAATTTCATTTGTGGGGGTTGAAAAGTAATTGACTCACTCTATAAACAAATATCAATTATGGTAGATAAAAATCTAATTCCTCTACCCATAAATGATTTTTTTGGCAAGGGGTGTTATGTGAATGAGAAAGTTCTACCTAGAATCTTAGTTTCCTATGTGAGAAATGTTTATTGTTATGTGATTCCATACCATTTTTGAAATCAAATTTTATTTTTTTGGTTTATCTCATTGTTTTACCCTAAACATTTTTCAATACCTTTATTTGAATCTATGTAAAATGTTAGGCCAAAACAATTCTCTCCCTCAGAATGGGGTTTGGTTGGCAAGAGAAGGATTTGATTTCAAAGAATAAACAAATCATACATTTATGATATTTGTAGTGTACTGATATACTCTGAAGAGGGACCAAACCTATATAAAGGTGATAGTTTAATTCATTTTCCATGTAGTAATAATAAGTTATTTATTATCAACTATAAGCTCATGGCCCATAACCCAATTTGTATATCGATCTCCCTTTGCAGTAAATCTATTCTACAAACTTCCTTAGAGAAATTTTAAAACCAATATTTCTATAAACTATTTTTTACACAATACAATAAAATCAATCCTCAATATAAATCACATAACTCATACAATAATTTGGTTTTTATGTGATCCATGTGGAATGTTATGTGGTCTGCATGGTGCCTCAACTAAAATGTTAAATATCTAAGTTTACAACATTTATAAAAACATTTCTCATAATATAACACTATATCCTCTTATATAGAATAAAAATAGATCCCTCTCAATTTGTCTATATTGTTGACGAGAGGAGTAATTTCATGATTTAGTGTGTTAAGGATGGTCTAAAGTGGAGTGTTCATCCAAACCATAATATCTTATCAAATATCATAGGCACTAACTTCCCAGAAGATCCTGTATTAGGAAGGATAACCATATATGGATTAGGACTGTAATCTGATGTTCTTATTCCCATACTCCACCATGAAAATCAACCCCTCACATGGATAAATAGTTAAAATCATGAATCTTGGGAAAACATTTTGGAAAATGGGAAATATTTTATAGAGAACCAATATGAAGGATTTTCCTTGGTTTATACCACTTTGCCATTAGAAAAATAATTATGAGAACTAGAGATATTCATCCATTATTATTACTCCATTATGATAAAATTGGTGGCCAATGAGAAGTTGTGATGGTCACCAAAACTTGATATTTTTCCCTAAGGATTGTTTATCCAGGATTATAGATAGCGCTTATAGGTCCATCAAAGTTGTGATGAATTTAAAAGAAGATGAATCTTATTTTAATTTAAGAGGCCTTCTAGGTTTTGCAACCTTTTTATCATCAAAATAGTTTTATTCTTCATATTTTTCTTATAAATAGGATCTCAGATACCAACATGTTCTATTTGGTAGGTGGAAAAGTTGATAAAGACATTAGGATATTTTAATGATCACAGGGGTTCTAATCATGGGGGGAATTCATGATGATTTCCTCTCTCCTTACTTGGTATAGGATGATGTGGAGAGTATTCCTTCATGCATGAAATAGATACTTACCATAACACTGAATCTTATGGGAGTAGAACCTCATCCTAGGAAAGACGTTCCAATGTCTGACTCGGTCTAGGTATTTTCTATTCCAAATAGTCATGAGCCACATGTGAGGAGATTGAGAACTTATCTAACCCGTATTAATCAGATACCCTCTATTGAATATTTTCCAATAAAGTAGGTAGTAAAATTAAATTAGTAGGGTTAGAAAGTTACACCTAGGATTGGTTAGCTGGTATGGTTGGCAGAATTCTTGGTCATGTTCTTAAGTGACTGGTTACTACCAATATTTGAGTCAAGTATTGGAGTTAGGGTCACAAATCTTTCAATGAAATCCTTGTTGTAAACTAGGACACATATTAATATGTAAATTATAGTTCTATATATCTATATTATCTACTATGAAAAACTAGTATAAGGAGTCACCTAAAAGAATTTTGGGCCCATTTTAGGTTCTTTAGGGATGGATAGTGGCTCACGTAGGGGTTATGAATTCAAAAATGATCAAACAATACCAAAGGATCAATAGGACATATTTGAAATACATTATCTGTGTAAAAATGTTCATTTAGAGACTAGATAACGTAATGTATATGCTCAAATATTATGATTTTTTCACCTATTCCCATTAAAAAATCTTGACAGATGTCCTAGTGAATGATGTGTCTAGGGGTCATGCAAGGTGGGTATACCTTGTTTCTTCAAGGGAAGGAGTTTTAGCTATAATTATTGATGTAAAATTAATCTGTGAAGGAATTTTACCTTTAATATTTGGGGGTAATTCCTTTGTGTTTGAAAAAGGTTCCATGTATCTCTAAATAGTGTTTATAAAGAAAAATATTTAATAAAGACCCATCAATTTGGGGTGATTTTTACAAGGGAGAAGATAGGACTTCAAATCAATATTTCACCCTTTGATTCCATGCATGGTCTTGAAAAGTCTTATGCTGAGGCTTGGATTCATTCACATCAAAATAGTCATCTAGATATATTTTTTCCTACTGTTGAGGGTTAGTCGGTGATTGGAAAGGAGGATGAAGAGAGGTGAAAAACAAAGGAAAACATCCCTCAAAAGGAAGTTTCACCAAGAAAACTTTCAATTTCTAAGATTTCAAGAATGAGGTTGCAGGATTGATGTTCTTCCCCCCAAATTATTAGTTATTCTCCCCAGACTGTTGAAACACCTCCCCACCCATTTATCCCTATTGAAGTTGTATGTCCCATGGGTTTGAGGTAATTGGATTTCTGGAAGAGTTCCATACTTATCAATGATATACGATGTTCTCATCAGAGGAGACACCTTTTCTAAACCTGATATAGGGGTATATCTAGCATGAAAATATTTTTTAAATAGATCAAACTAAAATGGAAGAATTATATCTTCTAGATCTTAAGAATTTTATTCCATTGGTCCATGTTCAAAATATATATACAATTTGAGTACTTAAAATTTTGAATAATTATGTAAGAGGGAGTGAAGAAGAGGAAGACAATATCAATGATTCCTAAGGAGAGGTGAGATGATTTTATTTTTTATCTCCTCATGATATATATTCCCTATTTTTTATAGGATTAACTGATTATTTATATTCATACATGGGTAACCAATGAGGAAAATTCTTCCATTATAAATGAACCTCGGAATCTACCTCCCTCTCTGGGACTGGGGCCACATAAATTTCCCACTTCTATGAATACTCTATTATTAGAGATTTTAAGGAAGCAAGTAAGGTGTTTGGATCCTGATCAACAAGAAAGAGTGGGCTCATCAACGTTATCGATCCCTATCATGTAGAAATTTCTAGAGGCTTGTAAGTAATGGGACACAAGGAATATGAATTTATCTACTAAAGAAGTATGGGATTACTTCGGGTGGAGGAGATTGATTTTCTTGGATTTGAGTTTATCACTACTCTCAGTCATATTTCTTTTTAAGAACAACATAATGAAGTCATATCATATCATAAATATATAGATTCTTCAATCCATTATTTTAAAGGTAATATTTGTAGCTCTAATTGAGTGTTGGAGATGTTTATAATAAGGTAAGAAGTAATTGACTCTAAGGAATAGGTAGAATGATTTATCAATCTAATTCTCTATTTCACTATTATCATGATTCTCAATTATTTCTAGGTTTTATATAAGAAGTTTTAGATGAGAAATCCCTTATACATTCTCTTCAATACATGGAATGCGGTACATTCCTTGGGGTGTATTTTCCTTCCAATGATAGGTTTTGGAAAAAGGATCTATCGACACAATTAGCACATTTGATAAATGATTGTGAATCTTACGGGAGTATTTCCACCCCCACCATATCTAATGGTTACCCTTGTGAGATTATCCTAATGGGAGACCATGAGGTAAAGGTAGGTAAAGAAGATAATGATACTCATTTGATTGAAAAAATAGGTGGGTATTATACTATGGAAGAAATCTTTAAAACAATTTTTTGTGATTTTATATTGATAGGTTAACCTGTAGAGATGCTGACATGATTTTCATGAGGCCAAGAGATAAAATTTTCCAAGATTTTGTAGCACATTCATTTTTAGAAATGGATTTTGTAATAGGTAAAATTTCAAGGAGTTCAAGATTGAATGATGATCCAAGGTTGGAAAATTACATTGTGAAATTTGTTAATATTGGGATGTTAACTCCCTGTAATCAATTGAACTCTACATTATTAGAATAATTTTTTGAAATTTTGATGCATGTGAAGGTTGGGAGGTCTCATATTCTACTTCACCAAATTTTTATCTTATCAAACTGAGTTTAGCACAAAATCCATAAAGGGTTTAAATTTTTAAAACATCAACTTCTATAGTAAAAACTAACCTTGTTCTACAAGAATTCAGAATTGTGGAGGAAGTGATGACTCATGTGTAGGGTGATTTAGTCAAAGATGTCACTCCATTTTCACTAGTTTTCATTCATATTGGCTCAATGACGATAAGTGACCTCCTCAAGGTCATCAACTTAGCATAATATGTTGCCACTTATTATAGTGTTGTGTACACATCCATGGAATAAAATTAGTTATATTCAGATTCACTAGTATATTTTTTTAAGGTGTTTATATCTGTCAATTGCATTTTATAGATCTGGATAGTGATAAATTTGGTATACCTGAATCAAGGGTTTCTTTTGGAATTATTATTCTAGTGGGAAATTTATCACCCCTTGTGTGTTCCAATGTGGCAATGACAACTATAGAAATTAACACTTCAACAGGTGAAGGTGGGACTTATATATCTTTGGAAATCTCATTTCCTTCTTTTTCTGGTACTAATTTCTCTAAATATATATTTTAAAAACACTATCATTAATATATAATGTTTAATATATCATTTTAACACCTTGTTTTTTTAGGTTGTAGGTATATTGACTTCCATTGAACCAACTCACTCTGAAGGTGTTAAGGATAGATCTTCCCTAGTCAGATTGGTCCCTAAATATGTCCTCTCTTCCAAGAAATATTTTTAAGTAGATCAATAAACCTTTTAAAACTTGTATGTTTCTCAGAAAACTATAATTAGAGACATATGGAAGTTTATCTCTTAGATCCCCTCCTAAACCTTCCAATAAAATTTACTAGGTTACACTTCATGTTGTATTTTCATAGATATAGAGGGTTTGACTATCATTCTATATATGTTTAGTTAAAAGAGTTTAATTTTTCTTAAGAAATAAAAATTTGTATTCAATAAAAACTTTTGACTATGGATTCTATTATGCATGTTGTCTCAGCTAGAAATATTCTTCTAAGTGGTGATTCTGAATAAGATGGAGTGTACATAAGGTGAAGGGGTCTAGTTATGGAAATGTGAGCCCTGGAAAAATATCTATGTCAAGAGTTATACTAATTTCTTGAGGAGTTATATTGGATCAACCATTATTTGGATGATATTGAAGCAGAAATTGATAAATAGAAAATAATGGTGAAGGAAGTAGAGAATGCGGGTTTGTATACTACTAAGAGGGAAGAATCACTATGGGTTAATAAAGAAACAGAAATTATGATATGGAACAAACTATATCAATCTGTGTAAGATTATTATTAAGTAATGGTTCAAGTATAAGAATAATCAAAGATTTATGGGTAAAATAAATATTTTCTTATGTGTGGAGACTTCAGGTTATATATGTTCCCCTTTTTTATATTTTAATGAATAAATGAAAATTTATATGTTCTTAGTTATCTATCATTTTTTCCAACTTTCAATTATTTGAGAGGTAATATCAAGAAATATCAGATTATTGAATCATTGAAATATTAATAAATATGTAAGCCATAATTCTTGAATGCTTGAGTCAAATGATCTCATCCGAGGCATGGGTCACGGATGGTTATATGTGTCGTTTCTCATCAATGTAGCATTAGAGTTGGTCTATTTGAATGGATAATCACATATAACACTTTTTCAAGATCTATATAAGTATCCAAGTGGAAATTTTAGGAATGGAAGAATTCTATAACTTCTTCCTAGGATAGGGGTCTTAGAGAGCACAGCTTAACTATTGTTAGGGTTCTATAGTGGGTCCCACAAGCTTCGTTAATTTATTTCATTGCCTTAGATTTTACCAAATAATAATATGGGGAAGATGATTAGCCACTAAATGAGGCTAATATTAATTGTTAATATATATAATATTCATGTGATTTATTATTCATAAACACCATTTTAGTGCATTTTACACTGAACATCATTTTACATTATGATTGTAATACCTTCTTAAAATGAACTATTATGTGGTACATTTTTTAACATCATTTAAAGTACCCAATGATTCATCTCATTTTAAGGAATATAATTATAAATATTTTAATTTGATATTTTGGTAATTTGATATACACTTAAATATATGATCATGTTTGATTCATGGATTATTGGAGAATTTATGGAAGAAGATGGGGATATTTTGTGATGAAAGGAAACAATTCTGGAGAAGTTAGATTGGACACCATCCCACTGATAAGACTGTGAGGCCCAACATACAGGCCCAATGAATACCAAATTTCATGGGATGCTAGAGGATATGTATATGAACAAATAACTCTGCAGTATCCAATGCTAATTCGGTATCCATGGTATCCATTTAGGCGGCCCAATTTAGAGATAAAATTTTGGGCCAGATTCTACGTCCCAGAAAAATATCCCACTAATTTGGTAATATCTCAGAATCCACAACTCCAAATTTCCCCCAATTTTACGGAAGGTTAGAAGACATCCTAGGATACATTTTCTTCATCTCTGTCCCACTATGATTCGGCCATATAGAAGGTCTTACAAGCGCTTCTGTTCGGTGAAGGAAAGTTGGCTTCCACCTCGGGTCAAATGTGGAACAATCAACTCTCCCTTACTTTCCACCCACCTATGGCATACCAAAATTAATTGAGGAGACTTGGACTGTTGGATGATCTACCCAAGGGCTCAAAAATTCCTATTTAATTCAGTGGTGTTGGAGGATTGAAGGATCTTGGGTTCTTTGTTCAATTGTAATGTTATGCTGCAATTTTGTTGTCTCAAATTTGTCTTTCACATGTAAGTTGTTCAATTCACTTTAGTTTCTTAATAAAAGTTATTCTTCTTATCTTATTATGTTGTTATTCATATCACTTTGATACCGTTGTATCAGGTTGTGAATTTATTTACATTAAACCTTGTGAAATTATTCACACAACGGTGGAGTGATCATTTTATTTTTGTTGTTTTCTTACTTCTCTATTTTCTCCCTCATGAGTTTACTTTCCACTTCCATTGAAACCATGAGATCAATGGAGGGCTAACCCAATTATGGGTTGATCCAAGGGAGTATAAAGGGTATTTATTGGATGTTATTTATAACCCCATTAATATATAATCACTTCTTTAATTGAGATTTTTATTTGATGATTTTGAAACTCCATCATCCTTGTTGAATTTAAGGCCACACACTTCAAGTGCTAATATGAAAATTTACCTTGAAGTGCTCAAAACATTGATCCTTCAAGTGTATAGGTGATTAGTATTAAAGGGTGTAGGAATTAAACCAGTAAGTGATGATGTTTTTTTATCTCCTTAAATGAACCCATCTCAAATATAAGAAATTGAAATCATTGAAAAGGAAATACGTCCAATACACCCTGAGCAATAACCTAGGATCAACTCATTCTTTTAAATTGATATCACTTAAGTCTATTAGAGTTACTTTAAACCCATATAAAACCAATCCAAGTTGTCCACTTCATAGCCAACAACATTCCATAGAATGTACGTGTCTATAGGTTACTTCTTAGGTCTCTAAGGATTCGAAAAACCATGCTAAACTACAAGGACTGCCCTACCTTCTTCTCTTGGGTAAATTTGAGCGAGAATCAAATTTTGGCGCCGTTGCCGGGGACCCAAGTAAGTCATATAAAAACCCATTCTATTCTCCCCCACTACTTCTTTTATCATCCAAATTCTCTTATCTTGTCCCTTTCTCATTTTTTTCATTTGGCGCATGTCCGCCTATACCCGCGATCAATCAAACCGTCTAGTTAGGGTGGATAGTTCTAGGGTTGGGGAGTCAATTACACCAAGGGAACTCATTCCAGTAAATCCTAATCTTCCTAATACTCTATATTCTAAAAGTGAGCTCATTTCAATGGAAGGTCTTCAAAGAAACCAACTCATAAACCCGGGTGGAAACCAAAATGGAAACCCAAATGAGGCAGCCCCAAACTTGGGGATTGCGGTCGATCAAACCATGAATGACTACCTCAAACCTTCTTGTAATAATGCCCCCTCATGAATTAGACACAATTCCCTAGTATATTCCAACTAAATCTTTAAACCCCATGGATTAAACCATCTTTCTACATTCCATGGAATGGAGTCCGAGATTCCCTACCTTCACATTAAGGAGTTCAATGACATTGTAGAAACCATGTTTCCCCCACATCAACTAGAATCATCTAAGATGAGTCTATTTCCTTTTTCTTTAAAGGATCGAGATAAAAATTGGCTAAAAAATTTGATACCATCATCCATAAACTCTTGGTACCAACTACAAAGAGAATTCTACAAAAAATACTTTCCCCACCACAAAACAATTGCACTTAAAAAGAGTATCCAAAACTTTTTTGAAAAAGAGGGAGAGTCATTTTATGAAACATGGGAGAGGTTCAAAGACACTCTGAACATGGTTCCACACCATGGTTTTTCTATTACTGAACAAGTGATAATTTTCTATGAAGGGTTGGTTCCAGGGAATAAACAATTCATTGACATGATGTGTAATAGAACCTTTAAAAACAAAGCCCCAAATGATGCTTACGAGTATCTAGAAATCCTTTCTAAACAAAACCAAACATGGGGAACTTCACCTTATTCTGAAAAGCCGGAAATAAATACTAGAATTCATACACTTAGAGAAGAGGAAAGGCTTAGGGCTAAACTCGCAGCACTCTCTAGGAAGCTTGGAGAGATAGACCATAGGAAAGTCCATGAAATCCAAACTGTTGACCCTGTTTGCAAAATTTGTGACAAACATAACCATAAGACAGACAACTGCCCATCAATTCCATCCATCAAGGATGTTATTTTAGGAGGACCCCCAGCAGAAGTAAATGCCTTGAACTTTCAAAAGCCTCAATACCAAAACAACTTCAACCCAAGGTATAATGACCACCCAGGCTTCTACTGGAAAGATAACCAACAACCTAGCCAACCACAGGGAGAAAATCCTTACCCCCATCAGAACTACCAACTCCATAACCAGTTCCAAACCCAACCTATCCAATACCAATATCCACCGGTCCATTTTCAATAACCCATCCCACCACCAAAATATCCCCCTGGGATAAACGAATCTTCTCAATCACCAACCCAAACCGTTCCACAAAGCCTACTAGAACAACTGTGCAAAAAAATGGAAAGGATGAACTCAGAAGTCTCTTCCCTTAAACGAGAACTTCAAACCATCAAAACTGGAAAGGCACCCATGCCTACTCAGGCAGTGCCATCCTCAACTTCAAGGGGAGAGTCAAGTTACACTCAAACAACTCATGAACAACTAAAGGATATGATTATTTTAAGAAGTGGGAAACCAATTGAGAAACCTGAACAACTAATTCAGAACCCACCTAAAGATTCAAATATGGATGAAAATTCAAATGAACCAAATGATAAAACTGAAAAACATGATAACATTTTTAAAGAAATAACTCTTCAAGAAACAACCCCACAACCAGCACCATTTCCTCAATGCATGAGGGGGAAAACCAAGCCTGAATTGAGAGAAACGTTGAGGGAAATATTCTCGCAAGTCAAGTTGAATATTCCTCTTCTTGATACCATCCAATCCATACCTTCCTACTCAAATTACCTTAAGGACTTGTGCACTTTTAAAAGAAAATTTTCACATAAAAACCGTGTCCTTTTGGCTGCTAATGTGAGTACCACCAATCAAGGGACCATTCCTCCTAAGTTAAAAGACCCAGGTTGCCCTTACATCAATGTTGAACTAGGAGAAAGAAAAGTTTTCAAGCCCTTGTGTGATCTAGGTGCTAGTGTCAATCTCATCCCCTATGTCGTGTACTGCCAGTTAGGCCTAGAAGAACTCCAACCCACATCTATCACACTTCAACTTGCTTATCGTAGCATTAGGGTTCCAAAGGGGATTTTAATGGACGTTCTGGTAAAGGTTGAAAACTTCATCTACCCTGCTGACTTCATTGTCCTTGACAACCATCCAAACTTAGGAAATAAGGAACAAACCCCAATTATCCTTGTCCGTCCTTTTCTTGAAACAATCAACTCTGTTATCTGAGTCCAAAATGGGAACATGACCATCACCTTTGGGAACATGAGTCTAGACTTGAACGTCTATAATTCAAGCTCAAAAATAGGATAAGACGAGGATATTCATGAAGTAAACATGATAGGAAGAATTGATAATGAATCCATAGAACATCAAGGAATATTTGATGGATGTTTAAGTCAGGATGAGATTGATTTCCTTTGTTCATATGAAGGAAGTTTATCTCCTTGGATTGAATCATTTTCAAATTTCTCTTATGATAAAGTCTTAGGTCCAACAATCAGTGAAACCTTTCGGAAAACCACATTCATGTAGACTGATCAAACTTCCTTCCCTAAATCTGATTAAACCAATCTTGAAGCTAAAACTTCTATATCTGGGGAATCAATCTTGTCTAAAACTTTAGGAAATAAAATTAATCTTGATCCAATGTCCCAATCTTCTGCTGAAATTCTGAACCAACCTGGTCTTGAATTGAAGGAACTTCCTACTACACTAAAGCATGCCTTCCTAGGGGACAATCAAACACATCCTATTGTCATTTCTTATTCTCTTGAAGCCAATCACGAGATGATGCTTCTAGATGTCCTTAGGAAACATAATAAGGCCATTGGTTGGACCCTATCTGATATTCCCGGAATTAGCCCACTTGTTGGGACTCATAGGATTGTTCTGGAATCTGATTCAAAGCCATGTCGTCAACCACAACGGCAACTCAATCCTAATCTTATGGAGGTAGTAAGGAAGGAACTTATGAAATTGTTAAAAGATGGTATCATATATCCCATAGCTGAGAGTGAATGGGTGAGCCCAATCCAAGTGGTTCCAAAAAAGGCTAGAATCATAGTGATAACCAATGAGGACGGAGAGATTCTTCCAACAAGGGTGAGTAGTGGATGGAGGGTATGCATTGACTATAGGAATCTAAACTCATTAACCAAGAAGGACCATTTCCCATTACCATTCATTGACCAAGTCCTTGAGAGAGTGGAAGGTCATGCCTTCTACTGTTTCTTAGATGGGTACTTGGGGTACAATCAAATTGAGATCTCCCTAGAGGATCAAGGGAAGACTACATTCATGTGTCCATTCGGAACCTTTTCTTTCAAACGCATGCCCTTCGGGTTATGCAATGCCCCTCAAACCTTCCAGCAGTGCATGATTTGAATCTTCTCAGACATGGTAGGGGATTTTCTAGAGTTCTTCATGGATGACTTCTCTGTGTTTGGGGATACATTTGAGGGATGTCTGCAGAATGTGTAGAGAGTCTTACCAAGATGTGAAGAAAAGAATCTGGTCCTAAACTGGCAAAAATGCCACTTCATGGTTAAAGAGGGACTTGTTCTAGGCCATCTGGTCTCGAGTAGGGGGATTGAAGTTGATAAAGAAAAGTTTGACATCATTCATCACCTTCCATCACCCAAAAATGTCAAGGAAGTGAGGTCTTTCTTAGGACATGCTGGTTTCTGTAGAAGATTCATCAAGGACTTTAGTTCAATATCTCATCCCCTTTGTGCTCTCCTAGTAAAGGATGCTCCATTTGTTTGGACAGAAAGCTGTGAGGGTTCATTCTCAACCCTCAAATACTCTCTCACCTCTCCTCCCATTATGAAATCTCCAAATTGGAACGTTCCTTTTGAACTTATGTGTGATTCCAGTGACTTTTCTGTTGGAGCTGTGTTAGGACAACGCTGTGATAAAACTCCTTATGTCATTGCTTATGCAAGCAAATCCTTAAATGATGCCCAAATAAACTACCCCACTACTGAAAAGGAGTTACTTGTTATTGTGTTTGCCTTATATAAGTTTAGGTCCTACCTCTTAGGATCCCCCATCAATATGTTCACTGACCATTCTGTACTAAAATACCACTTCCAAAAAAAAGATGCCAAGGCTAGACTGATTAGGTGGGTCCTTCTCTTACAACAATTTGACCTCACAATCAAGGATAAAAAGGGCGTTGAAAATGTTGCAGCTGATCACCTCTCTAGTATGGAATTAAAAGACAACTCAAATCACCTTTCTGTGTCTGATTCATTTCCTGATGAACACCTATACTCTGTGAGTGACGGCCCTTGGTATGCAGACATAGCCAACTTCTTAGTTACAGGAGTCATTAAAAAATTCTTAGGGACTCAAGATCGAAGGAAATTCCTTTCTGATGTCAGAAACTATGTGTTTGATGATCCATACCTCTATAAGGTCTACCCTGACCAAGTCATTAGGAGGTGTGTCCTAGAATCTGAACAAGAGTCCATCCTTAAATTCTGTCATAGTGAGGCATGTGGAGGTTACTTTTTCTTCTAAGAAAACATTTGCTAAGATTCTTCAATGTGGTCTATTCTGCCCCGCCATCTTAAGGGACTCTTACAGATTTTGTCAAAGTTGTCCTAGGTGTCAACAAGTAGGGTCCATCACAAAAAGGAATCAAATTCCACTCACTCCCATCTTAGTTGTTGAAATATTTGACTGTTGAGGAATTGATTTCATGGGTCCCTTCCCAAAATCTAGGGGATATCTTTACATTTTCTTAGCTATCGATTATGTCTCCAAATGGGCTGAGGCCATTCCTAAAAAATCCAATGATCATCAAACTGTGATTAGATTTCTCAAGGAAAACATCTTCTCTAGATTTGGAATTCCTAGGGCTATCATTAGTGATCATGGAACTAATTTTTGCAATTGTCCATTCTCTTCACTCATGTCTAGGTACAGGATTTCTCATAAAGTTTCCACTGTGAACCATCCTCAAACTAATGGTCAATCTGAGTTAGACAATCGTGAAATCAAACAAATTCTTGAGAAAACTGTCAATCCTTATAGGAAATATTGGTCCGAGAAACTCTTGGATGCTCTTTGGGCATATCGTACAGGATACAAAACCATCCTAGGAATCTCACCATATAGGTTGGTTTATGGAAAATCATTCCATTTACCTATTGAAATTGAGCATAAGGCCTTTTGGGAAATTAAGAAAATGGATTATGACCTCTCATTGGCCGAAACAAAAAGGAAATTAGATCTTAATGAACTGAAGGAACTAAGTATGGAGGCTTATGAAAATTAAAGGATTAATAAAGCTAGAGTTCAAGCCTACCAATCTAGAAATATCAAGGTCAAACATTTTGAACTGGGAAAACTTGTGCTCTTGTATAAATTAAAACTTCATTTACACCCGGGAAAGTTAAGGTCTAGATGGTCGGGACCTTTCATAGTGTATCATGTATTCCCCCATGGGGTAGTAGAGATTCAAGATCCCACAAGTGGTTACATTTTCAAGGTCAATGGTCAATGGTTAAAACCATTCATTTAATCATTCAATAAACAAGAAATAGAGGTTGAGTTAACTGATCCAACCTATGAACCAGGAAAAAATTGATAGATTTAGGGTCCATGTCAGGCTAATGATGTTAAACAAAGCTCTACATGGGAGGAAACCCATGGTTTTCATGTTTCCTATCATTTTTTTCTTTTAATAAAATTTATATTTTAAATAGGATTAATTAATCATTTTTATATTTAAAAAAACTATTGACCTCTTCTTCTATTATGAATATGGATGGGTATGAAAGGGGAGCACTGTATTCATCTGTGTCACGCGGTGTGATCCTTGAGTAATACCTTACCCATAAAATTAAAATAAGATAATGTATCATTAGTTTGATTTAAAAAAACAAAAAAACAGGAAACCCCATAAAAATGATGATACTTGGAATAAAATAAGTCGTTGTGTTGTTTGTTTTGTGTGGTTTGTTCTTCTTTTTATGGTTCAGGTACTATTTTGGGTGATACATGTTCAATAAAGGAGGTCCCTACATCCCCCAAGAGATCAAAGGACTAATTTGGAGAAGCATGAACCTCAACTTCAACCACCAGGTGATTTCATTCCATGATCCTTAGTTTCAATTTCCTTTTTGAACTTCCATTATCTGCCTCTAATCCTTCTAAATTTTTATTTCCTCAAACACTGGGGACAATATTGTTTTAAGTTGGGGTGGAGATAAAATAAAAAAAATGCTTTTGTGTCAAAAAAAATGAATGATTTGAAAAAAAAAGTGTAAATGGAAGGAAAAATTCCTTTAACTTTGAACATGGTAATACACATTGCACACTTTGAAACTGAATATCAAATAATTTAGCATGCCCTGATTCTGATTTTAATCCTTGTATAATTTCATGAGCATAGATTTTGGAAAGAGTGGCTTTCCAATGTGATATTTCATCGTTTATATTTTCATCAAAATAAAAAAAAAAGATCACAATGAACGTCCTTTGGATAGTGGGGTATTAGTTTAAGTTCATGGGGTACCATAAATAAATAGCATAGGTTTATTGATCATTTTAGTTTAATATGATTATTCAAAAAAAATAAAAAAAATTGCGCGTAGACCAATGAAATGACTTAATGTGTGGCTTTCGGCACTTGGGGATCGTGACACCATATTTGTCTGGCCTAGAGTTAGTAATTTTATCTCTATTTTGGGTAATTTGAATTTGTTTTTGACTGAGTTAACTCGAGATGATGCCCGAGTATTTTGGCTTCACTTGGTACCCTAAGGTCTTTGAGCCTGGGAGTCATCAGTAAAGTCTCACTACAGGGGTTGACTCTTTTGAGTGAAACTTCAATTACCATGGAAAAATTGCAAAAAAAACAAAACAAAACAAGAAAAAAACAAAAAAAAAATGAATACACGTATTAATATTTAAATGTGATTCCACCTAGCGGTTCTATCATTCCCCCCTTGAATAAAAATGAACCCCCCATGTCTATGGTGACGCACAACACATCCTCATACATAATTGATATTGGATGAAATATGGCAATGAATTTGAACAAAGGAATGGGATTGGGATTGGGATATGCTTATGAAACTATCTTGTATTAAAATAATTTTATGGGTTTCATAATTTTTTGGTATAAGGTTTTCTGGTGATCATTGTGTACTAAAATGTTTTTGGAAAAGGAAATTCGAATTTCATATTATTGAGATATATTTTGCTCGGGACTAGAAAAACTCAAGTTGGGGGGTGTGATTAGCCACTAAATGAGGCTAATATTCATTCTTAATATATATAATATTCATGTGATTTATTATTCATAAACACCATTTTAGTTCATTTTACACTTTGAACATCATTTCACATTATGATTGTAATACCTTCTTAAAATGCACTATTATGTGGTACATTTTTTAACATCATTTAAAGTACCCAATGATTCATATGATTTTAAGGAATATAATTATACATATTTTAATTTTATATTTTGTGAATATTATCTACACATAAATATATGAACATGTTTGATTCAGGGATCATTGTAGAATTCATGGAAGAAGATGGGGATATTTTGTGATGAAAGGAAACAATTCTGGAGAAGTTAGATTGGACACCAGCCCACTGATAAGACTATGAGGCCCAACATACAGGCCCAATGAATCCCAAATTTCGTGGGATTCTAGAAGAAATGTAGATTGACAAATATTTCTTCAGTATCCAATGCTAATTCGGTCTCCATGGTGTCCATTTAGGCAGCCCAAGTTAGAGATAAAATTCTGGGCAAGATTCTACGGCCCAGAAAAACATCCCACTAATTTGATCATATCTTGGAATCCACAACTCCAAATAGGCCCAACTTTGACAAGAGGTTAGAAACCATCCAAAGATCCATTTTATTCTTCTATGTCCCACTCTTATTCGGCCATATAAAAGTTCTTCCAAGCGCTTCTGTTCGGTAAAAGAAAGATGACTGCCACCTCGGGTCAAGGGTGGAAAAATCAACTCTCCCTTACTTTCCACCCACCTATGGCCTACCACAATTAATTGAGGAGACTTGGACTGTTGGAGGCTCGACCCAAGGGCTAAAAATGCTTATTTAAGGCAGTGGTGTTGGAGTATTGAAGGATCTTTGGTACTTTGTTCAATAGTAATGTTATGCTGCAATTTTGTTGTCTCAAATTTGTATTTCACATGTAAGTTGTTCAATTCACTTTAGTTTCTTAATAAAAGTTCTTCTTATTCTCTTATTCTGTTGTTATTCATATTACTTTGATACCATTGGATCAAGTTGTGAATTTATTCACACCAAACCTTGTGAAATTATTCACACAACGGTGGAGTGATCATTTTATTTTTGTTGTTTTCTTACTTCTCTATTTCCTCCCTCATGAGTCTACTCTCCACTTCCATTGAAACCATGGGATCAATGGAGGGCTAACCCACTTATGGTTTTATCCAAGAGAGTATAAATAGGATGGATTGGATGTTATTTATAACCCCATTAATGTATAATCACTTCTTTAATTGATATTTTTATTTGATGATTTTTAAACTCCATCATCCTTGTTGAATTGAAGGCCACACACTTCAAGTGCTAATACGAACCTTTACCTTGAAGTTCACAAAACATTGATCCTTCAAGTGTATAGGTGATTAGTATTAAAGTTTGTAGGCATTAAACCAGTAAGTGATGATGTTGTTTTATCTCCTTAAATGAACCCATCTCAAATATAAGAAATTGAAATCATTGAAAAGGAAATGTGTCCAATCCACCCCGAGCAATAACCTAGGATCAACTCATTATTTTAAATTGAATTCACTTAAGTCTCTTATAGTTCCTTTAAACCCATCTAAAACCAATCCAATTTGTCCACTTCATAGCCAAAAATAGTCCATAGAATGTACATGTATATAGGTTACTTCTTAGGTCTCTGAGGATTCGACAACCCAAGCTAAACTACAAGGACCTTCCTACCTTCTTCTCTTGGGTAAATTTGAGCGAGAATCAGAAGACTTAGTGGGTTGTACTTGGAATTTCATTAGGCCATTCTTTATTGGTTTTTTACATAAGAAGTTTTCTTCCATTTCAATTTCAACAGCTCAATTAATCCTAGATAATGAAAACTGATTTTCTAGTGAGTGACGACTCAAATTTTGTCCTAGAATGACATTTTTTAGTTTTCATTAAATAAATTATTATGTACCTTTCCTTTGGAAGATTAAGATCATGGAATTTAGACTAAACATTCCTCTATTTTAAGGTCGTATATCGTTGACCAATGGTTTTTATCCTAAAAATGAGTGTAACATGTGGGTATATAATATTGAGGATGATGAATCTTCTTGAATAATTTGATTATGGATTTTTTAAATCAAATTTAATGAATAAAATAATCAACTGAAGTAGGGAGGTAGAAATAGAGAGACAAGTGGGAGAAGATTGTTCATCAATAATGGTGGAAAATTGAATACACACTCATTCGATTGAGACTGGTGAGAGAAAGTTGGTCTTTTTCACACCCAGTCAAGGAAAATCATATGGGGTTTAGGTGGAGGATGGTGAGAGTAGGTTTTAAATCACCACACTTAATACATCCATGTTACCAATTTTTTTATAAAAGTAAAAAATCAAGGGGACTGATTAACTCAAGGTATTACTTGGTGTTGAATCAAACATTATATGTATGAAGTTGTTTTATAGAATAAAGTAATGTTAAAGAATAATTCATACCCTTATTAATTATATCACTATGTATAGAATATATATTCATAGTGTTAATACATCCTTTGAAACCAATCCCATGAAAGAGTGCACATAGTTTAATGTCATGGTTTTTAGAGCAATGGTTACAGCTGTTTAAGTTTTCATAGATTTTACCAATGGTTTCTGTAGTTTATGGTTTTATAGATTTGACCAATAAAATAGGGATAATAACCCAAATAGGTATTATGGCCAAGGATGTTCCAATATATTTTTAACTTGAGGAGAGGAGTTATAATACATAATATTGGGGCTCTCAAATTTGAGGTGGTTGCAGAGGAAAAGTACATAAGGAATTACTATTTTCCATGTTCAGAAGGTGACTTTAATTGAAATGTTATCAAGGAATACAAAGACAAAAAAATAAACTCAGGACATATATTTCTATTTTTAATGTTCCATGATAGGGGAAATTATGAATATCTATATCAAGGACCCTGTATACATAGTCAAAATAGAGGTGTACATCAAATTTAGATGATCTTTTTACATATTTCTGAGGAAGATTTGTGAGGATCTGAGTTTCTCAAGACATGAAGTGTGATTTATGAAAATTAGATTTTTATAAAGCATGATGGAATAATTTTAAATTGATATTCCCATCTTTGCGTGATTGTGATCTTATAGATATGTTGGTACTAAACACCATGTGGCTCTTATAAGGGTTTATTTGCATAGATATGTCCCATATGCAAGGAAAATTGACATTTTTCTTTTTTCATAGAGGGGCCTAGGATGAGGAATATAAGAATCACTATGTATCTATTCAAAAAAATAATCAAGCTAAACATATATCTTTATTTGGTAAGAAGGTCCCCTGTATAGATCTGAATCATATATAGGTAAAGAGTCATTTTATTTTTAGCACGGGTCTATAGATGATGAAACCTAAGTTGTGATTTTCTATATAGATCACATTTATATTTAGTAGAGGGGTGAATTTTTTATTTTGAGGTTGGGATTGGAATCAGGGGTCCTTGAATCACTATATATCTCATTGGAATGGGAATCAATCTAGACAGAGTAATTCAAAAGACGTGGTCCCCTTCATAGGTATATGAGGAAAAGGGGAATTTTCTTTGAGAACAGGCCAAAAATGAGAGAACATATATTTGAGTATTCTGGGAAAATCTAACTAATATATAGGATATGATGATTTTTTTCTTGGATAGGCCTAAAACCAAGTGTTTATAAATCACTACATATCTCATTAAAATGATAATCAAGCCACATGTAGTTTGGTATTAGTTACTCCATACATTTGATCATTTTTGTATTTAGGAGAGAGATGATTTTTCTTTCTATTTTCATAATTGGACCTAGAATAAGGGAATCATGCATCACTATATATCTCACAAGAGCAAGATTTAATCAATAAATAGTTATTATAAATAAGTGTTACCACATGCAAGTATTTATGGGGAAAGGGGTAATTTTTTTGGTTTGTGGTTGGGCCTAGGATAATATACCTAGATATAACTATATATCTCACTAGTATAAGAATCAAGTCTTACATAGTTCTTTATAAGTAACTCCCCATGTAGATCTGGAATTTATGCTGGGAGTATGGTATTTCCTTTTTATTCTATGGTTGGGCCTAGGATAAGGGATCCTGACATTATTGGGTATCTCATCAGAACAAGAATAAATAAAAACATAGTTCTGTGGAAATTAATTGCATAGATGTGGCTCAAATACAAGGAATATATAGAATTTATGTTCTAATTTTTGAGTTGACCGTGTTCCAATATTTCTACATATATTGAGCTACTATATAATGAGAAAGAGGACAAAAGGGAATGGACCACCCTATTCATTTTAAATTCAAATCGGATGCACCTCCACATCTTAGTTTATATTCATGTGGAAAGTAAATAGATCCTATAAATTTTAAGGTATTACATCCAGTACCTTGTATTTTTGGTTCTCATATACATGTGAAGTGTCGTACCTTGTTTCAATACTAGGTCAGAAAGACCCAACATAATTTTTGAGATAATATAGAGGTATTTTAAATTTCAATTTCTAATCAGACCAAGGATAAAGGATCTATGAATCACCATGTATATCATTAAAATGAGAATAAAGCTACATATAGTTCTTAGGGATTTTCTTATAGAGATCTAGCACATACGAAAGGAAAGATCAGGCCATATAATGGAGGCCACTCTAATTAGATTATGGTCATGAAAGATGGACAAAATGTTCATTGCAATTGCTCAATCGTGAAAATTAGAATATTCATATCAAACCTATAAGCGCACATGAGATATATTTTTTGAGAGAAAAAGGAGGGAATTATAATATTATCTAGGTAATATTGAGATATAGACCAATAGTTTTTCTGGTGTACAACACTTTATTTGTTACCTTATGATGGAGGAATTTCCCTACAGTTTTATGCCATATGACTATAATTTTTATTAGGTATTTTAAAGTCATACTGTCTAGACTATGATGTTGTATAGTTTAACATCATTTTACTAAGACATTGTCCATGTAATTTAACATCATTTTGTAGGGGAATATGGATTTTTTAGTGTAATTTCATAGATCTTTAATGAATACTTATTCCTTTTATAGTCTTCCATCCAAGACCATAGGTATTTGATTACATAGAGTATGTATTGAGAAACCTTACATTGGTAGGGATCATGATAGGCTCTCCATCTATGGTTATTAGTGAATATAAACCATTATATTAGACCTTGTAGTTGAGAAATGGCCCCTCTCATTTAGGTTCAACTATAAGTGGTTTCTTCTTAGTTATCATTGGGGTCCTGAGAACCAACACCAATCCCCCTTGTTGGAATGAAAATAAGAAAATAATCATTGAGAAAAAATAATTCCATAGGGGATAAATTCATCAGGTCTTGGTCATGATCTCAGTGATGTCCTACACATCGATGACTGAGATTTCGGCCCCCTCCTCCCCATTAGAGGGTTGTTTCTTGACACCCTTCTACCTCAAAATATCGTTCATGCTCCTTCCTCCTATTTTAAAATCCATATTTTCTTCCAATGTTTTCGGAGATCTCGATTAGGGAAATCGTACCTGATCTATTTGGAGGATTGCCTCATCTTAAAATCTCATCATCAGAGTTCACAAAAATTTCAAATCTCTTCAACCTAACCTTAGTGGACTATTTTTTACATCGCTATCCTTCATTCAATGTGTTTGATCGATTTTTTTTCAGATCCTAGGGTTTATAGGAATGCACAATTGTGGGGATTCTTAAAAAGGCATATCATGATCAGGTTTTCATTGATGGATGATTTGATTATCGTGTGGTCCAAAACTCCTCAAAAATGTAATGGTTACTTATTCTATATTCTCTGGTGGAATTTTTATTTCCATATTAATTGAGATGCTCTAGCTTCATGGATCTTGGTATGTTTCCCTAAACTCTTACAAACCTTTCAAAACCCCTATATTTTTCATATACTTTGAAATATGGTAGGCCAATACTTGTACTCAGATAGTAGAATGGATTCATAGAGTCATCATGTTTTTTCCTTAATCTATGTGGAGGTTTATGTTTTTAAGAAGATGGTGGAATGGGGTTAGATAGTGGTTGGAGAAGAATTTTTTGGAATAAATTATTTGTTTTTTGAATCGTCGGTAGATTATTTCACATCTTGCGGTTAGATACGAAATTTGGATTCTCTTTTTCATTAGGGATGTTGGAACATGCAGTTCAAACATACAAAGGTAATGAAGTCTACAACTCGCAACGACCTAGAGGTGCATCAGCTAGGCACTTATGAGATGGTATATCCTGAAGGAATAAAAAAAGAGGTAAGAACAATGAACCTAGTAACAAATACTACAACTCTCTATGAATGAATGTGGTGTGATATGGGTGGTAGTAATCTGATGAAGGTTGAGGAAAATTTCGGGGGAGTATAGGGGGTGCATGTAGGTGGTTCCTTTTCCTCAATCAGTAGGAAATATAACTCTTCTTAATATGTAGAGGTGTTAATTACAGTTCAGTGATCCTATTGAGGTAATTTTTCAAGAGATGGGAAAGGGTGGTCCAATCAGCTATAATAACTAGGATACCAATATGAAAGGGGAATTAGAATAGAAAGGGGTAGAGGTGAATGTAGTGAATAGGATTAAATCTATTAGGGCCTTCATCAAAATTAAGTTATTCAATCATTGTGAATGACTGGAAATTGAGGGGAAACTATATGAGAAAAGTGGTTTAACATAGGCCAATGGGGTAGAGATAGATTACAAACAAGAAACCAATGGGGAAGATATAGATGATGAGAGTGAGGGATTCATTTTAAGGGATAGATAAGAGGGTAGACTCAATATAGGAATTCACTGCCCAAGAAAGAAGAAAGGTAGGTAAATTAGTCGAGATTCTAGGAAATATATTTTGAAAGAATGTAAGAAACCCAAAGGTAGGAAATATTACTGCCATTTTTCTAAACCAATGGAAACAAGTTCTGTTAAGAAAATAAAATTCAAGGAAATTTAAATTGAGATATAAATATTCGAAATCATTGGGATATAATCTAACACTCTTTCGAAGTAATGGTTCTAAAGGCCATATTAATTAACCCCCCAAAGGATTATGACTGGATAGTTGAAATATTACCTCCTATGGACACCAGTGGTGAGTAGTGTAGGTGGTCCAACAAGCCATAACATGTTATGATATGAGGATTTGATGAAATAAAATTAAATGAGGATTTTATAAAAATGTGAGAAAAAATGGTGCATCACATCAAAGATCTTATCAAGAATAATCAACAATAAATGTTAGTTATCTGTATTGGAAATTATATAGGGATAACATCTCTAATAGAATTAAACTTATCTTTAACAATTTCATGATATCATATGGGGATAATTGCTTTTGTTTTGGATGTATGGGAGTTTTTATGATTTGGATGTGTTCAGCTCATGAATTTGATATCTTCTGGGATGGTTCTCAATTTACCATTAAAATTGATCACTTTGACATAAAAACATTGAATTGAGGAGGAGGAATGAACATAGGAAACTTTTCTTGTTGAAATCTCATGCAACTTTATTTTTGTGAACATAAAAAATGGTGTAAGGTGAACATTATTCTTTCATCAAGTTATTCCAAATCACCCAATCATTATTGATATTGTTGATCCATTGATAAATAATCAAAAATTGTAATTAAATATGGAAGAAATTGGACCTCAATGGGTATAATAACCTATGTTTTATATACAATAGAATACGATGTTGCCTATATAGTAGGGTGGGTTGTAGTGAGATAAGCCCACAAATCATGAAGAATTTTTTTAGGCCATGATTTCTTATCTTATCCACCATATTAGGTAGTATATATAACATAGTTTCATTGAAATTCTCTATCTATCCATTTTTTCTGTATGGTATTGGGATGAGTGGTTAGACTAAATATCATATTACTGATTCAAACTTTTCACTTTGGAAAAGAAAATTTTGGTTCCATTATTCATCATTAATATATGGGAGGCACTAAATCTATTAATGATATTTTTCTTCACAATATTGATGATAGCATTTGTACAAACTTCTTTAAGTGATATACCATTCTCTAACTTGGTCAAGAATCCTATGGTTGTAAGGATATAGTTGAACTGCCTTGATTTTTCTAGGGAATGTGGTCTCATTACACAAATTCTCTATATAGAAAATAAACATGAATATTTGGTCGTATTTAGCAAATATAAGGGATAATGGATGATATTTCTATGTATCTGATAGTAATGACATTTTTGGTGAATTTTTTACAATAATGTGTCATTGAAGGCCATAAAAACCCAAAACTCCAAATTTTTTGGTTAATATTAATCCATAACTAATGGGTGACACATGAAAAAATATGGAATTCATAAATAACAATTATTTTTCACCCTTAATTAACTCATCTCTGGAGAATTCCATCAAATCTTTACTTGTAGAGGACCTTTTAAAAATTCACGTTGTCATAGAGTGTAAAGTTGACTACCTATCATCAGATTTTCTCTTTTATTTCTTAGTTTGATAGAGGAATCTCATCTTGAAGGTTATCCACTATAAGAGATATCCATACATTTAAAAAAACATATTTCTTTGGATTTAATTGGCATTGTTGATCTCTTCAATGTTATTACCGATTAATGCTGATAAAATGTTTTGATGCACAATGTTGATGAATGATTTGTCCTGGTCTGGATCTTCAAATGTTATAGAAAAATTCGATAATTCATATTTTTGATTTTTTTGTGAACATGTTGCATGAGTCAGTGTTGTATCTGATAGGAATTATTCCATCAATCCTCATACATAGTCAATTAGGGGAATGATCCCATCCTTTATGATGTAATATTCATAATTAATCTTCTTTATCACTAAATTTAATTCACCTGTGACTTTTAAATGGGATACTAGTATTTTCAATACCATTTCTAAACCTACAATGAGGGCTTGGTATTATACCTCAGTGTTGGAGAAACCTTCTGACAATAAGAATTAATATTGTAGGACTGCCTTTCTTAGAGAGAGGAGGATGACTCCCCAATTGACTTTTTTGAATTTGGGGTCTTCCATTATTTTCCCTTTTAGGATTTTGGAAGAACCATAAAATTACATATCCCATGTTTTGGGTAGTCCTGGATAGATAAAACCTCCTTTTAGGTAATTTAGTATCCAATGGTTCATTTTCTATAGAAGGGTTCTCTTTTGAAAAAATCTACTAATATTTATCCAATTATTTCATTTTTCAGTATGAATCAAAGGTCAAACTTTTTCAGAATGTCTACCCATCATTCCAAGCTTACAATAAATAGGTATGATTGAGGATATACTTTATTAGGTCATTATGAGATACCAAGTATACCTTATGGTTCTGTAGGTAGTGACTCAGTTTCCAAACTATAAATATTAACTCAATAAATTTTGCATCTATATCTAAATATCGAGTCTCAATACAAATCATAGTTTTACTAAGATAATAAAGACTATTCTCATTCCCTGTATCATTCTTCATAATAATCATCAATCCACTGATAGGTATCTCACTTCTTTATTAGTCTAGTTAAGTGTAAAGAAATTTCTATAAGATTCAATATGAGGCGTCGAATATAGGTAAATCATCCAAGAAGAATTCTCAACTATCTGAGGTTTTGAGGAGGTGAATTTTCAATGATAGCCTTGGTTTTCTTAGGGTTTACTTCAATTCTAAAAGGATATATTATGAAGCTGAGAAACTCCCCTATTGTAACCCTGAAAGTGAATTTCAAGGGGTTCATCTCCATGAAATTTATTTTTAGCTTGTTCAAAAATAGAATCTATATTGGTGAGATGATTAGAGATCTGTTAGGTTTTGACCACCATATCATCAACATAACACTTAATAGTCCTCCATGGGAAGGGTTTGAAAATAAATTACATGGAACATTGATATGTGGCACTGGTGTTCTTAAAACTAAAAGTCATCACCTGACACCAATATATTCCTTAGGGTGACCTAAAATTAGATGTCTCTTCATCTATAGGATCTATTTGCATTTTTTTGTATCCAAAATATCCATCCATAAAGAAAAGGTCTTGATATACAACAGTTTTATTGATCAGAAGATTTGTAATCATGACTAGAAAATAAACCTTTAGATAGTGTTGGTTGATATCTATAAAGTAAATACAAACCCTAATTTTTTTATCATTATTTTTTTAGGGGAAATATTGCAGATCCATTTCAAGTATTGGACATCCCAAATGAAGTCATCTTTGATAATATTATCAACATCATCATCAACAATAGGAATGTGAGTTGGATTTGTTCCTTTCGATTCCTTCTTGTAACCATAGTGATCTTCTAAAAAAGACAATTGGAGGGTAGTTGTATTGGGATCAAGGGCTAGAATTTCTATGTAATTAAAACATAACACGTCTTAGTGATTCTTTATATAGTAGGTATACACCTCTTGTCCCTTAGAATTAATCAATACACTAATCAGTGTGTTTTAGGGATCTTCCTTTGTACCCATATTTATTTTTCAAATCTAATCAATAGTTATGAAGAAACATTCCTCAAATATTGGAGGGCATCTCTGATATCCTCTTCTTTTTCCTCTACACAAATTTGATGAGGAATGGGAGATAAAGATCTGTCATCAGAGCTATAAGTGTCAAATTCCTAAAATTTCGAAGATGAAGTAGGGGAATTCTCACTCTCTATTGGAAAAATGAGAGTCTCTTCTGATTCAACTGATTATATATGGGACTTTTAAACTTTTGGGGATAAAGTAAGGTAATTTTTACAATGGGTATTTTTCTTGTCAAAGATACCAAGAACTTATTCCATGTTATCATGTTTGGATGATGTAACTAATATCATGAGAGATAATTTAATCTTACCCACATCCAATATTGCGTCTTTGATTTTATTGATGGGCAATACATATTCATCCCCAGGATCTTTAAATGGGTTAACCATGGTTATTTCCAAACCATTTGGATCCGTAAAATTGGTGATGTCATCAATCATGGGTTTCTTTATTTCTGTTTAGTAGAAACCTTTTTTGATGTATTGGGACTCACATGATTCAAATGGAGCCTTATCACCATGTAATGTCCCAATTTTTCTATTAACATGGTATTTGTGACCTTGTTGGTATGATGAGGTAACTATCATCTTTGATGAAACCAATACCTACCTAGTAAGACATTGAAAGTTGTATCCTATTGAAAAAATAATAATTCTAAGTCAGATACAAGGTCTTCAAATTGAGCTCTATCATTTATTCATCCAAGAGTTTTTTACTACCTCTTTTCATCAACCTGAAGTGTTAAAGAAGAATGATACAAGTTAGCATCAGTGAAACCAAATAAAAAGATCATATAGACTAGAATAAGGTTGATTTATAATCCATTTTCAATTAAATATAATCATATATCAATTTAATCCAAATTTACAAATACATAAAATTGTTTTATGTGTCCCTTCATAATAGTTTCATTTTTTGAATCCATGAAAGAGATTATTGTGTGAAAGCTCAAGTAATCGGTCTATTCATGTTGTACTTCAGTAATAGTGACCTTAGATTTTAACTCTTTAGGTATTATTAGCGCCTCTATAGGTGATTCTCAGAAATATTTCTGTAATTTAAGATGATATAGTATTAAAAGCATAGATGGAACCCTAGGTAACTACTTCAGGATAACATACTTCTAAGTTAGAGGTCTGTACTTACTAATGTGGGGTTTCTCCTTATCTTGTACCTTAATTTTTGAAGTGTTTGAGTTAGACATGCCAGACACTTGAATGGGAGTTGAAGTCATTCATATCACTGATAGATTGGACCAAACTAGTTTGTCTACTCCTATGGGCTGATTGAATAGTTGCACAATCATTATTAGATCTTCTAAAATAACTATATTTGGGAAACCCTTGATAGATATTGATGTCATGACCTGATCTTGTGGGATTTTATGAGGTAATTTTTAGGGGTTTTGGTCATGTATATAGATTTTGTGAGGACATAGCCTGGATATTGGCCTCTTCCATGACTGCATCTTTTATTTTTTTTCATATATTCTAGGACCTTTTTCTTCAGTCCCCCAAATCAAGAATATAGAAATTGGGTTCATAAGTATACTCATAATTGGATAAGGGTTCCATTAAATGAATGAAATTAAAAACACAAGGACTAATTCTTTATCCAATGAGAATTTTGTTTAGTGATACAGCATATGATGTATCATTTGGAGGGATTATGCCCATTATACCATTACTAGATGCATGAAATCTAAGAGGGTCGAAAATAGATTTTGTATTATATATGGATTTTTCATCCTATACATTAATTTTTCTCTTCTGATTATGTTATCTTTTAGAATATCAGAACATAGAAGATTATGGTGATGATGAGGTTGGTCACACCATGGTGGAAGAGACAGGGAGAAAAACTAGATGGTTTAGCTATTCCCTAAGGATATAATAAGTTCAACTTATTTTATTTCAAGTCATAGTCAGTGAAATTTTATGTTCCCTTGTGAATTTTTTACATTTATTCTCTTTCTCGGTAGTGGAAATAAAAACACATTCCACTTGTGCTAGTGGTGTTACCAATTTTGATTTCCTTGAATCAACCATATTCTAGAGGTCATCCTTAATAAAATACTCCTAGATGGTGTAGCCCAATGTTTAGTGAATGGGGAAATAATTTGTGTGATCATTGATCCCACCTTGATTAGGACTTATAGGATTAGGAAACCTTTTAAAGTTATTCTTCATGGATATAATGAAGTATCCAGGGACATGTTCATCTCAGAAAAAAATAAATTTTTTTCATTTGTTCCTCATATGGAAATGTTTATACTCTTTTCACCCATTAAGAGGAGGATATTGTCAAAGTTTCTTCCATTTATGAGGATTTATTACACGATATTGTGTGGTATCAAGGGTGGAACTAGTGTAGGAGATAGGTTGAGTGTGATGGTTATTATTTCCACTTTATCTATTCCCTTATCGTAAGTCATAGATTTTGGTCTAGATTTGTCTTTATTTTACCAAATAGAATCTTCTAAACTATATACAACCATATAAATCTCACAAAACCTACATGGTTATTTGACTGGTATGAGTGGAATTTTCAACTTTTCATAGATGTTATCTATAAAAAGACCTAATAACTCCGTATTAGGGAGATGCATATTCTAGTAATAGATTAAACCCTTTCACCTAGAAATGAAATTAAAAACTCTCTCATTCTCTTAATATTTGAAATTCTAGAGATAAAGAATTGTTTTCTTTCATAACACAGATAGGAATTAATAATGAAATTTTCCACATAGGTCTTCCCGTCCTATGATAGAACTGGCTAGAAAACCGGTACACCAGACAACAGTAGGCATCTCTGAGGACTGTATGAAGCATCTGAGTTTTGGGTATTTCTTGATGATAAAGGGTTATCATCATGGGACTGACATAAGACACAAAATTCATAAATTTATATTTTAGATATCCCACTCCATTGAATGCTTGGAATGGGGGATTCCCAAAATTAGGTGGGTTAGAGTTTCATATACTCATTCAGGGTATAAATTTCTATCCACATACAATGGTTCATGTCACCCTATTATACCCTTGAGTCAGGTTGTCAGTGGATCAATAGTTTCAATGATTTATTATGGGATAGTTAGATGACAAGGTACTTAAGTAGGTATAGTAATAAGAAGATCTTGAAATGGTGTCCCTTCTAGTATTTGAAGCTAAAAATTAACATGGGATGGCTAAGGGTAGTTTTTCTAACCTAGATCTGGATAATGTTAAAATAGAGGGAACTCATAACATCCTTCTTCCATTGGATTGAAGTAAATCATTTGTATAGATCCTAGATTGAGAGGATGATTGAGTTATACCTTTTTTGGAATGAAAGGATCTTTCTATTGAGGGAGATCTATTGAAAATTTAGGGAAAGGATCTATCTAAAGAACATACCCAATAGGGACATTGCCTCTGAGTGACTCATCATTTAGACTTTACAACTCATACATTTCATCTTCATATTAGGAAAATCTTTCCCCAATTATATGAGGTTCATTTTCCCAGGGTAATGGATGGGACATAGCCACACCTTTTCCCTTTTATTTATTTTAAACCTGTCGAAGAGGTAATAGATGATCATTTGAGGGATCTACTATGTTTTTAGCCTACCTTTGATTTCAGGTACACATACCTTCCTTAGTCATTTCAGTGTGAATCATTTTTTAATAAAAACAGTATCCTCTTATTATTCTATAGTGGATTCATGTCCCATATAATATGTAGACCTAGTGTCAATGAAATTTGTTGATGCAAAGTTCATAGTAGGTGTCACTACTACAAAAATGGGTTTATCTAGCACTAGGACTTTAACAGCACTATCGAAAAACACTATTAAAGTCCCACACTTTATTAGTGATTTTAAAAAAGCACTGATAAATGGGGTATTTTATTAGCACTTGTAAAAACTCTCTGATAAAGGGGGGTTTATCATGGATTTTTTAGAAGCGTTAATAAAAAACCCCCCTTTATCGGTTCTATTTTACATGTACTGATAAAAGTATACTTCAAAAAAATATTTAATTAAAAATAATATATTTATATAATTATATACAAATATATTTATATTTATATAAATATAAGATATATTTTTTAAAATATTTTTCAGATAAGGTAAATTTGAATTTACACATAATATATAAGATATTTAGTGCAAATAACTTAAAAAATATTTTAAAAAATATTTTTAATTAATAGTTTTCTTATTATTACCATGTCATCATCATTTATTATCAATTTTAAGGTAAAAAATAAAAAAAATTAATAAAATATCTTAAGTAAGTTGAAAATGTAACTCGAACTTCAAAGGAACATAACTTTTGATCCGGGTGTCCTTTTGAGATCTACCACATATCAAATCAAAGAATGTGACAATATCTATTCCCTTAGTGACATGGGTAAATATCTATAAAATCTTCAAAGGCCAAAAAAGTCTCAGAAGGCCTCCAAAACATAGTTTTTAGTCATCATACCCAATTTTTTAACATTCGGTGGATTTTCATGATCGTTTATGGGGGTTTCTTTGCATTTTTTGGTGGGAACTAAATTTATTCCCAGGTCATACATTCATATGGATATTATGGTTTTTAAATTTTATCATTTTTTATTGTGTAATGTTATTTATAATAAAATATATAACAATATATACATATTTTTTATATATTCACACATAACTATTTAGTTTTATAAATAAATAATTAAACATATTTACATATTAAATATATTTATTAATATATAAACATATATATAAATATATGGATAAAAAATATAATTAAATATATATAAATATATAGATATATCATAAATTATGAAACAAAACAATATATGGGAGGGGAAAAGGCTTTGATGTATATGTTGGTGGTCTAGGGTTTGAAACTTATTGTAGGAAGGGGCACACGCAAGAGGGTGGAATTATATAAAGTGCTGGTAAAGGGGTGGGGAAAGCACTGATAAAGGGGTACGGGTGGGAAGTATTGATGTAGGGGGGTGGGTGGGGCCTATAAAAAAATTTATATACTCTTTATCAGCAGATCCTTTATCAGTTCTTTTTTAGAACTCTTAAAGGCCCCCTTTAATAGCACTAAAAACTGTTAAATGGGGCTTCTAAAAGTACAAAAAAAGTGTTGTTAAAGGACCAATTTAATATACCTTTTTTAGCACTACTAAAGGATTCCTTTAATAGTACTTTTTTAGTGCTAATAAAAGAATCTGGCCTTTTAACTATGCTCAAATTATCAACGCTTTTTTAGCACTGATAAAGGCATATTCTTATGTTGTTAAAGGCCATTTTTGTAGTAGTTTATCACATCACCATGGTAAATATAGGATTATTTTACACACTGGGTAATCTATTGAGAAAAAAATCATGATATTAATGATTAGTTTTCCATGTTATTGGTTGCTTCATATTATGACCTTTATATGGCTATATCCTTTCTTTTGAGGATTCACCATGGGTTTTTTGAAACTTTTAATAAGAATAGAGTCTCTAAAAAACCTCATTGTATAGATTACCTATGATAAAGATACATCAAAATATGATACAAACTATGGAGGCTCATTTTGGGACACATATTCTAAACAAGAAAAGACAGATCTTCATGGGGGAAGAGGTTGATGTGAAAATGCCCATAACCCAATGGGTTGGGGTTGTTCCTAATCTAATTCTACAAAATTTCAGACTAAATTTAATGACCTTAAAGGAGGGTTATATGGGAAAAATACCCCCAACCCTATGGATTATAATTTCTGAAACTATCATTAATTCCCTTTTGTTCTTGTGGATCTTGGTCCAAGCATGATTTGGGTTAAATGCATGTTCTAAATATGAGTTTATTTATATCAATGGTAATTTCATTATTTAAGGTTTGGATTTACTAAAATGAGAGTTTTGGTGGATATTTTTTTATGCTTGATATAAGATCCTTTTAATGGATTTCTCTCATTTGATTTTATGTTTTTGAGATTTTTTCATGGAAAATCCACACAAAGTGTACAAGATATAGTATACAAATCCCAATTTCAAGAGTCTGCATGGAGTAATAAAATTTCATGATGTAAATTTTGGTAAACTTTGATTTTTGAGGGGAAAATTGATATATTACACCCCATGTTCACCCAATCCTCTGATATGTACATCGGATAGGGAATCAATGATCAAACGAATAATGATACTTAGAACATTAATATATACACATTAAAGACCCCCACACTACATTCCCAATTTCTGCTATCTAATGACTAAGTGGGAAGCCAAGTCAATATACAAGAAATTTTATTCCATTTCCTTTATTTGATCAAAATATCCTTCCTAAGGTAATAATTTATCTTTAAAATAGTGATTATTCATCCAAATTTTTAAATGAATATGTTGTATGTATTCCTCTGACAAATGTTTCATAATATCATACTGAAGAGTGGTTAGGGGCCAAAATATGATTGGTATATTGCCTTTAGGGAACTTTTTCCTTTTTATTAGTATGTTCTCTTTATCTTCTATGAGATATTCCTTTACTTCTTCTAACCAAAGTTTTATTTACCATATTCCTTATTATATAATTTAGGGGTTCTTTAAATCTTATATATTGTAAAGGAAGTTAAGTGGTCCAAGGTTGGTTTATAGAATGACCATTACCTCATTTTGTATTCCAATTGAGAAATAATTTCATTTCTCAATGACAAGGCATCATGAATGGTTAGACTCATATTTCTAAGTGTCATGAAATATAATGGATTTATCATAGTTGACTCAAAAAATAGAGTAAATTATTTTCAAAATGACATATCATTATAGGGAGGACCTTCACAGCAAACAATATAATGGGGAGTACTACAATCATGGATCAATGTTCTTCCATATGGATGATTCTTGTAGAATATTCCATGGGGAGGACATTAAAGGTGGATAGTGTCAAGGGTAGGATCTTCCTTCCATTTGATCTTCAAATTTTCAGGAGGTCCATTATGATACTCATCCAGATAAGATTTCTCATGATCTATCTTAGTATAATCATAAACGAGTCCTTCATGGTAAATGTTCTATATGGATCTAAAACTACTGGTAGAAAAATTATGGGGAGGACCATCACAACTGCAATTGCTACTTCCTAGATCTGTAAATGAGTCAATAGGATCTTCGAAAACCAATGATAAATGTTTGAGGGCCTCAATAACACCAGAAATAAGTATAGCAGGGACATAGACTTACTTGTAGATTTTATATTTCCCTGAGTGAGACTTGTTCTTAGATTATATCCATCATGTGGTTGGATTTTCATGTAGTGAACAACAAAATTCATTTACTTTATCCAACCTAGAAAACTCCCATGTTGCTTTTAGGATATAGTAATAATTAACATAGTATTGGAAAGAGTGTGTTATTTCCATAAAGTATCCACTATAATGTTTCAATGATCACTAGTTGGAATGAGAATCTTTTCCCGATTATATTATCCATTTATCATAAGAGTGTACTAAGGACCCTCTAGTGTGGGATCAGGTATGTGTGCCTTCTTTTGAGTAGCCCTTGAATCATTTTGATGAGCTACTCTAATGGTGGGGATGGGAACCTGTTTAAACATCATAAATGCTTCTACAGCCAAGATATGTTCACATATTTTTAGAATATAGGTAGGGATGTATGTATTCCCCTTTATTACTTCCAGGATGTACCAACAGGCTTCTATAGCCAAAACATGAATGTGTTCTCATTCCTTGGTTATAGCATAAATGTATACATACTCCTATACTTCAGTTCCCGATTTAATATATCAATGGGATTCATTTACAAGGGAGGGAATTTATGTCTTCCCTCTATTCGTCATTAAGATATGCCAAAAAACTTATTTGGGTGCTACCAGATTAGTTGGAAGGCTTGCTGGGGGTGATCAAGGATGTGTTCATATTCAAAGGTTTCCAAAAAAGTATATTGGTGGCCTTATTTGGTGGAATAGGGGATGTGGTCTTTCAATTTATTGTTGATATTTCTCCATCAATGATGGGTTTTCTTGGGTTCTCAAGTCTAGGTGACCTGAGATTGGAGCTATGGGGTGGCATCCATAGTGGGATAAGGGCTTGACGCCACATGGTGTTCATAGTAGTGATTACTAACAATATCACTTCATATTGAATCCTTCATTTTTGTGAGTCTATTTTTAGCCTCATGGTCCATATCCTTAATATAGGGGAGATACTTTCTTCTCTATTTTGGGTAGAGGCTCCTAAAATGCTTTGAAATAATATGGGTGTCACATTCTTCTTCTCCATCACTCATATTTGGATGGATGGTTATTGGATTTTCATGTCTTAGAGTGAATCAAGTGTGATATCCAATTTAAGGATAGTATCATTCAGATGGTACTACGGAATTATTTCATTTTTCACCCGATGTTGAAGGCATTGGGTGGGCGATGGTATCCTTTAGTTCAGAAAGGGCTCATCCAGTGTGATTGAAAATGCATAAATTCATTATGATTTGTTGGAATCTATTTAGATCAAGGTTATTCATAGTATATTCACTTTTGGTAAACAATAAAAACAAAAAATAAAACCTGTCAAAGTAGCATCACAAATAAAAAACACATCTCTGGTCGGTTGCTTTATAGGATCTATATTGGGCCCATATTCATTTTCTAAAAATATATAAGAAAAAATGGTCTAAAATGTGGGTGACATAGTAATTTTTATTAATAAAATATTCACATCAGGTTCTCTATTTTTCTTTTTCACCCATTGGGTGGTGGTTACCAATTTATATGGAATTACAAAAACTATTTAGATGGTTTCAAATGGAGTTTATTCATTAGACTAGAAACACCAAATGGTTACCTTATCTATAAGGAACTATGGACCTAATTTACAAAGGCAGGTTGTCATCAGGGTGTCTTACCAATGACCCTCAGTTGATCGCATTGGTTGAGAGGATGGGAAGGTGGGATCCTCAAACCGCGTTATGGGGATTTACTGACTACTCTAGGAATATCTTATATATTTAAGATATGTTTGTGAATCCTTCCAAAATACCAATATGGGATCGGTCTCCCTTATGTTTGTAATTGGTTATTAACATATGAAAATGTTAATATATCTAAGTATCAAAGATTCTCTATAAATGGAACCGTCTTTATATATCTGAGCTTCTCCATGAATGGAACTAACTGTATGTATCAGTGGTACTCTATCTGTGGAACCATTTGTATGTATCAGAGGTTATCTATATTGTTTTGTTATTATTTTTTGATGCCTAGCTATAATAAAATATGGATTAAATCCACACATTTTCGAATACTGGAATTTATCGTTATCTATGAATAAATTTATTGTTTAAATGTTGTGATCAGTCCCCTAATGGGGTTTCCTATGTATCCACGTGAGAAGAATTAGAAGACACATACCTTAGTATCACTCAATGGGACATGTCAGGCCTTTCTGGGTCTTTTGACAAGGATTATACCATTTAGTTTAACATTATGCATCTATGACATATAGGATAAAGGTTCCTAGAAAATATTACTTTGGGTAATACACATGAGAGGCCCATTTTAGTTAAAAGGACCTAGAACGAATATATACCTTCGAGTGAGGGAATGAATTAGTTGGTATTATGGACCAAAAATAATTGTGATAGGTTAAGGATATTAGGTTTCAACTGTAGGGAGGTGTCATATGTATCCCCTTAGGATGAGAATAAAAGCCCAAGTAGTTTAGTGTGGTTGGGGATTACACCTAAGGAGGGGGAATAAGAATTGAATTTTTATTATGATAGTGACATGATCAACTAGATTCCCTAATCCCATGTGAGTCATTCTCGTTATGAGAAATTAAAGAGACTATCATAGTAGCCACATTGCATAGTTGGGTTCAATTGAGACTTATACCTAAATTGGAAGACAATAAATTAATTTCCTTCTTCATTTTATGATGGATGGTAATGGGGGATGGAAATTAGGAGGAATGTGATATCCTACAAGAACATTTATGGGATTGATCAAGTAAGGATTCCCAAAATAACATTCTCCTCAACTATTGATAGATAAGGATGAGGCTATGGAGGGGTATCTAGGAACAAATAATAGGGGCTTAATTAAATAGGGATTCCCATTTTAATCTTCTTACATGTTTATAAACCCCATATTGGTGCTTTAGAATCTAATTATTAGGGAACATAAGGTAAAGACAATGCTCAGTTTACTTCACATTTCAAGAAGCATATAGAAAATGAGTTTTGCTGCCTAAACCCAAAAATTTTACATCACTACCTCTAGAGTTGTTGTCTTCATTACAAAGGGGATTCATAATCCCAAAAAACCTAATAACCCTATCAGATATGAAGGAAAATTGGGGGATAAATTTTACCAATGGAATGAATTTTCAAAACGAGGTAATATTGGTGTGCCTAGTAGCTAGATCACATAGTTCTGGGGACCTTGGGGAAGTGTTAATTGATCCTTCCTTGGTTTTTTTCTCCCAAATGAGAGAACCATTTAGATACTTCACTAAGGGGCTAAGTTGAATCCACATTCTATGAATAATAATGTTTTTAGAGAGGATAGGTGAATACCCTAAGGATACATCATTTTTATACTTGTCTCTATATGTGAGATAGGAGATATCACAAAGGGGGCCATTCGTAACTAATGCTCCTTTAAGTAGAGATTTTTTTGTGAGGGGGATTATCTCTTTTGTGAAAGACTAAGAAAGACTTCATTTTCACAAATAATGTCATTTGTGATCAAGTACCTTTTATGATGGACTCCATCATGGGGATTTTTCTCTTCCTTTATAGTGTGAGCGAGTTACTAATGGTTTTATATGAGCCTCCCAAAATGAAAATTCCTCGCTCTCAATATTTTTACTTCTGTAATCTTTTTATCAGAATATATAGTTGTGCATCCAACTGTCACTCCATTGGAGGGATAATAAATTATTTATAGTTATTACATGAAAAACTACTTTCCCAAAATATTTATCCAAATAGTATTTCATCCACTATATGAGGAGAAAAAATAAATGTAACTCATACACTAATATTGTTTGTGAGGGGTGGAGAGGTACCACATCACACAACAAACGAATCTCATTTGTGAGGGGGGGAAAATATAACACCTCACTTAACAAAAAAAATCATTAATGGGGAGAAAATTTATTTTCAAGCTCTACAAACGAATTTCATCTTCGAGGGGTGGGGGTTGTGTTAATGAGTAGGTTTCTTATAGATTCTTGGTGTAAAAAGTTGAAAAGGTTTATTTCAATGTGGTTCCATGTCCTTTTCCAAATCTAATCATATTTTTTATCACATTGTTGGATCCTGAAGTTTTTTCAATACCTTTCCAAGGTTCTATGAAAACTTTCATACCCAAAAATGAAATATGTGTCTACAGAAAATAAATGCTTCATTTAATTTGAATGAAATTCAAGTAGTTTACCTAAAATTACTGATAAAATCATTTATTGTTTAGAAATGTATTTTTATAAAAAAAATAAGAGATATATATTTATGTTTCATGAAATAAATGATTAATTATGATAAATTAGTTTGGTTATTAATAATTAGTTGATATTAATATAGTTGGTATATTATATGAAATAATAATAATAATAGTTAATATTTGAAAATTTAATTCTCCAATAAAAATGGGTTTTCATTATATTTTATGTTCTTATTCAAAAAATGAATATATAATTTTTAGAATTTTAATTTGAAAAAAATAAAATCATTTTTTTATTTGGAATAATAATATTATAATAAGATTATTTTTTGTGTCTTTTCGAAAAATTAGTTTTTAGGTGAATAGTAAACAAATAATGATTTTGCTAATAATGTTACTTTTATATGAATTATATGTTTCTAAAAACATTTATAAATAAAAAATATATATATTTATAAATTAAAATAAATCATTTAAAAATATTATTTTCAGTTTCTAAAACCCACTAATATCATTTTTAAAAATTAAGTAATAATTTATGAAAACTATTTTTTATCTGTTTATTTAATTAAATTTATGCATGTGTAAATTGGTTTTTATATTTATTTTAATATCACATAACTATTATTTGAACAATAATAATCTTCTAAACATCATTAGACTCAACAACAAGGATAATTTTATCGTATACAAAAAATTTGTGCTTAAAAATACACTTTTTCTAAAAATATATTTTTTCACTTTACATGTGATTACATTAAAATTGATTTTATAAATGTAGAAATGAATTCAATATTTTATATAACAATTTTAATATCATTTAATAATTTTATTTTCATTTTTATGAATAAACAAATTGATTAACATGGTTAATTTTAATTACCATGGTCATGGTGAAATGATTGCTTTTGAATTGTTTTAATAAAAACACCTAATTTTTATCTAATATATTATAATAATATATTTTAAATAATGACACTTATATTATTTTAAAACATATATATAAATATATTTATACTCATTTAATGGTTAATCAATACTAAATAAGAATAAGAATACTTAATGGTGAAAATAACAATTTTCTACGAAATTGTTTCTCGATATATATTATATTGTAATATCAAAGATAATTTTATGTCAATTAAAAATTTAATTGTATGGAATGGAGAATAAATTTATTTTAAAAAAAATTATATAAGGGGTTTAAAGTTTTATATTTAACAATATAGAAAATTACTTTTTAAAAAACTAGTTATCATAGTAATGTTAATTGGGATAAAATGTTATAAGTAAAAAAGGCCTTAAATCACTCTTACCTTGCACAAAAATGAATGTATGAGAGGATTTTTTATATTATATTATTACACTCCAAATATGTTCTCAATTGTTAGCCATTGAACCTTGAATAGTGTCATGGCATTATTCAAAAATGATGAATGTTCCTAAAAGTGTTGTTTTCCTCACTTATAAAAGGATACCACTTGCACCCTTTAAAAGATACAATTAACTATAGAAATCCTCCTTAAAAATTTTATGTTTTCTACATATATTACCCAATCACACTTCCTAAATTCCCAATTCAAACTATGTTAAAAAAATACCTTCAATCTCAAGGAGTATTCCAAGGAAAGATCAAGCCCCCAACATAATTATTATCTCCTTATTAAGTTTTTCTTCTTAATATTACTCTTCCAAATATCTTGTAACCATAAAAATATTATTAATTAAGTTTCATTATTATAATTATATGTTTTTATATTAATTATAAAACCTTTATTTATTCTTTTCCATCCACTTACAAAAACAAAAGAATGTTAATTTTGCGTTGTACGGACTACTGACTCCAAAAAGTAATGTTTTTCATTTTCCATTTTTATTTTATTAATTTTTAAAAATTACCTAAAATATAATTCAATTATTTAAAGACATATAAGAAACATCATTCATATTCTATAATAATGATATTATACACTTCTTTAACCATACTCACCTATCGAAATATAGCATGATCATGTTTGGGTCAGTCTAACAACCTACCTGAATAATGCTATAAAATTATATCATGGATGACTATAGAAATATAAATGAAATATATTTGAACAATTTTAATAATAAGGTATCTAATAAACTTTACTTTATTATTCAGTAAGTTAAACGCATGCACAGAATAAATCTAGAACAAGGTGGGTGTTTCGTCTCAAAATTTACTTCTTTAAGACACATTTTCATTCATGCACCCAATTTCATTTAATGGATGTGTTTTATATATATTGGATATATAATTTAGTGAATTGTATTTATTAATTTTATTTTAACTTCTTCTTTAGGATATATCTCTTCCAAGGGGTTTTTATTATAATGTTTCTTAAGCTTTGAGGGTTTTTAATAACTCACTTTTGTTTCCTTGAGTTACAAACTTCGTCATTTAACTTTATTATTCTAAGTTTGATTTATTATACCTAATAAATTATTTTTATTGTATTTAATAATTATTTTTAGGGTTTATAGAAATTTTTCTTATGAAATTATTACTAAATTACTCTTACGTCACAGATTATGCTTCTTGTGATGGTTTCTTAGTCTCAATTCCTATTTCTTGAGCTTGTTATACACCAATTTATGTTATATGGTGTATAAAATAACAATTTATTATGTTATAGAATAAATTATCCTTTATTAAATATATTTTAATATTAATTTAAATTTCTCTCTCTCTCTCTCTCATTCAAGGTTTTTTATTTCAATGTCATTAAATCCATAAGGTTTATATTTCCAACCTTATTTTAAAATAAACACATCTCTAATATTACAAAATATATGGGAAATTCCTATAGTATTTCATTATAAGGTAAAAATAATTGTATTACCCTATATTAATCCTTGATTTTATTTATTTTCTCTTTACATAATTTTAAATTTTAATCTTTATAATATTTTAAATTGTTATGGTTTTCAAAAAAATTATTTTAAAAAAATTAAAAATTAAAATTTAGTTTTACGCCCGTAATTTATCTTCAAATCCAAATTTTATGGATATCTTTATATTTATTTTGAAATTTTAAAAATTATATTTTATACTACCTTTACTTCTCTTTAAAAAAATTTAAAATAAAACAAATTTAATTTTTTCTTGTATGGGTGTTTTTCAACAAAAGTATTTCTGTCAAATGTTTTCCATATGAACACCTATTCCATCCATATTTATAATCTTATATGAAAGTAAATTTATAATATTTAATGGTTTTATAAAATAAAATCTTATTCTCCTTGATTTATTAAAATACTTATATTTAAATAAATGGTTTCAAAAGGGCGATGAATGTTTCTTATTTACAAAGTGATTTTTCTAAAACTACTGAAAATGTGATTTCCATCTAAGTAATTGTACTTTGACATATATTATTCTTAATCAAGTATATTATTAAAATATTACCATCCACTATATTTCTCTAGATAACATATGGAATGTTTTTTTCTATCAAATATATGATCAATCACTGCCTATGTCTTGACTAATCATCTTTTGTGTATAAATGTCATTTTTCTTCCAAGTTTTTCATGTGTAAACACTCTATATTACTTTCTATGATTGAATGTTGTTCACCTAGATGCCTTACATTGATTAATTTGGGGAAATTATTGACATAGTCTTATCCAATTTTTCTATATGGTGTAAATACCGAATGATTTATTATCTTGATTGAATAATATTTTCCTATAAAGTTACTTGATTTCATTGGATATTGATTTATTTCTCATAGGTTTATCATGTTATGATTATTGTTGGAATTATAAATGATTCCAATATGTGAATCCATTTTAAAAGGATACAAAGCTAATTTTCCTTTCTTAGGTCCTTTATGGTATGTTTGACAAAATGTATATTCTTTTTATGGGTTCTTTATGATATGATTAAGGATTTATTTTCTTATGGAACTCATATGTATAGATAATGATGAGCGGGGTCCTATATATCCCTAAAATGATTTGGTTAATAGTTTATATATCATGAGATTGGTATTTTCAAGTATGCTTTAGTTTCTCTTAAGAATGGGCATAGATGTTTTGGCTCATGAATGTTATTTTACCTATATTAATGTATGTTATGTATTTCAAGTATGTTTTATAGTTTTATTCTTATTTTCATGACTATGTTATGCTCTCATTTATCATGTTTATGGAATAAATATTTGATTCATGTCTTATTTTAGGTCAAGATTTATGACGTAATTTATGAACTAATATTTTTTAGGTAAATTTTATTATGTATCTTGATTATGCCCATATGCTCATCTTATGCTAACTTAAGAAATTTGACTGTTATCAATTATATTTACCCTTACAAAGCATGTGATATTACCATTTTCTTATGTTTCTATTTCACTAGGTTATGAATAAAATTAGTATGTAATATATGTCTAGAAGGGTATCATATGATAATAATATCTAAGAGATTTTGAAGACCTATTATAGATTAATCATTTTCTTTCATAGTGTAAAGAAAAATATCCATTATTTTAAAAACACATAATTTTTTTTTACTTAATATTTTTATCCATATTCTAAAAAACTATAAACCTAAAATGTATTGAGAATGTGTTGTAATGAAATATTAATTTAAGTTATGTAATTTATATGGCCACATCTATGGTCTGTAATAATGGTTTCTAGGAAGAAATTTACTACCAAAATGAAGTTTTTACACATCAATTAATATGAATTTATACCATTATAATGAAGATGAACCAATGTTCAGGGAGATGAAAAAGTTACTCACTAGCTCTTTATTAATAGACTCATAACTGAAGAACCAATAAAGTCAGGTTGGAGAACTGAATAAAATGGTTACTATGATGGACACCACTCTCTAAGAATTCATATAATAAGGAAAAAATAAGAACAAGTATAAGATTATATTTCATTTAATAAATAAAATGTCCATGAGGTGGGAGAATGAATTAAAAATCCTTCACTCCCATACATTTAGGGGTACTTCTTGGATAACTCCATTGAGAATAAAATATAATTACTAATATATTATAGGTAGATTAAAATACTCTTAATTTAACTACTTTTATATTTTATTTAATTCATTTGAAAACTATCCCTCTTTTTATAATTAAAAATAAACACTGTTAGAGTATGCCTTAAATGAAGAGGAATAAAATGAAATATTGGGAACTGAAGAAAGGATAAAGTACACATTTCACTCTCCTATAAATAGTTTCCAAGAGTAATTATGTAGAGAAAAAGAGAAATATATCAAGGATAAACCACTTAAGGGAGTAAACCTTTCATTTTATTCACTTTCTTTTTGTTTTTTCATTAATTTAAATTACTTTTAACTCTCCTTATTTTGAATTTTTTAGGTTTTGTGAGATGTAAACAGCCTTGGAAAGTGACGAAAAACTTAAAGAAGAACCCGATGAAGAAATAATGATTTGGGAGTTAACAGAAATGGAAGTTACAAGACTTTTACATGAAGAAATAACTTCTCAAACTGACATAAATGAGATATAATCATATCTAAACACATCCTACTTTAATTTTATTCAAATGGAGTTATATACTAACTTCCATTTTAATATTTTTGTTATAGATTCCAGTAAAAAAACCTATGATAGAGAGAAAAATACTACTCAAGAGGTGGAAAATAAGAAGATGAATATTTTTAGGGACCTATGGTGAAACAGATATTCCCTCAACATCAAGATGAATACATTCTAGAGGAAATTACATCTAACAAGGAGTCCCCTTAAATCATATTCCCACCCTTTATTTTATTTTAAAATAATTTTGGGGTTGGGTTGATATAATCTATTCCTAGGGTAATTCAAGACCAATTTCAATGTATGGAAATTGGAAAAAAAATACATGTGGTAGTTTCTCTCAAAGAAACCCAACCCTCCTTATAAATATGGTTGATCAAATATAACATCATAGTTTTATATAATTTTAAACATATCACCCTCTTTAGTAATGTTCCAAGATTCTTTACCCTTACCTATTTCTTATTTTAGTTTTAATTTGAATAAATTTCTCATGTCTATTTCTATTTTTCTTATTGGAAGAAATAGTGGAAGGCTACTACAAGATCAACTCAAGGATTCCATTATAAGAATAAACCATTTTATATTCTTCATTTACATTATTTTAATCAGTACTATTACTTTATTCATTTTTATGATATTTAATGGGGATTGTTGGAAAATTTTGGGGGAAATTGATTTGTTAAATACTTGCTTTTAGGATCTTATAGGTAATTTTATGCTGGATATATTTCTTTCATTTTTTGATTATTTTCGTGTTTTTAGATAATACATTTTAGTTTTAAATTGTAAACATACTTGTGAAATGATTTAATAGTTTTAAAGAACTCACTTACCCAGAAATTATAGAGTTTAAATGATTACTAAAGTTATTTTTTTTATTTTCACGAAATTAATCTTGTTAAGTAGGCTAGAAATGAATGTCTAGACCATGAATTGACTATATAAAAAAAATTATTCCACAACTTGAGATACATTCTAAGAACATTTTGAAATATTCTTCGATGTAATATAATTCTTAATATTTTTTGTCAAGAAATGTAACTATAAATTTCCATGAATATTTTTTTATTCTATAGTATTCAAGTGTGTTATACATGATAAAGGCCACCATTCAATCAAAAAGGAATTTCTAAAATCCACTTTTCTAGCCACCTTGAAATTTTAACTTGTTTATGCATTAGGATCTAAGAACTACCTATTTTTTCATCCACGTTACAAGCTATATCAATCTTTTTCTACCTCTATCTGTTGTGAATTTATAGTCACATTCTTCAATTGAGTGTAGGGGATCATTGTTTTCTTGGTATCTCTTGGGAGGAAGTACATTGTTTTTTATTTCAGTAGATTGTTCCTTCAAATCAATTTTATGTAATTAGTTTCAAAGCATATATTCATAATTATAATATATAACTACCTCTTACCCATCAACAATATTATATGGAAAAATAATAAAAACCAATCTTTTATATAAATAACACATAATAGTGAAAAAATATACAAAAAGTGTATTGTAAATTTCATAGTTTTGACCCACCATGCACAATAGGAATAATGTTAAGAAGTATTTTCGAGTGATTCATTGTGAGTATATGGATTTATTTACTTCCATTATAAACACTTTCTAAATATACCAATTTTTGTGCTTTAGATATCAAAAAATCCATATTCCACCTCAATATTTTTTTTATATTTTAACCTACCAATCCTTGAACCCTAAAAAACCTTTTAAACGTATAATTGAGTAGTATAATTGAATATACTAGAAGAAAATATTGGATCTTTTAAAGTATATGGTAGATCCCATGTACTTGGAGAATGGACATAACTCCATTTAATATTTTACATAAGTGATGACAGTAGTATTGCAGGTGAGGTAGGTCATGTAGTGGATGGTAAAAAAGTTAAAGCTAGAAATCTTGAAGAAGATTAGGTGGTAAATGGGATTTACTCATAAAAAATCATGACATTTTAAATAATGGATAATTATTTAAGACTTTGGAATATTTCAAGGAATATTTCCAAAGCTAGTAGCTAATACGGCGTGCAATTATGAGGCCTGGAGTGCCCCAAATAAATTATATAAAAAAAATATTAATTATAATTTAATCTATGCATGCCACATAAATGGTTTATCTCATAAATTGTTGATCGGAACAGAAATTCAAGACCATAGTTGGGTTAAGAATGCAGTGCTCCTCCTAGGCATGACATAAAATAAGTCATTATGGGACGTTCTGACCCCTCACTCGTTGGCGGGGTCTTAAATGGATGAATTAAATTATTCATTTATTCATTTAATGGCTCAAACCTGAATAAATCATGAATGGAGACTCGAATGATAAATATGAGACCACCGTTGAGTTCAGAATGTAGCCTTTACCCTGAGTGGGGTATAACCTTTGTTGGCATATGAAGGTTGTCTTATGTTCCATCATGGACGATTAATTAAATAATTAAATAATTGTTTATTTAATTATTTGATTAATTTATTTTTACCAAATGAGAGGTTATAAATACTTTATTTAGATAGGTTGGATTCATAATTCAGTTTTTCCAATGATGACAACTCCTCTCCACTCCTCTACTCCCACCTCCTTCCCATTGACGAGTGACGATGAAGCCTTGGTTCCAGGCAGATCGAAGCATGATGAATGTAACAAATTATTCTCATTTTTGGGAAAGTGCGATCTTCATCAACAATAATTGATCCAATTAGGTAGGACTCTCCTTTGGTGTTTTTTTCAACCAGGATTAAATTTTAAGCATGTTTATAATTAGTTCTTCAATTTTTTCCCTTTTTTTCAAACTTTTCATGAGCCTAAATACCCAAATTTCATATTTTTTATCACACGTTCTAATCATGGTTCCCTATTCTCAATCACCGATATAGAATTCTTGGCCGGTGATTATTAAAACTTTGGTTTTTCATGCATTTCCCTCTAATTTATTCCCAAAATCACTGAGGAATCCCTTTTAATCTCGGTTTGACAATTGTTGGGCGACCCGAGGTTAAATTGGCACCTAGATTCGAGACGCATTGAGAAAATGATAATGGAATCACGAGCGAAGACTAGATCTATGTAGATCGAGACTTGAGGATTGCAGATCTGAGATCATTTCACCATTTTCGGGTTAGAATTAATGTGTGTTGGCTCACCGAAGGTGTGGTGATGTGTGTTGTGTGTGTGAAAGATGGACCGGCATGGCAGCATGTTGTTGTACCCCACACTCTTTGATTTTCATGATCACAATCACTTTCATATTTGTCTAACATTGTTTTTAAGTGTTTTGGATGATAGCCAAAAGACTGCCAAAGGATTGGCCCAAGAATGGACATCAAGTGGACTGAAATTCAGTCCACCGGCCAACCGGTGTGATAGCACCGGCCAGCCGGTGGACCTGGCAGAGGCATTGCCCACTGCCAGGCTCCACCGGTCAGCTGGTGGCTTGACCACCGGCCAGCCGGTGGCATCCAGCCCAAATAGTGTTTGCTACTGTCTTGCCACCGGCCAGCCGGTGGCTCCTCCACCGGTCAGCCGGTGGCTCCTGGATCAAAATTCCTCACCACTTCCATTGCACCGGCCAGCCGGTGGACCTGTACCGGCCAGCCGGTAGCCCAGTCAAACTAGCCGTTGGCTTTGACCAGTCAACCCTCTTTTGGCCTCCAACGGCTCCGAGGACTTCTCCAACGGCTCCGAAGCCTCCCCAAGGGTTCCATGCATATAAATAAAGGCTGAGGAAGCCCCGGACACCATCTGGAACTATTGTGAAGCCAACGGACACATTTTCCATCATTCGGCAATCCTCCGGCGAGCCACTTCAAAGGAACCCCAAGTGCTCCATCCACTTTCACATCCAAGGAGCTCCTTCAAAGAAGCTTGGAAGCGTCCTTCAACATCATCAATCAATCAAAGGCACCCAAGGCTTCTCAAAATACGGTTTTTATTGTATATTTATTTTGAGCTTTAATTTTGGGTTTGTGCCTACAAACCCCAACACCTTTTCTCATCCCCTTTCTTTTGGGTTTCACATCACCACTAAGGTGTGAAGAGGTTTCTTCAAGCCTTTCCTTTTAAAAGGCTTGTGTCACCGGTGAGCTAGCCTTCACCCGTTAAAAAGGCTAGTGGGTTCTTGCTAAACCATCAAAAGCAAGTGGGTTCTTGCTCAACCATCAAAAGCAAGTGGGTTCTTGCTCAACCACAAAAAGCAAGCTGTAATAGGTCCTAGTGCTACCTCAAAGCCTAGTGGGTTTCTTGCTAAAACCATTGAAAAGCAAGCGGTAGGAATCTCTCAACGGTTGAGTTGGGAGCGGAGACGTAGGCCGGGTTTTGGCCGAACTCCGTTATCAATTTCTTGTGTCTTTCCTCTTTACTTTCCACTGCATTTATACTTTGATTTTTAAATTGTTAGTCAATTTTTTAAAAGGCAATTCACCCCCCCCCCCTCTTGCCATCATTCCCCGTTTGCTCCGACCCAACATTTGGTATCAAAGGGATAATTTGAGTAATACCCTAACCGGTTTCAAATTAAAGATCCTATTTTTTTTTATGGCTTCTACCGCTTCAACCTCTTACGCCCCCGAAGGCTTTTCTTTGGATCGTGCTCCATTCTTTGATGGAACCGATTATTCTTTTTGGAAAACCCGCATGACCACATTTCTTAAAAGCATTAGCTATCCTATTTTTAGAATTTTTATGCATGTTTTTACGCTTTCTTCTCCCGATGAGTCTAAATGGACCCCCGTAGACATTGCAAATTTTGAGCTTGATGGCAAAGCCATGAATGCTCTTCATTGTGGCCTAGACCGTAATATATTTAATTGTATTTCTTCTTGCACATCTTCTCATGATATTTGGAAGCTTTTAGAACTTACCCATGAAGGCACTAAGAAGGCTCAAAAGCAAGAACCTGACAACAAGCAAGAACCCGATGAAAAATCCGTGCCCAATTGCCCACTCCACAAGAAAAGGGCCAAGAAAAAGGAGAAGAAGAAGGCTTCAAAGGCAACATGGAGTGATAGCTCCACCTCTTCATTCTCCTCCTTCTCCTCGAGCGACCAAGGTAAAAAATGCCTGATGGCAAATCATGAGGTATCATCTTTCTCTTCTTCCTCGTCTTCTAGTTCTTCAAATTCTTTCAATCATTTGTCGTACGAAGAACTCCAACATGCTAGAGACCAATTAGAAAATGGTTTTCATGAACTTTCTTCAAAATTTGTTGCTTTAAAAAAGAATTTCAAAAAACTCTCCTCCGAAAAAGAACAACTTCTCAAAGAGAAGGAGGAGATGACCCTAAAAATCCAAAATCTTCCCGATATTGATTCCATGGAATCAACTATCAAAGATTTAAGGGAATCCCTAGCCAAGTTCACCCAAGGTGAACAAAATTTGTCCAAACTCTTAGGTTCTCAATGAGTATCTAGAACCACTAATGGACTTGGCTACACCAATATAGCCTCCTCCTCCCATGCACCCACTGTTTTTGTAAGGGGGAGCTCCGATTACAAATTTTGTAATTATTGCAAGAAAACCGGGCACCTCATTTATGAGTGTAATTGTAAAAATGCCCGGTATGGCCAACCCAAGTCTATTTACTATAGTGACGAGTTTAATAGGAGAAGACCCACCATGAGACAAGTTTGGATTGAAAAATCCCTTCTTGCGAGTCTCTCCGGGCCAAAAATAGTTTCCTTTCCCCGGTGATTCATTGTTTTTATTTAGGGGGAGAAATTTTATTAAATTCAAAAATCTATTTCGATTCATTTTTCAACTTAAATTTTCAATTCTTTTTTATTCAAAATTCTCAATTTCAAAAATTTTCATTTGGTTTCAAATTTCAAATTTCCATTGGTTTTTGATTCAATACTTTCAATTCAAACTGTTATTCAATTTTCATTTCAAAATTTTCAACAATTCATATCATTTTCAATTGATTTAAAATCTCGTTTTGTATCGTTTCCCTCAATTAAGTTTTATGCCCCATTCTATTTTGATAATCACAAAGGGGGAGAAATTTCTTGATTGATTGGGGGAGAATCTTTTCTCTCATGCTTAGTATTTATTTTCAATTTATCATTTAAATCATGCCTTTCATTTAAGTTTTTACATTGCTTAGATAAGTGATTGTGATCATCAAAATAGGGGGAGATTGTTGTACCCCACACTCTTTGATTTTCATGATCACAATCACTTTCATATTTGTCTAACATTGTTTTTAAGTGTTGTGGATGATAGGCAAAAGATTGCCAAAGGATTGGCCCAAGAATGGACATCAAGTGGACTGAAATTCAGTCCACCGGCCAACCGGTGTGATAGCACCGGCCAGCCGGTGGACCTGGCAGAGGCATTGCCCACTGACAGGCTCCACCGGTCAGCCGGTGGCTTGACCACCGGCCAGCCGGTGGCATCCAGCCCAAATAGTGTTTTCTATTGTCTTGCCACCGGCCAGCCGGTGGCTCCTGGATCAAAATTCCTCACCACTGCCATTGCACCGGCCAGCCGGTGGACCTGTACCGGCCAGCCGGTAGCCCAGTCAAACTAGCCGTTGGCTTTGACCAGTCAACCCTCTTTTGGCCTCCAACGGCTCCGAGGACTTCTCCAACGGCTCCGAAGCCTCCCCAAGGGTTCCATGCCTATAAATAAAGGCTGAGGAAGCCCCGGACACCATCTGGAACTATTGTGAAGCCAACGGACACATTTTCCATCATTCGGCAATCCTCCGGCGAGCCACTTCAAAGGAACCCCAAGTGCTCCATCCACTTTCACATCCAAGGAGCTCCTTCAAAGAAGCTTGGAAGCGTCCTTCAACATCATCAATCAATCAAAGGCGCCCAAGGCTTCTCAAAATACGGTTTTTATTGTATATTTATTTTGAGCTTTAATTTTGGGTTTGTGCCTACAAACCCCAACACCTTTTCTCATCCCCTTTCTTTTGGGTTTCACATCACCACTAAGGTGTGAAGAGGTTTCTTCAAGCCTTTCCTTTTAAAAGGCTTGTGTCACCGGTGAGCTAGCCTTCACCCGTTAAAAAGGCTAGTGGGTTCTTGCTAAACCATCAAAATCAAGTGGGTTCTTGCTCAACCATCAAAAGCAAGTGGGTTCTTGCTCAACCACAAAAAGCAAGCTGTAATAGGTCCTAGTGCTACCTCAAAGCCTAGTGGGTTTCTTGCTAAAACCATTGAAAAGCAAGCGGTAGGAATCTCTCAACGGTTGAGTTGGGAGCGGAGACGTAGGCCGGGTTTTGGCCGAACTCCATTATCAATTTCTTGTGTCTTGCCTCTTTACTTTCCGCTGCATTTATACTTTGATTTTTAAATTGTTAATCAATTTTTTAAAAGGCAATTCACCCCCCCCCCCTCTTGCCATCATTCCTCGCTTTTCTTCCGACCCAACACATGTGACTGGGACAACGGTTCTGTCGGTGCGATCTGGGCGAGCAGTGGCAGCGTCCAATGAGTTCGAGCACAATAGGCAAGGAAACAGCTCCGGAGCATGGCAATACATGGAAAGTCAGCGATGGTGTCCATTCGGTTTAGATGTTTACATTGTCCAACTGCAACAAAATCCGCCAATGTGCATGATTTTCAGAAGTCACGTGATTTATTTTAGGATCTGTTGTGCATTTTTTTCGATGCTCTATTAGTTTTGCAGTGTATGAAATTTGGGAAAGAAGATGAAAGATTTGAGAGTGAAATTAAAAGACAATAATGATAAAATAAAAATGAAATAAATGATAAAAGTGGAGTGAATTGGGGGCTTGAGCACTGCACATAGGTTTGAGTGTGGGGTTTTTTTGAAAAAAAATATTCAAATAATAATAACAATATAATAATAATGTTATTATTATTTTTGTTGGTAAAACCATGTTTTGACGATAATTTCTTCGTGCGACCTCAGTTTGAAGACCGTCAGCGGCAAATTGAACCTGAGATTAACACGGTTAATTAAAGTCCAATGTTGAATATTAAATTTTGGTTTGTGGATCAGGTCTATGAAACTCCCAATATTATAATTATTATTATTATTATTATTCTTGTTGTTGTTGTTGTTTTTGTTGCGGAATCATGCATCTATCAAAACTCTTCCATACAACATCAGATTGATGAGCTATCAGCAACATTGTGATCATGACATTGAGTCCGATCTTTTTAACACTAATTTCAGATATTTAAGCCGAGATCGACGTGCAGGACCCATAAGGCCCGGTTCACACGTGTTGCGGTGAAATGCATCTTTTTTACCATGTATCCATTTTTTCATGAATGAGTAGTCCATATAGTGTGTTTTCTCATAAGGATCAAAATGGCTTGATCCGTATAATTTGTTTCAGGATCGAGGCATAGGCCCCACTTGATGTCATTCTAGCATAATGCAGTGACTTGTGAATTTTCTATCTGATGTCCATTAGTGATGAATGAATAGCCAATCTTGTGTGTATTTATACAAGGATATAAATTGTGTGATCTGTTTGGTTATCTGGTGCCATTTGAGATGGCATGCTAGTAAAAGTACATTTTTCCCTTCAGATCAATAATTAGCCACACACGCCCGTCATTCTTTTGGAGAGTGGTGTCATGTACTCTAGGAGTACACTACCATGCTGGGGGTACATGCTTTATAATTTCGTACCTGAGTATGGATAGCCACACGGCTAGGCGACAAGGTGGGGCCACATGACATGTGGGCCCCACACACACAGTGTACCAATTTATGAATCTTCGATCTCACACATCTCCTTCTTTTGGACTCATATTTCGGCATGATAGTATCTTATCCAGAGTGTTTTTTCAAATAGAATGTGACGGTGCCCTTTGTAGTGGCTTATGTGATATGATGCGACATGTTTTGGCTATGATGTCTATCTGGGGAGACACCTGATGATAGTAGTGGTGTTATTCTGAGAGGTACTATCCAGTAGGGATGGACAGGGTTCCTTGACACTCTCTGAAAGGTACCATCCAGCAAGGATGACCAGATAAATTCTAGGCTTACCTTCATCTACGCTGGGTAGTTAGCGTTGATGTCAGTCTCGAGTAGAACCCTTTATCCAGGCTGGGCATGGGTCATTGACGGAACTAGAGTTGAACCCTCGGGTCGGGTTAGGCATGGGTCCTCATTATTTTTTGAGTATAACCCTCTAGTCGGGCTGGGGATGGGTCCCCGATGACACTAGAGTGGAACCCTCTAGTTAGGCGGGGCATGGTTCCTTGATCTATTCTAAGTAGAACCCCCCAACGGGGCTGGGGATGGGTCCTCGCTGACACTAGAGTGGAACCCTCTATCCAGGCTGGGCATGGGTCCTCGACTTTGAGACACGACCTCTCGGCTATGTGACACAGTGATGGGGAATGCTTTGACTTACCTCTGGAATCATGAGGAAGAAAGGTGCTTTCCTCACCTAGACGCATCCATGTGATGCGACCCAAAACCAAGTGGGTAAGTCAGTGCCACCCAAAGTGGATAGTATCGAGGTGTGGGGATTTGAACCCCTTTGACTTGTGCCTCCTAGGAAGATATAATGAGATACGAGACGTCATAGATGATTGTTACTATGGAACTAATGGATAATAACTTTCCTTGGGATGAGCTATGAGATGGAGATCCCCTTACCCTCTTGTTTGGGTTTCTTTGAATGAGCTTGTATATCTATTGATCCAATTGTAGTACCCACTCCTTGGGTCTTGGTTACCCTCATTCCACGATAGGAAAAGGAACACAGGGTATGCCATGTGCTTTTTGTGTTTATCTTCTTGTGGTTAGATGGGACTACACTTTTCTATTGGTAGTGAAGACTCCATGGGCAGTTCACCTCCTCACCGTCTCGGGCTCCTTGTGTCAGGATGAGTCTACTTTTACTATTGTTGGGTTGAGCCATACTATTTCCATTCACCCTTATTATACCTTGTTATCTCTACAACTTTTCTTCAGTGTATCTATTACTATTCTTCCTTCTCCTTTTTGGTGCGTCCTACTGGGTATGTATATACTCACCACTGCATGGGATTCACCCAACATGTGTCATGTCTTTTGTAAATGACAGACAGGTCGATCGTGATTTCAAAGGATCTTAAGGATATAGGTTGCATAGACCGCATAGAGTGTTCCTTGTTGGGATACAGGAGTGGGTCTCTTAGCAGTTACTCTTTTTCAGTTTCTACGGTTAGATAACAAACTATGATGTGACACATAGTATACAGACTTTCAGTTTTGAGTACTCGTAAGTAGATGAAACTTCTTCTAATGAAGTTCGCACTTGGTAATCTCTGAGATGGGAGATTATGAGAACATACCTTCCAGTAGGAATTCAATATGTTTTGGTGTCATCAAATATTTCTATCTGTGAGTGTGTGTAATGGTCCTTATACTTTAAGATTCTCATTAATATGTGACATGACTCCTGCATTTTGATTTACTGACAAAATCCATCATGCAGATAGTTGGCAGGAAGTAGGGTATATTAGGTGTGTCTTGAATGACATGTTATTAATGGATAAGTCAAGGAATGATTTGTCCCTTCCATTTATGGAAGTTAATATCTCGGCTATTTGATTTAAATATAACCATCGAATGAAATTCCATATCCCTGGTGTAACAACGAGTTTATTTCAGGTTGGAAAAGAATGAAATATCAAGCATAATGTTTGATGACACAATCATGAAACCATCTTGGTGAGATATTGAGACAAATGGATTATATTACAAACTAAGCATTCGTATGTCGATTTCATTATTATGACTTTAATTTCTTTCACTTGGGTACCATGACCCATTTCTTGACAGTACTCTTGGACTTTAGGTAATCTCACCTAATACTAATGAGAAATAATCCTATAGAGTCACACACTAAGTGTTTATGGTGGTCTCAGTTAAATTATATCTGAATTTAATAACTGCAATAAATATTATTCTAAAGACAGTGGAATAATTTTATTCAAGTTAAAATGATAGAATAAATTAAATAAATATATATTTTTCAGATTGTGAATAAAAATTTATTTATTTATTTTATTGAACATTTAATAAATATTTATTTACTAGTTTGTAAATAAAATATTTATTTAAGACAATAAATTATTTATTTATTTATTTGGGTGTTCAATAAATGGAAGTGGAGTTCGAGCGTATCATGGAAGGTCTGGTAGTAAAATAAATATTTTCAAGATGGTAAATAATTATTTGGAAAGAAAAATAATAATTACGTGGTTATAATTATGTGGCATGTGATTTCATTTCTGATTCCATTTTGTGCAAGTTGGCACACCACAAATAATGACGCAGTTATTGTTATAATTTAGCATGGGTTTTCTCTAAGGTTATGAATGTATTTAATTATTGTTACACAATTAAATATTATAACAGAATCTCGATGTCAATAAACAGACAAGTACATCTATTGTGACATGTATGGGAAACCGGTGACGCAAGAGAAATTCCAATTTATGAGTTTTCTCTCAACTCCTCTCCTCTCTCCCTCTCATGAATTTCAGCTGTTCTTCAATATTGAAGAACAGGTGATCAAGATTGATTGGAGCAAGACATTATTTTCACCATGCTATCACCAAAAAAGTAAGTGGCATCAATCAAAGACCATTGGAACACATTTGGATCACTGATAGAGGGATTCTAGTTTGGATCCTCGCAAGCACATTGATACAATATGAAAGGTTCATCCTGAATGATCAACATCATCAATGAATAAAGTACCGAAGAACCAAGTATTTTATTTATTTAGAAATTAAATTTAAATTAATTATAAACATGATGTTCAATATCCCCTCTAAAGGTTTTGTGCCTATTCCTTTATTTATATAAATCATTGATTATATTCCATGGAGACTGGTGTTCATTATTGTATTAATCCCAGAATAATCGTTGATCATGGTAAAAATTAAATTTGGGCATCGAACCAACTGTGCTTCTGCTACGCCCAGAACATACAAGTGGTATCATAAGATTCACATCATAGTTTATAATTTTTTGAATAATTATTTGATTATTTACGGTTTAATAATTTAATTTATCAATTCAAGGTTAATTTTTCTTGTAATCTGGATTTCGATATCTGTTCTCCCTCTTTTCGTTTCTTACAGATTTCATAGAAATTGATGATTTTTTTATTAAAATTAAAACAGAGAACACATCAGGAGGCAACAAAAAATCTGCCTTGGTAACATGAAAATTCAAACTGTGTGTTTGGACTTACATGATGTGTTCTCTGCCATACACACCGTTTAATCCGGACTACACGTTGTGTAGTCATGTTCTACGCATCGGGAGTAATTCAGAAATTACTCAAGTTTTTTTCATTTATTTCATGTGGTGTATTTAATTCTACACCTTGTATTGATCGGGATAAATAATAATATTATTAAAAAATTACACACCATGTGGCCCACTAAAAATGGCATGTATTCCATTTGGTTCGGGGGCCAAATTGTGTATCACATACACGGCTAAGCTAACTGATAACTGTGTAATGAGGAGACAACACAACGTGTATCCCACTGTACATGTCGCGTACACTGAAATTTCTGAAGTAAAATTCACACATCGAGTTCGTAGGTGTGTACTTCATAAAATATTTTGAAGGAAGTACACGTAGTGTAGTCAGAACTACACATCGTGTACTTTACCAAATTACACAGAATTAGAACTTTAATGTTTATGTAATGTTCAGAACTACATATCATGTATAAATAATACTATAGGTTGTTACTATGTGAATTGAAACATATTTTATTCCATATTTTGTAAGAGTTAAATATTATGTGAATATAATACATGTTGGGTAGATTCAAACGGGTATTCACCTGGTCACCTCCAAGGGGAATTTACGTACAAGGATGAGAATCTCAAAGAAATTCAGAAAAGGATTAAGATAAAGGTATTGATTAATTACATATAATAATTAATTGATTTGAGCATAGTTTTTCTTGATAAGAATGGTTAAATAATTGAATGCTAGTTTTATTAAATGTGTAACTCATTGCATGTATGTGGGTCATCATGATCTAGACCAAGACCTTTGGGTGTGATTGGTTTCCTTTTAATTTATTTATTAAATTAATTATTGGCTTGTGCGCCATATCTCCTCATTAATATATAGGGTCAACGTGCCCATGGTTTCTTTTATGTAAACCCATTTTTACCCTTCACCTGCATGTGAGTTTAAAATCATATGTAATGGATGTAGCTCCCAAGCTAGTGGAAGAGGTTTAATTTGGAGACGAGATGAAACCAATCCTAGGAGATACAAAGGTGGACATTAGGAAATCTATAAAAATGGACTCAAAAGGCTCAAGGTGTTTCTCCCCTAGGTTAGGGTTAGTTTATCAACCTCTAAATTCAATAACCATTAGAAAATATCATGATCATTTCTTTTAATTTATTTTATTTCTTTCATTTGCTTGTTTTATCATTATGGATGAGTTTTTGCAATCACATAATTAATGAATTAAACAAGCATGCAAGATGGAACTAAAATAATCCAGGGTTATGCGTAAATATTATCAAGACATGGTTAATCACTTAGGTAAGTTCCACTTAATAATAACAATCATGTGGTAAAGATAATAATCAATTTACTCATAAGAGATAAAAATCCATCAATAAAATATTAAGTCAGACTAAGCCTTTTATTACTTGATTACAGGAAAGACTCAATAAAACAGTGTGTTTTACAAACCCTTTTTAGGAAAATTAATTTTATACAGTAATCCCTTATGAAAGTTTTGGGTTGACTTAACCATATTACAACAAGTGGAGTAGCCCTTTCCAGACATGGTGTAATATTGGAGGCAAGTGTTGAGGAAATACAGGTCTGGATTTCAAGATTGGGAGTCCACTCAATGGATCAAGGAGTTTCAAGCCCATAGTTAGAAAATACCAAACTACCTAAATACCTTCAAATAGCTTAACCAACCCTTGTTGGGGTTATGCGAAGGGGGATATGAATCCTTTACACTAGAGTGTTTTAGAAACTAGACATTCGGAGTTCAATGGTGAGGATCATTGAGACTTGATAAAATAGTGGGAGACTTAATAAAATTAATTTATTATTTCTCATAAAATGTAATCAAGAAAGTACTAATCATCTGCTCTTTTAATTGTAGAATAAAATGACAATCTCGTTAACCACACTATCCTTGTGATCAATTCTGGATAAAGACAACATCATCACCGGTAGTAACTTCCATGAATGGTTTAGATGCCTTCAGGTTATTCTATGCCATGAATGGAAGTCTTATATGCTAGAGTTATCATTACTTGATCTGTTTTTCCAAGAGGCGGGTGATGAAGAGTTCTTGGTCTATGACAAACATATGAACGACGCGGTCGGCATTCAATGTTTGATGTGATCATCAATGTCTAGTGAGCTTATGAAGTATCACGAATACATGGATTCCTACATCATGATTCAGTACCTACATGGTATTTACCAAGAGAGATAAAGACAATAATGGTTTGAGATCTCCAAGGAACTCTTTCAGAATAATCATGGAGAGGGTGCCCAAGATGGGTCTCATGTAGTCAAGAACATTGGATACATTGAGCACTAGGAGGTTCTAGGGTTTAAAATCCCTGAAGAACTGGGTACCGATCTAATTCTTGCATCACTCCTTTAGAATTTCTCTAGCTTTGTTATTAATTTCAATATGAAAAAACACTGAGAAGTCTCAATCTGATCTTCTTATCCTCATTCACCAAGTGGAAAAAGAAATGAAGCATGAAAAACCTTTTGTCCTTATGGTGAATAAGAGGAAACAGAATGCAAAGTGATTTAGGCCCAAAGATTATTCATGCCCTTCCAAGAAAAGGAAGATCAAATGGGAGGAAAGGGAATATGACGTTTTTTGTTTTGCTTGTGGAAAGAAGGGCCACTGAAAGAAGAACTACAACTAGCCAAAGAAGAAAGGGGAAGCTTCAGGCACATTTATTATCAAATGCAATCTATATGTTTCTACAAATTGGGAATTAGATATATCTTGTGGTGCTCATATATGTATCCAAATATAGTAACCAATTAGATTCATGAATATTGACTGAGGGGAGGTAGATCTATGAGCAGCCAATAGAACCATAGATGTTGTTATAGCTGTCAGGGACTACGACCCCACGTTGCCAACTAGGATGATCATGATGTTAAAGGGTTGCTATTATGTTCCATATGTTATTAAAAAATTATTTTAGTATCAATATTAGTTACACATGGATTTGTTTTCATGTTTATATATGATTTTTTCTTCTTTTACAAAGATAGATTTTGTTTTGGTAGGTAACATTTATACAACGGTCTTTATGAGTTGGATTACACAAACCAAGTAATGGAAATAGATAACAAAGATACTGCACATGACTAATACCACACCCAACTGTGGCATCACTGGCTAGGTCATGTAAATGAAAAATTCTTGACAGAATTACATCAAGATGTATATTTAGACTCTTTCAAACTAAAAACAATTTTCATACATCACACATGATTACAATGAGAAATGACCGAGGCCCCATTTAGTGGTAAAGGTGAAAGGGATAAATATATTCTTAAATTGGTTCATACCGATGCGTGTGAACCATTTCCAGTTGAAGAAAGGGGTGGGTACACATACTTCATAACTTTTACTGATGATTTTAGCAGATATGGATACATCTACTTAATGAGGTATAAGTCAGATTATTTTGATAAGTTCAAAGGATACAAGAATGAAGTTTAGAACCATATTGGTAAGAAGAATAATAATATTTTCTCAGACTAAGGTAGAGAATATCTTAATCAAGACTTCATTGATTACTTATGAGAGTTTCGGATCCTATCCCAACACACTCCTCCTTAAATTTTTTAGTGTAATGGTGTGATAAAAAGGAGGAACTGCACCTTGTTGGACATGGTGAGATAAATGATGAGTCATGAAAGTATTCAATTATGATTTTGGGGATATTTGTTACAAACAGAAGCACATATACTAAAAAAATTACCAACTAAATCAATAAATGGTATTCCATATGATTTATAGAGTGGAAAGAAATCCATGTTATCAAATTTACTTGTATGGGGAAGCAATGTGTTCATTAAGGCCTATTCAGGTAACAAACTTTTAACCCAAGGCACAAAGTGTGCCTTTATAGGATACCCTAAGGAAACAAGGAGATACTACCTATACAACCTCTCAAACAAAAATGTTATAGTGTCAAGATGCACCATATTCCTTGAGAGGGATCATATCTCAAAAAGAGATAGTGGGAGTGAGACAGACTTCGATGAGGTCAAGGCCCAAGGTACACAAGTGTTGGTATAGGAATAGATTCTAAAAAACTCCACGGAAGAAAGAATTGTTCCATAGACACAAGAAATACATAGGAGTACAAGACTGGTTAGAGAAATGAAATAGTATACTTTTATAGTTTCCAATGATGGTGACTCATTATTAGTTACCAGGAAATTCTGAACCAGGCATAAGCCTGATCCCGCAAATTAAACGTGTTGTTGGGTAACGAGGTATTGAGCTGGCCTGCCCACCTGCGCGCCGCACGTCCCCAGCTAGGCCCAAGGTGGCCAACCCTTGGGCTTGGGCTAGTTCCACACGGGGTCGAGGGGACGAGTGGATCGCTGGCGTATGGTGCGCGTTGCCTTTGGCATATGGTGCGTGTTGCCTTAGTTGATAATAATGATCCTCTAACCTACAAAGAATCAGCAAGTGACAAAGAAGTTTCCAAGTGCAAAAAGCCATGAATTCTAAAATGGATTCCATGTACCAAAACCAAGTCTAGATTTTGGTAGATCCTCTAGTTAATGTAAAGCCTATTAGTTGAAAATGGGTATTCAAGAAGAAATTTGACATGGAGGGATAAGTTAGTACATATTAGGAATGAATGGTTGCAAAAGGGTTCAAACAATGTCAAGGTATTGACTACGACGAAACCTTTTCACCAGATGAAATGCTAAAATCTATCTGAATTATACTTTACATTACATATTAGCAGGACTAGGATATTTGGAAAATGGATTTAAAAATAGCCTTATTTAACAGGAACCTTTAGGAAGATGTCTACATGACACAACCAAGAGGTTTTATGACTCCAAAGGATTCCAATAACGTATGCAAGTTGCATAAATCCATTTATATATTAAAGTAAGAATCCAAGTCATGGAACATTAATTTTGATGAAGCCATAATGAAATTTGGTTTTATAAAGAAAGAATGTGAGCCTTGGGTCAACAAAAGGTTTAATGGTAGTGCAATCATTTTTATAATAGTATATGTTGATGACATATTACTTATTATAAATGACATACATATCTTACAGTCTATTAAGTCATGGTTGAATCAATGCTTCTCCATGAAGGACTTGGGTAAGGTGGAATATATTCTTGGGATCAAGATCTATCATGATATATCCAAGAGATTATTGGGACTAAGTCAAAGAACATAAATTGGAAATATATTGAAGAGATTCAGTACGGAACAATCCAAGAGGGTATTGTTTCCAGCATCACATGACATTTATATTTCCAAGAAAATTTTTCCTCTGATACATGAGGAAATAAATAGAGTGGAGAGGACTCCATACGTATCAGTGATTGGGTTAGTCATGTATGACATGCTATGTACTAGGTTGGATGTTGCCTACACATTGAGTGTGGTAGGCAAATATCAAGCTGACCCAGGTGACCGCCATTGGATGGCAGTCAAGACTATCCTAAAGTATCTAACGTGTACTAAGGATATGTTCCTGGTTTATAGAGGATATGAGGAACTAGTCATCAGAGGATATGCAGATTCTAGTTTCCAGACTAATAAAGATTATATGAAGTCGCAAACAGGATACCACTTCACTTTGAATGGAGGTGCAGTGAGCTGGAAGAGCTCAAAGTAGAGTATGTTCTTAGATATTATAGTAGAATCTGAGTATATAGCAGCTTATGAGGAATCTAAAGAAGTAGTTTAGATGACGAGCTTTGTCCAGGATCTGGATGTGTTACCTGGCATTAAAGATCCCATAACACTGTATTGTGATAATACTGTAGTAGTGGCTCTCTCAAAAGATCTAAGGTCACATCAGCGGAAGAAGCACATACTTCGAAAGTATCACCTCTTGAGTGATTTTTCTTAGAGAGGTGAGGTTTTAGTGAGAAATATTTACATGGAAGACAACATGGTGGACCCCTTAACTAAATCCTTAACTCAGCAGAAACAGGATCATCATGTGAGTTCTATCGGACTGAAAGTTTTAGGCATTTGGATCTAGTCCAAGTGGGAGCTTGTAAGAGTCAGTGTCCAAGAACCAATTGTTTATACTTTTATTAAATTAATATTTAAAATATTTAAATATTAAACATATTATTACATATTTTTCATTGTTCGGTATTACTATAGTGTAATAATGTCCTAGAGTATTTGTCACATTGACAAGGTCATAGTAGTTCTCTGCTATGATGCGAACCTTGAAGTGATATGAAAATATTCTTAAATATAGTTCTACGGTTGGATGACAAATTATAATGGGACACGTAGTATACAGACCGTTAGGTGCGAGTAATCATAAGTATATGAGACTTATTCTCATGAATTTCACACTTGATAATCTCTAAAATAGGATATTATGAGAACATACCTGCTAGTAAAAATTATACATGTTTTGGTGTCATCGAATATTCCTATTTGCGAGTGTGTGTAAAGGTCCTTAGACTTTAATATTATCATTAAAATGTGTCATGACTCGCGCAATTTGATTTACTGAAGAAAATCATCATGCAGAAAATTGGCGGGAAGTAGCTCATATTGGGTGTGCCATGAATGACTTGTTATTAATGGATAAGTCAAGGAAGGATTTGTCCCTTCAATTTATGGAAGTTGATATCTTTTCCCTTTGATTAAAATAGAACCGTCACCTAAAATTTCATGTCCATGGTGTAATGATAAGTTTATTTCAGGTAGGCAATGAATGACATATCAAGTATAAAGTTCGATGACACTATCATGAAACCATCATGATGAGATATTGAGACAAATGGAATACAATACATAGTGATCATTCATATGTGGAAGTAATTGTTGTGACTTAAAGTTCTTTCTCTTGGGTGCCTTGACCCATTGCTAGACAGTTCTCTCAGAATTTAGGTAATCCAGCCTAATGCCAACGAGAAAGAATCCTAGAGAGTCAAACACTAAGTGTATCTGGTGGTCTCAATTAAATTATATTTTAATTTAATTAATGGAATAAATATTATTCTCAAGATAGTAGAATAATTTTATTCAAGTTAAAATGATTGCATAAATTAAATAAATATTTATTCTCCGGATTATGAATAAAAATATATTTATTTGTGGTATTGAACATTTAATAAATATTTATTTACTAGTTTCAAAATAAAATATTTATTTAAGATAATAATTTATTTATTTATTTATTTGGGTGTTCAATAAATGGAAGTGGAGTTCCAGCGGACCATGGATGATCTGGTAGTAAAATAATTATTTTCAATATGGTAAATAAATATTTGGCACGAAACAAAATAATAATAACATGGTTATAATTATGTGGCACGATATTTCATTTATTATTCTATTTTGCAAAAGTTGGCACACCACAAACAATGACACGGTTATTGTTATTATGTATCATGGGTTTTATCTAAGGTTATGAGTGTATTTAATTGCTCTTACACAATTAAATTTTATAACTGAATCAACATGTCGATTGTAACACCCCGAGATTTTATGAAAAATATTCTTTTTAATTTCATTAATGTCTTGTGTTGTACGCTACACCAAAAGGAGCTTGCACAACATGCATCCTTTACTTGCCTTTCATTACATGCAATCGCGACCTTCCTTGATAGCGTGTCGAGTACGCAATAATGAGTTTCACTAAATAACTATATGCTATTAAAATATTATTAAAACTAGCCGTTATGAATAGTAATAACCAATTTTTGAAATTTTTTAAATTTTATTTTTCAAAATGGACTTCATTTTTGGATTCGGTATATCAAAATTAGCTTAGGGTGAAATTTTGGTACTTTTCGGATAACTTTCATTTTCTGATGAACAGTGAAAATTACTAAATTTTAATTAAAAACAACCTTTTTAATCGAAATAATTAATAGTGATAAATTATTAATTTGATTGGTTTTAATGTATATTTAGAATATATTTTTACAATTTAATACAATTTTGGTCATTGGATGTAATTTCACATTTAAACCAGACATAAACAAGTGGCAATCTTTTGATAGTTATTATCTCTTAAGAACACGCTATTTGTTTTGACGATGGGAATTAATTTTTAAATTAAGTAATGCAACTGATATGTATTGAATTTTTTAAAATAGACATCATTTTTGAGTTCATAATATCAAATATATCTTATGCCTAATTTTTGGTATTTTTCTTGAAACTTTCATTTTTTGATGAATAGTGAAACCACTAAGTGGTAGTTAAAAAAATGAATTATTCATAAAACTTAATTTTAAAGTTTCTGTGAGTGTAATTTCAAAAATCCGAGAGACACGGTTGATGTCAGTAAGTAAAATGTGGTTCAATGAGATGAAAATAATTTTTGGTGAATAGTAACTTTTTACTTTTTTTTGCCACAGTTAAAAGTAAATAGGGTAATTAAGGGTAAAAATGATATTATTATTACCCTAAAACATGTCCTAATTCTATTGGATAAGTGTAATTCGACCAAAAAGAACCTTAGGAATAAAATATGACCATTTAGGCCCACTTGGATTAGATTAGGACATTTATTATTAATTTATTTAAAGAAGGGTTAAAATAGTTAAAATCAAAGTTTAATAAGTATATCATTTTTAATATAGGGTTATACATAAGATAAATTCGATTATAAACAATCATTAGAAATCTAAAAATATTTCCTATATAATGGTATTTTATTTGTAATTTTTAGACATTAAATAATTTAATTTATTTATGACACAAAGATGATGCAGTAATTATCTTATTAATGAAATATTGACATAATTGATGTTATAAATACCAAAATAAATGTAATTTGAGACTTTTTATGAATTACACTAATTTTCTAGGTTAATATGACATTTTAGTATTGATTTAATTAACTTTTTTTTAACTAATAATTCTGTTATGAGTTTTTACAAAAATCAATTACTAAATAGTGTCAAAATTGACATAAAATAGTTTTTAAAAAATATATTATATTATTAATTGTTATTTTATTCCAAAAAATCTAATTTTCAGCCAAATGACTTAGATAAGGTTATATATATTAATAATAAACAACTTGGGGTTCGTTTGGCTTATTATAGTAACATTATTAACCTTATAGGGTAAGAACACAAAAAGACACGGTAAAAGTAAAATTATCTAACTTAAAGTTAAATATAAATGAAAAGGTTAAAATAGGAACCTAAACTTGTATAAATTCTATTAGATGAGATTATTTAAACCCATACTCACCTTATCTTCGAAATAACTCAATTTTGAGCTATTTAAAACCGAATTTGGCTTTATAATAAAATAATATTTTTATTTTTTCCAAAGGTGCCCCTCTCCTCCCTTATAAAAGGGAACCTCCTCCCTCTCTTCCTCACACCACTTTGAGCCTTCACTCTTGGACAACCCCTACCAAATTCTATTCTCCACTTCCATAGAAACATACTAGAGGTCATGTTCTTCTTCAAAGACCAATTTTAGTAACCTAAGAGGAGGACTCAAAGAGGCGCTTCAAAGAAGAGGTAATGTCTGTTACCGATTCCTTCAACTTTATTTCTTCTTCCACTTCTTATTCTTAGGTTGTTTCATTATGAAGTAATAACTTCATTATCACTCATATACTGATATGTTATTATATGTATTAAACAACCCTATTTCACCATCGATCCATCCTACGAAAAACGAAATCACCGCGCGTGCGTACGTACGGAATACCGTCTCCACGTCGTGGTGTAATCTATTTTCCACCACCACCTTACTTGGATGGATATAATGGTATAAATAATAACTATATATGATTATTTTAAAGTGATATTTATTATTAAATAGTATACATACACTCCAATACAATTCCATGATCATGAGAACGATATCATTGCTCGTGCATACGTACGGACTACCGTCTCCACGACGCGATGAGATTCATTCTCCACGTTAACCATTCATGAATGATTATAAAGAATATATAATAAGTAATCATGAAATATATGACATAATAATGATACTGGATTTATGTGTATATATATGTATTTCATCTACTTAATTCCATTCAACTCAATAAGGAAACGACAACAGCGTTCATGCGTACGTACGGCCTACCGTCTCTATGAACGGTGTATTTATTTCCATTTACTGATCTATTATATTCTGGATATATATTATATATAAATCATGTTTTATATTCTGAAATTAAGTAATCATGATCTAAGTAATCACATGAATAACTACAAGTCAAAACACGGACAAAAAATGAAATGATTTTACCCAAAACGCTCTTTAACATGGAATTTACAAAAGAACGGGTAAAATAAAGTCATAAGTGAACCATATATGATATCATAACAATGAGTATGATTCTGGAATAAGTCAATGACATTATTTATATCATTATACAGGAGGTTCGGACACTTAAGAAGAAAATCAGACCTAAGGTAAGGGAAAATATCACAATCTCATTTTTATCCGAGATTGTTTATACTTTGGTATTTATTGGGGTGTATTTTATCATCCACATCCATGTTCCCTCAATATGTAATATTGTTTCCATCTACCTACAATTGTTTAAATCCAATTTTACCCTTCGGTGAGTTTTTAGTAAAAGATATGAAAGGAATCTTTTGTCGTTTTTCGTACGAGGTACTTTTTGACTTTTCCGACAAAAGTACGAGAAGAATGTTTTTTTAACTTATACGGCATGAATGGATTTTTAAAACATTATTTACAAGAAACTTCCTTTACAATTTTTCAAGTTTATTTTTAATCAACTTCTTTAGTTTAATATTGTATGACATGTTAAGAAAGGGAAATGTTTTTGAAGTATAAAGGATATTTTCCTCAAGAATAGAGTTCAAGTGTTTTATCAAAATTATTTTCCATCTAAGATAATACAGGGTTCTGTTTCTATCCCTATTTTTACATTGATTTGATTATGTTGTGATGGGATTATTTTTATGAATTCCTTTATCTTATATTAATTTTTTTATGATTTCATGTTGTTTAAGAATCCCATTTTTATTACATGGGTTATGCAATGATGTATGATTTATGATTTTGTCACACACATAAGAATGGTTTCATTATGAGATGGGTGGGACCTATATCTCCCTCCAATGAATTGGGTAAAGATTTATATATCATGAGATAGACATGGCTGGAATGGAAAGTTAAACTAGTTTAGTAATACAGGACTGGAACGAGGAGTGAACTCAATTCAGAAAGGGACTTTGTCCACTAAGATGGTCTTGGCAGCAATGCCTTGGCTACTATGGAAATCATATCATGTGCTTAATGGTTGCCACAATTACATGTTTTATTCCAATGATATTTTATCATTCTTAATGTTTCTTTATGATCTATGCCTTACGTACTTCCATGTTTTATGTCATTTTTCAATCTTTTGATGTTTAAACATTATGTTCATGTTTTTAAGTTCAAATGTATATGGTATGTTTTATTTTATCCGTGCTTACCCTTACTGAGCATTTGAGCTCACCCTTTTTATGTTTTATTTTCCCCAGGATATAAAGAAAGGTTTTAGGTAAGAAAAAAAAGGGGGGGAAGATCTTTATGGGAGATGTTGAAGATCTTTCACCACGATTAGAAGATTACATTCCAAGTTTCCAAAAACACTAAACTATTACGGTCCTTGTGTGTCTATTTTTGTTATGTACTAAGTATTCCGCAAAAGTAATATAATGTCTATGTACGTCAAGCTTCGGGTCTCTACAGTTGGTATCAGAGGAAAAGTTTAGTCAACCTTTGGAAACTAGGATGCGAAAACATTAGTGAGATCCCTAGAGATATTTCTAAGGTATGTATAGGGATGTCTCTAAGGATAAGTATACATATAGGATATAGTCCTAGAACTATGGTAACGATATTAGATTAAACCAAAGATGTTAGATATTGAAGTTACTCCCCCTTTATTTTGATTTTTTCCTCTCACACTATTCTTTTTGGGTTTTAGAAAATGACTGGAAACAAGATGATTCACGATAATGGAGGATATGATGGATAATGGAATGATATTCTTCATGAGAAACCAAATGAAATGGGATTTGGAAGTCCAAACATCATTATTATGCCGAATCAGCAATCTCATAATATGATCAATAAAGTAAAATTTGGTAAGTTTCCTGACTCGGCTAATAAGAGAAAGATGGAGTTTCATGATGATCATAGAGGAAAGAAAGTTCAATTTCCCCTATGTAAATCATGTGGGAAGAGGCATCAAGGAGAATGTTTCAAAGGAACTGGAAGATTCTTTGGGTGTGGAAAAGAAGGACACAAAGCCAGTAAGTGCAAAGGAAAAGGTTCAGTTAACACCAGGGGTGAGGATAATGGTATTGCTATGACATCAACAATGGTTAAATGTTTTAAATGTGGAATGTACGGGAATTATGAAAACCAATGCCCAAAGGGAAAGTCTCATGAAGAGAATCAGTATGGTCGTATGGGTAGTATTTAAGTTGATGATGATGAAGAGACTACAAATGATATGTGAGATGAAAGAATTGTTGAAGCTCGGTCAATGGTTTAAGAAGGTAGTGGAATGATTACATGTTTATCAAGTGTAATGTTGTATAAGTAATCTCATGGTATTATGGAATAAATAGACATCTAAGGATTGTTACACTGTTGTCTTTCCTTATGTTTTGAAAGTGTATGATTAATGGTACTAGTAACCATGAAAGGTTATTCAGATATTTTTGGAAAGTAGCTGATATGCGCATAATGAAGGGATAAGGAGAAAATTAAATGTTTGATAGTATTCATGATCTCATGACTGATATAAGGAGAAGGTTATATCATGGATTGAGTATATAGAATTTTTGGATTTTGTTATGTGGAAAGAGTTAACTTTTGACAGCATTCATGTTTTCACTAAGATTCCATGGGTATTCATTTTTCAAGAGAATACATGATTAAGGACTTCGAATGTTTGGAATGTGACCAACAAGATATATCTTATGATATATGGGGGATAAATGATGTCATCCACGTGATTGTTATGTGACATTTCAAGTAATCATTTTCTTTATACTATGAGCTTGGACCGAAGTATTTTAGATAAGCCTAAATATTGGAATGGATTATGTTGGACATAAGTTAGTATTGTTTAAGGATAGAACTTTTTTTTGATATTATTTATGGGATGTTATAGTAATGTAGTTTTAGAAAAAGGACAACCTGCAGGATGGGCGACAGCCCATCGTGTCGGACAAGGCTGTGGGAGTCGAACCCACAACCGAAGTGCGACTAGACTTTATCGCCTACCACTGGCCTACAGGAAGTCCCTGTTTAGTAGAAACTAGTTTTATTATATTAAGAAGTATGATATATGAAGTATAAGTCCAATTTAGGAACTATATATGATTAATCTCACTATAGATTGACTGATGTATATTTAATAACTTTTGCTAACATTTTGTTTGAGATAGATGGAATGACCTGTCATTCTATCACATGATCTGCTAACACTTCACGAATGAAAAATTCAACTTCATTTCTTTAAGAGATGAAGTGGAAATTGTTCAAGGCACGAACAACGGTGAGATTATATCGAAATAAAGTAAGTATTTCATCTAATTAAAATTCTATAACTTTAAAGAAATGATCTTGAAAACCAAAAATGTTGTCCTAGTGCCCTTATATCTGATGAATCAGATGGTACCCTAGATCATCACAAATTTATGGCTTTGTGATATTTGGATTTTTCATAGCCATGTTCTCTACCACTCTCCATCATAACATGACGGTTATATTTCTCTTCCATATCCATATTTTTACCTATGTTCTCCTACGTGGAAACCCAGTGATTAGTTAATTTGGGTAACCGTTACTTTTCATACTTTAGTTTTTAAAGATAAGTTTTGGTATTCCTTTTTACGATGTGGGTTTCTATTAAAGAAACTTTTGAGTAGTAAACCATTTATAACCTCGACGAATTTCAAGGGCGAAATTCATTTTAAGGGGGGTAGAATGTAACACCCCGATATTTTATGAAAAAATATTCTTTTTAATTTCATTAATGTCTTGTGTTGTACACTACACCAAAAGGAGCTTGCACAACACGCATCCTTGACTTGCCTTGCATTACACGCAATCGCGACCTTCCTCGATAGCATGTGTAGTACGCAATAACGAGTTTCACTAAACAACAATATGCTATTAAAATATTATTAAAACTAGCCGTTATGAAGAGTAATAACCACTTTTTAAAATTTTGTAAATTTTATTTTTCAAAATGGACTTCATTTTTGAATTTGGAATATCGAAATTAGATTAGGGTGAAATTTTGGTACTTTTCGGATAACTTTCATTTTCTGATGAATAGTGAAAATTACTAAATTTTAATTAAAAACAACCTTTTTAATTGAAATCATTAATAGTGATAAATTATTAATTTGAGTGGTTTTAAAGTATATTTAGAATATATTTTTACAATTTAATACAATTTTGGTCATTGGATGTAATTTCGCATTTAAACGAGACATAAACAAGTGTCAATCTTTTGATAGTTATTATCTCTTAAGAACACACTATTTGTTTTGACTACGGGAATTAATTTTTAAATTAAGTAATGGAACTGATATGTTTTGAATTTCGTAAAATAGACATCATTTTTGAGTTCATAATATCAAATATAGCTTAGGCCTAATTTTTGGTATTTTTCTGGAAACTTTCATTTTTTGATGAATAGTGAAACCACTAAGTGGTAGTTAAAAAAATTAATTTTTCATAAAACTTAATTTTAAAGTTTCTGTGAGTGGAATTTCAAAAATCCGAGAGACACGGTTGATGTCAGTAAGTAAAATGTGGTTCAATGAGATGAAAATAATTTTTGGTGAATAGTAACTTTTTACTTTTTTTTACCACGGTTAAAAGTAAATAGGGTAATTAAGGGTAAAAATGATATTATTATTACCCTAACACATATCCTAATTCTATTGGATAAGTGTAATTCGACCCAAAACAACCTTAGAAATAAAATATGACCATTTAGGCCCACTTGGATTAGATTAGGACATTTATTATTAATTTATTTAAAGAAGGGTTAAAATAGTTAAAATCAAAGTTTAATAAGTATATCATTTTTAATATAGGGTTATACATAAGATAAATTAGACTATAAATAATCATTAGAAATCTAAAAAGATTTCCTACATAATGGTATTTTATTTGTAATTTTTAGACATTAAATAATTTAATTTATTTATGACACAAAGATGATGCAGTAATTATCTTATTAATGAAATATTGACATAATTGATGTTATAAATACAAAAATAAATGTAATTTGACACTTTTTATTAATTCCACTAATTTTATAGGTTAATATAAAATTTTAGTATTGATTTAATTAACTTTTTTTGAACTAATAATTCTGTTATGATTTTTTACAAAAAATCAATTACTAAATAGTGTCAAAATTGACATAAAATAGTTTTTAAAAAAAATATTATATTATTAATTGTTATTTTATTCCTAAAAATCTAATTTTTGGCCAAATGACTTAGATAAGGTTATATATATTAAAAATAAACAACTTTTGGTTCGTTTTTCTTCTTATAGTAAGTCTAGTAACCTTGTATGGTAAGAACACAAAAAGACACGGTAAAAGTAAAATTATCTAACTTAAAGTTAAATATAAATGATAAGGTTAAAATAGGAACCTTAAGTTGTCTAAATTATATTGGATGAGATTATTTATACCCATCACCACCTTATCTTTTAAATAACTCAATTTGGAGCTATTTAAAACCGAATTTTGCTTTATAATAAAATAATATTTTTAGTTTTTCCAAAGGTGCCCCTCTCCTCCCTTATAAAAGGGCATCTCCTCCCTCTCTTCCCCACACCACTTTGAGCCTTCAAGCTTGGACAACCCCTGTCAAATTCTCTTCTCCAATTCCCTAAAAACATACTAGAGGTCCTGGTCTTCTTCAAAGACCAATTTTAGTACCCTAAGAGGAGGACTCAAAGAGGCGCTTCAAAGAAGAGGTAATGTATGTTACTGATTCTTTCAACTTTATTTCTTCTTCCACTTATTCTTCTTAGGTTGTTTCATTATGAATTAATAACATCAGTATCACTCATATACTGATATGTTATTATAAGTATGAAACAACCCTATTTAACCATCTATCCATCCTACGGAAAACGAAATCACCACGCGTGCGTACGTACGGAATATCGTCTCCACGCCGTGGTGTAATATATTTTCCACCACCACCTTACTTGGATGGGTATAATGGTGTAAATAATAACTATATATTATTATTGTAAAGTGATATTGATTCTGAAATAGTATGCATACACTCCAATACAATTCCATGATCATGAGAACGATATCATCGCTCGTGCGTACGTACGGACTACCGTCTCCACGACGCAATGAGATTCATTATCCATGTTAACCATTCATGAATGATTATAAAGTATATATAATAAGTAATCATGAAATATATGACATAATAATGATACTGGATTTATGTGTATATATATGTATGTTGTCTACTTAATTCCATTCAACTCAATAAGGAAACGAAAACAGCATTCATGCGTACGTACGGCCTACCATCTCCATGAACGGTGTATTTATTTCCATTTACTGATATATTATATTATGAATATATTTTATATATAAATAATGTTTTATATTCTGGAATTAAGTAATCATGATCTAAGTAATCACATGAATAATTACAAGTCAAAACACGGACGACAAATGAAACGATTTAACCCAAAATGCTCTTTAACATGGAATTTACAAAAGAATGGGTAAAATAAAGTCATAAGTGAACCATATATGATATCATAACAATGAGTATGATTCTGTAATAAGTCAATGACATTATTTAAATAATTATACAGGAGGTTCGGACACTTACGAAGCAAATCGGACCTAAGGTAAGGGAAAATATCACAATCTCATTTTTATCCGATATTGTTTATACTTTGGTATTTATTGGGGTGTATTTTATCATCCACATCCATGTTCCCTCAATATGTAATATTGATTCCATACACCTAAAATTTTTTAAATCCAATTTTACCATTTGGTAAGTTTTTAGTAAAAGATATGAAAGGAATCTTTTGTCGTTTTTCGTACGAGGTACTTTTTGACTTTTCCTACAAAAGTACGAGAAGAATGTTTTTTTAACTTATACGGCATGAATGGATTTTTAAAACATTATTTCCAAGAAACTTACTTTACAAGTTTTCAAGTTTATTTTTAATCAACTTCTTTTAGTTTAATATCGTATGACATGTTAAGAAAGGGAAATGTTTTTGAAGTATAAAGGATATTTTTCTCAGGAATAGATTTCAAGTGTTTTATCAAAATTATTTTCCATCTAAGATAATACAGGGTTCTATTTCTATCCCTATTATTACATTGATTTGATTATATTGTGATGGAATTATTTTTATGAATTCCTTTATCTTATATGAATTTTTTTATGATGTCAAGTTGTTTAAGAATCCCATTTTTATTACATGGGTTATGCAATGATGTATGATTTATGATTTTGTGGCACACATAAGAATGGTTTCATTATGAGATGGGTGGGACCTATATCTCCCTCCAATTCATTGAGTAAAGGTTTATATCTCATGAGATAGACATGGCTGGAACGGCAAGTTAAACTGGTTCAGTAATACAGGACGGGAACGAGGAGTGAACTCGATTCAGAAAGGGACTTTGTCCACTAAGATGGTTTTGGCAGCAATGCCTTGGCTACTATGGAAATCATATCATGTGCTTAATGGTTGCCACAATTACATGTTTTATTCTCATGCTATTTTATCATTCTTAATGTTTCTTTATGATCTATGCCTTATTTACTTCCATGTTTTATGTCATTTTTCAAGCTTTTGTTGTTTAAAAATTATGTTCGTGTTTTTAAGTTCAAATGTATATGGTATGTTTTATTTTATCCATGCCTACCCTTACTGAGCATTTGAGCTCACCCTTTTTATGTTTTCTTTTCCCCAGGATATAAAGAAAGGTTTTAGGTAAGAAAAAACGGGGGGGAAGATCTTTATGGGAGATGTTGAAGATCTTTCACCATGATTAGAAGATTATGTTCCAAGTTTCCAAAAACACTAAACTATTACGGTCCTTGTGTGTATGTTTTTGTTATGTACTAAGTATTTCGCAAAAGTAATGTAATGTCTATGTACATCAATCTTCGGGTCTTTACATCGATAAGTAGATAGGTATGTCTATTGTGCCAGGTATGAGAAACCAGTGACGCAAGAGCAATTCCAAGTCAGGAGTTTTCTCTCGACTCCTCTCCACTCCCCCTCTCAAGAATGAGAGATATTCTTTATGATTGAAGAATAGGTGATCAACATTGATCGACACAAAACATTCGCTTTGCCGTACTAGCATCCAAAAACTGAGTGGTGTCAATCAGAGACCATTGGGGCGTGTATGGATCACCGCTAGAGGGATTCTAGTTTGGATCCTCACAACCGCAATGAGACAATATGAAAGGGTCATCTCGGACAATCAACATCGTCAATGAATTAAGTGCCTAAGAACCATGTATTTTATTTCTTTATAAATTAAATTTAAATTCATAAACATGATGTGAAAGATCTTCTCTAAATGTTTTTAGACCCTTCCTTTATTTATCTAAATCTTTGATTATATTCCATGGAGACTATAATTCTTCATCGTAATGATCCCGGAATAATCATTGATCATGGTAAAAATTAAATTTGGGCACCGGCCCAACCGTGCTTCCACTGCGCCTGAAACCTACACCATTTCCACTAGAGAGATGTTGCAGGTTCCAGGCACAGCGGAAGCGCGTTATTGGGTTTCCCCAACTTTAATTTTAACGTTAAACAACGTTCAATCCGAGATCCGTCATGATATAAAACGCCGAATATTCGGAATAGAACGAAGAACGAAAAGAAAAGAAGAGTCCCAGAACCCTTGAGGAGTATCATCATATGTTGATTATAATTAATTTAATTAATGCATAAGAATTACATTCTTGGAATTCTTTCTTCGTTGATGTGTTCGGTCACGATTTGGTGATCCGTTGTTGCGTTGTAGAATCCAAGTGTAGGATTCCTCTAGCAGTGATCCACACGTGTGTCACGTATCTCTGGAAGTCGCCGAAGGGATCTCCGAGTGCTAGCGCGGAAGAACCTTCGCTTGCGATATCTGCCTTTGACCGCCTTGATCCGGTGGAGGATCTTGCTCTCGTAACTTGAGGGCGTTATTGGTGGAAAGGGAATTCTCTCTTGGCTTGAGAGTATTTCCAAATCCATTGTGCACAACCAATGGCTCTTGAAAAAGTTTTGGTTGTGAGGATATTTATAATCATGTTTGAGGTTAATAGAGTTATGACAATAAATAAACATGTTACGTGTTTTATTTATTTCATTAACTCTTATTGAAAACCCCCCGTGTCGAATTATTAATTCCTTGACATGCGCCCACGCTGATTATAATAAATATCATTTAATAAAATAATATTAAATCCTCAAAATCCCAACTGGAAAAACTACACAGCATGTAATAATTAATACACGGCGTGTACTTGTTTTCCATAAAACTACACGGCGTGTATATTTAATATACACGGCGTGTACTTTTATTTTCCATTTTTATCCACCACATTTATTAGACCTTGAGTAATAACTATTTATTTCTTCAATAAATTTAACTGCATTACTCGCTAATAAATATATTATTTCATCCACAATATATTCTCTCGAATAACTAGTGTCAAAATAAATGCGATCAGACATCCTTAAATAATTATTAAACCACAGTCGGGAATAATATTTATTTAACTTGTTAAATTAATATTTAACTGAGATACATGGACACACTTAGTGTGTGACCCTCTAGGCCTCTTTCTCAGTGGCATTAGGCTGAGCCTGCCTAAAGTCAAAGGTTAGCGTCTAGCAACACACCAAGGCACCCATAGAGAAAGAATTTAACGCCGCAATGACGTGTTACCTCCTACGAACGCTTACCATGTAATATAATCCCTTTGTCACGATATCTCCAATCAAGCGGGTTGCATGCTAGTGCCATCAACCCATGTGCTTGATTATTCTTTCTTTGACTTCCCAGAATTGAACTTTCCCATACCTTACCATGGCCATGGATTTATTTAGGCTATATCAATTCCATCAAAGGGCATGATATATCTACTTCCTTTATGGAACAGAAGGGACAAATCCTTTCTCGCATTATCTATTAATGTTGTATTACTCGTGACGCACCCAACGTATCCTACCTCACTGCGAACAGTGTGTCGTCACAGTTTTCGTCAATACATCTAAGTGCGTGAGTTGTAATACCCATTAATAATAATCTTAAAGTCTAAGGATCAATACACACGTCCGTATATAGGAACATCCAATGACACTATGAAATGTGGATTTCCTACTGGCGGGTCTCGTTCTCATAATATCCTCCTAGATATTACCAAGGGCGCACACCATGAGAAGGTGCCTCAAAGTTTTATGAGTCCTCACCCCTAATGACCTGTATTATTTGTTTCCCTCAAATAATATCATCCGTCCATAGAAAATACATTCAAGAACAGTGTTATGGCACTTCCGGGTTCTCATCATAGCAGGGATCCGTTACGACCCTTTAATGAAACAGCTGTCCTTAGGACATTATCACATGACATGTCACACAGAAGAACAATCAAGATGTGATAAGGCTTTTATTTAATGAATAAAGTACAAAGTAGTTGGTTCTAGACCACCAACTCCAACAGACTCCCACTTGGACTAGAGCCAACTGCTAACAACCTTTAACCCGCTAACTCTCACATGATATTCATGCTTCTGTTGAGATAGACCTTTAGTCATGGGGTCTGCCACGTTCTCTTCCGTGGATACTCTGCTCACTGCAACTTCACCCCTTTGATATAAATCCCTCAAGAGGTGATACTTCCGGAGTATGTGCTTTGTCCGTTGATGTGACCTTGGTTCTTTTGCAAGAGCCACCGCTGCAGTATTATCACAATACAATGTAATGGGATCTTTACTGCTTGGCACCACATCAAGCTCCTGGACAAAGTTCCGAATCCAAACGGATTCTTTGGCTGCATCAGAAGCCGCTATATACTCGGACTCCATTGTAGAATCGGCGACAACTAGCTTCTTTGAACTCTTCCAGCTCATAGCTCCTCCATTGAGACAGAAAACATATCCAGATTGCGACTTCAGATCATTCGGGTCTGTTTGAAAACTAGCATCAGCATACCCTCTGATGACAAGCTCCTCGTCTCCTCCATACACCAGGAACATATCCTTAGTTCTTCTCAGATACTTAAGGATAGTCTTAACAGCAGTCCAATGCTGTTCTCCTGGATCTGCTTGATATCTTCCTACCATGCTCAGTGCATAGGAAACATCAAGCCTGGTACATAACATGGCATACATGATGGATCCTATAGCCGAAGCGTATGGGATCTTCCTCATCCTATCTTTCTTCTGTTGTGTCTGGGGACACATTTTCTTATAAAGATATAAGCCATGTGACACTGGAACCAATCCCCTCTTGGATTTTTCCAAACTAAATCTCTTTAGTATCTGGTCAATGTATGTACCCTGACTTAGTCCAAGCAGCCTCTTGGATCTATCACAAATGATCTTGATCCCTAGAATGTAGGCTGCTTCTCCTAAGTCCTTCATGGAGAAACACGTGTTCAACCAGTCCTTAACTGAATGTAAGTCTGGTACGTCATTTCCAATAAGCAATATGTCATCAACATATACCACTAGGATGACGACCGCGTTCCTATTAAACCGCTTATAAACACATGGCTCACATTCGTTCTTAATGAAACCAAATTCCTTTATGGCTTCATCAAATCGAATGTTCCATGACCTGGATGCTTGCTTCAATCCATAAATGGATTTCTGCAACTTGAAAACCCATTTGGCTTCACCTGGTGTCACAAACCCTTCTGGTTGTGTCATATAGACATCTTCCTGAAGGTTCCTGTTAAGGAATGTTGTTTTGACATCCATATGCCAAATCTCATAGTCATGGTAAGATGCTATGTAAAGTATGATTCTTACGGATTTAAACATGGAAACTGGCTAGAATGTTTCATCATAGTCAATTCCTTGACGTTGTCTGAATCCTTTAGCCACTAGCCTTGCTTTATAGGTGCTAACTTGACCTTCCATGTCCATCTTCCTTTTGAATACCCATTTTCATCCAACAGGCTTTACATCAACTGGATCATCAACCAGAACCCAAACTTGGTTTTGATACATGGAATCCATCTCAGAATTCATAGCTTCTAGCCATCTTGTAGCTTCTGAGCTTTCTACTGCTTCCTTGTAGGAGAGAGGTTCATCATTGTCCAACAATAATGATTCACCATCCTCGGTGACTAGGAAACCAAATCTCTCTGGTTCCCTAACCTCTCTTGAGCTCCTACACAGTACTTGTGTTTCTGGAACCTCATCCACGGGGACCTGTGGAACTTGTTCCTGTACCAACTCCTGTGTATCTTGAGCATCAACTTCGTCGAAGTCAATCTTGATCCCACTATCCTTCTTGAGGATTTTCTCCCTCTCAAGAAAGACGGCTTGTCTGGCGACATTCACTTTCTTGTCTTGGGGGTTATATAGGTAATATCCTTTTGTTTCCTTGGGATATCCTATAAAGATACACTTCGTGCCCCGGGGTGCTAGTTTTTTTCCTCAAAAGGCCTTAAAAAACGCCTCGCATCGCTATACACGTGTGTGCGACAAAGTGGGTTTCCTTCCATTCCATAACTCGGATGAAATTCCATTTTCCGCCTTAGTTGGTACTCGGTTTAATGTGTATGATGCAGTTTGTAATGCATATCCCCAAAAGGATAATGGAAGATCCGCATGACTCATCATCGACCTCACCATGTCCAACAAGGTGTGGTTCCTCCTTTCACTAACACCATTCCACTGTGGTGTATAAGGAGGAGTGAGCTGAGATAGAATCCCAGACTCCCGTAGAAGATCGATGAACTCTTGGTTCAGATATTCTCCACCTCGATCCGATCGAAGCTTCTTTATCTTCTTACCAAGTTGATTCTCTACTTCATTCTTGAATTCCTTAAATTTCTCTAAGGACTCTGACTTATACCTCATTAAGTATACATATCCATATCTACTCAAATCATCAGTAAAAGTAATAAAGTAAGAATATCCACCTCTAGCTTCTACTGGAAATGGTCCACACACATCTGTGTGTACCAATCCTAGAAGCTTTGTGGCCCTTTCACCTTGTCCACCAAAAGGCGGTTTGGTCATTTTTCCTTGTAAACAAGTGTGACATCTATCAAGTGGTTTTAGCTCAGTAGAGTATAAATAGCCATCTTGGAAGAGCTTTGTCAAGCGCTTCTCGTTCACATGACCAAGGCGATGATGCCATAACTGGGTGATGTATGAGTCATGTGAGTTTGTTTCGTTATTAATTGCCAACACTTGGTTTTCGTAATTTAATACATACAAACCATTATTCAAATGTGTCATACCATAACATATGTTGTTCTTATAAAAGAGACAACCATTATTTCCAAACTTGAAAATAAATCCATCCATATCCAAACAAGATACAGAAATTATGTTCTTGGTAACACTAGGCACAAAATAACAGTTTTGTAAAACCAAAATCATGCCAGTTGGCAATGAGAGGTGATAGTCGCCAATAGCCAATGCAGTCAGCCTTGCACCATTGGCAGCTCGAAGATCCACCTCTCCTCTGGCGATCTTTCTAAATGTACTTAGTTCCTGCATTTGAATACATATGTGAGCCCCACAAGCTATATTTAATACCCAATGTGTAGAAATAGAAAGATTGCACTCGATAACGAACGCACCTTTAGCGTCCCCATGCTTCTGGGTGCAATTCCTCTTCCAATGGCCCTGTTTGTCACATGCAAAACACACTGCCTCTCATTCCTTACCCTTCCTCTGGATCTTCCCCTTCTTGGAGGGACGGTGCTCGGGGGATTCAGACCGTTTATAAGTCTTTGTCCCCTTTGCCTTGTCCTTCCTTTTCTTATTCACCATAAGGACCACGGGTTTGTCACGCCCCATGTCCTTATCCACCAGGCGAATCAAGGTCAGAAGCTCCGATAGAATCTTCTCATTGTCGCTCATGTTATAGTTAACAATGAAGCTAGAGAAGGTCTTGGGCATTGATGATAGGATGAGATCTGTACGCAACTCATCTGAGAATTTAATCCCTAAGATTTCCAAGCGTTCAATGTAGCCAATAAGCTTGACTACATGAGGCCCAGCTGGCGCAGACTCTCCAAGCTTCGTGGTAAACAAAAGAATTTGAGATCTCATACCTCTCCTGTCTCCCCTTCTCTTGGTAGAGATCTTTAAGGTGAGACATCATGGTATACACATCCATGTTTTCAGGTTTCTTCAAGATCTCATTAGACATGGCCGATAGCATGAAACACTGGACATATATGGCATCATCCATGTGTTTCATGTAGAGAGATAATTCCTCATCACTAGCCTCTTTCCCAGGCGCAACTGGAATAGGCTCTTCCAGCACATATAACTTCCTTTCGTGGTAAAGGACGACGCGTAAACGCCTCTGCCACTCGTGGAAATTGGTGCCGGTGAGAAGGTTTTCTTTCTCGAGTATGGTGCGCAATGATATGTTTGAAGTCATTTTCTTTCTGTTTCTACAAATTAAGATGAGCAAAGGTTTAGTACTTTATTATAAAATTGAGACAAATAAATTAATACTTATTAGTCTCCCACTATTTTATCGAAATCCAATAGCCCTCACCATTGACATCGGAATATTCTGTTGCGTGAATATTCTAGTGGCAAGGATCCATATTGCCCTTCGCATTACCCCAACTAGGGTTGGTCAAGAAACTTGAAGGGTTTTAGGTAGGCATTCCAAATGCCAACTACATTAACTCATAGTTCCTTGATCTTCTGAGTGGACTCCCCAATCCTGAAATCCTTTTTGGATTTCCTCAACCTTTGCCTCTTGGTCACACCAAGTCCTACTGTGGCAGTCAACCCTTGATGCGAACCAAGTCAAGTCAACCCAAAACCTTGAATTAGAATTCCCCGATAATTGAAAGCACACCAACTAGGGTTGGTCAAGCACTTTGAACTATGGTTCGATTCTAACCAAGATTATGGAAGGTTGTGTCGACTTAATATTTATCTTGAGGGATTTTATCCTTATACGTAAATTGCCATTTTATTATCTTTGATTACATGCTTGTTAATATTAAGTGGGATATACTTAAGTGATTAACCATGTCTAAGATAATATTTACGTATAAGACAATTTTATTTTAGTTCCATCTTGCATGCTCGTTTAATTCATTAATTGTGTAATCATGACAACACACCCACAATAAATAAACCATGCAACTGACAGAAATAAAATAAATGGTATGATCATGAGATTTTCTATTGGTTAGTTTATCTAGCGGTTGATAAACTAACCCAAGACCTAGGGGATAAACACCTTGAACCTTTCAGGTTCGTATCTATAGTTTTCCACCTGTCCACCTTTGTATCTCTATGGATTGGTTTCACCTTGGCTCCTGACTTGAGCCGCCTCCACTAGCTTGGGAGCTCCATCCATTACATATGCATTTATCTCACACGCAGGTGACGGGTAAAAAGGGGTTTTTACATAAAATAATCCTTGGGCGCGCAGGCCCTACATATTAATGAGGAGATGGCTCGCAGGCCAACAAATTTAATTTAAATAAATTAATTAAAAGAAAACATTCTCATACAAAGGTCTCGGTCTATCTCATGATCATCCATACATGCAATGATATTTACGCATAAATAAAACTAGCATTCAATTCTTTAATCGTTCTTGTTTAAGATAAATCACGCTCGAATCAATTAATTATCTTTAATTAATCAATCCTTTTATCTTAAATCAATTTTCTTAATTTCCTTGAGATTCTCATCCATCATAATTTTAAACAAATAAATTCATTTAAAATTATCCTTGTACGTAACTTGTACCTTGGAGGCAACCCGGTGAATTCCCATTTATTACGCAGATGCTAAATAAAACACATATATATATAACACCTATCACGTGTTGTGCCTCAGCTTTACGCCTGCACCATGGTACACGTCTCAAGGGTTTGTATAATATAATAATAAATTTTAATAAATCTGCGTAATTTGGGTGAGTACACGGCGTGTAGTTCCAACTAATCGGCGTGTACTTTTCTTCACTGTCCATCCGAAGTACATGCCCGGGGATAAGGCGTGTTAATGTACTTCGAAAATTTTCGGAGTACATGGCATGTACAGTGGGACACATGCTGTGTAGTTTCCGCATTACACGGTTTCCATCCAGGCAGGACGTGTACGGAGTACACAACCCAACCCTAACCCGAAGGGACTACACGCCGTGTTCATTGGACCACACGGCGTGTATTCCAGAAACTGTGTGCCACCTGTTTCTGGTCAACACACAGTGTCTTAAATTCTTAGAAAGATTCCAATACACGGCCTGATTTGGCGGATCAGTCAATGCATTGAACCTAGACTACACACTGTGTACTTCTGAATACACGCCGTGTATTATGGTGTTATATGGCCAGAAACGTTTTGCTCCTCCGGGTGAGTTCCTCTATTTTATTTTAATCAAAATTAAAAGAAAAGTCTATTTCTGTGAGGTGAACGAGAAACGAGGGAGGAAGAACAGATCTCGAGATTCAGATTTTTAGAACGATTAAACATGAATTGAAATAACTAAATTATTAAATGCGTAAATCACCAACGAAAAACTAAATAATTATAACCAACGATATGACCCCCTCTGATACCACTTGCAGGTTCCGGGCATAGTGGAAGCGCGTTAGTGGGTTTTCCCAACTTTAATTTTAACGTTAAACAATGTTCAATCCGAGATCCGTCACGATATAAAACGCCGAATCTTCGGAATAGAACGAAGAACAAAAAGAAAAGAAGAGTCCCGGAACCCTTGAGGAGGATCATCATATGTTGATTATAATTAATTTAATTAATTCATAAGAATTACCTTCTTGGAATTCTTTCTTTGTTGATGTGTTCGGTCACGATTCGGTGATCCGTCGTTGCGTTGTAGAATCCAAGTGTAGGATTCCTCTAGCAGTGATCCACACGTGTGTCACGTATCTCTGGATTTCACCGCAGGGATCTCCGAGTGCTATAACAGAAGAACCTTCGCTTGCGATATCCGCCTTTGACCGCCTTGATCCGATGGAGGATCTTGCTCTCGTAACTTGAGGGCATTCTTGGTGGAAAGGGAATTCTCTCTTGGCTTGAGAGTATTTCCAAATCTGTTGTGCACAACCAATGGCTCTTGAAAAAGTTTGGGTTGTGAGGATATTTATAATCATGTTTGAGGTTAATAGAGTTATGACAATAAATAAACGCGTTACTCGTTTTATTTATTTCATTAACTCTTATTGAAAACCCCCCATGTCGAATTATTAATTCCTTGACATGTGCCCACGATGATTATAATAAATATCATTTAATAAAATAATATTAAATCCTCAAAATCCCAACTGGAAAAACTACCCGGCATGTAATAATTAATACACGACGTGTACTTGTTTTCCATAAAACTACACGGCGTGTATATTTAATATACACGGCGTGTACTTTTATTTTCCATTTTTCTCCACCACATTTATTAGACCTTGAGTAATGACTATTTATTTCCTAAATAAATTTAACTGCATTACTCGCTAATAAATATATTATTTCATCCACAATATATTCTCTCGAATAACTAGTGTCAAACTAAATGCGATCAGACATCCTTAAATAATTATTAAACCACAGTTGGGAATAATATTTATTTAACTTGTTAAATTAATATTTAACTGAGATACATGGACACACTTAGTGTGTGACCCTCTAGGCCTCTTTCTCAGTGGCATTAGGATGAGCCAGCCTAAAGTCCAAGGTTAGCGTCTAGCAACACGCCAAGGTACCCATAGAGAAAGAAGTTAATGCCGCAATGACGTGTTACCTCCTACGAATGCTTACCGTGTAATATAATCCCTTTGTCTCGATATCTCCAATCAAGCGGGTTGCATGCTAGTGTCATCAACCCATGTGATTGATTATTCTTTCTTTGACTTCCCGGAATTGAACTTGCCCATACCTTACCATAGCCATGGATTTATTTAGGCTATATCAATTCCATCAAAGGGCATGAGATATCTACTTCCATTATGGAACAGAAGGGACAAATCCTTTCTCGCATTATCTATTAATGTTGTATTACTCGTGACGCACCCAACGTATCCTACCTCGCTGTGAACAGTGTGTCGTCACAGTTTTCGTCAATACATCTAAGTGCGCGAGTTGTAATACCAATTAATAATAATCTTAAAGTCTAAGGATCAATACACGCGTCCGTAGATAGGAACATCCAATGACACTATGAAATGTGGATTTCCTACAGGCGGGTCTCGTTCTCATAATATCCTCCTGGATATTACCAAGGGCGCACACCATGAGAAGGTTCCTCAAAGTTTTATGAGTCCTCACTCCTAATGACCTGTATTATTTGTGTCCCTCAAATAATATCATCCGGCCATAGAACATACATTCAAGAACAGTGTTATGGCACTTCCGGGTTCTCATCATAGCAGGGATCCGCTACGACCCTTTAATGCAACAGTTATCCTTAGGACATTATCACATGACATGTCACGCAGAAGAACAATCAAGATGTGATAAGGCTTTTATTTAATGAATAAAGTACAAAGTAGTTGGTTCTAGACCACCAACTCCAACAGATGTGCCCCATATACAAGGGTCCCTTGGCAGATACGTAATGGTCTCCATTTGATACGTAAGAGTACTATATACATGATATATAAATATTCTACCTTTCCCTCTAGGAATAATATCACGTTTTGGGTCCTATTTAACACATATTCCTAACTGGGATTCAAAGTAGAACCATTTTCAAAAAATCTCAAATCCTATTGCCAACTTAAATTGATAAAGGCTCGTATGAGCTCCCCCTCTATCAATTGAAGCAAGTAGTGGTTGTGGGTGAGAGTTAAGGGATTATGTGCTAGGTAATATTCATGAAGAGTTTATACAGGGAGGAATCTTCTCCCTCAAACATTGCATGTGGAGGTGATCCAGATACAAGGGTCCTCGACATTGGATTTTATTAGGATGAAGGAGATAACCCTCGATGCTAATAAATATTTTCCCCTTTACACATATAAAAAAATTTGAGACCTTTTCCTCCATCCATGGATTGATATATATAGATATCTCATATCTAATTTCTTTAGTTTAATAAATAATATATATTATATTCATTTATTTTTTATCTTTCTCCCTCTCTCTATTTAATTTTTTATATCAATGACTCCTTTATATCTCACCAATGGTGAGAGGTGAAATTGAAGATCACCACTTGGATGAAATCATATGATTTCAGAGTTCATGTACCTAGACTTCAAATTCCTTGTTTTACTTTGAGGTCTTGGGTGATTAAAGAGAGGTGTTAAGTGAAAGTACTTTTCACCTTTCTTTCTCCCACTTCCTTTCACATTGCTAAAATCTATTTTCTATCCCACTACTCATATTGTTGATGTTTGGTGGGATCAATAGTTTTTTTGGTGTGTAGACTTGTGGTTTTGATCCACTAAGATAGTATCAGGAAACAAACTTTGGAGGTTTCCAAGGTGTGATGTTCATTCACACAATTGATGTAGTGAGGGTGTGTGTAGCCAATTGAAAGTATGCAGTGGGTAGTGTAGGTAAACCAAGGTAGTGAGACAATGAAGGATCATTCAAGTTGAAACTAGGGGTGTCTCATTTATTTTATTCCATTCTATGTTATTCATTTTCATGTTTTATTCACATTAATCACACGCAACCCCTCCCTTCCACCCCCACTTATTATAATTTTAATTTAGAAAACAATATAACTACTTGGGATAGTGAGAGTATTATCTCATCTGTTCGAAAGATGAGTATGGCCACTTTCCTGGGTTTTATTTTCATTTTTAAAATTTTTTGTTCCTTGTGAGGACCACAACAGTCTTGTATCACCCACACAATGATTAATAACCCAAACTCCACTCTTTACCTGATTTCTGTTCTAGCTCACCCAACTATTATGGCCAGCACACCCAAACAATGGCTTCCACCCGCACTTGATACACCCAAGTAATACTATATGTAGCTTCCTAAATTTTATCCCATGCCTAAACTACACTGAAACCTAAATAACCATTTTACACGCACACTTTAAATATAGACCATAATCATTATTGGCCCCCAAGACCCTACACCAACTCCCTCAGATGCTAGATACCCCAAGATGCTCCCAGAGATCTCTCTAAAACCATAGAAATTGATATTGTGTCTATATATATCTCATCCTACTTATGGGCATACCCTCACCATAACACATCACACATATACACATATAACGCTGGAATAAATTTAGGTTCAATCTACCTAGCACCCGTTGGAGTATGCCTATTGAGTATCTATAGTTGATTCAAGTCTAATTGAAGGAAACAAAAAAACCAAAAAAAAAACACCCCAGCTTATTGTATAACATATAAAAAATAAAATATATAAATAAATAGAAATAGAAAACAGACTCAAGAGTACCCTAATCCTTAACCATTATGATACTCAGGGTTAAATGACATTATGAACTAGCTAGAAACGAACACTATGAGAAAAAAAGGCATTTGTGACAGGTTATTAGCGATAGGGGGGTAAGGACCTGTCGCAAAAGTTTTGGTGTGAAATATGTGTCAAACCGCGGGAAGGGCATTTGCGACGGGTTCCTATTCCGGTCAAAAATGCCCAGTGGCTGTTTTTAGTATTTGCGATGGGATACTTGTCATGTTGCAAATAGTATGTCGGCAGGTACCCATTTGCAACGGGCCCTGTCGCAAATAACTTTTTATCGACAGATCATAATTAACGTGGGCAGTGGCATTTGGGACAAGACCCGTTGCAAATAATCTCATCGCAAATAATCTAACCTATATATACACCCCATCCGTTTTTCCTCTCATTTTATTCCTTTATCAACTTCTCTCTCTCTTTCCTCTAAAAAATTTTCTCCTAAAATTTTCTATAGTGTAAACTTTTAAACCGTTGCATAATCGACGACTTTTATACTATGAAAGTCTAAATTTCAAGATATCTATCTTTTTTTTTATTGTTTAGTTAATTTATTATATTTAAAATTATTTAAAATTTCTGTTAATTAGAAGCAACTATATTAAATTAGAATTAGATATTTGTTTTTTTTTAGTATTTATTTTTATAAATAATTATGTGTAATTGTTAATTTGAAATAATTAGTAGTAATTATAAATAATTAGTAATAATTATAAATAATTAGCAATAATTAGTAATAAATTGTAATAATTAGTAATAATTAGTAATAATTAGTAATAAACTGTAATAATTATAAATAATTTGTAATAATTATAAATAATTAGTAATAATTAGGATTAATTAGGATGAATTAGGATTAATTAGGATTAATTAGTAATAATAAGGATTAATTAATAATAATTTGGATTAATTAGTAATAATTAGGATTAATTAGATATAATTATGATTAATTAGTAATAATTATTAATAATTATTAATAATTATTATTAATTACTAATAATTAATAACAATTAATAGAAATTTGTTACAATTAGGATTAATTAGTAATAATTAAAAAAAATTAATAATTAGTAATAATAATAAATTGTAATAATTAGTAATAATTAGGAATAATTAAGAATAATTAGTCATAATTAGTCATAATTTGAAATAATTAGTGATAATTATGAATAATTAGTAATAATTAAGATTAATTAGAATTAATTAGTAATAATTTGGATTAATTAGTAATAATTAGGATTAATTATTAATAATTAGGATTATTTAGTAATAATTAGGATTAATTAGTAATAATTAGGATTGATTAGTAATAATTAGGATTATTTAGTAATAATTAGGATTAATTAATAATAATTGGGATTAATTAGTAATAATTAGGATTAATCACTAATAATTATCAGTAATTAGTAATAAATTATAATAATTTGTAATAATTTGTAATAATTACAAATAATTTGTATTAATTACAAATAATTAGTAATAATTAGTAATAATTTGTAATAATTACAAATAATTTGTATTAATTAAAATAAATAGTAATAAATAGTTATAATTAATAAAAATTAGTAATAATTAGTAATAATTAAAAATAATTAAGATTAATTAGAAATAATGAGAAATAATTAGGATTAATTAGTAATAATTAGTAATAATTAGGATTAATTTGTAATAATTAGTAATAATTAGTAATAATTAAGATTAATTAGGATTAATTAGTGATAATTAGTATCAATTATGATTAATTAGTGATAATTACCAATAATTAGCAATAATTAGAAATAATTAAGAAAAAAATAGCAATAACTAGCAATAACTAGCAATAATTAGAAAACATTAGCAATAATTAGGATTAATTCGCAATGATTAGTAATAATTAGCAATAATTAGTAATAATTAGCAATTATTAGTAGCAATTAGTATTAATTGGTAGTAATTAGTAGTAATTAGAAATAATTAGTAATAATTAGGCATAATTAAGATTAATTAGCAATAATTAGGATTAATTAAAAATAATTAAGATTAATTAGTAATAATGAGTATTAATTAGAAATAATTAGGATTAATTAGAAATAATTAAGATTAATTACCAATAATTAGGATTAACTATCAATAATTAGTATTAATTAGAAATAATCAGGATTAATTAGCAATAATTAGGATTAATTAGAAATAATTGGGATTAATTAGAAATAATTAGCAATAATTAGTAATAATTATCCATAATTAGCAATAATTAGAAATAATTAGCAATAATTATGAATAATTTGGAATAATTTGGAATAATTTGGAATAATTAGCAATAATTAGTAATAAATAGTAATAATTTTTAATAATTAAATAATTAGCAATAATTAGCGATAAATAGCGATAATTAGAAAAAATTATTAATAATTTAGAATAATTAGCAAACATTAGGATTAATTTAAAATCGTGAAGAATAACTTGGAATAATTAAGAATAATCAAGACTAATTAGGAATAATTAGAAATAATTAGTAATCATTAGTAACAATTAGAAATAATTTGTAACAATTAGTAACAATTAGTAACAATTAGTAACAAATATTACCAATTAGTACCAATTAGTAACAATTAGTAGAAATTAGTAATAATTTGTAGTAATTAGTAACAATTATTAACAATTAGTAATAATTAATATCATTTAGTAACAATTAGCAATAATTAGTAACAATTAGGATTAATTATGATTAATTATGATTTATTAGTAATAATTAGGATTAATTAGTAATAATTAAAATTAATTGTAATAATTAATAATTAGTAATAATTAGGGTTAATTCTTGATAATTAGGGTTAATTATGATTAATTATCCATAATTAAGAGTGATTATTCATAATTAGGATTAATTAGTAATAATTAGCAACAATTTGCAATAATTAGTAGTAATTAACAATAATTAGGAACAATTAGAAGTAATTAAGAAAAAATAGGAATAATTGGGAACAATTATGAATAATTAAAAATAAATTAAGAATAATTAGGAACAATTAGGGATAATTGGGATTACTTTGGATTATTTAGGATTACATAAGATTATTTTGGATTACTTATGATTAATTAAGATTAATTGGGATTAATTAGTAATAATTAGTAATAATTGGGAACAATTAGCAATAATTGATAATAATTAGTAATAATTAGCGGTAATTAGTAATAAATTAGAATAAATTCACCTATATTTTGATAAACTGGCACAATTTCCAATGGACTGGTGATATTCCTTTTGACCGACGGATCACCTCCTTTCGACTTTCTCCCATTGAAATCAGTACAAAAAATTTTCTTTGATGTATGTCAGAGTAGATTTTTCGTAGTAATTTTAGTCGATGAAAGTTAAAAAGAGGTGTGATGTCAGACAAAAGAGGCACTTTTTCCTGACGAATCATCTCCTTAGAACTTCTCTAACTAAAATTACTTTGAAAATCATACTCTAACATACATATATAAATTTTTGTATACACGGTCATGGAGTGTAGCGTGGAAATGCCACCTTCCTCTCTATCCTCAGGCATACAAAAATGGATATTTGTACGTCAGAGCATACTTTTCATAGTGATTTTAATCGGAGAAAGTTGCAAGGGGATGATTCGTCAGGAAGAATAACTTCCATCAATCCGTTAGAAATTGTGTCACCATTAATTAACAATAATTATTAAAAAATACCTTTAATTAATAATAATTAGTGGTAATTAGTATAAGCTTTTATAAATCATTGTACAATAGTATAAAATCTAAAAAAAATATATAAATAACTATAAAATAATAGAAATTATTATAAATTTCTAGAAAATAGAATTTAGTTGTCTTCTCTTTTTTGGATAGTGTTTATCTTATATCTAATTATACAAAATAACTAATTATTTTATATTTTTTAGAAAAATATGGAACAAGGAATTCGAAAATAGTCATTATTAGATAATTGTGCTTGGATAAATCATAGTAGGAATCCAAATGATTCTGGTTTAAATTTTGTATATATTGAGGGTGTTCAATCTTTCTTATCATTTGTATCATCAAAACCAGAATTTATTTAGGAAGGGAAAATTAAGTGCCCTTATAAAACATGTGCTCTGATGACGTATGATACATTTGACAATGTTGGAGGTTATTTATTGTGTTTTGGTTTTCAACTAGATTATATTTTTTGGTATCAACATGGTGAACATAGTTCTGGAGAAGATACGAATAATTTGGTTCTGGATCCAGCACGATTTCAAAATTTAGTACATGATATGGAAGGTTCATCTTTTCAACCAACTGAAACACAGGATGATATTGATTTAACTCTTGAGTTGGAACCATCTTGTTTATATGATTTGTTGAGGTCCACTTAGGATGCCTTATATCCTAGTTTCAAGATAAGAAAGTTTGAAACAGTTGCTAATTGTATGGCTATTAAATCATAAAATGGAATATCAAATAGTTTTTTGATTATATATTCTCTTTGTTAAAGACATTACTACCAGAAGAAAATATGTTTCCTACAAATTTCTATGAGGGAAAGAGGATAGTTCGTAATTTGGGTCTTGCTTATTTTAAGATTTATGTATATTCAAATGACAGCACTTTATATTATGGTGAAAATGATTCAATGGATAGTTGTCCTACATGTGGACAATCATGGTATAAAGAAGCTCAACTAGGGAATTATGGATTTATTCTTATAAAAAATTGAGATATTTCCCACTCACACACAGATTGCAGCATTTATTTATGTCTCAGAACATAACATCATTGATGTCATGGCACAAAACCAATATTTCAACTAATATAAGGTTAAATTACCCCTCTGATGGGGATTCATGGAAACATTTTGACCAATTGCATCTAACTTTTTCTTCAGAATCCTGAAACATGCGATTGGGTTTTTCTACTGATGGTTTCTATCCATTTGGTTCTTACATTAGTTAGTATTTAGGTTGGAATATCTTTATAACTCTATACAATTTACCTCTATGGATTCTAATGAAAGAACCATATATATTTTTGACCGTATTAATTCTAGGAAATCTGAAAAAGAATATTGACGTTTATTTGAAACCATTGTTTTGTGATTTAAATTCATTATGGAGTAATGGTGTTAGTACATATGATGTTGCTACGAAACAAAACTTCTATTGAAATAAGCATTGATTTGGAAAATTAGTGACTTTTTAGAATATGGAATTTTATCTAGCGAGAGTAAACGTGGTGCAAAATCATTTACATAATGTATGATAGACAAAAAATTGATTATTATCATTAATAGAAAAAACCTTTCTATTTCAACTGTCATTGCAGATTCCTTCCAACTGATCATAATTTTTGAAGAAAAAAATATCATTTCAGAAAAGGAACAATTGGAAATGATGGGACTCCAATAATGATCTCAGGTATAGAGTTAAAATAAATTGTATCTTCGTTACCTCACAAAACATTTAGAGAAACAATAAACCCACCAAAAATAGATGGGTTTGGAAAAGAGCACAATTGGATAAAACGGATCATTTTTTTGGGATTTTCCATATTGGTCTGATTTATTGGTATGTCATATCTTAGATGTGATGCATATTTAGAATAACTATTTTGATAATTTATTTCATACAGTTTTGGATAATTCACGTAAGACTAAAGATAATTTAAAGGCATGATTAGATCTTGCCCAAATTTTCAAGCGACCGGAACTTGAACTATTTGAAAATTTTAGATCACAGAATTTAATGAATCCAAAGTAGCTTATGTACTGTCCAAAGAGAGATGCTAATTATTTTATCAATGAATTGAAAATTTGAGACTTCCAAATGGTTATGCTTCCAATTTAGGTTGATGTTTCAGAAATGGTCATATTACTGAATTGAAATTTCATGACTGTCATTTTTTAATGGAAAGACTTCTGCCGATTGGATTAAGGGGTTTTTTTAATATGGTGATTTCGGATGCACTAACATACATGTCATATTTTTTATATATATTTTTTCATCAACAACAGACTATGATGTTGTAAGAAAACTGCAATAATTTGTCATTTTAATTTTATGTAAACTAAAAAAAATCATCCCACCAACATTGTTTAGATCAATTAAACATTTGATGTTATAATTACCACATGAAACAAAATGTGGGGGTCCAGTACAGTTTTGATGGATGCACCCATTTGAGAAATGAATGTAGAAATTCAAGAAAAATGTATGTAACAAAGCATCAGTTGAAGGCTCAATTGCAGAAACTTATTTACAAGATAAAATTTCTTTTTTATACTCTCATTACTTTTAATCTTAATATCCCTCAAAACAAAATCACATGGGCTATAATGAGGGAAATTTTGATGGTGACATGAGAAATCAATTATGAGTTTTTAATTATCCTGAACTTGGCTTTGATGGAGTTCAGGAACGATTGATTTTAGATGATGAGCATCATAGTGCTCATAAAAATATTCTTTATAACTTTGAATAAATGACATCATTTGTACTATGATTTCTCTTATCACTTATTCTATAATTTTTGTAATAGTACATTAATATTATTTTATTTTTAGGTTATATTATAATCATATTAAGAAATAGTTTCCATAAATTAAAGCAGTTTCTATTGAATAATGTTGTCAAAAAAATTATTGGTTTCAAAAACTATTAACATAAATTATTTTGGATTTCACATAAAAATAAATTTAATACTTGTTATAGTGATAACTATTTTAAAAATTTCCAGGTGTTTCAACTTGCTGATAAAATTGATAATTAGTTGTGTGTATTGAGTGACCCACCATCCAAAATGGTTAAATTTTATAATGAATATATGGTGAATTATTTTTTATTTCATACACATGCATATGGGGAATCAAAAATTACTAGTGGTATTTTATTGAGAGGATCTCATCATAAAGAAACTGAAGTTGACTTTTACGGCATGCTGGAAGAAATTATGGAACTGTGTTATTGGTGACAATATTATATAATGATGTTTAACTTTTAGTGGTTGGATAATGAGAGAGAATTACATGTTCATATGATCCATGGAATCATTGGTATTAAATATAAAAGTCTTCTTTTCGTAATTGAAAATTTTTTATTGGATCATCAGGCACAAAAAAATTATTATGAAAATTAATATTCTACTTCAAAAGAGTTGGGTGATTGGTGGAGCATAATAAAATTTAAATCTCAAAAGAATCAGTTTATAGAAAGTGAATGTTCTTCCACTAAAGTGAAAGGAATTGAAATTTTTCATGAGATTGCTCCAAATCCAACTTTTTCAGGAAGATACACGAGTATCATTAATAAAACCCCACAGTTAAGGGTTGATAGTGATGATGATGTTTATGATGTTACAACTAAATTTGAAATGACAAGAGATGGTGAAACTGAAACTAATACAGAAATTGATGAGGAGGAGGAGGAAGATGAAGAAATTTACATCGGAAGCTATAATATAAGGATGAAGATGGTCATTAACACAGTTAAATTATAGTTATATTCATTTATAATATATATATCTATATATAACAGATCTTTTCAATTGTTTGCTTACAACAATAATTTCGTGATTTAGATGGATGAGGATATGTATCGTCTGTTGTAGGAGACCAGTCTACCTTTGGATAAGCAGGATATCGGATCATCTGACACTCACACTGCTGGTAGTCTAGGGAGCACTCGGAGGAGGCATGGTCTTTCCCGACTGATGATTCCCAACCATATCCCTGAGTAACGTCCACATATTGGGTTTGATCCACGTACGCAGATGTATGTTTACCAGTGTATTTTAGTTAGTTTCCATTAATTTATTTATATTATAATTGTTTTATTAATTATTATTTTTTTCATATCTTTACACATATATCAATTGTATATGGCAATGCTATATTGGTCAATTATTTTTTTGAAGCATGGGTTTCATGGGATTATATTCTCATTAATGTTCAGCACCATATGTTCGAGCATTGGTGGCTACATAAATAAATAATATTTATCTTGAAATTAATTTAATTAATAATTTGATATTATAACTTATTTTTAGGGTTTATGGTATCCCATTGATGAGAGCATGTGTGAGGCTATCTGGAGGGAATGGTAGGGAGCTATGCACCTATGTTGCACTCAGTTTTTACACAATTTGAAAAGAAAATCAACGGAGAAAGTAGGAGTGATAGAGTTTGATGAGACATTTCATGTCCACTGATCTAATTATATTTCATCTCAAGTTTGGGATGGATTATGTACACACTGGTTGGGTAGGTGGTTTCATAGAAGATCATCAGTAGGTTAGAAAAATCGGGTGAGACATGAGGTTACACATCAAGCCGGTAGTAATGCATTTAGTACGCATAGGGAGCATATGGTAAGAACATTTTTTTAAAATATTGTATATAACATTAAATATAAATAGTTTTTTTATAATCAAATAAGTATTTGCATAGCCCGATATTATAAAATTCTAAATTTATAGGAGGATGTATAGTGATTCGGCCACTGGAGATACTAGAGGTTCTCATCAGCGTCAGATTGTGGTCACCATAATTTATTTTTGAGTTTTAAGTTTAACTGTAATTAATATTTTAACTATTTTAATTTTAAATTTCAGTTAGAGTTGTCATATGATGTCACGACGTCTCAGATACATAGTGCGCGCCAGGCTAAGACTGATGGTTAGACCAGTGCCCACCGATTTGATGAGACCGCACGGGTGGAGATGAACCAGTATGCCTTCAAGGAAGGATGAGTTGTTGGTATCATATTTGGATTGACCCCTGAGAGTTTTTAAGATACCATTGCGATGTTGGCGTCTAGCTCGAGAGGTGCTCGCGGAGAGTCATCATCATCTGATGCATGGTATCAGAAGCAACAGCGAGCTCAGAGTGAGCTTATAAAAAATATACATAGGGAGCAGGAGGAGATGCGTTAGTGGCAGCAGTAGCAGCACGAAAAGATCCTACGACAGTAGCAGCAGCAGCAAGAGATGCAGGATGTGATGCGTCGATGGCGGCATCTGCAGGAGTAGGAGCAGATGGAGTACATGCGATGTCTGACTCGTAGTTTAGGAATGAATTTCCCTCCACCATCTCCTCTAACTCATCCATACTACTCTCCCCCTTAGTGATGTTTTTTTATTTTATAATGAAACATTTGAATGTAATTTTTTTATAATATTAACTATTTAAAGTTTTAAATAGTGTGTTTTTATATTGTTGCGAATATTACAGTTTTTAGTATTTATTTAAGTTTTTTAATATAATTGTTATTTTATTGATTAATAAATTTTTATATTTTTGAGAATACTAAGGTTTTTATTATTTTACTAATATTAATATTATTATTATACTATATAATTATTTTATAACTAATTTTATTTTATAAATATTATTATTATTATTTCATTAATATTAATTTTATATTATTATTAATATTATTTCATTTATTTTATTTTTTTATTTATTCCCATTATTTGTCATGGGTCGTCGCAAAAAGGTTTATATTCATATTACATTAGTATTAATATTATTTCATTTAAATTTTTTATTTTTTCCAATTATTTGTGGCAGGACTGTCACAAATACAAATTGCGATGGTTCTTCACAAAAAAAAAAATTTAAATCAGGAAACATATTCACGATGGATGGTCGGCCTATCGCAATATGTTTTTAAAAAAACTTAAAGAAAATATTTGTGATGGTACCACTGCCCGTCGCAAATAATTACTTTTTGTGATGGACCGTCGCAAAAGGTAAAATCTGTTATGCACTTTTCTACAATGAGACATTTATGATGGGACCTCATCATAAATTATTTTTTGCAATGGGATCTCATTGCAAATATACAATTGCAAATAGCCCTTTTTCAGTAGTGGAAGAATATCCCAATGTGGGGGGAGATGAATGAGAGACAGAGAGAAGGGGCTGAGAGGAATCCTCCCTACTAAATAAGGAAACCCATTGATGAGGTCATTATTCATTACATTTTGCCATATTTTTTGGGTATTTATTACATATTTAATACTAAAATGAATTTAATTTGGTTAATTTTATCTTTTAGGTTAATTTATAGTGTTTTTAGTAAAATTAATTAATTAATTAATTATATGTTTTTTATTGTAATTAAATTGTCAATTTTTAATTATTTAAATTATTTATTAATATCACTTTTACTTAATAAATTTTTAACTATATATTGTTTTCATTCTTTGCATTTATTTATTTTTGTGTTCTATGCATTTTAGTATTAATTTATTAATTAGTCAATTGATGTTTTACTTTTAATTTCATTTTGATAAATAATTTATCAAATTTATTCTTTTAATTTTTATTTCAATTATTTTAATTATTTCCATGTTTTTATTTTATTAATTAATTAATTGGTTAATTATTTTTAGTTATTTATTTTTTAATCTTTAAACTTTTATTGGAATAATAAATTAATTATTATGAATTTTCTTTAATTAATTGTTATAATTTTTTTTAATTGTTTTAGCAATTGTAATTTATTAAATTATTCATTGATTTTTTGCAGTAAGAGTGGCATAATCTGAATTTTAATCTTGTAGGATGTAGGGTGCTTGAAAAGTGATGACAATGAGTTGGGGCTTGTCGCATGTCGGGTCCAAAGGACTGACTATCACCTGTGGACCTTTCCATCCAAGTGAGACTCATTGAGGTGGGCTTGGGGCATGTCATGTTGGATGTAGCGCGCCTGAAAATAGATGACATCGAGTCGGGTTTTGTCACATGTCAGGTCCAATGGACCAAAAATCACTTACGGACATTACCATCCAAGTGAGACTCTTTGTGGTGGACATGTGGCATGTCTTGTTGGATGTAGGGTGCCTGGAAAGGGATGACAATGAGTCGAGGTGTGTAGCATGTGGGATTTCATTTATCCATTTCCAATCATTTTCCACATAATTGATTTTCTATATAGGCACATAGCCAAATTTTTTAGGATGACCACCTATTCAATTCTGAATGGGTATGTGTAGCTAAATTTTGAGGGATTCCTATATAGCCAATTTTTCTACTACCACCTACATATCTGATTCTATTGCTTACAAAATGATTAATAGAAGATTTTGAGAATGATATCACCATTTGATTAAGAACAAACAAAGATTGATTCTATAAAGGGGACTAGAGAGATTGACCTAGGAGTCTATAGTTTGAATAAAAGTAGACCGTTGATCATGATGGTTTGTGGTGGCCCAACTGAATCGAGGATGAAGTAATTATGAAGCTTCTCAGAACCAAGATTTTATGAATAATAGAACCCATGGTCAAGTTTGTATATTTTTTAATAGGTAATTTAACTTTTTAGATAATGTATGGGACCATATTCCTTCCCAACACGCCAACTACAATGATGAAGGGCGCCACACAGTAGGTGTCTGATATTTTTAGTCTATGATTTTTAAACCACTATAGAAGATATGAAGACTAGATTTGGAATTTCGGAACACCTTATATTGAAGGTATACATCTATGAGTTCAAAGAGAACAAGTTAATCTTTAGCAAAATATGGTGGAAAAAATAAAAAAAATCATGGTTAGTGTCCAATTGAGAAAATAACTACATTTTTTTTGAAGAAGTTATTCCATTTTAGTTTGTACAACTATTCAGAAATAAAAAAGAATAAGGAAATCTTATTTTAGTGCACTAACCTAAGTCTTAATCTAGCATAATGATTAATAATAAAATAGTTTATTCATTTTTTGGTCAAGATAATTATTTTATGGAAGCTGAGTTTTTGATAATTTGTGTTTTCATGTGTTCATTGATTTCGATCTTGTTATTATTGAGATGTAGGAGCCAATAAAAATTAAGTAAGATGATGTTATGATGTCTCCAATGCTAGTTGTTGGAATTAATCACATTAGAAAGTATCATAATTGGTTTAAGGGGAGTTCCAAAATGACACTAATAGTGACTCATGGTCTTTAAAATCACCTTCCCATTTTATTGTCATAGAAACAATATAGTTTCTTTATTCAGTGATATAAAGAAAATACTTAAGGGGTAACATATAAATTTTTAGAAAGAGATGGACCCACAATATTCTAGATGAGTGCGGAAGCAGACAAAAGAATATGTAGCAATGATGAACCAACGGGAGCTTCAGGTGAAGAGAAAATATTCTCTAATAGATAAGATTTCTCGTTATATTTTCTTGCTTTTTCTTTTCTCTATTCCCTATAATGAATTTCTCAAGTTTGGTTTTTTTCTCTGATCTAGTATAACTAAATATTTTTATGGGTTTTGTATAGAATGGTTTTAATCATTCTTACCATGATTCATGCTTAGTTTATCTCTTTGAGGTTTTTGTTCATCCTTCTCTTATTCAAGAACAATTTATTCCTTCTTTATGGGTGAATCAATGGATGAAGTTAGAGTGAAATTTCCTTAGTGGTTTAAAATAACATTTTTATTATCTTTTAATTGATATATTGGAAAGATTTTTTTGGATGTTCATAGTATGTAATTTTTGTCAAATGTAATTCTTCATTTAAATTATTCTTGAGAATCTTTTCTACCCTACTTCATCTACCGATAGGTGAAGAGTATAAAATTAATTATCCTTATTAACATCAATTGAAGTACATAATTTTTAAAAGGTTTTTATTATCCCTTCTCAAATAATAGTTTCTCTTCCTTATATTTTTCTAGAGAGGCATGTCAGTCCTTGTGAAAACTCACTAGATAAATCATCCTTAACCCAGCCTTTGACATAACTAAGTTTTCTCTTAGTATGAGTAGTCATATTTCTAACAAATAAAACTATCAAATTTCCCCTAAATTTAACTTTTCATGTCCTTGCTTCAAGTCACTTTCTATTTACATTTTTCTGTGTTTCATCACATCACCATTTTCCAACATCATCAAAACCATAGTTTTTTTTGTTACTTTTTGTTTTATATTTTTTGTTTTGGTTAGATGATAACTCTTTTCTTTCACTATGGAAATTCATGATCTTAACTACCAATTAACCATTAGTTTGTGGGTTTTAAATAATCAAGTTTTCATTAAGTTTAATGACATACACTGTCAAATTTTGTAACTATTTATGAGGGGGAATGTGAGACCGAACACACTAAAAAAATTCAAAAAAATAAAAACAAATTTAAAAAAAACATTTATATTTTTTCTAAAATAAATCAAAAAAATGATAAAATTAAAACTTATTACTTCACTGCTTTGTGCTTTCTATTTTAAATTATTAATCTAAAATATTATGCACACTAGGTAAAATACCATATGAATATGATCCATTTATACTAAAGATAAATATAAAATGTTCTTCCCTTACGAATAAAAAATCTAAAACAAAAAATATGAAATTTTAAATTCAAAGAGTTACTCAAAATCAAAATCAAAATCATGTTATGCCTCAAACTAGGAATGATAATGCTGAGATTTTTAGAATTATAGATTTCAGTATTCCAACTATATCATGTAATAATTTAGGTATATGGTTATCCCAAAGTTTTAGGAATTATGAAATAAAATAATCCCACCACTCTAAGTTGCCCTACTTTAATGGAAATCATGGTGATGATTCCTTAGAATTAATCAGATAATTTTTTGGAATAATTTAGTAGTTAACTTTAAAATAATTGAATGAGGAGGATCTTAGGTTGATATTCTTTCAATTTTTTTAAATAAAAAAGGCTCAAAATTGGTTCAAAATTTTATATGAGGAAATTTTTGACACATGGGATCAACTTTTCAATTCTTTTGTTACCAAGTCTTATCTTAGGAACAACACCAATGAAGTGAGACATAAAATAACTTCTTTTTTTAAATAAGAGGATATAATTTTCTATAAAACATTGGATAGGTTTATGGTAATCCTTATAGAATTTTCTAACCACTAACTTTCCCCTCATATCATGATGGATAATTTCTATAATGGTCTCACTCCTTACAATCAAAATCAAATTTATCTATTTTGTGGTGGTGATTTCTCATAAATGATAGTGGATGAACTGAATAAATTTTTTATAAACTTTATAAAAAATAAAATATAAAATATATAGGAATAGATTAATCTATAGGGATGAACCTAATTCTCAGGCTACTCTAGTTAATGAAAATTCTCTTAGGGAGTTGTGTACATATTGTGGGACGTATGGTCATTCTAAATTTTTTTCGCCAATTTTTATCTCTCTATACCACCAGAAAAGAGTGCCCAATTTGCTGAAAATATGGATAAAAACAATCTATCAATGAACCATTCTATAATTAGTTTAATTTTGGATATAAATATCATCCAAACTTATCATGGAAGTGACAAGGTGTGTTGAAACAATTTGTTGCTTTTATTTATCCACAACAATTTAGACCTTCATTTCAAAACCAATTTAATACTGAACCCTCATATTCTCAAGGGGTTGTCAGGGGCGTGTTTCAATAATTAATAGTAATAATTTATTCTCAAAAATATTGATTTGGATTCCAAATGTCTATACTTTATTCAAATAGGGGTGAAATAAATTCAATAATTCATAATCTTGAGTTACAAATGGGTCAACTTTCTAGTCACTTAGGTGGAATAGACAAGGAAAACTTAACTAGAACAAAAGTGATGTATCTTAAGAAATATTTTATGTTTATAACTACCAGATTATGTCTGAAAACACAAAAACAAGTTTGTAAATAGCTTATGAAAGTTCAACCTGAATTTTTAGTAGAATATGAAAATGATAACTTTAAAGAAACTAAATATAGAAATCTGGAAAGCGATGTCCAGAATCATCAAAATACTAAATATCCAAGAGAAAACACAAAATAATAAAGGAATGTGAAGTGGGATCTTATTAAGGAGGAAAAGAAGAAATTGAGTCTTGAGGATGAGGGGACTGAACTACTAATCATGAAGAATTATGTTACTCTTAACCCTTTTCTACATAGACTTAAAAAGAAAAAAAGAACTGGGTTACTTGAAATTACATCAATTGTTTAGGATATTGAATACCAATATCCCCTTTTTTAGGCTTTCATTAAAGTTCAATCTTCGTTTAAATTTATTATAATTTTCTTAGTGAATAATAGGGATTGGAATGAGTGTTCAGTGATTAATTTGAATGGGGATTGCAGTACCATAGTTCAAAAAAAATATGCCACCAAAATTGAAAGACCCAAGTTTCTTTGTCATATCTTGAAAAATAGAAGTTAATTAATATATTACGAGATAGCATAAAACTTATTCCCTACTTATTATTCCTGAATTTAGGAATTCAGGAGTTGAAACCAACATCCTTTTCACAATAATTAGATGATACATCACATGTTTTTTCATCTGAAAGACTATATGAATTGTTAGTTGATGTAGGAAATCTCACACCCCATATTTATTTCCCCATTATTGAAGTGGAAAGTGATAAAAATTTTCCAATCATTTTATAAATACCATTTATAGCTACAAATGGGGCAATGATTGATGTTTCAAAGGGTAAATTGACCCTTCAGGTCGGTGATGATCAAGAGGAATTACATGTTTTCGAAGAGTCACCTCTTATTGTGAGTTATATGTTCATAAATGTTGTTGATGAATTTTTTAGACTATATATTAAGAAGTGTAGTCATAATTATTTTGAGGACATAATTGAAGGATTTTTCAATGATCATTTTCAAGAAAATTTTGTCGAATCCAAACTTCAGATAGAAAGGCTATGGAAACTTGAGAACCAAATTAGGAAACACATTACTCAGGATAATGAAGTGGTCCATACACACCCAAACATTCAAGTTAAATGGGTTTCTCATACTGATGTTCAAATTTAAGATTCATCTACTGTAACTTCCCCTAATCTGAAACTCTCTCACACAGCCAAAATGGGTTGGTTACAAGACCTCAAGCAGTCCTCTCTATACGACAGAGGCTATCGACTAGAGTGGGGGTGAGATAATTATAGTGGGAAGACTATACCCCCTAGTTAAAGAGTTACAACATAGAGGAAATAAGAAATATAAATAAATATTAGAGTATCAGAAATAATTGAATTAATAAAATACATCAGAAAAGAAAATAGTAAGACCCAAATGAACAATATAATAAATAATAACAGAATAATTTAATGATATGATGGAATATAACTAAATGTATTGAAATAACTAATATAAATAAAATACTAGAATACTCAAAAAAAGACTAAAAATTCCTCTATCCTGAACCACATGTTATTCCCATCTCCAAACTCCATCACATACAGAAAGAAACAGTCGATAGAAAAGTCCTTTTCCCTTGTCCAAACCTATATCCATGTAATCTAATTAGGTATCAATGGTATCCCAAATAGGGTGTGAGTATAATTCAGTAGGTCAACACCAATATGTATAAACATAACCATCCTGATAATAAGTTCATGAAATAATTAAATAAACAAGTGTATTAATTAATCAATTAATTAAATCAATACCACATCAACCTACTTTGGCTCCATGATAGAATATATTTGATCAGGTATCACAACCATTCCAACCATAACCTTATAACAATGGGATACCATAACCTACCTTAATGCTATGTCAGAATGTCTTTAAGAATTTCTCACAATTATTCCAACCATAACCATATAACAATGGTAAAACATCACATACATCTAGGTCAAAAACCACTATATATGTATTTTAGCATGTTTTGGGGCCAAGACCAGTATATAATAATTTTAGCATGTTTCACTAGGCATAATAACTATGATATCACAATTTCACATCATAAGGTTTAGTGGATAATTAATAAAATTTCCATTCATCTTTCAATTACACATTTAGTTTATCATTTGGTCATGAACAATAACATGCTCATCATCTCAATAAACAATCCAATCAAATGTGAATCTATATCAAGCAATCACCCAAAATCCATGTCATTTTAAACACACTTAAGGAATTAAAAAAGTCACTTATAATCAAGGATTCACTCACCTGAATGGTATCCACAAGCCAGGTCAATAACTAATTGGATCCAAAAGGATTCTAAAGTATAATCCAATTGATGAATTAATTAATTTAAGTCAGATGTTATGCTGGAAAAATTGAAATATTTCAAATATATTGAAATTAAAGAGACCATTGGGTTAAGGTTTAGAACCCCTACTTTTGATGATAGAAAACCAACACTTCTTACAGGATTCTCCAACAAGAATGAAGGCACAGATGAACACAAGAAGGATCCTATACCATAACTGATAAAGATTAATACCAAAAATGACCAAAATCAAGAGATTAAACCACAATAGATATAGATCAATGTGATGGAAGGAAAAACATAACCAAAAATCAATTACTATAGATTAGATCAATGATCCAATATCTGTAATGAAGAGAGGCACTCTAAAATTGCCTGGAAGCTGCCCAAGGGTCAAGAGGAGGAATCTAAATGTGAGGGAATGAGAACATTCTCATGCACATAACCCTTTAAAGATTTATTGATAAATTTCATAGTTTTTAATTTAGTTACACATCATTTATTTCTTTTTACAGGGATACACCAAAAAACATGTCACCTCAGGTGATTTTTAACATTACCCAAACATTACATGACATGTAATGACTTCATGGCATGTATTCATTTTACATCATGAACTAAACTCATGGTTGGTTCCTATAAATAGTTACACATCATGTTACTTTATTACATGGTGTGTAATTAATTTTCAGAAAACCTACATCTGGTTTTCCCTAGAAAGAACCAAAACCACCTCTAAGCCTTCCCAAACATGGAAAACCCTCGTAAACCCATTTAACATGTTTATATCTAGACTTCATTAATTCAAAAAACAAACATCCTTGAACTTTAATTAATTTTCACAATAAAGTATCTTCATCTATGAATAAGACTCGGCCACCAAGCTTCAAAAAAACTCAAAGAGGGAAGTACCTAGAAAAATATGGGATCTTACAACCTCCCCACCATATAACATATCATCCTTGAGCTGCTCCAAGAATCACTGTTGGGTCTCGGTGAACAAGTCTATATATTATGAATACATATCAAACTTCCTATCCTAGGTCTCCTCCTGAGCATTCCTATTCTTCCACTGCACTCGAACCAAATGAATATCTCTATCCCAGAGATACTTCTCACTACAGTCCACAATCTGTATCAAATGATTCTCAAAGGATAAATCAACACTAAGATCAATGTCATCTGTATCTATCACATGAGAAGGTTCTGGATAATATCTCTGAATATACGACAAGTCAAACACATATTACCTAGAACTGTAGTTCTGTATAAGGGATAATCAGTACGCTAACAGACCTACCCTATCCACTATCGCAAATGGCCTGAAAAACCTAGGCACTAACTTTCCCTATTTTCTGATATGGCATTTCTCAAAACTAGGTGACACTAGAATGAAAAAACGATGAAAAACCTCAAACTTCAGAGGACAAATATAATAGTCAAAATAGTATTTCTTTCTACTCTGTGTGCTCACAAACCACTACCTGATTAAATGAACCTTATAGATGTCTCCTGCACAAAACTTGGCCCAACAAGCACTCACTCACCTACTCTAAAAAACAAAGAGGAGAATGGAATATAATTACACATAAGGACTTGGAAGGTTCCATATAAATAGATGTTATGAAGCTTTTATAATATGAAAACTCTATGATTTCCATATGTTTCTTTCATGAACTAGAAAAATCAAAAACACAAGCTCATAACATATCCCCCAAAACCTGAATAGTCCTCTCAAATTGATAGTAAACCTAAGGATGATAGGTCATACTAAAAATAACATATGATCCTAGATCCTTATAAATACCCTAATAGAATCGTGATGTGAAATGATGATATATTTTAAAAACGATACTCTTCGAAACACTGTGCAAATTAAATACCTCGTGTATATAAAGACTACCCAAATCATTGACTATGAATATATCCCTAATAGGAAAGAAGTGTGATACCATAATTAGTTGATACAAAATTACCCATAAATCATCATTCTTATGGGTTTTCCTATGTAATCCTATTATAAAATCTATAGTGACATCATCTCATATCCACTTAGTAATGGGAAAAGTCTAAAAAATCCCATCTATCCTCTGATTCTCTTCTTTCACCTACTAACAAGTGAAACATATCACCATAATTTCTTCTACCTCCTTATTCATTCATGACCACTATTATAGTCTAGAGATATCATGATACATATTTTTCAAACTAGGATGTACCACCCATCTAGAATCATGAAACTCTCTCATAAGCTCCTCACGCAAGCTCACAGGAACCCATACATGGCCATGGAAAATAAGATAATTTTTACTACCATAAGACTATACTAATGGTGTCTCCTAATCATATAATCTATCTCTTAGAAATAATCCATCTAGATCAGATAAACACTTGGTCTTGATCTGGTCCAAAAACATGGGTATAACATATGTTGAAGTCAGAGTTACTCATCCCTCAGATTCCTAAACATCTAGATGCATGTATTTAAATAGGAACATCACCCTCCAATCATTGAAAGACACTCGTACTATATCTATCTATATATTTCATCTCAAATTATCAGTAATTAAATTTCCCTTTCTTGGTGTATAAGACAAAATCAAGTAAAAATAATATATATACTCAACTGAACTCCTCTGTCGAAGGTTCAGGTCCCACTAAGAAAAGATGTACCTGAGGTCTTTTGGTCTATGTGTACCAAAAACCACTCACCCATGAGGTATTTCCTCCATCATATCCTGTAATTTAGCACAACTATTAACTCTAAATGATGAGTTATATAATTCTTCTCATGCGGTCTCAATTATCTGGATCCGTACACAACCACTCAATCCTCCAGCATCAGAACTTCTCTGAGTCTAAATTTCAATGAATCATAGTACATGGTATAAGATTTACCTAGGATAGGTAAGTGAGGATAGGTTCTGAGTTAATACTTCCTTTTATATTTATAAAAGATCTCTCATAATAATTTGAATAGACAAACTTCACTCTCTTTTTGGTCAGTCCAGATATCAGTGCTGCCATATAAGAGAAGACATAGAGAATGAATTGATAATAACAACATAAAACCATAAATATTAAAATATTTAAGACATTCTTGGGATACCCCCAGGATACCATAGTTGAAAATTTCTATGGGTCCACTAACACTTCTTCCTTTAAGATTACATGGCCCAAGAAGTGAACTTTATCAATCAAGAAACCACATTTGGTTAGTTTGGCATATATTCGATGGTCTCTCAATGTAATAAAGGTGGTTTTATGATGTTGGTCATGATAATATACTAACTAGAAGTACATTAATATATCATCCCCAAAAAACACCACAAACTGGTCCTGAAAATGATTAAATATCCTATTCATCAAGGCTATGAATATCGCTGACACGTTAGTCAAACCAAACAACATCAATACAAAATTATAAAAGCCATGACTTCTTATTGAATTAGTTTGAGGAATGTATTATGGTTTTACCCTAAAATAATGGTATATTGATCTCTAATTGATCTTGAAGAAGATCTTATCAACTCCAAGCTAGTTGAAGAGATCATTAATACGAGGAAGGGGATATTGGTTCTTGATTATCATCTGGTTCAACCTCCAATAATCCACACACAATAAAAAATACTCATAATCCTTATTTGATAATAGAGATAGAGAACCCCAAGGATGTGAACTAGGAAATATAAAAATTTTAGCTTCTACATCTTCCAACTGAACTTTCAACTCCTGAAGCTCCTCTAGTTCCATTATATAATGGGGGGTAAAAATTGGCTCTGCTCCCAGCACCAACTCGTTCGTAAACTCAATCTATCACTTGGGTGTTAGGCCATAGAACTCATTAGTAAATACATCCTAAAATGGTCTACCACTAGAAGAAATTAATCGTACTACATTAAACCATCATTTAGAGCAATACTAGAAATATGAGTCATGAGATAATCTAATATACATTGAATTAGTCTTGCACAACCATCCTAAAGATCCCACTCACCTTGGTGAGAATAGATTCCTCCTAAAGATAAATCAGTAAATGTCCTCTAATAACTATTGATACATCCTATAATATAACTAAATAATACATACTAAGAATCAAGTAAAATCCTACCATTTACAGCACCAATGATTCCCAAAACAAATGGTAACCACAAATCTCTAGAGAACATGACTTGCAACATTTGATATTCTCTAACTGCACTCCCAATAATTCTTCTATGTTCAAAAACCCATATAAGATTTCAAAGTCCAATCCAAATTTGTTTATAAAAAGTGAGAATAAAAATGAATGTGATGATCCTATATCAAAAAAAACATAATAAAGAAAAAACAATACAAGTATTGGACATCAAATAGTATATGATCCAACATTATCACTAGTCTGAGAAGTCTGAATAACATACTGCTGACTAGACCCGATGTCCTGGGATCTAGCATGACTCCCCGGATCTATACACTCTTCCTAGCACTACCATTTCTGTATGGGGGTACCACATCCCCTACCTCAAACAAAATTTTATATGGAACTCCTGCTAATTTTTAGCTGAGTAAGGGTTGAGTCCTTCCTATAATATGGTACATTTCATGTTCCCCTGCCACCGCTTTTTTGCTTCATATCCCTACAAAAACTCTATAGGTGTACCAATACTCCACAAGAACGACACTCCATGGAGGGATATGGATAGTGATTTCATTTATGGCCCATCTTTCCACACTAGTAACACAATAATGGAACACGATCTTGAGATGTCTACCTACTTCCCTGACTTCTCTACCCACTATCCCCTTAGATAAAATCATAGTGATGCTTCTTTCCACCATAAGAAGAGATCTTAGTACACCCTAATGAAAAATCCAAGCTTTCTCTTGAATCCTCTCTCATATTCCCTTCTATGATGAGTTCCTAGTTTATCAAATCTACAAAACTTCTTATATGGAACATGTTCACCTATGACTGAACCTCATAAGGAAGACCATCATCAAAAAATTTCTCCTTAGAGATCTCATCAGCTACCAAAGATGGCACAAATAGATATAAGATGGTAAATCATTCAATATATTCCAACAATGACATTACCTCCTATGTTAGGTGCATAAACCCATGAGATTTATCATCCCTCAAAGTTTTCGGATAGAAATAGCTTAGAAACTTCATATCTAATCCCTTCCAGTATAACTCATCATGTTTCCCTACCTGATTTATAATGTCCCACAAATGAATGGATAGTACACAAAGAATATTTTTAGAAATATTCACCCTCCTGTTTGTAGGTGTCTCAAGATTATTAAAGACCATCAGGACTGATATGATCCATAACTCAACTTCTTGGGGGCCTCCCTCCTCAGTGAATATTAGCGGATTCTACAGTTAGAGCTCTATAATCAACTCAAAAATTGAAGTAATTACATGAATAGTCTCTCTTTCCATGGCTATTATAACTCATAAGTATCTTTCGTGATGTTGGACATCCATCTGATCCTTAAGAGCTATAGGAAGCTATGGTTCAACTACATTATGAGAAATCGGATTTCCACTCTCCTAACGCTCAACACGAAGATGGTGAGGGGGAATTTTCTCTACAATACAAACACACACCATATAAAACTTCTTATAACTACAATTTAAAACTCAACATGTGACAAAAATAGAGAACCACTACTCTTGATCTCATTAAAAATGGATTACAAGTGTTTTAGCATGACATAATAGTTATTTTATTTCATTTCTTAGATATATTAGGTTTATTATATTAAAGTTAAAATAGGAAATTATATATCACATGTAATAAATATATTTTTATCATAAACAATGTATGTAAATATATATCCCTATATGTCTATCATGATGCATGAATACTCATCCCATTTCATACTAGTCCATTAGTATAAATATGAGGAACTAATAACATCATTAAATGATAACCTCACACAATATGTGAATCAACCAAGGTGAAATGACATCAACTGAACAATATAAACAATAATCCCATCCCTGGGCACTCATATTTTCCCCCATACATGGGTTATCTACTCCCATGTAAAAACTTATTTCCAAGTCCTGAAACATCCTAGTCTCTGTTCTACCTTTCCTAAATAGTAAATAAATCCAAAAGAAACATGGTGTCCTCTGATTCCACTTTGTAACATCCCTCGATCAGATACAGTCTCATGTGGCCAAAACTAGTTGTTTACGAGACCTCAAGAATTCCACACTATACGCCAGATGCTACCAACTAGTATCCAGGTGAGATAAGTATGGTGGAGAGATTATACCCCTTAGTTATAGTGTTACAGCATAGTGGAAACAAGAAATATAAATAAATATCAGAGTAGCATAAACAATTGAAATAATAAAATTTAGTGAGGTACCAAAAATTAAAAACCAAATGAATAATACAATAAATAATAAAGGAATAATGTAATAAAATGTTGGAATGTAAATAAATGTCATGTTAGAAGTAAAATAAATAAAATACTAGAATACTAAAATAAAGTTTCAAAATTCCCTAGTCCCTAACCCCATGTTGTTTCCATCTCAAAACTCCAGCCCATCCAGCAAGCAACAATCAACAACAAGGTCTCTTTCAATTAACCAAACCTACATCCATGTAAACTGATCAGGTACTAACAGCGGACTAAATAGGGTGTGAATATAACTCAGTAGGTTGACACCACCATTTCTAAACATAACCAATCTGATAATAAGTGTATGAAATAATGGAATAAAGAAGTGTATTAATTATTTAAACAATTAAATTAATACCACATCAATTTGCTATGAAACCATGCTAGAATATCACTAACCATGTCTCTTGATAATGACAACCATAACCGTATAACCATGGGATGCCATAACCTTCCTTAGTTCCATGTCATAATGTCTCTAAGCAATGTATCACAACTATTTCAACCATAACCATATAACCATGGTAAAATATCACACGAATATGTGTCAAAATACTCTATATAATCATTTTAGAAAGTTTCTAGTACAAGACCAATATACAAGTATTTTAGCATGTTTTAGTTGGAATAATAGCTAGGATATCACAATATCGCATCGTAAGGCTGATTGGATAATTATGAAAATTTTAATTCGTCTTTCAATTACACATTTCGTTTATCATTTGTTCATAACCAATAAAATACTAGTCATCTCAATAAAGAAGATAATCCAAGGTGAATTTATATCAAGAAATCACACAAAATCTATGACATTCTAAACACACTTTAATACATTAATCAAGCCATTTATAATCAAGGTATTTCTCACCCAAATTGTAGTAACAAGGCAGGTCAATAAAAAATTGGATCCAAATGTATTCCAAAGAATAATCCAATTCAATGATTAATTAATTTAAGGTATATGTTATGTTGGTTTAATTGTAATATTTCACATACTTTGTAATTAAATAGACCATAGAGTTATGTTTTAGACCTTGAACCTTTTACTAATGATCAACCAATGTTTCCAGCATGATTCGCCAATAAGAAAAAAGGTGTAGATGATCTCCAGAAGGATCGTAGACCATAACCAATCAATATAAAAACCAAAAATGACTAGTCATGATATTAAACTAAAATAGCTAGATATTAAAGGGAGATAAATTAAACCCTAACAAAAACCACTTACTAGGGATTAGATGTGTGACACGGATGTCCATAATGAAGGGAGGTGCTCCAAAATTTCCTGGAAGCTTCCATGGGGTTGAGAGGAGGAATTTTCATGTGAAGGAATGAGAACAACATAAAACATGGATCCCTTTAAAAAAATACTTAAAAAATTACATACCTTTTAATTAAGTTCCATTTCGTGTATTTCTTTTTAGAGGGATACACTGAAAAACACATCGCCTTGAGTGATTTTTAACACTGCTTGAACATTACATGATGTAAAATGCCTTCATGATGTGTATTCATTTCACATCATGAACTAGGATCATGGATTGTTCTTAGAAATAGTTACATGTCATGTAACTTCATTACATGACGTGTAATTACTTTGCAGATATCCTATATCCTTTTTCCCATGGAAAGAACCCAGACCACCTTCCATCCTTCCCAGGCATAGAAAACCCTCATTATCCCATTTAACACATTTACATCCAAAATCCATTAATTAAAACAAACATACATCCTTAGAATTTAATTCATTTTCCCTAAAAATGGATCTCCATCTCTGAATAAGACTTTAACACCAAGTCTCAAATGAAAAACTCAAAGAGGGACATACCTGGAAAAAGACGGGATCTTACATATCTAGTTTTCAACTTGGAAACAATTTCTTGTTCTGGTCAACTAGAGAAGTGTAAAACTATTTTTAGTGTTTCTTATACTGAAATTGTGTGTTTAAATTTTTAGAAAAAAATTTGGGTTATTTTTTGTCATTATTTATTAATAATGATTCATCCTAACCTGTTTAGAGTATAACAAGTGAGAATATAAGATGTTTTCTAGATCTAGATAGTGATATTATCCCTACTATTATAAATCGTTTATAAGAATATTTTTCTATTATAGATATAAAATAATTATTTGGGAAGCTTTATGATGCTACCCTTGTATCACAAAAAGGGAGATGAATCTTAGAATTTTGTTAGTAGTGGGAAATCTACTGAATCTTTCAAGTAATTTTCTAAATCTGGTTCATTCTAGAATTTAAATGTTGAGATTTTTTCTATAATTTTAAGAAGTTCAAAGATAATATTGAGGAATATTTATATTCTTTATATATGGGTTTTTTTAGTGCCATTATGAGGATAATATTGAGTAGGTTGCAACAACTATTGTTCCTAATTATGAATTTTTAAATCCCCCAAGTGTGGGGGAGAATTTTTAAAGTGAAGTTGTTTCATATAATGAAAATATTAGGCCACTAATTTCCATGTTACATTAGTTATTTTAATTTTTTAACACTGATTTTGGTGGTGGTTGGGGGTTAAATGATATAAACTTAGATTATTTGGGAAGTGTGTTATAGGAAGGAGTATATAAATCCTTGAGAGAGAAAGAATTTTTTTTAAAAAAATCAATTAATTAACAAAAAAATAATGAATCATACCCATTAAATGATCAGGGATAGAGAATATTAAGGGGTAAATTATAGATAAAAACATTAAATTTAGTTATATATGGGAGGAAACCCATGATTTTATTACTTGCTTTTTTTATTGAATAAAAATCCTCCTACTCTATTGTGTGTTGCTTTCCAATTTCACATTAAACTCCCACTTTTTTGCCACATTTTAATGACCTTAAAATAATGGACTTAATTATTTTTATTTTCTTTTTAGTGTTTCCTTGTAATATATTACGTGTTTAATGATGATAAATGGGTTATTTTTGGAAGTAAATTGGATTAAACGTCTCTAACCCTTTTCTCTGGTTTAATTTTTATTGAATGATAAATTCTATAATTAGTGTATATCATTCTAATATTTTAGGAGATTAAATTTTTTCTAATACAGGACTTATTAAAACACAAAAAAAGGGAAGTGTCAAATTCTGAAATTCAATTAATAAAAATCTCTTTCATGGGAGTTAAAATTTAAAATTTTCATTACTTTTGGTTCTGTTTTTTTTTCAGAAAAATTATTTGTTTCTTGTTGTGTGGGGTGTTTTAATTCAATGAAGAGTTCATATTTAAGTATTTTTATTTGATGAATTCATTTTGTAAAACATACTAGTCTCTGATATATTTTTTAGCCTTTTAAATCTAAATGTATTCATGGCATTCTAATCTTGGTGACTTATTGATTATCTTTTTGAAAATCAAAGTGTTAGCATGAAACATCTATGTATGTTATATATTCGTGTGAAAGATTTGAAGTAGTAGTTAGTAAGTTTTCTTGTGCATCTTTTTCATATTTTAATTTGATGTGGTATAATCATTTTTGAGCAAATGTTCACCCCTTAAATCATGAATCATTCACTACAAAATTAAAAATATTTTTGAACTTTAAATGTATTAATTTTTCCTCCCACTTTTGTATATAACAATGGGGTTATTGTTGAATTTTAAGTGTGGGGAGGAGAATTTATACATTATAAATTTTAATTCATTGAGAACCTATCAAAAATACTTAAAAAATTTAAAAGTGATAATTTTTTAGCATTACTTAGAAATTTTCACTAGGTGCATATTTTTCTCAAATTTCAATGTTGTAAAGCCACTTTAAGGTGATTAATCTTTATTACCTTATATATTTGATTGAGTAAATCATTTCCCTTTCCCTATTGGAAAAAAATTTCATTAATATATTGGGACAATGTCATATAACTATTATTTACTTTGAACCTTTAAATTTGAATTTAACTCATAACATAAGCATCCAAATGAATTATGAAATGAAAAAACTAATCCAGGTTGAACTCATTATTTCAACCTATTTCATTCTTTATTATTTATTTATCAAACTATTTGATGAGATATTTATTACACCAATAAATTCTAACTCTTCCCCATCTAATTTCTATCCAATTTATTATGATATCTTAAATGAAGTGAGCCTGTTCACATAGAGCTAAAGGGATGTTTGGACTTTCAGTTGGATGGAAATTTACGTTTTTTAAGTTTTATTTTAAAATTTTAATTTAAATCATTTCTTTAAAATAGTAATCAAATTTTTTGATGAAGAAATTTTAATTTAAGTGGGATTTAATTTTTACAACCTGAAATAATTCTTGAAGGAAAGTCAATATGAAATTAAATTCTTAGTGGAATTTCAGCCTTTCTATTTTGATATTTATTTTCCACCATTGAATATGACAAAAATATTGCCTGAGGAAAATTTATATCTTTAGTGTGGGGAAATATTATGTGGTAATTATTCATTACATTTCTCCACACTCTTTTTTTATATTTACTATGTTTTTAATACTAAAATTATTTAATTTGTTAAATTTTGTATTTTAGGTTAATTTATATAGTTTTTAGTGAAATTAAAAGAAATTAATTATAAGTTTTTTTATTATAATTAAATTATAAATTCTTTATTCTTTAAATTATTTACTAATCTTTTTTATTTTAAAATTTTTTAACTATTTTTTATTTTCATTCCTTGATTTTATTTATTTTTGTGTTTTATGTATTTTGGCCTTAATTTATTAATTATTTAATGGATGTTTTACTTTTAATTTTATTTTTTAAAATAATTTCAAAAAAAATTCCTTTTATTTTTATTTCAATTCTTTTAACTATTTATATATTATTATTTTGTTTTTTAATTAATTGGTTATTATTTTTAGTTATTTCTTTTTAATATTTAAACTTTTATTAATTTAACAAATTCATTATTATGAATTTTTTTTACTTATATATTTTTAAAACATAATTATTTTAATAATTGTAATTTGTTAATTTATTCTTTAATTTTTTATCACAGTAGTGGCATAACTCAGATTGCAATGCCTTTCAAGTATCCATTTCTAAACATTATCCATGTAAGGGATTTTCAGAGTGGCGGCTAGCCAAATTTCTAAGGATGGACACTTATCAAATTCTGAACAGGTCTGTATAGCAAAATTTTAAGGAATTATAACATAGACAATTTGCCTACTTCCTCCTATGTATCTGGTTCTACTGATTCTAAAATGAGAAAACATAGAGTTTGAAACTGATCTCACCATTTTACATAGAAAAAATAAAGTTCAATTATATGAAGGGAACTATAGAGATTGACCAAGGAATCCCTAATTTGAATCAAAGAACATGATGGTTTGTAATGGTCCAACTGAATCAAGGCCAAATAAAATAATAATTTTTTTAGCCCTGAGATTTTATGAAGAATCAAACTCATGGTCTGTAACATAAAGTTACCTTTTCAGGTACTTTTGATGTTTCTATATACCTCTGTTTTTTGAGTAAAGACTTGGGGAGACTTTAGGTGAACTTTTGAGGGAAACTAAAGGGCGGTGAGTTGTGCACGGTTTGTGCACGGTTTGACAGACCGTGCGACCAAAATGTGCCAACTTTGAAACCTGGACAGTAGTATCCACACGGGAAGTGCACAGTTTGTCTAACTGTGCAGCCAAATCATTCGATAAGGGTGACCAAGGTAGTGGCTAATGCATGGTTTGTCTAACCATGTGGCCAAACCATGCTTCCACTTAAATGAGATCCTTAAATTGTGGATCTCACTCGGTTTTTCCTCTAAGTGCCTTGTTTTTCCTCCTAAGTGGCCCTAAATTGGGATTTTTCTTCTCTTAAGGTCAGATGGGATTCTCCCATCATTCTGGAGGTGATCCAATGGCTCCTATTGGTGAATCGAAGCTGGATTCTTGAGGTATGTGATTGTTATTCATCGTTCTTGATCGTTTACTTATATCTACTTAGATCTACTTCTCATATCCTCTTGTTTTCTTAGATCTATGCCCATTATGGGTAGATCTAAGTGTGTGGTACCATGTTTGATGAGTTTTGGTCTTGGTCTTCTCAGGATAAGATATTTAAGGTGGGTTCTTGAAGAAGCAACCCGGTTTTCTTGAGCGTTCTCAACCATTGTGGTTTTGGTCAAAACCTTCAGGGTAGGTGGTTCTGTCCTGACTTGCCAAATTGTTTATCATTGTATTCATTTTATTTATTTCAATTGTTGATTTAAATTAAATTGCTCAAATTTTATTTCAATTAATTGATAAAAACTCTATTCCATTGAATTGAGATATTTGAAATGGTTTTAGCATAGAAATTTGAGAAAACCCCAATTCCATTGAATTGGGTGTGTTTATGGAAATTGGATGATTTAAATTGTTTAAATTTAAAATGTGGATTTAATGGAAATTATTTCAATTAAATTGTTGAATTTAATTGTGAAATAAATTTTGTAATGATGGAATTGATTTTGAATGGATTTCAAACTTATGAAAATGGTTTAAAAGGATTTGATAGAAACCCATTGGTTCTATCTTGTGGAAAGGCATGTCTTGAATAAAACCTATTTTAGTTTTAAATGGAATGAAATTGGAACTTTTTGAAATGGGGGAATGGGATTGATCATATTTTAAGCATTCTTAAAATAGTTTTCCCACCATGTAAGAGTGCATGCAAGACTTAGGTAGTTAGTGAGTTATTTGGAAACACTCTACGCTATGACAACATTCTAAAACATACTTGTGGTGGGTCACATCCCCGATGGCTTGGTGACTAGTCTCCTTTGGCCAGTGTCATAGGGACGTGTGTATACACATTTTACTGAGTTCACATAGAGAGTGTGGAATCATATAACTGGTTAATACTATCGTACCTTTTGGCAGATGACCATGTTGCTCGCTTGTTTATTTATATTTGAGATATAAATGTATGCCAATTCTTGTGAACTGCTTTACATGCCTACTGAATTTATATAAACTGTTTTATATAAATGTTTTACATAAGCCATTTTTTTAGAAATATTTCATCATTTGTAAAGCCTTTACTTGAAATATTTATTCTGATCATTTGAAAATGTCCAACATATCTTGTTAGAATATGATTTTGAATTTCCAAACCTATTTATTTGAAAATTTAAAGCTTTTCTTGGGATAATATATATTTAGAATCTGTTATGGAATCTTTGGTGGTATCCTACTGGGATTAGGATCACACCCTACTTTTTCCTTCGGGTGTTTGTAGAATTTCTTCTTCGGGGATCGAGCAAAGGGAAGGGACCACTTGGAGGTGGATCCAGTTGTTGATATCTGGTCTTAGTGAGTTGTGTCCTTAGGGACTTTGGGACGGTTTTTTCCTTTTTAGTACTTGGGTTGTAGTACTTTGGCACTTCATGCCTCTTTGTATTCTGGTACATCACTCCCCGTGGAGTTTCTTCTGTTATGCATACTGTTTGTTTTACTCTTGCTTCCGCATTCCTGTGGAAAAATCGTTCCCACTTGTATGTTGTACAATGCCAGGTGCTAGTCGTCGACCCGTGGGGATTGGGAACGCCCTTCGGGCTATGTCAGGGTCGGCTCAGTTATCGGGTTACTATGGTACCCGGGCTGGTTCATGACAAAGTGGTATCAAAGGGAGGTTAAGCATCTTGCCTTGATGATAGTATGCATTTGATTTTTCTTGTCATGACTTAGGAGGTAGTTGTGATTGAGTTCCTGGCCAGCTCCCACCACAATGAACCTTAAGTCACCAGGGTTGGTTAGGGAAATATGACTTGTGGATTAGTTCTAGTATTTTCCCTGTTTTGATTTGGATAGAGTGGAATCCAAATCTTGTTAATCCCTTCTATTAAGAATAGTTTTCCTTGTTACTCGTTTTGGGTGTTAATCATGCCTTTTCATGTTGTGTAGCATCATGCCTCTGAGAAGACGTGGAGCTCAAATCCAAAAAGCGGCTGCTGATGAACCTCAGCAAGTGAGTTCTATTGTGGATCCGAGTCTGGTTGAGGTGATTGTTCTCACTGTCCAAGCTCTAGGACATGCACCACCTTTAGTTCCTATTCAGACTCCAGCTATAGATCCTCATAGTGATATTATTCGAAGTCATTCTCAAGAGTTCTTATGCCAGAAGCCACCAGTTTTCAAAGGCTCCACTGATCCTCAACATGCTGAGGAATGGTTGAGTAAGATTGAATGTCTGTTTGGGTTCTTGGAGACACCTTATGTGATCAAGGTGAAGTGTTCCACCTTCATACTGGAGGGACCAAGTAGGAGATGGTGGGATAGAATGGTGATGGCGGGGAAACATGAGGGTTTGGAGTGGAAAGACTTTAGGGCTCTTTTCACTAACCAGTTCTATCCAGAATCAATGGTGTTGGCTAAGGTTGTGGAGTTTTTAAAGCTTGAACAGGCCAAAAAAACTGTGACTGAGTACTCAAATAACTTTTCTGAGTTGGTATAGTTTTCTCCTAAGATTATATCAAATTAGAGGATTAAGGCTCAATGATTTGAGTTGGGACTTCGATCAGATATTCATTCTTAGGTTTTCTTACTAAATATACCTACTTATACTGATGTGCTAGAGAGGGCCATGATGGTTGAGATGGACCTGGCAGGAATGTCAAGGTTGATGGAGGTTCTTTTCCCTCCTAGTGGAAGTGTCGATTCCTTTAAATTAAAATAGAAGAGAAACGTTTCTTATGGAAGTTATCGACAACAGAGTCATTCTAGACCTCGATAACAATGGAAGGGGCTTCTTTGACTTGTTATCAGTGCGGAAGGCCAGGAAAATCTAAGAGGGTTTTCACTGAGGCACCCAAGAACTGTAGCTCCTACAGACGTTTAGGGAACTTACAGATATTATGCCATCACTTCTCTACTCCACGTGGTGGAACATGATCATCAGCACCTCCAGAAACTGCGGGGTAATCAAATGCTTCACGTACAAAAGGGTTCCAGCCACAGGCATCCGGAACGAAGCTTCTTCACGCAGTGGAAGAGTCGCCAGAGGTAGCTGATACAGGTCCTTCAACTGTTAGATGTACCATTACTCTAGCTTCATCTTTAGTGACAACTCTTTATGATACTGGTGCATCTCACTCTTTTATTTCAACCCATCTTGTTAATATGCTTAATCTACCTATGTAACTTTTATCCTGTGCAATGGATATTACCGCACCCCTTGGTACAATTAGAGAGAAGGGTCTCTGTAGTCCTTCTTGTGTATTCTCTCTATCAGATGTTGATCATTCTTGGAATTTCATGGTTCTCAACATGAAATCTTTTGACATCATTTTTGGGATGGATTGTCTCATTGCCAATAAAGCCTGGATCGATTGTTATCTTCGACAGGTCTATCTTACTACTCCCAGTGGTGTGCCCCTTGTTTTTCAAGGAGAATGGGACCCAAGGTCAAGTAGAGCTAGACCCTATTATCCAGAGTTAGGGAAAGTTATGTCAGTTTTTTCTTTTGATCTAGAGAGATATTCAATGTGTGGTGATCTTTCTCTAGTCATTGCTGAGTATCCAGACATGTTTCCTTCTGACCTCTCTGGTTTTCCACCATTAATAGAGGTTGACTTTTCTATCAACTTAATGCCTGGTACTCAACCAGTTTATATTCCCTCTTACCGAATGTCTCCATCTAAACTAAAATAACTGAAGTCTCAGTTAGAAGATCTTCTTTAGAAAGGATTTATATGCCCGAGTGTTTCACCTTGGGCAGCACCAGTTCCCTTTTCCAAGAAGGTTGATCGTTCTCTTAGCTTATGTGTTGATTATCGAAAGCTCAATCAAGTTATGATAAAGAATAAATATCATTTACCATGAATTGATGATTTGTTTGATCAATTAAAAGGAGAAAAGTGGTTTTCAAAAATAGATCTTCAAACTGGTTACCATCAATTGAGGATAAAGGAATATGACATTCCTAAGACCGATTTTAAGAGTAGTTATGGCCATTATGAGTACCTTCTTATGCCCTTCAGCCTAACAAATTCTCCTGCAGTTTTCATGGCTTTGATGAACACGGTTTTCCGTGAGTACCTAGATACTTTCGTGGTAGTCTTTGTAGATGAAATTCTTGTCTACTCTAAGTCGGAGGAGGATCATGTGCATCATCTGAGAACAAATCTGAGTCTTCTAAGGAATCACCTACTTTATGCCAATCTTTCGAAGTGCTATTTCTAGATTCGGGAAGTGAAATTATTGGGACATGTGGTGTCAGAATAGGTAATATTAGTTGATCCTGATAATTTGAGGGTTTTTATGACTTGGTAACAACCACGAAATGTTTTCGAGATTCGGAGCTTCTTGTGCTTAGCAGGATATTATCGCTAGTTTGTTAAAGACTTCTCAAAGTTAGCTTCTCCAATGACTCCTCTGACTCGAAAGGGAGTGAATTTTTCCTGTAATGAAAAATGTCATAATTCTTTTGTTGAGATAAAGCTTCTTTTGACTACTGTGCCGGTGTTAACTATTCCTGAGGATGGGATAGGTTATTTGGTCTTCTGTGATGCATCGGGTTCAGGTTTGGGATGTGTCCTCATTCAGGGTAATCATGTTGTTTCCTATGGATCTCTTCAGCTTAATCCTCATGAGAATAACTATCCTACCCATGACCTCAAACTTGCAGCTGTAATGCATGCACTTAAGTGTTAGAGACATTACCTTTATGGAGAAAGGTTTACTATGTATTCATACCACAAGATCTTGAGTTATATCTTCTCTCAAAAAGATTTTAATCTTCTCCAAAGGCATTGGGTGGAGTACCTGCAATCTTTCGAATTTGACATTGCCTATACCCCGGGGAAAGGGAATGTCGTTGTAGATTATCTAAGCAGGAAACTTCCAACTCTGGCTGTGAAAGAATCTTCAGAAGAGTGGAGTTTGATGGATCTTTTTGCTCAGTTTCATATTGGAGTTTAGTGGAAGGCTAATGAAGTTTCTCTATCCAGTGTTCAGTTGAGTTCTGCTCTCCTCGAATTGATTCTTCAGGAACAGCAACTGGAAGATGAATTCCATAGAATTAGGGACTCTCTTTATGGTGGGGAGACCGACACCTAGTGGTCGTTCTCCAAAGAGGGTGTTCTATGTTATCGAAATGGTTACATTGTGCCGTTATCGTCAAGGAAGGATGTGATGGGGGATTTCCATAACTCTCAGGGGGTTGTGCACCCAGGAACCACTAAAATGTTCTATGGAATTAGGCGACATTTTTGGTGTCCAGGTATGAGATGAGACATTGTTGAGTTTGTATCTCGTTGCCATACATGCCAGCAGGTGAAATCTGAGCACCAAAAACCTTCGTGTTTGCTTCAACCACTTCTAGTCCCTACATGGAAGTGGGATGAAATCTCGATGGACTTTGTGGTTGGGTTACCTCAAACCCAAAGGAATAAGAATGCGATATGGGTTGTGATCGACAGGCTGACCAAGTCGGATCACTTTATACCTATTCAGGATACAACCAAAGTTGAGTAGTTGGGATATATCTATGTGAAAGAAGTTGTTCGTTTGCACGGAGTTTCATCTGCTATAGTCTCTGATAGGGATCCTCGGTTTACTTCTAACATTTGGAGAGGCCTTCAGGAGGCACTAGGATCTCAGGTCCGTTTGAGCATGGCCTACCATCCACAGTCAGATGGCCAGACAGAGAGAGCTATTTAGTTCCTTGAGGATATGCTCCGCACATGTGTTCTCAATTTTGGTGGATCTTGGGATGATCATCTGGGGCTATTTGAGTTATCTTATAATAACAGTTATCAGTCTACGATCAAAATGGATCCTTTTGAGGCTTTGTATGGTCATCCTTGTAAATCTCCTTTATGTTGGTCGGACATTGGTTAAAGTTCCTCGGTAGGACCGAGTTTCGTCCAAGAGACGACAGCTAAGATCCAGTTGATTCTTAAGAGAATGTTGACAACACAGAGTTGGTACAATTATTATGCTGATCGTCGCTGAAGACCTTTAGAGTTCTCATTTGGTGATCAGGTGTTCTTGAAATTTTCACCCCGGTTAGGTCATCGAAGGCTAGGGAGGCAAGGGAAGCTTTCTCCTCGTTTTGTGGGACCTTTTGAGGTCATTAGACTTGTAGGTAAAGTTGATTACTATCTAGCTCTACCACCACAGCTGACGTCAATACATAACGTATTCCATGTATCGCAGCTGCGAAAGTATCTCTCTGATCCATCTCATATTGTGAGCTGAAGTGATCTTGAGATTGAACCAGATTTATCTGGGACTGAATGACCAATCAGGCTTGTTGATTCTGAGACCAAGGTACTTTATGGGAGAACAATACCTTTGGTCCGTGTATTATGTCAACATGGTTCTGATTCTCATGAGACGTGGGAAAGGGAAGCTCTAATGAGAGATCAGTGGCCTCATCTTTTTGACATGGAGGTTTCTTCATAGGCTTTTAGGGGATAGAAAGATCTTATGGTGGGGAGGTTGTAACATCACGTTACATTTTCAGGTACTTTTTATGTTTCTAAGTACCTCTTTTTTTGGAGTAAATACATGGGGAGAGTTTAGGTGAACTTTTGAGGAAAACAAAAGGGCAGTGAGTTGTGCATGGTTTGCGCATGGTTTGACAGACCGTGCGACCAAACTGTGCCAACCTTGAAACCTAGACAGTAGCATCTGTACGGGCAGCGCACGGTTTTTCTAACCATGAGGCCAAATCATGAAAGAAGGGTGACCAAGGAAGTGTCTAATGCATGGATAGTGCACGGTTTTTCTAACCATGCGGCCAAACCATGCGGCCACTTAAATGAGATCCTTAAATTGTGGATCTCACTCAGTTTTGCCTATAATTGCCTCGTTTTTCCTCCTAAGTAGCCCTAACTCGGGATTTGTCTTATCCTAAGGTCATAGAGGGTTCTCCCATCATTCTGGAGTCAATCCATAGGCTCCTCTTGGTGAATCGAAGCCGGATTCTTGAGGTATGTGATCGTTCTTCATCGCTCTTGATCGGTTTCTTAGATCTACTTAGATCTACTTCTCATATCCTCTCGGTTTCTTAGATCTATCCCCGTTATCGGTATATCTAAGTGTTTGTTACCAAGTTTGATGAGTTTTGGTCTTTTTCTTGCTATGAGAAGAGATCTAAGGTGGGTTCTTGAAGAAGAAACCCTGTTTTCTTGAGCATTCTCAACCGTTGTGGTTTTGGTCAAAACCTTAGAGGTAGGTGGTTCCGTCCCGACTTGAAATTTTTGTTTATCATTGTATTTTATTTATTTATTTAAATTGTTGATTTAAATTAAATTTCTCAAATTTGCTTTAAATTAATTGATAAAAACTTGATTCCATTGAATGGAGATATTTGAAATGGTTTTGGCATATAAATTTGGGAAAACACCAATTCCATTGAATTGGGTGTGTTTATGGAAATTGGCCGATTTAAATTGTTTAAATTTAAATTGTGGATTTGATGGAAATGATTTCAATTAAATTGTTGAATTTAATTGTGAAATGAATTTTGTAATTATGGAATTGATTTTGAATAGATTTCAAACCTATGAAAATGGCTTAAAAGGATTTGATAGGAACCCATTGGTTTTATCTTGTGGAAAGGCATGTCTTGAATAAAACCTATTTTAGTTTTAAATGGAATGAAATTGGCACTTTTTGAAATGGGAGAATGGGATTGATCTTATTATAAGAATTCTTAAAATATTTCTCCCACCATGTAAGAGCGCATGCAAGCCTTAGGTAGTTAGTGAGTTATTTGGATACACTCTACGCTACTATAATGTTCTAAAACATACTTGCAGCGGGTCACATCCCTGACGGGTTAGTGACTAGTCTTCTTTGTCCAGTGTCATAGGGATGTGTGTATACACATTTTGCTGAGTTCACATAGAGAGTGTGGAATCCTATAATTGGTTAATACTATCATACCTTTTGGCAGATGACCATGTTGCTCGCTTGTTTATTTATATTTCAGATATAAATGTATGCCAATGCTTGTAAAATGCTTTACATGCCTGCTGAATTTATATAAACTATTTTATATAAATTTTTTACATAAGCCATTGTTTTAGAAATATTCCATCATTAGTAAATCCTTTGTTTGAAATATTTATTCCGATCATTTAAAAATGTTCAGCATATTTTGTTAGAATATGATTTTGAATTTCCAAACCTATTTATTTAAAAATTGAAAGCTTTTCTTTGGATAATCTATATTTGGATTCTGTTATGGAATCTTTGTTGGTATCCTACTGGGCTTAGGCTCACACCCTACTTTTTCCTTCGGGTGTTTGTAGACTTTCTTCTTCCAGGATCGAGCAAAGGGAGGGGACTACTTGGAGGTGGATCCAGTTGTTGATCTCTGGTCTTGGTGAGTTGTTTCCTTAGGGACTTTGGGACTATTTTTGCCTTTTTAGTACTTGGGTTAAAGTACTTTGGAATTTCATGCCTCTTTGTATTCTGGTACATCACTCCTAGTGGAGTTTCTTCTGTTATGCATACTATTTGTTTTACTCTTGATTCCGCATTCTTGTGGCAAAATCGTTCCCACTTGTATGTTGTACGATGCTAGGTGCTATTCTCCAACCCGTGGGGATTGAGAACGCCCTTCGGCTTATGTCAGGGTCGGCTCGGTTATCGGGTTACTAGGGTACCTGGGCTGGTTCGTTAAATGGTCAAGTTCATTTGTTTGTGAATTAGGGATTTATATTTTTAGAAAATGGATGGGACCTCATTTTTTCCCAAAAGTAAAACAATGATGATGAAGGGAGGCACATAGGAGGTGTTTGATATTTTTCTTTTGTGAGATTTGAACTACTAGAGAATAGCTAGTGGATGGATTTGGTATTTCGGAATACCAAGAATTAATGAGATACATTGATGAGGTCAAAGAGAAGTAGTGAATGTTCATATAAAGATGATATAAAAATCAAATCTCTGAATGGGTATTTCCCACCTGGGCTTGAATCTACATTTTCTTGAATAATTTAATCATTTCAGTGCATACAACGGTTCAGGTACAAAAACTAAGATGAAAAACTTGGTTCAGTGAATTGATCTAATTCTTTATCTCGTTTGATGATTTAGAATACAACGTTTTATCCATGTTTAGGTCGAGAGTGTTGTTTTATAGAAGTTGATTTTGTGATAATTAGTTTTCTCATGTGTTCATTTATTTTCATATGGTTATTCTTGATATGCAAGAGCCAAGCTAAATTAAGGAAGATTATTTCATGATGTTTCCAATGTTATTTTTTTTCAATTAATCACATATGAAAGTTTCATAGTTTGTTGAAGGGGAGTGATAAAATGACACTGAAATTGACTAAAGGTATTTAAAATCACCCACCCATTTTACTATCATAGATAAATGGGGGTGTCTTTAGTCAATGATGGAACAACCCAAAATTTTATAAATAAAATTATCTTTGTGATTGAATTAAATGCCCTACTATGTATTATGGTTATAGAAAACACATGCACTTATTTGGTTTTATTATATCCCAATATATTTTAAATACCATTAAGCATCATAAATTTTGATAATATATTTTTGGAATAGTGATCATATGATTAGTTTAAATATAGGGTTTTAAAAAATCCAATTGATATAGAAAAAGTAAGTGATGACCTCAACCAGTAGGATTGTGCCCTGTGAATCCCATTTATCAAATATTTCATGGAAGATAACATCTTTGGTATTTTCACTTGTCCAATCCTAAGACGATATTGAACAACTAAAGCATGAGAAAAACTATTTATGATATATGTTCAAGCTCATCGAGATCACCACTGAAACCATGTATGTCAAACCACCCATTGAAAACCTCACCATCACGTACCTTACCCTTAAGATGTTTTATGGTGTAATAAAGGGTTATGTGTCAATACCATAATAATATAAATATTTATATTGTATTTTCATATAATAATTGTTATATTTACCTCTTTTTTGTTATTTTTCAAATGATTTTGATTTTAATATGATGAAACATGAATTGTATTTTTTGATAATATGCAATTTAAATTAATACATTCCTTTTAATTAATTAACAAATTTTAAAAATAAAGTATAAATTAATAAAATATTATTATCAAATAATATTTATTAAGTATAGTTGATAATATATTTTTATGAAGTCAAAAAAAATTATAAGGGTTCAAGAACTGTTATTGTCAAAAAAAAGAAGCATTTCTCAAAAAAATAGACTCTTATTTAAAAAGTGAAAATTCAAATATTAATAATATTATTTTGATAAAATAAATATTTTTTTTTCTAATAATCACATTGAAATTATCCAATGGTTAATTTTTCATAATTTTCTAATGGAGTCAAATTTTCATATAAAAACTAAGTACGATATAAATATACGGTGTGTATTATGAAATCATAATGTACCAAAAGTGATTTGATAAATTATATAAAATGTTTCCATGACCAAATATATGTTTTACCTTTAAAATAATGTTATTTTTAGGTTATTTGAATAATTTTATAAAGCCTTTATGAATCCTCCAAAACCTATATTATATTTTAAGGTTTTAAAATTATTTCTTTAATAACATGACTCACTTCCACATAACCAAGGGTAATATTTTAATAATTTTATCCTTTGGACTTATAAATAAAGTAAACCACAACTATTTTGTAGAAACCATGGGAAAATATAATGTGAAGGTTTGTGGTTTTTATTACTTTAATATATAGAATCTAAAACCAAACTTCAAAAAATAATAAAGAACTCCCCTCTTTTTTCCTATATAAACCCACCCATGATACCCTCACCATTAACTCAAAAAACTTGGACAATATACTTACAATACCCTACCTATATAAATTCCTCCCAAGGTTCCCCCAATCTCTTAGTAATCTCCTCTAAATCTTTGGGAATCACCCTCTCAAGGTAAGGGATCATTTCCTTCTCATCTTTATTCTGGAAGCTACTTCATTTTATGCCTTTTATTTCCAATTCCTAATGTTGGGATATGTTTTATCACATAAATATTACGTTCAATTTGATTTATAAATGATTATATACCCCTATATATCTCATTAAACCATTTTATGAATCTTAAAGTATTGTCGTTGTGCTGTCAAAATTTCACTATGATATTTCCAAGTCAAACCTTTATATTGTGATTTACTATTACTATTTACACTCAAGGGTAATCACCTAGACATGACTATACTTATTTTATTTGGTAATTCTATGAATTTATTCTACAATCCTTGATCATGGAATCAAATGTGATGAAATGTGATCCAATATTGAATGATCTATATGGAACACTTATGCATGTACATGACAAAAAAGCGACAGGTGCACCCGGAATTATATAGTGATCTAATGAATTGGGAAAATTTTTAGTCTCATGAGATGTCATTTATGGGATTATGGAGTGAAACTAATCCATTATGGTACTTTTTACACCATGTAATGATTTCTTTGTGGTTATCCTTGACCAATTTTTATGATTTCATGTTTAAAGATGTTGCTACTTTCCCATGTTGTCTTCATGTTATCATGTTATGCCATGACTCTTTGTTCATTTTAATAATTCTCACCCCTTTTATGTCCTATTGAAATTCCAATTGTCTAACACATAATAATTTCTTCATGTTATGCTTTTTTTATTCCCTTACTAGGCTTTATAGATTATCCATTTCTTATGTTTGCCCCTTGGTTATCCCATGTAGTTTTAAGAATGAAGGAAAATTATGAGCATGTTAAGGAAGTTTTCAATAAGGTTGATATATCACCTGTATTGAGTTTTTATTTAATGTACCTAATTACCCAAAGAAACTATACTTATCGATATTTTGGGATGTATTGAGTGTATTTCTATTTAATAAATCATGATTTAATGTGTAATAATGACAAGGGTTGTCATAGTTGGTATCAAAGGAAAGTTTAGATATTTTTGGGATTAAGATTAGAAAATTCTAGTGAAATCATTAGGTATAAGACTAAATATAATAAGAAAACCCTAAATATAGGTAAATTATAGAGTAATTGTTTTCTAAGAAAATACATTCATGTTTGAATACTAAAAGTGGATGTGGCACTGGCACAGATATACCTAGGGGTAACACCCAAAAACACTGCATTAGGCTTGAATCGATCAAGAACCGGTACACAACAATGGTAATTTATGCACACCTAGTTTGAAACTCCCATGTGATATGATTTTCTAAATTCAAAATCTCATTATGAACCATTATTAATAGAACAAATTCTCATAAGAGTCTGTGTTAGAAAATAGCTCATGGATAACAAAGATTGAAGCCTAAAAATCATTAGTTAAGGAAATACATGTAATTTAAAAATTATCCCTTAAATGTTATTGTATTATTGTCTATGTGTTTAATAGTTTAAAACTAACCATCCCTAATTTTCCCTTTATTCTAGCTAATAAGTAGAAATTTGAGGAACCTGGTAAATAACCAATGTGAAGGGCAATGTGATGATTTCCCAAATGAGATGCTCAACACAATGGGAGTAATAATCATGAAATTTGTGAATATAATCTCTCATTTTATTCAGGTTCTTAATATAAACCTAAATAAGGAGGATCATCCAAATCCCCCTAAAAAATATAAAGCTATAATTGAGACATTTATGCGACAAAGGCCTCTAACATTCAATAGATCATCTGATCCCTCAATCATGGAACAATGGATTAACTCCATTGAAAAGATATTATCCATCATTTAATGTTTTGAGTAAGATAAATTTATGCTCGTTTTTTATCATATTGAGGAAGAAGTTTCTTAATGGTGGACATTAGCCATTAATATGAGGCTTGAGGAAAATATCAAAGTAATGGGGTAAAAATAATTATAGAAAATGTTTTATGAAAAATATTTACATCTCACTCTAGAACTCAAAATGGAAATGAATTTCCTTTCCCTTAAGAAAAAATATGATGAATACATCAGATCGTATGAGGATAACCTCAGAAGACTTTCATGATACACCACTATCTTTACCATTACCCCAATATTAAAAGTTTACTACTTATTTTGTGGGATAAAATTGAGTTTACAAAAATCCCTAGAGATTTATGATTCTAATAGATATGAGGAAATTTTATGATGTTCCCTTAAATTTGAAATAGAGATCAGCAAATCCAAAGGTTCTCATGTGGATAAGAATTATAAAGTGGAGTTTAATTCTTGGAGTACGATGGAGAAATATAACGATGGTTTACACCATTGGTAATATCTAGTAGGATATTATGAAAATAGGACCACCTAGTAGGAAATCCATATTTATATGTTTCATTGGATGTTCCTATCTTCAGACATTTGTATCAGTCCTTATACTTTAAGATTTTTATTAATGAATATTATGAGTCACATAATGTATTGATGAAAACCATGATGACAGATGTTCATGGTGAGGTAGGATATATTAGGTGTCTCATGAGTAATATTGAATTAATAAATAATGAGATAAAGTATTTTTAACTTCTTTGTATTAATAAAAGTTGATATCATAGGACCTTTGATGGAAATGATATATTCTAAATAAATCTATGGCCATGGTATTCGATAGGCATGTTCATTTTCCATGAAATCCAAGAATGATTAATCGAGCCATTTGGTTGTTGACACTGGTATGCAACCTTCTTGATTAGAGATATCATTGTCAAGGGATTATATGACATAGTAAGCATTTGTATGAGGTAACATGTCATTGTGGCATTAAATTATTTCTCTATGGGTGCATTGGTGTGTTGCTAGATGTTTACCTTTAACTTTAGGCTAGTTCACCTAATGCCACTAAGAACGAGTCTTAGAGGGTCACACACTAAGTGTATATAAAATCTCAGTTAAATAATATATTATTATTTATTATTTCATAAGTTGAATAAATATTATTTCTACACATGGTTCAATAATTATTCATGTATGCTTGATCACATATAAATATATATTTATTATTCAATAAATATAATATTTATTTACTTGTTGATGAATAATGTAGTGATATTAATTTAATAAATAAATAGAAATTATTCAAGGTATGATAAATATTATGGAGTAATGAAGGACTGAGATTTTAGGTCCTATAAGAAAATAATAAATATTGAACATTATTTGATTAAATAATATTTAATTTTCATTCATAAGTTAAGAACATGTTGAGAAATAATAATATTATTATTATTATTTGACATGGGGTTTCCTCTAGGATTAAATAAATAGTTAAGGGAACTTTTTAAATTATTTTATTTTAACCCTGGAGATATGTAAACCCAGTTATGTTATTTTATCAATAGAGTAATTCATTTTTTTGGGTTGTGTACAACAGAATTAGTGAATTCTCTCAATCCCTTGAGATATATCTTCTCCATGTTCGCTCCCAATAATGGCGAGAAATATCCCTTCACCAAATCAAGGAGAAACAGTGAACAATTCATTTATTACATACACCACATATTGACCGACTAGGGTAGTGCATGGTCAACCGGACTACATGTCGTATACCCCATGTACATGGTGTGCAGTCCCTTTCAGTCAATTATGGGTTGTGTATTTCAATATATGGCCTACCAGACTGGTGAACATCTAATTAAGAGACCACACAATGTGTATCCCATTGCACATGTTGTGTACTCCAGGTTCCGAGGTATTATTTACAAACTGATTCCTTAGGCATGTACCTTAAATAAATTGTGAGAGATGTACATGTTGTTTATCTCGCCTATACATGTCGTGCATTTATACCAAATTACTCTGATTTAAAATTTATTTATTATATTATGTAAGCCTTGAGACATGTTCTTAAGTGTGGTCATTAAGTTGGTAGGACACTCCATGTGATGGGTTTTAATATATACATATAAATATAAATGTTTAATTTATATTTTCCTAATGTTCAGATATGTATATCATATATGAGTCGTATTACAGTTTTTAATCTACATGCATTGAAGCATAACACATGACTAAAAAATCTTGTTATTTGTGTAATCATTAACTTGATAATACACATCATGAAAGTACATGATAAGTCATATATGTTATATCTCATAATAAAAGGTAAAACTATATACGAGTATAATACTTGTTGGGTAGAATCGGATAGGTATTCACTGTTTTTACTCCAACGTAAATTTATGTACATAGTTAATTTTAAATTAATTTTTTTAATTTGTTTAAAATTATGATAGATGAGAATCTCAAGGAAATTCAGATGAGAATTAAGATAAAAAATAATTAATTAATTATAATAATTAATTGATTCAGGAAATATTTATCTTAAATAAGAATGATTAATAATTTAATTCTAGTTTTATTAATTTCATAATTTGTTACATGCATGTGGCTGATCATGAGCATAGACCAGACCACTGTATGTGATTGGTTTTATTTATTTGATTTTTAAATTAAATTATTGGCATATGTTCTTTCTCCCCTCTTATTATGTAGGGCTTGTTTTACTATGGTTTGTTTTATGTAAACCCTTTTCCCTCACCTGTGTATGAGTAAAATAATATGTAATGGATGCATCTCCTAAGATAGTGGAGGCAGTTCAAGTAAAGAGCCAAGGTGAAACCAATCCAAGGAGATACATAGGTGGATAGGTGGAAAGTTGCAACATGGGCCTTAATTGTTCAAGGTGTTTTTCCCAAAGGTCAATGGTTAGTTTATCAACAGTTAGATAAAATAACTATTGGTAAAAGCTCATGGTCATACCGATTTATTATTTTATTTCTGTCAAGTTACATGGTTATTTCATTATGTATGTTTTTTTCGTGATCGCATAATTAATGAATTAATGAGCATGCAATATAGAACTAAAATAAATTGTCTTATGTGTAAATATTATCTAATACATGGTTAATCACTTAAATAAACCCACTTCATATTAACAAGCATGTCATAAATATGATAATTTTAAATTTGTGCATAAAAAGGATAAAATCCCTCAATTATACATATTAATTCGGCATAGCCTTCCACTACCTCAGTTAAAATTGAACCATAGTTCAAAGTGCTTGACCAGCCAATGTTGTGGTACTTTTAACTATCAGGGAATTCAAACTTGAGTTTTTGGGTTGAATTAGCTTAGTTCACATCAAGGGTTGACTCCTAAAGCTGGAATTGGTGTCACTTAGAGGAAAAGGTTGAGGAAATTCAATTTAAGGATCTCAAGATTGGGGGGTCCACTCAACAGATCAAGGAACTATGAGTTAATGAAATTGAAATTTGGAATGCCTACATAAAACCATTCAAATTGATTTATTGACTAAAAATGAGGTAATTAGAAGGGGAATATAGATCCTTTCCACTAGGATTTCCAAAAAGTAGGATATTCTGAAGCCAATGGTGAGGGTTATTGGGTTTTGACAAAATAGTGGGAGAGTGATAAATATAACATTTATTTATTTGTAAAAATTTTATCAAATAAAGTAATAAAATTATACTCATATTATTTTATAGAAATAGCATTAAAAGTAAACCAAACATATCATTGTGATCAATACTTGAAAAGTACAACCTTCCCACTATCAAAAATTTTCAAGAGTGAAAAAGGATCCTACCTTTCAACCTTCACCATGAAAGAAAATTATATGTGCTGAAAGAACCTTTTCCTAAGGCTCCTGATGATGAGACTAGTGATGAAGAGTTAATACTATATGAGAAAAATTTTAACGATTCTATATATATTCAATTTTTCATGCTATCATCTATTTCCATTGAGATTTTGAAGCAACGTGAGGATACGGATTCCTATATCATGATGTCTCACCTTCAGGATATCTATCAAGAGAAGGTGAGACAAGATAGGAATGAGATCTCAAATTCTTTTTTTTATAACTAATCTTGGATATTTTTTCCAATTGGGGCTCATATAGTCAGGCTTATTAGATAAAATGAATGCCTAGACATATTTGGTATTAAATTTCTAGATGAGTTTCATACATATCTCATACTTTCATCACTTTCCAAGACCTTCTCCAGCTTTATTATTAATTACAATATGAGATATAATGAGAACAATATTTCAGAACGTATTACTTTCATCCGCCAAGTGGATAAGGAAATGGGGCATGATAAACCCACAGTTCTTATGGTGAATAATAAAAGGAAGAACAAGTGTCCTAAGAATTATAAAAATTATAAAGCTCCTAATCATCATCCTTCCAATAAAAAGAAGATGTAGATGAAGGGTAAGGAAAAAAGAGGATGTATGTTTTTCATGTGGGAATTCAGGCCACTAGAAGAGGAACTACACCCAGAAGCAATGGGAATATAAAGGTGAATTTATTATTGAGTGTAATCTTTCGATATCTACACATTGGTTATTAGATACATCTTGTGGGGATCACATATATATCCAAAAGAATGATCCAAGTATATTTCAAAATATTTCTACAGGAGAGGTGGACCTGAGAGCTTATAATGGAGTGAGGCTAGCTGCCATAACCATTGGTGACTACCACCTTTTATTAACAACAAGAATTATTTTGGTTTTAAAATATTTTTATTATGTACCTACAGTTACCAAGAACACAATTTTTGTATGATTTCTAGATACATATGGGTTTATTTTTAATTTTTGGAAATAAAATTTGTTTCTTTCATAAATACAAAGAATGTTATGGTATGGTGCATTTAAATAATGGTATTTATGTATTAAATTATGAAAGCCAAGTATTGGAAATTGATAACGAATCATGTTAACATGAATCATATAACACAAAGCTTTGGAATTACTATCTTGGTCAGGTAAACAAGAAGAATTTGATAAATCCCAATTAATATGGTTTTTTAAACTCATCTGAGCTAAAACAAATTTAAATATGTCATGCTTGTTTGTGAGGGAAAATGACCAAACCACTATTTGGTGGAAAGCGTTAAAGGGACACAGAGATTCTAATATTGATATAAACTAATGTGTGTGGACCATTTCTAATAGAAGCTATAGGTGGATATTCTTACTTCAAAACTTTTACTGATATCATGATTAGATATTATTATGTCTACTTGATGAAGTGTAAGTTCGAGTCCTTTGAGAAATTCAAGGAATTAAATAATGAATTATAGAATCAGCTTGGTAATAAGATAGAGAAGATTCAATCATATTGAGGTAGTGAATATCTTAACCAAGACTTCATCAACTTTTTAAAGGATTTTGGGATTCTGTCTCAACTCAATCCACCTTATACACCAGAGTGGAATAGTGTTAGTGAAAGGAGGGGTCATACCTTAGTATACATGGTAAAGTCGATGATGAGTCATGAAAGTATTTCATTATCCTTTTGGGGATATACATTACAAACTATGGAATACACATTATACTGAGTTCCAACTAAAGGGGAAAACGGAATTACCTTCAATTTATAGAGTGGAAAGAAACTCGTTTTGTCATATAAACATGTATGGGGTTGTGAGGAATTTGTTAAGCCTTTATCAGGAAAAAAACTAGCACCCTAGATAAAAAAGTGTATCTTTATAGGATATCCTAAGGAAATAAAGGGATACTACCTAAACAACCCCTCAGACAATAAAGTGATTGTTTTTAGACTAGAAATCTTTCTTGAGAGGGAGAATATCCTCAAAAAGGATAGTGGGACCAAGATTAACTTCGATGAAGTTGATGCTCAAGACACACAAGAGTTGGAAAAGGAATATATTCCACATGTCCCCATGGAATAAGTACATCCTATAACACAAGTATTGTGTAGGAGTGTATTAAAGGTAAGAGACCCAGAGAGATATGGTTTTCTAGTCACCAAATATGGTGACTCATTATTGGTTAAAAATGATGAACCACTCTCTTGCAAGGAGATAATATAGATATCATAGGCTACATGATGGAAAGAATCAATGAGTTCTATAATGGATTCCATGTATCAGAACCAATTTCAGATTCTGGTCGATGCTTGAATGGATATAAAGCTCATTGGGTGAAAATGGGTATTCAAGAGAATACTAGACATGGAAGGTGAAGTAAATTCTTATAAAGTGAGGCTAGTGGCTAAAGGGTTTAAACAACGTTAAAGAATTGACTATGATGAAACCATTTCACAAGTATCTTTATTTAAATCCATCCAAATTCTACTTTCCATTATAGCTTACCATGACTATGATATTTTTAATATAGATGTTAAAATTGCATTCCTGAATGGGAACCTTTAGGAAGATGTCTATATGACACAACCAGAAGTTTTTTTGACTCCAGGTGATGTCAAAAGGGTTTGCAAGTTTCATATACCAATTTATGGATTAAATAATGAATCTAGGTCATGGAACAATCAATTTAATGAATTGATAAAATAATTTGGTTTCATTACGAATGAATGTGAGTTGTGTTTTTAAAAGAGGTTTAGTAGAAATGCATTCGTTATTCTAGTAGTATATGTTGATGACATATTACCTATTGGAAATTTCATACCAATCTTATAGTCTATTGAGGACTCTTTAAAAAAATGATTCTCTATGAAGGACTTAGGTGAAGTAGCCTAAATTATAGGGATCAGGATCGTTTTTAATAGATCCAAGAGGCTAATTAGACTAAGTCAAATCACATATATTAACTAGATACTAAATATATTTAGTATAGAACAATCTAAAATAAGATTAGTTCCATTTCCACATAGTTTATATCTTTCTAAGAAAATGTTTCCTTAAACACAATAGTAGAAAGAGAGAATGAGTAAGATCACATAAACTTTAGTGATAAGATCAATCATGTATTCCATATTATGTACAAGACTTGATGTTACCTATGTAATGAGAATAGTAGGAAGATATCAAGCAGATCTTGAAGAATAACATTGGACTATTGTTAAGGTTATCCTTAAGTATCTGAGAAGAACTAAGGATATGTTCCTGGTGTATGGATGATACGAGGAGATGGTTGTTAGGGGTTATACTAATGTCGGTTTTTAATCAAATTATAATGATCTAAAGTTTCATTTAGGATATGTTTTTTTTTCTCAATGGAGGAGTTGTGAGTAGTAAGAGCACAAAGCAGTCAGTTGTTGCTGATTCTATGGTGGAGTTTGAGTATATAGTAGATTTTTATGTATCCAAGGAATACATTTATATTCAAAACTTTGTACAGGATCTTGATATGATACCAATCAGTAAATAACATATCACATGTTATTGTGATAATACTACAGTAGTGGCTCTCACAAAAGATCCAAGTTCACACCAACAAAAAAATAATATAATCCATAAGTATCACTTCTTGAAGTATTTATATCGAACGGGTGAAGTTTTAGTAATCAGAGTACCCACAGAGGAGAATGTGGTGGACCCCTTGACTAAAGGCGTATCTCAGTAGAAGCAGGAGTATCATGTGAGAGCTAGTGGACTGAAGGATGTTAGCAATTGGTTGTAGTGAAAGTGGGAGTATATTGGAGTTGGTTCCCTAGAATCAACTTCTGTGTACTTTATGATAACTTGGATTCATTATTTTTAATATTAATAAACTACTTATCACATCGTGATTATTATTATGCATGACATACTATGTGATAATGTCCTAAGAGTAGTTTTCACACTAAAAGGTCATAGTAGATCCTCGCTATGATGAGAAACTGGAAGTGTTGCAACATTATTTTTTAATATATGTTATATATCCAGATGGTATCATTTAAAGGACACAATTGATATAGGCTATCGGGGGTGGAGACTCATAGGACTTTGAGGTACCTTCACATGGTGTATTCCCTTGATAATATCTAGTAAGATATTATGATAATGAGACCTGCCAATTGGAAATCCACATTTATATATGTCATTGGATGTTCCTATCTATGGAAATGTGTATTGGTCTTTAAACATTAATATTATTATTAATGAATATTATGGGTCGCTCACTTAGATGTATTGGAAAAAACTGTGATGATAGATATTCATAGAGAGGTAGGATATGTTAGGTGTGTCATGAGTAATATTGCATTAATGAATAATGTGAGAAAAAATTTGTCCCTTATTTTTATTAATGAAAGTTTATATCTTAGGACTTTTGATGTAAATGATATAGCCTAAATAAATCCATATACATGGTGTTCAATAGGCAAGTTCATTTTTTGGAAATCAAAGAAAGAGACATCGAGCACTTTGGTTGATAGCTCCATCATGCAACCTGTTTGATTAGAGATATTGCGATAAAGGTATTATATTACATAGTAACATCCATATGAGGTAACATGTCATTGTAGAATTAACTTCTTTCTTTTTGGGTTTCTTGGTGTGTTTCTAGATATTAATGTTGGACTTTTGGCATATTCTCTTAATACCACTGAGAAAGTATCCTAGAGGGTCACACACTAAGTGTATCAAGAATCTCGGTTAAATAATATATTATTATTCATTATATAACAAGTTTAATAAATATTATTCCTACCCATGGTTTAATAATTATTCATGTATGCTTAATCACATATAAATATTTAATTTTTATTCAGTAAATATAATATTTATTTATTTACTAGAAAATAATGTATTGATATTTATTTAATAAATAAATAGACATTATTCAACATCTAATAAATATTATAAAGGAATGACATATTCTGATTTTAGGTCTGGTGAGAAAATAATAAATATTGAATATTATTTGATTAAATAATATTTAATTTTAATTCACAATTTAAGTTCAAGTCGAGAAATAATATTATTATTATTATTTGACAAGGTGTTTTTTCTAGGATTAAATAAACAAATAATGGCACTGGTGTAATTATTTTATTTTTACTCTAGAAATATATAAACCCAGTTATGTTATTTTCTTAATAGAACAATTCGTTTGGTTTGGTTTATGCACAACGGAATTAGATAATTCTCTCAATCACTTGATATATCTCTTCTCTAAGATCTCTCCCAAGAATGGGCATTAGTCTTCCTCCACCAGATCAAGGAGAACACTTTGGAATCAATTCACATAGCGATCAAAGGAACAAGACGCAAGCGCAAGGATCTGTTGTGCTAGCACCCGTAGATTATTTTGGTAATGTTTGGAGATTAGTGGAACACATATAGATCATGTCTAGAGGTAATTTTCACTTGATTCCTATAATGTAATGATGGTATTCTGTACATATATTACCAGATCCATTAATAAACAAATAACTCCAACAAGGTAACTTTTATTTAATTAATTAATTATAAATAATATTTGATGATCCTATCACTAGTTCTGGAATGATTCATGTTGTATGTCTTCTTTGATTCAATTACATTGAAAACAGTGTTTATTGCCAGGTAGATCTCGGATAGATCATTGAATGTGACAAAAGGAAATGTTGGGCATTGCCCATCCAATGCTTCCATTGCACCCGAAACATACACCAAAAAGCTCCAAGTAAACAAGAGAGATCTTATGCCATTAAAACCACTAAGGTGGATCCCGATAATGAAGTGGTGATAAGTACGCTAGTTATTTATTCAAGGACAGTGAACATACTTTTTTATTCTAGTTATATAAATTCATTTATATAACATATGTCTAGTAAAACTATTCAAACACCACCAAATAACATAGAAGTAGAGCTATCAGATAAAATGGAAAATGGGGAAATTATTTCATCCCAAATATATAACTCCTCACCTATTAAAATTGGTGGGATGAGATTCCTATAGAACATTATGATACCCCCTTTAGTATAATTTGATGTAATTATAGGTATGGATTTCCTTTCCTTACATAGATCCATAGTAAATTTCCATGATAAGGAGATCATTCTCCATGTTGCAAATCATCCTCCAATTTTATATAAGTTAAAGTAGGATAATGAATCTTATTTAGCACCAAAATCACAAGCATGGATATAATTTCCCTATGAGTAAGTGTATTTGGGTCAAATGATTGAGTTTAAGGAAAAGATCATCCTTGAATACATTACCATTTTAAGGGAATACACTGAAGTGTTTCCTAAATAATTGTCTAGTCTTCCTCTAAGCCAAGAGGTTGAATTTTCAATCAAGAATATACATAAGTATTTTTTAATGTATAATACTCCATATAGAATGGTTATTGTGTAACTTGAGGGTTTTAATAAACAACCACAGGAGAATCTAGATAATGGGTTTATAGGCCTAAGTGCTCCACAATGGGGTGCACCAATCCTCCTCATCAATAATAAGGGCCGGTTAATGAGGAATTGCATTGATTATCATGATCTCAACAAGTTCACAATAAAGAACAAGTATCCTCTTCAATGGGTTGATGACTTGTTTGATCAGCTACATGGATCCCAATACTTCTCTAATGTGGATATTCGGTTGGAATATTATCAAATAAAGGTGAAGGAGGACATCACCAAGACTTATTTATGTACAAGGTACAAGAACTATGAGTTCATAGTAATCCATTCAAACTCACTAATACTCCAGCAATCGCCATGTTCTTTATGAATAGATTCTTTAGATATTACCTCAACAAATTTATGGTAGTATTTATAGATGATATTATAATATAATCCAAATTCCATCAGGAGAATCGGGTGCATCTGAGCACTATGCTAAAGATCTTGTGAAAAGAGAATCTTTATGCAAAGTACAAAAAATGTAATTTCTTGATGAAGGAAGTATCATTCTTGGGGAGCATCATCGAAATTAATGCAGAAATTGTTGGCCCATCAAAGATAGAAGTAATTAAATGATGTTGAAGACCAACCACTATAATAGAAATCCCTAGTTTCTAAGGACTAGATGGGTATTATTGACATTTTTTTAGAAATTATTCACAATTATCAAACTCTTTATCCAAGATAACTTGGAAGGGAGTCAAGTTTTTTTGGAATAATGAATGTGAAGAGAGATTTGAGGGGTTGAAAAATATAATTACCACTAAACTTTTACTTACACTATATACAAGTGGGGAAATTTTCATGGTTTACAGTAATGTTTTGAAGAAGGGATTGAGCTATGTACAAATGAAAATTGAAAAATGTATAGCCTAGTAATCATGTAAATTTAAATTTTATTAACAGAACCACCCAACATATGATATGGAGTTGGCTGTATTAATCTTCATGATAAAAATTTGGAGGCATTATATCTTTGGGGAGAATTGTGAAATATATAAGGATCATAAGCACCATGAGTATATATTCTCATATAAAGAGATAAATATGTTCCAGTGAAGATGGTTATAATTAATTAAGGTCAATGATTACTCAATCAACTACCTTCCAAGGAAAGCAGATAAAGTGGAAGATGCTCTAAGTAGAAAGGATCTAGAAATTTTATCATTTATGAGAATTGATATGTATCTGATCTTCTTAGAATTAAAAAAGAAGGAAATGGGAATCATAAAGGAAGTAACATCATTAATCCTTTCCTAAATGATTGATTAACCATACCTTTTGGATAACATAAAAGATGTTCATAGAGATTATGTAGAAATTTAAAAAGAAGTTGGAAGCTATAAGAAAAGGTAAATCCTTATAGTTCAAAATTAATTAAGGTGGAGTAGTAATATTTTGTTCATGAATATATGTACCATCAAATCCTAAGTTAAATAAGGACATATTGTATGATTCACATAGAAAGACCTCCTTCATCCATCCAAGGAACATGAAGATGTATCAAGATCTCTAAAATCACTATTAGTAGGAAAATATGAAAAAGTAAATCATAGAATATACATCAAGGTGTATTTTATATAATTAAGTGAATATTTAAAGGAAAAATACAAGGGTGTTATGCAACAATTACCCATACCTACATGGAAATGGAAAAACATATCCACTGACTTTGTCACTGGTCTTTTAAATATATCAAGAGAAAATAATGTTATAAGGGTTGTGGTAGATCATCTTAAAAAGACTGGTCACTTCATTATAATTAGATTGTACTTCTCAATCAATAAACATACAAGGAAATGCATTAGAGAAGTGGTAAGGATACATGGACCATCACTATTGGTTGTATCTAATCGAGATCAAATATTTAACACCAAGTACTAGAAGAGTCTCCAACATGCGTTAAATACTGATTTGAAATTCATCGACCCACAAACTAATAGACAATATGATAATATTATCTATACACTCAAGGACATGTTGAGAACATACTAAATGGACTTAAAATGAGTATGGGATCAATATATTCCTTTGGTTGAGTTCGTATACAATAATAGTTTCCACTCAATAATCCAAATGGCTCCATATGAAACCCTTTATTAGAAGAGCGGAAGAACACCTACATGCTAGGATGAAGTTCTTGAATGAAACTACTGGGTCCTGAAATGGTTGAGGATATAATGGAAAATTTCAAGATGATTTAGAATCACATTACGGCTACTCATAGTCGATAGAAGAGTTATGCTGAAAATCTTGGATGATACCTATAGTTTGAGGTGGGATATAAGGTATTCCTCCATAGATATCCATAGAATAAAGTATTGATATTTGGGAATAATGGAAATCTTAGTCTAAGATACATCAGTCCCTTTGCGATCCTTGATCTCATTAGAGCGGGGTCCTATCGACTAGCACTCAAAACTAACCTATCTCAAGTACATGATCTGTTCTAAGTAACCCTCTTGAGGAAGTACATAACATAACACTTACATGTGATGAATCTAGAGGTGGTACCATTAGAAAATGATCTTTTATATGAATTTCGTTTGGTAAAGATCTTAGATCATAGAGACAATGTTATACAAAATAATACAATTCACCTGGTCAAAGTTATATACAGAAACCAAAAGTTTGAATAAGTGATGTGGGAACTATAGGAGGTGATGGGACAGAATTACCCTCATCTATTTTAGTGTGTTAAATGAAAAAATTTGATGGAGAAATTTTTTAAGCGGGGAGATTCTAACGACCTAAAATTTTATAAATAAAATTAACTTTAGATTTAATTAAATGACTTATTGTGTATTATGGTTATACAAAAAACATACACTTATTTGGTTTTATTATATCCAATTAGATTTAAAATATCATTAAGTATCATAAATTTTGATAATATAGATATTGAACAGTGATTATATAATTAGTATAAATATAGGGTTTTGATAAATCCAATTGACATAGGCAAAGGATGTGATGGCCACAACCAGTAGGATCACACACTATAAAGCCCATTTATAAGAGCTTTGAATGGAGATAGTATCATTGGCATTAACCCTTGACTAATACCAAGTTGAGATATAACAACTAAATCATGATCAAAACTATTTATGGGAGAATTTAAATCCCATCGATATCATATCCCAAACCATGTACGTCGAAATACCTAATGAAAACCTCACCATCGCACACCTTACCCTTAGGGAATTTTATAGTGTAATAAAGGTATTTGTATCAAGACAAAAATTATAAGAATATTTATATTTTATTTTCAATATAATAATGGTTATACTTAATTCTTATTTTTTTTCTTTATAAATGATTTTTATTTTGGTATGATAAAACACAAATTGTATTTTTGGGTAATATGAAATTTCAATTAAGACATTACTTTTGATGAATTAATTATTTTTTAAAATAAATTATATTACAATAAATTATTTTTATTAAATAATATTTATTATTTATAGTTGGTAATATAATTTTACAAAGTCAAAAATAATTTTTATAAGGGTTTAAAAACTATTATTATCGAATAAACAAGCATTTCTCAATAATATTGACTATTATTTTAAATGTGAAGATTTAAATTTTATAAAACTATTTTGAAAAAAAAATAATATATTTGGAATCAAAACATAAAAAATATCCAATGTTAAATTTTTCATAATTTTATGAGACAATCGAATTTTCAGATAAAAATTGAGTTTGGTATAAACCCTTTGTGAATCCTCCAAAACCTATATTATATTTTTAAGGTTTGAAAATCATTTCTTTAAGAACATGAATTACTTACACATCACCAAGGGTGATATTTTAATGAGTTAATCCCTTGGAATTATAAAATAAAATAAACCACTCCTATTTGGCAGAAACCATGGGAAACCCATTAAAAGGTTTGTGGTTTTTATTACATTATTTTATAGAGCCCAAAACATTAGTTTGAGAAAAATAAATAAATACCCTATCATTTCCTATATAAACCCATAAAATATCCCATTTATATTCACTCAAAAATCTTTAATAAAGTCCTTAATTTACACTCCTCTCTCTAGAGTCCATCCAGGGTTCCCCCTATCTCTAAAGAAGATCCTCCAAAGCTTTTAGAACCACCCTCTCAAGGTAAGGGATCCCTTCCTTATTTTCCTTATTCAAGCATCTTATTTATTTTATTCCTTTTATTTCCAAATTATAATATTTTGATATGTTTTTACACATACTTATTACTTCCCATTTTATGTAAAAATTATAAGATTTCCCTTTATCTCTCATTAAACCATTTTATAAATCTTTTAAGTACTTCTATTATGCTGCTGAAATTTCACTGTGATTTTTCCATGCCAAACCATTGTGTTATCAATACCATTTCTATTTCCACTCAATTTTATTCTCTGAGAAATAGCTATACTTATTTAATACATTACTTACATGTATATATTCCATTCACTTTGACCATGAAATTTAGTTTAAGGAAGTATGATCCAATGTTGAATGATCTATGTGGAACACTTATACATGTACATGATATGAAAACGATGTGTGTGCCAAGAATTATATAGTGATTTAATGAATTTGGTAATATTTTAGTCTCATGAGACATAATTTATAGGATTAGGGAGGGAACCTAATCCATTATGGGACTTTTTACACCATTTTATGATGTCTTAGAAGTTAGCCTTGACCTATTCTTATGATGTAATGTTTAAAGTTGTTGCCACTTTCCCATGTTTCCTTTATGTTATTGTGTTATATCATGTCTCAATGTTCATGCTTATAATTATCACCCATTTTATGTCTCATTTAAATACTTATTGTCTAACTTGTAAAAAATTATTCATGTTATTAATTTTTTATACCCTTATTGAGTGTTATAGCTCACATATTTATTATGTATATCCCCAGGTTATTATGTGAAGTTTTAAGAATGATGGAAAATTATGAGCATGTTAAGGATGTTTTCAATAATACTGATTCACCCCCTATTTTAATCTATTATGTAATGTACCTAATTACCCAAATTCGTTAAAAAAATTAATATTCTAGTATTTATTAAGTGTATTCCCATGTAATAAATATTGATTTAATGTGTAATAAAGAAAAGGGTTGTTATAAGTGATCCAAGGGAAACATTTAAGGAGTAAAATATAATTTTTAAGGAATATATTGACACACAATATTCCGGATGAGAGTGGAGGAAAACCAGAGGATGGGCAGTGACGAAGAACTAGTAGGAACTTAAGATGGAGAGGAAATCTACTCTGATAGAGAACATTTCTATTTTTATTTTCTTGATTATTATTTTATTCATTCCAAGTAATTAATTTCTAAAATTAAGTTGTTGTTTTTTATCTAATTATGTATAACTGAATATTTTTAGTGGTTTTGGTATAGAATGATAAGAATATTTTCTACTATAATTAATTCTTGGTTTATTTATTCTAGGGATATGTTTATCCTTCTCTTATTCAATACCATTTTCTTCCTTCTATAGTGATGAATCAATGAATAAATTTAGAGTGTAAATTCTTTAGTGGTTGAAAATCACTTTGCGCTTCTCTTTTAATAAATAGATAAGAGATAGTTTTTTTATGGTCCCAATATGTCATTTTAATCTAGTATGATTCATCATTTAAATTATTCTTGAGTATATTTTCTACCATATTTCATGTACTAACAGGTAAAAATTAGGAAATTCCTTTTCCTTATTAACTTCAAATAAATTAATTCATTTGTAAAAGTTTATTTTTCTTTCTTCTCCAAGAAGAGTTTCATTTCTTCTTGAGTGATGGAAAGACGCGTCATTCCTTGGGAAATTCACTGGACAACTCATCCTTAGAACAACCTTTTCTATCTTTGGGTTTAATGCTAGCATAAGTAGTGATATTTTTAACCAATAAAACTATTCAGTTTTCCCTAAATTCAACTTTGTATGACCTTGATTCTTGTCAATTTATCTTCACATTTTTCTCTACTATGTCACATCACCATTTTCCAACATCATCACATCTATTTTTTTTGTTTTTTTTTTGTTTTTTTTTTTGGTTACATGATTATTCTCTTATCCTTCCCCATGGAAATCTATTATCTTAATTATTTATTAACTAGTAGTCTTTGAGTTTTAAATAATTAATTTTTCCCAAAGTTCAATGACATTCATGATCTCCCATCATTAAACATAAATTTAAAACAATTAATTAAGTTAATTTAATTTAAGAAAAAATCACATATGTATATATGATGTACTAGGTAACTAACCACTAGGTACCTAGAACTTCACAAGGTACCATCCTAAGGATCACCAATGACCCATGATTCTCTAGGGATTCTAACTCAAATCTTTCACCCACAAGGTACCTAGTACGAACCTACTAGGTACCTGATGTCATGTTTTTTCAAGAAAAGTATCCCAAAACTAGGGCCAAATTCCCAAAACTGACTATAGGACCTATTTTGAAACCTTAAACACTTTAATAAATATCAAATGTGTGTTTTCTAACAAATATTGGACAAAAATCACCTATGAAAACACCTTGATACATTACATATTTTTCCTTCAGTGAAAGGGTATTCTTTTATTTATGTCATCCATATGTATACTTCATGCTGAATTTTTAGTAGATTTTTATCTGTTTTATTTAATAACTAAAGAGGTTAAATCACTTCAAAACATTTTTTATTACAGCTCAATGTTTACACCAACCTTTAGAGATCAATAAGTGTGATATATTTCTTGTATAATTCCATTATAAATATTTTTCAAGTAATTAATTTTGTTCCTTATATAAATTATTTTTCCAAGTCAATTATATGAATCATTATTATTTTTCTTATAATCATCAAGATTTTTTAAAAACAATATCCACTAATCAGCTACTCATGAAAGGGGTTTCTATAATATATAAAACTTTTCTTATTACTTAGAATCTTTTCTTAAGTTCCAATATCAGTATAAAGAATTGATTACATTTTTTATTTTATTTTTGAGATTTGATCATGAATTCAATGTGGATTATGGTGCCATTTTTATCTACAAAAAAAGTTTTTATAATATGATGATCATGTTTTTCTTATCATTTAACAATGAATTTTATTAAATATAGTCTCACTAAAATGAATATGCTTTTTAATTTTTCCAACATATAAATTAGTGGGAAAATCCATATCTCACTTTTCTTTGGGTTTTTTTAGAATTTCTCCCACCACATAGATATTTAAGTATAACATCGTGTTAATTATATAATATTTGAATCTTTTATGGTTGAGTTAAAAAATTAATTTCCCAGATTTATCATATAGAATATCCCAACGTTATTCCTCTATAATCCCAACCTTTAGGTTTCCTAGTCATGTGCGACTCAACTCTCACATTAGATATAGTCACCTAACCTTATTAGGTTCACACATATTTTGTTTTCATAACACAAGATAATCCATGGGAACCCAACTTTGGAATGATTTACCCATTTACATGATTAAGGTATTGAAAACTTGTTTAATTTAAAATAAATATAATACTTATTATTTAAAATGGGTTTTAAAAATTCAATATCTTATCTCATGTATTCCATTTATGTATGAATGATTCTAAGGTTTTAGTTTTATATCTTATACACTCAACCAAATTAATATGTTCAAAATATATTGATGTACAACACTTTATACCATTCTTGATTTGTGTTACTTACCTAAAAATAAAATCATATTATATTCACATATATATGAATATATACCATACATAAGTTATATGAAACCCTTCCATGTAATGTTTTAGAATCATATGAAACCAACATCCTCATAATAGAATGTATGGTGTGTCGGGTAGAAAACCCCAAACTTAAACCCATAAGATAGTGAGAAGTTTGACCTAAAGTCCCACTATCCATAGATCAACACTCAAGAGATACCATAATTCAAATAAAATCCTAACACTTAGTTTTAATAAATGATAACTAAATTTTAATTTAAATTTTATCACCCACAAACAAATCATATTCATAGTTCAATATTAATAAATCTTATGTCATACCAAGCATGTGACTCCTTATATGCATGGTATAAAATTTATAAAAATAAATATAACACTTTAAACTAAATCATATATCCAATAATTATATAAACATTTTATATTCGTGAATAAAATAAATCATTAAATGAAATAAATAGATCATATTTTTAGATATTTTGATACTAGATAAATATTTTTGAACATTTTATAAATAAATAAATTATAAATAATTTATAATCAAATAATATTTATGGAAAGTCGATAAAAATTTAAACATGAACATTAAAAATTTATTCCAATATGAAATCTTGGAAATTATCATTTTATATATAATTCAATGTGAACCCCTTCAAATTTCAAAAATTTGATATTTCAGAAAATATAAACCTTTTATATTCTATATCAATATTCATATTTTATGTCAACAAGTTACATAAAATAAATATCACATATTTTTAATTTTATTTAATATTTTATCAAATCCACAAAAACTGATTTTTAAATGGTTTAAATAAATTTAAAAATATGGTATTTAATAAGAATATTTAATATTATTATTTATGAATATTTCATAAATCAATATAAACTCTTTTATATTTAGATTTTTTTAATCTTTTTTTAAATTTTATAGAAGAAAAATTTTTGGTCTGTTGGAAAACCTTATAAAAGAATCTCAATTGATCCTGATCAATGGATAGAGAATTCAAAACATAAAATATAATAATAATCATAGATCTCATCCATGAATATTCATGTCGAAATCTTCTCTTGAAATAAGAGTGTCCCCAATATAAAAACATGACACAACCTAAAATAGAAACACAACCCATTATCTTCCGCCCACCACCTAGAAGGAAACTATTGATACAACATCATGGGTGGGATCCTAGTATAAGTGTTACTTGGGTTTTAGGAACCAATATATTGAAATACCATACTCATTCAAGATAAAGGAATCAACAAATGGAGTGGAAACCAAAAACAAATAGAATGTAAAAATGAATAACTAGAAAAAATAACTTTCAATTTCAACCAAGGTGTGTCCAACCCTCAAAACATTTAAAATAGAAAGTGAATACAGTAAAACGTATGAAATAATAGGGGAAGAACAAATTATTTGGATGTGGATAGTGAAACACCGGGAGATCTATCATCTAAAACCCCAACTCCTAGAGGATAAAAACTCTTCCTCTATGAAAAATCCTAATGAATCCGGGCATTTAGGGCTGTAAACACTAACTAGATGAAGGATCCCAAATTGGGGGCATGAAAATTGATAATAAGAATAGTAAATACATGGCATTTATCACAATTTGTGACATAAAAATGAACCAAATTTAGGTCCAATGGACTCTACTATTCTTGGTGGTGATGGGAACAGCTAGATTCAAACTATTAATGAAGACAAAACTAGTTCTACCATTATTTCCCCTATAATGGAGACCGAGAGGACACACCATGAGTGGGAGAAACCATTAAAACTTAAAAAAATAAGAGAAAAAACCTCTTGATTAGTTATTTGGGTTCATCCATAATGTTATTAGGGGGAAATAAGATATGATAAGAGGAAGGGGAAAAGGGAAACTATATCATAAGATAAAGGGGATCACACCACTTGGTTGATTAATTACTTCTACTTGATATTAGGATCCCTAAGATATAGAGGGTGAAACATCAACCTCATATTTGTCTCTTCCACCCAAGGATTATATTTCCTTAAAAGGAAAATACATGGGTGAGTTATAAGACCCCATGATCCTCACAATTCCAAGAAACCAGTTATGAATTCCCAAACAAGAAAAGGCCAATGATGACTATATGTAGTATTGACCCTTGCCTAAATACCTAAATAGTTCCAAAGACCACATGTCACAACCCTTAGAGTGTTCCCCGACCCCTAGGGGATACCAACTATCCCTGTGGGTTTGAGTTTATCATTGGGGAATGATTTTCTTACTTTAATTAATATTATAAGTAATGATTAGGTTATTCTAAGAAACCAACTTAATCCATCCATAAGATGGATGTTCCAAAGACAAATAAATTAAATAATCTACAATAATTGGATAAAAAATAAAAAAAAATGACATATCTGTTTTAATATAATTGGAACATGAAACCAATATAAACATAATCACACTATTAAAATCACGCACAACTAAATAAACTCAACATCACTGACTAGAATGGGTGACGTGTCAATACTGATCCCTATTGAGTTGAAATTCATATTTTTTAATTTTCATTTCCTTAGTTTTAAAATCACAAACACCTTCATAAAACTCTATTTTTCTAAATTTATATATCCCAAGTGTTTTAGAATTTTTTTATAGAAAACATCCTTTTCTACCAAATATAGAAATGGTTTTAATATAAAATGAATATAAACTTTTTATTCATTAATCTCATCAATCAGACTAACTTAGATTTTGGTCCATCAGACTGAATAAGTTATTTTCTATTGGTTTGACTAATCAATTTATCCATTGGATTGACTAAAGTTTTGTCCATAAAACTAATAGTAGTTCAAATCCATCAGAATGACAATAGTTCATTTCATCATATTGAAAAAATATATTATAGTCCATTAGATGATGAAAATTTTACAATCTGAGTAATTGGAATTATTTCTATTAGATGTAATTAATTACAATATTTTAATGGTTCTACAAAAATAACATCAGATAGAAACATTTTTTTGAGCTATCAAGTGAAGGACTTTTGAGTTTGTTGTAACCAACTATAAGATTCTTGGGGATATAACCGTTAGAGGGATTGTTAAAAATATAAGTTCATTAGAGGAGATGGGAGCTAATGCATTTACAACTCATTGTGCTTGATATTTTTTTGCCTAAAAATCTCTTTCTTACGCTTTATAATTTTTCGAAGATTTATAGTTATAGGTAATCTATCTGAGGGTTTTAAATTCCTTTGTATATTTTTATTTTTTATTCAATTTTTCTGATTGAGGTTTAAATTTAGGGCTTTCAAGGATAAGAAGGTAGGTGATTCTGATCGGGAAGATCAAGGTATTTCAGGGATAGGCAGACAGAACTAACACCAATCATCAAATTGAGAGATTCTATGGTTTTGGAATACAAATTTATTCTGATCATCATATCTAGTGTTTTTTTAGTAAGGAAATACATACCTTTATAGTTGGGTTGAGAACTATGGATATCTTAATTTGAGATTTTTGACTTCATTAACTTTTTTTTTAAAGAGTATAATTACTTTTATAAAGCTTGTAATTCATTATTAAGTTGTTATAATCATTAATATTAGTTTTTTCTACAAGTTTTAAAAACATATTTTAAATTTAAATTAGAATGTTTTATTGATAATCGTTTTAATAACTATTTCATCAGAATGCATGTAACCCCAATTGAAAATAATGATTTATCATAAAACATTTAGATCTGATACAAACACTCTAATCATTATACAATTTCTAAGTACAATATTTTTTACTAAATAGATTTTGGGATTTGTGTTAATTAATTTTTTAAACTACAACTCACCCCCTATCTTATAGAAATCCTTAAAATAAAAATTGGTGTTAGAGGAGGTACCACTACTATACCGACTGTATTTTTACTTTTAGTTATCAACTACAAGTTTATAAACTTTTTCTATAAACTTTTGTTTATAAATTTTTATTACACTAACTTGTATTGTAGAAAGATTTTCAATTTCTATAATATCGAAGGATTAAATGTTGGTACTCTTGATAATTTAAATCCTAGAAGAAAACTTATCTTTGATGGTAATGATTATGAATATAGAAGTGAAAATATGAAAAATTTTGTTATAAATATTGTTGTGGAAAACTTTGTGATGTTGATCATAAATTAAACAATTCTAGAGAAATAAGTTACTACTTTTATGAATCAAGAAAATATATAATATCATCTGAATTAAAGAGTGAGGAATACTCTATTATATTCTATAGCTAGAAATGTTTATAGTTATATATCATCATATGAAGTATGAAATATTATTTGGATTAAGTTGTACGTAACTTATTTTTTAACTTCTAAATTCATTGTGAAAATAAGATCTATGATTATAGTATATTATCATGATTTTAATTTTATACTGAGAGAAAATTTTGTCAAAATGAACTAAAGGTTTATAAATATTTTTAATAATTTAAAATCTCTTGGTGATAAGGATCTCATATATGGAATGTTATTAGAAATTATTATTAAAAAAACACCTCGTGAATGTGAATTAAAGATAACTACATCAGATGACATGACAAGGATTAATAATCTTACTCTTGAGGAAATTATTGGAACCTTTATACAATCAAAGGGGAGACTAAAAAGGGATTCATAGAAAATAAAAATGAAAAATGGAGGACCTTCATTTTCTATAACTTATATTATCCCCAAAAAAGTACAATATTCTAAGAAAATTAAGAAGTATTATAAAAAGAAGAAAGTTATTATTGATTTAGATAGTAGTTCATTAGAATAGTAGAGAAATGAACTGGATAATCTTGATAAAAGAATGAATAAAATTATTGGAAAAAAAATATTTTCATTATATATATAAGAAAATTCCCAAGAATAAATTTGATAAAAATTATTATTTTGAAGTGATAGGTTATGAGTGCAAGAAGGCTAAATATATCAGATCAGATTATCCTAAGATAAAGAGAAAGGATAATAAGGAAATAAATTATAATAGAAATTCAAAGAAATATTATGATCACAAGAACAAGAAATGTCAAAAAGATTTAAATACTTTGTGTTAAAGTTTAGGAGATAGTTATTCTAATATTAAATCAGATAATGAAAGCTCAGTATAGAAAAATATTGCATTCTATGTAGAAATATCAAATGTTAATAAATGCTTTATGGGTAAGGTAACTGCAGAATATCTTAAAAATATAACTTTAAATATTGATTATTATAATAGTAATGATGGTAATTATTTTACATCTTATGATGAAGAATCTTATTTACCCAAATAGAACAATTATTTAATAAGTTTTGAAGAAGTATCTAGATTTTAAAAAATACTTGAAAATGAAAATTGTAAGATTTCTAAAAAACATGAAGTTTCTCAAGAAAAAACATGTAAAAGAAAATTAAATAATATATAATTTAAAATAATGAGATATCATATCTTTCTAAACAACTTTACAAATATAATTTTTTAAAAATATATTATTGCAAAAGAAATTAAAAAGTATAATTTCTAAAAAACTAGTATATAAAGTGATACTTTAAAACATATTTCAAATACAAATTATAATGAGCATAAAAATCCATATGTAAATAAGATTCTAAAATCTATAATTTGAAAAGGAAATTATCTAATTTTACCATTGTAAAGTAAAACATTGATAAAATGTATAATCAAATCATACCTCATAAATATATTTCTAAAATGGGTTTTACAAATAGAAAACATGTTTTTAATAATAACTACTTTGTTCCAAAAATTGCACCATTTTGAACTAAGTTTCAAAGTGGTGGGCACTTAAAGAAAAAATATTCTTGAAAAAAATTTGGTATTTAGGATTTCAAAATCACATTTTTAAAAATAAACGACATTTTCTCAACATGATAAATTTAGAAAAATATGGATTCCAAAAAATTTACTTTATTATAACACTGGACCCAAGAAGGTTTAGGTTCCGATGTAATGATGTTTTTTTCAGTAAAATAAAGAATGTATCAACAACAAAAATATTTTATATATGGACAGTGGTTTCCCCAAACACATGACTATAAATAAAGAATTATTTAATAATATTATGAACATTAAATGTGGTAAATTAACCTTCGTAGATAATTATCAAGGATAAATTATTGGTATATGTAACATTATTCTTCTTGTAAAATCTTTAGTTTCAAATTTTTTATTTATTTTTAGAATTAAGAACAAGTTTATAAGCATAAACTAATTATTTGATAAATTTTATCTTGTAAACTTTAGGAATGATAAATATATTTTTCTTAGTTTTAAAGATGACTTTATTCTTTCTATCAAGCCGCATGAGAATATTTATATACTAAACATATAATATCTTTAAAGCCATGATCTACCCTTCCTTAGTGTATTGGAAGACCAGTCTTGGTTATAGAATAGAATAATAAGACATTTTAATCTTATAATATTACCTATGTTTTATAATAAAGGACTAGTTAAGGATCTACTATAACATAAGTTTGATACTTCTAAAATTTGTGATCCTTGCCAATTTGTAAAGCAACATAAGTCAAGTTTTAAATATATTCAGTCTCAAATTATAATGCGTTATAATTAGTTCACATTGACGTGTTTGGTCCTATAAAAACTAGAATTATTGATGGAAAATACTATATATATTTTTAGTTGATGATTATACTAGATATACTTGGGTTTATCTTCTAGAAAAAGGTCCAAATACTATTATTATTTTAAAAAAATTATAGCGAGAGATAAAAAAAGTAAAATATCTCCCTAATAACTATTCATAGTGATCATGATGGAGAATTTAAAAATTATGATACTGAAACTTTTTGTAGTAAAAAATGTATTTTACATAATTTTTTGTCACCTAGAACTCTATAAAAAAATAGTGTAGTTGAAAGAAGAAATATAATTCTTCAAGAGATTACTAGAACTATGATGAGTGAATTCTCGGTTGTTAAAATTTTTTGGGATGAAATATTTAGTACTACTTGTTATACTATAAATTGAGTTTTATTAAGACCTTTTATTAATAAAAATCCTTAGGTGTTGTGGACCGAAAGAAAACCAAAAATTTATGACATCAAATTTTATTGATGAAAAATATTCATCCTAAATACTAAATATATCTTATATAAATTTTCTACAAAATTTGAGGAAGTAATATAGGAAATTTAATAAAAACACAAGTACAAATAAGGAAATAGTACGTGATAAGTTCTATGAAATCGGTCCCTTTGTTTTCAAACAACCACAACCCACATCTTCATATGTTATTTATAAAAATAATTTTCAACCTATGTTAGAAAGTTTATCTCAAGAGAGAACAACTAATGAATATATTTTTGAAGTTATACCTCAAGAATAATTTCAACATTTTTTTTAAGAACAAATTTTTTAAACCCAAAAAATTCATTTTTTTTCTTAGGAATTATCCTAGTGATAACATCATTGGTGATGTAGATCAACTAGTTAGAACTATAAGTTCTTTGAGAAATAAAATTGAATTTTTTAAATTTTTATCTCAATTTGAACATAAGACTCCCAATAAGGCTTTAGGTGATAAATATTGGATAAAAGTAATGCAAGATGAAATATATGAATTTGAAATAAATCATGTTTCTACTTTATTTGAATGACCTAAAGATACTTTTATAATTGGAGTAAAATTGTTGTTTAAAAAAATATAATGAAAATAGAATAATAATTATAAATAAATCTATAATTGTTACTAAATGATATAATCAACAAAAAGGAAATATATTATGAAGAAACTTATGCACTGGTATTTGGACTTGAAATTCAAGAAGAACTTGCTAATATTTTTACTAAACCTCTTAGTTATGATATATTTGAATATATTAAATAGAATCTTAGAATGATCAACATCAAATGATCATTCATATCTACTTCATGTTTACTGATATATTTACATTAATGAACTCATTTAAAAAGTGGGAGTACATATATTTTTATTTTCTAAAAACTTTTATTTTCCTAAAACTTTTGTTTTTCTAAATCTTTTATATTTACAAAAAAAGGGTATCATTAAAATTATTTAGGAATAAAAATTTATTTTCTAAATTTTTTCAGAATTTTTTTTTTTGAAATTTTATTAGATTCAATATTTGTTACAAAAAACAATAATAATAGGTTAATCCATAAAAATTTCATTAAAAAAGTTAATTTATACTCTAAGAGGTATTCATCTAATCTTTTTTTTTTGTAATTATCCATTAAATTTATTTTTCTATGTTGTTTACATATTCCTAACCATTTTAAAAATTATTAATTTGTTTCAAATTTTTAAAGTTCTCATAATCGGATGTTCCTTCAGTCTGACAAAAAAATTTATTTAAAATTTTAAGAGTTTAGAATATTTATTAAATAATTTAAAGTTTAATCTCAATTATCTGATTAGAATATAGTTTTAAATCTGAGTAGTCTGATCTTTGTAAGATGAAAGGTCACACTCATGCCTATATATATAGAGAGAGTGGGTCACCATTGACCAACATCATTATTTTATAAGTTTTTGTCTACCACTAGATCTTTAATTTAAGCCCAGTCTAAAATTGTTCCACTCACCAGATTTGCAGCATCAGTTTCACTCTGATGGCCTCTATAGAATATTTTTCTAAGTGAGATGTAGAAAGGAAAAGGTTTACCAAAAAAACATGGCATGAAAAGTATGACTATATATTGAAAATATTTATTTAATTTAAATGTTTGAAAAAGATATGGATAGAAAAGGTTTATATTGAATTATATTATCCAAAAATAGTAAGATAATTTACTTCTACTATATAATAAAGCATGGAATATGATTCAAATGATATTTCTTTTAAATAGTTTGGCGAAATTTTGAAACTTATGATTCAAAAAGTTCTTGATCTTATTGAATTTACATTAGAGTTTGAATCATGTCTACTATCACATAAGGTTTTATATAAGCTTAGTATTTTCAAAAAGTCAAAATATAAAACAAATTATGGATTTAATTCCATATCAACCAAATATTTAAGTAAGGTGCAAATAGATTTAGAACAGTTTAAATGAGAAATTGGAGTCATTGAAGTTACTAACTGAATCAGTTTCCCAAAGTGAGGTTGAAATAAAGTATTTCAAAGAAAAGTCTAAGGCACACAAAAATAGGATTCAATAAGGTAGTAAAGTGGTTGAAAAAATTTGATGGTGACTTGAAAGAACATGATAATTTTATCATGGGAATCAAGAAAGTATATTTTGACATTGATGATTACTTTGAGAATTTATCATCAGATGTATCTGATAGATTAAAGTTTTTAGAATAGTTCAAAGATATTTATCACTATCAAAATGAATAAATATCTATTTTAAAAGAATAAATTAAGATGTTTAAATAGGAAAATGCAAGTATGTGATATTTTGAATAATATTTTCTAAGGTAGAAGGAGGACAACAAGAATATCAGTGTTATTGGAGAGGAGGTTACAAGTTTGAATAAAACAAATCAAGGGTACTCAATCATGAAGGATACTACAAAAAATATGGATTCAATAATAGTTGAATCTGAAAAAAACAATAGGATTTGAAGAAGATTAAAGCAGTTGTTAAGAATTTGTACAATAAAGAATGAAATTTTTTTATTGAACTCTTAATTTATTTTTATTTCAAACTTTTTGAATGAAATTTAGTTGGAATTAATTATTCCCCAAAAAAAAATTTGTTTGAATATTTTCCAATTATACTTGGATGAATGTTATTTATTTTATTTCTTGAATAAATAGTAATTCAAACAAAATTGTTTCGTATTTGAGTTTATAAACTTTCAAGAGAATATATTTATTTCCCTATTCCTTTTTGTAATTCATAAAGGGGGATAATTTATCTAAAGGTAAAAAGCTATCCAAATGGGGAGAAATAGTCCTCAGGGGAAAAATAATCTAAAGGGTAGAAAACTATATAAGGAAGACATTTTATTATAGCGGAAAATCCTAAGTAACAATATTTTCTATCAAATCAATAATGATGAAGAAAAATACATCACCAATTCAGGGTGAGTTTAGATAATTAAAGGGAAAAAAATTTATTAATATTCATTATTTAGTTCCTAAATATACAAAGGTTTTTAATTTTTTCAAAGTTAATATTTTTTTCATTTTAAGTATTGTGTTTTTTGATTTCTAAAAAGTGTAGATTTTTCACTAGAGAGTTATACTTTCTAATTTTTCTTTAAAAAGTCTTTTAAATCACAAACACTTTATTTAAACCCTATTTTACTATCTTTATATATCCCAAGTGTTTTAGAATGTTTTTGAAGAAATCGTAATTTTCTACTAAATGTTGAAATGGTTTTAATATAAAATAAATAAAAAAATTATTATTTAATCTATTCCATAGAAATGACTTAGAGTCTGGTCCATCGGACTAAATAAGTGTTCTTTCCATTGGTATAACTAATCATTTTGTCCATCGGATAGACCAAAGTCATATCCATCGGACTAAAAATAGTTATTATCCATTGTACTAACCATAGTTTAGTTCATTGTATTGAAAAAAAAAATATTCCAATAGACTGTGAAAAACTTTATAATCTGAATAATTGAAATTATTTCTATCTTCCAGAATTCATTAGGTCATTATAATGGTGCTCTCAAAATGACATTGAATGGAATTTTTTTTCTGAGATATCAAGTAAAAAAATTCATGGTCATTGCAACCAACTCTGGGGTTCACGATTATATAGCCATTAGAGGGATTCCTATAGATAGAAGTTCATTTGAGGAGATGTGAGACGATGCATTTTCAACTCAGCATGTCTGGGATTTTTCTATGCCTGAACATTTCATTCTTATTCTTTGGGATTTTTCAAAGAGTTATAGTTCAAAGTAATCCATGTGAGGGTTGTAAATTCATTGGTACATTTTTCTTTTGTATTCTCTTTATTTGATTAAGGTTTAGATCGATGGATTATGTGAATAGGAATACATGAGATACTAATCCTAAAAATCAAGGGCTTCTAGGGATAGGTAGATAGAGCTAACATTGGTCATACTATCGAAGGGCTCTAGGGAATTTAGAATACATAGTTATACTGATCTTTTTATCTAGGGATTTATTGGTAATTAATCACGTACATTTACATTTAGGTTTAAAAATTTAGATATCTTAAGTCAATATTTCTGACTCCCTTAGATATTAATTTTAAATATTAAAATTACTTTTATAAAGCTTTAAAGTTATTATTACTTTATTATATGCCTTCGTATTACTTATTTTTTGAAGTTTTAAATTTTTTTTTCAATTTAAATTAAAAAATTTATTTTTACTAATCATTAAAATAACTATTTTATCAGACTATCTATAAGATTGATTAACAACTATGATTTATCATAAAAATTTTGGATCTCATACAAACACTTTGATTGTTAGAAAATTTCTAATTCTGATTGTTTTAACTAAAGATATTGTAGGATTTTTATTAGTATAATTATTTAAACTAAAATTCACCCCCCCCCCCTCTTGTATCCATCATAAAATATTAAGATACAACACACCTATCAAACATTACTTACTTATTTGATACCCTATGGATACAAAATATAAAAATCCCTTACATCATCCCATTAATCATCAAAGAATCCACAAACTACCAACATACCTAAAATATAGTAAGTAATACTTCATGTTCTCTATGGTTTCTATATAGTTTGTGATCATAAATACTCAATAGGAAACAACTAAAAATGTCTCAACTTGATAGTGGATAACTAGTTATATTTATGAATATGTCTACTCATTTATGTGCATATAAAATAAAAATGTTTTGCAATCAATCATCTATATATGAATCAAAAATTATATAAGAAGAGGAAAGGTGAGTTCAAGTTATAATAAAAAAACTCCCTATATAGGGAGGGTCTATACCAGAATAAATCTATTTAGAACCTCTCTCAGAATCTAAAATGAATAAATATAATGATTCAAAGTATAATACTCATCCCAGGGGAAGTGTAATTTTGTAAAATGAGTGATAATTCAATACTCATCCTGGATGAAATTAAATTTTGTATAATGCGTTTGGGAGATCTTTTAGCCTCTCTTAGTGGAAAAGTGAATAGTTTATAATGATTTAGGGAAATTTTTAGCCTATCCCATAGGAAAAGGGAATAGTGTATAACAAATTGAGGCATTTTTAGGCCATCCCAAACCATTAACCAATTAATTAGATATTTCTTTTCCTGAGTAACTTTTATATAGAAGCAATATAATCTATCCAAAATAGCTCACAACTCATAAGATGTTAGATATAAACAATTTTTCCATCCCATTTATCATGATATAATTCAATATTACATGTAAACATGACATAAAAAACAAATTAATCCATGAATAAACTACAAAATGGAAAATATCCAAGCATGCTAACCTTAATAAAAACATGGCATAACACATATCATAATCAATGCATATTAATTGATAAAAAACAATAGATCATTACACATGCCATAAGAAATTACCAAGAAACATTTACTAACACATATAAATAATAATACAAATGAGGCATAACCACTATCATAAGGTATTCTAGAAATAATCCATATAAATCCTAAAGCATGGAATAGTTAACACTTTATAGCTTACCAATAGTATAATAAATAAGGAACTTCATATATAATTGAAAACAAATAGTTCACACTAGTGTTATACAACATAAATTATAAAGTATCACAATGTACACAACCAATACATACCCATTATAATAAAAACAAGGTATATAAAATGACATGATGATCATCTTAAGGTATAAAATGGAAAGGTAAGGGTTCTTTGTCTAAATGGATTTTCTATTTTAAAAATAATTTTTAGCAAAAATATTTTTTTAGGAAAAGTGTTCATTTAAGGTTAAGGTTAACATTCATTAATTGTATTTGAAAAATTGAATGATTTATGATTTTAATACTTAATACTTAAAATAATAAACCCAAATCATAGTGAAAATATACATTTTAATAAAAAAAATTAAAATATGAATCTATATGTGGTTGTAGTTTCCTAAACCAAAACTATAGATGTCGATAAAGTATTTATATAAAAAAATTCCATACTAAGTTCTTTAAGAAAAAACATAATTAGTGCTTAAAAATTTTTAGGTTTAGTTTAGAGAAAACAAACAAGTAAATGAAACTAAGGAAGTTAATTATCCAAATTAATCTATACCACTTAGTTAACTAAAACTATTATTTCATCATTTATGTAATATCTTATCCAAATTAATATTGAATATTTGATTTATAATTCACTCAGTATAATGTGGGAAGAATTGATTTACTTGGTAACTCATGATATAAGGGCATGAAAGAGTATTCCTTAGAAAAAAAAATTCATATAGTACAACCCTTTCTATTCTAAAAAAGTCACCTCCTCTTCTATGTCTTATAGACCTTATAGAATTCAAAAAATATTTCTAGACATGATATTATATAAAAAATCATGTAAATAGTTAATTATCGAAGGATTTCACTAAAATATCATAGAACCTAGAAATATAAAATATGAATATATGTTAAATGGACTTTATGTGAGGAAAAAATAAATATATAATGTAAATAAGTCATTCATGGACAAATAAGATGTTACCAAATGATAAATTCAATAATGGAATAAGAAAATATGTGATAAACAACTAATATAAATAGACTATTAAAAATAAGCTTTATTTTTCATATTCATGTTAAAAAATTATAAATATTGTAAATAATTTAATAAAATCAAATTTTCTTGAGGTTTTAAAACAAGGTTTTAATTAGATCAACTATAAAACAAAATCATTACATAGGTTCATAAAAAATCCCCTTTTAAAATCAATAATAAGTCAAAAAAATATATAATTGGAAATAATTAATTTATAATTCTTAGAAATAGATGTTAAAATTTATTATTAATATAGAAAAAAAGTGTAACTAATGTTCCAGACATGGCTTGATAATTCACATGAGGATTTAACACCACCTACCATAACCATTGGTGATATTTACACATTCCAACGATCACCTGATATCACCAAACATGCACTACATAAAATCACATAACTTTGGGAATCCAATAAATAAATCACCAAAATAAAATAATATTAAACCTCAAAGAAATAATTAGTAAATAAATCATAAAATATATCTAATATTATGACAACCAAAATCAATAATTAATTAGACCTTAACATCTCCCAATTCCACCCTAAAACCTAAAAACCCTCAAATAAAACATTCCTCAATTTATTTATATCAAAACATATGTAATGGGGAGAAAATAGCCTATATTTATCATCTATAAGTAATATAAGAAGAATACTCATAAATTAATATCAATTAGATCATGAAATATTGGAATTAATCATGAAGTCCCTAACCAAAATATAGGGAATTAGAGTAAAAGGGGTAAAGGAGAGAGAAATTAGAGAGTATATAAGTCTTAAGAAATAAAAAAGATCTAGATATTCCATAATAAGATCCCCTAAATTTAATGGGATGAGTGGGTTTAAAGTAAACAAAATAAGTGCTAAAATGGATTTAAGATAAAAGACTAAAATACCCCATCACTTAAAAAAATAGTCTAAGAAATTATGTTCCTAGTATAGGACCACCAGGTATTTGGTTGAACTTCCAAAATAACAGGATCACTACCAAGATCAAAAATCACATTATTCCCCACCATTAGGTACCCAATGTGACCTATAGTTCTAAACTACTGGTGAAATTACATATTAGACACTCACAAACCTCCTATGAAACCTTGTACCACATCAAAAATGTCCTAAGAATTCATCAAAAAAAATTAAAATTTAAAATTTAATTCCCAAAATAAAAATAGCATCACTTAAAAAACCAAAATTTCAAACAAAATCAAGTTTCAATTACCTTAAATTCCATTAAAACCCCAAATTTCCTCTTAAGTTAATTCAACAAGGACACTGGTCAATACACTACAAGTCATCTATCACTTAGTCCAATATCGATGGAGCCCTAAAATAGAACAGAGTGTGGAGTAGAAAAAAAAATGTAAACCCATAATAAAAACTGGTCTTCGTTGAGCTATCTTGGAAGCATACCATTGAGGAAGAAAATATAGGCTAAAGGAGTGAAATTATAATGATAGATATCATACATCATCCTATTATGAATAATGACCTAGTATAGAAAATATAGATCCATTATTATATTTTACCTTATTTCAATTAACAAATTCCTCATAAATATACCATATAAACTCAAATATTTAAACATAATTCACATCTAAAAAAGGGTTTTTGTATAGTATAGAGCATAAATCGATCAAGATTTTTAAAAATATTATTAAAAGATATATTTATTTTAAAAACAAATTATTAAAAAAAATTGAGGTTCTTCTTATTGAAAAATAACACTCAAGAGAAGCATGACCATTTTTCTTTGGTGAAGCTATTTTGGTTAGAGCCTTCAAAAATCTTGATTTTAAAACCATAAAATTGTTTTATTAAACTACATTATGGTTTTCTTATAAAAGTGTCATTCACATAAAAACTTTAACTATTTTTTATAAGTACCAAATGTAAAAAAATAATATTTATAATACTATGTTTTTAGAAAAAAAATCCATTCCCTTTTTCTTGAAACCATGATATATATTTTTAACTTTTTTTAAACTACACCTATTTTCAAAAAAGTGTATCATAGTTTTTGAAACTATTCATGAACAATGAATATTTTAATAAAACATGACATTATTTTAGAAAAAATTCTTTTTTCATAGTCTCCATTTATTTTAACTTCGATTAAATGGTATATAAGTTTCTATGATACCACTAAAGGGTTTTAAAAGAGATAAACCTTGTCCAAATGAAATAGAAAAAAACCACCAATATTTATTTTTCCACAGGATCCATCCATTAATTTGAATTAAGTAAACATAAATTAAGAATGTATATTTTCTTTATTTAATTTAAATCCTTTTTATTCTTCATTTTTGTTCATGATTAAAGAGACCTAATCCTTTTACACATATAATTACATTATTCTAAGAATAATTATATATAAAATATAAACCAAGGATCGAAATGTATATTATCTTTGGGAGACTTGGTACATAATTAGAGAACATGAAACTAAAATAAAAAATCTATTTATTGATCTTTATAATGATCTCCTAACTCTATTTGAGCTCTTATAACAACACAGGATAACCTGGGGAATACATAGATAAAAGTGATGAGCTAAAAAACCCATTAGGGGACTAAATATGGAAATAAAGAATGACACATCAGTTATAAGGTATAAAATGATAACATAAAAAGAATGGATCATGAATAAATATGTGAATCTTAGTATATAGAACATGGATTCATGATATCATGGAAACATAGGAAATTGGCTGCAATATATAACATGACATAAACATGAGTCAAGTCTAACTTCCAAGACTATATCACATGGTGTAAATAGTCTCATAATGTATTAGAATTACTCCCTAATCCTATACATAATGTCTCATGTGACTAAAACGTAACCCATTAAATTAGAGCTCTATATAGGCACACCCATAATAACATGTTCATGCATATGTGTTCCGCATAAATAATAAAACATAAGAAATAAAAATAAGGGTTACTCAAGTAAGGAAATGAGAATTGTAATCATGTTATAAGGCATAACCAAAAGGCGTATAACAATGTTATCCATGAGAGAAGGTATTTAAATCATTATAATAAATTAATAAAGGAAATATAATAATAAATCATGAATAATAAAGTCCAAATGAAGTGAAAAAATTAAAAAAAAAGTGGTTATGAAACTTTATAGATGTGTCACTTAAGTGAAGTTTTAAGGAAAATAATATATAGTCTTTAATAAGGATAAAGGCATAACTATTTCCATAAACCCAAAAATGAAATAAAATAGTTTTTCATGATAAATTTAGTGGTTTTATAAAAATATTTTTGGCTTAAAAAATTTTATGGTGTGTACTTTAAAATGGGTAAGAAAAAGAGAAGTTCTCTTTAATTGGGTTTTCTTATCAAGAGGAATTGATAAGGGGACCTTATAAAACATGTAATTTCCCATCAAAGAATTTTGAATTTAGTTAAATAAATAATTTTGGTACATATACACACAATATGTTATAATTATATAAGAATAATAAAGGGCTAAATTGAGGCAAAGAGTGAGAAAGCGTAACCCAAACAAAATATAGAGGTTCGGAGAGATCCCTTGCCTTATGTACGAATGAGTTATGCACATGAAATCAGTGTCATGGATTATAAAATTAGACTCATTAATTAATTAATTTATTAACTAAGAAACTTTTACACATGTATTTTGTTTATTATAATTTTATAAAGTTTATTTATGGACATTTTGATGAGTTATAAGGTTTAATTTCATCGTCCCAGATGTGTTTGTTTCATGGTTTCATGGTTAGTTCACTTGTGTATAATTATAAAAGTTATTATAAAATGAGAATAATATACCAAAAGTTAAATTTAATGGTATTAATACAATTAAAAAATATTAAATGGCGTCATATATAATTTTTTTCCTGACATGATGATGATTCACTTGATAAAACATTAATGATAATTGTTTAGTTTATTTTTGCTGATTTTTTCCAACCATCATGATTTAATTTCATTTTTTTTAATCTTATTTATATATATTAGTTAAAGAACATGAAATAAGTTTTAATCTACTTATTAAAATCATATTTAACCATAATAATAGTTTTATTACCATCCTTGAAGTCGGTAATGAAAAACAAAAACTCATTGTCCATGGAGACGGTTAATCACCATAATTTAGAAAATGGTTTCCTTTCTTTGAATAATAGGATATTAGAAAAAGGGGTGGATATAAAATATTTAATTATAAATATAAAATTACATTATATATATGATAATATATTTATTATTATTTTATGTGTGAAAGTAGTGAGGAGAAGGTAGAGTAAGATAAGAAATTAAGAGGGGTGGTTTGAGAAATTTACCTCTTGAATATCACCTCCTTTAAGAAACCCTAGAGAAACTTGGGATTTGTATATTGGTGATAAAAATATCACTCCTACTTGGGGATAGTGTGTAGGAGATTGTTTTGAATATATTTGAAAATCTTATAGGCTTAGAAGGTGTGAGGAAAATGGATTGTGAGGGTGGTATTTATAAGGGAGTAGAGGGGTGCTTTTGAAATTTCTCAAAATATTAAATTATAATAAAAAAATTTCTATCCAAATAACATAAAATGGACATGAATTAATAGATAATATAATATAATGTTTTAATATCATTAACCAATAAAATTTAGAATTGTTTTGGTTTTATGTTTAATCTAATCATTTTGATTAACACTAAGTTAACTTATTTTAATTTTAACTACAGTAACAAATTTTTCAATATTAAAAGGTTGTAATTTTTACTTATATAGTGTCAATTGGACAATAAATGTCAAATTTATGAAATTTTATAACATATAATAATCACTCTGTTTTTTTTAAAATGTGTTTAATATTTTTAAATAATTTAATAAAATATCATTATTTTCAAATTTAAAATTATTCCTTACTTTGACTTTAAAATAATCAAGCAAAAAATTAAAATTAGAAAAAATTATTTTATTATATCCTCAAAATTTTAATTTTATCTATAAATTTTTTTTATCACCTTAAATAACTCAAATTATATTACTTTTAATATTTTTATTACCATTTAATTTATTTTTTTGTTAATTGAATAATTACTACATCACTGTTGTATAAGCATTTAGGGTAATTAATTAGTTCCTAAAAAATTTTATCAATTTCCATGATGGAGATAAATATTTTATATTCTAAAATAATATTTATTGTCTAGTATGTCTTCTGGTTAACCTCATATTAAAAATATTATACTTATTAAAAATAAGAGTGTGACATTTTTTCACTTTCTTTTAATTTAATAATGTATAAATCATTTTAAGGGAAAAGTATCCATTAAATAACTAAATTTAGAGCATTAAGTGTCAATAATATAATTTAAGTCATAAAATAATAATTTTAATGAAAAATTATGGCCTTATCTCTTATTTGTAAACTACATTATCCAGATTTATCCTTTTATCATGATGATAAATTTTACCGTAGTTATTATTCATATTGAAAAAAAATAAAAGGGGCATATTTACTAAATTTGAACCAATTGATTTAAAATATGAAATATATTTTTAAAAATTGAAAAAATGGATGTGATTCCCCAAAACTAATCTCTCATGTAATTGTGATATTATACTTGTATTTTCATATTATCCAAAAAAATTTACAAACTATAAATACCATACATTTCGTTTAAATAAAACACCAAAGTGTTTACATTAAAACAAGGTCAAAGGAAAACCATACTAACCAAAAATACCTATTAAAAGACCTATTAGAATTATAGGGAGACCACCCAAAATAACAAAAACCCCAAGAAGATAATATGGGTCTTTTGGATCTCTCACAATGAACATTAGTTTGGCTAGAGCCACTGCAACAACACTGAGCATCAGTGGAATAATGTGCACCATCTTCTTCAATTTTCTTGAGTTTAGGACACCCTAATGTTTGGTTTTATAAGGCATCTACCCGACTGTTACCCCTTGGGTGACAGTTGGAGATGCTTGTGACTGCTATTTTTTATTTAGGGTAGCTTGAATTTAAAAATAATTGGTTGTTGGTAACTTGACAAACCAAAATAAATTTAAGTGTAAAATTTAAAGATACATGGAATAGAATTTCATAAAACTATACAGCTTAAGAATAATAACTATTTTGATGCGTTTAACATATCTTAAGTATCATCTTTAACATCACAGTTTTGAATTGAAGAGCGTACTTCATAAAACCAAGTATGATTCCAAAACCTAGGTAAGCTTTGAAAATACTTTTTAAATGTTTCAAAAGTTTTAAAAATTGTATGGTGTTACTTTAGATTTTATAAATTTAGTGTATTAGATTTTATAAATCAACTTCCAAAGGTTATATTAAACTTTATTTTGTAAGCATATAAAATATATATATATATATATCTTACTAGTAACTTTGGTATAAAGGCATCTTGAGTGTTTTAGGTAAAAGTGTACTTTGATTTTCCCAAGAAATCAAGTTGTTTAAAATTGATTATTTTTCTTTTATTTTAGTTTATTTTGAAAGTAGTTCTATTTTAAAAAAATAAAAATAAACCCCATAAGGGCCATCCCTCTAGCTGGGCCAACGGAGGCAGCACGCACTAGGTGGCCGAGCCTAGCCCTCATCCTCAGAATAGGATGGCATGTGGGCTTGTGTTCATGCACTGATTATGGGGCATAAAAACCCTGAAGGGCGCACAGAAGCAGAGCGCACCACCATACAGGGTGGCACGGTGGTGTGGGTGGGCGCAGGAGCGCTCTAGCAAAACCCGGTATGTGGTGGTACCAGGAGGGGGGAAGGAGTATTCTGAGTCGTTGCTTGGAGCTCCTAGCTTATAAAGAAGCTATGAGAGTCCCTTTGTTTTGATGTGGGATAAGGAAATTTTGGCCAAGACCGAATCCAGGTTTTTGGATCACGTCGTGCACGATTTGAGCCATTTATTTCGATCTGGTGCTCGACTCCTAGTATCCACAGAATCCTCCATGTTTTTTGTGTGTCATCCGATCCAACATGGATCTAATCTCGATCATCTGGGATTTTTAAAACATTACGCCGAACCAGATCCATACGATCTGCCACAGATCTAATCACGACCATCCATTTATTTTTAATCACCACATCATCTGTGGTCTTCCGATCTTCTATGAATTTAATCTCTACCATTCATTCCTTTATCTGTTTTACTCACCTATAGAGCCTTCTTCTTCCTTCATCCTGCGTTGGACCAGTAACCCCTACCCTCCCTTTATATTTTTCCACACTCGTGACTCCTCCCATCACCATCTGAGTCCTCCCTTTCCCTCTTTTTTTCCAGAAATACTTCCCCTGGTCTTTTAATATATTGAGTAGGCCTTGGTTTTCCAATAGTAGCATTAAATATTTTGTATATTTTATACATATTATAGTTTAAAAACAATCGGTTGCACCCCATTTACCTCAGTTGTTCCTCCTCTCCTCATACCTCTAACAAGCTCCCATGATCCCTTCCTGAGCCTCTCCTCCTCCTAAAGCCATGTAAGGGATAAGTTATCTTGTGATGTTGTTTTTGAGAGTATATACATATATATGTATGCTCATAAAATTATATTTATAACTTAGCGGTTTAGTTAAAATGTTCTTCTATTCCAATCCTAGGTCTTCTGGTTTTCGAGTTCAAGTAGTATTTTGGATGTAATGGAATTATGTTGAGGCATATACATTTATACATAAATATGTATACTCAATTTCATAAGTGTACATCCTTGCAGTTTTATTGAAAACCCGTATATACCTGGTCCAAAGAATTATGGATTTTGGGTTATGAGGTAATTTTTTAAATTTGAAGGATTATATTTCTCATACAATATATATATATATATGCCTTATATATTCAATTATATATGTACTCATATATATATAACCATACAGTTTTAAAAGAACCTCTATTATGTTCGGCATTAAAACCTCTAAACTTTGAGTTTCAAAGATGAGGTAGAATTATGTTTTAAACATATGGAATTGTATTTTCATATATATATATATGGTATACACAAGCATGTATAATTATACAGTTTATATAACTCACCCTCTAAATCGGTTTTAAGTCTTTTAACATTGAACTTCTAGGATTAATTAATATTTTTGGTAAAAAAAAGTATGTTCCAATTAACTTTGGTGTAGGACTCTGTTATACATGTAAGTTATATATGTTTACATAAACATTTATGTAATATTGTTTAATAAATAAACCTTTTAAAAATTTATATTATGATTTAAATTTTTAGGGACTCTAGTTAATTAATGTTTCTAGTATGTTAAAGTCATATGGGTGTCAATGGATTTTTGGTATAAAGCCTTTAATACATGATGTATATTCAAATATGTGAATATATGTGTACACATGTAAACTATGAACATCAATTCTATTTAGAAGGATTTCTAAGAAAGAATAAAACATGTTTTTTTTGAAATATGTTTAGTTTTGTTTGAAAACACTACTTTTAGACCCTTATGTTTAAACCGATTTGCACAACACTATACCCTAATTTCGGATATTCCAAATATTATAATTTTGATGCATTCAGTAATTGTGGAGAGTTCATGAGTATAAAAATTGGTATTTACTACTCTTACATACATATTTATGAATCACTTATTTTCTAACATATACTAAATGGTGTTAATTATGGTTGAATTTCATGCTCTTCATGTTTAACTTTATGTGTGACCTAGGATACGTTAAACATAAGCTTACCAAAAGTGAAAGTTTGGGTATTCTTGTGTTTCATATCCCTTTTGAAATATTCAGTTTATATTCTAATTAAGTACCCAATCCATGATGAAATTCTAAAGTGTAATTTATCAGTAAAGATTTTAGAATTTTGGGTTATCATTTTATGTAACAAAACTTTTATTTCTTTTAGTGCATTGGCTGTCATCACATATGCCATAATATGCTTATAATACTCACCATTCAATGACAAAGCCATGCAGTTGATAGTTTTGTAATTAATACTTATATGCTTGATTCAATATATATATGTAAATGATAATGAAGGTAATTAAAACTCTTATGACCTTTTATGGAATTTTGAATTAAATTATTCAAGGTGGTATGGGACACCTTGAATAATATGAAATGTGAAATTAAATATTATAAGTGGTATGGGACATTTTGAATATATGACCCTATTTAGAAAATGAGGAATGTAATAGACTTGGTATAATGTGTTGGGGACTGGTTAATGAAACCCCCCTTAATGGATCCATAGTTCTCCTAATACAATCAGGTCATGGAATGAGGCTATTAACATTTAAGGTCTTGGCACAAGGTCTTGATAGGTTCTGATATTATACGTTTCCTCATTATGTCTATGATAATTAATTAACCAAGTGGATATTCGACTAGTATAATATTCATGGTTAAGATCATGTACTTATGAGTATCCAAATAAGTAAATGCTTCGGGCATGATGTGTAATTAGCCCTCAGTGATTTATTAGCCAATGTATGTTTCAAATTAGTTAAGGATGAAATTGTAGTCATTACCTTTATGCGCAACTCTGATTATGTATCACTCTTAGTTGTTAAATTTGTAATTGAGTATTCATATGTCATACTTATTTAGAATGTCCTTTACTTATTACTCTAAATGATCTTTCCTATAATTAAATCATGTTCCCTTGTAATTCTATTTGTAGTCTTTTAATTGTGCACTTTTATTTCTTAGACAATTGTTATGATATGTTACATATGTTCCAACATTTCTTAAGAAAATGTTTTGTGGAAAATTTTAAAGAATGTTTTTAGAAGTTATAATTGGTATATTATGTTATTTTAAAACCCCTTATTGAGAATTTGTATGCTCACCCTATTTTTTGAAATAAATTTTTCAGGTATTAGGTTTTAGCTGAAGAAGCATGTCAGAAGTATCTAGTTTCCCAGAACCAGAACCGAATCAATCCTCTATATGGGACATGATGTGTAAAATATAAGTGCATGGTTTTTGTAAAATTTACACATCATGTTTCAAGTCATTGGATCTGGGTATTCTGGAGTTGGGATTTCACAGTTGGTATTAGAGGATTCGGTTTAGATAACTATGGAAAACCAGAACTGAATAAAGAAAAATTTACTTAAGCATTACTAAGTGTGATGTCTTCTTAATTTTCAGATGGAAAATTGAAATACCAGTCTTTTTTCTCTTCCTATTGATGCCCTAGAAACCATAATTTCCATATCCAGCCATGAAAACTTCATAAACTATGCCCACATTCGTATGACATGAAAACAATTATACGACATGTCAAACTCTCCCAGTGTACTTCAACTCCACTGAGGAGCAAGTTTGGACTACCTCTTTATGATGCAAACCCAATTTCCATCCTAAAAACGTCGTGGAAAATACTTCAAGGGTCTTTTTATATGATTCACCAAAGTAGAAGTCATCCATTCCTTTATGGATTTTCAAGAATCTACATTAACGGGTGACCTCCACGTAGCATACATGTTCCAAATCTTGTCCTATGGCCATTATGGTCAAGTAATGGACTTTGAAATTATTGAATTTGAGGCCTTCCATTCTGTGTACATACATCAAGTACAAACTGATTTCTCTCATCTTTACACCCCTCATGTATCACTCTAGAGACACCATAAGAGTACACACAAGATTGAACCAGACTGCTAGGGCTGCATGTGGTTCAGGGAGATCGAGATTTTTCAAATTGTTTTGGGGATTCATGTAATTGGGAACTAGGGAAACCATTAGTCTTGGGTGTTATGTACCAGTTGTTTATGAAAATATAATTTGTTTTTTCTTCCTTCTCCTACCTTTCTGGTGTTTTTGTTACACTGATTAGACTCTCATGAAAAAATTTATTTTCAGATAGAAGGTCAAAGTCATATATTATCTCTCCCCATTGAGGTACTAGAGGCCATCATGGTCAGAACTTATGCAGAAGAATACATTCCCTTCGCAAATTTGTGAAGAACATGTCGATATCTTTACGGGGTATCAAATAGTCCAGAAATTCTCTAATCCTGCCAAGGGAATGCCTACATCTACCACCGCCTAGCCACTGCCCAACTCGCTGAGTATAGGCGAAGGAGAAAGTACCATGAAGGTCTTTTATTATGCTCCAAACTTCCCGAAACTTTGCAGACAGGGTAAGGTTTCAAGAGGCCTCCTTGGAAGGGGACTTTCACAGAGCCTATATGCACCAAATCTTGAGTTTCAGTTTGTACAACCACATCTATGATATCGACATTCTTGGACAAGAGTCAGTTTGATGAGTTCTTAGAGAGTTTTTCCATTCGGACATCTTCGAACTCTCTACCATTCAACCCTCTATCACGGACCGTCCTCGGGGACCATGTCGTAACTACCCCAAGCCTGCCTTCCATAGGCCTGGGGCTAGAGACCAGCACCAAAGGTGTAAATCCCTGAGCTGGGAAGGTATTTTCTATAAATAAGTAAAAAAACACAACAAAGTATGCAACAGGAAGTAAATATTAAGTAAAACTGAATACAAAATAGTGTGCTGAAAAGTAACTGGTCCAGTATACAAACCCAACTAAACAACAAGTACAAGTAAAAAGGGAAAAACAGCTGAAAGTAAAGAAAATCTCCTGGATCATCCTCCAGGGTTTCTACCTGAAGGGTAGGTACAGATGGCCACATCAGCACTCATATCTGTCAGTCTCCTCCATGTGCCGACTCGTCGCAAGGTCCACCTCTGGGTACCGTCTAGTCGTGGTGCTCTCAGCCTCCGTCGGCGCTGTCCATCGTCTGAATCCAACACAATGAGGTGCAGGTATATCTCGTGTATGGGTGAGTATAATGATACTCAGTAGGGACCCTGAGACCCGCATGGTCTCACAATATCGACTAAGGATAAACAAAAGAAGAAAGATACAATCACGAAGTATCAACCAACCCTACTTAGGTATATGCCCATACATATACCTAAGTTACCAATCTCAGTCCGGCTCCAATTCTAGAGAAAAAACACAAACCAATTCCACAAAGCAAATAAATTCAATCACCACGATGATAATGGTTGAAAGACATGACTCAGCTCACACAGGTATGCCACAATAGTATAGAGATATAGATGTTCAGATGTAGCCACTGGATCATCTAAGCTGTCAGACCCACACAGGATACAGGACCAGATATCTCGTCTAAGCTATCGGACCCACACAGGATACAGGACCAGCTAAGCTATCGGACACACACAGAATACAGGAACAGCTATGATTCATTTGAGTTGTCGGACCCACACAGGATACAGGACTAGCTATTCCTTCAGACCCACATAGGATACAGGAACAGAAGTTAGAACTGTAAAACTCACACAGGATTCTGGTATAGTATTCGACGTCGTCGAACCCATGGAGGATTCCAGTACAGTAGTCGTTGCAGTCGTAGCCGGCTTTAGGCTTCTCGCACACAGCACGCTTGATTCTAGGAGGGTCCGCTCCTCGAGCAAAGGGGTTTGATACATCAACTATCAAAAATTATTGATATGATGTATCCTGAAGTTACTTCTCATCAAAAGAAACCCAACGTGATAGAAGGCGCGTCAATTGGATGCAAGGTTTGAGAGTTATCGGCTTTTCCGTTCTAGGGGCTCAGTTGGATTTACACTCGATCCAAGCCCAGCCATTTTCCAAAGTCATCCAAAAATCACTTAGAGTATCGCAGAAGGACGGCCTTGTCTCAAGGGTCCTAGTGCCGTAGACGGAGCATCGTTTGAACGCGCGGTCTTGGAGATATTCGCAATTAGGCAATGTTGGGCCCGGCCCGTCAAGCCCAGTGGGCTAGCGGGTCGGCCCGACCCAACTCTGTGGGTCCGACCCAGCTGGGGATCTTCCCGGCCTGGTTTGGTGGGTCCGACCTGGCTGGGGGTTCGGCCCGGCTCGGTGGGGCACCGCCCCCCTGCGGACCCTGCCCGCAGAGCGGGCCGGTCCGATTCGTCCGGCGGCGCCGCCTCTCCCTGCCCTGCTGGCCGAAGTCGGCCGGTTTTGTCTGGCACGAGAGGCCCACACAGCGGGCCGCTATTCCTCCCATGCAGCACCAAGCGGTGCCGCAGTTCTTCAGCCCAGCCAACATGAGACCGACTGGTTTTTCCCCGTCCTGAGCTGTCCGTGGATGCGGGATGGGGTTTTCCTCCACGTGGCCGGCGCGACGGCACGGATCCCCCACCGCCTTGGCCCGACCTGGCCGTGGCCTTCGGTCACCACCACCTCTTGGTCGTGTTCTTATTCCTCTGGCATAGTGCGATGGCACCGCGCCCTTCCGGATCCGCCTCCATTGTTAACACAATCAAGAATCAACGGAGGGTCGTCGGGCTGTGTTTATTCGTCCCACGCACTCCGCGTTAAGTGATAACAAAATAATTGGCCACCATCTATCAAAATATAATCTCCAAAGTACGAGGGTATAATTCAAATGTTCAAATAAATTAACCAAAATCCTCCTACCTAGATTCAAAGTTCGTTCGTTGACAACGGCGTCGTTTCAATGACGTCGGGGTGCGTCCGAGGAGGAAGCGTCGTTGTTGGCGACATTCTTCATGGGCGGCATCTTCTCTTTTGACCCGGAGGAATAGGAAGGAAGACGGGTGATCCTCGTGGGTGTCACCTCACATTCTTTCCCCGGTTGAATAAGTGGAGGGGATGTTGCTTCACGTCCTTTGGAGAGGTGGAGCGTTCTTCTTCGAGAGGAAGATTTTCTGCGCGTTCTTCGTGGGAGAACACTTTCTTTCTAATTCTTCAAAAACCCTCCCAATAGAATATTTTCCAAGAAAATAAAATAATAGGCTCCCTCATATTTTAATGGTTCCATACAATTCAAATGAATTCAAAAGAATTCATCACTCCACAAATTAATTAATTATATCATTAATTAATTGTGTTGGCACAATTAAGGGGGAGGGAAGGTGGAGAGTTCACCCAAAATAAATGAAGAATGGGTTGGCTCAATAAATTCAAGGAGAGTTAAAGGGGTTCAAGGGGATTTGAGGGGTTATGTTCTTTTTTGGACCCCACCACACAATATCCTCACATGGGAGGTTATGTGGGGGGTGGGCCCCACCTCCAACTTCCCTTTGGAGATAAAAACCACCAACTAAATAAAATTATGTAACACATAAATTTTATTTAATTTATTAAGAATCCAAAAAATTAACTTCCATTCTCGACCAAACGCAACTACGGTGGAGGTCTCCTTAAGTGAATATCGACACTGTGAGTTCATCAGTGTCCTCAGATTTTAATTCTGAGCATCTGTTCAAAGGATAGAAAAACCTGCACGTACATTTACTGAACGTACCTGAACAAAACTTCATAAATTGATTCTAGGAACACCGGGCCTCAGAATCAGGCGCCGTTAGAAACTGCGGACTCGTAAAATTCCAAAGAATTTAAGAAAAAAATTCCTTTATATTTCCAGGTATTTACATTACCCCCACCTTAGGACTTTACATCCCCGTAAAGCTACAACACACACTAGGGAAACAAAAGGGGGTACTGAGCATGAATCTGAGCCTCCCACTCCCATGTGATCTACTAGAGAATCTTGTGCTTCCAGAAAACGTACACCAGAGGAATTGACCATCCACACCAGACCCACTCCTGTCGATCCTCAATCTCCACTGAAACCACCGTGAAATTCATCCCGTCATCGATGTCCAGCTCCCCATGTTTGATGATGTGGTACGGGTCATGCACATATCTCCTCAATTAAGATACGTGAGAGACGTCGTGCACCCAGTGAAACTAACATGGAAGGGCCAGGTGTTAAGCCACCTCGCCTACTCTGCTGAGGACCTAGAATGGCCAGATAAATAGCAGAGATAACATTCCACCTTGTCCAAAAATCCATAGACCCCTTCGAGGTGATACCCGTAGGAACACGTTGTCGCCATCTTCGAACTCCAGTGGTCTCTATCTCTTATCAGCATAGGACTTCTGTATGCTCTGTGCAGTCTTCATCTGCTCCTGGATGATCTGCACCTTCTCCGTCGTAGCCTGCACCATCTCTGGTCCTACAAGTGCTGAATCCCCTGGGTTAGTCCAGCACAAAGGTGATCTGCAAGTTCGGCCGTACAGCACCTCGTAAGGGGCCATAATGATGGTGGAGTGGTAGATATTGTTGTACACAAACTCCTCCAAGGGTTAGTGATTCTCCCAACTGTGACCAAAGTCGAGGACACATGCACAGAGCATGTCCTTGAGAGTCTGAATGGTCCTCTCAGTCTGACCATCTGTCTGAGTATGGAAGGCAGTGCTCAAGCGAAGCTGCATCCCAAAAGCCTCATGTAACCCCTTCCATAGCTGGGAAGTGAAATTATTAACTCAATCGGAGACGATAGTTGATCTCCCACCATGATGTTGTATGATCTCCTGAACGTAGAGGCATCCCAAGCTCTCTACTGAGTCCTTCTCTCTGATCGGTAAGAAGTGGGCCAACTTGGTGAGTCGGTCTACGATCACCCAGATAGAGTTGTGTCCTCTGGATATACGTGGAAGTCCCGTCATGAAATCCATGGATATCCCATCCTACTTCCACTCTGGAACCTCTAAGGGCTGAACCAAGACTTTTGGAACCTAGTTCTCTACCTTCACTTGTTGAAAAGTGAGGCATCAAGAGACAAACTCTGCTATTGCTTTCTTCATACCTGGCCACCAGTGCTATCGTCTGAGGTCCTGATACATCTTCGCCACTCCAGGATGTACCGCTAGAGGGGAAGTGTGGAACTCCCTCAACACCTCCTCCTGTAGTGAAACTGGTACCATGGTACATCCTCTGAAGAGGATAAAGTGCTCCCCACCTTCAGAAAATCCATCAGGTGCCTGCCCCGAGGATATCTGAGTACGTCGCATCTCAAAGTAAATGTCCCCACGTTGTGCCTCCCTGACTCACTGAAGGAGTGGAGGAGTGACTGTGAGAGATTGCAGAAAGGTTACTCCATCTCTATCCACAAAGGATATCTACAACATGGCCATCTGATTTTTCACCTCTCCTAGGAATTGAATTCCTGATCTTCTACTGATAGCATCTGATAAAACGTTCCCCTTTCCAAGAGTATAGACTATCTCAAATTCATAGTCCTTGAGGAACTTAATCCATCGTCATTATCTCAGGTTCATTTCCTTCTGCGAGAAGATATACCTAAGACCCTAGTGGTCAGAGTAGACTGTAAAATGCTCGCCCATCAGATAGTGTTTCCACATATTCAAGGCGAAGACCACTGCATCTAACTCCAGGTCATGGGTAGCATAGTTCTACTCGTGGTGTCTCAACTACCATGAACCATATGTGATCACTGCTCACTCCTACCTCAGTACACACCCAAGTTTGGTCCCTGATGCGTAGCAGTAAACTACATACCCAACGCCCTCCTCCAGTAACCTCAAGATGGGCGCACTGGTCAACCTCTGCCTCATCTCCTAAAAGCTCTATTGGAATCTCTCTGACCACAGGAAGGGTTGCCCCTTCTTCGTCAATAATGAAGCGGTGCTGCAACTCTGGAGAATTCTGGCACAAATCTCTGATAGTACCCAGCCAGTCCCAGAAAACTCTGAACCTCTGTCACACTCCTAGGTGGCTCCCAAGAAAGAACTGCCTCGATCTTTACTGGATCAAATGCAACTCCAGCCTCTGAGATGATGTGTCCCAGAAAGTGAACCTCTCGAATACAGAACTAGCACTTCGAGAGCTTACCATAAATCTGGTGCTCTCAGGGTGTATCTCGTACTACCCGGAAATGGTAGGCATGCTCCTCCTCAGTAGTCGAGTAAATCAGTATGTCGTCGATGAAGAATACGACAAAGCGATTGAGGTAAGGCTGTAAAATCCTGTTCATATGACTCATGAACACTGCTGGAGTGTTGGTTACACCGAAGGGAATAACCAAGAACTCGTAGTGGCCATACCGACACCTGAAAACTATCTTATGCACATCCGTGTCTCGAACTCTGAGCTAGGGATAGGCTGACCTGAGGTCTATCTTTGAGAACCACCGTGCTCCCTTGAGAAGATCAAAGAGGTCGTCAATCCTTGGGAGTGGGTACTTGTTCTTCATAGTCACCTGATTCAGGTGACGGTAGTCGACACACAGTCGCAAGGTCCCATCCACCTTCTTGGCGAACAAAATCAGTGAAGCCCAGGGTGAAACACTAGGTATGATAAATCCCTTCCCCTGCAAGTCCTCCAGCTGTACCCACAACTCATGAATCTTGATGGGAGCCATACGATATGCTGGATTAGATATCGGTGTTATCCCAAGGTACAGGTCAATGTAGAATTCTACCTCTCTATGAGGAGGTAGTCTTGGAACATCATTAGGAAAAACATCCACGTACTGATCCACCACAACAAGAAAACTCGGACTCCACACATCAACCGCTGCGAGGATGAGACTAGCCAAATGATGTGTGATCAGCTTCCCCCTCCTCTAGGTAAGTCCATCCTATGCTACAAAGGCTCCCTTCTCACTGGTGAAGGTAAACCTGGTCCCATCCATGCGGATACATCGCACTTGGAGCCTAATATAGTCAATCTGATCATGAACTATTGATAACCAGTTCATACCCAAGATGACGTCGCAAGGCCTCGACGTCGCTACATGAAGATCCCAGCCGAAGCTCTCGCCTCCTAGAGTAATCTCACACTACCGACACCAGTGTGTAATCATCGAGTCTACTCCCATAGAAGTCTCTAGCTGTAAGGATCGAGCCAACGGCTCCATCGGAATCTCTGAGCTCCGAACAAGGGCAGCGGCAAGGAAAGAATGACGCGCACTTGTGTCTATAAGTACTACAGAAAGAGTTGAGTAGACACAGATAGTACCTAGAATCATCTCAGGTGTGTCGTGGTTATAGGCCTCAACTTCCTAGATCTGAGCCCGCCTTTTTCTTCCAGCTCCTTGTGGTGGGGGTGGACCTCCTGGTGGTGGTGGTGGTAGAGCCTCGAAACGTCATCCACCACCCGCTGCTCGGCCAGCTCCTCTTCCACGTACACCTACTCCCAGTGGACCACCATGGTCGAACCTCTACCTCTACCTAGAAGGTCCCTCTATTTTCTTCTGCTCATCTACATGACGGGTCGGGCAGTCCTGAGCCATGTGGCCTTACCTGCCACATGCATAGCACTGCCTGCTTCTCGTATAGCTGACTCTGTCTCATGTGCCCTGCACAACCAAACCTGTATCCTGGGTCCACCCACCTGATGACCTAGTCTACTTAGACCTCTGCGTCATCTATCCACTACTGGATGCAAAAGACTCCACTACGTGTCACCCTGTAGTGGGTCTCACCACTGGTGACTGCTCAGTGTGAAAACTCTCCACTAGAAGGGCCCGCTCCAGCACCCCTATCTGCGTCGGAATGCTAAGGGGAATTGTTGAAGCCCTGATCTCATTCCTGAGTCCCTGCTCGAAGGTTCGGGCCCTAAATAACGGGTCTCGTACCATATCTATGGAGTATCGCAAGAGGTCGGTGAACCGCGCTAAGTACTGAGCTACTATCATGTTGCCCTACTGAAAATGTAGTAACTCCTGAATCTGAACCGCATGAAGGGTGGCTGTAAAAAACTCCACTCGGAACAGGCTCTCGAAGTCTTACTAGAGTAGTGATGCCTCATCATGCACCTGGATCATCAGGATCCACCATCTACCTATTGTTGCATGCAAGAGACTCGCGATAAGGATAACCATATGGTCGGCTGGTGTCCCTACCAATCTGAAAACTCTCAAGATAGCCTCCATCCAATCCTCAGCAACCTGTGAGTCTGTCTCTCCCCAGACCCTGGGTGGCCTCTGGCACTGGAACTCATGCAGTGAATTCAGGTGGCATGCACTCTCTGTTGTTGGAGCTGGTGGTATCGGTGGCCCTACGGGTAGTGGTACCGATGGTGCCTCCGCTGTGATGGGCCCTACACTAAGGCCTTGTCGCTCAGTGGGCTACCATCTCGTACGAAACTCGGAACCCTAGCTGGCTGCCTTCGTGGGGTCGTCCTGAAAAGAAACAGGTGTGCCACAGTTAGAACAATAGACCTGGTGAGCTTACATAAAGTAATCACGAAGAAAACTTTTGAAACACAAACACAATCAGTGTTTTCGTGCACTGAGTCAGAAATCCGAGGTCAGGGTCCTGGTGTATTGATACGTCGGTTGTCGCACCATCACTGGTTTCCCTAAACTGATAATCAAACCCAAAAAAATTAACATTGTTACTGTTAAAATAATTAGAGTCTAAGTTCTGTAGTAGAATTGACTCCTATGATACCAATTTGTCACGACCCGTCCTCGGGGCCCGTGCCGTGACTACCCCAAGCCCGCCTTCCATAGGCCAGGGGCTAGTGACTAGCACCAAAGGTGTAAATCCCTAAGATGGGAAGTCATTGCCTTTAAATAAGTAAAAAAACACAACAGAGTACATAATAGGAAGTAAACACTAACTAAAACTGAATACAAAAGAGTGTGCTCGAAAGTAAATGGGCCCGTATACAAACCCAACTGAACAACAAGTACAAGTAAAAAGGGACAAACAGTTGAAAGTAAAGAGCTGCTCCTGGATCATCCTACAGGGTTCCTACCTGAAGGGTAGGTACAGATGGCCACCTCATCACTCACGTCTATCAGTCTCCTTCGTGTGCCGACTCGTCGCAATGTCCACCTCCAGGTACCGTCCAATCTTGGTGCTCTCGGCCTCCATCAGCGCTATCCATCGTCTGCATCCAACACAACGAGGTGCGGGCATATCATGTGCAGGGGTGAGTATAACAATACTCAGTAGGGACCCCGAGACCGGCATAGTCTCACAATAACCACTAAGGATAAATAAAAGAAGAAAGATACAATCACGAAGTATCAACCAACCCTACTTAGGTATATGCCCATACGTATACCTGAGTTACCAATCTCAGTCCGTCTCCAATTCTCGAGCCCAAGCACAAACCAATTCCACCAAGGAAGTAAAGTAAATCACCATGATGATAATGGTTGAAAGACATGACTCAGCCCACACAGGTATGCCACAATAGTAGAGAGATATAGATGTTTAGATGTAGCCACTGGATCAACTAATCTGTCAGACCCACACAGGATAAAGGACCAGCTAAGTTGTCGGACCCACACAGGATATAGGATCAGCTGTCTCGTCTAAGCTGTCGGACCCACATAGGATACAGGACCAGCTAAGTTGTCAGACCCACACAGGATACAGGACTAGTTATGATTCATCTGAGCCGTCAGACCCACACGGGATACAGGACCATCTATTCTGTCAGACCCACACAGGATACAGGAATAGAAGTCAGAACTATCGAACTCACACATGATTTCAGTACAATAATCATCATCGTCAAACCCATGGAGGATTCTAGTATAGTAGTCATCGCACTCGCATCCAGCTCTACGGTTCCCAAACACAACACGCTCAATTCTGGTAGGGTCCTCTCCTCAAGCAAAGGGGGTCGATACATCAACTATCACACAAGTCTTGAGTTGATGTATCCCGAAGTTCTGTCTCATCAAAAGAAACCCAATGCGACAAACGATGCGTCAATCAGACGTTCGGTATGAGAGTTATTGGCAATTCAGTTCCAGGGGCCCGGTTGGATTTACACTCGATCCAAATCTGGCCATTCTCCAAAGTCATCCAAAACTCACATAGAGTGTCTCAAAAGGACCGCCCCGTCGCAAGGGTCCTTGTGTCGTAGACTGCGCATCGTTCGAACGCATGGTCTTGGAGATATTCACAATTAGGCGATGTTGGGCCCGGCTCGTCAAGACCAGTGGGCTGGCGGGTCGGCCTGACCTGACTCGGCGGGTCTGACCCAGTTGGGGGTCGGCTCGGCCCGATTTGGCAGGTCTGACCTGGCTGGGGGTTCGGCCCGGCCCGTTGGGGCGCAGCCCACCCGCGGACCGAGCCCGCGGAGCGGGCTGGTCTGGTTAACCCGGCGGCACCGAGCAACGCCGCCTCTCCCTACCCGACCGGCAGAATCTGACCGGTTCTGTCTGGCGTGAGCGGCTCACACAGCGGGTCGTTGTTCCTCCCACGCAGCACCAAGTGGTGTCGCGGTTCTTCATCCCAGACGGCATGAGACCGGCCGGTTCTTCTCCGGCCTGAGTAGCCCACGAATGCGGGCTGCGGTTTTCCTCCACGCGGTCGGAACGACGGTGTCGGTCCACCACTGCCTTGGCCTGACCTGGCCGCGGCCTTTGGTCATCACTGCCTCTTGGCTGTGGTCTTCTTCCTCCAGCACGGTGTGACGGCACCACGCCCTTCCGGCTCAACCTCCATTGTTAACACAATCAAGAATCAATGGAGGGTCGGCAGGCCGTGTTTGTTTGGCCCGCGCCCTCCCCATTAAGTGATAACAAAATAATTGGACACCGTCAATCCAAATATAATCACCAAAGTACGAGGGTATAATTCACATGTTCAAATAAATTAACCAAAATCCCCCTACCTTGATTCGAAGTTCTTTCGTTGACGACGGTGTCGATTTGTTGACGTCAGTGTCCATCTGAGGAGGAAGCATCGTTGTTGGCAATGTTCTTCACGGGTGGTGTCTTCTCCCTTGACGCGGAGGAAGAGGAAGGAAGATGGGAATTCCTATTGGGAGTCGCCTTATGTTCTTTCGACTATTTAATAAGTGGAGGGGATGTTTCTTCACGTCCTTCGGAGACATGAAGCGTTCTTCGTCGAGAGGAAGATGTTCTTCGCGTTCTTTATGGGAGAACACTTTCTTTCTAATTCTCCCAAAAGCCTCCCAACAGAATATTTTCCAAGAAAATAAAATAATAGGCTCCCTCATATTTTAATTATTCCATGCAATTCAAATGAATTCAAAATAATTCATTACTCCACAAATTAATTAATTATGGCATTAATTAATTGTGTTGGCACAATTAAGGGGGAGGGAAGGAGGAGAGTTCACCCAAAATAAATGAAGAATGGGTTGGCCCAATAAATTCAAGGGGAGTTAAAGGGTTTCAAGAAGAGTTGAGGGGTTAGGTGCTCGTGTGGGCCCCACCACACAATATCCTTCTATGTGAGGTTATGTGGGGGTGGGCCCCACTTTCAACTTCCCTTTGGAGATAAAAACCACCAACTAAATAAAATTATGTTATACATAAATTTTATTTAATTTATTAAGAATCCCCAAAATTAACTTCTGCTCTCGACCAAATGAAACTACGGTCGAGGTCTCCTTAAGCTAATACCGGCGCTGCGAGTTCATCGGTGTCCTCGGATTTCAATTCTGAGCTCCGGTTCAAAAGATAGAAAAACCTGCATGTACGTTTATTGAATGTACCCAAACAAAACTTCAGAAATTTATTATGGGCACACCGGGTCTCAGAATCAGGCTCCGTCAGAAACTATGGACTCAAAAATTTACAAAGCATCTAAGAAAAAAATTTCCTTGAAATTTCCGGGTCTTTACCGCCTCCACCTGGAAGCCCAAGTGTATGATGCATGGGTTTAACCCATACTATTCAAGGTGTGTTTTTTCCAGGGAAGTAGAAGAGTTGAACACCAATTTGGGTATTCAGCTGTCCACAGCTAAATATCCTCCACGATGGAGGATGTGGTGAAGAACGTTAGATAGTTTCTTTCGGCACGGTTATATGAAATGAATTATGAGAACGCAATTCTTTGGAGAGGGGAATGATTTGATTCCTCAAATCTAATCTCTCAAGTAATATTAATATTATGGTGTTATTTTCATGTTATCCAAAAAAAATTCAAACTCTAAATACCATACATTTCATTTAAATAAAATACTAAAGTGTTTACATTAAAACAATGTCAAAGTAAAACCATAATATCCAGAAATACCTATTAAAATACCTATTAGAATTACAAGGAGACCACCCAAAACAAACAAAAAACCCAAAAAGATAATATTGGTCCTTCAGATCTGTCACAACGAACATTAGTATGGCTAGATCCACTGCAACAGTACTAAGCATCAGTGGAATAATGTGCACCATCTTCTTCAATTGTATTGAGTTTAGGACACCCTAATGTTTGGTTTTATAAGGAATCTACTTGACTTTTACCCAATGGGTGACCATTGGAGATTCTTGTGACTGTTGTTTTACTTTTAGGGTAGCTTGAACTTAAAACTAATTGATCGTTAGTAACTTGAAAAAAAAAATTAAGTGGAAAATTTGAAGATAAATTAAATAGAATTTCATAAAATTGTATAGCTCAAGCATAATAACTATTTTGATGTGTTTAACATATCTTAAGTATCATACTTAACATCATAGTTTTGAATTGAAGAGCGTACTTCATAAAACTAAGTATGATTCCAAAACTTAGGTAGGCTTTGCAAATACTTTTTAAATGTTTCAAACATTTTAAAAATTTTATGGTGTTAGTCTAGATCTTATAAATTTAGTGTATTTGATTTTGTAAATCAAATTTAAAAGGTTATATTAAACTTTATTTTGCAAGAATATAATATATATATATATATATATTACTAGTAACTTTGATATAAAGGCATCTTAAGTGTTTTAGGAAAAAGTGTAATTTATTTTCAAAATAAATCATGTTTTATAAAATTGATTATTTTTCTTTTTTTTAGTTTATTTTGAAAGTTGTTATATTTTAAAAAAATAAAAAATAAACCCCACACAGGCCAACACTCTAGCCAGGACAAGGGAGGCAGCACGCGCTTGGCGGATGAGCCTAGCCCTCAGCCTTAGCATAGGCCGACTTGTGGGCTTGTGTGCATGCACTGATCAGGGGGCATAGTTACACCAAAGGGCACATAGGAGAAGAGTTCACCACTGTGCGGGGCGGCATGGAAGTGTGGGTAGGCGCAGAAGCACGCCTAGAGAACCCGGGATGAGGTGGTACCGGGAGGGGGGAAGGAGTATTATGAGTTGTTGCTCAGAGATACTAGATTATAAAGAAGCCACGAGAGTCCCTTCATTTCGATTTGGGATGAGGAAATATTTTCTAGGATTGAATCCAGGACCTTGGATCGCATCGCGCACGATCTGGGCTGTCAATTTTGATCTGGCGCTTGACTCTTAACAATTGTAGAATCCTTCATGGTTTCTGTGCACTGTCCGATATAACATGGATCTAATCTCAGACATTTGAGATTTTTAAAACACCGCATCAAACTAGATCCATCTAATCTATCATGGATCTAATCGCAATCATCCATTTCTTTTTAATTGTCAAATCATATGTGGTCCTTTAATCTTCTCTGTGTTTAATCTCCACCATCCATTATTTTACTGGATTTCCTCACCCACAACACCTTCTTCTTCCTCCTACCTATGTTGGACCAGTAACCCCTACTCTCCCTTTCTCTTTTTCCACACCTGTGACTCCTCCCATAACAATCTGAGGCCCCCCTTTCCCTCCTTTTTTCAACAAATACTTTCCCTAGTCTTTTAATATATCGAGTAGGCCTCGGTTTTCTAATAGTAGCATTAAATATTCTATATATTTTATACATAATATAGTTTAAAAACAATTTGTTTCACCCCATTTCCCTCGGTTGTTCCTCCTCTCCTCAAACCTCCAACAAACTCCCATGATCCCTTCCCAAACCTCTCCTCCTCCTCAAGCCAAGTAAGGGATAATTTGTCTTGTGATGTTGTTTTTTAGAGTATATACATATATATGTATGATCATAAAAGTATATTTATAACCTTGTATTTTAGTTAAAATGTTCTTCTATGCCGATCCTAGGTCTTCTGATTTTCAAGTTCAAGTAGAATTATGGATGTAAGGGAATTATGTTAAGGCATACACATTTATACATAAATATATACACTCAATTTCATAAGTTTACATCCATGTGGTTTGGTTGAAAACCCACATATACCTGGTCCAAGGACTTGTGGATTTTGGGTTATGAGGTAATTTTTTAAACTTGAGGATTATTTTTCTCATGCAATATATATATTCACCTTATATATCCTATTATATATATACTTATATATATATATATAACTATACGGTTTTAAAAGAACCTCTGTTATGTTCGGTTTCAAAACCTCTAAACTTTTAGTTTCAAAGATGAGTTAGAATTTTGTTTTAAACAAATACAATTATATTTTATTATATATATAGATAGAGTATACACAGGCATGTATAATTATACAGTTTATATAACTCACCCTCTAAACCAGTTTTAAGTCTTTTAACATTTAACTTCTATGATTAATTTATGTTTTTGGTAAAAAAAAGTATGTTCCAGTTAACTTTAGTGTAGGACTCGGTAAAATATGTAAGTTATATATGTTTACATAAACATTTATGTAAGATTGTATAAAAAATAAACCCTTTAAAAATTTATATTATGATTTAAGGTTTTAGGGACTCTAGTTGATTAATGTGTCTATTATGTTAAATTTGTATGGGTGTCAATGGATTTTTAGTATAAACCCTTTAATACATGATTTATATTCGAATATGTGAATATATGTGTACACATGTAAACTTTCGTCCTCAATTTTATTTAGAAGGATTGATAAGAAATAATAAAACATGTTGTTTTTGAAATATGTTTAGTTTTGTTTGAAAACACTAATTTTATACACTTGTGTTTAAGAAGATTTACACAACACTATACCCTAAATTCAGATATTTCAAATATTATACTCTTGATGCATTTAGTAATTGTGGAGAGTTCATGAGTATAAAATTTGGGATTTACTATTCTTACATACATATTTATGAATCACTTATTTTCAAACATATACTAAATGGTGTTAGTTATGGTTGAATTTCATGCTATTCATGTTTAACTTTATGTGTTCCCTGGTATACAAAAAATAAGCTTACCATAAGTGAAAGTTTGGGTATTTATGTGTTTTATACCCCTTTTTAAATATTTAGTTTATCTTCTAATTTAGCACCCAATACATGATTAAATTCTAATGTGTAATTTATCAGTAAATATTTTAGCATTTAGGGTTATAATTTTATGTAAAAAACTTGTATTTCTTTTAGTGCATTGGTTGTCCTCACATATTCCATAATCTTCTTATCGTACTCACCATTCAATGACATAGCCATGCAGTTAATAGTTTTGTAATTAATACTTATATTCTTGATTCACTATATATATGTAAATTCTAATGAAGGTAATTAAAACTCTTATGACCTTTTATGGAATTATGAATTAAATTATTCAATTTGGTATGAGACACCTTGAATAATCTAAAATATTAAAATAAATATTCAAAGTGGTATGGGACATTTTGAATATAAGAACCCACTTAGCATATGAGGAATGTAATAGACTCGGTATAACAGGTTGGGTACCGATTAATGAAATCCCCTCAATGCATCGATAGTTCTCATGAGACAATTAGGTCATGGCATGAGGCTATTAACATTTCAGGGCATGACATGAGGTCTTAACAGGGTCTTATATTATACGTTTCCTCATTATATCTATGATAATTAATTAACCAAGTGGATATTTGAATAGTAGAATATCCATGGTTCAGAGCCGGTACTTATGAGTATCAAAAGAAGTAAATGCTTATGGCATGACACCTAATTATCCCTAAGTGATTTATTAGCCCGTGTATGTTTCACAGTAGTTAAAGATGAATTGAAGTCATTACCTTTATGTGCAACTCTGATTATGTATGACTCTTATTTATTAAATTTTCACTTGACTATTCATATGTCATACTTATTTAGAATTTTGTTTACTTATTACTTTAAATTATAATGCCTATAATTGAATCATGTTCCCTTGTAATTATGATTTTAATCTTTTAATTGTGAACTTTTAATTCATAGAAAATTGTAATAATATGTTACATATGTTACAACATTTCCAAAGAAAATGTTTTATGGAAAATTTTGAAAAATGTTTTCAAAATTTATAATCGGAATATTATGTTATTTTAAAACCCCTTACTCAGAATTTGTATGTTCACCCTATGTTTTTGAAATAAATATTTTAGGTATCAGTTTTTAGCCTAAGAAGCGTGTCAGAAGTAGCTGGTTTCCCAGAACCTGAACTGAATCGATCCTCTGTATGGGACATGATATTTAAAATATAAGTGCATGGTTTTTGTAAAATTCACACATCATGTTTCAAGGAACCAGATCCAAGTATTTTGGATTTGGGCAGTCACAATAGAAGTGGAAGAATTTAATTTAATTTTAAATAGTAAAAACACAACGAAAAATATTTTTTTCAAAAAAATCCCTTTTTAAGTATAAAATGTTTCTATACTAAATTTATGTATAAAATTAACTTCAAAGACAAAATTAAATAATTTATAATAAAAATTAACTAATTAATTTTAAAACTAATACAAAATAGAATTAAAATTTTTAAATGTTTTAAAATATTATATAATTTTCAATGTAAACTTGTATTTTTTTACAATTCATTAAAATTTAAAACTTTTTAGAAAATTCTCAAAAATGTATCCTAAGATAATTTTGACATGATAAATTAAGAAGTGAAATTTATTTTTTAAAATAAATTTTATAAAGTTTTAAAATTAATTATATTTATTTTCTCAAAGAAAGAAAAAAACATTTTTGAAGAAAACATATTTTTAAATAATAAAATGACTTAACTGATAAGAATAAATAATTATTTCCTAATAATTAATATATTTTATAATATTTTTATTCTTATTCATATCTTCCAATCGAAAGTCTAGGCTACAATGGTTATGTTAATAATAATAACATTTTTATAATATATCATGGTTCTTTTCAACTCAATGTTGTGTGCAACACAAGCTACTGAAGATATTAAAATATTTAAAGAGAAGTATTTAATAAAAATTAATGGGGTGTTATATTCTTCCCCCATATAAAATTTTTCCCTTAAAATTTAATTTTACATACTAAGGTTAAAATAGGTGATGGTACTTCTCATTCATCACTTCCAATGGTTCCCATGTCACCTCTTTATAATTTTGGTTCCTCTATAGCACATTAACCAGGTGAGTGGTCTTGTTTCATAGAAATTTATCTCTACGGTCCAAGATATTCATTGGTTTCTCATTATAAGAGATATCATATTCCATATGTACCACATCTGAATTTAGTACATGATAGGGATCTAGTATGTACTTTCTTCGGAGGGATATGTGGAATACATCATGTATTTGATACAAGGTTAGTGGAAGTTCTAGTCGATATGTCATAGTTCTAATGAAATAAAGAATATAAAATTGGGTGATATACCAGGAAATTAGTTTTCCCTTCTTCCCAAATCTCATTACTCTATTCCATGGAGATATTTTGAGGAATACCATATCTCTAACCCCAAACTATAACTCTCATCGAAAATTGTATGCATGGCTCTTCTGTTGACTTTGGGAAATCCTGATGTGCTTCTAAATGGTCTTCACATTTTCGACTATTTCCTCAACTATTTCACGACCTAGAATATTACATTCACCAACTTCATCCCAATATGTGGTTTTTCTATAACTTTTCCCATAAAAGGATTCATATGAATCAGTTGGATTATTGAGTGGAAACTATTTTTTTAAGAGAACTCGGCCAGTGGAAGATGTTGATACCATCCTCCTTTTAAGTCCATTTATCATTCTCTCAACATATATTCTAGTTTTTGTATGGTCTGATCAAACAGCACATTAGTTTTTGGGTGATAAGTTTTACTAAAGTTCAATCCAATGTTTAGATAATATTGGATACTTTTCCTAAACTTGGAGGTAAATATCATATCTCAACCGGGTACAATCTATAAGGGTACTCCATGTAGCCTCACCACTTATATGATGTATATCCATACATTTTGATAGAGTGAGAAGTCCACTAGAATTTGAATAAATCAATCGGTCTTTGTAATATGATCCACAACAAACCATATATTATTATGCCCTCTAGATTTATATGTAAGTCCAGTGACAAAGTTTGTAGTGATTTTTTCCCATTTCCATGTAAGTATAGGTAATATTTGTATAATCCCCTTAGAATTTATCCTTTCAGCCTTCACTTTATGACATATCAGGCACTTTGATGCATTTTTAGTGATATTCTTCTCCATATTATCCCACCAATAGTTCCCTCATAGGTCCTGATACATATTTATACTTCTAGGGTGGATGGATAAGGTATAGGTATGTGAATCATTCAAAATATCCCTCTTTATATTAGGATATTATGGTACACATATTCATTACCCAAATCTTATGAATCCTTCCTTATCAATTTTTAACTCTAATTATTTCCCATTTATAGTATATTCCACATTATTTTTAATTTACACATCATTTATTTGAGCACCCTTTATCTTCTCCATAAGAGATGGTTGAGAAATAATTTGAGAAAGGAATGATGATTTTCTTTACCTTATGATTCCCATGTCCATATTTTGTGAGTCTAAGAATATTGGATCCTTCTCAGTTATCATCATTGATAAAGTTGCAGGATCCTTTCTACTTAGAGCATCTTCCACTTCATTTTCTTTAACAGGATAGTAGTGCATTGAACAGCCATAATCCTTGATGATATATCACCATATTCATAGGTTCATATTAATATATTTTTGTCTAAATATATATTTTAGGATCTTATGATCAGTATATATCTCTCACTTCTCCCCATAGAGGTAATGCCGACATATTTTCAATACGAAGATCACATCTTGTAACTATAAATCATTTGGGGGATAATTTTTATCATGATATTTCAACTGCCTTGGGGAATATTCTATCACCTTATCGTTTTTCATTAGTATATAGCCTAATCTCTTCTTTGATGCATCATTTTATACCATAAATATTTCTCCACTTTTGGGTAGTGTCAGTACTAGTGCAGTGATAATCCTTTTTTCAAATATTCGAAGGAGTCTTAACATTCAGAGTTCTATAAAAACTTTACTCTTTTCTAAGTCATCTTGGCTAGTGGGTTTCCAATGAGCATGTACCCTAGTGGTATAGGCTCCTGCTTGGCATCCAAAAGACCCGGGAGAAAATCCAGGTAGAGACTAATTTCTGGGTATTGTAGTCACATTCTAGCACGGTGACACTATTGCGGTGGAGGCACTATAGCAGGAACTGTTGTGGCGGCAATACTGTAGCAGGTACTGTAATAGCCTTGGACTGTAGCAGTACTATTCACTGAGGGGCCCTTTTGGCCAAAAAATGGGCTTTCAAGCCTTGTATTCAGGCCACTTGGCCTTGGGCCTTCGGGCTATGTAATGGGTCTCCCTCTAACTAGTCTAAAGAGGTATTTTCTTTAAATAATAAAATGAGGCTTTGGCCCCAACCTTTAAAAAAATCTTGGTTAGTGGGTTCGAAAATTGTGTGATGTTCTTCAAAAATCATCAGTAATACCCTGTTATACCAAGGAAACTAGGGATCTCCATTATATATGCCAGTTTTGGCCACTCTTTAGTTGTATTTGTCTTATAATGGTCTACAAATATACTTTATTAGTGATAACATTTTACAATAATGATACTTCCTCCTTCTAAATCTCACATTTTCTATACTTTTCATATAGTTTCTCCCCTTATAAAATGTTAAGCATGGTATTCAAATTCTCTTCATTCTTGTCGTTTCTCTTAGAGTATATTAGAATATCATCTATAAATAATACCACAAATTTTTAAGGCAATCATTAAATATTATATTAATTAAGTCCATGAATATAACCTGGTCTTTAGAGAGTCTTAAGGGCATTAATATGAACTCATAGTGTCCATACCTTGTTCAAAAGGATATCTTGGAAATATCTTTATTCTTCACCTTTAAATAGTGATATACCAATTTAATGTGTACCTTAGATATATACTTATACCCACATAGTTGGTCGAACAAATCATCTATCTATTAAATCTTTATCATGATTTTATTGAGATCGTGATAATCAATGCATAGGTGCATTGATCTATCCTTCTTTTTTACAAAGAGGATTAGTGCACCCCATAGGGAAGCACTCGAGCATATAAATCCCTTGTCCAAATTATCTTGTAACTGCTTATTCAGTTATTCCAACTCAACAGTGGAAATTCTATAAGGTTTCTTTGATATTGTGAGGGATTCAGGTATACGTTCATTTGAGAACTCAACCTCTAGGTTTGGAGGAATACCAGGCAATTATTCAGGGAACACATTAGTGTAGTCCCTCATAATAGGCATATCTTCGAGCATGATCTTCTCCTTTATATTAATCATTTAAATATTAGAACTCATAAGGTAATAATATCCACAATTGAGTTGATGATTCTAAAGGATATTCACCCTCATCCTTACACTATTATAGAATTGGAGGATGCCACAGGATGTGAATATTTATCTACCTATCCCAATATTTGATGTTGGATTTTTAAAAAAATAGTCAATCCATACCCAATATAGCATCAAACTCTATAAAAGAAAGTAAGATAATATTATCTAGGAGTTTTAGTCCACAAAATTTGACCAAGTAGGAATTATATACTTTAGATGAATTAATTTCCCCATTTTTTGTTCTCACTGATAACTCGATCTCAATATTTTGAGGCAGTGTTTGAATAGTTCTATTAAACTTGAAAGATATGAAAGATTATATAAAACTAGAATCAAATAGTATGTTCACTATTTGTGAATGAATAATCATCATACCTTTCACCACATAATTTTTAGGCTCCCCCTCATTATTAGTGATAGAATATTATCTTCCTTTCTACCTTGGAGGTTGTTGTCATTGATTGTCCCTCACAGCCCTTGGATTAGGTCATTGTTTTACATAATGTCCATATTCCTTGCAGTTGAAACATTGCACAGAAGGCATGGTGTTCTTCTGAACCTTCTTTTAAACTTACTCATTATTGGTTTTCTTGAATTCAATTTTTCAATGATTAGCTTGGTTCCCCTCTTTTACACTATTGAAGCACCTTATGGTTCCCCTTAGGTAGTTTCCATGATTCTTCTTACCACATTTTTTACAAGTTGAATATTGGGTTTTCTTTCCTCCATGATATTTTTTATTGGCCTTCTTAAAGAGAATTCCATATTACATTTATTATCTCTATTAAAACAAGACAAATGAGAATCACTGATCTCTATCACAACATTAAGGGAACAACTAAAAATCTATTCATAACTATCAAATTCCATAATTACTAACGATTTTAATAGACTTAATTACAACTTACTAAAGAATCAGTCCACATTAATTTCAATCCTTATGATAAATATAGAATAATATTGTTCAAGACTTGTGAATTTTTCCTCATATTCTCTTATATACTCATCTTACATTTATTTCAGACGAAGGAACTCCCTCTCCGTATTAATAGGGAGAGTTTAGGGAAAATATAAAAAGAAAAATATTTTTCTTAAATGCTTCCCATTCCAGGGAATCAATTTCCTCTTCAGTCTTGTGTTTTTTATCGGTTTCTTCCACTGATTAGTTTTATCATAAAAACAATAAACCACTAGCAAGACTTTATCTTCTTCTGATCACTAGAAGAAAAGGAATATTTTCTCGATATATTTAATCCATTGTTTTGTGATAAGTTCATCAGAAGTTCCACTAAATGTGGGAGGAATTTTTTCATAAAGGATTCAACCGGAGTATGAGGTAATTCCACATGATACAAGTTATTATTCACAACTTGAGACAATTGAGCTAGTATTGTCATAAATTTCTAAGCTCATGTTCCCATCAGGATTTGAATATCATTAGGGAAATAATTTAATTTTCAATCACATTCATTGTTAGTATGGGTTATCCTATTTCTATCCATTAATTAGAAAAGAAAAATAAAATTAGGGGGGATTTCATACTTAGAAAATGGGAATAAAAATAAAATTATGAATATATAAGGATGAACTTATAAATGAAAATTATATCCTAAATTTTGATTCCATAAGTTTAAATATTTGTTTTACATGGTGATATAATTATTATTAAGGTTATTATTAAAATTTTATAGTCCTAAACCCCAAAAAATGGCCATCCTTGAATATCAACTAAAGTGGCCTGATCCTTTTACACATATTATTACATGATTTTAAGAATTATTATCCAAAAAATATTAACTAGGATAAAAAATTATAGTGTCTTTGGGATACTATTTACATAATTAGAAAACATGAAACTAGAATAAAATAACTTTTTATTAATATTCATAATGAGCTCCAAACTCCCTTTGAACTCTTAAAATTTTATGGGATAACCTAGGGAATACATAAATAAAAGGTATGACCTAAAAATCCCATAAATGGATTAAATGTTGAAATGAAACCTAACAAAATAGTTAGAAGGTATAACATGATAACATAAAAGGCCCAAATCATGAATAAACATGTGGAAGCATAACATATGGAAAATGTAATCACGTGATCATGTAAACATAATAAAGTGATAGTAATATATAACATTACATAAACATGAGTCAAGGTTGACTACCAATATTGTATCACGTAGTTGATAGAGTCCCATAATGGATTAGGTTTACTCCCAAATTACATACATAATGTCTTATGATAACAAAACACTACCCAACTCATTATAGTGCTATATAGGTTAAACCATCCAAACATGTTCAAGAATATGTGTTCCACATAAATAATCAAACATAATAAATAAAATAAGTATTTTTTATGGAAAGAAATGGGTATTTTAATCATGTCATAAGGAATAACCAAAGGGTGCGTAACAATGGTATCCATGATAAAATGTATTTAAATCATTATTGGACAATAATAAATAAAATATAATAATAGTTCATGAATAATTAATTCAAACTAAAGTGAAAACATTAAAAAGAGAAGTTAGGTAACTTTAGAAATTTTCCACTTAAGTGTGGTTTTGAGGAAAAGAATAAGAAGTCTTTAAAGGGGATAAAGGAATAATTATTTACATGAAACAAAAAAATTAAATAAAATAGTTTTTTTAGGATAAATGGAGTGATTTTTGAAAAAATATAGTAGACTTAAAATATTTTATAGAGTATACATGAAAATTAGTAAGAAAGATAGAAGTTCCCTTTAATCGGGTTTGATTATCGAGAGGAATTGAGAAGGGAAGCTTATAAAACAAGTAATTTCCCATAAAATATAGATGAATTAAGTGACATAAATATGTATGGTATATATAAATATAATATAGGGGAAGTATATAAAAATAATTAAGGGATAAATTGAGGTAAAGAAAGAGAAAACATAACCCAAAGGAAATATGGAGGTTCGGGGAGACCCCTTACCTAATGTTCGAATGAGTTATGCACTTGCACTTAATGTAATGGATAATAAAATTAAATTCATTAATTTATTAATTAAGAAACTATTACACATTTATTTTATTTATTATAATTTTATTAAGTTCATTTATGGCCATTTTGATGAGTAATAATGTTGAATTTTGTTGTTCTGGATGTATTTGTTTCATGGTTGCATGGTCAATTCAATTATGTATAGTTATGGAAGTTCTTTTTCAATGGTAATACTATAAAATAATTGAAATTAAATGGTATTAATATATTTATAGAAGTTAAAATGGTACCATATATCATTTTTCCTTACATTATTATGATTCATTTGATAAAACATTAATGATAATTATTTTTTCTATTTTTGGCGGTTTTTCTGACCATCACGAATTAGTTTCATTTTATTTAATATTATGTCTATATATTAGTTACAAAATATAAAATAAGTTTTAATATACTTATTAAAATATTATTTAACCATAATAATAGTTTTATGACCATCCTTGAATGTGGTAATGATTAATGAGAACTTGTTATCCACAGAGATGGTTAATCGACATGATTTAGACAATGGTTTCCTTTCTTTGAATAATAGGAAATGAGAAAAAAGGACTAAATAGAAAATATTCCATTAGAATAATAAAAATATGGTATATAAATTATAATATATTTATTATTATTTGATTGATGAAATCAGCAAGGATAAGATAGAATAAGAAAATAAATTATGAGAGGTGGTTTAAGAAAGTTACCTCTTGAATATCATCCCCTTGAAGAAACCATTGAGGAAATTAGAATTGGTATTTTGTGAGATCATTTTCACTTAGATGTGGTTAGAGTAGAGGGAATATTCTTTTTAATATATTTGGGAAGCATCAAGGCTTGGATGGTGTGGGGAAAAGGGGTTGTGAGGGGGGTATTTATAAGGGAGGAGAGGGGTGTTTTTGAAATTTCTCAAAACATTAAATTATAATAAGTTCATTCTCAATAAAAATACCACTAAATGAATATATATTTGAATATAAGATAAGTTAAGGTTCTAATATCATAAATTAATAAAATTTATACATTTTTTTTATTTATTTTAAACCATGTCATTTTGATTAACCCTTGGTATACCTATTTTAATTTTAACTACAGTAACAAATTTTTTAATATTAAAAGGTTATAATTTTTACTAATATGGTGTCAATTAGACCTTAAATGAACAATTTATGAAATTTTAGATTTTATCAAAATCAATTTGTATTTTTTAAATTTTTTTATTATTTTTCAATAATTTAATAAAATATTAATCCCATAAAATATCATTATTGTCAAATTTAAAACTATTCAATACTTTGAATTTAAAATAATCAATAAAATAAGTAAGATTCAAAGAATCTATTTTATTATAACATAAAAATGTCATTTTTATCTATAAAATTATTTTGACACCTTAAATATCTCAAATTATATTACTTTTAATATTTTTATTATCATTTATTCGATTTTTACGTTAATTGAATAATTATTGTATCAGTGTTGTATAAGCATTTAGGGTAATTATTTAATTAATAAAAAATTAAATAAATTACAATGATGAATATATATATTTCTTATTTTTAAATAATATCTTTGGTAGATTGTATCGTCTAGTTGACACCATGTTAAAAATATTATAGTTATTAAAAATAAAAGTTTTACATTTGGTCACTTCCTATGATTTTTATAATGTCTAAGTCATGTTCACGGACAACTGTCCACTAAATAACTTAATTTAGAACATTAAGTGTAAAGGGTCTATTTTAATTCATATAATAATATTTTTTATAAAAAATTGTGGCCTTATCACGTACTTTTAATCTATATTAACCTCATTTACCCTTTTACTGAGATTAAAAATTTTATCGTAGTTACTATTCATATTAACTAAAAATAAAATTGCTCTACTTAATAAATTTGGATCTTATGATTCCAAAAATTAAATCCATTTTTAAAAATTCAAAAAATGAAATTAGTAGAATTTAATTCAGAATTAAACTGCAAAAACACAATGAAAAATAATTTTTCTGAAAAATGACTTATTTTAACTATAAAATGTTTTTAAACCAAATTCATGTGTAAAATTAATTTCAAAGAAAAAACTCAGATTATTTATAACAAAAATGAACTAATTTAAGTTTATTACTAATAAGAATATAATTTTACTTTCAAATTTTTTTAAAATAATATACAGTTTTCAATGTAAATCATTACTTTTTTACTATTCATTAAAATTTCAAATTTTTTAGAGAATTACCAAAACTTTATCCTAAGATAATCATGACATGATAAATTTAAAATTTAATTTAATTTTTTAAAATATAATTTCTAAAAATTTAAAAATTATTTATATTTATTTTCTCATATAAAGAAATAAAATTATTTTTGAAGGAAACATATTATTGAAGAATAAAATAAATTTACTAATAAAATTAAGTTTTTATTTGATAAGAATTAATAAACTTCATAATATGTTTATTCATATTAATACCTATAAATTAAATGGATATTCTATTTTGTTCAAGTTAATAATGATAAAATTTTAATAGTATATCGTGGTTCATTTAAACTCAGTATTGCATGCAACACAAGCTACCGAAGAAATAAAAATATTTAAAGAGAAATATTTCATTAATTTTATCTAGGTGTTACAATGAATAAAACTAATAAATAAATGTAGGAATCATTATATATATGGTATCCCTAGATTTTTATGAATCTTCTAAAGTCTAGGAAGGATCCCCCTTTAATCCATGATCTACTAGAACCCTGGTATTCAAATATAATGAGATATAAGGGATTTGGATTTGTAGTTTCATAAATTTTCAAAATTTATTATTTTGAATACTTTATATAAAGATTTAACCTCCTAATATAGTCACAAATGATGTTTTATAGGCTTCCAAACATCTCAAAAATATTTATCTATCATCGAAAAATTTCAAAATATTATAATTCTTTGTAACATGTGAATAATTAATTCATCGGTTATTTAATGTTTAAACATTAATTGTGGAAATTTGAAACTCCATAAACATAATCACATTATGTTTCATCTAAACATGATAGATTATGGTAGGTGAAATAATAAAAAGTTTTTCATTATTTTATAACGTATAAACTGGCATGTATAAATCCATGATGTAGTAACCTTAACTATAGTGTGGGTAACCCTAGCATATAACATGATGTGGTTAATACTAACACATCATGGTTTTTTATTTAACTTATATCTATATAAAATGTGACTACATTATAATACTTAATTGGATCATGGATTCTCTAAGTATGCACTAGATATTAGAAATGTGATTACCTCAAAAGGGGGATTGCTTGTTGTGTTATTTTCATTGTTCTAAAGTTATTTTGGCTTATTTATTTAATAATGGTTGAGAAAATTTATGTTTTTATTTTTCTTGTAATGTAATTTTAAGATTTCATATAATGATGTTTGATATAGTGTGCATTACTAGTTCAAATTTTAGTGTAGATTATATATAGTACTACAAAAATCCCATTGAATTTCCTCCCTATTTTTTATATTTCAATTCACCCTAAATAAACTAGTGTTTTTTTACTTAAAGTTTTATAATAATGGTGGGTGTCCATGTTAATAATTTTAGCCTCTATTTGGTTTCTTTTATTTTTCTTTTTACTTCTTATTTTTAATAAAAGTTAGGGGTTGCGAGTTTAGTTTTTCCATCTCATAACTGAGGCCTATTCAAATTTTACATTTAATAATTATCCACATTATAATTAAAATATAATTCACTACCACCGATAGTGGTGTGGTCCCATGTCATTATTCATTAAGAGGGAATGAATCAATGAATGGAAATATTTTACAATTCTTCTACCAACCAACCTTTGTCATCACTTAAGATGAAATAAGAATATTGTCACCATCTTTATTCTCTGACACCAAACCCTTTTTAAAGTAAATCATTTTAGTTGTGTTATTTCATTTACACATTCATAAAACTGAATATAATTTTGTAATGTGCATGGTTCTCCATTAAAAATAAATAGTGACATCCATGGCATAGAATGATGTTATCTATTGATACACAATCTTTTAGAATCACTAAATTTATTACAAAGAGAAGGTTTTATCCTTAAATATCATGTGTGTAAAAAAGTATCATGAAGATTATAGTGTTTTCTCTCACATAAAAAAATACTTATTCAACAATAAATAATAAATAATCATCTATATCTAATAATAATATTTTTATTCACTATCAATAAAGCATCACTTCTTTTTATTCACTTTGATCATTGAAACTCTGAAATTTTGTAAAAAAATGCTTCTTTGAGATCACCCAATAGCTTTTTTCTTCTTTAAATAAAATATATTAAAGTAGATATATAGTATTGATCCTTAAAAAACATGAAAAAAACTCATAAACATGTTGTAAAACCATTGCAATCTATCTTTCTTCAAAGAACTCTTTTGGTACTTTTTATCAAATAATTACTTCTACAATAACGTACAATAATAAATGGATATGATTCTTCTTGGGTATATCTTCCTCTTATCTATTCATTTCTATATCACTTTCTTCTCTATATTTCACACTCACATAACTACACATCCTATTTTCTTAAATTTTTAATTTCAAATTCCACTACTACAAATATGGACTTTATCAGTGCTAGAAAAGTCAATTAACAGCGCTAAAAAAAGCATTGTTAATTGGGGATAGGATATAGGGGGTTCCTTTTATTAGCACTTCGAAAAGCACTAATAAAATCCCTTTCTATCAGTACTGATAAAATACCCCTTTATCAGTGCTTTTTTAGCACCGATAAAAGGGGATTTTATCATCACATTTAAAAAGCGCTGATAAAAGTCAAAAAAACTTAAAAGGAATTAAAAATAATTTTATAATGCGGGGGGGGGAGATTTTAATAGTGCTTGACCCCCCCCTTTATCAGCGCTAGTCAGACCCCCCCCCCCCCACTCTCTCTCACACGATTCCCTTCCCGTGCACCCCCCTGCTTCCACCCGAACTCGAACCTGCGACCTCCCCCCTTTCGCAGCTGCACCTTTACCACTACACTATTTCATTTTTTTCTATATTTAATGATATATCTATTTATTTAAATATATATATATATAGTTATATTGATTCATATATTAATATAGATTCATATTAATATAAATATATTTATTCATATATTAGTATATATATATTCATTCGTATATTAATATTTATTTATATTTATTTTTATATATATTTTTAGTTATAATTTTTTATTCGTATATTTATTTGTATATTAATATATATTTATAATATTAGTTTTAAATACATTTATGAAATATTTTTTTATGTTTGTTTATAAATAAATAAATACATACATACATATATATATACAACACAGACACACACACACATGCACACAAACACACAGACACGTATATATTTACGAATAAATACATATGTGTGTGTATTTGAAAAGTCATAGAATGTTAAAACAACCATAACTTGTAATCCAAAATCCTGTTTCAACTCCACAACTAGTCAAATCGAATAAAATGAAACAATATTCAAAATGATATGTGGTATAGGCCAAACGGACATCCGGATCAGAAGTTATACGTGTTTGAATGTTAACAAATCGGGGTATCCTGACTAAAAACTCAATTTCGGAGGCCTTCTGGGCCTTTCTAGGCATTTAAAAATGTGATAGAAGCTTCTCTTTGGTCACTAACACGTACATCTCATCGCTGACTTTTATTTGATATATTTTACATCTCAAACGAACACTCGTATCAAAATTTATGGTTGTTTGAAGTTTGAGTTACATTTTCAACTTATTTTAGATCTTTTATTAATTTTTTTGATTTTTTGTGTCTTCAAATTGTAATTAAATTATTTTTAGTCAATAATAATTAGAAATTTATTAATTAATAATATTTTTTAAAATGTTTTAAAGCCATTTTCACTAAATTTCTTATATATTAAATATAATAGTCTATTTATACTTATCTAAAACATATTTAAAAATATATATATTATATTTATATAAATATAAATATACTTATATAATAATATTTTATTTTTCATTATTTTTTTTTTTGAAAAATAAAATTTATCAGGGGTAGGAAAAATCACTCATAAATCCCCCTTTATCAGTGCTAAAAAAAGCACTGATAAAGGGTCAATTTTAACAGTTCTTTTTTTTAGTGTTGTTAAAAGTGCCCCTTTATCAGTGCTTTTTTTATCGCTAATAAAGTCCCCCTTTATTAGCGCTTTTTTTAGCACTGATAAAAGGGTATTGATTCTCTTTCCCATTTTTATAGTAGTTTTCAATGCTTAAAATAACTTTAAATTCCAACTTCATCAGATTCATTTTGATACATTAGGTTAATACAACCACCATAGTCACCCTTGATATAATTTAATAACATAAAGGTTCAAGTTAAAGTTTCTTGTGAGATAACTAAAAATACATATCATTAAAAACCATTCAAATTTTTAATTTTTCAAATACCACAATATGGTGAGGTGAAACCATGGCATAATCAAATCAATAGCTCAAAACCATTTTAAAATTTCTCATGAACCATAAATTTTCTAAACTAAACATAGTGTAATAGTATTTATTTTCTATTCAATAATGAACCATAATGACCAATATCATATGATTAAAATAATCATGACTAAACTATTTTCTAATCAAAACCATAATGGTTAAACGATGACATGGAAAATTTCTCATTTTCCTTAATAGAAAAACACCATGATTAGATCCCTATTTTTTCTTACTTAAAATAAAAGTCTCGGTTTTTATCACCTCTATTCCATGATCACTCACACAGGACCATGATTTAATTTTTTCACCATTTTTTTATCTTCTAAGGTTGTGACCAAATAGTGTCCAACAATAGTGTAAGTAAGATTCTTTGTGATGCAAAGGTATTTTTCAAAAAAATCCTTTGAAAATAATGACCTCTAAAACACCCATTTTCTATTTAGTACTTTCCATTTTCCTTGATTCATATAAACACAGTGTGGTTTTTAAAAAACTATATCATAATTGTGCCTACCTTCTCTCCAAAAAATTATAAACTCAAATCTTAAACTTCAAGCCTCTTCAAAACACTTCTAAACATCTAAATAATCTTCACTTAATTTATACCATCTAAATTCATTTATGATTGAATTTTTTTTTGTGTTGACAAATGTGTTAAAATAATGCAACACCAATTTCATAAACCCCATTCACTTTTTCTTTATATTCCAACCAAAAAATTCCCCTTTATAAAAAAAACATCTCTTAGGGAACCATCAATCTCAAACATCTTCATGGCTATAAAAAAACCCCACTTTCGATTTTTTTTCAATAATAAAATCAAAATCACTCTAAAACTTAGTAATAAAAAAATTAATCAATGATTCTGAGACTATATGAGAAAATCTAGTGTAAGAAACAAGAATAATGAAGAATAATGTAAAATTTATTCATAATAGTAACTCACATTCTATTCCAAGCATCCATTATCACTTACAAAAACATCAAATCTTATAAAAACTATTTATTTATATGTTTCAAACAAAAAAAATTCTTTCATACTCAACAAACATGTTATAACATTTTACAACTCAACCAACACACACTAATGAATTCATAGATTCACAAATACACACATCATATGTATATAAAACTCAAAAAACTCCATATAAATATGTACACCCCTAAAATAAGATATTTCTCCCCAGTTAGGAATGTGTGTGTGTGTGTTTTTGTCTTTATATTTTTATTGTTATCTTTATATCCCTTTGATAACAACATCCAAAGAACAAGTGATAGATGTTAGGTCAAAAGGTGTGATAAAAGATGGTCTAGAGGGGGTGAATATACTAGATTAAAAAAATGAAATATTAGTTAATTTTATAAAATAATTATCAAGGTTAAAGTTAAAGTTATTAAACATATTTATTAAGTAGTGAAAATTTAAAAATAACACAAGTTATTTTTATAGTAGTTTAGTTCAAAGTGGACTTATTATACTCTTATAACTCTTTTCTCTATAAGAGATATGTTGTTCACTATACTGATTTTTGAAGGGGAATCATTATAATATTACAACATACTTTTTATAATGTAAGTATAACCAAGACACATGACTTTTGTATGGGAATTCATTACCCAATTACAATGAAAAATTTATACTAGGGTGTTACAACCCGAATAGTCTTAACTTTAGAATTTAGGAGTCACAAACTGAAAAAAGAAAGAATAATTTTGAATGGAAAATAATAAATAGAAGGTATGATGACAAGTGTGAAAGATAGGAAGTCATGTTACACACATAAGAAAATATGAAAAAATTGATAGAAGTTAAAAAAGAGAAGCATAGGTATTGGTTATTGAGTAATGAATCATTTTGTCTCATCAAGGAATTTATAGTCAAAGAAGATATACTTCATCACTTAAGTAATCGTCCAACAAATGAAGATTTTTTGAACAGCTATAGTTTCACAACCCTTCACAAAATCATACCACAAAACCTTTTTTATATTTTCACTTAAGAATGTGAAATATCTATTTAAAGAAGTATTGCATCAGTATATCTATGTCTCTAACTTCTAAGCAGTGCTCAAACTCTTTAAATAAGCTTAAAAATCAATACAATTGAGCCATAGGTTAAATAATTCAAATTAAAAATAATAATTAAAAATTATTATAGATATATATATTATAATTTCATGATAATCACTCAACATTCAAACACTAAATAATAATCCAAACTAATTTTAAATTTTCATTAAATATTTCAAATATATTAATGATAATATGTGAATGAGATCACAAAAATATCACATAACAGTTTTCTTCAAAATAAAAAAAATTATAGGATAAAAGAATATATGTAGATATATAGAAAATTAAAAATCAATATCACTTTATTAAAATATATAAATAAAAATAAATTTATAAATAATAAAATTAAACAAAACAACTAAAATAAATACATTCAAAAAAATTGAAACATCTTTTGCATGTTCATGTGAAAATTGAAGAAAAATTTTTATATTTATTTAAATATGTTTATAAAACTGAAAAAACACTTTTCATATATTATATATGATTTAAATGAGTTTATGAAATCAAAAAATCAACTAAAAAAATTACCATATGCATGAAGCAATTCAAATCATAAAAATATGATAGAAATGGAGTAGGTTTTATACTGCTTATGTGAGAAGGTATTTTTCATAAGGGTTATCTAAAAAGGATGTGTAATGGTCATTAAAAAGTATTCATATTAGTAATTATTCATACTATTTAAAATTAAAAATAAAATACTAAATTAATCATATGGGTAAGTTTCCACGTGAAGTTAACATACTGGAAAACTCATATTTCATAATAGACATTTAAGGACCTACATATAGGTAAAATAAAACTTATTTATCCTATATATAAGTATTTTATAACACCACATAGATGTAAGATTGATTTTATATAGTCTTTGTAAATATAAACATGAACATTTAAGGGTAAGTAGCCAAGCTCGCATAAGGGTAATAATTCAACATTATATAAAGGTAAACTATAATTCATATAGTTAGTGTAGGTGTATAATTACATACCTATGTAAGTGTTATTATTTTAAAAATAAATAAAAGTAAAATTTTTATATGAATAATGTTAATAATAAATTTTTTATCCCAAAAGGTTCTTAGATACCCTGATGGGGGGTGAATCAGGTAGTGGATTCTATTGAAAAATATTTCAGGACCTAATGGATCTGGACCTCTTGATTATAAGGGCCACTTATTTTCTTTCATTTGTTTTTATCTTCATCTTATCTTAATCAAATATATATGATGATGTTTCACAAAAAGTAAATTAATAAATCATGCACAAGTACAAAAATATTTTTACTTTTTTACCACTATGGGAAGGTATAAGGGGCATGCATCCAACAATGTTTTAGTGAAAAACAATCACTAAGCTTACTACTTGTTAGTTTAGGATGGGTCATTAATGCATGGGATCACTACCCTTACAAAGTTTTGGGGTAGATACACTATCTCCCAGGGATCACTTCCCTCACACTTCCCTCTTATGCTCACTAATTTAGAAGGAAAAACAATTAAACCAAAGTTAAAATAAACAATTTTATCAATTATTGAAAGTTCCACTACATATAAGATAGGTTCCTTTTAACTTCAAGTGCTCCTTAATATCATTAATGTCAACATCCCCTCAAGCATAACTAATCCATGAAAAGTCAAGGAAAATCCTCATCACTTTGGAAATTTCTTCAATAGATCCCAAAACTTCCTCTTTCTAGAATTCTTCTAGAAATCCCTTCACTTTTTAGAATGTATAACCACCTTTTCCAGTAATTTCCTCATATGTAGTAGTGAATAAAATCATACTACGCATATTTTAGGATGGTTGAAATCCTATATCTTCTTTCTCTTTAGAATTAAAATATAAAAATGGTATTCTTCATAGGGTAACACCACAAGTGAAAGAACCTCAGTAGCATAACCCTTGAGTGTGAAAACTCTGGTGTGTATCTATTTGTGTGAGACTCTACTACATAACCATTATAAAAGACCCTAGATCACAAACCTTATATGAGACCCTATCATGTAACCCCTGTGTGAGACCATGTCGTTAAACCCATACATGACACCCAATCATGTATCTTCTTATTCATATGCATGATACTATGATTTCATATCTCCCTTACACATATTCATGATCATGTGACCTTATTCACTTCTCATGAAGACAATTATGTGATTTTTCTTCAATCACGTAATCACTTTTTCTTCACACAAACTCCCTTATATGTTGCTTCTTACATAAATTATGCTATTACATAACTCCCTTAACTTCATGTGAAATTCCTATTTTGTATTTTTGTTTGGATAAAACCACTTAAGAAAATTATTTAACGTATTAATCATAGGTTAAGGGGAATTTATAGGCAAAATTCCACTACCATAACTCCAAAAAATGTGGTTTTCTATTCATTCAACCACCTTAAAAAACTCTTATTTATCATTACATTCTATACATAATCACATCTAACTCATACAATAAACTTACATGGAATGCCACATGTTAAAACCCCACTACTCAGTCAATTTCACTATCTTCAAGTGTATTGTATTATTCCATCATGAGATCCATTTATGCCCATTCGTTTGTGTGTTTTCAAGTGATCATAAGATAAATTTTTCATTTCCAAAAAAACTTCCTTCACGTGCTTTACATAACTCTGAGTGATCATGAGATGACTCTAATATTTCCATCCAATATTACTTCATGTATTTTATGTGAATCTGAGTTACCTCAATATGACTCCATCATTTTCATCCAATATTCCTTCATATTCCTCACATGACATCTTCATATGAACCATTGGTATATATGTGATCCCACAATTCCAAGAAGCCATAAGACTTGTCCACCTTGGCCTATGCTTGGTTGCATAATCTTCTTTATTTTATATGATTGCATGATCCCCCATGGTTTATGTGATTTCATGATCCAACACACATTACACACTTTGTGTGATCCTTTAGGACTTTTGTGATCCACACGATCCTTTAGTATATACGTACTCCACTTGATCCTTTAGAAATTATGCACTCTATGTAGTCCTTTAAGACTTACGTGCTCTATGGGATACTTTACCACTTCTAAATCTTTTTATTAGCCAAATTCTCCCAAAACATAGGTAGATTCACACATCCTTTGACAAATATCCTTCTTCAAAAACTTCTGATGTTATTAAAAAACACAATAAACCCAAAAAAAATCATTAATAGAGATTTTTTAAATTAATCTACTCCTTTGGGTTTGATGGAAACAATTAAAAACAAAAAAAAAATAATTTTACATATACAGCCCCATATATTGATCAAGTTTTTATTCAACATATACTCTAAAACAACATCAGTCGGGATTAGTATAAAAACAAGAGTAAAATGAAACTTTCATCAATGAATCACTTCATTCTTGATCCTCCCTTCAAAAAACATTCTCGATGCCAAAATATTAAACTTACTCAGCCCTTAGGATCACTTCTCAAACCACACATGTCAACTACTAGAATCATGAACCCCAAAAGTCTCTCAATATTATTTTTCAGTGAAATACCAGCATCAGTATTGTTATATTAGAAACTCTCCTTATTTTTATACTCACCCTACACACTTATCATCCTTTATTGATCAATACATCATTTCTCCCCATTTTTCAATGAAACCAAAGTTCACTCATTTGAATTTTGTAGCATGGTAAAGAGAACATGTCAATACATATGGAAAAACACACCATACCTCAGGGATAGGGGTCACACATCCACACTATTCAAGTGTGGGAAGTTGACCAAACTCCAAGAGCTAGTTTATGCTTTTAAAAAATTTATTTGGGAAAGGACTTTATCAGGATGTTTGTAAATTCTATTTTAGTAAGAAAATAATCCATATTCCTAAGCTTGTGCTCCACTTTCTCCTTAAAAAATGATATTTTATTTTAATGTGCTTCGTCATTGATTGATGGACTAGATTATAAGATTTATAGTGCTTGAATTATCATAGTGGATATTGATCAGAGGCTTCACTTCATTCTCCACCTTTCTCATAGAATTCCATAGGTGATTCCTTCATCTATGACTTTACTCTACCATAATAAATTATCTATGTGCATCATATTTTCAGTAATTTATAGAATAGTGAGGGAACATACATTATTACTTCAACTCATGGGATCATGATAAAGGGAGATTAGTCTCCCCCTTGGACCATGCACTTCTTCTTAGCCCATGTGACACCATAGGTTGGCATTTAAAGACCACCTAACTATGTCAAATTATTTAAATTTCACCTTTTAAAACATTAGGATACATCTTTCACCTTCAACTCAATTTACTGACTTAAGATTGAAACTTTTCTCCTTTTAGAAATTTTTGATCTCATAACCATATTCTTATTTATAGCTGCACACTAATGATAGATTTTTAGCAAGTGAAATTACCACATAGAATTAAGTTAGTGACACATCCTATTAGTCCACTGAGTGTTAACTCTTTATTGGATACAAGATTTTAATCCAATAAAACCAATGATGTCTATATCACTCACTTTATTCCATGGATTCTTATAGCATAAATTTAATACTTTTTGAAAAATAATCTTATGATCTCAATAACACACATATTAAGACAACTAACACCAAATGTTAAATATAATCATATGGTATTCAAGATCTTCAATTATTTATAGGTCTCTCTTGTCAGATGAGGATAGATAGTATAGAGTGTTTGTCACCAAATCTCCATGAAAATATCAATATATTGAATAATATATATTATTGATATTAATTGTGGAGATGAAACCAAATGTTAAATTACTCTAAGTAATGGGGATACCACTTGTTGGGAATATTATTGATCTTCCAGTAGATTCTTGGTATCTTAAAAAGAACCACCTGATACCACATTGTTAGAGAAAAATAGATAAACATGTAATACATGAATATTACTAATTATAAACCAATATTTCTTCACTTAGTGGTCAAATACAACTTGAAATATGTTTTGACACTAATATTCAAACATTAAATGTGACTTAGAAGCATTGGATTATTCAAATATAGATTTGAAAACTCTTCCGACTCATATCAAGCTCTTCATCATATGATATTCCCTTTTCCACAACATGAAACTTCTAAATACATCTTTGAAAAATATAGTGCTTCTTTCATACAATTCATTGATCCTAGTACCATATAAAGATTTAAAGAATTATAAATCTTCTTATCGTATATATATTTATTCATTTTATGCACTTTTTAACTTTTAGCACACACATGCCCCATGAATCATATCTCCCCCTTAGTCCTGAAAAACATCCAATAGATATTAGAAACACTTAATACATGGGAATATGGGTACCTATAGAATATTTAAGAAGAGGATTTTGGTTAATCCTAATGGACCAAACCAATTATATTTTATTTCAAAGAATTGTACTATTTTTATGCTCGTTTTAGATGTCTATCCAACTTCAACTGTTATGGATATACAACTAGGTACTCTTTTCCCAAATTTTTAGTCCTTATTTGATATGTAGGTTCTACAATAATTTTATTTTTCATAGTTATAGGTTTAATCCCACTATTAAAATTTATCTCTTTGATGTTCAACATAAACACAGTTTTACATGATTCTTTATCAAAGAATGAATCTTTCCACTAGTCATATTCTATTGTTTCTTCCTCTATTAGAGGAATATTTATCTTGACTTCATGTCTCTCCTTAATGAATGTCATGTGAAATCATCAAGAAATTATTTATTTACTTTTATTTTATCAGTTATTCAAGTCACCTCACCCTTTCTTACTAGAGGTGATGCTTTCATTAAACATACATAATTATAACTCACAACTACAGCAACTCCTTGTGTTTATTATGAGACTGTAAACCTATTTTCTAACATAGAAAGTTGTATTACTATATAGAATTTCTATTAATAAACTAATGAAGTTGGGAAACTCCTTTTAGATCCTTTTTCCTTCTAGTGTTTATTACAACTATAATATCTTTCCAAATGGATATGATTAGAACATATGATACATATACCACTAAAAACATACCTAGTGTTATCGTTTCTCAGTTTAGATATTGGTGTAGCTGGAGTTATTATTTTAACATAGAGCCCCCATTCTTCTTTACATATACATATGGTGTGTCCTAATCTTCTATAATAGTATCACTTCATGGATACTTTCTTCTATAGTAATTTTCTTTTAGATTTTTTAGGAAGCTTATGCTAATTTTCTTAATTAGTAATTTTTATATATTTAAAATAAGAAATATATTCCAAATATTAAAAATAAAAACATGAAATATAACTATGAATCCCTCATAAATAGCACATATTTCCATCACTTTTTATAAAAATATTTTTAGATTTGTTCCCACCACTTACATGATTCTCCCTATTTTTTGGATTTTCTATGGTTCTCTTCCTCCCATGCATAGGAGAGGGATCATCATAGACAATATTATATTTTACCAAATTGTCTGTCCTTAGGGATGAGACAATCAATATATGTTTTTATGCTGAAATAGAATATGTAATTTTCATTTCATTATTACCTGCTGAGGTATAGTCAAATAATAAATGCAAAGAATCCTTAAATTGGTGTTTTCCTTTAACATTGGATTCCTACACTTCTTTTTTGACTGATTATAGTTCATCTCCCAAATATTTATTCTTCTTGTCCCTTGATTTATGTTGAGTATTGATTTTTCTCTTGATATACTTCTCAGTATTCATCTCATATTCTAATTCTCAGGAGATCTTATCCACCATGAAACTTTTATCCTTTATTTTATAACTCATTTGATCAAAAAAAATATTTAAATAATGCATTATATTTTTACAGAATTTTATTCTATATAACTATTTCTTATAGGGTGTGTATCATGATCATCATTTTTATATTCTAAATTTTTAATTTCTTTTGAGTGCATATTTTTCCCCTTTCATCATCTTTGATTTTTTCTATCTCCATGGATATCCCTTCCAATTCTTCATCTTTGGAATAATTATTCTCCCTTAGATCTGGGTCCACTTCAAAAATTCTTTTATTTAAACCTCTAAGCTTTTTGACTTCAATTTCCTATGCTTTGATTCGAATATCTAGATATTTATTTTCTTCATCATATGTAGTCCCAGCATCACATGCCATGTAAAGTTCTTTCACTCCTTCCTGTAGCATCATTGAGTGAGTAAAATGTCTCATAATTGGATTCATATAAACATTTATTTAGTAATTTATTGTTTTATTTAAAATAAATCACACTCTTTATATATACACTTCCCCACTGAGGAATTCCACCAGAATTCTACTTCTTCCTTGAAGTTCTTACCTTTTCCATAGAACACTGAAATTTAAGAGAAAATTGAAAATTCAACATCAACATTAAAATGAACCAAGTCAAAGAGAAAATATAATCATATAAACTTATGCTCTGATAAAAAAATTTGGGGCCAAAATGGGCTTAGATACCCTAATAGGGGGTGTGAATCTGGGTATGGATACTATTCAAATATTATTTAAGGCCCAATGGATCTTGACCTATTGATTATAAGGGTAACTTCTTTTACTCTTTATTTTTTATGTTGATCTTATATTTACCAACTTTATCTTATAATGATGCATAAAAATTAAATTAATCAAGAAAGAACAAGGACATTCATATTTTTACTTAGTTCACTACGACAGGATAGTCCAAGGAGCATGCATCTAATGGTGTGTTGGTACATCAAAATCAATAAGTTCGTCGCTTGTTGATTTAGGCTAATTTATGCCAACCTGGGCTTAATTACCTTAAAAATATTTAAGGTAGATGTTTTATCTCCCTGAGATCACTTCCCTCACACTTCCCTCTTATTCTCACTATTTTAGAAGAAAAAAAAATTGGCATACATACCGAAAAGAAATATCTACTATTATTGAGAGTTGCACTAAATATTATATCTGTGCCTTTAAAATCCATGTGATTATTTATAAACTTGATGTTAACATTCCCTTAAACATTAAATTTCCATGATAATTCATGGAAAATCCTCCACACTTTATAAATTTATTCAAAGGATGATAATTTTCCCTATTTCCAAAATTATTCTAGAAATATTTTCACTTACTAGAAAGTGGACCCTCATTCTTCCTATAATTGTCTCGGATGTAATAGAGAATAAACTCCTATAAATATTATCAGACGGTGAAGATCCTCTATCTTCTTATTCTTTATAATATAGATACGAAAATTATATTATCCAAAGGGTAATGCCACAAGTGCAAGACCCCCAATTGTGTAACCCTTAAGTGTGAAAATAATGAAGCGTATATCCTTGTGTGAGACCCTAGCATGAGATCCTTGCGCAAGACCCTATCATGTGACCCATGTGAAATACCATGTAATATAACCCTTGAATGAAACCCTACCACATTTATCCCTATGCCTATTCATGAAACTTTGAGTGTATAACTCCTTTATGAATATTCATGATTGTGTGACCTTCTTCGATTATTGTGAAGATGCCTATGTGCTTCCACTTAGATAGTGTTGTCACCTTCGCTTCGCATGAAATCCCTTATGTGTTTCTTCTTTTGTGACTAATACAACCATGTTACTCCCTTCACATCGTGTGAAATTCATCATTTGTATTTTTCATCAAATTAAACCACGTAAGAAAATTCATTAACTTATTAAGAATGGGTTAAGGGTTATCTATAGGAAAAAGTAAACCACCTTAACTCCAAATAATGCATTTATCTAATGATTCCACCACCTTAAAAAACTTCATCTCTTCATTGAACGCTTCACATCATCATGTATATCATATAAAATAGACCTCCATATTATTTCACATGTCACAAGCCCTTATGACTCAGTCAATATTAATGATTTCAAGTGAATTGAATGAGTCTGTTGTAAGATCCATTAAAGCTTAGGTAGTCATGTGATTTCAAGAAACCTCAATATGACTCCATCATTTTCTAGAAAAACATCCTTCATGCACTTTTCATGACTCTGAGAAACCATTAGATGACTCTTTAATTTCCAACCAATATTACTTCATGTGATTCACATTAATATGAGTGAACTCAAGATAACTTCATCATTTCCATCCAATCTCCCTTCAAATAATCACATGACTTCTTCACATGATCCATTGATAATTATTAAATAGCATGACTTTAAGTGACTGTAAGATTTCTCTACCTTGGTCTTTATTGGGCTTCATGATCCACTTTACTTCATGCGATCACATGATCACTTATGGTTTATATGATTTTGTGTTCCAACAAATCTTATGTGATTTTTGTGATCCTTTAGGACTTACATGCTCTAAGTGACCCTTTAGTACTAATGCGCTCTACGTGATCATTTATCACTTACAAGATCTATTTGATCCTTTAGGAATTACATGCTTTCTTTGATCCTTTAGTAATTACATGCTAACTTTTCTTCTTACCCAAATTCTCCCAAAAATAGACAAATTCAAGCCTCTTTTTACAAAGACTCTTCATTAATAAATTCCAACATTGTGAACAAACACAATCAACACAAAAAACACTATAAAGAGGGATTTTTTCAATAAAAATCCACATAAAGGTAATGTGAAACTTGTAAGAGTTGTATAAAGGTAACATAAAGTTATATAAAGGTGAAGAATTTTTCTTAACTATGTAAAGGTATTCCCATACTCACATAAAGAAAAAATAGGTTTTCAAAACATATGTAAGGGTAAATAATATTTAATACATGTTATGTAAGGGTAAATAAAATCCATGAAAAATTAAAACAAAAAATTTGTTTCATGAAAAATAATACTAGAATAAAAATAATTAATTAATAAATTAATGAATCAATAAATAAAATGAAGATCAAGTAATAATAAATTTAAAAACATGATTAATAAACAATTTAACAACTAATTAAAGACTAAATAATAAAAAAAATTAATTTCTATGAGAAATTTAATGTTAAAAAAAATAAAAAAGACATTTAAGAGTATTTGTTAGATTAAAAAACTCAAAAAATATACAATACTAGATATCATAACAAACTTCAATCACTAAAAAACATATAATATCCCAAAAAAATACCTTCATCACTTTTGGAATCGATTTTATTGAGGTTTTCCTTAGTATTTAAAATAAAAAATTTCCAAACAAAAACATTTAAATAACCAATATCTTATTTTATATATTTAAATAATTCATAAGGGGTCTTCTTTAAAAATAGTTTAATTAAACATTGATTTAAAATATGATAAGTTGTATTAACAAAATCCACCAAAAAAAATTATGCAAACTATTTTTATTTAACATAGTTCTATATATTTCAATAATAGTTCTATTTTTTCCATTCTATAACACTATTTTGTTGTGGTGTTCTAGAAGTATAAAAATTCTGAAAATAATTGTTTTCTTCAAAGAAAAAAATAAAAATAATAAATAATAAATTCACCTCAATTATCACTTATAATACAAAAAATTAAATAAAATTTTTTATTTTGAACCAAATTACAAAAATAAATAAATCTATACAAGGTTTAACTTTTATGAGATATAAATTAAGTCAAATTAACTCTATTAAAATCATCAATAATCATAAAAAACATATTTATTACCTCCAAAAATAGAAAAATGAAAAGGACTAGATAAATATAAATGAATAGTTTATAATTGTATAGTATTTATAACTACATTAATATATTGAAAGATAATATTATGTTTTTTAGATTTTAAACAAGAATCATAAGTAGAATTCTTACTAATTTTTAAATCAGGTAGTTGTTGCACAAGTCGTTTCTTTAATAGTTTTTGTAATAGTTAAAAGTTTACATGTCTAAGGCTACAATTACATAAGATTTAATCTGTTCATATAAAATTATGAAACTTGAAATTATATTTATTTAATTTATAAAAATAAATAGAATAAATATTCTCTTTCCTGTTAGAAAAAAATAAAACATTTTCATTTTTAAAAACTAAACATTTATTATATTCAAATTTAACACTCATTTTATCATCTTATAATTGTGAAATGTTAGTTATGTTATGTTTCAAACCTTCAACATATAAAAATTTATAAATTAAAATAATTTTAGAAAAAACTACTTCCCCAAATCCTTTAACCTTTCATTTTGAGTTGTCATCGAATGTCAGAGAGCCTCTATCACATTGATTGTAAGATAAAAACTTTGATGGATCTCTAGTAATATGTTTGGAGAAACCACTACCCATATACCATGTATCTTTAACACTCTTAGTTCATGTTTCTTGAAAATATTTCTTAAATAGAAAACAATTTTAATGCACATGATATTTTGGGTCTAATCAGCATAGTATAATAATTCTTTAATACCCATATAAATTTTAAATATATATTAATGGGTAATATAAAAGATAAATTTGTTGATATAAAATCCTTAGTATAACCAATAAATTTATTAAACCTTAACAAACATTCATTATCATAGTTCCCTTGCATATAATATTTAAAGAATGTGACTGTTGAAACCTTCCCTTTAGAACTTTTAACAAAATAAATTCATAACATTTTTTGAATCTATGGATTGTAACCAAAACTAGTTTTAACTTTATTTGATTTCATCGTAGAAATAATCTTATGATATTTTTCTTTAACTTGAACAAAATTACATAAATTTTCTTTCAATCTATATACTTCCTTTTTTATATTATCTCTCTTCTTTTAAATAGAATAAAAATCATCATGAATCTTACTTTGTGAATATATAGAAGAATTTCTCAACCTTTCAATTTCTTATTTAAATTTCTTATTTTTTTAACAATGTACACTTTATTATATATAAATTAATTTAAACAAGAAATTAAGTTTCTTAAATTCTAATTTTATTTATTTAATTTCTTAATTTACTTGATAAGATTTTTATTATCTTCATTTATTTTTTTATATAATTCAGCAACCATTAAAACATATTTTTGAATTTTTTTCATTCTCTTGATATATATCATAAAATTTATAGCCATAAATATAATAATAATAAGTAGAACTTTAATTTTAATTGTTACTAACCTCATTTATATTTTTCATCATCAAATATGGGATATCCAATTCTTTTTCGCTTCCAGATTCATCGCTGGAATTAGATTTGTTTGTGAAACACCATCCATCATATACACATAAATCCTTTTTTTTTGTTATCATTTATATTGTGTTTTAAGTTTGAAAAATCTTATTTCATATATCTTGTTACCCTAAATTCATGAAAATCTAAAAATAAAGCATTATTATACTTTCTTTTGGTACTTTTCCTTCCTTTTAGGTCACCCTTATGATATTTTCTAGGATGATTCTCGAATTTTCTCGTTTTATTCATTGGATTATAAATACATTTTCTAATATTTTAAATTTATCCTTTGTCACTTTCTTATGTCTCAAATTCATAATATTTAGAATTATCATTTGTATATGATTTTAAAGAAATACTTTTTTATTTTAAGTCTCTTCTTCCTCAATATTCTTTAACTCAAGTTTATATTGAATAAGTGATCTGATGAGTTCATCCAATGTGTATTATTTTAAAATCTTACTGTCATTGATCATATCATTTTTTACATTTCATTTATTGGGTAGATCTATTAAGACTCTTTTAAAAAGTACATGGATATATAAATATTCTCTAAGGGAATTCATTCCACTCATGATTCTTGTGAATCAGTGGAACTTTTGGTTAATGCATTTATCTTTTCCCATTTTTAAATCATGGTACTTTGTACAGAGCACTCCATGTTTGTTCCTAATCAGATTATCTAATCTAAGGTGAGTAAATTATAGAATCTTCTAGATCACATGATCTATATCTTACGTAGACACATAACTAAAAACACTTCTATTAATAACAAAATATAAAAAAATATTACTTTTTAATTGAAAACATATTTAGAAGCATAGATTCTTGCAAGATTATCTAGGTCATCTTCTGGTAGTTTTTATGGTTTTACCATGATTGACCACTCTTTTTTGCTTAAATTATTAAGGTATGCCTCTATTATATATTTCTAGTAACCATAATAATTTCCATAAAACCGAAGTGTCTTTTGGGGAATCCAGGCACCATTTACATTCATTATTTCCATCATATATCAACATTTTCACTTAGAATATGAGATATATGATTAAAAAGTTATCATAATAAATTATAAATAATGTACTCATTGGTCTTTGATACTGAATGATTGGTATTGGGAAATAGAAAAAAATTGAATTATCTTTAGCGAGATCCAACCTCTAATACTAAGTGTTATAGTATCAGTCAGAGCAGCTAATTAATCCGTCTTTATAAGATCAACCTATGATACTAGTTTGTAGGTCATAAAATGCTATGAAAACGGTCTAGAGGGTGATAAATATACATTATTAAAAAAATAAAAATATGGGAAAATTTTATAAAATAATTATCAAGGTTAAAGTAAAATATATTAAACAGAGTTATTAGGAAGTGAAAATTACAAATAACACACGTTATTTTTATAGTATTTTGGTATAATGTAGACTTACTCTGCTCATATGCCTCTATACTCTAAAAGTGACATGTTTTTTACTATACTAGTTTTTAAAGGGGAATCATAACCTAATTATAACCAATTTTTTCTATTGTAAGTATAACCAAGACGCCTGACTTTTGTATGGGGAGTCACAACCAAATTATAGTACTAACTTTAGACTACAAGAGTTACAACCTAAATGGTCCTAACATTAGAATCCAATAATCATAGCCTGAATAAATAAAGAATTCTTTTGAATAGAGAAGCATTAACAGAAAGTGTAAACACAAGTTTGATAGATAGAAAGTAGTGTTACAAACATAGAAACCATAATAAAATATATAGAAGTTGAAAAAAAAAACATAGGTACAGGTTCTTTCATAATGAATCATTTCATCTCATCATGTTAGTAGTATTTTAAGAAGTTATATTTTATCATTTAAGAGATCATCCAACAAATGAAGATTGTTCATATAGGAAAAATTACAAAGAACTTCACTATATCACACTATAAAAAAATTGTATAATATCACTTGAGAATGTAAAATATCTAATTAAATAAGTATTATATCGATATTTATGTGTCTCTAACTTATAATAAGTGCTCAAAATCCTTAAATAAGATGAAAACTCAACACATCTAATCCATAGGTTAGATAATTAAAAATAAAAATAATATTTATAGAATTATTAGAGAGAGGGAGAGAGATTATCATTATATGATAATTTATCAATATTCAAACACTAAATAATAATAAAAGAAAATTTTAAATAATTATTAAAGATTTAAAATAATCTCCATGACAATAGGTCAATGATATCACACAAATATTATATAAAAAATTCCATCAAAATTCAAAATTCAAACTAAAAAAATAAAATAATATATATAGATACATAAAAAATTAAAAAATAATAACCATTTATTAAAATTTGTAAAACATTTTTTAATAATTTCATATTCCTTAAACATAAATTTCCAAACAATAAAATCAAAAAAACTAAAATAAATTAATTTGAAATTTTGGAAACAACTACTATAGGTTTATTTTAAAAATGATTAAAAACATTGATATTTATTTAAATATATTTATAAAATTTAAAAACAAACCATTTCATTGATTATATATGACTTATATGAGTTTATGAAATCAAAAAAATTAACTAAAACAATTATTATACGCATGCATCAATTCAAATCATAAAAACATGAGAGAAATTGAGTAGGTTTTATACTTCTTATGTGTGATGGTAAATTTTATGTAAGGGAATGATAAAAAAGGATGTGTAAAGGTAGTTAAACATTATGTGTAAGGGTAAGTTTGTATTTTTGTTAAAATTAAAAAAAAATAAAATTTTAAATAGTGTGAAGGGTAAGTTTGTATATAAAGGTAACATGCTGGAAAATTTATGTTGTATAAAGTTCAGTTAAATAACTACATATAGGTGATACAAAACTTATATGGTCTTCATAAATATATGTTTAACACCATGTAAATATAATATGAATTTTTTACATGTTATATAAATATAAACATAAACACGTAAGGGTAAGAAAGATGAAGTCTCATATGGGTAACAATTTTGCATTACATAAAGGTAAATATAAATTCATATAGTTTTTTTAAGGGTATAATTACATACCCATATAAGGGTTATTATTTTAACACTACTTAAATATAAAATTTTTATATGTATAAAGTTAATAAGGAATCCACATAAAGGTAAATAGAAACTTTTAAGAGCTAAGTAAGGGTAATAAAAAAGTTATGTAAAGGTAAATACATTTTTCTAAACTGCATAAAGGTACTCCCATGCTCACATAATGATAAAAATAGGTTTTGAATACAAGTGCAAGGGTAAATAAAAGTTAACATATATTACGTAAGGGTAGAAAAAAAAGAAAAATTAAAATATAAAATCTATTTCATAAAAAAATATAGAATAAAAATATGAATAAAAAAATAACTAATAAATGAATGAATAAATAAAAATTAAAGAAAACTTAATAATTAATTAAAAAAATGATTAATAATTAATATTAAAATAATTAATGACTAAGTAATAAAAACATTAATTTATATAAACAATTAAAGATTCAAATAAAATAAACAACACTTTTTAGGGTACTTGTAATATTTAAAAATACGAAAAATAAACAATACTGGTTATCATAAAAAAATCTTAACACTAAAAAGAGAAGGGACAAAACACTCTAACTTAGCCTTGAGAATGTTAAGGTTAAACACCCATCATCAACTTAAATTTTTAAAATGCATCCTTAGGTGGTTTTTGGGTAAAAACATATACCAATTACTTCTTTCTAGAAACATAGTATATCTTAGTGAATACTTCATCAAACTTATAATTGATAAAATTGTACTTGACATATATGAGATTTGATCTGTAATGATAAATTATATTTCTCAAAATATTGATGGCACTTTTATTATCACAACCCACAATCAAAGGTAATTTTACTTCCACTTTAAAATATTTCAATTGTGTTTGTATCCACCTTAGTTGAGTTATTTATTTAGTAAAAATAATATATTCTACTTTTATTATGATGATGGTAACAAAAAATATCTATTTTATATGCCATGTAACATACCTTTCTCCCATTAAAAATACTCTAAAAAATATGAACTTTTAATCATCAACACTTCCATTCCAGTATACAACTACAAAACCAAATAGATAAATCTTACCTTTGTTGTTATATTCAAACCAAAATCTATTATACCTCTGATTTACCTTAAAATTATCTTCACTTATTTGAAGTGTGGTTCCTTAGGTGTACTTTTATACCTTTCATAAAATTTAATAACATAGATAACAATTGATCACGAAGCTTTAAAATAGATAAAACTCCTAATAAGTTTTATGAACTCCTTTTCATTAACCTCCTTTTCATATTCACCTTTTGAAATCTTGGTTCTTGTTGAAATTATAGTATAAATATTCTTATAATTCTCCATTAATGACTTCTTTAGAAACCCTTGAGAATATGTTTTTTTGAGAAATAAAAATATTATCCTTCTATTGAAAAATTTAAATACCTAAGAAATAATTCATCCATACCAACCTAGAAATCTTAAATATATCCTTAATTTGAGTGGGAAATTCATTTAAAACATCTTTATTTCCATAAAATATAATATCATCAACATAGATGATAACTATGAGAGATACTTTATTTCATTCTTTAATGTATAGGTTATTATCCACTCTTGCTTTCCTTAATTTGAGAATATTTAAGCATGGGTTAACTGTAAGAGTTAATCTTTGATTACTATTATCTCAAATATTTTCTTAATCCATAAAATGTTTTCTCTAACTTTATAATATATATTTCATGATCTTTGGGAACAAGACTTTAAGTTTCTCAATATAAACATCCTATTCAATTTTATCATTGATAAAAATAAAACTTCACATCCATTTTAAAAATATTTTATCTCTTTTCAGTAGTGATATAAATAAAAAACCTAATGGAATCGAACTAAGAAACTTGAGAAAATTTCACACCAAAGTTCATGTCTTCAACTAGGTAATATCCTTTATAAATGATCATGGACTTTTTTATAATCACTTATCCTTTTTTATTCAACTTCTTATATAACATCCACTTTATTACAATAACATTCAGATTTATTAGTGTTAGAATCAACTATAAAGTGTTTTATTTTCAATTTGATCCAATTTCTCATTCAATTCATGGATATATTCTTCATTCTTTAATACATCATCCACATTCCTTAGTTTAACTTGAAAATAAATGACTTATCAAATGTTTTCATTAAATATCTCCAAGTTTTTTTTTATTTTCCATAATCTTCAATGATGTTCTGGACCACCACTTGCTTCCTCAACCTAGGATGAACTGAATTTTCTTAATATTAATCATTGTAAATAATTTAATCAATATCTTCTTCACATCCATTACTCAAATATTCTATACTTATAGAATTTTTTTCTTTTTGTCTAGTGAGATTATTTATCTTCTATACTAACTTTAGAAAGTATTTTCTATTCATTAAATAAATTACATTAATGTTAAAACATCTTCACATAAAAAACATAAATTATATTTCTAGATTATTTTTTATAGTAATGTTATCCTCTCTCATTTAATGGATATCTAAGTAAAATTAATTTATATTTAATTTTATAAAACTTTCTCATATTTATACCCTTAACCTTGATGATGTAACAGATTAAAAATACCCTTAGATACTTCATGTACGGGGTATTATTATTTTATATATCATAAGGAGTCATATTAAGGTTTGTAAGATATATACTTTGGTTTTTGAATGTGTATTGTTTCCCCAATCTATTTCATCTAAAATAAATGAAAGGTATTATGTTCCACCAATATGGTTCAATCCATCCCAACCAAACTTCTATTCCTACTCTTAAAAACAACATTTTTTATATGGTATATGGTGCATTGTACTCATGATTAATTCAATGGTTCTCCAAATACTCCTCAAAATTTTCACTTATAAATTCAACTATATTATATAAATGGAACCTCTTCAAGTATTAACCGAATTTCTTTTCTTTACTTATATTAAAACCCCTAAAACAATTTTGTATACAATGTTGTCACATTGTACACCCTAAGAGGGGGATAAATTATGGTGTATTGAAATTTATTCTCTTATTTTGATTAACTAGATCTTGTCTTCACATTGGTAGAGACACCTTAAATAATTTTTTAAAGAAAAATCAAATGAAAAATAATAAATAATATAGATAAATGACTTTACTTCGTTTACTCATAATAGGATACATCCAATGAGGCTCATCAATAATGTGTTGATATTCTAATAAATCACTATTTCATTGGTGTGTTATGACAATTTTAGGAAGAGATCATGACTCATACAAGTTCCATAACATTTTTTGCTTTTACATGAACTAGTTTAAATAGGGATACAATGATAAATTTAACACATTGGTCAATATTAAAAGATTTAAAAAAAAGAAATCAATTCCTAATAGAAATATGTTATCCATGTAAATCTATTCGTAAATTCTAATTATTTAATTAAATACATGGTACGCTCTGTCTCTTAGTTCTGATCTTTAATGTAATTAAATCTCACACACTTATCTTCTTTAATCCTGATATTTAGTGATTCTACCATCTTTATAATCTTCAATATCCTCTCCTTGTATTCTATGTTTTTAACCTTTCAACCTACATGGTAGATCCTCTAAAAAAGAGGATATTTGTATTTTAAATTTCAAATTCAAACAATCACTAATTTTTAGTTTCATTTAAAGAAAAACAAACCCTTGGATATTTTAACATTATATCTACACCATTGAATTAAAATTGGTAGTTATTATTTATTTAAATAGTTACTAAACGATCAAGATTAATCCACATAACCACCTCTATTTGAAAACATCAAAAAAACCCAAATCATAGTGTAGCCTGCTTCTCCATGGAATGATAGGGTAGTATATCTTTAACTTCTCTCAATTAATAGATATATTGTGTCATAAACTAAGTCTTCATAGCATGAGGATTTCTTGAACAAAATCATGGAAATATGCCATGAAATTTTCATGGTGTGGATTACCTTCTTGTGGTGTGAGATATTCGACTCTAAAAACACTTAAATCTATCTGGACCCCTTCATAGTGTGACCTTATATATTGTTTTAAGGCCATATCATTTCTATGATCATTGAAAATCCTTCAACTATATTCATGAAACCTCATTGATTTCATAGTATGTCACTCCAACAGAAAAATACACTGAAATTATGCTCAAACATCCTTCATAGTGCGGCCTAATATTTTGTGTCACATAACTTAAAACATTGAATTTCAAAAAAGAAAATAATATCCTTATATAAACCTCCTTCACAACGTGGCCTCTAATCTCACTATGTGAATGAACCTTGTGTAGTTCCAAATGAACCCTATGAAACTCATCATGGAAAAACACATAGTTCACAACATGAATAGTATATTTTTATAAAATCTTCAGAATCATCTCCATATTCTTAAAAATCCTTTACATAATTTCTAAACAACTTCTAATAAATAAAAAATCATTTTTATAATAAATCTGATTCAAAAAAACACCATTTGTAACAATATCCCCCTTTGGATTTTATTATCACCCATAACCACTATTTGATATCAAACTCAACATTTTTCAACCATAATCATCATATATCATATACTTTGTTAGACCTTGATATCTAATATCCACTTATAGTCATGTTTTCCTTTACCTTATAATTCTCCCCCTTTAGTGTTATCCTTTATTTTTTAATTCCTCTCCCTTTATTATTTTCTCCCCCTTTGATAATAAAAATTCAAAGGTTTATTTCACTTTAGTTTAAACCATTATCTAAAATTATTTTATGCTTCCACAATTATAAATATTAAAAATGAACATTCAATAAATTTCTAAGCATACATGAGTCAAATATCATAGTAGTAAACAAGAGATATAATCAAATGTATAAATATTTTCCATATTTCCTTTGATAAGTCTTATTTGAATCCTAATCCCCATGGATGGTATCTCCCCCTACCTTCTTACATTGAATAAAATATAAGGACCTTGTAATCACAAAAAATATCCAAATGTACCATTAAATTCAATGGGTAGAGGGGAAGTTTAACCTCTATAGTTTGAGGAGTGGTTAAACTCTGATGTTCAAACAATTCCTTTTGAACTCATAATCCATCAATAATTTGGGAATATATATGTTACTTAATCTTGAGTTCCAAAAAAATATATTCTTACAATATTGTTCTCCACATTCTCTTTTATAAAATTATAATGTATCTCAATGTATTTTATGTGAGAGTGTTGCACCATATTCTTGGTTAATTTGATGGAACTTTTGTTTTTGTACTAAATAATCATTGGTTATTTCACTTCTTCACCAATGTATTACAAATATTACATCATCCAAATAAGTTTTATATAAGATTTTTTGGTTGAGATATAATCCAACTCTTTTGTGATCAAATAAACATAATAATGTTTCTTACTTAACCAAACAACATAATTTTTTCTAATTTAAAATGATCCTCCACTGGTGAATTTTTTATCCACAATTTGACTAGCCCAATTAGAATCTAAATATTTCGATATGTCTCTACACTTTCCACATTTGAACAAAAAATTATAATATAAAGTTCCTTGAACATACTTAATTATTCTTCTCACTACAATGAGGTATTATTTCTTAGGAAAACTCTGAAGCCTTCTTATTAAGAATGTAGAATATAAAACATTTAACTCATTTATGGTGATATGGAGTAAACTAATAATTATTATCATATATATAGTTGAGTCTAACCCCTTACTATCCTCATGCTTAAAAAGTTTTTTTGCAACCACTGTCAGAGTTGAAACAGGCTACACTCCTCCTTTATGAATATCTTTAAGACTTCAATTTCATAATTCAACTATGAAATGAATAAATTCTATTTATATTGATTAAATTAAAAACTAATAAAATATATCAACTCATTGTTCATTGAATTTTCAAACTCAATACTCATTAATTTATAAAAAAAATTAATAGAATGTTCTTGTTGACTCCAAATATGATGTTATCTATATACACTAACACCATGAACTTATCTTCTTTAGAATTTTTCAAATAGAGTTATGATCAGACCCTACTCTATTGAACTCCATATTCCTTATAAAATTATATAATCATGCATATAATGAATTAGGTGCTTTATTTAGGCCATACAAATCCTAATTAAATATGAAAACTTTAGTATTATCATTTCCAATAACAAATCCAACTAGTTTCTCAATATAAACCTCTTCATTCAGGAATCCATTCAATAATTTTGTCTTCATATGGAAGTTTCATTGAACTACCACAATTAATAAGAGTATAATAGAATACATTATTTCCACCAATGCAAATGTCTCTTCAATATAAATTCCTTCAACTTGATCATATCCCTTGCAAACTAGCCTTACTTTATTTCAGATTACTTTTCCATTTTCATTTAGTTGTTTCTTTAATATCCACTTTATACCAATCACATTATGATTTTTTGGTCTATCTACAAGCCTAAAGTTTGATTTTGTTTAATATAATCCAACATTTTATTCATGGATTTCACCCACGATTCCTCCCTTGTTACTTCTTCAAAAGAAGTTTATTCTCCCTCAGATAATATAGTAGTGTGCTATATTCTCATCATCCTCTATATATAATTTAGATAAAATCTATCTCCAATGATATTACATAGATAAAATTGATCCCTTTTCCTTCTTTATTGAGTCACAAGTTGATTCACTTATTTAATTTATTCTTCAAATGATTGAATTTTATAATCCTTATCATCCTAAACATCTTGAGATTCTTCAAAAACAATATGTGTTTCTTAATATTATTCAAATACCTCTTCATTATAATAAAATATAAAAACAATCTTCATTCTCATAAAAATTTACATAACGTCTCTAAAAAATCTTATTTAACCTCTTATTGTATCACATTTTGGATTTACTATTTGTTGAGTAGCCTAAGAATATACATTAATCTATTGCATCAGCATATTTTCTTTGATTTCCTTATTTATTCTTTAAGAAACACTTTCTTACAAATACCTTGAGATTATTCAAAGAGGTTTTACTTCCATTACACATTTCATATGGAATCTTCTCTACCCTTAGATTGATTAATACTCTATTTTGAGTATTAACATCAACTTGAACTGTTTCTTTTCATTAGTGGCATGAGATTCTATTATCTATAAATAACATCTTTTCCATATTATTGACCATGTAATTTATTCTTTCCAAAACCTCATTTTATTAGAGTCCTCACAGAATATATATTATGTTTTATATGATACTTTTACAAATAATTTTAAACCTCATAGTATGTGTACTCTATTTTTTATCTGATCTCATAATTTTCAAGGTTCTTTCAGTTTCATTTTATTCTTTTATTCAAAACATTTTTATACAATATATCACTTATATCTTTGATCAAATAAACATGGAACATCCCATCCTACTCCAATCATCCATAAATAGGTTGAAATACCCCTCACCATAGGTTCAATCTAGACCAATTGAACCACACATATCAGTGTGAACCAAATTCAACAAACCTGATGCTCTCTTCTTCTTTGGGGGATATAGATTTTGAACCATCTTTCCTATAATACATTTTTCATAAAAAAATTGGTCGCACTTTAAGTTAGAAATATCAATTTCTTCTCTGAATTTTTAAAAATTATCTATAATTTTTTAATTAACATGACCAGGACTCTGATGCCACAATATATTTTCATTTCCCTCCGTTAGAAGAAAATTGTTTTCTCTTCAATCTTCTTGATATAAGTTTTCATTTTTCCTCCATCCTTTCACCAAATAAAACCAAAACTTTTTTTATTGTTGTAACCCTTCTGAATGAATTTTAATACCAAACCTGAGCCACAAATCTAATTAACACTTAATAAAGTATGATAAATTCCATCAATATAAATAACATCGATATTATTCAACTCATAACTAGTGATCTAATTATTTTCGCTTAGTTTAATTTTCAAATATTTATCATTTCTAAATATCGCTGTTATATATACTCTTCCATTCACATTTTTTAATAGATTTATATTACCTATAATATGAGATGAACACCCAATATCCATAATCTAGGTGCTGCTATTATTTGATTATTTTAAGAAAAAATCATCCAAATTCACCTTATCATTCTTCTTTCTTTATTTTCTAGATATTATTTAATGAGTTGAGACTTTTTTGGTCACTTCTCATTATTTACAACAGAAGACATCAGATTAAATTCTTATTCTTCAAGAGGATAAAACTTATTCTTAAAAGGGAATGAATTATATTTCCTTGAATCCTCTTTTAAATGTCTTATATAAGAATATTTTCCTCTTTTTTCCTATAATATATTGATTTATGTCAATATTTTGAGAAATATAAATAGTAACCATATAAAGAATTTCTATTTTGATGCAAAGAGTATGTTCCAACTCTCCTTTTCTAAATTTTGGTAGTTTCACCTCTTAGGTAACTTTCAACTTCTTCATAGTGAGACATAGAGTGGCCTAAAAATCCAAAAAAATAACCCTTCATGAGTGTGAAATTCTTATTTTTATAATTTATACGCTTATTTATATCTTTTTCATAACTCCTTGGTCATTGATAAGTTCTCATTGATTAAGAAATTTCTCCCTTAAACTACCTCTTTGTGATCTTCATGCTTGAAGACTTTTTCTTTTATGTTACACCATCAAATACAATACTAGTTTTACCCATAGAATTTTATATCTGATAACTCTATATTTCTTTAAAAGTTCTTATGCCTCATTTATCCCTCTCTTTCAAAACTTAATCTAAAAACTTCCCCAATTGAATATTTTTATTTAAACCATTTATTTTAATTTCTAGTTCATGTTTATTTCTAAAAGAACTAATTTATTCTCCATTTATTTTAACCTCATTGATTTTATCCTTGAAAAAAGGTATAATAATCATAAATTATCATGGTATTTTCTTCAATATTCAATCTATAATTCACTTCTTCTCCATATTTCACATAATTCTTTTCAAAATATTCAAAAAAATCTCAAGATGATAAACTCCAACTTCAATATCATCAAAATAACTAGAATATTCCTTCAATAAACCTCAAATTTTGTTGTTCTTATTTATTTGTAAATAAATATCTTCAATATCCCCTTACAATTCCACTTGAAGGGGTATAACGTTCTTTCGTTGATCATTGTATTCTTATTTAGTTCTAGATTTATCCACCAAATCAATCATTTCATCTTAAATATATAAGATAAATTTTATTTAAATACCTTTTAATGGAACTTCCTTAGAATCCTCTTATTATTTTCTAACAAGAAATTTCTTATAAAACTTCTTGGAACTTGAATTTGTATATTTGAAATTCCTTTTAAGAGGAAAATTCTTTTTGTATTTTGGTGAGAATTCAAACTCACCATCCCCTTTTTCAAACATCTTTGTACACCTAGTATCTATGTGTCTAACCTTCACACAATGTAAACACATTAAAGTTAACTTTTCTTCAAATCCATATTTTTACTCTTTTAAACTTCCCTATAATAGGTGACATTAAATCACCACTTATATCATCTTCATTTTCAAACTCCAAAAAATCCTACTTCTCTGCTGATTTAAAATAAATATCTTTAGATGAATATTATAAATAGATTTAAAACTTCACCAATATCTCATATTCAACAAACTTTTTATATAAGTCATCAAGAGAAAACTCACCAAGATTCATCTCCTCAAGAGCTGATAATTTTGGATTTTATATAGGAGTTAATATTTTAATGATCTTATTTATAATTTTTGAATCTTGAATCTATTGACCAAGTCCATGAATGGAACCAATAACTTTATCATAACAATTAAAGAAACCATATATATTTTCATTCGATATCATCTTCATATCATGAAATTATTTCTTTAAAACCTAAAACTTTACCTCCTTCAATTGGGTATCACCTTAAAAGATATTATTGAGTTTATCCAAAATATATTTATTCGTTGAATAGTACATAACCTTTATATAAATTTGATAAGAAAATTCCACTAATATAGAATTTTGATCCTTGAAATGATCATTAATCATCATTTTATCATCGTTTTCATCAATTTACCAGTGGGATCACTGATTTAAATCCCATGAACTAAGGTTGAATATATAATTAGTCCAAGAGATTATAGTTGTTATCTCATTATGTTCTTCCATAACTTATAACTTCATCTATAAAATAAAGTCACTCCCTTTACATTCACAATTTTATCTATGATAGAATCTTTCTTCCAACATATTCAAGAAATAACTTGTGGCTCTAATATAAATTTTTATACCCTATAGTCTAGGTGTACACCCTAAGAACGAGGTGAATTAGGGTGTCTTGAAATTTCATATTTTATTTTGATTAATTGGATCTTGTCTTCATGTTGGTAAAGATATATTAAATAAGTTTTGAATGAAAAATAAAATAAAAAAATAAATATTATAGACACTTGAGTTTACTTGGTTCACCCATAAAAGGCTACATTCAAGGATCACATATCAACAGTGTGTTGATATTCTAATAAATAAATAATGCACTTGTATATGATTATAAATTTAGGAAGATATCACTATGAATCCAAGGTCTATGGCCTCTTCATCTCTTCCACATACTAATATTAAGACATATACAATGATAAAGTCACCACATAGGTCAATATTAAAATATTTTAAATAAATAAATTAACACCTAACAGCAAGGTTGTTCTCCATGTAGCTTTGTTCTTCAATAACAATTCTTCAATGAAATTTATAGTACACTATATCTTTTAATAATGATATTAAATTTCATTCATCCTCACACACTTATCTTCTATAATATAAATATTCAATGATAATCCCATTTTCTAATATTTAGTATCCTCTCCTTCTATTTTATGAATGATTATCCATAGAAAATTCTCTAAAAATAGAGGATGTTTGAATTTTAAATTTGAGATTCAAACAATCACTAACTTCCAACAACCTTTTAATCAAAATCATCCCTTGGATCTTCTTACATTAGATCTCCACCATTGAATTTGAGATGGAAATTACTAGATGTTTAAATAACTATTGAGCCACCAAGATTAATCCACATTATCAAATTTATTTGAAAACTACAAAAACCCCAAATCAAGGAACATCTTACTTCTTTGCGGAATGATAGAGAAATTTTTCTATAACTTTTCTAATATTCTAGATATATCATATCATGAAATATTATTCATGGGATGAGGATTTTATAAATAATAGCACTAAAATATTCCTAGAAATTATCATAGTGCATATTACATTCTCATAGTGTGAGATATTCAACTCTAAAAACACTTAATTTGTCTTGAACCCTTTTTGGTGAAACCTTCGGTGTCATAGAAGGTTTATATCCTTTACAAAATTAATGAAAATCCTTCAACCATGTTCATGATGTGTCATTGATTTCACAGTGTAAAACTCCAATAAACATATCTACTAAAATTATGCTCAACCATACTTCTTGGTGGGAAATAATATATTGCAACACATAGATTAAAACATTGAATTTGGTAAAATATAATAAAATGATTATACAAACCTCCTTTATGCCATGAACTCTAAACCAACGATGTGAATAAAGCTTATGTGGTTCAATATTAATTGTAAAAAACTCATAATTATAGTGTGAAACATAGTTTATGGCATGAATAGACTCTTTTTATGAAACGTTGGAAATCATCTCTAGATTTTATAATCTCTATAACAAAACATACAATCAAATTCTAATTTATAAAAAATCACCTTGAAAATAAGTCCAAAAAACAATATTTGGTTGTAAAAATATTTAATGATTTACATTTTTACATCATGAATATGATACATTTGATCTAGGTGGTTTTATAAATGAATAAGATAGAATATTAATCACTCTCTTTTGATTTATTTCTCATTGATCTAAAAATATCTTAAAAGAAAAATTTCAAGGGATGATTTTTCTAAATATCTACTTTTTTATGTAAATAATTTACAATATTCTCATTTTTAAATGTAGTATATTATCATTTTCTTTATATCTTAAAAAATATAACAACACTAACACTATTTATATGGTTCAAATTTTTTATAATAATTTGACTAATGTGGATAATTTATTGATGCCACAAATCATCATACTTCATACTCAACCAACAACTCTTGCTTGAAATAGGTTACCTTTTTTCTTCTGTCCTTGATTCATAACACATCCATATTTAAATATCTTCACCAAACATTTATAATCCCAAAAATATAACTTATTTAACTTTATAACATAGTTGATAATCACTTAGAAGATTTTATTTCAAACCACCTAAAAAGAGAGTACTCTTCGACTTGAGATTCTCTTATCCAATCACTATTGAGCCAACTCCTTTGATTTTGAGTGATTAATTATTTATAAATTTGACTTATACTTATTTATAGTTCTCAAAAAAATTATAAAATCTTATATCATGTATAATATGTTATTAACACCAATTTTTAAGTATCCACAAATGATTCTTTTGAGATTCTATCAAAGTAACTTTAACCATGAGTTATTTTTACTATTAGTTTTATTTATTAATCTAGAATATTTAAGTATTTTCCATGATAAATTTTGGTATAGATATGGTTTCTCATTTCTAATCCAAGTGTCCCAACTGATCATATCTTCTATAGAATTTATTTAGAACTTTAAACCAATTCATCACTTGAACTCCAAAAATTTCAGCTTCTTTCCAAACTTGTATTATTATTTTGCGTTGTATCCCCCCTTAATTTATACTTTACAAAAATTATAGAATTATTTAAATTTTCTTAATTTAACAAAAAAAATCCTTGACATAGAATCATAGTTACTACAAAGCCAATAGTAGTCAGAAAATGGGATGTGAAACTTCCTTTATTTCAATTTTTTACCCTTTATTTTAACCCCTCTTTATGATCCAAAATTTTTTAGTATTACTCAAATATTTTATTTCATGTTAGAAAAAAAATTAAATTTTTTTCCTTTATAGTTATAGTATATTTTATTTTCAAATCACAATTTCAATAATTTTTAGAAGCCTATAGAATTAATCATGTGGGGAAACTTTTTCCTTTTTCTTTCAGTTTTCTTTACATCTAGTCTTATTCTTCTTAATGATTTTATAAATTAATATTAAAATATTTTTGATAATTTTTATTATCACCAACACTCTTGGAAGTTTCACTAGAATTTTCACTACTCTTTTAACTTTCACTAACTTCTTGAAAAGATTTGTTTCAAAATTGAACTTGATATTCTACAATTAATATTCAGTCTCAATCTCATTTTATTGAAAATCAAAACGTTTTTTACCTTAAATTTTCACCATTAATAAAATATTTAGCTTATTTTCCTTAGTAAGTGAGACAGTTATACTCTCTACTTCTTTCACTAACTATATATCTCTTTCACTATGAACTTTATCAACCTCATTTGTAACTTGAGGTATCTTACCCAACTTCTTATTCTCATTATTGAGTTTATATATTTTAATAATTTACTCCTCCAACTCTCTTTTTAGTGTGAATTACATATTTGTTTCTTTTTTTTCTACTTAACTATAGATTTCTTCTTAATTCACCTTATTAATCAGTAACTTCTCACCATGATCACTTAGTTATGAATATTCTTCAATTTTAATGTCATCGCACTCTTTTTCCTTTATCCTTGAAAAATAACTCTTATATTTAAATTTATAAAAACAATTTCCCATTACCTTAAAAGGATACTTATTTCTTTATAAATTTATATGAATTCATATTAAAGAACTTATTTGATGACATGTATTTACCTCAACTCTCTTATTCCATCAATTTTTGATAATTTTTATTAAAATTCCCAATTCCTTTACAATTAAAAAAAAATTAAATCTACTTTACTGTGGTATAAACATTTCCAATTTTAGAAACTTTTTGAGATAAGTAACATGATCTTGTCTAACTTTACATCAACATATCCATCTGAATCTAAAACATCACCTTCTTCCTCAACCAACTTTGAAGTATTCTCATCCTTTAAGGATTTGAAATATATTTCTCTATAATATTTACTTATATTATTAAAACAAGTATCTTTCCTCATTTTATACACCTCAAACACACTACACAAGTCATTGTTTGGAAATGAATTCATATCACAATATTCAAGTGATGAAACTTTAGCATTAAACCTTTTGGTAAAGATACAAAGAAAAGTCATAACTATCATTGAATCCTCTAGAGTTTATTCAAAACTACATATCGAGCTCATAATATCATTAACTCTAGTGAATAAATGATCTATATACTCTCCTTAAAGGATACAAATTTTTTTAAATTTGGAGTGGTATATTTGAGATTTTTCTTCCTTCTCTCTAACATTCCCTTTATGAAGATTTCATAGCTTTAACTGGATTCCTTTTACTATATTAATCCCCATGAACTCTATATACTATTTATTTGAAAGATAAGTAAATATTTAATTCTGTGCATTTCTATAGATCTCTATATCTTTCTATTCAGATGGATCCATAACTGTACCTTTCATAAATGTATTAAAACCATCAGTTACAATGTCAAGTACTTCCTTATCTGGTGAGACAAAGTAAAACAACATTCTTTCATTATAAACATTGTAATTTTTACCTTCAAACATGGAAACCCATTTACTATTTAGTGAATTAATTTGATCAATGGTGAACATAAAAAATAAAAACTAAAAATAAAAACTAATATATGGAACTTAACACTTTTAACTTTAAATAGACTTGATGTATTAAAGGTAAACCACCACTCTGATACTAATTTTAGAAGGAACTTAAAAAAAATAGTAGTGATGTTTTATATGATTATTCATTTAGAGTAGGTGAATTAGTGAGTAATTGTTTTTTACAATTCTTCCACCAATATACCTTCATCACTAGTTAAAATGAAGTAGGAAATTTTTCACTGACTTTCTTCTTTAACACTCAATTTAGTTCAGTGATTTCATTTGTACATACACGCAACCAAAGATAACACAACAATGTAAAAGGTTCACAACATGATTCACTGAAATTACCAAATTAATTACAAAGAGTAATGTTATCCCTAAAACTTTTATGTGTAAAGATTTATCATGAAAATTATGAGATGGTATTGCATATAAAAAATATACTTTTTAAATAAAATAGCAACAAGTATCTTCTATAGCCAACAAGAATCTCTAAATACTCTATCAATAGAGTATTACCTAACCTTATTCACATTGATCACTAAAAATTTGAAATTTAGTAATAAAACGCTTCATCTAGATCATTCAAAATATTATTAATTATTTAATTGAGATATATTTAAGCATGGAATAAGTATTGATCATCAAAAAACAAGATCAAACTTAAAAACACACTATAAAACCATTACAATTAATCTTTATTAAAAATAGTTATTCGATATTCACTATTAAAGAATTCATTCTACAAGTATAAATGATAATAAATTGTTAAGATTATTCATGTGTGTATCTTCTTATTATCCCTTACTCTTTATCATACTCTTCTTATCAGTATTTCACACATGAAACACCACACTTCCAATTTTATTAAATTTTTAATTTCAAATTTAAAACTCAAAAATTACTTCAAATTTGGACTTTATTTAATTTATTATGATCCATTGGATCATTCCACCCCTCTTAATTTCCTTTAGTATTATTTATGGGTAAAATGGTAAGAGTTAAAGTAGCTCATGATTCATCCACAAATCTTCATCCTCATAGCCTCTGAAATATAGATCATTTCAAATTCCATGGTGTGGTAGGGTGAAACCCTTACATAATCAACTCAATCACTCTGAAATTTTTTGAAATTACTCTTGAACAATGACTTCTCAGGTGTTCCCATGGTGTAATATTCCACATTTTTTCTTCTATTCAAAATAAAAATGACCATTATCACATGGTTTGAAGAATCATGACCATCCACTACCCAAACACAACCATATTAGATCAACTATGATGTTGATACTTTACTATTGTAACACACCTAGAATTTCAATGTGTTTTATGTTTTAAATTTTGATTTAATTTTATGAATATTGATGAATTTTGGTTTTTTTTTGAGTGTTATTGGTGGCCTGGGATCGGGATTCATAGAGTTGTACACAGTCTAGAGCTACGTTTATGAAATAACAGATCATCATGTGATAAATATTGGTATTTATAGAATGACTTGGAGGCTAACCAAGGTTTGCATCATGGACTTAAGGTACCATGGAATGATGTTTTTTTAATAGGAAACCATTCCATGATTGAGGAGTACCATGACATGAGTCCTGGGGATATTAATTTTGGTAAAGTAATATATGTAAGGATTTATAATCCTTATGTATGGTCACAGAGTGGAAATGATTCCATGGAATGAATATTGGAATGGATGGGAAGGTGGGGTTTTATGGCTTGGAGGTAGAGAGTCTTGTCGTGAAGCCCCTGGAGGATGGGACATCATGGCGTGACCACCCCAATTACATTATGACAACATCTTGCTAGTGGGTTAGTACTTATACCTAGGGGTGTTCATGTCATAAAATATAGGAGCTACACCACAACAAGGGCTTCACGTGAAGGCATCATGGGGTGACCTTCATGGTCACATTTTGGACAAGTTTCTGAGAAATTTTTTAAAGGGGGATTTAAAAATTCATCTTATAAACCCTTTAACCCGTAATCCCTTGAGATCCATCCAAGTTTGTAAAAATTTGGAGATTCTCTTTTTCTACTTGAATTCCTACATATTCTATCTTATTTTTTTGAATCATCTTTCATTATAGAGGATTTATTTTGGTTAGTTAACACCATTTAAGTTTTAAATGTATTCTTTATTCATTGTTTCCTTTTTACCCAACTCAAAACCCTAATTATGAGGTCTTGGGGTGGATTGTAGGGTTTCAATATATCATTCTTGAATAAAAGTGTGAAAATTGGAAATTACACTCCATAAATCTTGAGGTAGGAATTCTTTACCATGTTATAGATTTTGTATGAAGTTGTATATATTGACTTGCATGTGAGTGTGTGTGTTATCCATGTGGATTTCTACCTTTGGTATCAAACTAACTGGGTGGATCCATATTGGTTTGGTTGGTCCCATAGAGGTGGAGTTATGGGTAAATGTATTTAAAAGGAGTGGAATCTGACCTCGTTTCAAGGGTAGTGGTAGGGATATCCATCAAGGTAAATTGGGTCTAGAGTGATTCATTCGGTCTTGGATAAGTTTGGAATAACCTAGTAGAGTGGTAATTGGGTATTGATGATGATTCCCCTCACCTTCCCTAGTGTTATATGCATTGACATGGATATGTGAGAAACCTTATAGATTTTTTATGAAGTTTTATGGATTGACTTGTGTGTGAGTGAGTGTGTGTCTGTTATCCCTCTAGAGTTCTACCTTTAGTATTAAACTAACAGGGTAGGTTTGTATTAATGTGGTTGACCCCTTAGATGTGGAGTTATAGGTAAATGGATTTAAAATGGGTGGAATCCTAACTCATTTCATGGGTAGTAGTAGGGATTTCCATAAAGGTAAATTGGCCTTAGAGTGAGTCTTTCAGGCTCAGTTAAGTTTGGTGTGACCTAGTAGAGTGGTAATTGGGTATTGATAATGATTCCCCTCACCTGAACTGGTGTTAGCTTCATTAAAGTGGATATGTGGGAAACCTTGAGAGTTTTTTTAGGGATCATCCTATGTGCAAGTATTGGTTTATTATTGTTCTGTTGCATGATATATGATATGTTGAGACTATTATGAAACCTCCACTAAGTAAGAGGGTATGTTTTAGGACCTATTATGTGAAATTCCCTAAGTAAGAGGGGATGGTTTGGGAACTATTTTCGAACCTCTCTTAAGTAAGAGGGAATGGTTTTGGAATTATCATGTGATCTTCCCTAAGTAAGAGGGGCTGGTTTGGGAACTATTATGTAACCTCCCATATATAAGAGGGGATGGTTTGGGAACTATTGTGTGACCTCCCATATGAAATAGGGATGATCTGGGAATAAATTTGATTATGACTTGATATGTATCTTTATATATACAAGGAGCTAAAGTAGGTATGGTTGGGGTTTTTAGTGGCCTTGTTAGCGAACGATAACCCTATGGGAGTTGTATATTGTTATTTTTTATTTTTTCAGTGCATAAAAATTTATATATTTATTATGATTATGTTAACAATGTGTTGATGGTGTACTACCCCGGTGCACATATAGACTTTTTTTAGGGATTCATCCAAGGGAAAGTTCCCGATTATGGGATGCTAAGCATGTGGAGTTGGATGAGGATTGACACGATGTCAGGACATATTCCAGGAAATTTTTCTATTATTCCTCTTTCATTATTTTGTTCTTTTAATTATTTTATATATTGATCTATTTAAAGTAGGTATTTCTTCACCGACGGTATGATTTACTGCATATTATTTTGATATTGCATATGATGTCATTATTTGTTAGCTTCCGCTGTGTTTTTTTATTGGTTATTTATTTGTTATTTCTTTCACTATATTTTTTATGTATGTTTATTTGATATTAAGGGAATACTCACCCCACTATACGACCTGAGCCCTTACCAATATTCGGTAGCCTATTGTAAATAGGTAGGTGCAATTGAGTCCATGTACTACATCGACCTAGGCCAAGTGATATAGGTCAGGGCATCGTTCCTATTTTTCTTTACAACTAATGACCACAACAAACTCCATATTTTTCATCACCCAAAATCTTAGTCTCTTCCATTTTGTCCTTCAAACCACAAGCACCCATAAATTACCATGACATAATGTGGTACCTTTTTTTCTTAATTTACCAATGACCATAACCATACAATATCCAACCATGATGTAAATAGGCTTCCCCATAGTGAACAATGTTTTTTCAAAAAAAATCCTCTAAAAACCATGACCACTAAAAGACCCTTTTATGATCTAAAATCGTTGTTTTTCTTTAGGTAGACAATCATTGATTGGTTTTGACAACATCATGGAGAAATTGTGAACCATCTGAATTCATATGATTTTTAATGTGATTCATGTGTTGAAAAATGTGGTGACAATAAAATCTAGCGCCAATGTCACAAATCACATCCACTTCATATTGATCATCCTAACAACATTTCCCCTTTATAAAACAAACAAATATTGGGGAACCTTTACTATCAAACATTTTCTTTGTCATAATCATTAATAATCCATTATTTTCAGTATTATTATTAAATAATATTATCATTGTGTAATTATAATTATTGAATAATAATAATGAAAAATCTAAAATTAATAAGTGAATTTAATAATTATCATTATTTTTACTAATAATTGCATTTAATAATAATATAAAATAAAAAATATAGTTTTTAATAATCTAAAATATTAATAACATTTAATAATAATTTCATTAATGATGATTATTATTATATAAATATATTGATAAATTAAAAATTGATCAATTATTTACCACTAGATCCAAAAGTTTTATTTTATTAGGAAGTCTATTGTGAAATATTTGTTTTCTATTTGTTACAAAAAAAATTGTTCATAAAGTTCAAAAAAATATTCAATGTGGAATTATTTTTTTACTAATTTTTTAAATAGTTTTTGGTTTATATATTTTTGAAAAAAAGAAAATCCTTAGTTTTTATCAATATATATATATATTGAATTAAAAATCCTTATTATTAAATTTTTAAAACAATTTTAATTTCTTTTGAATGTCAATATATGTTTACTTATATTTTAAATATATACACAAAACATATGCTTATAATTTGTGTAAAATTTATAATTTAGATAGCATTTATAGTGGAAAAAATATTTATAATTTAACATGTACAACGCACAAAATATTTACAATATGTTTATACTACTACAAAATATAAATGTTAACAAAACATTAATAATATACATATATAAATACGTACATGTTTTCATGCATGCATGAACACACATATAAAGAGAGAGGCCACTTTAAATTGTTCGATATTCATAATATATATCATTTTGATATGTTTACAGGACATTTGATATATTCATAAAACATTTGTACAAAAATGTCCTATAATTATAGCATGTGTTTGAAAATAACTTCTTATATGATATTTGGTTGCACAAAATTTTTTGTAGTGAAAACAATGTAACATTTATCAAACACATTTTTGGATATTGTAACAACCTGAGATTTTTGTGAATTATTTTTTTCAATTAATTTAATATTTTTTATATTTAGCATTTCACAAAACACTAAAAATAATTTTTTATATTAAAAAACTAACTCAAACTTTCATTATATGTTACACCAAGGTAATATTTCACTATACGCAACACCAACTTGGTTTGCATTACATGCAACACTGAGTTTCTACGAAAGAACGCTTTATTATTATAATTTTTTAAATAAGGCAATTTTAACATATTATTTAAACTTGGTAATATGAATATTAATAACTAATTTTTAGATGTTATTTATAATGGCTTCATATAAAAAAACCTATTGATAATGAAATATATAATTTTTTTAAATCCTTTATATGTTTAAAAATATTATTTTCCTAAAAGAACAGCTTTTTATGTCCTTCTATGAAAAATAATAAAATTTATTTTAGCTAATTTTAGAAATTGAATTTGATAAAACAAAATTTATTTTTGTATTCCGAATTTTAAAATTATCTTAGTGTTGATTTTTGGTATTTTTATGAGAAACTTCATTTTTGGATGAATAGTGAAAATGTTGAATTTTAATTAAAAACTGACTTTTCATCTAATTTATTTATCTATTTAAATTAAATTTTAAGTTAGTTTTAAAGTAAAAATATATAAATTATACATATATTAATCCAATTTATTTCATTATAATCATTTTATAATGAATTTAGATATAAAATATTAATGAACATTTAAACGTTCTCACTTTAAAAAAAACTTGCTTTCTCCCCATGTCTGTGAAATTAGCATTAAAATTAATTTTTCCACTTATATGAGTTGAATTTTGAAAAATAGACATAATTTTTTGTAATAAGTATGATATTTATATTCTAATAAGATAAACTATATTTTTGACCAAAAAAATTAGTGAAAGTGATTAAAATTAATTACAGTAATTAAGGTAAAATTAAGTTTAACAAGAGACTAAACATTAATATTAAGGGTAAAAATGAACTATAAACTTGTCCAAGATCTATTGGATATCCATATTTTTTTAAATAAACATATAATGTTCCATAATGTTCCATTTGGACATTTTAGAACAAGTAGTACTTGGGGAACACATAATTCTTTTCAAAAAATTCCAAGTGTGTCATTTCCCTCCCCTATAAATAGACACCAACTTTACCCCTTATTCACAACTCTCAAGCCACTTAATTTCATCAAATATCTGCACAATTCACTTCCCAAATTCCATAACTCCCTCCTTGAAGCCTCCCTTTGGGTATAAATTCGACCAAGTAATCCCTTTGGTGCAAACCAAAAGATGTTACTCAAAGAAGAGGTAACATCCTTCCTCAAACTCCTTTCCTTTATTTTATTTCTCCACCACCTCAATTATTATTATTACATGATCATATAATAACACCATTATACAAAATATACTTATATGTTGTTATTATAATGGTTATATCTTTACTTACACACACTTCCATCTAATGGGTAATGAACTTATCGATCTTGTGTTAAGTGAACTACCACCTCACGAAACGATGTTGCTCGTCTTACCTTTACCATATCTCATGGTTGGGAATTATTATGTACACTATATTTTTATTTGATATATATGATATTTATTATTTATTTATACTTTTGTATTTATTATATAAATCCAACCTTCATTCTTTCCATTTTTGTGTAAATACGATAATTTCTTTTGGGAAGTATGGACTACCGCCCCCTCAAAGTGATGTAATTCGTTCACACGCTATATGGAATTTATTAAGGATTGGTTTAGTGTAATTATATTATAAATATTACATAATAATTATAATTTAATTATATTATATATATACATACACACATATTTCATTTAATTTTTTTCTTTCAATATTATAAAGAAAAACAGAAATAGCGTTCATGCGTACATACAGCCTACCATCTCTATGAAAGGTGTATTCCATTTCATATTTATATATTATATACACTATTATAAATACATATATACTGATTATAAATTATATGTATATCATGTTTTACATTCTTCAAATAATTATATATGTATGAGAACCAAAAATATAACAAATTAAGACACAATTTAAAAAACAAAGCGAATATTACCCGAAGCGAAACCTTAACATATAATTGTTAATAAGTGGGTAATATAAAGTCATAATAAAAACATATATGGTATTAGATATAAGAATAATTTTATTTAAATTATTTATAAAAACTTATATTTATTAAAAAAGAGGTTTTTACGAGTTTGAAGACAATCATCACATAAGGTAAGGGAATTTCATCTCACTTTTTATTTTCATGAGATTCTTACCTTATTCACCACTCATTTATTTTATGTGGTGTGTACACTGAACATGGAAGTATTTTATGAATATTATAATTAACGTTTTGGGTATTTACATGTCCATTCTATGATCTTACTTTCATGGGTTTTATGTTTTAGAATTTACCAAATCAATAGAGTAATTTTGTCTGAATTTGACTTCATTGAGACACATGTCATGTTATGCATCCATATTTTTCTATGAGGTGTATATACTACCTTTGAAATGTTATATAATGAATTTAATTATTTTTATGATATTTTAAGATTCATTTAATGTTATTCTTTCCATTTTTTATGATTCAAATTTATCAAATTAGTAACGGTTTATAGCTATAATATCATCGTTTATAGAGATTGTTTATGATAATGATCCCATTGATGAAATATTATGATACATCTATCAAGAAATCTAATAAGTTTTCTTAAACTCTGTTTATTCATGTCATTTCCAAGTAATGGTACCATTATTACACTCTTTGGTACATAATATTATCAATAATTTTCTTTCAAGAAAGTAAGAATTTACCTCTCTCTTCAGTCAGAAATATGTGTTTCTTAGAAACTATATTTTCTAAAAGAGTTTACAAAAAATTATTATACTATTATCCTATGATATATAAAATACATTTTTATCCATGTTTACCCTTCTAAAAAAATTAAAAATAGAATATTCTTGTTGTTTTCTGGTCGATCCACTCTTATAAACTTTTTATGATGCAAAGGAATGTTTGGAATGTACAGATTTACCCACCATCATGATTGTCATTCCCTTGAAGATTCATTTGTAATATTACAAATTTATTTTTATTTTTTAAAAAAAAATTCCTGATATTATATAAATTCATTGATTTTAAAGTGGTTTTTAATGAAAAAGTTTTTAAAAAATTTTTTAGGTTTAAAAATTATTTTAAATTGTTTTCAAAACCTCCTTTATAAGTTTTCAAAAGGTTGTTTTCAGAAAAAAAGGATTTCAATAATTTAAAATCTTCTTTTATAAGTTTTCAAAGTATTTTCAAGGAAAAAGGTTTTCAAAATGTTTTCAAGCTTTTTTTATAAGTTTTCAAGGAAAAAGTTTTTCAAAATGATTTCAATATTTCTTTCTAAGTTTTTAAAGTATTTTCTATGAAAATGGTTTTCAAAAGTTTTTATGTTTTAAAGAGACTTTTTCAAAGTAGAAAGGATATTTTCCTCAAGAAACAATTTTAAAATATATATTCAAAATTATTTTACATATATGATGACATTTGTTTATGTTACTCATGCCCTTAACGGAAATGATCTAAAGGTTTCATTCATATTCTTTCTTGAATGGTTTATGTTTTGATGAAATGATGCGTATGAAACTCATTTCTCTTCCATGGGTTATATAATTTTGAAACCCACTTCTTTTCATGTGTTATAATTTAATTAAATGATTAGGAAACCTATCTATTTTACAAAGGTTATGATGTGAGGAAATTTTAATGTTACCCATTTCATTTCATGGTTTATGATTTGATGTTTATAAAACACATATTTTTTTCATGGGTCATGATATGAGGAATTTGTTTTATCTTGTAGCACATGTATGTATGATTTTATTATGTAAAATGTGGGACATATATCTCTATCCAATTAATTGGGTAATGATAAATGTTTTATAATCTCAAGAGCATACATAGGAGGGCATACCAATCCTAAAAAAAGAGGGAATCTTAAACTCAAAAACAAAGAGGGTACACGGGAGGGCATTCCAAGCCCAAAACAAGAGGGTAAATAGGAGGGAATCCTAAGGCTGAAATAAGAGGGTACACAGGAGGTCATCCCAAGCCTAAAAAAAGAGGGTATACAGGAGGGCATCCCAAGCCCAAACAAGAGGGTACAGGTGAGGGAATCTCAATCCCAAATTAGGTACACGGGTTATTAGAAAAATCCAAACATGTTATGAAAGTATTGTTAGGTAGCCTTAATATTGGATTTTCTATTTTTATGTGTATGCCATGAGTTCCATGTATTATTCCTTCATGGATCATGATATTTTCTCTATTATTATTCATGATGTATGAACTACTAATATTTATGACATGATTTTTTTATGATATTTAATATGCAGGATATGATCATCTAATGTTATGAACACATTATCATGCCCTTGTGCTCATGTTTATGCTTACATATCTCCCTTTATTACCCTTACTGAGCATCTGAGCACACCCCTTTTTATGTTTCCTTCTCCAGGTTATGTAGATATATTTTATGTATGATATGTCAAAGAAGGGTTCTAGTCTTAGAGAACCCAATGGGAGATAATGTAGCTCACTCGTACCAGTGTTTATGATTCCATGTTTCAAAAGGCACTAAACTAACATGGTCTTTAAGTGTTTATTTTTATAATGTGTTAAGTATTATACAAAAAGTGATGTAATGTTAATATATGTTAAGACTGAGTCATTATAGTTGGTATCAAAGAAATGGTTTAGTCAACCTTTAGAAACTATGATGATAATACTTTAGTGAGATCCATAGGGGTATTTATAAGGATATGTCTCAAGATGTCTCTAAGGATGAGTTTACAGATGAGGAAAAATATAGGAAAATGTCCTAGAATATTGGTTAGGGATAGAATGAGTGGTTTCCTAGAAATATATCCGTGTATGGATACTACATGTGGATTTGGCTCTAGCACATATGTACCTAGGAGTAACAAATCCAATAAGGTGTTTTGGGTCTGACTCGGCTTAACCCAGTACATGACAACAGGCCTTGTTACACACCTGGTTTGACACTATCGTGGGATATGCTTTGGGAATTCATAGACTCTTTGCAAACCATCATGAAGGATTTAAAAATAAGTTGGATATGAATAACCTAGGATAAACCTAATGTGTCATAGATTAAGGAAGGATTCATAATTTATACATCCTATAAGTAGTTTTCAATATTATGTCGTTCCGAGCTATGATGATTGTTTCTTACTCTATGTTTTGGTTTTAGTCAATGGATATAACCCAAAGGAACCATGTTAATAGGGAATATAATGAAAAATTCAATGATTTTCCTCCTGATCAACCGAATGTTTTTGGAGATGGAATGAAAAATATCATTACTATGCTCACACATATTTCTCAAGATATGAATTATGGTGAACATCCAAATGTTAAAAGGAGGGAACAAAAAAATTTTGAGTCCTTTATGAGGCAACACCCACCGAATTTCATTGGTTCCACAGACCCTTTAGTTACTGAGAAATGGATAAGTACAAATAAAAAAGATATTTTTTATTTTCCATTGTTCATATTAATAAAATATTACTCTAGATATCTATCATCTGGAAGGTTAGGTGGATCGATGGTGGAATATTATTAATAATACAAGGCAATAAGATAAAATTCACTCCATAGAATGGGACAAGTTCAAGAAATTATTTTTCAAAAATTACTTCCCTCATATTATCTATACGAAGATGGAAAAGGAATTCCTAGAGCTTAAGCAGAAGGATGATGAATCAATTGATGCCTATGAAGAAATTGTTATAAGGCCTTTGAGGTAATCCTTAGGCATTATCATCCAACCTAAAAGAAAAATTGATCGATTCTTTAGTAGCCTGAAACCTATTATTAGAAAATCATTGCCTATAAGAGACTTTAACATCTATAAATAAGTCATTTAATGTGATATCAAGGTAGAAATGGAAGTTGTAATTACATATCAATCTCATGGTTTTGACAAGAAAATGAATATGGAGTTCAAAGGAAAATCTAACAACCATAGAGGAAAGAAAATGAGCCTTCCATTATGCACAAAGTGTGGTAATAAACATATAGGAAATTTTCCTAAGGGGAATATTAAATGTTTTAAGTAAGTAAGGGAAGGTCATTAAGTGACTGAATGTCCAAGTAATGGTAATAAGATATCTAATGATGCAAATAATGAGAAAGACCCATAGAATTCACCTCCCATACTTTAGTGTTTCGATTTTTTGGATTTTTTTTCCATTATGCTAATAAGTTTCTCAATCCAAAGACTAATTTTGATGATAAAACATAATAACATATGTGGAAAAAAGAATAAAGGTAAAGCTTATGCAATCATGATGGATAAAGTGAATCATGATAATTATGGAACACTTATTCTTCCCTCCTTATTTGAGAATTTCATGTTTGATTTTGTATGATTATGATGTATGAAAATATTATTGTTCATTATTTAGTGAATTTTTATGTGACTATATCCCTCTACATGGATTTTGGAATAATAAAATAAAATTTTATATTCTATCAGTCCGAGAATGGACCCAAATTTCCAATGAAAATATTTTGGTATAACATAAGATATTATTTAAGGAATAAAGGGTGAGTTAAATTTTGGAAGGGTAACAAGGTTAACCATTTATAGAAAGTTTAAGTTAAACTTTAGATTAAGTTTGTGAAATTAAAGTACTATCTCACCACATGAGGACTTATGAATATTAGATAACCTATTCTAACAACAATTTATTGATGATAACTAATGACGGATGGGATAGAATGTCATGGATCTCATGATCTGTTAGTGATTCAACAAAGAAAAATTCACCTTCTATTTTAGAGAAAGAGGTGAAGTGGATCATAGAACAATAAAGGGTGAGGTTTTCATGAAATCATGAAAGTATATCTTTTCATTAAAATTCTTCAACTTTAGGAAAACGATCTATAATTAAAATATTTTCCTAATACTGTAATTTTGGTTGAACCAATGACCTTTTAAATCATCACAGATTAATGAATTCGAGGTCCTCGACATTCCATTGATCATTCACTTTTTTGTGATTTATGACCTTAATCACTCCCTATAAATATTTATTATTTTCCTCCATGTCCAACATTCACTCCCAACCAACGTTCTCCTACGTTAAAACCTAGTTGTGAGTTACTTTGGGTAACTGTTACGGTTCCAACATTCCCTGCTTAAGGGAAGTTTTAATATTCAGTTTTATGATTTGGGTCCCTATGAAAGGAAATTTAAATTATTAAACCTTTGATAACCTATATGAATTTTGAGGGTGAAATTCATTTAAATGGGTTTAGAATGTAACACCCCTAAATTTTTTTGAATTACTTTTTGCAAATTAATTTAATCTTTTTTTATATTTATCATTTCATGTAACACTAAAATACATTTTTTCATATTAAATCACTACATCAGACTTTAATTTTATGATACACCAATGTAATCTTGTACTACATGCAACACTAACTTGGCTTGCATTACACACAACACTGATTTTCTAAGAAACAACACTTTATTATTATAATTATTTAAACGAGATAATTATAACCTATATGTTAAACTTGGTAATATGAATAGTAATTAATAATTTTTAAATTTTATTTATAATTTTTTCATTTAAAAAATATTGATAATGAAATGTATAATTTTTGGTAAAGTCTTTATATGTTTAAAAATACTATTTTTTAAAAAGAATTGCTTCTTATGTCTTTCTGTGAAAAATATTAAAATTAATTTTAGAAGCTTTTATAACTGGAATTTGATAAAATAAACTTCATTTTTAAATTTATAATTTCAAAATTATATTAGGTTTTATTTTTGGTATTTTTTTTAGAAACTTCATTTTTGGACAAATATTGAAAAATGCTAAATTTTAATTAAAAATTGTTTTTTCATCTAATTTATTTATATGGTAAAATTATATTTTAAGTTGGTTTTAAAGTAAAAATTGATCAATTATAAATATATTAATCCAATTAATTTAATTGGAATCATTTTTATATTGAATTTATATATAAAAGCTTAATGAAAATTTAAACATTCTCACTTTCAAAAAACCCTCGCTTTCTCTCTACGTCTGCAAGATTAGCATTAAACTTAATTTCTACACTTCTGTGAATTGAATTTAGAAAAATGGAAATAAATAGTTTTAATATGTATTATATTATTATTATAATAATATAAACTTAATTTTTGACCAAAAATATTAGTGAAATTGATTAAAATTAATTATATCAATTAAGGTAAAATTAAGATTAACAAGAGACTGAACCAAAATAATAAGGGGGAAATGAACTATAAACTTGTCCAAAATATAATTTATGGACATATTTTGGTCAATAAACCTTTAAGGTTCCATAATGGTCTATTTTTATACTTTTTGAACAAGTAATACTTGGGGAAAACATAATTCTTTTTAGAAAATACCAAGTGTGTCCTTTCTATACCCTATAAAAGGCCACCACCTCTCCCTCTTATTCACATATATCAATCCATTTAATTTCAGATAATATATATCCAATTCACTTCAAAAAATCTATACCTTACTCCTTGAATCATCTATTATTTCATAAATCCAACCAAAGAATCCCTTTGGTGCAAACCAAAAGGACTTACTCAAAGAAGAGGTAACATTCTTCCTCAAGCTCCTTTCCTTAATTTTCATTATCTACCACCTCAATTATTATTATTATATTATAATATAATAATAAAAATATCCTAAATATACTAAGATTTTATTATTATAAGGGTTATATCTGTAATTACACAAACTTACATCTGATGGGTACCAAACTAACCATTCTTGTGTATGGCGAACTACCGCCTCACGAAATGATGTTGTTCGTTTTACCTTTACCACTCCTCATAGTTGGAAATTATGATGGACATTATATTTTTATATGATATATATGATATTTATTATGTATTTATACTTATATATTTATTATATAAATCCTAACTTCATACTTTACATTTTTTTTAAATATGATAATTTCATTTGGGGAAGTGTCGACTACTGCCCCCTCAAAGCGATGTGATTCGTTCACACACTACATGGAATGTATTAAGAATGGGTTTAGTGGATTTATATGATACATATGATATAATAATTCTAATTTAAATATATTATATTTATATATATACATATATGTCATTTTCTTTATTTCATTCAATATTACAAAAAAACGGAAACGACGTTCATGTGTACGTATGGTCTACCATCTCCCTGAACAGTGTATTCCATTTCATATTTCTATATTATATAGATTATTATAAATACATATATACTTATTATAAATGATATTTATAACATGTTTTACATTATTTAATTCATTATATAAATATGAGGCCCAAAAATATAACAAATTAAGACACATCAGAAAAACAAAGCAGATATTACCCAAAGCGAAACCTTAACTTTTAATTGTTAATAACTGGGTAATATAAAGTAATAATCAAATAATATATGGTATTATACATAACAATATGTTTCTATAAAATATTTATAATAAAATTATATTTATTATATAGGATTTTTGTATGACTGTGAAGAGATTCAAGACATAAGGTAAGGGAATTTCATCTCACATTTTATTTTTGTGAGATTCATGCCTTATTCACCACTCATTTATTTTTTGTAGTGTTTATACTAACAATGGATTTATTTTATGATTATTATACTTAAATTTATGGTCATATCCGTTTTATTATCTTCCTTTCATAGGTTTTATGTTTCAAAAGTTACCAAATCGGTAATATATTTTTTTCTAAATTCTTCTTTTTTGAGACACATGCCATGTTTTGCACCTATATTTTTCTATAAGGTGTATGTACTGACTTTGACATGTTACATCATGAATATAATTCTTTACATGATATTTTAAGTTTAATGTAATTTTATTCTTTTCATTGTTTTATGATTCAGAGTTACCAAATTGGTAATGGTTTATAGCTACAATCTCACCATTTATCAAGATTGCTTATGATTATGCTCTCATTGATGAAATATTATGATACATTTATCAATAAATCTAAAGAGTTTTATTACCCTTTGGTTATTCATGTTATATCCAATTAATGGTTCCATTTTACCACTCTTTGGTACATAATATGATCAAGAATGTGCTTTTAAAAAAGTATAAATTTACCTCTCTATTTGGTCAGAAATATGTGTTTCTTCAAAACCATGTTTTATAAAAGAGTTTCCAAAAAATATTATAATATTATCCTATGATATTTAAAATAAATTTTTGCCCATTCTTTACCATATTAATAAAAATGTTTTTAAAAAAGTAATCTTATTTTTATTTTCCAGTTGAGGCACTTTTCTAATAAAATTATGGTGCAAAAGGAATGTTCGGGATGTACAGATTTACCCATTGTCATGACTTTCATTCCCTTAAATCTTACTTCAGAAGATTTCAAAGTTATTTTTTAAAAAAATAAAATTTTATACTAATATTCTGTAAATTTTTTGGTTTTAAAGTGGTTTTCAATGAAAAAGGTTTTAAAAAAAATAGGTTTAAAAGGTATTTTAAATGATTTTCAAAACCTCATTTATAAGTTTTTTAAAGGATGTTTTAAAAGAAAAGGATTTCAATTATTTAAAATATTATTTTATAATTTTTCAAAGTATTTTCAAAGAAAAAGGTTTTCAAAATTTGTTTAATATTATTTTATAAGTTTTCAAGGAAAAAGGTTTTCAAAATGATTTCAAGATTTCTTTCTAAGTTTTCAAATTATTTTATATGTAAATGGTTTTCAAAAGGTTTTATGATTTAAAGATACTTTTTCAAAGAATAAAGGATATTTTACTCAGTAAAAAAATTCAAAAGATATTTCAAAATTATATTCTATCTATGATGACATCTGTTAATGTTACTTATGCCCTTCTAGGAAATAATCCAAAGGTTTAATTCATATTATTTATTGAATGGTTTATGTTTTGATGGAATGATGATTATGAAACCCATTTCTCTTCCACAGGTTATATACTTTTGAAACCTACTTCTTTTAATGGGTTATAATTTAATTAAAGGATTAAGAAACCTATGTATTTTCCATAGGTTATGATGTGATGAAATTTTAATGATACCCATTTTATTTCATGGGTTTTGATTTGATGTTTATAAAACCATATTTTTTCATGGTTCATGATATGAAAAATGTTTTGTTATCTTATGGCACATGTATGTATGATTTTATTATGTGATAGGTGGGACCTATATCTCCCTTTAATGTATTTGGTAACGATAAATGTTTTATGAGCTCAAGAGGGTACATGGGAGGGAATACAAAGCCTGAAATAAGAGGAAATATTAAGCCCAAAACAAGATGGTATACTAGAGGGAATCCCAAGCCTGAAATAAGATGGTAAATTGGAGGTCATCTCAATCTTGAAATAATAGGTTAAACAAGATGGAATACCAATCCTAAAAAAAGAGGGTACACGGTAGGGCATCCCAAGCCCGAAATAAGAGGGTACACAAGAGGGAATCCCAAGCTCGAAGCAGGCACATGGGTTGTTAGAAAAATCCTAATATGTTATGAAGGTCTTGGTAGGTAGTTGTGTAGAAGTACATGACTAGGTGGAACATTTCATAGTACACGTCATATATTCAGGGTGTATGCCATTGACTACCCCTTTGTTACCCTTTAGAGGGTTTTGGGTGATTTTACACCATGTAGTTAGAAGGGGACACAAGAGGATTCCATTTTGAGTTTTTTTTCACATAGAACATTATGGTGGATCCCTTTGGGAGTTTTGAGGACTTCTAAGAGGTGATTTTGGGTGAGTGAGTTGTGAAGGAGATGGTTTCCTCTTGAAATCGAGTTCAACTATCTCTTGAGAGTGATATATGGGATGAGATTCAGTTGAGGGTCATGAGAATGATTGGAGTACATAGCATGAGTTCATCAAAAACCTCAATTGGTTTTGGAATGGGATTTTCCTTGGTTATAAAGATTGATTTGTGACTCTGGGTGGTGAATAGGTTGGGTGTATGGGCCAACCTAGGGTAACAAGGAAATGTTTTGGGATTGAGGCCATCTCCCTTATAAGGATTTACTACCTTTGAGACCTGTGAGGCCATGAGATGTTAGAGATTATATTGTGAGATGTGTGGTGTAATGTTATGGGTTTTTGGGGAGAGTAAAAATCCTCAACCCATTTGAAATTTTCATGTTTTTTGAGAGGTACAACTTTTTTTTCTTGATTGTATGAACCCAATTATAAGAGTTCCTTTAACCCAAGGCCTTGTTATTAGATGGTTTTTAAGGCTTTGAAAGTTCCTTGGGGTTCTGAGCAAGTTCTGGCTACTTCAGAGACCAAAAACACAACCTTTCAGGGTGCATAGATAGAGGAGCATGGTTTAGAAAAACTATACCGCCTCCTAAAAGTAACCACACATCCCTATTTCTTCACTATGCATAGTTTAGAAAGCCATGTAGAAGGGGGTCACAACTATTCAGGGTCTTCTTCAATTTTAGTAGAGTCATCACACATGGTTTGTGCATAGTTTGGAAAACTATATGGGCCAACCGTACGAGGTGTGGTGCCTAGATAGTGGGTTCCACATGGTTGATTCACAATTATCCAAACCATGAAAGTCAAGGCGAAAATTACCAATTTTTTCCTCCCTATATTTATGTTTTCTCCTCCTCTTTTCTTCTCCACCCACATGCACAATAGGGGAGCTCCTCTGTCTTCTTACTCCCTTAGGCTTTGATCCATCTTTATTATTTGAGATCTGTTTTAATCTGTATCGGTCTCATTGGATCTGCATCGATAATACCTTCAATCCACTATCCTCATTTATTATTTTATCTCTCCATATGGTGCACTAAATCTGTTCAATCTATTTTACACTATTTTCAGGGAATTCATCTAAAAATTTTTTTTCTTCCAAATCAGATCGAGTTAGAAGCTGATATCAGATGAACGAGTATCTACCAGTACAAGGTATGTGGTTCATAGTTTTATATTTTATTTCTATTGTGTTTTGGGGATGTATTATTGATCATGTTGTTAGATTGTCTGAGAGAGACCCTAATAATTTAATCCTTGTCTTTTAATTATTAATTGATCACATCGGATGCCTATGGTAAATCTCCTCCTTTATTTCAAATGGTTAAGTTGGGTTAGAGGCTTTGGACCACTTGAGAAAGTTAGGTTGGGTGTGTTAATTTAATTCAATTAAATTTTATATGTTTTTTGTTATTAATTTTTTGGTTCTGAGGGAACATGATGGGTTATTCCTAAAGATTGAGGTGATGATGATCACCTGGATGAGGTTACCTAGTTTTTTGGGTTGGGAGAGTCCCAGATTCTATGAGTGATTTTGATCACAGGTTGGGCGACATGGATGTTGGATTGATGCGACAAGGTCTTTGGGTTATGGGTATGGCCTATCTGATTTGATATGGTGTTAACCATTAGGATTAGAAAAATAGTTGTAGGGGAATGAGGTGTAGGAATAATGTAGATTATGTACTTGTTTGGAGGATTTCCACTTACCATGATTGATCGATGCTTCGTTTCAATCGTATGCACATAGATAGGACTCATGTGATGAGGTGGTGTTGACCACTCATGTGTGTAGAGGACTCCATTAGTTTCGGATTATAATGGTATTAACCATCAATGGGATTGGATTTGCTTGTTATAGAAAGCTATGGGGATGGTGAGGAGTCATCGGTTGATAGTTTTGAGACCATTGGTTGGGGGATGAGGCTCGCTATATTATTTGAGGTCATTGATCTATGATTATTTAGGAGGACAGATATCATCATTCCTTGATATATCATCTATTGAATCAAAGGAATTTATTATTTGGAGTAAATACATTGTTGTGCCTCAGATGTTGGGATTTGAGGTTATGGGTATTTTCTAATATGAGGTTTGAGGGACCACGTACTTTATTGGGTGTGCCTTCAGGATGTCAGTTACTTGATTATGACACGGGAGGTGTTGGTTATCATGAAGTACCAGTGATACCTTTATAGGAGGTGTTTTAGGGCTCTCCATCTTATTACTCATCAGGGGATGGCTTAGTCTTTATGATAAGTATAATTTCCACTATAGTTATATATATGAGCACATGTCACTATATTCTATATATATAACTAGGGGAGTGTGGAATACTGATGATGGAAGAAGAAGGTGATTGCTTCCTTATGTATTTTGAGCACAAGGGAAGCATATATTTATTTATTGTTCATGTGATGACCTCTTATTTTACTTTCAGAACACCTACTTTATTAGAGATGTAACATAGGAACATGTTGGTATTGGCCTATTGATATTTATTCTCACATCCTACACAGGCCCTTCGAGATGCATGTAGACTCTATGATTTTGTGATCAAGAAAGGGTTCAGGCTCTGGAGATAGACCTTAGTGATCACATTGGGATGTTATAATGGGATGGATGGAAAGGGACCTTGGAGGTTCTTACATCAGTCATAGTTTACTTTTGAGTCTCCTTTTGAGTTTTTAGCATTCTTATTATATGTATGTATGGATGGTCGGCCACGGGTGAATATACTATTGATTTATTGTCTTGTATGATCTGACATGTATGCATTTTATTTAAATGGTATCATGTGGTGTTTTATTCTACAAATGTTGTGTTTGAGATTGTTGGTTTTTACTTCTATTACTTATTTGTGCTTCTTTTATTGAGGGTTATTGGTCCTATTGTTTATGGTATTTCTTTCACTGTTATTTTTATCTATATACCATTATTATTATTACCACATAAGTTTATAGTCTCTCCATTATCACCTATTTACACCCTTACTACTAGTCATCACCCTTTGGTGTATCAGGAGTTGCGCCTAAGGCCTAGTGGTCAACCAAACCTAATCACTATTTGGGTGGGAAAATGGGTCGGGGCACTACAAATGGTATCGAAGGAGTTTTTTTACCTTCTTTTGGGTATTACTATTTGGTCTGTGTTATATCAGAGACTAGGATGTAGTTGGAACAAGGTTTAGAGCTCATGCTTGGGTGGTTTTATCCTCATGTACGAGGGATAGACCAAGTTGTCAGGGGTTGGGAAATTAATGTTTTGTTGTGTGATTTTAAAGTTGATATTATTTACACATTGATTGGTGCACCTGGGTGAGATTATTAACTATTAAGATATAGACCCTTAGCTTTGTATGGAAAGGGATAGTTATTTATGCTTTATTGATAAGAACATAGGATAATTAATGCATATATATCTGTGTGTGTGTGTGTGATAAATTTATTGTGATTATCATTCAGAACCTAGATTGTGTTAAGAGGGGTTGGGTTGTTTAAAGTGTCAACAAAGGAAGCTAAATAGTTCTTTCCTACTTATCCCCTCTTTGGTGTCATTCTACTCAGCTAGTGTAGGCATGTGGTTCCAAAGAGATATGTATGTGATGTGATGATATGTATATGCATGTGATATATAGGCCTGAATCTAGTGTGAGTAGGTAGATATGATGATAGGTGTGAACTATTTAAAGTGTCAACAAAGGAATTTAAACAATGTTTTCCTACATATATTATCATTTGTGTCATTCTACTCAGTTACCTCAGATTATATGTGACATATAACCCTATTATGGGAAGCTAAGGGGCCCTAAGGATGGATAATACTTGATGTTTGACTTCGATATGGGTAGGCAGGGTGACATGAGGTTGGGTTACATGTGATACCTAACCTTGATACGAGTTTGTAAGGGGCCATGAGGTCGGATTTCATGAGGCAGGGTTATGATGGGGGTGTAAGGGCGGTGAGATTTGTGCTACTTTTTACAGCTTTCCCTATCTATTTTATATATATATATATATATATTATGAATGTCAAACCATGATATTTGTATTTAATGGGATGCCACTAAGATGGTCTTTGATGGAGCGTCAGGAGAGGGTGGTGATTTGGTGTCACATGTGCATGCAAAGATTAAGGACCCTAAGGGTCGATATGAGGCCTTAGAGGGTCAGGCTAATCATAAATCATAGGTATAGGTGATACAATTGTAGGATATGTTAGATTCTGATACATGGCTTGACGAGCAGCTCAAAGCGAGTCTGGTTTGGGTTATTCAGGGCATCAACAGGGGATTATAGGGAGTTAAGCCATCAATGACATTTTTGATCCAAGAGATCTAGTAGTAACACCCACCATTGTTCCAAGGTGAGGGTAGACCACAAGCAGTAGAGAATTGGATCAAGTCATTCTAGGATATATTCAAGAATCTTGAGACACCCCTAGTCCAAAGGGTAAATCTAGTAACATATATGCTCAGAGGACTAGAAAACCACTAGTGGGACGTATAGGTTTAGGGAAGCATACATGAGGGACTATCTTGGAAAGACTTTGAGGCTAAGTTATTTGATCACGTATTACCTAATATTTTGAGGGAAGAGAGAGCTCAGGAGTTCTTGAACCTTCAGTGGGGAACATGTATTTCATGGACTATGTAGATACTTTCACAAACTTGTCTCATTTAGTACCCGGTATGGTGGATGATGACACCTTAAGAGTGAGGAATTTTGAGGATGGTTTAGGGAATTCCATTCAGGTGTAGGTAAACATATTCAGGTTATCCTCCTTATCAAAGGTTATGAATTAGGTACTGATAGCTGAGGAAAATTTTATGGACTAGTTGTACTCAAGATGGGTGATGGAATCAGGAGATCGTAGCAGCGATGCTTTAGATAGAATGAAGCAAGGTGTTCAAGACAAATACTCAATTAAACCACCGAGGAGTGGGTCTTTGATGTTGTGCTTCTATTGTAGGAAATTGTGGAATGTGTGGATGCAGTGTGATTGGGCACAAAAGGAGTGTTGAGCATGTGTCTAGGTCGGCCATCTTAAGAGTTTCTATAGGAATCCTTCTCATACAGCTAGTAGCTAGGGTCTAGGCTAGACTCAAGGATCTAAGGTTTGACCGAGAGTGGTACCAGGAACTAGTATATGAGATTCATATACACATAAAGTTCATCGAAAAGAAAATGGGACCAAGAAGTGGGGTCAGTGCTAGTTGCTGGTATAGATCTACAGGGAGGCCAGGACTTAGGTAGTCGGGCTTCAAGCCAGGTGCACATAGTGGAGCTTCTAGGTGTAGAGCAGGCCAGGGAGTTGACTACAGTCAAAGGTATGTCATGGGAATGACTAGGTTTTTTTATTTTGGAATGGACCCTTTTTTAGGCATGATACTTTTGATGTATGAGGTTCGTGAGTTATTTTTAGACTAACCAAATGTTGGTTAGTAGGTTAGAATCAGATCAAATGCATGATATATATCTATATAAGGTGCATGGAAATGGGATTTATTATGATCATAGATGGATACATGGATTGTTTGAGGTGTTTTGGAATCTAGGAATCGATACAATGATGTTTTTATAAGATGTGAAAGGTATATGGACTGATTTTGGGCATCTAATTAGATGTGGAACCTCATAGGTTCCATGTGCAACATGAGCACAAGGTAGAAATCTAATGAGATGTGATACTTTATGGGTTTCAGATGCGACATGGTCATGATTTAAGAACCTGGTGAGGTGAAGGATTTATGATCCATCATAGGAGGGCATTTGAGTTTAGGGATGTTTACTAGATCAATGAAAATTTTGAGTTTTGGGTCATAAAATGATTGGGGTAGGTCTCTCCTAAGGTGGGGAGCGCCTTGAGAGTGTTGACCTATAACATTATAACCGAGGTAGACCGGGTTGTTTTTAAAAGTGGTGTTTATGTTCAATACCATATCTAGGAAATGATTTATAGTTTAGGGAAAAGCTATGTTAAGGTGGAGAGATTATAACATCCTAATTTTTTGGAGTAGGTCGAAATCCTCAACCCGTTTGAAATTTTCATGTTTGGTGAGTGGGAAAAAAATCTTGATTTTAGGAAACCAATTATAAGAGTTCCTTTGAACCAAGGCCTTTTTTTAGGCGGTTTTTAAGGCTAGTTAAGTGCCTTGGGGTTCTGAGTGGGGTTCCGGTGCATTATAGGCTAAAAACAAACTTTTTAGGGTGTGCAGAAAGAGGTGCATGGTTTGGAAAAACCATATGTCCACCTAGGAGTAATTGTGTGGACCACCTTATTCATTTTTCATGATTTGGAAAACCATCTAGGAGGGGTCACATAGATGTTCAGGGTCTTCTACAGTTTTTAGAGGCTTCACGTACATTTTTTTCATAGTTTGGAAAATTGTTCGGGCCAACCATGTGAGGTGTGTTACCTAGACAATGGGTGTTACATGGTTGGAGAATAGTTATCCAAATCATTAAGGTCACTTAAAGAGGTAAAATTTCCAATTTTACCCTCTCTCTATTTATGATTTCTCCTCTTATGTTCTTCTCCACCCATGCGCATAGTAGGTAATCTTCTACATCTTCTTCCTACCTTAGGATTTGAGCCATATTTGTCATCTGAGTTCCATTTTGGTCATCATCAGTCTTATTAGATCTACACCAATAATACCTTGAATTTTTTAACCTTGTTTCTTATTTTCTCTTTCCATACCTTGTACTAAATTTATGTGAGCAGTTTTACCATATTTTTAGGTTATTCATCTAAAATTCTAATTTCTTCCAAATCGACTTGAGTTAGAGGTTGATATTAAACAAGAGAGAATCTAACAATATGAGGAAGGTAGTTACTATATTTTTGTTTGATTTCACTGATGTTTTGTGGGTGAATTTGTTAGAGTGTTGATAGGTTTTCCGCGAGAGACCCTAGTAATTTAATAATTTTCTTTTAATTATTAATTGATCATGTGGGTTGTCTATGGGAATGATCCTCCTTGATTAAAAATAGTTAATCTAGGTTAAAGGCTTTAGACCACTTGGTCAAGTTAGGCCAGGTGGGTTAATGTAATTCAATTAAATTGTATATGTTTTTTCTATATATTTATTCATTTTGAGGGAATGTGACGAACTACGCCCAAGGATTGAGGTGATGATGATCACTTGGATAAGGAGACGTGGTAAATTAGGTTGGGTGAGGACTGGATTCTATGAGTGATGTTGATCATAGATTGGGTGATATGGTCGTCATATTGAGGTAATGAGGTCATTAGGTTACGGGCATGGCCTATGTGACTTGAGATGGTGTTAACCATCAGGATGAGAAACATGGTCATAGGGCCACGAGATTCCGAGATTATGTGAATTAGGTACTTTTTTGTGGGATTTTCACTCACCATGATTGATCAATGCACAATTGGAGTCATTTTCACACAGATAGGACTCAGATGATGAGGTGGTGTTAACCAGTCATGTGGGTAGAGGCCTCTATTAGTTGCAACTTAGGATGGTGTTGACCATCAATGGGGTTGGAGGTTCCTGTTGTAGAAATCCATGGGGATGGTAAGGATCCATCAGTTGACATCGGTGACATCATCGGTTATGGGATGAGGCTTGCCATATTATTTTTGGTCTTTGGGTTGGGATTATTTCGGGCAAAAGATATCATCATTCCTCGAGATGTCATTTTTTGACCCAATGGAATTTATTATTTAGAGTAAATACATCACTATTCCTCGGTCATTGGGCTTCGAGCTGATGAGGATTTTATAATATGAGGTCTGAGGGACAAGTTACTTGATTAGGAATTCATTCAGGATGTTAGTTACTTGATTATGAAATGGGAGGTTTCAGTTGGCATGAGGTGTTAGTGATACCTTTATAGGAGGTTCCTAAGGGATCTCCATCTTGTTACTCATCAAGGGATTCCTTGTGATTTATTCTAAGGATCCTTTACACTATAGTTTTATATATACAGACATGTCAATTTATGAAATATATATAACTGGGGGCATGTGGAATACCAACTAACTCCGAAGAAGGTGATTTATTCCTTGTGGATTTTGAGCACAAGGGAAGTGGTCCACCCGAATGGCCTGAAGGCCTTCTTTTTTATTTTTATTGTAGATAATCCCCCTTTTAAGGGTTGAAGGGGAACCCGAACATGACCCATAGGCCCAAGGCACAAGGCCCGACCTGACTTGAAATACATGACCTGAAGGCACAAAGGTATACCATGCCCAATACATGACCCGTAGGCCTAGCCCACTAGAACTGCCCCTCCCCAGCTTCTGCATCATTGATTACCTTTAGCTCCCCACCTTCATTGCTGATCAGCTAGCATTTCCCCATACATTGCTGCACGGTGCCTCGTCCCGATGGCGGTTTCCATACCCTCTCATTCTTCCAATCCGGTTAGCTCTGCTTCTGGTGACTGCTACTGGTTCTCTGATCCTCATCTGGGGCATGCTCTGTGTGAACTGGGCTACTTCATGGTCTTCAATGGCCCAAAGACCCTATGGCCTGAAGTCCTTTGATGGCCCGAAGGCCCTGATACCCATAGGCCCAAACCAATGGCCCAAAATCCCAAATCAGGTGAATAGTCTGGCTGCTACAGTACCAAACAGTGCCTACTACAGTGCATGCTACAGTACCCCCCAGAAATTCGCCTCCACCCGGTTTTGAACTTGGGTCTCTTGGATTCCAAGCAGGAGCCCTTACCACTCAGGTACAGGCTCGTTGGCAGCACAAGGGAAGTGGTTATTTATTTATTGTGCATGTATCTCCCTTTTATTTTACTTTTATAACACCTTATTTATCATAGATGTGAGATAGGAACATGTTGGTGGTGGCCTATTGATATTTACTCTCACACCCTACATGAGTCCTTAGGAACGCATGTAGAATTTATGATTCTACAATCAGGTAAGGGTTCGGGCTTAGGAACTAGACCATAGTGATCAGGTTGGGCTGTTAGCATGGGATGGATGGAAAGGGACCTTGTAGGTTCTTGTATCAGTCAACGTTTACTTTTGAGTCTCCTTTTGAGTTTCCAGCATGCTTATTATATATATGTATGGATGGTCGGCCACAGGAGAACCTACTATTGATTTATTGTCTTGTATAACCTGACTTGTATTCATATTCTATAAATGGTATCACGTGGTATTTTATTCTAAAAATAGTGTGTTTGAGATTTTTGATTTTTACTAATACTACTTATTTTTTCTTCCTCTATTATGGGTTACTGATCATGTTGTTTATGGTCTTTCTTCCACTACTATATTTATGTATTGACCATTATTATTATTACCACACAAGGGTATAGTCTTCCCATTGTCACCTCTTTACACCCTCACTGTTAGGTGGCATCCTTTGGCATACGTGGAGGTGTGCCTAAGGCCTAGTGGACAACATGCCTAGAAAATTGTTTGGGTGGAAAAATGGGTCAGGGCACTACATGTGGCCTTTGAGAGATAGGCATTGGACCGAGAGTTTTTTTATTACCAAGGATTGGGAGAGGGATGTCTTTTCTCATGTTATGACCTATAGGATCTAAAGTGGCATGCCTCTACCTTTTGACTAGTTCTTAGGAACCTATAATGGATGCCACTATTTACGTATTGACCCAAAGGGACAAGTGGGTGCCTGATTGATATACCGACCTTGAGTGGGTTAGTGTGTTTTAGTAGTAATAGTTTTGAGTGTTCCCTTGGGAACCAAACCAATGTGTTAGTTGATGAGGCTGATATTTTTTGATGGGAATGGGCATTTAGAATGCCCTTGATATGACTTAACTTAATGTTTATTTATTCCATTAGGGTTGTTATGGATGAAATGGGTTATGATTGATTCTCTATATCGATATTGATAGTTTTTTTTATAGTTTGGGTGATAGAATGAGGTCCTATGCACAGTTTTGTTGATGTTGTTTATTATAGTGGATGTGATGTTCTACATATGTGTTTGAGATGTTGGAATGACACTCTGGGCATGGTTAGTATACTATATGGATTGATGTCAGAATGATGCTCTAAACACTGATAGTATACTGTATGGCTTATGTTACAGACTAATAATTAAATAAATTATGGTATATCAACTATAATAGATAGTGGATTTATACTCTATATCCATGGTTTAGGTTCCAAACTGATGCACCATGCACTATTTTTTTGATGTATAATTTGGTTGTCAAACTAGTGCTCCAGGAACTATTGTTTAGAACATGGTTTAAGTGTTGTATCGATGATCTAAGAACTATTATTTGATGCATGGTTTGGGTGTTGGACTGATGATTCAGACACTATTGGTTATGATATATGGTTTAGGTGTTGGACTAATGATCTGGGAACTATTGGTTATGATATACAGGTTAGATGTAAAACTAATGTTTTGGGTTTTGGTAGTACTTTAGCATGGTATGATTACCTATGATTGATACATCTAGGTATCAAGAATTTTATATTTTCATGAACCAACTCAGGTCAACCATGAACCAGTCACTTGATCCGAACTGTGACAAGGCCTGAGAGGTGTTCTTGGTCCTCCCTGGCTGGCAACTAGTGTCGGGCATCAAGAATACGCAGTTGGGAAAAATTTATCCCAAGAAAAATAGATAAATAAATGAAAATTAACTGAATAATAAAATGGTAACCACTATAAGTAGAAAATAAATAAACTACTACACGTACCTCTATGTGACCTCATGGGTCACCTCCAACTATAGGATCACACTTACTCTATGAGAGAACCAGAACAGGAAGCAATATCATAAGCTAAAAAAATCTATAAGAATGAGTACTAAAACTCATTAGGCATTCCCAAATAAACTATTCCCTATGCCCTTCCTTTAAAATGAAAACCATTTCAAGCTAGTTTGAACATAAAACTATATAAAAATAGGATTTTCTATTTCTTATTAAAATAAATAACAGGCTAAAATTTATCAAAATCCATTTCCCTCTTTTCATTTTGGAAAACCATTTATAAAGATTAATACACTTCCAATAATCACTTTGTAAGAAAGAGCATGCAATGGAGGAAACATTTCAGTAAGAAAACATAATATTAGGTTCTACCAAACATGGGTAAGTAAAACATGATTTTCATTATTTTTGAAATAAATGGGAAACTAAGTGCAAAATATTTAATAAATAAATACCATATAAAATAAGGATAAATGGTAGCAATCACCATGTCAAACCCTAAAAATCTAGTTTAGAGGGGACCTAGGATCCTCATACCTCAGTGACATGGTATAAAAACCATAACCCATAGTTTCCTCATGCACGAGCCACTAGAGAGGATTCAATCCAAATATCTAGTGATCTACAATCATCATAAATGTTTAGTTAGTGTTTTTGTGTCAATCCATTTAGGGGAAAACCATGCCTCATCCCTACCAAATATTCCTATTGTACTATTTCTAGTCTTCCAACCAAGGTACCCAGGTTTCCCATGTACTCTATTTCAAATGGTGGTGAGTTTTTATTAAGCTAACATATATGAATATATCATTTACCTTACCCAAAAAACCATCCAAATTATCACCACTGATCTACCTCCTTAATTGAATCCCCCTTTTTAAGCCACACAATAATGCACAAGCCTCTTCACTAGGCACATATCACAAAATCACACATTTAACATACACATCATATTTCTGAAATAATGGGGCTTGCATCAAGAGGGTTTTTCCATTTCCACAAATCATTCTCAAAATGAAAAATAGGTTTCATTACTTTACAATTAATGTTTTAATTTTTGAAAAAAAAATCCCAACACTTTTAAGTTCCAAACCCAATTAAAACCCCAATTGAACAACCAAGGAACCATTCATTAAAAAAAAGTTTGTAACCACGCTTAACTCAAAGCAACCCATTTAAAAAGTTTAATTAAATGCCTAGAAACCAAGTGAAGATCCAATTCCCAAGAACCAAAATCAATCATATATATGTATAGCATATTCATTTCATATAAAAATGGAAAATATATTATAAAAATATCAATAAATCATAGATTTAAAACTTAAAGGATTAGGAATAAGGAACCTACCTCTAACTCAATGCAAACTTCTTTAGGAGATGGAAACTCGAATCTTCCATTTCTGTTTGCACACATATTTCCCTTCTCTTGTATTCAAGGACACCAAGCCCCTATGTACATATTTTCATGTCCAAATATGTATAAGGGGATCCTTACACATAGGATTATGCATGCATATACCCCTTTACACTTACATGTGTATGCATTTTCATATATATATATAAGCACACTTAGCCCCATTATATATATTCATACTTCCATGGGTGAATATATATAAAGGGGTAAATTACATACATCTATTTCTACCTATGCATATGCATATAATCCTTTGACAATGGTGACTCGAACCCATCCCAACAAAGACCAAAACGCACTATATAAAAATACCATACACACAAAAACTAGAAATACCCAATTTGAAATTGAGTATTATTTAAGAAATGATGAAAACCTACCCAAAATTGATGGTGAACAAACCAAAATGGTCTGAAATGCTTCACCTTTAGTGGCAGATGCCAAAACACACCTGAAGACGACCAGAGAGTCTCACCGCATATCCTAACAATGGAAGAAAACACCCAAAAATCATATTAACCTTAACCCTAGGGTTTGGACAAACAAGAGGGTGACAGGAGAAGGAAAATAGTTGAAACAAGGGAAAAGAAGGGAAGTGTAGGTCTTACCTTGGGGTGATGTACAAGAATCCTCCATAAATTTGGGAGAAATTAGCACACAATAGGAGGCCACAAGGGGGGTCTCACATGTGGCTATGGAGGAGGGAGGGAGGGGGCTCAAAAGATGCACTGGAAGGAAGAAAAGAAATAAAAAAAGTGAGGAAAGAAAAAAAGAAGAAGAAAATAAAAAATAAAAAATAAAAATAAAAATCAAGTTTCAAAATTCTGGACAATCCACATAGTTTACCAAACTGTGCACTGGCCACTGCCAAGGTTAGGCACCCACACATGGTTACTCCTAGGTAGACATACAGTTGAGAAAATCATGCTCAAACTGTTCCACTCGGCACTACTAACTTGTAGATCCAACTAGAACACTTTCCACATGGTTTAATAGACCATTTTCAAGTCATGTGCCATACCTCAGACTCACCTGGGCACCCACACGGGCACCGCATGGTTAATACTAATAGTGCGGGCTAACCGTGAAATAACTAAACAACCTCCAAAAATTTAAAACTCAACCTACCAACTAAAAAAACTCAAAATTAAGGCTGTAAATAATTAAAGTAGTTAAATTAATTAATATTTCAAGGTTGTTGTGTGACAATTTTCTCCTCTATTAACACTTTCTGCCCCCATAAATCCATCCATCCAAACTTGGAACAAAACTAGGACTCAAAACCATGAAACCCAGTGTGACCGTTCAACTCCAAAATTCACAACCAACTAGATTTAGAGAAGTATACAACAAGTAGAATCATTGAGAGGATTTAAAGGTATCCCCATCATTATAAACTAGTTATCACCGACTAAACCTGGAAGAGACTACAACAAGATCTGTGGTGGGTCTCCCCACCATTTAAGAACCGACCAACTTAGACCAACCAGCACAAACCAACATGGTAAACCCCACATGAACCAACCCAAGAACTTCCAACATAGACCAAACCCCACTATAAGGGGGGTTTGGTGGAAGAAACTCTAAATCATGTGGAAAACCAAACCATGATTCATTATTTTCACAAGACCAAGGAATCTCCAAAATGAGAAAAATTTGAATCCAAACCCGGTCCACAAAGGCTAACCACATAAGGAAAACCAATCAAATATTTTCATAAAAAATACACAACTATTGAAATTACAAGAAAAAGAGACCACCATGCCTTCTTACAACAAAAGGGGAACTCGCGAGAATAAATGAAACTACAATAAGGAAAGATACAATGAGAACTTAAACTGTCTCCACTCTGACATCAGAGACAAAAACTGAACCAAAGTTCCCTACACCCTTGATGATTCCTAACTATATGTAACCTTCACTCTGGGACCTATGGATGGATCCCTAATATCTTGAATCATCCACTACCACATATCCATGAGATGACATCCTTCGATCGAGACTTCCTCCTTTGACGACGCAACTTGCAGAACTTTTCCACAACCACACCATCAACAAGACTTTTAAGGATTACGGAAAGAAAGCTTAGAGTGCCCAAAATGACCACACTGGAAGAAAACAAGCGAGTGGTCTGATTAATGGGAAATAGGAACCAAAAAAAGAGACTCCTTGGGAACAAGTTCTCTAGGCACACACATCTCGTCGGATGGGGAACCTTTATGAGCACTGAAAGAAACTGGTCCTTGAGTCCTAGATAAAGATCCCACATGAAAGGAGAAGCTTTTAACTAATCTCTCAACACTATCTCTGTATAAAAGGAAACTAGTTCATCAAAATGGTTAACATACCCCTTTATCTTTAGTTGACCTTGTCGAGCATCCATGAGCTCTGACACTTTCTTCTACCTCACTTCCTCAAGAACCAACCACTAGATGAAAGTGGTCTTCAAGATCAACTGAGAAATCCCAACTTACAATGAGGATGGAACAATCACCTCCCATTAGTCCATCCCTAGTTCTTCAAACATACCTAAGGTAACTTACACCTTCCTGACATCTGTAGTTCCCAAAAACCCAAATACACTCAATTCCCCAAACCACCCAACCACCTCTAATAGCCTTCGATGAAAATAGAAAATAGGAACTAATTGATAATAGATCAACTACATCACTCTTATAGGATTCTGGGTGTGGAAAAACTAGAAGACACACTTTAGAAACCTTTTGGGTCTTTTTGTGAGGTATAATCTCAACAACACAAGTCACAAAACCATATCAACATCAAACCAAAACTCTACAAATTAACATTTTAAACCAAATTCCAAACTCATAAAACAAAACATCACAAAAACAAATCAAATAAAAATCAATTTGAATAAAAAACCCCCAATAATCATCACAAAATAAGTCAAAATCCTCTTAAAATCTTTATTTTTTTCAAATTCACTCATTTTCAAATTTAATTCCCCCTTTCAAAACCAAAATCATTTTCCATTTCCAAAATCATCTCAGCACATTCACTTTAAAATTCAAAAGACTACCTAAATTTTCCCTTTAAAACCACAAATCCTATTAGAAAAGATTCCCCTTTTTAATAGAAACCATTTTCATTTTCAAAAACAAATTTTGAAAACCAAGTCAAATCTTAGATCGTAAATACTCACCCATGGTATCATGTGAACCATCACATATGTGTTCATCCCCACTTCTACTTATATCATTCACACATACATACCAACATGAATTTTACATACACACTCACACATATTTGAACGTTTATAAAGAATATCAAGGGTCGCACATACCATTTTATCATAAAAACTAATCATTTACCAAATTCCCAATTCAATTTAACTCTTTATTTTCCCAAAATATTTTAAAATTATGAATCAATTTATCTTTTAAACCCCTTTTTACTCTAGAAACCCTTTTAAAAAATCATTTTCCTTTAAAAATTCCACTCACACAAACCCAAATTAGACCTAAGCATAACCAATATCAAAATAAAAGTAAAAGGCAACTAGTGGTCATGCATACCCCAACGACATGGTTTAGCAGACCATGTACTGAGCATACACCAACCACTGGAAGCATATTGAACCATGCATGTCATCTCTATATGGTTCGATGCACCATGTAACTCAAAATTACTTCTAATATCATCCCACAATATACACAATCTCATCAAACTAAAAAAAATTCAACAACATAACCCAAAACCAAAAAATAATATTTGAAACCCAACCACCCCTAACGACTCAGGTCTCGTCATGAGTGGTGGTTATTAGGCCCCGAACCATGACCTTCCTCCTATAACCTGAAAATCCTATCTCCAATCTACCAAACAGACCAAATAACAAGGTTCTTCTCTGATACCATTTTTTCATGAATCAACCTAATTCAACCCTGAACCGGTCACCCGAGTCAGCCCGTGACAAGGCCCAAGAGGAGTTCTTTATCCTCCCAGGATGACAACTTGTATCGAGCATCAAGAATACGTAGTTGGTAATAATTTACCCCAAGAAAATATATAAATAAATGAAAATGAACTAAATAATAAAATGATAACCACTAGCAACAGAAAATAAATAAACTACTACATATACCTCCATGTGACCTAATGGGTCACCTCCAACCATAGGATCACACTTGCTCCATGAGAGAACCAGAATGAGAATCAGTACGAGAAGCTAAAAACAAAAAAAAAATCTATAGGCATGAGTATTAAAACACAGTAGGCATTCCTGGATAAACTATTCCCTATGCCATTCCTTTAAAATGAAAACCATTTCAAGCTAGTTTGAAAATACAACTATATAAAAATAGGATTTTTCATTTATTCTTAAAATAAATAACAAGATGAAATTTATTAAAATTTATTTCTCCCTTTTCATTTTGGAAAACCATTTATAAATTTTAATACACTTATAATAATTCCTTTGTAAGAAAGATCATCCAATGGAGGAAACATTTCAGTAATTAAATATAACATCAGGTGCTACCAAACACAGTTAAGTAAAACATGTTTTTCATTATTTTTGAAATAAATGGGAAACTAAGAACAAAATATTTAATAAAGAAATACCATTTAAAATAAGGATAAATAATAGAAATCACTATGGGAAACCCCTAAGCAGCTAAGTTAGAGGGAACCTAGGATCCTCATACCATGGTGACATGGAATAAAAACCATAACCCACAGTGTCCACATGAACGAGCTGCTAGAGAGGATTCAATCCAAAATTATAGTGATCTCGAATAATCATCAATGTTTAATTAGTATTGTTTCATAAATACGGCTAGGGTGAAACCAGGCCTCAGCCCTGCTAAATCCACCTAGCTAACTAGTCCTAGTATGTCCACCTAGGTACCCAGGTTTCCCTTGTGCTCCATTTCAAATGGTGTTGAGTTTTTATCAAGTTAACATATATGAATATATCATTTATTTTACCCAAAATCCCATCCAACTTCTCTCCACCGATCACCCTCCTTAAGTGTATCCCCCTTTTTAAGTCACAAAATAATGAACAATCCTTTTCACTAGGCACGTATCACAAATCACACATTTAACATACTCATCATATTTATGAAATAAGGGGGCATGCCTAAAAAGGGGTTTTAAACTTCCAAAAATCATTATCAAAATTCCAAATAGTCCTCATTACTTTACAAGGAATATTTTCATTTTTGAAAACACAGTTTCCCAACACTTTTAAGTTCCAAAACCAATTAAAAATCCAATTAAACAACTGAGGCACCATGAATTTAAAAATAAATTTGAAACCATGCTTAACTCAAAGCAACCCATTTAAAAAGTTTAAGTGAATGCTTAGTAACCAAGTGAAGATCCACTTCCCAAGAAAAAAATCAATCATATATATATGTATAGCATATGCATTTCATATAAAAATAGAAAACATATTTTAAAAATGTTAAGAAATCATAGATTTAAAACTTAAAGGATTAGGCATAAAGGACCTACCTCAAACTCAAGGTGGGATGCTTTAGGAGACAAAAACTCGAATCTTTTATTTCTACTTTCACACATATGCACCTTCGCTTATATACAAGGACACCTAGCCCCTATGTACATATTTTCATGGTCAAATGTATACAAGTGTATCCTTACTAGTAGTCTTATATGTGTATATACCCATTTGCAATTACACAAATATGCATTTTCATATATATATATATATATATATATATAAGCACGCCTATCCCCATTTTATATATTTATCTATCCATGGGTGAATATATATAAAGGGGAAACTTACATAAATCTATGTCTACCAATGAATATGAATATAAGCCTTCAACAATGGTGTCTCAAACCCATCCCAACAAAGACCAAAATACAGTAAAGAAAAATACCAGAAACATAGAAACTACCAAATCACCATTTAAAAATTGAGTATTATTTAATAATAGGGGAAAACATACCCAAAATTGATGGTGGGAATACTGAAATGGTTTGAAATGATTCACCTTCAGTTGAGGATGCTGAAACACACATGAAGACGACCTGAGAGTCTCACTGCATACCCTAAAAATGGAAGAAAACACCCAAAAATCATATTAACCCTGATCCTAGGGTTCGAATAAACAAGAAGGGTAATGGGATAAGGAAAATCATTAAACCAATGGAATAGAATGGAAGCATAGGTCTTACCTTGAGGTGAAGGCCAAGAATCCGCCAGAAATCCAAGAGAAATCGGTGCACAAGAGGAGGCTGTAAGGGGATGTTAGCACCTGGCTATGGAGGAAGAAGGTAGGGGGATCGCGTGACACATAAGGAGGAAGGAAATTAAAAAAAAAGAAAATAAAATAAAATAAAGTTTTAAAATTCTGGACGATCCACACAGGTTGCACACGGTTTACTAAAAAATGCGTCAACCATGTGTTGTCCACTACCTAGGTTGGGCATCCATGCATGGTTACTCCTAGGTAGATGCACAGTTGAGAAAACTATGCTCAAACTGTGCCGCTCGACACTGCCAAATCACAGATCCAACCTGCATGCTTTTCGCATATTTTAATAGATCGTGCGCAAGTTTTGAACCACACCACAAACTTACCTAGGAACCTGCATGAGCACCGCACAGTTACTACTAACCATGCAAGATAACCATGTGATATCTAAAAATCCTCCAAAAAATTAAAATTTGACCTGCCAACTACCGAAACTCAAAAGTGAGACTGGAAATAATTAAAGTAATTAAAATAATTAATATTTCAAGGTCATGGTGTAACATATAGTTAATGGATTCATGAGTCCATGATATAAGTTTCCTTATATTAGGATCCAAAATATTAGGAATGTCATGGAATGAGTTCTCTTTTTTTAGATGATTAGTTAGGGTAGACATAGAGTTAGAACCCAAAATTTACTTGGGATGCAAGGTCATCAAGACATGCTCGGAGACACTCATTATTGGCCGAAGTAGGTGTGGTTGATCAAGGTATTGGACCTAAGAATCAATGATGGTTTTTTTTCTTTATTTTAGTTGTGTTTCAGCTAGGCTGAGCGTATTTCATGAGTATTCACTTATGATAGTAGGTTATAGGTTCCTCTTTGGGGGTAACATATTAAGATTAATTTCTCACCCCATGTACATGCACTTTGGTGTGTTTTAAGACATTATTTATACTTTTAGGTTGATCACATATTCATGATGGATAGGGTAAAGGTCTAGGATTGTGTGATCAAGTTGGTTTCTCATGTGGAGTCTGATGATCGGGTTGGAGCAGCTTGACAGGGTACTAGAGACCATGAATGTGACATAGCTCAGAGTTTTAAGTAGATCCTGATGTATTTATTTTTCATTTTTTATTTTATATTTGTGATAATCCTAGTGGGTGATTGATGGTGTATATATGACATGGTTGTTTGGTACTTTACTGTATTGCATTTTATTACAGCATGCTTTTGTTTCAGTTTATTTATTCTTTTCATATACTATAATGTGTATGATGTTTGTTTATTTACTTTTGGTTGTGCACTCTGATATGGGGGTATAGTCTCCTTGTTGTTTCACCTTAGACCCCCACTACTAGTTGACAGCCTCTAGCATACGAGGAGGTGTTCTTGAGATCTTGTGGAAAACCAACTTGGGGCACTGGCTTAGTGGCATCTAGGCTGGGATGTTACAAAGTGGTATCATAGGTATTAATTTCATGTTTTACTCTTTGGAATTTGGTATGATAGAGATATAGAAATGTGTTGGAGCTTGTGATGGATATTATATTGGTGTGTCACAAACACCTATTCTAGTGGGAATTCTAGGTTACTGAGGATGGGATTTCTATTCTAATTGTGATGTTATACTTGCATATGATTTCTCCTTGGGTGACGCACATGTAGTTTGGATGTTTTGGTTTATGATGGATTTATGGATCTTGTCATGTTAGAAAGATTCATGTGATTTGGTTTTGACTCTTAACCTATATAGGTAAGTGGTGTCTCATGCATCATGGTATGCATATATGATCCACAAGCTATAGGTTTTCTAGTGTGTGACTTTTCTAATGACAGAGGCTCGGTTGTTTAAAGTTTTAAAAACTGCTCATATGTCATTTTCCTTTATAATTATGTGGTGGAATTCTACTTAGATAGTCCAACCTGTGTATGGTTCTCTTTCTGATGGAAAGTTATGTGGATCTATAGTGAGACACTCAACAATGAGGATGCTAGTGTGGTCCTCATGCACAATTGGTGTAGTGAACCTGGTCAAACATTGGACCATTTTGGGTGGTTTTTGTTAGAGATTGGTTACATGTCCTAATTCCCCAGGGAGCAGTTTGATGTGCAGGTGCTCATAGAGGATAGGTTCCCTAATTGTGGGTTGGTGGTTTGGCTGATGAAGACCCTTTTGTGTGAGACCCTAGATATGGGTGTTTTGACCAGTTGATGTTATGTAACATTAGGGTGGGAGAGTTCTTGATGTTGTGTGAGCATTTATCATCTGTGAGTTGTCCTAAACCTAGGTGGGAGATCCTGGTGACCTTATTGATGTGACTCCAGTTTATGGATTTAGTATTTTTTGGCCTTTGAGGGTGACACGCGAGAGGGTTCGGCCAAGTTGTGTGTGATTTTGGGTGTGTGGGAATAAATGGATGATTTGTACTTTTGATAGTGATACAAAAAGGTTCTGGCCTATTATGGGGTTTATGCACATTGGATTCTTTTGTTTTGAGAGGGGTTGCTTTTGTGCTAGTGCTTTAGCCTTGTGGTTGGTTTCAAGAGGGGAAAGTTTGTTATGATGCCTAGCCCAGGGGATGGTTGTGCAGACATGATGTGTCTGGTGCTTAGAAGCTATATCTAAAGCACAGGATGTGCTCAAGGGTATGTGTTTAGGGATTATAACCATATTTTCCATGGTAAATGGATCATTGAAGTCAAAATATATTTTATGCTTAGGTTACACAAGAGCATGTAACGATCAAGTGTTAATGGGGTCTTAGAGACACGAGCGTTGGTGGTGTGATGTTTTGTTTGTCATGTGGATTGGGAACTACAGAAGCATACACCCACGAGGGTTTAATTGATCAAGAATCCATGAGTAGGTTGAGAATCATTTTGGTTGTGGTGAGAGGCTTGTGGAAAGGGTGATCGAGGGCCCTTAGGATAGAATTGTGATGTTCCAAGAATGGATGAGTTTTTGGTGGTATTTTTTGATGATATCTTAGTGTTCTCCTAGTCTATTGACGATCATTCCCAATATATTGAAATCATCCTTAGTATGTTTAGGGAGTATTAGTTATATTCCATGCTATATAGATGTCTCCTTGGTTTGATAATTGGCCTCTAGGGAGGTTGTTCTCATGGATTGGTGTATGTGAATTTGTATGGTAGGTGTTCACCATCGACTGTTTGTGAGTGAGGTCTTTTGATGGGATAGATGTTGGTGAATACAATTGGTATCATTCTTTAAAGCCTATAATGGGCAACAGTTGATGTTTCATTTTGTCTCTTGGGTGAAACCGAGATGGGCATGCCCAGTTTGAGGTTTAGAAATGATTAGAACATGGGTTATAGAGCTAGTGTTCGTTTGTGAGGTGATAGTAAGGATGATTCTATGATGGGGAGTATTAGATAAATCATAGTGATGTGACCCTTATGTGGGTAGGGTCGAGTATCCATCAAGAACCACATCGAGTGGGTCGGTGGACTTCTATGGACATGTTTTGATAGGCAACTCATATGGTGGGAAATGTTGTGGATTGGAATTGGATGTTATAGGTTGAGTTTTATAGTGCGGAGAATCATGAGAATGATGGTGAGTTTTGTAATAAGTTGTGACATCTTAGGATGGATAAGTGTATTCAAACACCATCTTGGAAATTTTTTGCAGTGGCAAGTGATGGCTTGACCTTTGATGGGTTGTACACCTTATCTTTAGAGTTATGGAGATGAACTCGGTTTTCATCCTAAAGTGGAACACAATGAGTTTATCATGAGTTGGAGACCAAGGTGGGTTAGGATGTGTGGTTATAAAACCACTGAGGCTTCTTTAAGAAGATAAGTTTTTGTAAAGACGTGTGTTTCTTCGAATTCTGAATTTGAGTATAAATTTTAATTTTTTCTTTTGGGTGCTTATAATGGGTAAAATTGTCATTTTCCCATATAATATGATCTCAAATAATTTTTTGACCACTTTGGTGGTCTTAGAATATGGAATTTACCCTAGGACGTGAGTTTGGTAGAATTTCGAGTTGTTTGAGTTTTCGAAAAATATTTAATATTTAATTTATTAAATATTAAATTGTTTGTGTGGGTTTGGGTGGCGATATCTTTTGAATGGATCATCATATTGAGACTATAAATCCTCATTTGAGTCCAAAATGGGGGGGTTCTTAGGAGAGGTATAAACCTACTTTGGGTTCTGGGACTCGAGACAAGTGTTTCATGAACATTTAATTAAATAAATTAGGTTACCACCCCCCCCCCCGAATTTGGATTCCTACATAGAGAAAGAGAAGGAATGGGTCTTCTCCCATGCGTGTGATGGATGAATAGAGAGGTAAGGGGGAAGAATATGTCGTCAAACTTTGTCCATAGTAGAGATTGATACTATATTGAGGTGTAGGAGCCTTCGGAAGCATATTCGAATCTAAAGCATCAGAGTTTATGCGAGGTAGGTTGGTTTTTTATTTTTACACCCCAAACTCCATATATGAGTTGTTTCCATGTTTTAAATCCCTATTATGGTTTCTAATTACCCCATGGGAGTCAATATATGCCTAATCAGGGGGAAAGAGGGGTTTCGGGAGGTTCACAGGGTTTTCCCATTTGAATATCTCAATCACGCAACATGTAGTTTAGGAACACATTCCATGTGTTCTTCTTGTTCAAGGAGTATGGACATTTTAGAACTACATGACGTATATTAGGAGTACACATCGTGTAGTGGTGCATGGCCATGTGGCCGAGTACTTGGGCAGATGGAATTTTTGGATTACATGTCATGTAGTCTAAGTGCACGGCTTGTAGTGGGACATGGTTGTGTGGCTAGGTAAATGGGAAGACTCCCCATGTAAGGGAGAAATATCTAGGTGGAAGTATACATACATACTCTAGGTATGACATGGTCATGTAGTAGTACATGGCCATACCCCATGTATGTCATGATCAGATAGTTGTACACGGCTAGACCATGGGTGTACCCAGACCATGTATAAGTACATGGATAGGTGGAAGGTTTCAGAGTACATGTCGTGTGCTTGGGGTACACGTTGTCTACTGATCCTTTATTACCCTTTAGAGGGTTTTTCATGATTATGACCCCTGAATTTAGAATGGGATATAAGAGGAGTGCATTTTGAGTTTTTTTTCACATAGAAAGCGATGGTGGATCCCTTAGGGTATTTTGAGGATTTTTAAGAGGCAGTTTGGGGTGACTGAGTTATGACATAGATGTTTTCCTCTTGAAATTCAATTAAAATATCTCCTAGGAGTGAGACATGGGATGATACCTAGGTGATGGTCATGAGAATGATTAGAGGATGTAGGATGATTTCATTAGAGACCTCAACTAGAGTTGGAATGGGATCGTCCTTGGTTATCAGGACTAAGTTGTGACTCGAAGTGGTGGATAGATTAGTTGTACGAGACAGCCTAGGGTGACTTGGAAAGGGGTTGGTCTTTAGGCCATATCCTTTAAGAGTATTTACTTCCTTTGAGGCCTTTGAGGCCATGAGATGCTAGAGACTAGGTTGTGGGATGTGTTTCCTCTAAGAGATGGGTATTGGCTTGAGAGTTTGGTTGTTTCCAAGGATTGGGAGAGGGATAAATCCACTTATGTTATGACCTAGAGGATCCAAAGTGGGACTCCTATGACTTTTTACTTGTTATAAAGATCCTAGGATAGATGCATCTATTTACATGTTGACTCAAAGGGCCAAGTGGGTTCTGGTTGATATACCAACCCTATCGGGTTCATGTGTTTGGGTATTAATGGTTGCAGGTGTTCCCTTGGGACCCGAACTGATGTGTGAGATGATGAGGATAATATGTGATGATGGAAATGGGAATTCATCCATCCCTTGATATGTCTTCTATTGATTTTGTTTTACACCTGTGGGGATATTGTAGTTTAAAGTGGTTAGGCTTGATACTTTTTATTGGTAATGATAGTTTTCTTACAGTTTGGGTGGCAGAATGAGGTTCCATGCACGGTTGTGTTTATGTTGTTGAGTATAGTGGACATGAAATTCTACATATATGGATGAGATATTGAATTGAAGCACTAGGCATGGGTAGTATACTATGTGGATTGGTGTCAGGTTCAGGCTTTAGATACTAATAGTATACTCTATGGTTTAATTTTCAGACTGATGCTCTAGGAAATGATAGTATATTAGTTGGAATGGATGGTGGACTAATGATCTACATCCATGGTTTAGGTGTTGGACTGATTCTCCATGCACTATTGTTTTGATGTATGGTTTAGGTGTCGGACTGATGCTCCATGCACTATTGTTTGATTCATGGTTTCGGTTTCAAACGATGCTCCATGCACTATTGTTTGATGCATGGTTTAATTTTCAAACTGATGCTCTAAGCACTATTTGTTATGATATATGGTTTAGGTGTCAGACTGATGCTCTAGGAAATATTGGTTATGATATATGGTCTAGATTTCATACTCATTAACTGGGTTTTGTTAGTATTTTAGCATAGTATGATTACTAGGGACTAATACATATAGGTATTAAGAATGAGATAGTGGTTGGAGTCGTTAGGACACAATAGAGGCTACCTTATATTAGGATCTTGAATGATAGGAATTTCATGGAATGAGTTCCCATTATTAAGAGGATTTGTTAGGGTATCCATAGAGGTGGTTCCCGTAGGTTACTTAGGATGCATGGTCATTGACACATGCTTAGAGACACCTATCATTAAACAAAGTAGGTATGTTAGATCTAGGTCTTGGATCTAAGGATCGATGGAAGTTTTGTTTGTCTTTATTTCAGTTATGTTTTATTTAGGATAAGAATATTGCATGAGCATACACTTATAACAACAGGTTATAATTTTACCATTGTGGGTGACCTACTGATATTTATTTCTCTCACCCTGTACATGCACCTTGATGTGTGTATAGTCCTTATGTCTTCTTTCAGGTTGAACATGGATGCATGATGGATAGGGTGAAGGCCCAAGATCATGTGATCAAATGGGATTCTCATGTGGAGTCTGATGATTAGGCTGGAGTAGCCCGACAACCTACTAAATACTGGGTATGTGACATGGATTGAAGTTGGAAACAGATCCTGATGTATTTATTTTATATTTGTTTATTTTGTATATGTTATTGGATCAGTGGGTGGTCGATGTTTCATATATGGAATGGTTGTTTGTGACTTTATTATATTTTATTTTATTACATCATACTTCTGTTTTAGTTAATTTATTATTTCCATGTAATCTGATGTGTATGATGTTTGGTTATTTACTTTTTGTTGTATACTCTGATATGGGGGTATAGTCTCCTCACTATTCCACCTCAGACCTCTGCTACTAATCAGCAGCCTCTGGCATATGAGGAGGTATTCTTGAGGTCTTGTGGTGAACCAGCTCGGGACACTGGCTTAGTAGAATCTAAGTCGGCATGTTACACATTTCTCAGTGAAATACAAATCTTGGCTCACTAAATGGATATGATGTATTGGTTTATCAATTTTAGTGGGGGAATTATCATTAAAAGTACTTAATGATAATATATAAGACATGGTATTCATCTGATAAATGTTCTATTATAGATAAATGCATCTTCATCATCAAACTAAACTTTATATTAATCCTTGAAATAAGAATCTTAAGGTAAGAAACTCATAAGACTAGTACCTTAAGAAAATTCTTGAGAAAGTGAAATGAGAGAAATATTTTATGTGTTAGAATAGTTCCTTCATATATAACTTATAGTTGAAATTGTTCAAAAAGTGAATCTAGTTACTTAAGGAATCATGAAATGATTCATTTAAGGTTTCAATGGAATTTAATTCATAATTGACTTAAGGAATTATAGTCTCAAATACTCAATATGATTGGATGTGTCCATTATATTCAATATGATTGAATATGTTTGTAAAAACTGAAAAAAAAAATCTAAGGGTTGTTCTGTTTAGGGAATTTATCTTGTTGTCATCTATAGAAATGTTCCAGCAAAATGGATGAATTTAAGAGAAGTTTACTTGATATTATCAAATTGTTGAGAATATATCAACTAGGCATATGATGTCTAAGTTCTAGTACTATATAGAAATTAAAAGGAGATAAAATGTCAAAATCAGAAGAGAAAATGTTTGAAAGTCGAATAATATTTATTCAAGAAGCCAGATAAGGTTTTTTGAAACCTAATGTTATTGTAAGGAAGAAGCGATGATTCTATAATATTGGATTATTTAAAATACCTAAATGGGTTTGGGAACTCCATGGAATTTCCATGTCAAGTATTAATGTTATAAGAATTATCTTCTCAATTTTGAAGGGTATGTGATACTGAGTGTATGTTTTACAAGTGTTGTAAATATATGAGAGTTCAAATCAAAGGAAGAATTGATTAAGCTTGTAGTTTATATTCATGATATGAAGTAAATAGTTACTACATAGAGAATTTGAAAGTTAAAGAATGTGATAAGTTTGGATGAATCTAAGTAAAATATGTGTATCATCATCTATCTTCTCTTAAATGATAAGAGAGGATGCTCAATAACAAAGGGTTTTTATGAGATGATTAAATGTATACACACGGTTTATGATTCATAAATTTCTATAAAATGTTTTTAAGAAGAATGGTTGCATAAGAGTGTTTATCCAGGATAAAAAAATTTATCCAGATATTTGTTAAAATATGTGGGAAGGTGTTCCCACCACCCATCAACAGTAAATTTTAATAAATTATTATTTTCAAATAGAAAAAATTTTACAACACGTAGAATACCATATATGATATGGAAATAGTATATTATTTGTTAAATATTCTTACTAGAAAAAAATAAAGGTTATTTCCTAAAACACAAAGTAGTTTGTGTTGTATCTCGTGAAGATATTCCGAAGATAATATTGTGTCTAAGAAGCTAGTGGGAGTATGTTTGAATTTAGAGAAGTTCAAAGTTAACAAACAAAAGATTGTACCATATTTAGTTCAAGTGATTAATTACTTTATATTCTAAAGAGTTAGGATATGAGATAGTAAAGAAAAATGAAAATAATTACATTTAGTTACTGTGATAAAGTAAATATCATTGTTATGGCAACTTATTTATAAAGTTAAAGTCACTTGATTTCCTAAAGGTTTTAGGAAATAATGGTAAATAGAAATGTAAATGGTTACATATTTTTTCCACAATGAAGTGAAATTCACTTTCTCCTAAAATAGTTTAGGATATAATGGATAAAAATGTAAATATTTCCATTTGGTCATCATAACAAGCGAACATCACTATTCCCTAAAGGCTTATACCAACCAATACAAAAAGTGTATCACTTGGTACCCTAAAAGTATTTAGGGTATGGCGGTAAAGAGAAATGTAAAGAGTTACATTGGTTACCATAACAAAGTGGATATCACATTATCCTAAAAGGAGTTTAGGATGGGCTAGTAGTGTGATAATGTAAATAGTTACATTATTTACACAAACAATCAAGGAAAAAGTTTGATGTTAAGGGTTCCGATGATGATGATGAGATAATTAGAAAGAGTTCTAAGTAGACAATAGAATATAAAATTACAACATTTGATGTTATGAAGTTAAGAAGTTTGAATATAAGTTAAAAGATTTGAACTTAAGGAATATGCTTCCTATGTCTCATCATTATTCAAACTAGCTTGATTCGTAAATGTTACTCACTGAGAGGTTAGTATGAGTATTTTATCATATGGTCACATAGGGATGTGACAGGAATTACATTTGGATATAATGTTCAAAAAACCATTTTTGCAGAAACAACATGAAAGTCATGTAGAATCTTTTAAGAGCTTGATTTTAATGGTTGTAAACGTATCATGTTTTTATAATAAAGACAATCTCCATTCATCATTCATTCATGTATGTTGTAATTTACTTTACATGAACAGTCGAATGATAAATTTCCCCTCAAAATATAAACTTTGAGTTGTCCCTAACCGATGATCATCATGGAGTATAATGGGTTGTGATGATATGTAAAGGTCGGCTTGAATAGATTCTTATATCCATTACAAAGGGTTGTATATGAGATATTGAATAATAGATTTTTGGGGTAATAAGTATAGACTTATTACTTGGACTGATCCACTAAAGTATATCTCATGAAATGGCATGCGGTCATGGATATACTTAGGGGTGTCTGCTTATTATCAGTACTACTTACCTGAGGTTGGGAATGTACCTAGCATGAGAACCTTCATATTTTGATACCCTACTTATGCAAGTCTCCATATGAACTTAACTAATCAGGGGGTGGTTAGGTATGTTGTTGATCATGTCATCGGTTAGAGTGCAACCAAGATAGGATTCATCCACTTGTATGGCAAGAAAAGACATATAGCCCTTGGTTGAATTAGACTGAGGAAATGCATCACCATGCTTAGTTGTTTCACATATATGTGGTCAACTACTTAGATAAGTGACATGTGATGTGCTTATCAGATAGATGAATGACATGTGATGTATTCATCTACTTAGTCAATATTTTTCAGAGAATCAAGAAAATAATTAGAGTTTAATACTAGATTGACATGTTTCATGTATCGTGGTCGCTCTATGTCATGGAAAAGGGTGTATATAAGATACATATGATGTATATGATACATCTTGTGGTGGACATGTTCGTCTAGAGATATGAGTATGTTTGATGGAGATCACATCAGACCCCTTAGTAGCTGGAGTAGCACTAATGTTTTGCTAGAGGCTAATATTTGCTTACATCTATGAAATAGAGATTTCATAATTGTTGTCAACGCTGCCAAGACTCGTAGGGTCACACGGTTAGACCCTTGGATAAGGATAAAATTTTGGACAAAATGTCTGTTCAAAATGAATAGAGTTCGATGAAAAACTGTATCCAAAAAGGTTTGGATAGATTCAATGAGTTGTGAGGTTATGCATATTTTAGTGCAAATGGAAGATTATTGGATATGCACTAATATGTATGTATGTATGTATGTATATGTATGTATATATGTATATGTGTGTGATATTATATATATGTGTGTGAATATTTAATACATGCATGTGATGTGGGTATTTTTATGCATATATTAAATATACATGCGATGATATATGTGATGCATATATTATATTTATTTCTCTTGAGCGGTTTTATTATCATTTACAAACCATTATGAATGTTTTAATGACTTCGTATTCATTTATTGAAAACGTTCAATGAATTAATCCAACAGTATGAAATGTATATGAGGTGAGGAGTCTCGGGCTCTGCCTATAAAGATGATGGTGTCCTTTTCTATTATAGGTGGCAAAATCTCTTTTCCTCTCAAACTGTTGTTCATCGTCTAAGATGAAGGTTCTAGAACCCCTTCAACATTCGAGTATCCTCGTGATACGATCGCGGATTCATTGGCCGGTGTTCCCCTCTCAGAGGCATGGGTGTTTTTGTTCATTGCTTCGTGATTTTTATCAATCATTCTCCTTCACCAAGGAAGAAGAAGACTGATGTTGTTAGTGTTTTCCAAATACTTCGTTTTACAGTTTTATTTACATGTTGATTCTTGAAGGTGGATCTGTCTATGTTTGGATTGTCTTCCACTGCATGCGGTCATATGATGATCACACGAAACCCAACACACATAACATTTGACGATGAAGATGTGTCATGAAACATTTGATTGGAGACGTAACATTTGATGAAGAATATATGACATAAAAAATGTCTCCACACCATTTATAATATATATATATTAGCATATACGTAGTATTTATAATCAAAATATATGTTATAATTTTAGGACATTTTTGTTTTGTGTTCATAACATATGTCACAAAAAATATGTTGTGTTTAAATATGCACAAAATGTAAGTTGTAATTACAAAATATTTTTGTTGTGTTAATGCGTGCGTGCGTGCGCGGTGTTTAAATATTTAATTTCTTAACATCCAACATATGTTTTGTGTTTTATAAATCGTTTACCAAGATTTTAAAACACTTTTAATTGTTTTGTATATCACAGAACATGTGTTGGATTTCTTATTATGAAATTATTTTAGTAGTTGGGAGTTTTTTTGAAAAAAAAATTGTTTAAATATTTAGTTTTTTAACATATAACATATATTTGGTGTGTTGAAAATCATCAAATAATGTTTTAAATACTTCCATTTAAAAAAACAAAAAAAAAACTTTGTAATTTAAAATTGCGTAATAAAATTTTCAAACACAGCATATTTTATTTTTGTTTTTTTTTTACTTTCTTTTTTAATAGTTTTGAGTTAATAAATTTTTTCTAATTGATTTTTTACATTTTTTGAGTGTTTAAATGTTAAAAATTATAAATTTTTAACTTGTAAATTTATATGAAATTCAATGATATAACTTGTTTTGAAAATAAAGTTTGTATTTTGAAAAAAAAAACGTGTATATCTTCAACATTAAAATATTTTTGAATTGATATATATTTCTTAGTTCATTTATACAATTAAATATTATATTTTTAAGCAAAAAAAAGGTTGGAAGTATGGAGGACATTTTTTAAAACATCTAATTTAATGATGCACGTGGGTTTTTCCCCTATTGGGTGTGCCATTAAATAGTTTAAGTTTTTTGATTTATAAGTCAATATTTCAAATAATAATTATTTTATATTTAATGATTATCATTATTGTCGTTAATACAAATTTATTCTTATTTTCCGGTTCGGGGGAGGTCTCGGGTGATTGATTGGGTATTTTGATTGTGTTTCCCTATTTACTAACAGGTGTAAATTATTCCTACTGCTATTATTAAACAAATCTATCATTATTTTATTATACTTATCTATTGTTAACGATAAATTAAAATAATCTTTAAAAATAATAATCATATTTAACAATTATCATTAATATTAATAATAACTAATTAGAATAATAATTTAAAATAGCGTGGGCTAAAAAAATAAGTTTATTATTTAAAAAAAAAACTGTATTTAAAAAGCAATAAATGAATGAAAACGTGATATGTGATTAAGATGTGGAAACGAAAAGATAGTGCCTAACTTTCCTGTTAAACTCTGACTCCATCAACCAACTTTACTGTCATTGTATGGAATTTTGAAACCTGAGAGGTTAGGACGGAGGGGAACAGATGGAATTTCGTGCGACCATTTTGCATGATCTTTTTGACAAAGGTTAACAGCCAGCCGCCACCTCATTTCATTTACTTTCAATCTTTTAAAACCTAAAACCTGGATAGGATCGAATCGGACGGCCGATCTGTAGTACAATAGGGGCAGCCCGGTTTTTTACTTTGAACCGGAGTGGACAGCCTCGAACCAATGTTATTTGGGTTGGACTGTCGGGTTCCGGGCAAAAGAGACCAGACCGGAGGTTTTTTTTTAAAAAAAAAATTGTTTTTTTATATATATGTAGAATAAAATTGATATAATATTAATTTTTTTAAACATAAACATGACTTGACTCAAAACAATAGATGCTCTTATCGGGTACCCATTTCCCCATCCAAGTAGATAGGGTGGTCAATCAGGTGGTTGACGAATGGGTATTCGAAATCTTAATTAAAAAAAACCGGAAACCGAAAATACAACCAATTTTATTTATTTTTTTATTTTTTATGAATTTAATATGTTAAATAACGTATGTGTTTGATTATAATCATAAAAAAACAGTACATTTTTATTTATAAATTTATGTCTGCTAAAATAATTTGTTTTTTAATAAAATTTAAAAGATTTATATATGATTTTTGAGTTTTTGTTCTGCAAAGTTAGGATGAGATTTTTTTTTCGGTTAACTGATTGGTTAGAGAAAATTAATAACCAGAACCGAAAAAATAATAAAAGAGGTTATGGGATTTGATTATTAAAACTATAACCAAAAAATTATATGGTTATCGATTTTCGATTTGGTTACAACCGAAGCCAAAATTTGTCTACCCTTGCAAGTGGGCACCGCAACTTATCTAATATGGAATTATGTCTTGAATCACTATCCCGGTTTAATGGTTCATCCGGTAGTGGTAATATTATTTATTATTAGTCAATAAATTTATGGATTTCAATAAAATAACAAGGTTTAGATTTTTTTTTTTAAAAAAAAGCTTTATGGCTCTAAATTATCTAATCCAACTCCAACCATATCATCTTGGAGCTCGAGGCACATTGGTAATGCCCAATAAATATAACACACGCACTACAAAAAAACGGTTGTTAACCGCAGTTTTCAGCGGCGGTTCTCAAAACCCTTGCTTAATTTCTAGTCTTTATCTATTTAGTGACGGTTTTAAAAAACTGCATATAATTCACAACGCTTTATTAAAAAACGTCGTCATTTAGTAGTGGTTCATTTCACGATAGTTTAAACCCCGCTAAATATTTAGAGACAGTTTTGATTTTTATAAAAAAAAAATTAGAATTGTGTTATTTTAATTTATAATTAATTAATTAATTAATTAATCGTTCATTATTACTATTATTATGTATTATTTAAAATTATAAATAATTATGAATGGTTAATTATTAATTATTAATTATATATATGTCTATATTTATAAATATTTATATATATTATGTGGGTATATATATAGATAATTATATGTATATATACATATTTTTGTATGTATATATATACATATTATTTATCATTATTATTATTTAAAATATTTATTATTTATTATTTAATTAGTATTGATAATTATCTATAATTATTTATTATTCTTATTTCTTATTTTAAATAATTAATAATTGTTAATTACTTTTACGTGTGTGTATTCATATGTATTTATATTTATATATATTATGTGGACATATATAGTTATATATATATATATGTGTGTGTGTGCGCATGTATGTATTTTTTTCCCTTATACATAATTGTATTTTAATTTATATATACATATATTTGTGTGTGTCTATATTTATTTATATTAATCTATTTATATATATATATATATATACATATATATATTTATGAATAATTATACATATTTATGTATATATATATATATTTGTATATATTTGTATTTTTATTTATTTATTTATATTATGCAAATATATATATACTACTATATTTAACAATATAATATATATACACATTTATATGTATTTATATATATTTTTGTGAATTTATTTATATTAATATATATTTATAGATTTTTATATCTATTTATGAATATTTATATACATTAATATATATTATGTTGATGTATACATATATACATACATATATTTATATGCAATTATATTTTTATATGTAGGTATTTATAAATTATGAATAAATATATACACATATGTATGTTGTCATGAACCAACCCGGGTCGACCTTGAGTCGGTCACTCGAGCCGGTCCGCAACATGACCCGAAGGGCGTTCCCAATCCCCACGGGTAAACCAGTGTCGGGCATCAAAATTCAACTGTTAGGAACGATTTGGCCCATGAGCAAATGATAAACAGATAAACAAAACCGACGATAAAGATAAAAACTGGCAGCGGAAAGAGAATAAAACCGAACATACCTCCTTGTGACCTCCTAGGTCACCACCCAACTCAAGACCACGCTGCTCAAACATTGAGCAGCTGAACCAGGAACCTGTACGAGAAACTGAACATGCAACTAGAAAGATATAATAAGTGTGAGCACCGAGATGCTCAGTAGGGATGCCAAGAATAAACCACTGAATTCACTTATACAAAACAGTCCACTGACACAAGTTTGAAATACAGATATAAAAGTGGGGTTTTCACATTTTAAAATAAGCATCACGTTGTTACCATTTAAAAACCTAACATACGCTACACACTGTTTCCCAAAATCATTTGTCACTTTATTAATGAAATCAAAAAAAAAACCAAAGCTGGGCTAGAGTAAAACAAGTAAAAAGTGCAAATTGAAAATAAACTAGTGCAACGAAAAGTAAATAAGCAATGTAAATAATCCAATAACCATGTGTGATCCTTAACATCCCTAGATGACCCCTAGACGTACTCGGTTTCGGAACCACCTGCCAGCGTATGGTGAAGCTCCTAAGTCTACAACCAACTGGCCGCACTAAGTGACCAATCCAATGGCAAAGCCCGCCTGACCTAACAACAAATCCAGGAGGTACCAACCTGTCTAATCGGGGTTGGTCAACAACCGTCACTCGATCATCTAAAAGACGCCCAGGAACCCATGGTGGTTATAATAATGTTGTGTAAGTAGGAAGACCCTTGCACGCGTGACTTATCTCACCGCACGTGCATACCCCAAACACGGACGCTTCCTATGCGTTCACCCATAAAGGGTTACCCTAGATAGGAGCGCCCCATACACTTATATATATGCCTACATGTCAAACATACAAAGTGCCAACCGGGCTGTCACATCATTCGATTATCAAAACAACTTTAAACACTTGGAGTTGTAAATCGGGCCTCTAATTTTACATAATCAAATGACTTTATGAAAACATTCCACAAACTTTTCTAAAACAACTCTAAACACTACTTTTGTATTTAAAAATCCAAACAGGCCCTTAGGTTCCAAGTTTCAAAGCATTAAAATAAAAGTCTTTAGTGATACTACGTTCAATTTTGTAAAAAAAAAACAAACCAAACATTGTCTTACACCACACACTCAACAAATATATACACCAAAAGCCAAACGGGCATATACTCATGGATTTCTTTTCAAACAAATTTAAAGAACCACACGAAGAGACTCACATCATTTAGAAAACAAGAACCACTTATAAAACCAAGGATTTGAGAAAAATGTCAATTCAAAGAGACGCGAAATCATTTCTTCAAAAGCACTAAGTTCCATAAAACCAACCAACGCAGGACAAACATGTTCCATAAATTTTTTCAACCAGCAAACACCACTCAAAACGTTCAACAATACCATTTGCACAAAAAGGCAGTTAGTTCCAACCAAGTTGGCAAGGTATAAACATGTGCATAATTAGAGGAACATCCAAAAATCCATTTTTGATCAAATCTTTCAATGGAAAAACACTGCCATAAGTTAACGACAAACAAACTAGAAGTGTGAAACATAATCTAAGATTTAATTAAAAAAAACACAAACATTAAATGGATTAAAACATGGGGCAAGGGCACGAAAACACCTACACATAACCAAAGAACTATTTCAAGGCTATTTGTAACACTTTTAACCATCAAAGAAACACTTCAATGGATAAATTATCAGAATTATAAGGGTGCCAATAGCATTTATAAATTAAATGAAACTATGCAAGTGCCTATGGAAAACTTCACAAAGAGATAAGGGATGGAAACATCTACCTCAGGAGCAGGACCCAGCCAAATCTTTCTAACTCAAGCAACAACTCGCTCGCTGCGCACACCCGGAAACTATCGCCACACCCTAATGACATTCGGCAAAGCAAGTCAATGCAGTGAGGACCAGCTCACAACCAATTAAAACCAGGGACCCTAAAAAATCATAAGATTATCAAACTACGAGCGCGGAAACCAAGAGCAGGTTTAAGCTCTCACCTTGGATGACGACAACGCACCGAAACCGCCTCGCCTTCGACAGCGATTGCCGGAACACACACCAACGGGTCTCGAGTGGCCCTTCACACAACCTGAGAAGTCTGAAGAGAAGCCGACGCACGGAGAGGGACTTGGAGGGGGGGCTGGCCGGGGCGCTGGCGCAAAAGAGCAGCGGTCGGACAGTGGTCGGAAGCGGACCATAACTGCTGGCAAGGAGAAGGGGGCCACGGGACGAGGAGGGCGCGGGTCCACCGGACCGAGGAAGGGGAGGGCGCAGCTTCGCCGGACCGGGGAAGGGGAGGTCGCGGTGTCGCCGACCGGGGAAGAGGAGGTCGCCGGTGAACACGGAGGGCGAGCCGGACGGGGACGCGGGGTCGGCAGGGTCGCGAGGATGCGGAGGGCGACCGGAGGGCAAGCCAGACGGGGACGCGGGGTCGCAGAGGGCGAGCAGGGAGGGCGACTCGCGCAGGGATAGAGGACCCGGGGGAGACCCAGGCGGCGTGACGGGAAACAGGGGTGGGATGGGGTGGACTAGGGTTTTGAGTTTTTTTTTCATTTTATTATATTAATAATAATAGTAATAATAATGATAATAATAATAATAGTAATAATATTGATAATAATAATAATAATAATAATAATAATAATAATAATAATAATAATACCATAATAATATCAATAATAATAAGAAGAATAATAATAGTAATAATAATAATATAAATGAAATTTTGATAAAAATAATACTAATAGAAATTTAATAAGAATAATATTAATATCAATTTATTAATATTATCATTATCATTATTTGCCAAAATAATATTATCGTGGCGTTTTAAACATTTATAAAAATTAGTTATTTTAAGTATTGGGCAACCGCGCATTCACCAGGGCTGAATGCATGGGCACCGCTAAAGGTGCGATGACCGCGCACCGGCCCGCGACCCATCAAAAACATCTAAGATTTAAAAAAAGGTTCAAACAGGGACCCAACTAAACCTCGTCTAAACGATGCGAGACCGATAAAAGAATAAAATGATAGGCGTTTGTGGTCAGGGTGTGACAATTCTCCCTACCACAGACACTTCCTGCCCTCAGAAAGTCACCAAGCCAACAGTTGTCACAACTCGAGTCCATGCCCAGACAAAAACATAGAGAACCGAGAGCCTTGGGATGACCATTCCCAACAAACGTCACACCCGACCAATTCAAGGAATACCACTGCCCGAGATTGAGGGGAGAACAGGAGAGAGTTCTCCCCACCACAAGGATTTACTAATACAGAAACCCTTGAAAACCGAACAAACCACCTCCAGGGGGGCATAGCGGGAACTACCAAACAGACTCATTTAATCTCTCCACGTGGACCAAACAACACTCCAAAAACTTAGACTAAAGCTTTTTATGAAACAACCTAGAAACCTGAGGATGAGAAATGAACTCAACACTTCCCCTCAATTTCACGATACCAAACATTCCCCTAACGGGTACAACAGAGACCAACTCAAAATCCGAATGGGTCTATTTATTCATGGGCCCACACCATTCAAAGAGACCGAACAATTTAAAAACCACACTGAGAACAGATAAGACCGCTTGGATTGCGGTACAATGAGCTAATCACACCGCAACAATGAGGATGAGTTTATGAAGGCGACAAGAATCGAATAAGAAAACCTTGGATATTTCCATCTGAAGTTGAAAACATGATCTTAGCCGATGTTCCACACACCCTCGACGACTCCTGACTGTGCGTGAGCTTCACCCCGAGACTTGTGGTTGGGTCCCTGATGGTTGAAGCATCTCCTGCCTCATAGTCAAGCATTTGCATCCCCCGATCCCTAACTCCTTCCTCCAGAACGACGCTTCTTTCAGAACTCTTCCTGGTGGCCCGAACAGTCGCACAGTAGCAAGACTTCGGAGGGATGTGACAAGGCGACTTAGAATGCCTGAAATGGCCACACTAGTGGCATGCGAAAGAACGGTCCAACAAACTGGGAGTCGGTACAGATGAAGGTCCTTTCCATATGAGGAACCTTCACAAGAGCCAACCCCCACCAACTACACCGAGAGTCTAACGACGATGAGACATCCCACCTTTACTAGTCCAGAACTGAACCCTCAACTAACTATGGGACGGTACAAACCTTAACTATCCCGGGAGTTCCCAACAACCCGAAGACACGCTATCCTTCCGAACTACACAACTGCCTCTAACAGAACTCAATTACCTCGATAAGCAAGCAACGCACAAAAAAGAACTGGGAACTGGGCGTAACTCATTAACACCTTTTGGAGGCTTTCTGGGCGGCATACTCATAACGACACAAAAAACACAATCAAAACCGGCATCATGCCAAAACTCAATCAAAGAAACAACACAAGCCAAGGGAAACATGCACATAATCTAAACATATACAAACACAAGCATAAATCACTTTTCCAAAACCATTATTTCTTTAAAATTTTAAAACCCACCTATAGAACCTTATGAACCGTCACATGTGCGTTCATTCAATCTCACTCACATCATCTGCAAACAAGTTCCCCTACGCACTCTCCGTACATACCCATGCATGTGTGACCCTCCATAAGGAGTGCCAAGGTTCAAACACTTCTTTTTCCTTACCAATTTCAAACACATGCCATGTTTTTCCATTCTGATACACTTTCTCTGTAAAAACCCACTTTACTAATTTCAAAAACAATTTGGAAGAAACCCCTTTTTTTCATTTTGAAATCACTTTCATTTTCAACACACCCTCACATCGACCGAGTTCAAAACGAAACACAACCAACTATAAACCATTGGAATGAGGGACTAGTGTATGTGCCTAACCCGACGACATGGTGGTGAGTCATGCCCAAGTAAGGCATACCACTAATAGGACCTTAAACCGGGCACTTGGACTCCACATGGGTCACCACCCCATGTGAGGATACAACGTGAACCAATTCACCCTCATTGTCATCCCTCAATCCAAAACAACCAAAGAAAAAAGACTCAAATCCCAGACTACCCTTAGTAACTCAGGTCTCGTTGCGAGCGGTGGTGATCAGGCACCAACCCATAACCTACCTCTTGAGCCCCGACAGTCCTAATCTCCATCTATCAGACATCCAAAATAACAAGGGCCTCCTCTGATACCATTTTGTCATGAACCAACCTGGGTCGACCCTGATCCGGTCACCCGAGCTGGTTCGTGACATGACCTGAAGGGCATTCCCGATCCCCACGGGCTGGCAACCAGTGTCAGGCATCAAAATTCAACTATTGGGAACGATTTGTCCCATGAGAAAAAGATAAATTGATAAAAAAACTAATGATAAAGATAAAAACTGGCAGCGGAAAGAGAAAAAAACCTAACATACCTCTTTGTGACCTCCTAGGTCACCACCCAACTCAAGACCATGATGCTCCAACATTGAGCAACTGAACCGGGAACCTATATGAGAAACTGAACCTGTAACTTGAAAGATAAAATAGGTGTGAGCACCAAGATGCTCAGTAGGGATGCCAAGAATAAACCACTGAATCCAACAATTCTCTTTTCCAAAACAGTCCACTGACACAAGTTTGAAATACAGATATAAAAGTAGGGTTTTCACATTTTAAAATAAGTAACATGTTGTTCCCATTTAAAAAACCAACACATTCTACACACTATTTCCCAAAATCATTTGTCACTTTATTAATGAAATCCAAAACATAAAAAAATACCAAGCTGGGATAGACTAAAACAAGTAAAAAGTGAAAACTGAAAATAAACTAGTGTAACGAAAAGTAAACAAGCAATGTAAATAATTTAGTAACCATAGGTGATCCTAAATATCCCTAGACGACCCCTGGATGTACTCGGTTTCAGAACCACCTACCGGCGTATGGTGAAGATCCTAAGTCTATAACCAACTGGCCACCCTAACTGACCAATTCAGTGGCAAAACCTGCCTAGCCTAACAAAAAATCCAGGGGGTACCAACCCGTCTAATTGGGGTTGGTCAACAACCATCACTTGATCATCTAAAAGACGCCCGAAACCCATGGTGGTTATAATAATATTGTGTAAGAAGGAAGTCCCTCACACGCGTGACTTATCTCACCGTACTTGCCTACCCCAAACACGGATGCTTCCTATGCGTTCACCCATAAAGAGTTACCCTAGATAAGAGCACCCCATACACTTATATATATGCATACATGTCAAAAATACAAAGTGCCAACCATGCCGTCACATCATTTGGTTATCAAAACCAATTTATTAAACACTTGGAGTTGTAAATCGGGCCTCCAGTTTTACATAATCAAATGTCTTTATGAAAACATTCCACAAGCTCTTCTAAAATAACTCTAAACACCACTTTTGTATTTAAAAATCCAAACGGGCCCTTAGGTTCCAAGTTTCAAAGCATTGAAATAAAAGTCTTTAGTGATACTACGTTCAATTTTGTAAAAAAAACAAACCAAGCATTGCCTTACACCACACACTCAACAAATATATACACCAAAAGCCAAACGGGCATATACTCATGAATTTCTTTCCAAACCAATTTAAAGAACCACAGGAAGAGACCCAAATCATTCAGAAAACAAGAACCACTTATAAAACCAAGGATTCGAGAAAAATGCCAATTCAAAGAGACGCGAAATCATTTCTTCAAAAGCACTAAGTTCCATAAAACCAACAAACACAGGACAAACAAGTTCCATAAAATTTTTCTACTAGAAAACACCATTCAAAACATCCAACAATACCATTTGTATATAAAGGCAGTTAGTTCCAACCAAGTTGGCAAGGTATAAACATGTGCATAATTAGAGGAACATCCAAAAATCCATTTTTGATCAAATCTTTCAACAGGAAAACACTTCCATAAGTTAACTACAAACAAACTAGAGGTGCGAAACATAATCTAACATTTAATTAAAAAAACACAAACATTAAATAAATTAAAACTGGGAGCAAGGGCACGGAAACACCTACACATAACCAAGGAACTATTTCAAGGCTATTTGTAACACTTTTAACCATCAAAGAAACACTTCAATGGATAAACTATCAGAATTATAAGGGTGTGAATAACATTTATAAATTAAATGAAACCATGCAAGTGCCTATGAAAAACTTCAGAAAGAGAGAAGGGATGGAAATGGCTACCTCAAGAGTAGGACCCAACCAAATATTTCTAACTCAAGCAACAACTCGCTCGCTGCGCGCACCTAAAAACTATCGCCACACCATAATGAAATTCAGAAAAACAAGTCATTGCGGTGAGGACCAGCTCACAACCAATTAAAACCAGGGACCCTCAAACATCATAAGACTATCAAACTACGAGCGCAGAAACCAAGAGCAGGTTTAAGCTCTCACCTTGGATGATGACAACGCACCAAAACCGCCTCAACTTCAGCAGTGATTGCCAGAACACACACCAACGGGTCTCGAGTGGCCCTTTACACAACCTCAGAAGTCTGAAGAGAAGTCGACGCACAAAGAGGGACTCGGAGGGGGGGATGGCTGGGGCGCTAGCGGAAAAAAGCAGCGGCCGGACAGCGGTCGAAAGCAGTCCAGGACTACCGGAAAGGAGAAGGGGGCCACGGGATGGGGAGGGTGCGACTTCACCAGACTGGGGAAGGTGAGGGCGCGGCTTCGCCGGACTAGGGAAGAGGAGGTCGCGGCTTCACCAGACCGGGGAAGAGGAGGCCGCAGGCGAACACGGAGGGCGATACAGACGAGGACGCGAGGTCGGCAGGGTCGCGGGGATGCAGAGGGTGACCGAAGGGTGAGCTGGACGGGGATGCGGGGTCGTGGGGTCGTGGGGATGTAGAGAGCGACCGGAGGGCAAGCCAGACGGGGACGCGGGGTTGTGGGGTCGTGGAGGGAGAGCGGGGAGGGAAACTGTAGAGACCCGAATCTTAATGTACATGGACATTACATTACTTTAGCGGAATAATTAATACATAACAAAAACAAACACACAAGTACCGTAATAGTTTAGTGTCTTTGGAAACTTGGAACGTAATCTTCTAATCGTGGTGAAAGATCTTCAACATCTCCCATAAAGATCTTCCCCTTTTTTTTCTTACCTAAAACCTTTCTTTATATCCTGGTGAAAAGAAAACATAAAAAGGGGAGCTCAAATGCTCAGTAAGGGTAAGCATGGATAAAATAAAATATACCATATACATTTGAACTTAAAAACATGAACATAATGTCTAAACATTAAAAGCTTGAGCAATGACATAAAACATGGAAGTACGCAAGGCATAGATCATAATGAAACATTAAGAATGATAAAATAGCATGGGAATAAAACATGTAATTGTGGAAACCATTAAGCACATGATATGATTTCCATAGTAGCCAAGACATTGCTACCAAGACCATCTTAGTGGACAAAGTCCCTTTCAGAATCGAGTTCACTCCTCGTTCCAGTCCTGTATTACTGAAACGGTTTAACTTGCCGTTCCAGCCATGTCTATCTCATGAGATATAAATATTTACCCAATGCATTGGAGGTAGATATAGGTCCCACCCATCTCATAGTGAAATCATTCTTACTTGTTCCACATAATAAACTTAAAACATTCATCATAACCCAAAGAATAAAATGGGTTTCATAAACATCATCCCATCATTTCATAATCTATATAAAACAAATGGATATAATTTCATAATAAGAAAAGTGAAACCATGTAAATAAAAGATACATTATACTTAAAACATACACATATGAAATAATTTCATTTTATATGGAAAATGGTTTTGATAAAACACTTGAAATGAATTCTTGAGGAAAATATCATTTCTTCTTTAAAATCATTTTCTTTTCACAAAATGTCATGAATTTTTAAAAGAAAAGGATTTTCTTGAAAATAGTAATGAAATATTTTTGAGTAAGCTTCATGAAAATATGGATTTATAAAACCGTAAAAATCCTTTCATGTTGTATAAGTTAAAAAAAACATTCTTCTCATACTTTTGTCGGAAAAGTCAAAAAGTACCTCGTACGAAAAACGACAAAAGATTCCTTTCATATCTTTTACTAAAAACTCACCAAAGGGTAAAATTGGATTTAAAAAATTGTAGGTGGATAGAAATAATATTACATATTTAGGAAACATGGATGTGGATGATAAAATACACCCCAGTAATTTCTGAAGTATAAACAATCTCGGATAAAAATGAGATTGTGATATTTCCCTTACCTTAGGTCCGATTTGCTTCGTAAGTGTCCGAAACTCCTTTATAATGATTTAAATAATGTCATTGACTTATTCCAGAATCATAATCATTGTTATGATATCATATATGGTTCACTTATGGCTTTATATTACCCGTTCTTTTGTAAATTCCATGTTAAAGAGCATTTTGGGTAAAATCGTTTCATTTGTCGTCCGTGTTTTGACTTGTAATTATTCATATGATTACTTAGATCATGATTACTTAATTACAGAATATAAAACATGATTTATATATAATATATATTCACAATATATATATATATATATAATACATCAGTAAATGGAAATAAATACACCGTTCATGGAGACGGTAGACCGTACGTACGCATGAACACTGTTTTCTTTTCCTTATTGAGTTGAATGGAATTAAGTAGATGACATACATATATATGCACATAAATATAGTATCATTATTATGTCATATATTTCATTATTACTTATTATATATACTTTATAATTATTCATGAATGGTTAACGTGGAGAATGAATCTCATCGCGTCGTGGAGACGGTAGTCCGTACGTACGCACGAGCGATGATATCGTTCTCATGATCGTGAAATTGTATTGGAGTGTATGTATACTATTTCAGAATCAATATCACTTTACAATAATCATATATAGTTATTATTTACACCATTATACCCATCCAAGTAAGGTGGTGGTGGAAAATAGATTACACCACGGCGTGGAGACGGTATTCCGTACGTACGCACGCGCGGTGATTTCGTTTTCCGTAGGATGGATAGATGGTGAAATAAGGTTGTTTCATACTTATAATAACATATCAGTATATGAGTGATATTGATGTTATTACTTCATAATGAAACAACCTAAGAAGAAGAAGTGGAAGAAGAAATAAAGATGAAAGAATCGGTAACGGACATTACCTCTTCTTCGAAGCCCCTCTTTGAGTCTTCCTCTTAGGGCACTAAAATTGGTCTTTGAAGAAGACCAGGACCTCTAGGATGTTTTTAGAGAAGTGGAGAAGAGAATTTGGCAGGGGTTGACCGAGATTGAAGGCTCAAAGTGGTGTGAGGAAGAGAGGGAGGAGGTGCCCTTTTATAAGGGAGGAGAGGGGCACCTTTGGAATAACTAAAAATATTATTTTATTATAAAGCCAAATTCGGTTTTAAATAGCTCAAAATTGATTTATTTAGAAGCTAAGGTGGGGATGGGTAGAAATCATCTCATACAATATAATTTAGACAAGTTTAGGTCATTATATTAACCTTATCTTTTAGTTTTAACTCTTAGTTAATTTGATTGACATTTACCATGTCACTTTGTAGTTTTATATTATATAGTTAATAAACTTACCATATACATCCAAGAGACCCACAAGTGGTCCATTAATGATACAACTATCATTATATAAGTATCTTTTCCGAACCTTAGATTTTTAGGAATAAAATAACAATCAATAATATAATATTTGTTTTAAAAACTATTTTATGTCAATTTTGACACTATTTAGTAATTGATTTTTGTGAAAATAATAACATAATGATTATTTCAAACAAAGTTAATTAAATCAATACTAACATTTCCTATTAACCTATAAAATTAGTGGAATTCACAAAAATTCTCAAATTACATTTATTTGGGTATTTATAACATCAATTATGTCAATATTTCATTAATAAGATAATTACTGCATCATCTTTGTGTCATAAATAAATCAAATTATATAATGTCTAAAAATTACAAATAAAATATCATTATGTAGGAAAACTTTTTAGATTTATAATTAATATTTATAGTCAAATTTATCTTATGTATAATTCTATATTAAAAATGATTTTCTTATTAAACTTTGATTTTAACTATTTTAAACCTTCTTTAAATAAATTAATAATAAATGTCCTAATCTAATCCAAGTGGGCCTAAATGGTCATATTTTATTCCTAAGGTTGTTTTTGGTCGAATTAAACTTATCCAATATAATTAGGACATGTGTTAGGGTAATAATAATATCATTTTTACCCTTAATTACCCTATTTACTTTTAACCGTGGTAAAAAAAGTAAAAAGTTACTATTCACCAAAAATTATTTTCATCTCATTGAACCACATTTTACTTACTGAAATCAACCGTGTCTCTCAAATTTTTGAAATTCCACTCACAGAAGCGGTAAAATTAAGTTTTATGAAAAATTCATTTTTTTAACTACCACTTAGTGGTTTCACTATTCATCAAAAAATGAAAGTTTCCAGAAAAATACCAAAAATTAGGCCTAAGATATATTTGATATTATGAATTCAAAAATGATGTCTATTTTACCAAATTAAAAACATATCAGTTTCATTAATTAATTTAAAAATTAAATCCCGTCGTCAAAACAAATAGCGTGTTTTTAAGAGATAATAACTATCAAAAGATTGACACTTGTTTATGTCTGGTTTAAATGTGAAATTACACCCAATGAACAACATTGTATTAAATTGTAAAAATATATTCTAAATATATTTTAAAACCACTCAAATTAATAATTTATCACTATTAATTATTTCGATTGAAAAAGTTGTTTTTAATTACAATTTAGTAATTTTCACTATTCATCAAAATATGAAAGTTATCCGAAAAGTACCAAAATTTATCCCTAAGCTAATTTCGATATTCCGAATCCAAAAATGAAGTCCATTTTTAAAAATAAAATTTAAAAAATTTCAAAAAGTGGTTATTACTATTCATAACGGCTAGTTTTAATAATATTTTAATAGCATATCGTTGTTTAGTGAAACTCGGTATTGCGTACTACACACGCTATCGAGGAAGGTCGTGATTGCGTGTAATGCAAGGCAAGTCAATGTTGCATGTTGTGCAAGCTCCTTTTGGTGTATCGTACAACACAAGACATTAATGAAATTAAAAAGAAAATTTTTCATAAAATCTCAGGGTGTTACATTCTACCCCCCTTAAAATGAATTTCGCCCTCGAAATTCGTCGGGGTTGTAAATGGTTTACTGCTCAAAAGTTTCTTTAATAGAAACCCACATCGTAAAAAAGAATACCAAAACTTGGCTTAAAAAACTAAAGTATGAAACGTAACAGTTACCCAAATTAACTAATCACTGGGTTTCCACATAGGAGAACATAGGTGAAAATATGGATATGGAAGAGAAATCTAACCATCATGTTCTGATAGAGAGTGGTAGAGAACATAGATATGAAAAAGACAACAATCACAAAGCCATAGATTTGTGATGATCTAAGGTACCATCTAATTCATCATATATAAGAGCAATAAGACAATATTTTTGGTTTTCAAGATCATTTCCCTAATGTTGATGAAATTGGAATTAGAAGAAATACTTTCGTGATTTTCGTATAGTCTCACCGTTGGTCGTTCTTTGGACAATTTCCACTTCATATCTTAAATAAATGAAGTTGAATTTTTCATTTGTGATGTGTTAGTAGATCATGTGATAGAATGGTGGGTCATTCCATCTGTCTCAAACAAAAGGTTAGAAAAGTTATCAAAAAATACATAAGTCCATATATAGTGAGATTAATCATATATGGTTTCTAAAATGGACTTATACTTCTTATATTATACTGCTTAATATAATAAAACTAGTTTATACTAAACAGGGACTTCCTGTAGGCCAGTGGTAGGCGATAAAGGCCAGTCGCACTTCGATTGTGGGTTCGATTCCCACAGCCTTGTCCGACGCGATGGGTTGTCGCCCGTCCTGCAGGTTGTCCTTTTTCTAAAACTACATTACTATAAAATCCCATCAGTAATATCGAAAAAAGTTCTATCCTTAAACAATACTAGCATATTTCCAACATAATCCATTCCAATCTTTAGGCTTATCTAAAATACTTCGGTCCAAGCTCATAGTATAAAGAAAATGATTACTTGAAATGTCATCAACCAAGCATGTGAATACCATCATTTATCCCCCATATATATATTGTTGGTCACATTCCAATCATGTGAATACCTTAATCATGTATTCTCTTGAAAAAATGAATACCCATTGAACCTTAGTGCAAACATGAATGCTGTCAAAAGTTAACTCTTTCCACATACCAAAATCCAAAAATTCTATATACTCAAACCATGATATAAAATTCTTCTTATATCAGTCATGAGCTCATTAATACTATCAAACATTTAATTTTCTCCTTATCCCTTCATTATGCGCATATCATCTATTTTCCAAAAATATCCGAATAACCTTTCATGGTTACTAATACCATTAATCATACACTTTCATAACTTAGGAAAGACAACAGTGTAACAATCCTTAGATGTCTCTTTATTCCATAGTACCATGAGATTACTTATACAACATTACACTTGATAAACATGTAATCATTCCACTACCTTCTTAAACCATTGACCGAGCTTCAACAATTCATTCATCTCACATATCATTTGTAGTCTCTTCATTATCATCAACATAAATACTACCCATACGACCGTACTGATTATCTTCATGAGACTTTACCTTAGGGCATTGGTTTTCATAATGCCCGTACATTCCACATTTAAAACATTTAACAATTGTTGATGTCGTAGCAATACCATTATCCTCGTCCATGGTGTTAACTGAACCTTTTCCTTTGCACTTACTGGCTTTGTGTCCTTCTTTTCCACACCCAAAACATCTTCCAGTTCCCTTGAAACAATCTCCTCGATGCCTCTTCCCACATGATTTACATGAGGGAAATTGAACTTTCTTTCCTCTATGATCATCATGAAACTCCATCTTTCTCTTATTATCTGAGTCGGGAAACTTACCAAAGTTGAGATTATTGATCATATTATGATATTGCTGATTAGGCATAATAACGATGTTTGGACTTCCAAATCCCATTTCATTTGGTTTCTCATGAAGAATATCATTCCATTGTCCGTCATATCCTCCATTATCATGAATCTTCCTGTTTCCAGCCATTTTCTAAAACCCAAAAAGAATAGTGTGAGAGGCAAAAATCATGCTAGGGAAAGCAACATAGTAAAGGGAGATTACCCTCAATATCTAACATCTTAGGTTAAATTCTAAGATCGTTACCGTAGTTCTAGGACCATATCCTATACGTATACTTATCCTTAGGAACATCCCTAGACATACCTTAGAAATATCTCTAGGGATCTCACTAATGTTTTCGCATCCTAGTTTCCAAAGGTTGACTAAACCTTTCCTATGATACCAACTGTAGAGACCTGAAGCTTAACGTACATGGACATTACATTACTTTAGCGGAATACTTAATACATAAAAAAAATAGACACACAAGGACCTTAATAGTTTAGTGTATTTGGAAACTTGGAACATAATCTTCTAATCATGGTGAAAGATCTGCAACATCTCCCATAAAGATCTTCCCCCTTTTTTTCTTACCTAAAACCTTTCTTTATATCTTGGGGAAAAGAAAACATAAAAAGGGTGAGATCAAATGCTCAGTAAGGGTAAGCATGGATAAAATAAAACATACCATATACATTTGAACTTAAAAACATGAACATAATGTTTAAACATCAAAAGCTTGAGCAATGACATAAAACATGGAAGTACGCAAGGAATAGATCATAATGAAACATTAAGAATGATAAAATAGCATGGGAATAAAACATGTAATTGTGGAAACTATTAAGCACATGATATGATTTCCATAGTAGCCAAAGCATTGCTGCCAAGACCATATTAGTGGACAAAGTCCCTTTCTGAATCGAGTTCACTCCTCGTTCCAGTCCTGTATTACTGAAACGGTTTAACTTACCGTTCCATCCATGTCTATCTCATGAGATATAAATATTTACCCAATGCATTGGAGGGAGATATAGGTCCCACCCATCTCATAGTGAAATCATTCTTACTTGTGCCACAAAATAAACTTAAAACATTCATCATAACCCAAAGAATAAAATGGGTTTCATAAACATCATCCCATCATTTCATAATCCATATAAAACAAATGGATATAATTTCATAATAATAAAAGTGAAACCATGTAAATAAAAGAGACATTATACTTAAAACATACACATATGAAATGATTTCATTTTAGATGGAAAATGGTTTTGATAAAACACTTGAAATGAATTCTTGAGGAAAATATCCTTTCTTCTTTAAAATCATTTTCTTTTCACAAAATGTCATGAATTTTTAAAAGAAAAGGATTTTCTTGAAAATATTCATGAAATATTTTTGAGGAAGATTCATGAAAATATGGCTTTATAAAACCGTAAAAATCCTTTCATGCCGTATAAGTTAAAAAAAACATTCTTCTCGTACTTTTGTCGGAAAAGTGAAAAAGTACCTCGTATGAAAAGCGACAAAAGATTCCTTTCATATATTTTAATAAAAACTCAGCAAAGGGTAAAATTGGATTTAAAAAATTTTAGGTGGATGAAAATAATATTACATATTTAGGAAACATGGATGTGGATGATAAAATACACCCCAGTAATTTCTGAAGTATAAACAATCTCGGATAAAAATGAGATTGTGATATTTCCCTTACCTTAGGTCCGATTTGCTTCGTAAGTGTCCGAACCTCCTGTATAATGCTTTAAATAATGTCATTTACTTATTCCAGAATCATACTCATTGTTATTATATCATATATGGTTCACTTATAGCTTTATATTACTCGTTCTTTTGTAAATTCCATGTTAAAGAGCGTTTTGGGTAAAATCGTTTCATTTGTCGTCCGTGTTTTGACTTGTAATTATTCATATGATTAATTAGATTATGATTACTTAATTCCATAATATAAAACATGATTTATATATAATATATATTCAGAATATATATATATATATATAATAGATCAGTAAATGGAAAGAAATACACCGTTCATGGAGACGGTAGACCGTACGTACGCATGAACGCTGTTTTTTTTCCTTATTGAGTTGAATGGAATTAAGTAGATGACATACATATATATACACATAAATCAAGTATCATTATTATGTCATATATTTCATTATTACTTATTATATATACTTTATAATCATTCATGAATGGTTAACGTGGAGAATGAATCTCATCGCGTCGTGGAGACGGTAGTCCGTACGTACGCACGAGCGATGATATCGTTCTGATGATAGTGGAATTGTATTGGAGTGTATGTATACTATTTCAGAATCAATATCACTTTACAATAATTATATATAGTTATTATGTACACCATTATACCCATCCAAGTAAGGCGGTGGTGGAAAATAGATTACACCACAGCGTGGAGACGATATTCCGTACGTACGCACGCGCGGTGATTTCGTTTTCCGTAGGATGGATAGATGGTGAAATAAGGTTGTTTCATACTTATAATAACATATCATTATATGAATTATACTGATGTTATTACTTCATAATGAAACAACCTAAGAAGAAGAAGTGGAAGAAGAAATAAATATGAAAGAATCGGTAACGGACATTACCTCTTCTTTGAAGCACCTCTTTGAGTCTTCCTCTTAGGGCACTAAAATTGGTCTTTAAAGAATACCAGGACCTCTATAATGTTGTTAGGGAAATTGAGAAGAGAATTTGGCAGGGTTTGGACGAGATTGAAGGCTCAAAGTGGTGTGAGGAAGAGAGGGAGGAGGTGCCCTTTTATAAGCGAGGAGAGGGGCACCTTTGGAATAACTAAAAATATTATTTTATTATAAAGCCAAATTCGGTTTTAAATAGCTCCAAATTGATTTATTTAGAATCTAAGGTGGGTATGGGTCGAAATACTCTCATCCAATAGAATTTAGACAAGTTTAGGTTGTTATATTAACCTTATCTTTTAGTTTTAACTCTTAGTTAATTAGATTGACATTTACCATGTCACTTTTTATTTTTATATTATATAGTTAATAAACTTACCATATACATCCAAGAGACCCAAAAGTGGTCCATTAATGATACACATATAATTATATAAGTATCTTTTCCGAATCTTAAATTTTTAGGAATAAAATAACAATCAATAATATAATATTTGTTTTAAAAACTATTTTATGTCAATTTTGACACTATTTAGTAATTGATTTTTTTGAAAATCATAACAGAATGATTATTTCGAAAAAAGTTAATTAAATCAATACTAACATGTCCTATGAACCTATAAAATTAGTGTAATTCATAAAAAGTCTCAAATTACATTTATTTGGGTATTTATAACATGAATTATTTCAATATTTCATTAATAAGATAATTACTGCATCATCGTTGTGTCATAAATAAATTAAATTATTTAATGTATAAAAATTACAAATAAAATATCATTATGTAGGAAATCTTTTTATCTTTCTAATGAATATTTACAGTTGAATTTATCTTATTTATAACCCTATATTAAAAATTATTTTCTTATTATACTTTGATTTTAACTATTTTAAACCTTCTTTAAATATATTAATAATAAATGTCCTAATCTAATCCAAGTGGGCCTAAATGGTCATATTTTATTCCTAAGGTTGTTTTTGGTAGAATTACACTTATCCAATAGAATTAGGACATGTTTTAGGGAAATAATAATATCATTTTTACCCTTAATTACCCTATTTACTTTTAACCGTGGTAAAAAAAAGTAAAAAGTTACTATTCACCAAAAATTATTTTCATCTCATTGAACCGCATTTTACTTAGTGACATAAACTGTGTCTCTTGGATTTTTGAAATTCCACTCACAGAAGTGGTAAAATTATGTTTTATGAAAAATTCATTTTTTTTAACTACCACTTAGTGGTTTCACTATTCATCAAAAAATGAAAGTTTCTAGAAAAATACCAAAATTTAGGCCTAAGCTATATTTGATATTATGAATTCAAAAATGATGTCTATTTTACCAAATTCAAAACATATCAGTTGCATTAATTAATTTAAAAATTAAATCCCGTCGTCAAAACAAATAGCGTGTTTTTAAGAGATAATAACTATCAAAAGATTGACACTTGTTTATGTCTGGTTTAAATGTGAAATTATATCCAATGACCAACATTGTATTAAATTGTAAAAATATATTCTAAATATATTTTAAAACCACTCAAATTAATAATTTATCACTATTAATTATTTCGATTGAAAAAGTTGTTTTTAATTACAATTTAGTAATTTTCACTATTCATCAAAATATGAAAGTTATCCGAAAAGTACCAAAATTTCTCCCTAAGCTAATTTCGATATTCCGAATCCAAAAATGAAGTCCATTTTGAAAACTAAAATTTACAAAATTTCAAAAAGTGGTTATTACTATTCACAACGGCTAGTTTTAATAATATTTTAATAGCATATCGTTGTTTAGTGAAACTCGGTATTGCGTACTACACACGCTATCGAGGAAGGTCGCGATTGCGTGTAATGCAAGGCAAGTCAATGATGCGTGTTGTGCAAGCTCCTTTTTGTTTAGCGTACAACACAAGATATTAATAAAATTAAAAAGAAATTTTTTCATAAAATCTCGGGGTGTTACAGCAACTCACATAGGGATGGAGGACCCGGGGGAGACCCTGGCGGCGCAATGGGAAATAGGGGGAGCAACGAGGTAGATTAGGGTTTTGAGTTTTTTTTCATTTTATTATATTAATAATAATAGTAATAGTAATAATAATAATAATAATAATAATAATAATAATAATAATAATAATAATAATAATAATACCAGAATAATAATAATAATAAGATGAATAATATTAATAGTAGTAATAATAATATAAACGAAATTTTGATAAAAATAATACTAATAGAAATTTAATATGAAAAATATTAATATCAATTTATTGATATTATTATTATCATTATCTTCCAAAATAATATTATCGTGGCATTTTAAACATTTATAAAATTTAGTTATTTTAAGTATCGGGCAACCACGCATTCACCAGGGCCGAACGCATGGGCACCGCTAATGGTGCGGTGACCGCGCACCAGCCCGTGACCCACTGAAAACATCCTAGATTTAAAAAAAGGTTCAAACAGGGACCCAACTAAACCTCATATAAATGACGTGAGACTAATAAAAGAATAAAATGATAGGCATCTGTGGTCAGGGTGTGACATATGCATTTACATGTATTTGTATGTACATATATAAGTATATTAAAGTCTATTTAGTTACACTATGAAAGGTTTGGTGAAGTGGTAATGGTTTTAAATAATAACAAGTGGTAAGAGGTTCAAATCTCACTCTGAACATATATATGCTCGATTGAGTCGGGGTGTGGTGAGCCTAGGTTGGGGTGGGGCCAAGATAATAAATAATAATAATAAAAAATAAATAATAGATAATAATATTAATAATAAATAGATAATATATTTTAAAAAATAAAAAATAATAAAAAAGTGCAGCTAAATATTTAGTGGATGTTTAAACCGATGCTAAACGAATCGCCACTAAATAAAAAACTATTGTGAACAAATTCTCGAAATGCAAATACGCAACACTTTTAGAAAACATTGTGCATCATTTAGCAGTTGTTTAAACCACCACGTGACACCTTTTTTTTCTTGTGGTGATAATTTCATTTTTAAGGGTAATAAGTCATAATTTTATGGTTGTTTGTAAATGATAAAAATAAAATATTATTCATGTAAGTATAATTTTAGTTGTAAATAATTGACAATATGACCATAAATGTAATACAATTCAATTCTAAAAATAATTCAAGCGTTGATTTTCAGTGTGTTAGAAATTTTAAAACTCCACTTCATTACATTTACTACCTCTTCCATTATTTATATTTATAAGTTAAACTATATTTATGATTTAATAAATTTAAAGTTCATTACTGAAATTTTTTGGATCTCAAAAAGTTGATTAGGGAAGAAATCTAAAATGAACAAAACACACTAGGTCTCTAAGACAATATTCCCTCTCCATAACTACACAACATGTCTACGTATTTGTCTAGAAAAATTAAATTTTGACTAGAATTTAAAATGTGACATTTGAATTTTCCACTCTCATAATACTGAGTATATTGTAGATTGATGAGTAAGAGTGATTTTAAAGTGTCCATGAAATCAAAATCCCCATTTATTGATACAATAAATGAATGTCACAAAAGATCTAACTTTTTGAATAAAAGGAGCATGAAATGAATATTAAAATAACTTTGCACTAGTGTGAGTTTTTTATAATTCACATACATTCGCTTCTTCACTTTGATGAAAAGTGTATTAGTAGAGAAATAGATTTTCACTATTGGAGTTGATGCCTTAAAACCAACTAATTTTTACTTTAAATTGTCTACATATTCATGGATTTGAATATTAATAAACATCTTATCACATGTTACTTGTTCTTATATGTCGCATTAATGTGAAAATATCCCTAGAGTATTTTTCGCAACTAAATGTCATAACAGTTCCCCATTATGATGAGAACATTGAAATATCATGATAATATTCTAGAACATAAATCTTATGGCCATACGACATCGTCTGATGGGACATAGATAATGCAAACTATTAGGTTCTAGATTCTCGTATTTTGATGAGGCTTTATCTCATGAAGTTCACACTTAGTAATCTCAAACGAGAGATTATAAGAACAGACCCACAAGTAATAATTTCACATGTTTATGCGTCATTGGATATTTTTATCAGTAAACATGTGTAACGATCCTTAGACTTTAAGACTATTATTAATACATATCATGACTCACACACTTTGATGTATTGACTAGAATCTTGATGTTGTATGTTTGCAGTGAAGTAGGATATGTTAGGTGCATCACAGATGATATGTTATCAATAAATTAGTCAAGAAAGGATTTGTCTCTTCCATCTTTATTGAAGTTTATATCTTGACCATTTGATTGGATTGAAACTATCAAACTAAATTCCATAGCTATGTTACATTGATGAGTTCATTTTAGATATTTAAAGAAAGACATATCGAGCATATAGGTTGTCGGCACAAGTGTGCAACACGCCTGATTAGATATTGAGAAAAAAAGATTATATTACACAATGAACGTTCATATGTGGTTGTTATTATTGTGGTGTTACCTTCTTTCTATATGGGTGCTTTTATGTGTTGCTAAACACTGATATTGGACTTTAGGCAAGCTCGCCTAATGTCAAAGAGGAAGGGTCACACACTTAGTGTATTCATTGATCTCAGTTAAATATTATTTTTATTTAACAATTGGAATTATTGATCACATTTATTCAGTCACCAATTATATGTGCGATGATTATTTAAAATAAATATTTATTCACAAGAATATCGATTAAAATATTTATTTATCGCTTGTTTTATTCACAATGTAATAAATAATATCTATTTATTTAGTTATGTGAATATTAAATAAATATTTATTTTCAAGATCGTGAATAATATATATATATATATATATTGGATAATATTTATTATTTGAGGATCAATAAATGTTGAGGAAGGTGGTCGTGCCAAGTTAAGCGCCCGGTAATGGAAATGCTATACCAAATATCATTTAAATAAATATTTATTTATTGATTGATATTTATATTATCCACAAGGAATACGCATCAAAGAAATAATAATAATAATAATAATAATAATAATAAATGTGGGTTTCGCTAAGGATTAAGTGATTAGCTAGGGGCCTATGTGTAATTACTAATTCTTTAAGCTTTCCCTATATATGCCTGATTATATCTGATGGGTTTTGTTTGACCATCTAATGATCATTGGCAGTTGAAGGTGATGCCAAAACACAGAAGGATCTATCTCCAAGAATCAAACGTGTAAATATATTAAAAAAACAGAGCATGTAAATGTCGGATTTGGTTCCCTAGAACCAATTTTTTATAATTTATGATAAAATTGTATTCATGGTTTTGAATATTAATAAATTCCTTATCACATCATGATTGTAACGACCCAAAATTTTGAATAAATCTTGTTTCCTAATTTTGTGTGTTATTTTATTTCATACTCAACAAAACTTTTTTATTTAATAAAATGAGTATAATTAAAATGAGACTGTTGGGTTTTGACTATTATATGACTGTTAGTCAATATGACCTTTGGAAGTTAAATTTTGTGACTATTGTCTCTAAATACAAGTGATATTGGTTAATAAATATAGAAAGAAGATTCGATGGCCTCATCCAGTAGTCTCGGGCCAATCAAAGCCCATCTAACAGAACTTGGGAAGGAGGTAGCACCATTGGGATTTGCTTTAGACCAAAACCAATCCAAACTTCATCATGTGAAGCTAGAATGAAATCGCCTTTGCGAGAAGTTCAAACTGATAGAAATTACTACTCGTGCGATGTTGGCCAAGCCGCCCTCAGATTCTCTCACCTTAGCACACCTTACACTTAGGTCCTATGCTGGGGTTATAAGGGGCTATGTAAGGAGACCGTAACTTCCTTGTGTAATCCTTTGATTTAAATAAAAATTGTGATTTCTTCTTATGATGAAGTTTGTGAGTTTTCAAATGTCCGGATAAATATAGTATGCATATTTTTGATGAATTCTAGAAAAAGGATATTTGAAAATATTTATGTAAACCTTAAATAATTAATTATGTGCAATGATTTTCAAAAAATGGTCTTCTACAATTATGTTCAGTAAGAAATTTAGAGTCTAATAAGATCAACTTGATTTTTGATGAATAGTAAATTATGAATAGTGATTTTACACTTAAGATTAGTAATGTGACCAAATGGATTAGTAATCTCACTTAAAGAAAGTATTAATATAATCCAGGCACCTTGATTAAGTAATGTGATTCAATAAAATAGGTAAATAACTGTTTCAGAAATTATTAGTCAAGTATTATTTTTTTCAGGTGAATAGTGTTTTTTAATTAAAAATATTTAGAAAAATATTTTTATAAAATGGAGTTCATTTTTGAACTCAGAACATCGATATTATGTTAAGGTAATTTTTGGGGATTTTTTCTGAAAAAAATGATTTTTTGGTGAATAGTGTATTTATTTAAAAATCAAATTAAAAATATTTAGAAAATTATTTTTATAAAATAGAGTTCATTTTTGAAATCAGAGCATTGATATTTGGTTAAGGTGAAATTTTGGGATTTTTCTGAGAAAGTTGAATTTTCGGTGAATAGTGAAAATACAGTTTATAAGTTACGAGTGTTTAATGATATCATTAAATGATGTATTAAGTATGTAATCAATATGGTCGAATTATGAATAGTAAGTTAAGGTATGAGGTGTCCCAAGTGTCCAATACCATGGGCAAATACCATGGGCAAGCCCATGGTTTTTCCAATACCACCAATGAGGTGTCCCTTGGCCATTAATGCCTTGTCCCCTCACTTTCCCTATAAATACCAAGCCATTCTCTCATACTTTCGACTCCAAAATCATCCTCAACAAAGTTCTGGTCTCCTTACCTCCCAAAGAGTCCTCCCAAGGTTCCCCCAAGCCCCCAAAGTCCCAACCTTTGAGTTTTAAGAGTTACGTTTTAAGCTAAGGGATCCTACCTCTCTCTTTCTTTCCAAGTACTCTCTTTTATGTCATTTATTTTATGCTCCATGTTCTTATGTTGAGGATGTTATTTTATATTCATCCTAATTTCCTTTTCATGTTCATATTATTAGAGACCCCCTCTTGATCTCATCATTTCATTTTATGAATGTTTAAGTGGCGCCGTTAGGCTGCCGAATTTTTAAGGGATTCTTTCACCCTTCTCGTTTTTACGATCTATTTTCATGTCAAGTCTTTCATGTTTCTTTTTATTATGTTGGGGTATGATCTCTATATATATCATACTGATATTTTATTTTCATATGATTAGAGACCCTATTTTATCTCGTCAATTCTTTTCTTTGAAGTTTTAAGTGACGCCGTTAGACTGCCGAATTTTCATAAGAGAAATCTTATTTTTTTCTTCCTTTCAAGTTTTTCATTTCATATGGTATATCCTTTAAATTTTATTACCACGTTATTATATGCATTATATTCTGTCCCTCTATTGTTTTATGGATCATTTATTAGTGGGTGACCAATGTCCCCTCTTTTTCCAATATTTTCTAAAACCCTGTAACATAGCCGTTATGCTGCATAAATTTCGTCTCAAAATGCCTCTCTCATTTTCTCAAATTCTTTTATTTTATTAAGTGAATACTAAAAGATCTTTATTATACAGGGGTATTCACATATATATCAAAATTTTCTTTTTTATATTCTGGGATTTACATACATGAAACCCGCTTTCCTTTTTCCGTGGATTTAAAGTGACATAAAGATCATATCTTTAAAGCAGTTTTTAAAACGTTATGATTATGAAACGAAACCCATTTCTTTTATGCCATATGGGTTATTTATGAAATGTTTGATGATTATATATTTGGATCAAATGATAATAAAGACAAATTTAAGGGTTCATCCTGATAGCACTCTAATGCATTGGGTAATGATGTAACCACTAGAGATTACAATTTTAACGATATCTTGGTGAATAACCTTGGTAATTTCAAATGACACCTTGGGGATGGACCTTGGTGATATGTTCATGATTGTCTATGTTAAATTTTGTATCCACATCTTCAAGTTATGAAATACGTTATTTTTATTATGATATGCCTCATGATTTCTTTCTCATGCCTTAAAGTTCTTTTTTATGACTTTATTGATGTATCTCAAGTTAACATGTTAAATGTTTCCCCTTGTTTCCCTTACTGGGCCTTTTGCTCACCCTTTCTTTTGATGTATGTACCCAGGTTATGAGATGCATTAATGAACCTAGGATGAACATAAGGAGAATCCTTTCAAGTGTTTAAGAAGAATGTTTTATGTTTTCATGTTTTAAGTTCCTGGTTTCCAAGACACTAAACCTTAAAGATCCTCAGTTTGGTAAAATTTAATGAAAAGTTATGTTATAAAAAGGTGGGATTCTATATTTGGTATCAATGTATGGTTTATTTATTTTTAGAAATTAGGATATGAAAACTTTAGGAATAACCCTATAGAAAAGTTTAAATATAGGAAATCTTCCTGGTATTTTGGTGAGTATTGAGTAAGTGGTTTATCAAAAAAATACATCCCTGTCTGGATACAAGTAGGTAGAGGTGGCTCTGGCACAAATGTACATAGGGGTAAAACCCAAAAACACTGCTTGAGCTAGACTCGAATGAGAACTGGTACACGACAACGGGCCTTACTGCACTCTTGGTTATGATACTCCCGGGGGATATGCTTTAGTAAATTCATAAGCTTAGTATAAACCATTATTAAAGGAACTAAGATAAAATAAAATAAAGAGTCACATAAGAATATATGATCATGGATAACCTATATTGTAACCTAGGGGATCACAAGTTAGGATATACTTTTCTTCTACAAGTTTATCCTTCTATGCTTAATGTTTCCTTTTCATGATTATTGGCTAAATATTTAAGCCCCTAATTATACTTTTTTTCTTAGTTAAAGGAGGGAAATAGAAGAACATGTCCCAACAATCAATGTGATAGGAAATGTGACGATTGCTCTATTAATGTGACAGAGATAACGAGTGATCAAGTTGAACATGTTGTGATTATGACAAACCAGCTATCAAAAATCACAATTAATAATTGGTACCTAGTTGAATGCCCAAATTCATTAAGGAAGAAGAAGATGAAGTCTCAAGGCTGTTCATCTGATAAAGTTAATAAGGGAAAGAAGACCCAATTTCCTTTGTGAAAAAAGTGTGTAAAGGGGCACCATGGATATTGTCACAAAGGAACCGGTAGATGTTTTAAGTGTGGGGGTGATAGGGCATAAAGTAGCCTATTGCTTAAAAAAATGGATAATGTGATGATTAGAGATAAGGTTTGATCTAATGTACCTTATACTTTTCAATGTCGTAAATGTGGAGAAGTTAGACATTATCCAAGGAAATGATCTCTTGGAATGGATGAGAAGCATGATGAGCATCAACAATCTTTAAGTAAAAGGGAACAATGCAAGTCCTATGCTGAGACGGATCATGATAACTAAAGTACATGCAACTTCTTTGCAATAATTGTCTATGTCATGTTGTATTTTAGTTTGTTCTCTATGAGCATATCCTTAATGTTTTCTAAGAAGATCGAGTCACTAACTAAGATGGTTTTATATCATTAAGGAAAACATCTATTGTTATGTACCACATGTTGATGTTGTGAAGCTATTCTTCTTTAAAAAAAATATGATTAGGGGATTAAAAGATGATTATTATTTTGGAAGACGTTCAGTATTTTGGGAACCCTATATGATCGAGGTAAATATATTACTACTGTATTTTATTTGAGGAGTAAAGGTTGACTTATATTTTGAAGAATCGAAAAATTTAAGGTGAACTTATAGTAATTTAGGTTACTTATGGAAATGATTAACCTATCTTGGGGAAAATATGTTTAGGTTAGTTAATTTTGTTATAATATGTTAGGAATGGTTGATGTTGTTTGGAGATGAACAATAAAGTTTATCTTGGAAGACTATGTTATCAAATACTTCTTATATTTGGGTTTTAATCTTAGTTTGGTTTATTTTGAGGAATTTTAAGGACAGTTATTTATGGAATGGTCTATGATAAACTTTGGGTAGTACCATGGAACTTTGAAGATTTAAAGTAGTTTACCTTCCTATGGGGTTCTTTCTTTTTGAAGAGTTGTTTTATCTTACCCTTTCTGTTTTTGGGATAAATGTTTAAAGACAGATAGTTATTCTTTTGTGGATTAAGTGATTCTCTAGAAGACGATTCTTGTGCTTTGATGAGACCAAGTAGTTTTGAATGCTCTTTGTTTGGAGAAAATATTAGTCTTGGTGAAACTTATTAAGGGATGAAACTCTACTTGAAGGTAAATATATTTCCCTATGTTCTTATTCTATGTAGTAAATGAATTCCTCAAAATTATTAAAAGGAACGTAAAACAAAAAACGTTGTTGGTTTAAGTTTCCTACTGGGTAATCAAATACCGTTAACCCATCACAAGTTTGTGATTTTCTAGTGGTTAAATTTCTCTTAGTCATGTTTTCTATCACTCTCCCTCAGAACTTGACCCTTTGTTTTCTCCTCCATATCCATGTTTTCCTACATGGAATCCTAGTATGGGTTAACTCGGGTGACCTTTGTACTTCCTTTTCTTTATTTTAAAGTAATAGTGTTACTAACTCTTTTTCCGATGTGAGGCTTTCAATGAAATTTCCAAGACCAATTGTAAAAATTGCGAGGATGCAATTTCTTAAGGGGGGAAGATTGTAACGACCCGAAATTTTGAATAAATCTTGTTTCCTAATTTTGTGTGTTATTTTATTTCATACTCAATTTTTTTTTTCATTTAATAAAATGAGTATAATTAAAATGAGACTGTTGGGTTTTGACTATTATATGATCGTTAGTCAGTATGACCTTTGGAAGCTAAATGTTGCAACTATTGTCTCTAAATACAAGTGATCTTGGTTAATAAATATAGAAAGAAGATTTGATGGCCTCATCCATTAGTCTCGGGCCAATCGAAGCCCATCTAACAGAACTTGGGAAGGAGGTAGCACCATTGGGCTTTGCTCTGGACCAAACCCAAGCCGAACTTCATCGTATGAAGCTAGAACAGAATCGCCTTCACGAGAAGTTCAAACTGATAGAAATTACTACTCGTGTGATGTTGACCGAGCCACCCTCAGATTCTCTCACCTTATCACATCTTGCACTTAGGTCCTATGCTGAGGTTATAAGGGTCTATGTAAGGAGACCGTAACTTCCTTGTGTAATCCTTTGATTTAAATAAAAATTGTGATTTATTCTTATTATGAAGTTTGTGAGTTTTCAAATGTCTGGATAAATATAGTATGCACATTTTTTATGAATTCTAGAAAAAGAATATTTGAAAATATTGATGTAAACCTTAAATAATTAATTATGTGTAATGATTTTCAAAAAATGGTCTTCTACAATTATGTTCAATAAATTTAGAGTCTAATAAGATCAACTTGATTTTTTATGAATAGTAAATTATGAATAGTGATTTTATGCTTAGGATTAGTAATGTGACCAAATGGATCAGTAATCTCACTTAAAGAAAGTATTAATATAATCTAGGCACCTTGATTAAGTAACGTGATTCAATAAAATAGGTAAATAACTATTTCAGAAATTATTAGTCAAGTATTAGTTTTTTCAGGTGAATAGTGTTTTTTAATTAAAAATTAAATTAAAAATATTTAGAAAATTATTTTTATAAAATGGAGTTCATTTTTGAACTCATAACGTCGATATTATGTTAAGGTAATTTTTGGGGATTTTTTCTAAAAAAATGAATTTTCAGTGAATAGTGTATTTATTTAAAAATTAAATTAAAAATATTTTGAAAATTAATTTTATAAAATGGAGTTAAATTTTAAAATCAGAGCATCGATATTGGGTTAGGGTGAAATTTTTGGGATTTTTCAGAGAAAGTTGAATTTTCGGTGAATAGTGAAAATACAGTTTTTAAGTTATGGGTGTTTAATGACATCATTAAATGATGTATTAATTATGTAATCAATATGGTAGACTTATGAATAGTAATTTAAGGTATGAGGTGTCCCAAGTGGCCAATACCATGGGAAAATACCATGGGAAAGCCCATGATTTTGCCAATACCACCAATGAGGTGTCCCTTGGCCATTAATGCCTTGTCCCCTCACTTTCCCTATAAATACCAATCCATTCTCTCATTCTTTCGACTCAAAAATCATCCTCAACGAATTTATGGTCTCCTTAACTCGTGTCCAAAATCCCTCAAGGTCCCAACCTTTGAGTTTTAAGAGTTACGTTTTAAGGTAAGGGATCCTACCTCTCTCTTTCTTTCCAAGTACTCTCTTTTATGTCATTTCTTTTATGCTCCATGTTCTTATGTTGAGGATGTTATTTTATATTCATACTACTGTAATTTTTATGTTCATATTATAAGAGACCCCCTCTTTCTCTCATCATTTCATTTTATGAATGTTTAAGTGGCGCCGTTAGGCTGACGAATTTTTAAGGGATTCTTTAACCCTTCTCGTTTTCATGATCTATTTTCATGTCAAGTCTTTCATGTTAATTTTTATTATGTTGGGGTATGATATATATATACATATCATACTGATATTTTATTTTCATATGATGAGAGACCCTATTTGATCTCTTCAATTCTTTTCTTTGATGTTTTAAGTGACGCCGTTAGGTTCCCAGATTTTCATAAGAGAAATATTATTTTTGTCTTCCTTTCAAGTTTTTCATTTCATATGGTATGTACTTAAAATTTTATTACCATGTTATTATATCCATTATATTCTGTCCCTATACTGTTTTATGGATCATTTATGAGTGGGTGACCCATGTCCCCTTTCTTTCCAATATTTTCTAAAACCCTATAACATAGCCGTTATGCTGCAGAATTTTCGTTTCAAAATGCCTCTCTTTTTTTCTCAAATTCTTTTATTTTATTAAGTGAATACTCATAGATCTTTCTTATAAATGGGTATTCACATATATATCAAAATTTTCTATTTTAAATTCTAGGATTTACATACATGAAACCCGCTTTCCTTTTTCTGTGGGTTTAAAGTGACATAAAATTCATGTCTTTAAAGCAGTTTTTAAAACGTTATGATTATGAAATGAAACCCATTTATTTTATGCCATATGGGTTATTTATGAAATGTTTGATGATGATATATGTGGATCACATGATAATAAAGTTAAATTTAAGGGTGCTCCCTGATAGCACTCCAATGCATTGGGTAATGATGTAACCACTAGAGATTACAATTTTAACGATATCTTGGTGAATAACCTTGGTAATTTCAAATGACACCGTGGGGATGGACCTTGGAGATATGTTCATGATTTTCTATGTTAAATGTTTTAGCCACATCTTCAAGTTATGAAATATGTTATTTTTATTATGATATGCCTCATGATTTCTTTCTCATGCCTTAAAGTTCTTTTTTTATGACTTTATTGATGTATCTCAAGTTCACATGTTAAATGTTTCCCCTTGTTTCCCTTACTGGGCCTTCTGCCCACCCTTTCTTTTGATGTATGTCCCCAGGTTATGAGATGCAGTAATGAACCTAGGATGAACATAAGGAGAAGCCTTTCAAGTGTTTAAGAATAATGTTTTATGTTTTTATAGCATCCCGTCTTTTTATAACATAAACTTTCATTACATTACAAAAAACTGAGGATCTTTAAGGTTTAGTGTCTTGGAAACCAGGAACATAAAACATGAAAACATAAAACATTATTCTTAAACACTTGAAAGTATTATCCTCATTTTCATCCTAGGTTCATTACTACATCTCATAACCTGGGGACATACATCAAAATAAAGGGTGAGCAGAAGGCCCAGTAAGGGAAACAAGAGAAACATTTTACATGTGAACTTGAGATACTTGAATAAGGCCATGAAAATAACTTTAAGGCATGAGAAAGAAATCATGAGCCATATCATAATAAAAATAAAATTTTTCATAACTTGAAGATGTGGATGCAACATTTAATATTGACAATCATTTCGTTTCACCAAGGTCCATCCCCAAGGTGTAATTAAAAATTACCAAGGTTATTCACCAAGGTATCAGTCTAAAAAGTCATCTCTAGAGATTAAGTCTTTACCCAATGCATTGGAGCGCTATCTGGGAACACCCTTGAAATGTCTTTATTATCATGTGAGCCACATATATCATCATCAATCATTTCATAAACAAACCATATAGCATAAAACAAATAGGTTTCATTTCATAATCATAACGTTTTAAAAACTGCTTTAAAGACATGATCTTTATGTCACTTTAAACCCACGAAAAAGGGAAAGTGGGTTTCATGTATGTAAATCCAAGAATTTAAAATAGAACATTTTGATATATATGTGAATATCCCTGTAGAAATAAGATCTTTGAGTATTCACGTAATAACATAAAATAATTTTGAGATAAAGAGGGAGGCATTTTGAGACGAAAACTATGCAGCATAACGTCTATGATACATGGTTTTAGAAAAATTTGGAAAGAGAGGGGACATGGTTCACCCACTCAAAAATGATACATAAAACAGTAGTGGAACAAAATATAAAGTATTTAAGAACATGGTAATGAAATTTGAATGATATACCATTTGAAACGAAGAACTTGAAAGGAAGACAAAAAATAAGATTTCTCTTATGAGAATTCGGCAGCCTAACAGCGTCACTTAAAACTTCCAAAAATGGATTGACGAGATCAAATAGGGTCTCTCATCATATGAACATAAATGATCAGTATGATATATATAGAGATCATACCCCAACATAATAAAAAGGAACTTGAAAGACTTGACATGAAAATAGATCTTGAAAATGAGAAGGGTGAAAGAACCCCTTAGAAATTCGACAGCCTAACGGTGTCACTTAAACTTCAACAAAAATGAATTGATGAGATCAAATAGGGTATCTCATCATATGAAAATAAATGATCAGTATGATAGATTTAGAGATCATACCCCAAAATAATAAAAAGTAACTTGAAATACTTGACATGAAAATAGATCTTAAAAATGAGAAAGGTGAAAGAACCCCTTAGAATTTCGACAGCCTAACGACGTCACTTAAACTTCAACAAAAATGAATTGATGAGATCAAATAGGGTATCTCATAATATGAACATAAATGATCAGTATGAAAGATTTAGAGATCATACCCCAACATAATAAAAAGAAACTTTCAAGACTTGACATGGAATTAGAACTTAGAAAAAGGAGAAAGGTGAAAGAACCACTTAAAAATTCGGCAGCCTAACGACGCCACTTAAAACTTCAAAATACTGAATTGAAGAGATCAAATGGGGTCTCTCATCATATGATCATAAAATATCAGTATGATAAATTTAGAGATCATACCCAAACATAATAAAAAGGAACTTGAAATACTTTACATGAGAATATATCTTGAAAAATTAGAAGGGAGAAAGAATCCGTTACAAAAATTTCGGCAGCCTAACGACGCCACTTAAAACTTCATAAAACAAAATAATGAGAGTAAGAGGGGATCTCTCATTATATGAAAATGAAAAGGGTAGTAAGAGGATTATAAAAGAACATCATCCAACATAAGAACATGGAGCATAAAAGGAATGACATAAAAGAGATTACTTGAAAAGAAAGAGAGAGGTCGGATCCCTTACCTTAAAACGTAACTCTTAAAACTCAAAGGTTGGGACCTTGAGGGCTTGAGGGCACCTTGGGAGGACTCCTTGGGAGGTAATGAGACTATAACTTCATTGGGGGAGGGTGGGGAGTCTAAATGGATGAGAGGACGGCTTGGTATTTATAGGGAAAGTGAGGGGACAATGCATTAATGGCCACGGGACACCTCAAAAGTGGTTTTCTCAAAACCATGTGCTCTCCCAAGATATTTCCCATGAATTTAGGCCACATGGGGCCCACCATACAATAATTCATCACCTTTGGTCGACCATACCTTAAAATATCTCATGATATCATCATGACACAGTTATGATGTCATTAAACATACCGAAACCCTAAAACTGTATTTTTACTATTCACTGAAAATTCAACTTCCTCAGAAAGATCCCAAAATTTCACCTTAACCAAATATCAATGCTCTGATTTCAAAAATGAACTCCATTTTATAAAAATAATTTTCTAAATATTTTTAATTTATTTTTTTAAATAAATACACTATTCACCGAAAATTCATTTTTTCAGAAAAAACCCCAAAAATTACCATAACATAATATTGGTGCTCTGATTTCAAAAAATAAAATCCATTTTATAAAAATAATTTTTTTAAATATTTTTAATGTAATTTTTAATTAAAAAACACTATTCACTCGAAAAAACTAATACTTGATTAATAATTTATGAAACTGTTATTTAACCATTTTATTGAATCACATTACTTAATCAAGGTGCCTAGATTATATTAATACTTTATTTAAGTAAAATTACTAATCCATTTGGACACAGTACTAATCCTAATCATAAAATCACTATTCATAATTTACTATTCATCAAAAATTATGTTGATCTTATTAGACTCTAAATTTCGTACTGAACATAATTGTAGAAGACCATTTTTCAAAAATCATTACACATTTTTAATTATTTAAGGTTTACATAAACATTTTTAAAATATCCATTTTCTAAAATTCATCAAAAATATGCATACTATATTTATCCGGTCATTTGACAATTCATAAACTTCATCATAATAAGAAATCCCAATTTTTATTTAAAACAAAGGATTACACAAGGCAGTTACGGTCTCCTTACATAGCCCCTTATCACACCAGCATAGGACCTAAGTGTAAGGTGTGCTAAGGTGAGAGAATCCGAGGGAGGGTCGACCAACATCGCACGAGTAGTAATTTCTATGAGTTTGAACTTCTCGCGAAGGCGATCCTGTTCTAGCTTCACACGATGAAGTTCAGCTTGGGTTTGGTCCAGAGCAAAGCCTAGTGGTGCTACCTCCTTCCCAAGTTCTGTTAGATGGGCTTCGATCGGTCCAAGACTACTGGGTGAGACCATCGAATCTTCTTTCTATATTAATTATCCAAGATTACTTGTATTTAGAGACAATAATCAAAACGTTTAGTTTCTAGCGGTCATATTGACCAATGGTCATATAACAGTCAAAACCCAACGGTCTCATTTTAATTATAATCATGTAATCAAATGAAACATTTTTGTTGAGTATAAAAATAAAATAAAATAACACATAAAATTAGGAAACAAGATTTATTCAAAATTTCAGGTCATTACAATCTTCCCCCCTTAAGAAATTGCGTCCTCACAATTTTTAAAATTGGGTTTTGAAAATTCATTGAAAGTCCCACATCAGAAAAGGAGTCAGTAAAACTATTACTTTAAAAGAAAGAAAGGGAAGTACAACGGTCAACCGAGTTAACCCACACTAGGATTCCATATAGGAAAACATGGACATAGAGGAGAAAACAAAGGGTCAATTTCTGAGGGATAGTGATAGAAAAAATGATTAGGAGAAAGTTAACCATAAGAAAATCCCAAACTTATGATGTGTGTAAACGGTATTTGATTACCTAGTAGGAAACATAAACCAACAACATTTTTGTTTTACGTTCCTTTTCATAATTTTGAGGAATTCATTTACAACATGAAACAAAAACATAAGAAAATATACCTATCTTCATGTAGAGTTTCATCCTTTAATAATTTTCTACCCAAAACTAATCTTTTCTCCAAACTATGAGCATTCAAAACTACTTGGTCTCATCAAAACACAAGAATCATCTTCTAGAGAATCACATAATCCACAAAAGATTAACTATCTATTTCTTCTATCTTTAAACATTATCCCAAAAACAGAAAGGGTAAGGTAAAACAACTCTTCAAAAAGAAATAATCCCATAGGAATGGAAACTACTTTTAAATCTTCAAAGTTCTATGGTACTACCCAAAGTTCATCATAGACCATTCCATAAATAACAGTCCTTAAAATTCCACAAAATAAACCAAACTAATATTGAAACCCAAATACAAGAATGATTTGATAACATAGTCTTCCAAAATAAACTTCATTGTTCATCTCCAAACAACATCAACCAAACCTAACATCTTATAACAAAAGTAGCTAACCTAAACATATTTTCCCCAAGATAGGTTAATCATTTCCATAAGTAACCTATATTACCATAAGTTCACCTAAAATTCATCGATTCTTCAAAATATAAGTCAAACTTACTCCTCAATGAAAATACTATAGTAATCTATTTACCTCGATCATATAGGGTCCCCAAAATAGTGAACGTCTTCCAAAATAATAATAATCTTTTAATCCCCTAATCATCTTTGTCATATTAATACGGCAATCGTAGCATTTCCTATCACATTGGTTGTTGGGACATGTTCTTCCATTTCCCGCCATTAACTAAGAAAAGAAACTATAATTAGGGGCTTAAATACTTAGCCAATAATCATGAAAAGAAACTTAAAGCATATAAGGATAACTTGTAGAAGAAAAGTATATCCTAACTTGTGATCCCCTAGGTTCCCATCTAGGTTATCCATGATCATATATTCTTATGTGAATCTTTATTTTATTTTATCTTTGTTCCTTTAACAATGGTTCATACTAAGCTTATGAATTTACCAAAGCATATCCCCCAGGAGTGTCGTAACCAAGAGTCCAGCAAGGCCCGTTGTCGTGTACCAGTTCCCGTTTGAGTCTAGCTCAAAGTGGTGTTTTTGGGTTTTACCCCTATGTACATCTGTTCCAGAGCCACCACTACCTGCTCGTATCCAGACAGGGATGTATTTTCTTGGCAAACCCTTACTCAATACTCACTAAAATACTAGGAATATTTCCTATATTTAAACTTTTCTATAGGTTTCTTCCTAGAGTTTTCATATCCTAATTTCCAAAAATAACTAAACCATCCTTTGATACCAACTATAGCATCCCGTCTTTTTATAACATAAACTTTCATTACATTACACAAAACTGAGGATCCTTAAGGTTTAGTGTCTTGGAAACCAGGAACATAAAAAATGAAAACATAAAAAATTATTCTTAAACACTTGAAAGGCTTCTCCTCATGTTCATCCTAGGTTCATTACTGCATCTCATAACCTGGGGATATACATCAAAATAAAGGGTGAGCAGAAGGACCAGTAAGGGAAACAAGAGAAATATTTTACATGTGAACTTGAGATACTTGAATAAGGTCATGAAAATAACTTTAAGGCATGAGAAAGAAATCATGAGGCATATCATAATAAAAATAACATTTTTCATAACTTGAAGATGTGGATGAAATATTTAATATTGACAATGATTTCGTTTCACCAAGGTACATCCCCAAGGTGTCATTAAAAATTACCAAGGTTATTCACCAAGGTATCAGTCTAAAAAGTCATCTCTAGAGATTAAGTCTTTACCCAATGCATTGGAGTGCTATCTGGGCGCACCCTTGAAATGTATTTATTATCATGTGAGCCACATATATCATCATCAATAATTTCATAAACAACCCATATATCATAAAACAAATAGGTTTCATTTCATAATCATAACATTTTAAAAACTGCTTTAAAGACATGATCTTTATGTCACTTTAAACCCTCGAAAAAGGGAAAGCGGGTTTCATGTATGTAAATCCAAGAATTTAAAATAGAACATTTTGATATATATGTGAATATCCCTGTAGAAATAAGATCTTTGAGTATTCATGTAATAACATAAAATAATTTTGAGATAAAGATGGAGGCATTTTGAGACGAAAACTATGCAGCATAACATCTATGATACATGGTTTTAGAAAAATTTGTAAAGAGAGGGGACATGGTTCAACCACTCAAAAATGATACATAAAACAGTAGGAAAAAAAATATAAAGTATTTAAGAACATGGTAATGAAATTTGAATGATATACCATTTGAAACGAATAACTTGAAAGGAAGACAAAAAATAAGATTTCTCTTATGAGAATTCGGCAGCCTAACAGCGTCACTTAAAACTTCCAAAAATGGATTGACGAGATCAAATAGGGTCTCTCATCATATGAACATAAATTATCAGTATGATAGATATAGATATCATACCCCAACATAATAAAAAGGAACTTGAAATACTTGACATGAAAAAAGATCTTGAAAATGAGAAGGGTGAAAGAACCCCTTAGAAATTCGACAGCCTAACGGTGTCACTTAAACTTCAACAAAAATGAATTGATGAGATCAAATAGGGTCTCTAATCATATGAAAATAAATGATCAGTATGATAGATTTAGAGATCATACCCCAAAATAATAAAAAGGAACTTGAAATACTTGACATGAAAATAGATCTTAAAAATGAGAAAGGTGAAAGAACCCCTTAGAATTTCGACAGCCTAACGACGTCACTTAAACTTCAACAAAAATGAATTGATGAGATCAAATAGGGTATCTCATAATATGAACATAAATGATCAGTATGAAAGATTTAGAGATCATACCCCAACATAATAAAAAGAAACTTGCAAGACTTGACATGGAATTAGAACTTAGAAAAAGGAGAAAGGTGAAAGAACCACTTAAAAATTCGGCAGCCTAACGGCGCCACTTAAAACTTCAAAATACAGAATTGAAGAGATCAAATGGGGTCTCTCATAATATGATCATAAAAGATCAGTATGATAAATTTAGAGATCATACCCCAACATAATAAAAAGGAACTTGAAATACTTTACATGAGAATATATCTTGAAAAATTAGAAGGGAGAAAGAATCCGTTACAAAAATTTCGGCAGCCTAACGACGCCACTTAAAACTTCATAAAACAAAATAATGAGAGTAAGAGGGGATCTCTCATTATATGAAAATGAAAAGGGCAGTAAGAGGATTATAAAATAACATCCTCCAACATAAGAACATGGAGCATAAAAGGAATGACATAAAAGAGATTACTTGAAAAGAAAGAGAGAGGTTGGATCCCTTACCTTAAAACGCAACTCTTAAAACTCAAAGGTTGGGACCTTGAGGGATTGAGGGAACCTTGGGAGGACTCTTTGGGAGGTAATGAGACCAGAACTTAGTTGGGGGATGGTGGGGAGTCGAAATGGATGAGAGGATGGCTTGGTATTTATAGGGAAAGTGAAGGGACAAGGCATTAATGGCCAAGGGACACCTCAAAAGTGGTTTTCTCAAAACCATGTGCTCTCCCAAGATATTTCCCATGAAGTTAGGCCAAATGGGTCCCCCCATACAATAATTCATCACCTTTGGTCGACCATCCCTTAAAATATCTCATGATATCATCATGACACAGTTATGATGTCATTAAACATACTGAAACCCTAAAACTGTATTTTTACTATTCACTGAAAATTCAACTTCCTCAGAAAGATCCCAAAATTTCACCTTAACCAAATATCAATGCTATGATTTCAAAAATTAACTCCATTTTATAAAAATAATTTTCTAAATATTTTTAATTTATTTTTTAAATAAATACACTATTCACCGAAAATTCATTTTTTCAGAAAAAACCCCAAAAATTACCATAACATAATATTGGTGCTCTGATTTCAAAAAATAAAATCCATTTTATAAAAATAATTTTTTTAAATATTTTTAATTTAATTTTTAATTTAAAAACACTATTCACTCGAAAAAACTAATACTTGATTAATAATTTATGAAACCGTTATTTAACCATTTTATTGAATCACATTACTTAATCAAGGTGCCTAGATTGTATTAATACTTTATTTAAGTGAAATTACTAATCCATTTGGACACATTACTAATCCTAATCATAAAATCACTATTCATAATTTACTATTCATAAAAAATTAAGTTGATCTTATTAGACTCTAAATTTCGTACTGAACATAATTGTAGAATACCATTTTTCGAAAATCATTACACATTTTTAATTATTTAAGGTTTACATAAACATTTTTAAAATATCCATTTTCTAAAATTCATCAAAAATATGCATACTATATTTATCCGGTCATTTGAAAATTCATAAACTTCATCATAAGAAGAAATCCGAATTTTTATTTAAAACAAAGGATTACACAAGGCAGTTACGGTCTCCTTACATAGCCCCTTATCACACCAGCATAGGACATAAGTGTAAGGTGTGCTAAGGTGAGAGAATCCGAGGGAGGCTCGGCCAACATCGCACGAGTAGTAATTTCTATTAGTTTGAACTTCTCGCGAAGGCGATCCCGTTCTAGCTTCACACGATGAAGTTCAGCTTGGGTTTGGTCCAGAGCAAAGCCCAGTGGTGCTACCTCCTTCCCAAGTTCTGTTAGATGGGCTTCGATCGGTCCAAGACTACTGGGTGAGGCCATCGAATCTTCTTTCTATATTAATTAACCAAGATTACTTGTATTTAGAGACAATAATCAAAACGTTTAGTTTCCAGCGGTCATATTGACCAATGGTCATATAACAGTCAAAACCCAACAGTCTCATTTTAATTATAATCATGTAATCAAATGAAACATTTTTTTTGAGTATAAAAATAAAATAAAATAACACATAAAATTAGGAAACAAGATTTATTGAAAATTTCGGGTCATTACAGTTTTCATGTTTTAAGTTTCTGGTTTCCATGACACTAAAACTTAAAGATCCTCAGTTTTCTAAAATGTAATGAAAAGTTATGTTATAAAAAGGTGGGATGCTATAATGTTTGTTCTTCTACGTAACATAGTACGTGATAATGTCCTAAGAGTAGCTGTCACACTAAAAGTTCATAGCAGTTCCTTGCTATTATGAGAACCCATAAGTGCTACAATACTATTTTTGAATATATTTTTTATAGATGGAAAATATTATTTGAGGTACACAAATGATACATGCTATTAGGGTTGAAGATTCATAGGACTTTTAATAACCTTCTCATTGTGTACACCCTTAGCAATATCTAGTGTGGATATTATGAGAACGAGACCCACCAGTAGGAAATACACATTTCTATGTGTCATTGGATGTTTCTATCTGTGAATATGCATATTGGTCCTTAGACTTTAAGAATATTATTAATGAGTATTATGAATCACGCACTTAGATGTATTGATGAAAACCATGACAAAAAATGTTTACGACTAAGTAAGATATGTTGGATGCATCCCAAGTCATATTGCATTAATGAATAATGTGAGAAATGATTTATCCCTTCTATTCATTAATGGAAGTTAATATCTCAAACCCTTTGATGGAAATGATATAGCCTAAATAAATTCATGGCCATGGTGTTCTATAGGCAAGTTATATTTTCAGAAATTCAAAGAAAGAGATATCGAGCATATAGGTTGATGGAACTAGAATACAACCTGCTCGATTTGAGATATTGTGATAAAAGAGTTATATTACATGGTAAATGTTCGTATGAGGTGAAATTTTATTACGACATTAACTTCTTTCTCTATGAGGGCCATGACGTGTTGCTAGACGCTAACCTTGGACTTTAGGCTGCTTCACCTAACGCCACTGGGAAAGAGGCCTAGAGGGCCACACACTAAGTGTGCCCAAAATCTCAGTTAAATAATATATTATTATTTATTATTTAACTAGTTAAATAAATATTATTCTCGTACGTGGTTTAATAATTATTCATATATTCTTGACCGCATTTATTCTATCACTTGTTATTCGAGAGAATATATTATGAGCGGAATATTTAATGAATATTTATTTTCTATTTAGTGAATATAATATTTATTTATTTATTGATGAATAATGAAGTGATATTTATTTAATAAATAAATATAAATTATTCAAGGCCTGATAAATATTGCGGAGGAATGAAAAACCAAGTTTAATGGTCCAATGGGAAATGATAATATTGAATATTATTTAATCAAATAATATTTAATTATAATTCGTAAGTTCAACGCATGTTGAGAAATAATAATATTACTATTATTATTTGACATGGAGTTTTTATAGGATTAAATAAATAATAATGGCACTTATACAATTATTTTATTTTAACCCTAGAAATAAAAATATCCAATTATGTTATTTTCTCATTAGTCGATTTTGGTTGTGCACAACGGATTTGGAGAATCCTCTCAAGCCTAAAGAGCTCCCTTCTACAATAACGATCCCATGAATAGAGGGCGATCATCCTCCAACGGATCAAGGAGAATGCTTTGGAAGTGGTTCTCGAGGCGATCAAAGGCGAATGATGCAAGCACAAGGATCTTCCATACTAGCACTCGAAGACTCCTTCAGTGACGTCTAGAGATTCCTAGAACACATGTGGATCACTACTAGAGGAAATCTACACTTGGTTTCTACAACGCAATGATGGTGCACCGCATATCTGTCACTGATTCATCAATGAAGAAATAATTCTTTTGAGGTAATTATTATTTAATTAAATTGATTATAAATAATATGTGATGATGCCCTCTATCTAGTTCTGACATGATTAATGTTGTATATCTTTGATTCAATTCCATTGACCGCGGTGATTAAACATCATATAGATCTGGGATTGATCATCAATCATGATAAAAATTAATGTTGGGAACCACCCTTCGCATGCTTCCACTGCACCCGAAACCTACAAGTGGTATCAGAGTGGGTCACATAATTATTTTTAATTATTTAAAATCATTGTTGATTTACACATTTGTAATTTAGTTTTTCAATTCAAGTTTAATCATTCTTTTAATATGAATTGTGGGATCTACTTATTTCTTATTTGTTTCTCATAGACATTTAATTTTTTGATTAAAATAAAATTGAGGAATTCATCTAGAGGAGCTAAGGATTCGGCCCATATAAAACAACAGTACACGCTGTGTAACTGGAGTTACGCAAGGTGTAGTTGTGTTCAATGCACAAGGAGTTAATTCAGAAATTACTCAACCTGTGTGCATTGATGACACACGGTGTAGTTAATTATTACACCGTGTGTTGACCAGGACAGACTAGCACATCTTCAGTCAGAGTATAGGACTTGTAGCCCACATGCACGACATGTAGTCTCTTTGTGTCAAAGACAGGCCATGTATTCAATACACAACCTACCAGACTGGTGACCATGTAACTTATAGTCAACACGGTCTGTGGCCCATTGGACATACTGTATACTCCAATTTTTTCAAGGTACACACTAAACACCAAGTCCCTAGGCATGTGTCTTGGATAGAAGATGAGAGGAGTACACGATGTTTAGATCAGATCTACACGCCGTATACTTATACCAAGTTATGCATATTTAAAATTTATTTATTTTACTATGAAAACATTGAGACATGTACTAGAATGTGGTAATAAAGATAGGACATGCCATGTGATAGGTTTTAATATATAAAATATTTAAATGTTTAATTAATATCTGCGTAATGCTTAGATCTCCATATCATATATGAGTTGTATTACAAGTTGTTACTCTACGTGTATTAAAGCATAACACGTGACTGAAAAATCATGTAATTCATGTAATCATATGTGAATTACACATTGTGAAAGTACATGATAATTCATGTATGACATATGTCACAAGAGTAAAATAGTATACGAGTATAATACATGTTTGGTAGAATTAGACAGGTATTAACTGTGTTACCTTTAAGGTACAAGTTATGTACACAGTTAATTTTAAATAATTTTTTTTAAAATTATAATGGATGATAATATCAAGAAAATTTTGATAAGAATTAATATAAAATGATTAATTAATTAAAGATAATAATTAGTTGATTCAATCATGATTTATCTTAAATAATAATGATTAAAGAATTGAATTCTAGTTTTATTAAATGTGTAATTCGTTTCATGCTAATGGATGATCATGAGAAAGACCAGAACTTTTTTATGTGATTGGTTTCATTTAATTAATTAATTAAATTAAAATTTTGGCATGCGTGCCTTCCCTCCTCATTATTATGTTGGGCTTGCGTGCCCATGGTTTCTTTTATGTAAACCCCTTTTTCCTCTCACCTGCGTGTGAGTAAAAGGCATATGAAATTGATGGAGATCGCAAGCTAGTGGAGGTGGTTCAAGTTCGGATCCAAGGTGAAACAAATCCAAGGAGATACAAAAGTGGACAGGTGAAAAGCTGTAAACATGAACCTCAATTGGTTCAAGGTGTTTCTCCCATAGGTCAGTGATTAGTTTATCAACTGCTAGATAAACTAACCATTAGTATAATCTCATGATCATACATTTTATTTTATTTATGTTAGTTGCATGGTTATTTCATTATGGATGTCTTTTCATGATCACATAATTAATGAATTAAAATCATGCAAGATGGAACTAAAATAAACTGGCTTATGCGTAAATATTATCTAAGACATGGTTAACCACTTAATAAATCTCACTTAATATTAACAAGCATGTAATAAAGATAAAAATTGGAAATTTGCACATACAGGATAAAATCCATCAATAAAATATTAAGTTGGTATAACCTTCCATTACTTTGGTTAGAATCATACCATAGTTTAAAGTGATTGACCAACCAAAGTTGGGGTGCTTTCAATTATCGGGGAATTCTAACATGAGGTTTTGGGTTGAATTAACTTGGTTCACATCAAGAGTTGACTGCTAAAGCAATACATGGTGTAATTGAGAGGTAAATATTGAGAAAATATAAATTAATAATTCCAAGATTGGGGAGTCCACTCAACAGATCAAGGAACTGTGAGTTAATGTAGTTGGTATTTGGAATGCCTACCTAAAACCATTAAAGTTTCTTGGCCAACCAAAGTTGGGGTAATGAGAAGGGGAATATGGATCCTTTCCACTAGAATGTCCAAGCAATATGATATTTTGAAGCCAATGGTAAGGGCTATTAGGTTTTGATAAAATAGTGGGAGACTAATAAACATAATATTTATTTATTTGTGCAAATTTTAGCAGATAAAATACTAAAATTATGCTTATATTATTTTGTAGAAACAATAATAAAATGACATCAAACATATAATTGTGATCCATACTTTAGAAGTAAAACATTCTCACCAACACTAATTTCTAGGAGTGAAAAAGGTGCTTATGGGCCATCCTTCACCATGAAAGGAAATTTTATGTGCTGGAAGAACCATTACCAGTTGGGCCTAACAATGAGGCAAGTGATGAAGAGATATCTCTCTATGAGAAACATCTGAATGATGCTACATATTTTCAGTTCTTCATGCTATCATCCATTTCCAATGAGCTTTTGAAGAAACATGAGGATATGGATATCTATAGCATGATGTCTCACCTTCGGGATCTCTATCAAGAGAAGGCAAGAAAAGAGAGGTATGAGATCTCTAATGCATTATTCACAACTAATCTTGGAGAGTCTATGCCATCTGGGCCTTATATAGTCAATATTATCAACTACATTGAACTCCTAGACATCTTAAGGATTAAATTCCTTGATGAGTTGCATATAGATCTCATAGTTTCATCTTTTCCCAAGACCTTCTCTAGCTTTATTATGAATTATAATATGAGTAATAATGAGAAGAATCTTTCAGAACTTCTAAACTTGATTCACCAAGTTGATAAGGACATGGGGCATGAAAAAACCCATAGTCCTTATGGTGATCACGAAAAGGAATAACAAGGAAAAGGGACCCAAGACTTATAAACATTCTAAAGCTCCAGAGCACTGTCCTTCCAAGAAGAATAAGATCCAGAGGCATGAAAAGGAAAAGGAGGTAGTATATTTATCATGTGGAAAGCCAAGAAAATGGAAAAGGAACTATACCCAAAAGAAAGGGGAAGCTAAAGGTGTGTTTGTTATCAAGTGCAATCTTTCCATTTCTATACATTGGGTATTAGATACATCTTTTGGTGCTCACATCTATATCCAAATGCAGGAACTAAGTAGATTCAAAAATATTGTCATAGGAGAGGTGGATCTATGAGATGTCAATGGTGCGAAGCTGGCTGCTTTGACCATTGGTGACTACCACCTTTCATTGCGAATGAGAATTATTTTGGTTTTAATAGATTTTTATTATGTACCTAAAATTACCAAGAACATAATTTATATGTCATGTTTAGATACATATGGATTTATTTTCAAATTTTAAAATAAAAGTTGTTCCTTTTATAAGGAAAACATATGTTATGGTATGATGCATTTAAATAATGGTATTTATGTATTAAATTATGAAAACCAAGTGTTAGTAATTGATAACGAATCATGTCCACATGAATCATTTAACACCAGTTGTGGCATAACTATCTTGGTCATGTAAACGAGAAGCGTTTGACAAAGATCTTTCAAGATGGTTATTTAGACTCTTCCGAGATAAAACCAATTGATAGATGTCATGCTTGTTTACAAGTAAAAATGACCAAACCACCATTCAGTGGATAGGGTGAAAGGGCCATATAAATTCTAGGATTGGTACACACTGATGTGTGAAGACCATTTACAATAGAATATAGAAGTGGATATTCTTACTTCATAACTTTTATTGATGACTTGAGTAGATGTGGATATATCTACTTTATGAGGTATAAGTCTGAGTAATTTGAGAAATTCAAGGAATTAAAGAATGAAGTAGAGAATCATCTTGATAAGAAGATAAAGAAGCTTCAATCGGATCAAGGTGGTGAATATATTAACCAAGATTTCATCGAATTTCTATGGGAGTTTGGTATTCTATCTCAAATCACTCCACCTTATACACCATAGTAAAATGGTGTTAGTGAAAGGAGTAACCGTACCTTGTTAGACATGGTAAGGTTGATGACGTGTCATGCTGATATTTCATTATCCTTTTGGGGATATGCATTACAAACTATGGCATACACATTAAAATAAGTACCAAATAAAGCAGAAAATGAAATTCCCTTCGAGTTATGGAGTGGAAATAAACCCATTTTGTCGTATACACATGTATGGGGTTGTGAGGAATTTTAAGTCCTTCTCCGGAAACAAACTAGAACCTTAAGACACAAAGTGTATCTTTACAGTATATCCCATGGGGATACTACCCATACAACCCCTCAGACAAGAAAATGTCTGTAGCCAGAAAAGTCGTCTTTCATGAGAAGAAGCATATCCTCAAAAAGGATAGTGGGAGTAAGATTGACTTTGATGAAGTTGATGCTCAAGATATACAGGAGTTGGTATAGGAAAAGATTCTGTAGTTCCCCATGGAAGAAGTAGTTCCTGAAACAGAAGTACTACATAGGAGAATAAGAGAGGTAAGAGAACCATAGAGATATAGTTTTATAGTGAACCAAAGAGATATAGTTTTCTAGTCACTGAGGATAGTGACTCATTATTGGTTGACAACGATGAAACTATCAACTATAAGGATGTAGTAGAGTGATCAAAATATATAGGATGGCTAGAAGCTATGAATTTTGAAATGGATTCCATGTATCACAACAAAGTTTGGGTTTTGGTCAATGCACCAGTTGATATAAATCACATTGGATGAAAATGGGTATTCAAGAGGAAAATGGACATGGAAGGTAAATTAATTACCTATAAAGAAAGGATAGTATCTAAAGGGTTTAAACAACGTCAAGGAATTCACTAAAATGAAAAATTTTCACTAGTTTCCATGTTTAAATCCTTCATAATCATACTTGCTATAGCAGATTACCATGACTATGAGATTTGAAAGATGGATGTCAAAACTACATTCCTTAATGAGAACCTTCAGGAAGATGTCTATATGAAACAACCAGAAGGTTTTGTGACTCCAGGTGATTCCAAAAGGATTTACAAGTTTCATAGACCCATTTATGGATTGAAGCAAGCATCCAGGTCATAGAACATTTGATTTGATGAATCCATAAAAGAATTTGGTTTCATTAAGAATGAATGTGACCCATGTGTTTACAAGAGGTTTAATGGGAATGCGGTTTTTATCCTAGTAGTATATGTTGATGACATATTACTAATTGTAAATGACATACCCGTATTACAATATATTAAGGACTAGTTGAAAAAGTGTTTCCCAATGAAGTAATTAGCTGAAATAGCCTATATTTTAGGGATCAAGATCATTCATGATAAATCAAAGAGACTACTTAGACTAAGTCAAAAAATATATATTTACCAGATACAAAAGATATTTAGTATGGAACAATTCAATAGGGGATTGGTTCTAGTGTCACATGATTTACATATTTCTAAGAAAATGTGTCCCCAAACACAATAAGAGAAAGAGATAACAAGTAATATTGAATATGCTTCCGTGAAAGAATCAATCATGTATGTCATGTTATGTACTAGACTTGATGTTGCTTATGCATCGAGCATGATAGGAAGATATCAAGAAGATCCAAGAGAATAGTATTGAACTATTGTTAAGACTATCCTTAAGTATCTAAAAAGAATTAAGGATACGTTCCTAGTGTATAGAGGAGATGAGGATCCAAACATCAAGGGTTATAATGATTCTAGTTTTCAGATAGATCAAAATGATCTGAAGTTGCAATCATGATATGTTTTCTGTCTCAATGGAGGAGCTGTGAGCTTGAATACTTCAAAGAAGCTAGTTTTCACTGATTCTACAGTAGATTCTGAGTATATAGTGGCTCCTGATGCAGCCAAGGAAGCAATTTTGATTTGGAACTTTCTCTAGGATCTTGATGTGGTAATTAGAATTAAAGACCCTATCACATTGTATTGTGATAATACTATAGTGGTGGCTCTTGCAAAATATCCACGGCCACACTAATAAACAAAGAAAATTCTCCAAAAGTATCTCCTCTTGAGGGATTTATATCATAGGGGTGAAGTTGCAGCAAGTAAAGTACCCATGTAAGAGAATATGGTGGAACCATTTACTAAAGGACTATCTTAGCAGAAGCATGAGTATCATGTGATAGCTAACGAACTAATGGTTGTTAGCAGTTGGGTCTAGTGTAAATGAGAATATGTTGGATTTGGTGCCCTAAAACCAACTTCTTTGTACTTTATGATAAACTTGTATTCTTGGTTTTTAATATTAATAAACTCCTTATCAAATCATGATTGTTATTCTATGTAACATAGTATGTGATAATTTCCTAAGAGTAGTTGTTGCACTAAAAGGTCATAGCAGTTCCCAGCTATGATGCAAACCCAAAAGTGTTATGATACTATTCTTGAATATATGTTCTATATTTGGACGATTTCATTTTGAGGGACACAAATGATACAGGCTATTATGGGTGGAGACTCATAGGACTTTGAGACACCTTCTCATGGTGTACTCCCTTAGTAATATCTAGTATGGATATTATGAGAACAAGACCCACCAGTAGGAAATCCACATTTCTATGTGTCATTGAATGTTCCTATCCGTAGAAGTGTGTATTGGTCCTTATACTTTAAGATTATTATTAATGATTATTATGAGTCGCACACTTAGATGTATTGATGAAAACAATGACGATAGATGTTCGTGGTGAAGTAGGATATGTTGGGTGCATCATGAGTAATATTTCATTAATAAATAATGAGAGAAAGGATTTATACCTTATGTTCATTAATGGAAGTTAATATCTCAGGCCCTTTTATGGAAATTATATATCCTAAATAAATCTAGGGCCATGGTGTTCTATAGGCAAGTTCTATTTTGGGAAATTCAAAGAAAGAGATATCGAGCATATAGGTTGATGACATTGGAATGAAACCTAATAAATTTGAGATATTGTGATAAAAGAATTATATTTTAAAGACCTGGAAATTTTGTGATTTTTTTTAAATACATGGGAATTTTATGAGTCCACAGTTTCTGACGGGGTTTGATTCTGAGGCCCGGTGTGCCCAGAATCAATTTCCGAAGTTTTATTCGGGTATGTTCCGTAAACATGCGATCGGGATTTTATATCTTTTGAACCGGTGCTCAGAACTGAAATCCGAGTGCACCGTTGAACTCACAACGTCAGTGATTTCTTAGTGAGACCTTCACCACAGTTGCATTTTATCGTGAGTGGAAGATAATTTTTGGAGGTTTTTAATTAAATTGAATAAAATAAAGTATTCACTTTATTTTATTAGTGGTGGTTAAAACCACCAAGTGGTGGTTGGAGGTGGGGTCCACCACACCATAACCTCCCATGAGAGGTTATGGTGGTGGGGCCCACCCCCACATAACCTCCCTTGGAGGATTATTAGGTGGGGCCCACCTGACCTCTCTAACTCCCCCTGAACCCCCAATTAAGGGGGATGAACTCTTCACTCCCCCCATAAATTTTTTTAGCCTCTTCACCTTCCCCCTCCAAATTAATGAGCCAAGACCACCTTTTAATTAAGTTATGTAACTTAATGAATTTGAATCATTTTGAATTCATTATGCCAACAATATAATAAGATGTGTTATTTTATTATTTTGGGGTTGGCATAATCTTGTGGTGGAGCCTTGGAAGGATTGAGAGAATATCCTCTCAATGAAGAACGCCCATCTCCATCAAGGAACGACGATGCCGTCTTCTCCCTCTCCAACCGGGGCAAGAAAGGGAAGACGCTGGCCGCGAAGAACGTCACTAATGACGACGTCATCTCCTCCTGACGTCAATGGAACGACACCGCCTTCCTGCGACTCCGTCAAGCGATCAACGATTACAAGGTAGGGGTTTGAGTTGAATTCTATTCTTGTTCTTCATCATTCAAACCTTGGTATATTTGTTGGCCAATTGTTATCACCTAACACAGAGGGCGTGGGCCGAAAAAACATGGCCCGACGTCTCTCCATTGGTTCTTGTTTGGTTGATGATGGCAGTGGCGCAACGACGCCACCGAAAGAGAGAACCGAGATGGAGCATCGGCGGCCGGTGACGGGCCGACTATGAGGGGAACCAGCAGGGCAAGGACCACCAGGTCGCTGAAGGGGCACGGCGCCGTCGCGCCGTGCAAAGAACCGGGCCAAGGCCAGGCGGGCCGTGGCGGTGCCGGAGGGGCGCGGTGCCGTCGCACCGCGCCGGAGGAAGGGGGCCGCGACCATACGGGCTGCGAAGGATGAAGACGGAGCGACACCATCATGCCGTGCCGGAGAGGACCCGTGACCAAAGGCCATGGCGGACGGGAAGGCTGGCCACCGACGGGCGCTCCAAAGGCGGGACCCCTCGGGTCCCGCGGTCACCGGGCCGACGCCACGCGCCAACCATTACAGAGACGGGGGGGCACTAACCACCCCCCGCATGGCCACCATTGGCTTCGTCTGGAGGTCCTCCTCCCAGCTACGCATACCGACCGGCCGGGCCACCCTCAGTGAGGCCGCCACGGGCCGGGCCACCTCGGGCGGGGCCGCCCATGGGCGGGGCCGCCCACGGGCGGGGCCGCCCCCTTGGACCGGGCCTCCCCCTCGGGCCAGGCCACCCCCTTGGACTGGGTCGGACTGGGTCAGACCCGTGGAAGGGGTCAGACCCTGGTGCGGACCAGGTCGGGACGGGTGGGTCCGACTAGGTCGGACCGGACCCGGACCCGCTACGGCCAATTACACCTTTTTTTCCCGTATCTTGGGCTACGGGTGTCCGATCGACGAACCGTTTGGGCGAAAGAAAGATGAGAGTGACACGGTTCCTTTGGCATACCCCAATTGAGGTTTGGATATAGTTAGGTTACAGTCAGGTTGGTTGGAACCTAAAAACCAACCGGGCCCCTAGAACAGAAATGCCAATAACTCACAGACCGGGCATCTGATTGACGCGCCATCTATCGCGTTGGGTTCCTTATGATGAGATAGAAATATGAGATACATCTAATTGAGAATTCATGTTAGTTGATGTATCGAAACTTGGCTCGAGGAGTGGAACCTCTTGGAATCGAGCGTGCTGTGTGCGGGAACCCTAGGGCTGGCTGCGACTGAGATGACAGGATCCTCCGTGGGTTCGACAGCGACGATACTATACCTGGATCCTCCATTGGTTCGATAACGATGACTTATGTACCGGGATCCTCCATGGGTTTGACAGTGGTGACTTCTATACCGGGATCCTCCATGGGTTCGACAGTGATGACTTCTGTACCAGGATCTTACATGGGTTCGACAACACTGATAATGTTCCAGGATCCTACATGGGTTTGACAGAGGAGATGATTCAGAGGCTATTTCTAATCATCTATACTCCTCTTCATGTGCTGTATACCTGTGTGAGATGAGTCTTGTCTTTCAATCATTATCATCAAGGTGATTGACTTTACTTCCTTTGTGGACTGGGTTGTGCTTGGGCTTGAGTGTTGGATCCGGAATGTGATTGGTAACTTAGGTATATGTATGGGCATATACCTAAGTAAGGTTGGTTGATACTTCATGATTGTATCTTACTAATGCAGTTTATCCATAGTGGATTCTGGGAGACCTTCGGGGGTCTCAGGGTCCCCTACTGAGTATTTTTATACTCACCCCTGCACGGGTTTCGCCCGCACCTTGTTGTGTTCTGTGCAGACGACGGTCAGCAGTGATCGAGGATGAGGGTGACAGACGGGAGGCTTCTCAGAGATGGACTATAAGGGATGTACCACAGGGACAAGTTGTTCGAGTTCTGTACCTACCCTTCAGGTAGGATTCCCCGGTAGACGATCCAGGAACTATTTTGCCTTTTTACTTGTACTTGTTGCTTAGCTGTGTTTGTATACTGGCCCACTTTCTTTCAGCACACTTTTCTTTTCTATTTTAGTACTTGTTGATTCTACTGCTTATGTTCAGACTGTGTGAGTTATAGGTTTAAAGGTAATGCCTTTCCTTTTTATCAGGGTTTCGCCTTTGGTGTTAGTCACCAGCCCCTGACCTATGGAAGGCGGGCTTGGGGTAGTCACAGCACGGGCCTTGAAAATGGGTAGTGAAAAATTGGTATCAGAGGAGTCGGTTCTACCACATAACTTGGACTCTGATTCTTTTAACAGCAATAATGTTAAGTGTTATGGGTGTGGTTATCAGTTTAGGAAAACCGGTGTTGGTACGGTGGCCGACGTATCCATACACCAGGAATCTGACTTCTGATTTCTGACTCAGTGCACAAAAACACTGATTTCATGTGTGTTTCCTTTGAAATGTTTTATTCGTGATTACTTTGTGTCAACTCACCAGGAATATTGTTTTGACCGCGGTGCACCTGTTTCTTTCAGGGTGGCCCCACGAAGGCAGCCAGCTAGGGTTCCGAGTTTCGTACGAGATGGTAGCCCACCGAGCGATGAGGCCTCAATGCAGGTCCCCATCACAGCGGAGGTACGAGCGGTACCACTACCCGCTGGGCCACTGATACCACCAGCTCCAGCAGCAGAGAGTGCACGCCATCTAAGTGCGTTACAAGAGTTCCAGTGCCAGAGGCCTCCCCATGTTTTGGGGAGAGAAGGACCCATGGCTAGCTAAGGATTGGCTGGAAGCTATCGTGAGAGTGTTCAGATTGGTAGGGACACCAGCCGACCTCATGAAGATCCTTGCCGCGAGTCTCCTATATGCAGCAGCAGGAAGATGGTGGAGCCTGATGCTCCAGGTGCATGACGAGGCATCACTACTTTGGGCAGACTTTGAGAGTCTCTTCCGGTCAGAGTTTGTTCTAGCCACCCTTCGTGTGGTGCAGATACATGAGTTACTGCATCTACAACAGGGTAACATGACGATAGCTCAGTACTCAGCGAGGTTCACCAACCTCTCTCGCTACTCCACTGATATGGTACGGAACCCATTCTTCAGGGCCCGAACCTTCGAGCAGGGAATCAGGCATGCGATTAGGGATTCGATGATCTCCCTCAATATCTCGACACAGGTGGGGGTGCTGGAGAGAGCCCTTATTGTGGAGAGTTTTCTAGCTGAGTAGTCACCAACAGCAAGACCCACCATAGGACGACACGTAGCGAAGTCTTATACAGCTGTAAGTAGACATATGTTGCAGAGGTCCAAGTGGATGAGGCCATTAGGTGGGAAACCCCAGGATACAGGTTTGATCGTGGTGGTCCACCGAGAGTAGGCAGACGTGGCGGAGGAGCTGGCTGAGCAGCAGGTGATGAACGACGTTTCGAGGCCCTACCACCGCTACCACCAGGAGATCCACCCCAACCACAGGGAGCTGGCAGACATGGGCGGGCTCAGCTCCAGGCAGTCAAGGCCTACGACCACAGTTCACCTAAGATGATTCGAGGTACCATTTGTGTCTACTCTACCCTTGTTGCAGTACTTATAGACATAGGTGCGAGTCATTATTTTTTTGCCGTTGCCCTCGTTCGGAGCTCGGAGATTCCGACGAAGCTGTTGGCTCGATCCTTATGACTAGATACTCTCATGGGAGTAGAATCGACGATTACACACTGATGCTGGTAGTGTGAGCTTAATCTAGAAGGTGAGAGCTTCGGCTGGGATCTCCTCGTAGCAGCATCGAGGCCTTACGACGTCATCTTGGGTATGGACTGGTTATCCATAGTTCATGCACAGATTGACTATATTAGGCAGAAAGTGTGGTATGTCCGTGAGGATGGGATGAGGTTTACCTTTACCAGCAAGAAGGGAGCATTTGCATCATAGGATGGACTTACCCAGAGTAGGGGGAAACCGATCACACATCAGTTGGATAGTCTCATCCTCGGAGCGGTTGATGTGCGGAGTCTGATTTTTCTTATTGTGGTGGATCAGTACGCGGATGTTTTCCCTGACAATGTTCTAGGACTGCCTCCTCGCAGAGAGGTGTACTTTTACATTGAACTATACCCCGGTATGGCACCGATATCTACTCCAGTATATCGGATGTCTCCCACCGAGCTTCGTGAGTTGCGGGTACAGCTGGAGGACTCGCAGGGGAAGGGATTTATCCGACCCAGTGTTTCACCCTGGGCATCCTCGATTTTTTTCGCCAAGAAGGCGGATGGGAGATTACGTCTGTGTGTTGATTATCGACACCTGAACCAGGTGACCGTGAAGAACAAATACCCACTCTTGATAATTGATGACCTCTTTTATTAGCTCAAGGGAGCACGATGGTTCTCAAAGATAGACCTTAGGTCAGTTTATCACTAGCTTAGAGTTCGAGATGAGGATGTGCAGAAGACTGCCTTCAGGTGTCGGTATGGCCACTACGAGTTCTTGGTTATGCCCTTCAACATAACCAATGATCTAGAAGTGTTCATGAGTCTCATGAATAGGATCTTATAGCCTTACCTCGATCGCTTTGTCGTAGTCTTCATCGATGACATACTGATCTACTCGACTACTGATGAGGAGCATGCCTACCATTTGCAGGTAGTACTGGACACACTCGGAGAGCACCGGCTTTATGGTAAGCTCTCGAAGTGACATTTTTGGATTCGAGAGGTTCACTTATTGGGACACATCATCTCGGAGGCTGGAGTTACAGTGGATCCAGTGAAGATTGAGGCAGTGCTTGCTTGGGATCCACATAGAAGTGTGACAGAGGTGCGGAGTTTTCTGGGGCTGGCTAGGTACTATCAGATATTTGTGCCAGGCTTCTCCAGAGTTGCAGCACCACTTTTAGTGTTAATGAAGAAGGGGAAACCCTTTGTGTGGTCAGAGAGATTCCATTAGAGCTTTCATGAGATGAGGTAGAGGTTGACTAGTGCGCCCATCTTAAGGCTACTTGAGGAGGGTGTTGGGTACGTAGTTTACTGCGATGCATCAGGGACCGGAATCGGGTGTGTCCTGATGTAGGAGAGAGCAGTGATCACATATGGTTCTCTGCAACTGAGACAACATGAGTAGAACTACGATACCCATGACCTAAAGTTGGCAGTAGTGGTCTTTGCCTTGAAGATTTGGCGACACTATCTTATGGGCGAATGATTTACAGTCTACTCTGACCACCAGAGTGCTAGGTATATCTTCTCTTAGAAGGACCTGAACCTGAGAAAGCAGTGATGGCTTGAGTTCCTCTAGGAATATGAGTTATAGATAGTCTATACTCCTAGGAAGGGGAATGTTGTAGACGATGCTCTCAGTAAGAGATCAGGCATTCTACTGCTAGGATAGGCGACATAGCAGCTGGCCGCGTTGCAGACACCCTTTGTGGATAGAGATGAATCAGCCTTTCTAAAGTCTCTCATAGTCACTCCTCCACTTCTCCAGTGAGTCAGGGAGGCACAACATGAGGATGTTAACTGTGAGATGCGATGTGCTCAGATATCCACATGGCAGGAACCTGATGGATTTTCTGAAGGTGGGGAGCATGTAATTCTCTTCAGAGGACGTACCATGGTACCAGTTTCACTTCAGGAGGAAGTGTGGAGGGAGTTTCACACATCTCCTTTAGTGGTACATCCAGGAATGGTGAAGATGTATCAGGACCTCCGACGATAGCACTGGGGTCCAGGTATGAAGAAGGCAGTAGTAGAGTTTGTCTCATGATACCTCACTTGTCAACAAGTGACGATGGAGCACCAGGTTCCAGCAGGATTGGTTCAGCCCTTTGAGGTCCTAGAGTGGAAGTGGGACGGGATATCCATGGATTTCATGATGGGACTTCCACGTACATCCAGAGGACACGAATCTATCTGGGTGATTGTCGACCGACTCACCAAGTCATCCTAATTCCTACCGATCAGAGAGCAGGGTTCAGTAGAGATCATGGGACGCCTCTATGTGTAAGAGATCGTACAGCTTCGTGGTGTTCCATCAAAGATAGTCTCTGATCGAGATTCTTGTTTCACTTCCTGGCTATGGAAGGGGTTGCAGGAGGCTTTCGAGACGCATCTTCGTTTGAGAAATGCCTTCCATCCTCAGAAATATGGTCAGACTGAGAGGACCATTCAGACTCTCAAGGACATGCTCTGTGCATGAGTCCTTGACTTTGGTTACAGCTAGGAGGATCACTTACCCTTGGTAGAATTTATATATAACAACAGCTACCACTCCACCATCAGTATGAAACCTTACGAGGCACTGTACGGTTGACCTTGCAGATTGCCTTTGTGCTGGACTAACCTAGGGGAGTCAACACTTATAGGACTAGAGATGGTGCAGGCTACGATGGAGAAGGTGTAGATCATCCAGGAGTGGATGAAGACTATACAGAGCAGGCAGAAGTCCTATGCTGATAGGATATAGAGACCACTGGAGTTCGAGGATGTGAACCATGTCTTTTTACGAGTCTCACCTCGATGAGGTCTATGAAGATTTGGCCGAGGCGACAAGTTATATATGTAGTTTATCGAACCGTTCCAGGTCCTCAACAGAGTAGGCGAGGTGGCTTACCGCCAAGACCTTCCACCTCAGATGCACCGGGTGCACGACGTCTTCTACGTATCTCAGCTGAGGAGATACGTGCACGACCCATCCCACATCATCGACCATGGGGAGATGGACATCGATGACATGAAGACTTTCACAGAGGTTCTAGTGGAGATTGAGGATCTATAGGAGCGAGTCCTTTGTGGACGGTCGATTCTTCTGGTGCACATTCGCTGGCAGCACGAGAACCTCAAGGAGAGCACATGGGAGCGGGAGGCTCAGATGCATGCTCAGTACCCCCATTTGTTTCCTTAGTTTGAGTTGTAGCTTACGGGGATGTAAAGCCCTGAGGTGGGGAGAATTTAAAGACTCAGAAATTTCATGATTTTTTTAAATACTTGGGAATTTTACGAGTTCGTAGTTTCTGACGACGTTTGATTCCAAGGCCTGGTGTGCCCGTAATCAATTTCTGAAGTTTTGTTCAGGTACGTTCAGTAAACGTACATTCAAGATTTTATATCTTTTGAACCGGTGCTTGGAACTGAAATCCAAGGGCACCGTTGAACTCGTAGCATCAGTGACTTCTTAGTGAGACCTTCACTGCAGTTGTGTTTTATCATGAGTGGAAGATAATTTTTGGAGGTTTTTAATTAAATTGAATAAAATAAAGTATTCACTTTATTTTATTAGTTGTGGTTAAAACCACCAAGTGGTGGTTGGAGGTGGGGGCCACCACACCATAACCTCCCATGATAGGTTATGGTGGTGGGGCCCACCCCCACATAACCTCCCTTGGAGGATTATTAGGTGGGGCCCACCCAACCTCTCTAACACCCCTTGAACCCCCAATTAAGGAGGATTAACTCTTCACTTCCCCCATAAATGTTTGGAGCCTCTTCACCTTCCCCCTCCAAATTAATGAGCCAACACCACCTTTTAATCAAGTTATGTAACTTAATGAATTTGAATCACTTTGAAGTCATTATGACAACAATATAATAATATGTGTTATTTTATTATTTTGGGGTTGGCATAATCTTGTGGTGGAGCCTTGGAAGGATTGAGAGAATATCCTCTCAACGAAGAATGCCCGTCTCCACCGAGGCACGATGATGCCGTCTTCTCCCTCTCTAACCAAGGCAAGAAAGGCATGCTGCCCATGAAGAACGTCGCCAATGATGACGTCATCTCCTCCCAATGTCAACGGAATGTCTCCATCTTCCCTCGACTCCGTCAAGCGATCACTGATTACAAGGTAGGGGTTTGAGTTGAATTCTATTCTGGTTCTTCGTCATTCAAACCTCAGTTTATTTGTTGGAAAATCTTTATCACCTAACGTGGAGGGCACATGACAAACAAACACGTCCCTAAGTCTCTCCGTTGGTTCTTTTTTGGTTGACGACGGCAGTGGCGCAACGACGCCACCGGAAGAGAGAACCGAGGTGGAGCATCGGCGGCCAGGGACATGCCGGCTGTGAGAGGAACCAGCGGTGCAAGGACCACTGGGTCGACAAAGGGGCGTGGCACCGTCGCACCATGCAAAGAACTGGGCCACGACTAGGTGGGCTGCGGCGGTGTCGGAGGGGCCTGGTGCTGTCGCACCGCGCCTGAGGAAGGGGGCCGCTACCATGTGGGCCGCAGAGGATAAAGACGGCGCGGTGCCATCACCACATGACGGAGAGGACCCGTGGCCAAAGGCCACGGTAGAGGGGAAGGGCGGCTGGCTGAGCTGGCCACCGGCGGGCGCTCCAAAGGCGAGACCCTTCAGGTCCCGCGGTCACTGGGACAACGCCATGCGCCGGCCGTTACAGAGACGGGGGGGGGGGGGGGGCACTGACCACCCCCCTGCACGGCCACCGTTGGATTTGGCTGGCGGTTCGCCTCCCAGCCACGTAGATAAGCCGGTCGGGCCACCACAGGCCGGGCCACCACGGGCCGGGCCGCCACGGGCTGGGCCGCTTTGGGCCGGTCTACCCTCGGGCTGGGCCACTTCGGGCCGGGCAGTGCCTTCAAGCCGGGCCGCCCCCTCAGGCAGGTCCGCCCCCTTGGACTGGGCTGCCACCTCAGGCCAGGCCGCACCCTTGGTCCGGGTCAGTCCGACTGGGTCAGACTGGATCCAAACCCGCTCTGGCCAATTATACCTTTTTGCCCGTATCTTGGTTTACGGGTGTCTGATCAACGAACCGTCTGTGGCAGTAGAAATCTGAGAGCGAGATGGTTCCTTTGGAATAACCTACTTGAGGTTTGGATACAGTTGGGGTACAGTCAATTTGGTTTGAACCTAAAAACCAACCGGGCCTCTGGAATGGAAATGCCAATAACTCACAAATCGGGCGTCTGATTGACGCGCCGTCTTTCACGTTGGGTTCCTTATGATTAGACGGAACTACGGGATACATAAACTCGATACTTCGTGGTAGGTTATGTATAAACACTTGCCTTTAGGAGCGGACCCTTCCAGAATCGAGCGTGCTGTGTGCGGGAATCCTAGGGCTGACTCCGACTGAGATGACATGATCCTCTGTGGGTTGGACAGTGACGATACTATACCAGAATCCTCCGTGGGTTCGACAACGATGAATTATATACCGGTATCCTCCGTGGGTTTGACAGCGGTGACTTCTGTACTGGGATCCTCCATGGGTTCGACAGTGATGACTTCTGTACCAGGATCCTACGTTGGTTCGACAACACTGATATTGTTCCAGGATCATACGTGGGTTCGACGGAGGAGATGATTCAGAGGATACATCTAATCATCTCTACTTCTCTTCATGTGGTTTATACCTATGTGAGTTGAGTATTCTCTTTCAATCATTATCATTGAGGTGATTGACTTTACTTCCTTTGTGGACTGGGTTGTGCTTGGGCTCGAGTGTTGGAGCCAGACTATGATTCATAACTTAGGTATATGTGTGGGAATATACATAAGTAAGGTTGGTTGATATTTCATGATTTTATCTTACTACTATGGTTTATCCTTAGTGGATTCTGGGAGACCTTCGGGGGTCTCGAGGTCCCCTACTGAGTATTGTTATACTCACCCATGCACGGGCTTCACCTGCACCTTGTTGTGTTCTATGCAGACGATGGTCAATAGTGATCAAGGCTGAGGGTGATGGACGAGAGGCTGCTCGGAGCTGGACTAGACGTGATGTACCTTAGGGACGAGTTGTTCGAGTTCTGTACCTACCCTTCAGGAAGTATTCCCCAGTGGACGATCCAAGAGTTGTTTTCCTTTTTACGTGTACTTGTATTTGTTTCTCAGTTGGGTTTGTATACTGGTCCACTTACTTTCAGCACGCTTTTCTTTTCTATTTTAGTACTTGTTTCTTCTACTGCTTGTGTTCATACTGTGTGAGTTACAGGTTTAAAGGCAATGCCTCCCCTTTTTATCAGGGTTTCACCTTTGGTGCTAGTCGCCAGCCCGTGGCCTATGGAAGGTGGGTTTGGGGTAGTCACGACACCGGCCCCGAGGACGGGTCGTGACATATATTACATGGTAAGAATTTGTATGAGGTGACATGTCATTGTGGAATTAGATTCTTTCTCTATTAGTGCCTTGGCATGTTGCTAGACGCTAACCTTGAACTTTAGGATGCTTCACCTAATGCCACTGAGAAAGAGGCCTAGTGGGTCACACACTAAGTGTGTTCAAAATCTTAGTTAAATAATATATTATTATTTATTATTTAATAGGTTGAATACATATTATTCCTGTATTTGGTTTAATAATTATTCATGTATGCTCTATCGCATTTATCCCATCACTAGTTATTTGAGAGAATATATTATGAGTAGAATATTTAATGAATATTTTTCTTGCATTTTGTGAATATAATATTTATTTATTTATTGGAAAATAATTAAGTGATACTTTTTTAATAAATAAATAGATATTATTCAAGGCTCACTAAATATTGTGGAGGAATGGCAGACAGAGTTTAACGGTCTGGTGAGAAATGATAATATTGAATATTATTTAATTAAATAATATTTAGTTAGAATTTTCAAGTTCATTGCATGTTGAGAAATAATAATATTACTATAATTATTTGACATGGGAGGATTAAATAAATAATTAGGGAACTTGTGCAATTATTTTATTCTAACTCTATCAATACAAATACCCAATTATGTTATTTTCTCATTAGCCAATTTTGGTTGTGCACAATGGATTTGGAGAATCCTCTAATGCCTATATAACTCCCTTATTCAATAATTATCCCAATAATGGAGAGTAATTATCCTCCACCGAATCAAGGAGAACGCTTTATAAGTGGTTATCAAGGTGATCAAAGTCGGACAACGCAAATACAAGGATCATTCATGCTAGCACCCTGAGACTCCTTCAGAGAAGTCTAGAGATCTTGGAACACATGTGGATCACTACTAGAGGAAATCTACACTTGGTTTTTACAGTGCAATGATAGTGCACTAAAGATCTCTCACCGATTCATCAATGAATAAAGAATTACTTTTAGGTAATTATTATTTAATTAAATTGATAACAAATAATATGTGATGATACCCTCTCTCTAGTTCTTACATGATTAATTATGTCTATATTTGATTCAATTCCATTGATCACGATGATTAAACATCATATAGATCTTGGATTGATCATCAATCATGACAAAAAGCAATGTTGGGCACCGTACTTCACACGCTTCCCCTGCACTCAAAACCTACAGTAAAATGGTATACTTGTAATGCTCGAACATCATCATATTTTATCATATTCCTTTTATAGAGTGTGTTTGATGAATATCATAAGAATAAATGGACATATGCCTCTTTAATTTGAGTGGGGATCACCAACCAATGGATACATGAACACTTCATGAGGACTTGCAAATGCTCAAAGGGTGCTAGCACCTTCACTGAGTGATGAACGAGCTTCAGGATAATAATAGAGTGTCGACTAGCATGTAATCATCATAGGTACCACACTCATACAAACAATAGAGGATCATATACTCTTATATATCCATCCTATGCACTCTTCATCAAATGAAGAGCATTGGCCATATGTGATGACTCAAGTGACATCACATGACATTCAATCATTCCATCCCATTTGTGTTCATTCATTGAACACTTTAATAAATAAGTATCTAAAGTCATAAATTAACCAACTATTTGCTTCACAACTTATGAAATTATGTGGGAGGGATGCGGTATAACACATTCATCACTTGTACATAAAAAAATAGCGTGGTTGTCAACCATGACATCACATGCACCACTATGGCGTAGTGGTTCCCATTTTAGTGAAAATCTAACGATCTCCCACTTGTACTAAAATCCCACAAGGACATTATGTATAAATTCACAACTCTTTGTGAATCCATCAAAAAATCTTTTGGATATAGTTTTATCAAACTCTCTTCATTTTGAAACCAAAACTTTGTCTAAAACTTAATCCCTATTCAAGGGTCTAACTGTATGAATTTTAGAGCCTTAGTAGCATTGACAATGGATATTAAATCCCTATTTCATACATATAAGCAAGGTTGATCTCTAAAAAAGCATCAATGCTACTCAAGTTGTTCAAAAGTTTGGTGTGATATCCTTCAAACATACTCATATCTCTATACAAATATGTCCACCACAAAATGTATCATATATATAATATATAGACCTATACAATCCTTTTGTCCATGACATTGAGTTACCACTAGACATATAACTTGTTAATCTAGTATATACCTCTCACCTTTTATTTATTCTCTGAAAAAGATTGACCAAGTTGATGAATATGTCACATGTCATTCATTTAGTGGATGAGTACATCATATTTCCCTCATCCCAGTAGCTAAACACATCATGTGACTTTACTCTCCATGATAATTAATTTCCCCAATCTAATTCAATTAAGGGTTAGATGTCTTAAGTCATCATACAAGTGGAAAAATCTCATCTTGGTTGTGACCCAAAAGAGATCATAAATTCATACATTTTATTTTATTATTCAATTTTTTTTATTCCAACCAATTTTTTATTTTAAGGGAAATTATTACATTTTTAGGTTTTTGGAGTAGATTGAGCTTAATTGTAAAAATGATCAAATTTTCAAATTTTAACTATTTTATATCAGTTTCATACTTTAGTAATAACTTTTTATACACTAATTAAAATTATAAAATTAATTTTTTAGAATTAAATATTTGTTGGTATACATTTCATTCAACATGACCAAGAACTGAATCCAAAAAATTGAAGCTGAAAATAAGCTCATAATTTAGGCCTTGGAATCTCTTCCTAGATTGGATGAATTTTAAAGACAGGCTCATATATTACACATGGCCGGTACAAATGATTTGAAAATTTAATGGAATATAGGTAACATGTCGAGGAACATTTTTTACAACTATGGAAACTATAGATTCTGGATTTTTTAAGGCCATTAGTTTATGGGAAACCGGAGGATTGTAATTCTTGGAGTCATTCAACACAGAAAAGTTTACTTTACTAATACGGCTATATATTTTTTTACAAAAAACCAATGGTGATCCAATTTTTTTGTGTGAATGAAAAATACATAGATGAACAACTTTATAGAAGTCCACATTCCTATATTTATCAACTAAATGGTGAAAAAATCTCTAAATTTTGTAAGAAATGTTTTGGAGTGAAAATGAGCCACCCTTGTGCTTATAAATTTACATCTCCATTAAATTTAAAGGGATAAGACAATACATGTATAAATTAGGATGAATATCTACTGAAATTTAGTTTCTTATTTTATTTTGTTTTATTTTCTTTATATAATCTCATTACATTTTTAATAAAAAAATTATGTTTCGCTCATATTTTGTCTCTCATTTGTTTTCTCTCCTCAAATCTCTCACCATGATCACTTATACTCATGATCATGATTAACTAACTTGAGGAATCTCCAAGGGGATTAATTCAGTGTTGAAATCAAGTCTTTTTAATTCATTATTAATGTTTCCTATTTTATTAGAGTTAGTATGAGGGGTATCGTAGTGTGTAATTTTCCTTTGTGTCTCCACTTACCACCTAAGACTTAGCTTTTTCTTCTTCATTATTCTCCCTCGATTGAGGAGGTGGATGTGCAGTGTACTTAAAAATCATTGATTTCACCACATGTTCACAACTTGGAAAAAATAGGATGTTCACACATATTGTTGAGTGTACTCCTTAAGTATAAAATTAATAATGAGATGATGAATGTTCACTGTGAGTTATTCTCCTAGAAGGATCTACTTTCTTTATAACTTCATTCTATTTTAATTCATTCTATTTTAATTACATCTACATATTGCATTTAATTTTCATTACATATTATAAAACCCAAATTTCATTACTTGAATAATTATAAAATTATAAAAATTAAGAATAATGGGTGATTGACCACAAAATCTCATCAAGTGAGATGAATCTGGTCATCCATTATGTTTCAATTAGAAAAATAAATAAATTAATTTTATCACATCTTGTGAAAAGTGTGTGTCAAAACTTGATACCATTTTTATGGATCCAAATATTCTTTCAATCAATATTTATTTTCATTTTTTGAATATTTTATTACTTTAAAAAATTGAAAAAAAATATTTTTCTATTGTGTATTCAAATTTCAATTATTATGTATGGACTAGCGACTCTCAGGTACAACCATGATAAGAATATAACATTGATAAAGAATCCCAATTATAAGTACTTTAAAAGAAAATACAAAACCTGAAGAGAAAAATAGAATAGATAACTAAATATGTTTGCACATGTCAAGAGTATCAATTATATCAATAACCACAACCAGTTGTGTAAGAGACATTCTCACGCATATTTTTTATTGAAGAACCTCTGAAAGACTTGAAGGAATTCAAAGATGATCCATTTGACTTTTATAAACCATTAGTATACGAGGTATCTAAAGTATAAAATCAATTTAATGTACTTGTGGGTGATTAAGATGATTTGGATGAGTATTGGTCACATTTTTAAGAACTTGAAATGGTAATAGATTCTCCCATCCATGACAATGAAAAATTAGCACACCTCTACCCCTCTCTTTTTTTGGAAGAATATGATGAAGGTTAGCTTGCTAAAACTAAGTTTCAAGTGACCATTACAGAAGAGATAAAATTACAAGATTACTTAATTGAAGGGAAATATTTTTATATAAATTCTTTATGTTTTAATATTATTCAATATGAATTGTTTTTTGAATTTCCCTTTTCTGAAATTTCTGATACAACAAAAATGGAGCACGACCTGTATGTTAAGGAAGAAGTCACAAAAATTAGTGGTATAAGAAGAGGAGTTAGAGGATCCCATATTTATGTGACTTCCTTGTCTACATAAACTTTCACATTACATGGAGGAGGACACCATGGAAGTTGATAGGGTGCACCTCTATATTATTTTTTCTCCTCCTATGAACATACAATTATATCTTTGTTCTCTTTTAAGGGTAATGTTACTTTTCTTTTCTATTGGGGGTTTTCATTATTGGGTCAACTTAAGGAAGTAATGAAAATTCACATGTAGTGGTTCATATCAAAGAGACCTCATCCACCTTCTGATTGGGGATAAATTTATGGAACTTCCTGACTAGGGTTAGTAAAAACCTAGCACCCACATGGGGGTTAAACCATATTCTACCTCCTTTTTCTTTATCATTATTTTTATTTAAATAATTTTCTTATGTTTTTTTATTACTTTATTGTAGTTTTAAAGGGGTAGATTCTATGATCTTAAATCAAGGTTTCCACCAAAAAATAAATCCAGGTTGTTTATGTAGAGACACAAAGCTTGACGTACATAGATATTACATTACATTTGCGGAATACTTATTACATAACAAACACAGACACACAAGGACCATAATAGTTTAGTGTCTTTGGAAACTTGGAATGTAAAATTCTAATCACGTTGAAAGATCTTCAACATCTGCCATAAAGATCTTCCACTTTTTGTTTCCTTACCTAAAAAGTTTATTTTAATCCTGGGGGAAAATAAAAAATAAAAAGGGTGAGCTCAAATGCTCAGTAATGGTAAGCATGGATAAAATAAAACATACCATATACATTGGAACTTAAAAACATGAAAATAAATTTTAAACATCAAAATCTTGAGAAACAACATAAAACATGGAAGTACATAGGGCATATATCATAATGGAACATAAATCATGATAAAATAGCATGGTAATAAAACATGTAATTGTGGAAACCATTCAGCACATGTCATGATTTCCATAGTAGAAAAGGCATTGCTGTCAAGACCATCTTGGTGGACAAAGTCCCTTTCTGAATCGAGTTCACTCCTCATTTCAGTCCTGTAACACTGAACCGGATTAACTTACCATTCAAGCCATGTCTATCTCATGAGATATAAATCTTTACCCAATGCATTAGAGGGATATATAGGTCCCACCCATCTCATAATGAAATCATTCTTACTTGTTCCACAAAATAAACATACATCATTCATAATAACCCAATAAATAAAATGGGTTTCATAAACATCATCCCATCATCACATAATCCATATGAAAGAAATGGATATCATTTCATAATAAGAAAAGTGAAAACATGTAAATCATAGAGACATTATACTTGAAATATACACATATGAAATAATGTCATCTTAGATGGAAAATGGTTTTGATAAAACACTTGAAATGAATTCTTGAGGAAAATATCCTTTCTTCTTCAAAATCATTTTCTTTTCAAAAAAAATGTCATGAACTTTTAAAAGAAAAGGGTTTTTTTGAAATTAATCATGCAAAATTGTAGAGGATTATTTATGAAAATGAGGCGTTATGAAACCGTAAAAATCCATTCATGCCGTATAAGTTAAAAATAACATTTTTCTCTTACTTTGGTCGGAAAAGTCAAAAAAGTACATCGTAACGTAAACAAAAGAAAGATTCCTTACATACCATGTAGTAAAAGTCAAAAATGGTTAAAAAGGACTTTAAACATTCATGAAAACTTTTTTATAAAATTTGGACATGGATGATAAATATAACCCCAGTAAATACTTACGAATAAGCAATCTCGGATAAAAATGAGATTTGAAAAATTATCCCTTACCTTAGGTTCGATATGCTTCATACGTATCTGAACCCCATGTATAATGATTTAAATAATGTTATTGACTTATTACAGAATCATATTCATTGTTATTATATCATATATGGTCCACTTATGACTTTACATGACCCGTTCTTTTGTAAATTCTTGTTAAAGTAGCATTTTGGGTAAAATCGTCTCATTTGTCGTTCGTGTTTTAACTTGTAATTATCAATATGATTACTTGGATCATGATTACTTATATCCAGAATGTAAAACATGATTTATATATAATATATATTCAGAATATACATATATATAATATATTGATAAATGGAAATAAGTACACCGTTCATGGAGACGATAGGCCGTACGTACGCATGAACGCTGTTTTCATTTCCTTATTGAATTGAATGGAATTAAGTAGATGATATACATATAAATATAAATAAATACAGTATCATTATTATTTCATATATTTCATTATTACTTATTATATATACTTTATAATCATTCATGAATGGTTAATCATTGAGAATGAATCTCATCGCATCGTGGAGACGGTAGTCCGTACGTACGCACGAGCGATGATATCGTTCTCATGATCGTGGAATTGTATTGGAGTGTATGTATACTATTTCAGAATCAATATCACTTTACAATAATCATATATAGTCATTATGTACACCATTATACCCATCCAAGTAAGGTGGTGGCGGAAAACAGATTACACCACGGCGTGGAGACGGTATTCCGTACGTACGCACGCGCAGTGATTTCGTTTTCTGAAGGATGGATAAGAGGTGAAATAGGGTTGTTTCATACTTATAATAACATATCAGTATATGAGTGATACTGATGTTATTAATTCATAATGAAACAACCTAATAAGAAGAAGTGGAAGAAGAAATAAAGTTGAAAGAATTGGTAATGGACATTACCTCTTCTTTGAAGCGCCTCTTTGAGTCCTCCTCTTAGGGCACTAAAATTGGTCTTTGAAGAAGACCATGACCTCTAGGATGTTTCTAGGGAATTGGAGAAGAGAATTTTTCAGGGATTGGCCAATCTAGAAGGCTCAAAGTGGTGTGAGGAAGAGAGGGAGGATGTGCCCTTTTATAAGGGAGGAGAGGGGCACCTTTGGGAATCTTCAAAATATTAATTTATAATAAATATAACCCACTTAAAAACTTCCCAAAATGACTCATATTCAAATATTAGATAAGATAAGGTTTTAATATCATCAACAAATAGAATTTAGACATGTTAGGAATTTATTTTAAACATTATCAACTTGTTTTATCCTTATTTAATCAATTTTATTTTATTTGTGATAATAACATTCTAAATTTTAAATTATAACAAATAATTACTTATTTGTTGTGAATTGTCCATAATTGGATACCTAATTACATTTTAGACCATATAAATTTAAATTAGAAATTTTTAAATATTCTTGTGATTTTTAAACAATTTTATAATATGTTATTTTTACAAAATAACAATAGTGTCAATTTTGACACTATTCATTTATTTGAATTTAAATAATATATATACAGAAGATATGTTTGAAAAAAAAGATTTAATAGATTCCTAAAAGGTGATATGTATCTATAAAATTAGTGGATCACATTAAATAGTTCATATAATATTTATTTTATTATTTGTAAAACCATTTATTTGGTTTATATGTTAATAAAATAAATACTACAACATTTTTGTATAATTATGTAATATACTTATTTCTTGGATAAAAATTAAAAATAAAATCCTATGATTAAGATAAATCTATTACCTTTCATAATAATACTTTTACTAGAATTTATCATCTTAAAATCACAATATTTAAATTGTTATACTTATTAAATTATGAAGGTGACAACTTTGGAATCATTTAAAATAAAATAATATATGTGTCATAATCACTTTTATAAGGATCCAAATGGTCAACTATTCCACCATTAGATGATTGTGGTTTACATTAACATGACCAATAAGTTTTGGTAAGGGTTTTGTGCATTTTATGGTCACTATTAGTTTAATAAAAACTATTTTCTTTGATTTTTCAATAGATAAACAATTTCTATATCACAATTGTGTCATAATTAATGATAATTATTTAATCCCTAAAAATTATAAATAAATTCATATGATGTAGATAATTTTATTAGATTTCTGGAGAATACTCATGTTCGAAGTTTCATGAAGTTTATTACTAAATTAAAATTATTATACTTATAAGATTTAAGAGAGTGACATGTTGTCACTTTCTTTGGTTTTAATAATAATTAAATTATTTTCATGGACAAAAGTCCATTAAATGAATCTAATCTGACCCTTAGGTGATATGGGTCGACTTTTAGTCATGCCATAGGATTTTTCCAAGTGTTAGAGTAATTTTATAATCTTATATTTATCCTTAATTACCAGATTTACCTTTAACTATGGTGAATAAAATTTACCGTAGTTACTATTCACAATGACCAAAAATAAAAATTAGCTTATTAACATAATTTGGACACACTGATTCCAAATATGGAATCCATTTTTCCAAATTCAATATACAAAAGTTGCAGAAATTAAATTAAAATTAATCCCGTTGTCGAAAGAAAATAGGTTTTTCTTTAAAACATTGCAAAAGATTGAATTGATTTAACCTACGAATTCAAGGTAAAATAAATGCTAATGACATAAATTATATTAAATTGTGAAAATATATTGTATTTATACTTTAAAACCATTCAATACTATAATTTAACCACATAATATATTATGATGGAAAAAGTTGTTTTTAATTAAAATATAGCGTGTTTTTACTATTCATTAAAATATGAAAGTTATCAGAATAAAATGAAAAATTTATCTAAAGTAAATTTTTATTTCTTGATTAAAAAGAATAATTTATTTTTGTCAAATGTAACTTATAAACATTTCAAAAACTAGATTTAAAGTGGGTGCGCCATCAAAAGGCGGCAAAACTGTATTTTTTGAAAAATACTTATTTTACCCGAAAAATTTATTTTGTTCTTATACCATGTTCTAGAAAATGTGTAAGATGAATAATAATTTTATAAAATTAAAAATTTAGTTAATACAATTCATAACTATTAGTTCATAAAAATATTATAATAATATATTGTTGTTTAGTAAAACCCTATATTGCGTACAACACACGCAATTAGGGAAGGTCACGATTGCGTGTAATGCAAGACAAGTCAGGGTTGCATGTTGTGTAAGAATCCTTCGTTGTTTCATATAACATAATCCAACCATATTTTATTCATACATTGAATATATATATATATATATATATATATATAAACACACTCAATATTGCGTAGAATAACTATTATCAAAATTGTGTGTAACACGATCCAAGAATAGTGTTGCGTATACTGCAAGCTAATACAGTGTTGCGTATAGCGCAAGGTAATATTGGTGTAGCATACAACACAAGACATTAATTAAATTAAAAGAATATTTTTCATAAAATCTCGTGGTGTTACATTCTACCCCCCTTAAAATGAATTTCTCCCTCGAAATTCGTCGGGGTTATAAATGGTTTTTCTACTTGAAAGTTTCTTTAATTGAAACCCACATCGTAAAAAGGAATACCAAAACTTATCTTTAAAAACTAAAGCATGAAATGTAACGGTTACCCAGATAAACTAATCACTGGGTTTCCATATAGGAGAACATAGGTGAAAATATGGATATGGAATAAAAATCTAACCATCAAGTTTTGATGGAGAGTGGTAGAGAACATGGCTATGAAAAAGACATCAATCACAAAGCCATAAATTTGTCATGATCTAAGGTACCACCTGATTCGTCGGATATAAGAGCACTAGGACAACATTTTTTGTTTTCAATATCATTTCCCTAAAGATGAAAATTTTGAGTTAGAAGAAATACTTGCTTGATTTTGGTACAATCTCACTATTGTCCGTGCTTTGAACAATTTCCACTTCATCTCTTAAAGAAATGAAGTTGAATTTGTTATTTGTGAAGTGTTAACAGATCATGTGATAGAATTATGGGTCATTCCATCTATTTCAAACAAAAGGTTAGAAAAAGTTATCAAATATACATAAGTCCATCTATGGTGAGATTAATCATATATGGTTCCTAAAATGGACTTATACTTCATATATCATACCGCTTAATAAAATAAAACTAGTTTCTACTAACCAGGGACTTCCTATAGGCCAGTGGTAGGTGATAAAGTCCAGTCGCACTTCGGTTGTGGGTTCGATTCCCACAGCCTTGTCTGACGCGATGGGCTGTCGCCCATCCTACAGGTTGTCCTTTTTCTAAAACTACATTACTATATCATCCCATCAATAATATCGAAAAAGGTTCTATCCTTAAACAATACTAACTTATATCCAACATAATACATTCCAATCTTTAGGCTTATCCATAATATTGCAGTCCATTGTCATATTATAGTGAAAACGATTACCAGAGATTTCATATAAGAAGCATGTTAATACCATCGTTGATCCCCATATATCATAAGATATGTCTTGTTGGTCACATTACAAACGTTCTAAGGCCTTAATCATGTATTCTATTGAAAAATGAATACCCATTGAACCTTAGTGAAAACATGAATGCAGTTAAAAGTTAACACTTTCCACATTCCAAAATCCTCAAAATTCTATATACTCAAACCATGATATCACTTAGTCCTTATATCAATCATGATCTCATGAATACAATCAAACATCTCATTATCTTCTTATTCCTTCATTATGCGCATATCATCTACTTTACAAAAATATCTGAATAATATTCCATGGTTACTGGTACCATTCAACATATACTTTCAAATACTTTTAGGAAAAACAATAGTGTAATAATCCTTAGATGATTCTTTATTCCATAGTACCATTAACTATACATCATAACTCTCAATAAATATACAATCATTCCACTACCTTCTAAAACAACCGACTGAGCTTCAACACTTCTTTCAGCTCATATATCATTTGTAGTCTCCTCATCATCATCCACATAAATACTACCCATATGACCATGCTGATTCTCTTCATGAGATTTTCCATTAGGTCATTGGTTTGCATAATGCCCGTACATTCCACATTTAAAACATCTAATCATTTTTTATGTCGTAGCAATACCATTATCCTTGTCCATGGTGTTAACTGAACCTTTTCCTTTGCACTTACTGGATTTGTGTCCTTCTTTTCCACACCCAAAGCATCTTCCAGTTCCTTTGAAACAATCTTCCTAATGCCTCTTCCCAGATGATTTACATAAGGGAAATTGAACTTTCTTTCCTCTGTGATCATCATGAAACTCCATCTTTCTCTTATTATCTGAGTCAGGAAACTTACCAAAGTTGAGATTATTAATCATATTATGAGAATGCTGATTAGGCATAATAACGATGTTTGTACTTCCAGATCCCGTTTCATTGGGTTTATCATGAAGAAAATCATTCCATTATCCGTCATATCCTCCATTATCATGAATCTTCCCGTTTCCATCCATTTTCTAAAATCCAAAAAGAATAGTGTGAGAGGAAAAAATCATGCTAGGGAAAACAACATAGTAAAGGGGGATCACCCTCAATATCTAACATCTTAGGTTAAATTCTAAGATCATTACCGTAGTTCTAGGACTATATCTTATACATATACTTATCCTTAGGGACATCCCTAGATATACCTTAGAAATATCTCTAGGGATCTCACTAACGTTCTCGCATCCTATTTTCCAAAGGTTGACTAAACCTTTCCTCTGATACCAACTGTAGAGACCCAAAGATTGACGTACATAGGTATTACATTACATTTGCGGAATACTTATTACATAACAAAAATAGACACACAAGGACCGTAATAGTTTGGTGTCTTTGGAAACTTGGAACGTAAACTTCTAATCATGTTGAAAGATCTTCAACATCTCCCATAAAGATCTTACAATTTTTGTTTCCTTACCAAAAACCTTTCTTTTAATCCTGGGGGAAAATAAAACATAAAAAGGGTGAGCTCAAATGCTCAGTAAGGGTAAGCATGGATAAAATAAAACATACCATGTACATTGGAACTTAAAAACATGAACATAAATTTTAAACATCAGAATCTTGAGCAACGACATAAAACATGGAAGTACATAAGGAGTAGATCATAATGGAACATAAATCATGATAAAATAGAATGGTAATAAAACATGTAATTGTGGAAACCATTAAGCACATGTCATGATTTCCATAGTAGCCAAGGAATTGCTGCCAATACCATCTTGGTGGACAAAGTCCCTTTCTAAATCGAGTTCACTCCTCGTTTCAGTGCTGTTACACTGAACCAGATTAACTTACCATTCAAGCCATGTCTATCCATGAGATATAAATCTTTACCCAATTCATTGGAGGGAGATATAGGTCCCACCAATCTCATAATGAAATCATTCTTACTTGTGCCACAAAATAAACATACATCATTCATAATAACCCAATAAATAAAATGGGTTTCATAAACATCATCCCATCATCACATAATCCATATGAAAGAAATGGATATAATTTCATAATAAGAAAAGTGAAAACATGTAAATCATAGAGACATTATACTTGAAACATACACATATGAAATAATGTCATCTTAGATGGAAAATGGTTTTGATAAAACACTTGAAATGAATTCTTGAGGAAAATATCCTTTCTTCTTCAAAATCATTTTCTTTTCAAAAAATGTCATGCACTTTGAAAAGAAAAGGGTTTTTTTGAAAATAATCATGCAAACTTGTAGAGGATTCTTTATGAAAATGAGGCGTTATGAAACCGTAAAAATCCATTCACGCCGTATAAGTTAAAAATAACATTTTTCTCTTACTTTCGTCGGAAAAGTCAAAAAAGTACCTCGTAACATAAACAAAAGAAAGATTCCTTACATACCATGTAGTAAAAGTCAAAAATGGGTAAAAAGGACTTTAAAAATTCATGAAAACGTTTTTATAAAAATTGGACATGGATGATAAATATAACCCCAATAAATACTTATGAATAAGCAATCTCGGATAAAAATGAGATTTGCAAAATTATCCCTTACCTTAGGTCCGATATGCTTCATACATATCTGAACCCCCTGTATAATGATTTAAATAATGTTATTGACTTATTACAGAATCATATTCATTGTTATTATATCATATATGGTCCACTTATGACTTTATATGACCCGTTCTTTTGTAAATTCATGTTAAAGTAGCGTTTTGGGTAAAATCGTCTCATTTATCGTTCGTGTTTTAACTTGTAATTATCAATATGATTACTTGAATCATGATTAATTATATCCAGAATGTAAAACATGATTTATATATAATATATATTCAGAATATACAAATATATAATATATCGATAAATGGAAAGAAATACACCGTTCATGGAGACGATAGGCCGTACGTACGCATGAACGCTGTTTTCATTTCCTTATTGAATTGAATGAAATTAAGTAGATGACATAAATATAAATATACATAAATACAGTATCATTATTATGTCATATATTTCATTATTACTTATTATATATACTTTATAATCATTCATGAATGGTTAATCATTGAGAATGAATCTCATCGCGTTGTGGAGACGGTAGTCCGTACGTACGCACGAGCGATGATATCGTTCTCATGATCGTGGAACTGTATTGGAGTGTATGTATACTATTTTAGAATCAATATAAATTTACAATAATCATATATAGTCATTATTTACACCATTATACCCATCCAAGTAAGGTGGTGGCAGAAAACAGATTACACCACGACGTGGAGACGGTATTCTGTACGTACGCACGCGCGGTGATTTCTTTTTCCGAAGGATGGATAAGAGGTGAAATAGGGTTGTTTCATACTTATAATAACATATCAGTATATAAGTGATACTTATGTTATTAATTCATAATTAAACAACCTAAGAAGACTAAGTGGAAGAAGAAATAAAGTTTAAAAATTGGTAATGGACATTACCTCTTCTTTGAAGCGCCTCTTTGAGTCCTCCTCTTGGGGCACTAAAATTGGTGTTTGAAGAAGACCAGGACCTCTAGTATGTTTATAGGGAAGTGGATAAGAGAATTTGACAGGTATTTTCCGAGCTTTAAATCTCAAAGTGGTGTGAGGAAGAGAGGGAGGAGGTGCCCTTTTATAAGGGAGGAGAGGGGCACCTTTGGAAATCTAAAAAATATTAATTTATAATAAATATAAACCCACTTAAAAACTTCCAAAAATGACTCATATTCAAATATTATATAATATAAGGTTGTAATCTCATCAACCAATAGAATTTAGACATGTTAGGAATTTATTTTAAACATTATCAACTTGTTTTATCCTTATTTAATCAATTTAATTTTATTTGTGGTAATAACATTCTAAATTTTAAATTATAACAAATAATTACTTATTTGTTGTGAATTGTCCATAAATAGATACCTAATAACATTTTAGACCATATAAAGTTAAATTTATAATTTTTAAATATTTTTGTGAGTTTTAAACAATTTTATAATATGTTATTTTTACAAAATAACAATAGTGTCAATTTTGACACTCTTCATTTATTTGAATTTAAATAATATATATACAGAAGATATGTTTGAAATAAAAGATTTAATAGATTCCTAAAAGGTGATATGTATCTAGAAAATTAGTGGAGCACATTAAATATTTCATATAATATTTATTTTATTATTTGTAAAACCATTTATTTGGTTTATCTGTTAATAAAATAAATATTACAACATATTTGTATAATTATGTAATATACCTATTTCTTAGATAAAAATTAAAAATAAAATCCTATGATGAAGATAAATCTATTACCTTTCACAATAATACTTTTACTCGAATTTATCATCTTAAAATAACAATATTTAAATTGTTATACTTATTAAATTATGAAGGTGACAACTTTGGCATCATTTAAAATAAAATAATATAAGTGTCATAATCGCTTTTATAAGGCTCCAAATGGTCAAATATTAGAAAATTGGATGATTGGGGTTTACATTTACATGACCAATAAGTTTTGGTCAGGGTTTTGTGCATTTTATGGTCACTATTAGTTTAATAAAAACTATTTTCTTTGATTTTTCAATAGATAAACAATTTCTATATCACTATTGTGTCATAATTAATAATAATTATTTAGTCCCTAAAAATTATAAATATATTCATATGATGTAGATAATTTTATTAGATTTCTGGATAATACTCATGTTCAAAGTTTCATGAAGGTTATTACTAAATTAAAATTATTATACTTATAATATTTAAGAGAGTGACATGTTGTCACTTTCTTTGGTTTTAATAATAATTAAATTATTTTCATTGAAAAAAGTCCATTAAATGAATCTAATCTGACCCTTAGGTGATATGGGTCTACTTTTAGTCATCCCATAGGATTTTTCCAAGTGTTAGAGTAATTTTATAATCTTATATTTACCCTTAATTACCTGATTTACCTTTAACTATGGTGAATAAAATTTACCGTAGTTACTATTCACAATGCCCAAAAATAAAAAGTAGCTTATTAACATAATTTGGACCCACTGATTCCAAATATGGAATCCATTTTTCCAAATTAAATATACAAAAGTTGCAGAAATTAAATTAAAATTAATCCCACTGTCGAAAGAAAACGGGTTTTTCTTTAAAACATTGCAAAAGATTGAATTGCTTTAACCTACGAATTCAAGGTAAAATAAATGCTAATGACATACATTATATTAAATGGTAAAAATATATTCTATTTATACTTTAAAACCATTCAATAGTATAATTTAACTACATAAGATATTACGATGAAAAAAGTTGTTTTTAATTAAAATATAGCGTGTTTTTACTATTCATTAAAATATGAAAGTTATCAGAATAAAATGAAAAATTTATCTAAAATAAATTTTTATTTCTTGATTCCAAATAATAATTTTATTTTGTCAAATGGAACTTATAAACATTTCAAAAACTAGATTTAAAGTGGGTGCGCCATCAAAAAGCGGCAAAACTGTATTTTTTGAAAAATAGTTATTTTACCCGAAAAATTTATTTTGTTCTTATACCATGTTCTAGAAAATGTGTAAGATGAATAATAATTTTATAAAATTAAAAATTTAGTTAATACTATTCATAACGGCTAGTTCATAACAATATTATAATAATATATTGTTGTTTAGTAAAACCCGATATTGCGTACAACACACGCTATTAGGGAAGGTCGCGAGTGCGTGTAATGCAAGCCAAGTCAGGGTTGCATGTTGTGAAAGAATCCTTCATTGTTTCATATAACAGAATCCAACCATATTTTATTTATACATTGAATATATATATATATATATATATATATATATATATATATATATATATATAAACACACTCAATATTGCGTAGAATAACTATTATCAAAATTGTGTGTAACACGATCCAAGAATAGTGTTGCGTATACTGCAAGCTAATACAATGTTTCGTATAGCGCAAGGTAATCTTGGTGTAGCATACAACAAAAGACATTAATGAAATTAAAAGAATATTTTTCACAAAATCTCGAGGTGTTACATTCTAGCCCCCTTAAAATGAATTTCTCCCTCGAAATTCGTCAGGGTTATAAATGGTTTTTCTACTTGAAAGTTTCTTTAATTGAAACCCACATCGTAAAAAGGAATACCAAAACTTATCTTTAAAAAGTAAAGTATGAAATGTAACGGTTACCCAGATAAACTGATCACTGGGTTTCCATATAGGAGAACATAGGTGAAAATATGGATATGGAAGAAAAATCTAACCATCAAGTTCTAATGGAGAGTGGTAGAGAAGATGGATATGAAAAAGACATCAATCACAAAGCCATAAATTTTTGATGATCTAAGGTACCACGTGATTCGTCGGATATAAGAGCACTAGGACAACATTTTTTGTTTTCAATATCATTTCCCTAAAGATGAAAATTTTTAATTAGAAGAAATACTTTCTTGATTTTGGTACAATCTCACTATTGTTCGTGCTTTGAACAATTTCCAATTAATCTCTTAAAGAAATGAAGTTGAATTTGTTATTCGTGAAGTGTTAACAGATCATGTGATAGAATTATGGGTCATTCCATCTGTTTCAAACAAAAGGTTAGAAAAAGTTATCAAATATACATAAGTCCATCTATGGTGAGATTAATCATATATGGTTCCTAAAATGGACTTATACTTCATATATCATACCGCTTAATAAAATAAAACTAGTTTCTACTGACCAAGGACTTCCTGTAGGCCAGTGGTAGGCGATAAAGTCCAGTCGCACTTCGGTTGTGGGTTCGATTCCCACATCCTTGTCCGACGAGATGGGCTGTCGCCCGTCCTACAGGTTGTCCTTTTTCAAAAACTACATTACTATATCATCCCATTAATAATATCGAAAAAGGTTCTATCCTTAAACAATACTAACTTATGTCCAACACAATCCATTCCAATATTTAGGCTTATCCATAATATTGCAGTCAATTGTCATATTATAGTGAAAATGATTACCATAGGTTTCATATAACAAGCATGTTAATACCATCGTTGATCCCCATATATCATAAGATATGTCTTGTTGGTCACATTACAAACGTTCGAATGCCTTAATCATGTATTCTCTTGAAAAATGAATACCCATTGAACCTTTGTGAAAACATGAATGCAGTTAAAAGTTAACACTTTCCACATACCAAAATCCTCAAAATTCTATATACTCAATCCATGATATCACTTAGTCCTTATATCAATCACGAGGTCATGAATACAATCAAACATCTCATTATCTTCTTATTCCTTCATTATGCGCATATCATCTACTTTACAAAAATATCTGAATAATATTCCATGGTTACTGGTACCATTCAACATATACTTTCAAATACTTTTAGGAAAAAAATAGTGTAACAATACTTAGATGATTCTTTATTCCATAGTACCATTAACTATACAACATAACTCTCAATAAATATACAATCATTACACTACCTTCTAAAACAACTGACTGAGCTTCAACACTTCTTTCAGCTCATATATCATTTGTAGTCTCCTCATCATCATCCACATAAATACTACCCATATGACCATGCTGATTCTCTTCATGAGATTTTCCATTAAGGAATTGGTTTGCATAATGCCCGTACATTCCACATTTAAAACATATAATCATTGTTGATGTCGTAGCAATACCATTATCCTTGTCCATGGTGTTAACTGAACCTTTTCCTTTGCATTTACAGGCTTTGTGTCCTTCTTTTCCACACCAAAAGCATCTTCCAGTTCCTTTGAAACAATCTCCCTGATGCCTCTTCCCACATGATTTACATGAGGGAAATTGAACTTTCTTTCCTCTATGATCATCAAGAAACTCCATCTTTCTCTTATTATCTGAGTCGGGAAACTTACCAAAGTTGAGATTTTTGATCATATTATGAGAATGCTGATTAGGCATAATAACGATGTTTGGACTTCCAGATCCCGTTTAATTTGTTTTCTCATGAAGAAAATCATTCCATTGTCCGTCATATCCTCCATTATCACGAATCTTCCTGTTTCCAGCCATTTTCTAAAACCCAAAAAGAATAGTGTGAGAGGCAAAAATCATGCTAGGGAAAACAACATAGTAAAGGGGGAGCACCCTCAATATCTAACATCTTAGGTTAATTTCTAAGATCGTTACCATAGTTCTAGGACTATATCTTATACGTATACTTATCCTTAGGGACATCCCTAGACATACCTTAGAAATATCTCTAGGGATCTCACTAACGTTCTCGCATCCTAATTTCCAAAGGTTGACTAAACCTTTCCTCTGATACCAAATGTAGAGACCCAAAGCATGACGTACATAGATATTACATTACATTTGCGAAATACTTATTACATAACAAAAACAGACACACAAGTACCGTAATAGTTTAGTGTCTTTGGAAACTTGGAACGTAAACTTCTAATCATGTTGAAATATCTTCAACATCTCCCATAAAGATCTTCCACTTTTTGTTTCCTTACCTAAAACCTTTCTTTTAATCCTGGGGGAAAATAAAACATAAAAAGGGTGAGCTCAAATGTTCAGTAAGGGTAAGCATGGATAAAATAAAACATACCATATACATTGGAACTTAAAAACATGAACATAAATTTTAAATATCAAAATCTTGAGCAATGACATAAAACATGGAAGTACATAAGGCATAGATCATAATGGAACATAAATCATGATAAAATAGCATGGTAATAAAACATGTAATTGTGGAAACCATTCATCACATGTCATGATTTCCATTGTAGCCAAGGCATTTCTGCCAAGACCATCTTGGTGGACAAAGTCCCTTTCTGAATCGAGTTCACTCCTCGTTTCAGTCCTGTAACACTGAACCAGATTAACTTACCGTTCAAGCCATGTCTATCTCATGAGATATAAATCTTTACCCAATGCATTGGATGGAGATATAGGTCCCACCCATCTCATAATGAAATCCTTCTTACTTGTGCCACAAAATAAACATACATCATTCATAATAACCCAATAAATAAAATGGGTTTCATAAACATCATCCCATCATCACATAATCCATATGAAAGAAATGGATATCATTTCATAATAAGAAAAGTGAAAACATGTAAATCAAAGAGACATTATAATTGAAACATACACATATGAAATAATGTCATCTTAGATGGAAAATGGTTTTGATAAAACACTTGAAATGAATTCTTGAGGAAAATATCCTTTCTTCTTCAAAATCATTTTCTTTTCAAAAAATGTCATGAACTTTTAAAAGAAAAGGGTTTTGTTGAAAATAATCATGCAAACTTGTAGAGGATTCTTTATGAAAATGAGGTGTTATGAAACCTTAAAAATCCATTCACGCCGTATAAGTTAAAAATAACATTTTTCTCTTACTTTGGTCGGAAATGTCAAAAAAGTACCTCGTAACGTAAACAAAAGAAAGATTCCTTACATACCATGTAGTAAAAGTCAAAAATGGGTAAAAAGGACTTTAAAAATTTATCAAAACATTTTTATAAAATTTGGACATGGATGATAAATATAACCCCAGTAAATACTTACGAATAAGCAATCTGAGATAAAAATGAGATTTGAAAAATTATCCCTTACCTTAGGTCCGATATGCTTCATACGTATCTGAACCCCCTGTATAATGATTTAAATAATGTTATTGACTTATTACAGAATCATATTCATTGTTATTATATCATATATGGTCCACTTATGACTTTATATGACCCGTTCTTTTGTAAATTCATGTTAAAGTAGCGTTTTGGGTAAAATCGTCTCATTTGTCGTTCGTGTTTTAACTTGTAATTATCAATATGATTACTTGGATCATGATTAATTATATCCAGAATGTAAAACATGATTTATATATAATATATATTCAGAATATACATATATATAATATATCGATAAATGGAAAGAAATACACCGTTCATGGAGACGGTCGGCCGTACGTACGCATGAACGCGGTTTTCATTTCCTTATTGAATTGACTAGAATTAAGTAGATGACATAAATATAAATATACATAAATATAGTATCATTATTATGTCATATATTTCATTATTACTTATTATATATACTTTATAATCATTCATGAATGGTTAATCATTGAGAATGAATCTCATCGTGTCGTGGAGACGGTAGTCCGTACGTACGCACGGGCGATGATATCATTCTCATGATCATGGAATTGTATTAGAGTGTATGTATACTATTTCAGAATCAATATCACTTTACAATAACCATATATAGTCATTATGTACACCATTATACCCATCCAAGTAAGGTGGTGGCGGAAAACAGATTATACCACGGCGTGGAGACGGTATTCCGTACGTACGCACACGCGGTGATTTCGTTTTCCGAAGGATGGATAAGAGGTGAAATAGGGTTGTTTCATACTTATAATAACATATCAGTATATTATTGATACTGATGTTATTAATTCATAATAAAACAACCTAAGAAGAAGAAGTGGAAGAAGAAATAAAGTTGAAAGAATTGGTAATGGACATTACCTCTTCTTTTAAGCGCCTCTTTGAGTCCTCCTCTTAGGGCACTAAAATTGGTCTTTGAAGAAGACCAGGACCTCTAGGATGTTTCTAGGGAAGTGGAGAAGAGAATTTTTCATGGATTTGCCGAGCTTGAAGGCTCAAAGTGGTGTGAGGAAGAGAGGGAGGAGGTGCCCTTTTATAAGGGAGGAGAGGGGCACCTTTGGAAATCTAAAAAATATTAATTTATAATAAATATAACCCCACTTAAAAAATTCCAAGAATGACTCATATTAGAATATTAGACAAGATAAGGTTGTAATCTCATCAACCAATATAATTTATACATGTTAGGAATTTATTTTAAACATTATCAACTTGTTTTATCCTTATTTAATCAATTTAATTTTATTTGTGGTAATAACATTCTAAATTTTAAATTATAACAAATAATTACTTATTTGTTGTGAAATGTCGATAATTGGATACTTAATAACAGTTTAGAGCATATAAATTTAAATTTATAATTTTTAAATTTTTTTGTGATTTTTAGACAATTTTATAATATGTTATTTTTACAAAATAACAATAGTGTCAATTTTGACACTGTTTATTTATTTGAATTTAAATAATATATATATAGAATATATGTTTGAACTAAAAGATTTAATAGATTCCTAAAAGGTGATATGTATCTATAAAATTAGTGGAGCACATTAAATAGTTCATATAATATTTATTTTATTATTTGTAAAACTATTTATTTGGTTTATCTGTTAATAAAATAAATACTACAGCATTTTTGTATAATTATGTAATATACTTATTTCTTGGATAAAATTAAAAATAAAATCATATTATGAAGATAAATCTATTACCTTTCACAATAATACTTTTACTCGAATTTATCATCTTAAAATCATAATATTTAAATTGTTATACTTGTTAAATTATGAAGGTGACAACTTTGGCATCATTTAAAATAAAATAATATAAGTGTCATAATCGCTTTTATAAGGCTCAAAATGGTCAAATATTCGACCATTGGATGATTGTGGTTTACATTTACATGAACAATAAGTTTTGGTCAGGGTTTTGTGCATTTTATGGTCACTATTAGTTTAATAAAAACTATTTTCTTTGATTTTTCAATAGATAAACAATTTCTATATCACTATTGTGTCATAATTAATAATAATTATTTAATCCCTAAAAATTATAAATAAATTCATATGATGTAGATAATTTTATTAGCTTTCTGGATAATACTCATGTTGGAAGTTTCATGAAGGTTATTACTAAATTAAAATTATTATACTTATAAGATTTAAGAGAGTGACATGTTGTCATTTACTTTGATTTTAATAATAGTTAAATTATTTTCATGGAAAAAGTCCATTAAATGAATCTGATCTGATCCTTAGGAGATATGGGCTGACTTTTAGTCATCCCATAGGAATTTATCAAGTGTTAGAGTAATTTTATAATCTTATATTTACCCTTAATTACCCGATTTACCATTAACTATGGTGAATAAAATTTACCGTAGTTACTATTCACAATGCCCAAAAATAAAAAGTATCTTATTAACATAATTTGGACCCACTGATTACAAATATGGAATCCATTTTTCCAAATTCAATATACAAAAGTTGCAGAAATTAAATTAAAATTAATCCCGTTGTCGAAAGAAAATGGGTTTTTCTTTAAAACATTGCAAAAGATTGAATTGATTTAACCTACAAATTCAAGGTAAAATAAATGCTAATGACATACATTATATTAAATGGTAAAAATATATTCTATTTATACTTTAAAACCATTCAATATTATAATTTAACCACATAAGATATTACGATGAAAAAAGTTGTTTTTAATTAAAATATAGCGTGTTTTTACTATTCATTAAAATATGAAAGTTATCAGAATAAAATGAAAAATTTATCTAAAGTAAATTTTTTATTTCTTGATTCCAAAGAATAATTTTATTTTTTCAAATGGAACTTATAAACATTTCAAAAACTAGATTTAAAGTGGGTGTGCCATCAAAAGGCGGCACAACTGTATTTTTTGAAAAGTACTTATTTTACCCAAAAAATTTATTTTGTTCTTCTACCATGTTCTAGAAAATGTGTAAGATGAATAATAATTTTATAAAATTAAAAATTTAGTTAATACTATTCATAATGGCTAGTTCATAACAATATTATAATAATATATTATTGTTTAGTAAAACCCGATATTGCGTACAACACACGCTATTAGGGAAGGTCGTGAGTGAATGTAATGCAAGCCAAGTCAGGGTTGCATGTTGTGCAAGAATCCTTCATTGTTTCATATAACAGAATCCAACCATATTTTATTTATACATTTAACATATATATATATATATATATATATATATATATATATATAAACACACTCAATATTGTGTAGAATAACTATTATCAAAATTGTTTGTAACATGATCCAAGAATAGTGTTGCGTATACCGCAAGCTAATATTGTGTTGCATATAGTGCAATGTAATCTTGGTGTAGCATACAACACAAGACATTAATGAAATTAAAATAATATTTTTCATAAAATCTCTAGGTGTTACATTCTACCCCTCTTAAAATGAATTTCGCCCTCGAAATTCGTCGGGGTTATAAATGGTTTTTCTACTTGAAAGTTTCTCTAATTGAAAAACAAATCGTAAAAAGGAATACCAAAACTTATCTTTAAAAACTAAAGTATGAAATGTAACTGTTACCCAGATAAACTAATCACTGGGTTTCCATATAGTAGATCATAGGTGAAAATATGGATATGGAAGAAAAATCTAACCATCAAGTTCTGATGGAGAGTGGTAGAGAACATGGCTATGAAAAAGACATCAATCACAAAGCCATAAATTTGTGATGATCTAAGGTACCACCTGATTCGTCGGATAAAAGAGCACTAGGACAACATTTTTTGTTTTCAATATCATTTCCCTAAAGATGAAAATTTTGATTTAGAAGAAATACTTGCTTGATTTTGGTACAATCTCACTATTGTTCGTGCTTTGAACAATTTCCACTTCATCTCTTAAAGAAATGAAGTTGAATTTTTTATTCGTGAAGTGTTAACAGATCATGTGATAGAATTATGGGTCATTCCATCTGTTTCAAACCAAAGGTTAGAAAAAGTTATCAAATATACATAAGTCCATCTATGGGGAGATTAATCATATATGGTTCCTAAAATGGACTTATACTTCATATATCATAACACTTAATAAAATAAAACTAGTTTCTACTAACCAGGGACTTCCTGTAGGCCAGTGGTAGGCGATAAAGGCGAGTCACACTTTGGTTGTGGGTTCGATTCCCACAGCCTTGTCCGACGGGATGGGCTGTCGCCCGTCCTGCAGGTTGTCCTTTTTCTAAAACTACATTACTATATCATTCCATCAATAATATCGAAAAAGGTCCTATCCTTAAACAATACTAACTTATGTCCAACATAATCCATTTCAATCTTTAGGCTTATCCATAATATTATAGTCCATTGTCATATTATAGTGAAAACGATTACCAGAGATTTCATATAAGAAGCATGTTAATACCATCGTTGATCCCCATATATCATAAGATATGTCTTGTTGGTCACATTACAAACGTTCGAAGGCCTTAATCATGTATTCTCTTGAAAAATGAATACCCATTGAACCTTAGTGAAAACATGAATGCAGTTAAAAGTTAACACTTTCCACATACCAAAATCATCAAAATTCTATATACTCAAACCATGATATCACTTAGTCCTTATATCAATCATGAGCTCATGAATACAATCAAACATTTCATTATCTTTTTATTCCTTCATTATGCGCATATCATCTACTTTACTAAAATATCTGAATAATATTCCATGGTTACTATTACCATTCAACATATACTTTCAAATACTTTTACGAAAAACAATAGTGTAACAATCCTTAGATGATTCTTTATTCCATAGTACCATTAACTATACAACATAATTCTCAATAAATATACAATCATTCCACTACCTTCTAAAATAACCGACTGAGCTTCAACACTTCTTTCAGCTCATATATCATTTGTAGTCTCCTCATCATCATCCACATAAATACTACCCATATGACCATGCTGATTCTCTTCATGATATTTTCCATTAGGGCATTGGTTTGCATAATGCCCGTATATTCCACATTTAAAACATCTAATCATTGTTGATGTCGTAGAAATACCATTATCCTTGTCCATGGGGTTAACTGAACCTTTTCCTTTGCACTTACTGGCTTTGTGTCCTTCTTTTCCACACCCAAATCATCTTCCAGTTCCTTTGAAACAATCTCCCTGATGCCTCTTCCCACATGATTTACATGAGGGAAATTGAACTTTCTTTCCTCTATGATCATCATGAAACTCCATCTTTCTCTTATTATCTCAGTCGGGAAACTTACCAAAGTTGAGATTATTGATCATATTATGAGAATGCTGATTAGGCATAATAACGATGTTTGGAATTCCAGATCCCATTTCATTTGGTTTCTCATGAAGAAAATCATTCCATTGTCCGTCATATCCTCCATTATCATGAATCTTCCTGTTTCCAGCCATTTTCTAAAACCCAAAAAGAATAGTGTGAGAGGAAAAAATCATGCTAGGGAAAACAACATAGTAAAGGGTGAGCACCCTCAATATCTAACATCTTAGGTTAAATTCTAAGATCATTACCGTAGTTCTAGGACTATATCTTATACGTATACTTATCCTTAGGGACATCCATAGACATACCTTAGAAACATCTCTAGGGATCTCACTAACATTCTCGCATACTAGTTTCCCAAGGTTGACTAAACCTTTCCTCTGATACCAACTGTAGAGACCCAAAGCTTGACATACATAGATATTACATTACATTTGTGGAATACTAATTACATAACAAAAACAGACACACAAGGACCATAATAGTTTAGTTTCTTTGGAAACTTGGAACGTAAACTTCTAATCATGTTGAAAGATCTTCAACATCTCCCATAAAGATCTTCCACTTTTTGTTTCCTTACCTAAAACATTTCTTTTAATCCTGGGGGAAAATAAAACATAAAAACAGTGAGCTCAAATGCTCAGTAAGGGTAAGCATGGATAAAATAAAACATACCATATACATTGGAACTTAAAAACATGAACATAAATTTTAAACATCAAAATCTTGAGAAACGACATAAAACATGGAAGTACATAAGGAATAGATCATAATGGAACATAAATCATGATAAAATATCATGGTAATAAACATGTAATTTTAGAAACCATTCAGCACATGTCATGATTTCCATAGTAGCCAAGGAATTGCTTCCAAGACCATCTTAGTGGACAAAGTCCCTTTCTGAATTGAGTTCACTCCTCATTTCAGTCCTGTAACACTGAACCAGATTAACTTACCTTTCAATCCATGTCTATATCATGAGATATAAATCTTTACCCAATGCATTGGAGGGAGATATAGGTCCCACCCATCTCATAATGAAATCATTCTTACTTGTGCCACAAAATAAACATACATCATTCATAATAACCCAATAAATAAAATGGGTTTCATAAACATCATCCCATCATCACATAATACATATGAAAGAAATGGATATCATTTCATAATAAGAAAAGTGAAAACATGTAAATCATAGATACATTATACTTGAAACATACACATATGAAATAATGTCATCTTAGATGGAAAATGGTTTTGATAAAACACTTGAAATGAATTCTTGAGGAAAATATCCTTTCTTCTTCAAAATCATTTTCTTTTCAAAAAAATGTCATGCACTTTTAAAAGAAAAGGGTTTTGTTGAAAATAATAATGCAAACTTGTAGAGGATTCTTTATGAAAATGAGGCGTTATGAAACCGTAAAAATCCATTCACGCCGTATAAGTTAAAAATAACATTTTTCTCTTACTTTGGTCGGAAAAGTCAAAAAAGTACCTCGTAACGTAAACAAAAGAAAGATTCCTTACATACCATGTAGTAAAAGTCAAAAATGGGTAAAAAGGACTTTAAACATTCATGAAAACATTTTTATAAAATTTGGATATGGATGATAAATATAACCCCAGTAAATACTTACGAATAAGCAATCTCAGATAAAAACGAGATTTGAAAAATTATCCCTTACCTTAGGTCCGATATGCTTCATACGTATCTGAACCCCCTGTATAATGATTTAAATAATGTTATTGACTTATTATAGAATCATATTAATTGTTATTATATCATATATGGTCCACTTATGACTTTATATGACCCGTTCTTTTGTAAATTCACGTTAAAGTAGCGTTTTGGGTAAAATCGTCTCATTTGTCGTTCGTGTTTTAACTTGTAATTATCAATATGATTACTTGGATCATGATTAATTATATCCATAATGTAAAACATGATTTACATATAATATATATTCAGAATATACATATATATAATATATCGATAAATGGAAAGAAATACACCGTTCATGGAGACGATAGGCCGTACGTACGCATGAACGCTGTTTTCATTTCCTTATTGAATTGAGTGAAATTAAGTAGATCAAATACATATAAATATACATAAATATAGTATCATTATTATGTCATATATTTCATTATTACTTATTATATATACTTTATAATCATTCATTAATGGTTAATCATTGAGAATGAATCTCATCGCGTCGTGGAGACGGTAGTCCGTACATACGCACGAGCGATGATATCGTTATCATGATCGTGGAATTGTATTGGAGTGTATGTATAATATTTCAGAATCAATATCAATTTACAATAATCATATATAGTCATTATTTACACCATTATACCCATCCAAGTAAGGTGGTGGTGGAAAACAGATTACACCACGGCGTGGAGACGGTATTCCGTACGTACGCACGCGCGGTGATTTCATTTTCCGAAGGATGGATAAGAGGTGAAATAGGGTTTTTTCATACTTATAATAACATATCAGTATATTAGTGATACTGATGTTATTAATTCATAATGAAACAACCTAATAATAAGAAGTGGAAGAAGAAATAAAGTTGAGAGAATTGGTAATGGACATTACCTCTTCTTTGAAGCGCCTCTTTGAGTCCTCCTCTTAGGGAACTAAAATTGGTCTTTGAAGAAGACCAGGACCTCTAGGACATTTCTAGGTAAGTGAAGAAGAGAATTTGGCAGGGATTTGCCGAGCTTGAAGGCTCAAAGTGGTGTGAGGAAGAGAGGGAGGAGGTTCCCTTTTATAAGGGAGGAGAGGGGCACCTTTGGAAATCTTCAAAATATTAATTTATAATAAATATAAACCCAATTAAAAACATCCAAAAATGACTCATATTCGAATATTAGATAATATAAGGTTTTAATATCATCAAAAAAAGAGAATTTAGACATGTTAGGAATTTATTTTAAACATTATCAACTTGTTTTATCCTTATTTAATCAATTTAATTTTATTTGTGGTAATAACATTCTAAATTTTAAATTATAAAAAGTAATTACTTATTTGTTGTTAATTGTACATAATTAGATACTTAATAAAATTTTAGACCATATAAATTTAAATTTATAATTTTTAAATATTTTTGTGATTTTTAAACAATTTTATAATATGTTATTTTTACAAAATAACAATAGTGTCAATTTTGACACTATTCATTTATTTGAATTTAAATAATATATATACAGAAGATATGTTTAAACTAAAAGATTTAATAGATTCCTAAAAGGTGATATGTATCTATAAAATTAGTGGAGAATATTAAATAGTTCATGTAATATTTATTTTATTATTTGTAAAACCATTTATTTGGTTTATCTGTTAATAAAATAAATAATACAACATTTTTGTATAATTATGTAATATAATTATTTATTGCATAAAATTAAAAATAAAATCCTATGATGAAGATAAATCTATTAAATTTTACAATAATACTTTTAATAGAATTTATCATCTTAAAATCACAATATTTAAATTGTTATACTTATTAAATTATGAGGGTGACAACTTTGGCATCATTTAAAATAAAATAATATAAGTGTCATAATCACTTTTATAAGGCTCCAAATGGTCCAATATTCGACCATTGGATGATTGTGGTTTACATTTACATGACCAATAAGTTTTGGTCAGGGTTTTGTGCATTTTAGGGTTACTATTAGTTTAATAAAAACTATTTTCTTTGATTTTTCAATAGATAAACAATTTCTATATCACTATTGTGTCATATTTAATGATAATTATTTAATCACTAAAAATTATAAATAAATTCATATGATGTAGATAATTTTATTAGCTTTCTTTAGAATACTCATGTTCTAAGTTTCATGAAGGTTATTACTAAATTAAAATTATTATACTTATAAGATTTAAGAGAGTGACATGTTGTCACTTTCTTTGGTTTTAATAATAATTAAATTATTTTCATGGAAAAAAGTCCATTAAATGAATCTAATATGACAATTAGGTGATATGGGTTGACTTTTAGTCATCCCATAGGATTTTCCCAAGTGTTAGAGTAATTTTATAATCTTATATTTACCCTTAATTACCCGATTTACCTTTAACTATGGTGAATAAAATTTACTGTAGTTACTATTCACAATGCCCAAAAATAAAAAGTAGCTTATTAACATAATTTATACCCACTGATTACAAATATGGAATCCATTTTTCCAAATTCAATATAAAAAAGTTTCAGAAATTAAATTAAAATTAATCCCGTTGTCGAAAGAAAACGAGTTTTTCTTTAAAACATTGCAAAATATTGAATTGATTTAACCTACAAATTCAAGGTAAAATAAATGATAATGACATACATTATATTAAATGGTAAAAATATATTCTATTTATACTTTAAAACCATTCAATATTATAATTTAACCACATAAGATATTACGATGAAAAAAGTTGTTTTTAATTAAAATATAGCGTGTTTTTACTATTCATTAAAATATGAAAGTTATCAGAATAAAATGAAAAATTTATCTAAAGTATATTTTTATTTCTTGATTCCAAAGAATAATTTTATTTTGTCAAATGGAACTTATAAACATTTCACAAACTAGATTTAAAGTGGGTGCGCCATCAAAATGCGGCAAAACTGTATTTTTGGAAAAATACTTATTTTACCCGAAAAAGTTATTTTGTTCTTATACCATGTTCTAGAGAATGTGTAAGATGAATAATAATTTTATAAAATTAAAAATTTAGTTAATACTATTCATAACGGCTAGTTCATAACAATATTATAATAATATATTGTTATTTAGTAAAACCCGATATTTCGTACAACACACGCTATTAGGGAAGGTCGCGACTGCGTGTAATGAAAGCCAAGTCAGGGTTGCATGTTGTGCAAGAATACTTTGTTGTTTCATATAACAGAATCCAACCATATTTTATTTATACATTGAATATATATATATATATATATATATAAACACACTCAATATTGCGTAGAATAACTATTATCAAAATTGTGTGTAACACGATCCAAGAATAGTGTTGCATATACTGAAAGCTAATACGGTGTTGCGTATAGCGCAAGGTAATATTGGTGTAGCATACAACACAAGACATTAATGAAATTAAAAGAATATTTTTCATAAAATCTCGAGGTGTTACAGTTTATCTCTCTATCTTTAGTTTATCTCCTCAATCCTTTATTTTTTTGAACTTATATGAAAGGGTAGTTTGATATTAAGAGTGTGTATTTGGGATGGGGGAGAGGATATCAAACTTCTTGGATAGAAATTTTCATGTTTTTTTTATCCTTTTTAATTTTTGGTGTGTTTTTAGGTTATAAATTTGAGTTTCTACTATTTTCCTACCAATTAAAAATGCCATGCTAGTTTTAAAGATTTCACAAAATTTTATTTTGTTGAATTTTAATGATTATTGATAAAGTTTTTATGAAGATTTAATGTAATTTTTTTTGAAACTAGGAAAATGTTTTTTAATGGAATAATATTTTGTTGAATTAGAGTTATAACATGAGGAAACTAGAATTTTTAACTCTTCTTTGAGTATATTGCATTTGTGAAATAGAACACTTCAAGGATCCAACTCAAAAGAATTTATTTTATCCATATAATTAATTTGAAACTTTATTAAAATGGGAAATTGATATCTCACAATGAAGTTCTATATTAGGCACTAAAAAAACAAAACAAAACAAAAATAAAAATAAAAAAAACATAATAAGAAAAAGAAAAACTATAGTGTCTTAATTGTAAAAAATGAATGGATTTAGGTGAGGGGGATATTCAATGTCAGATAAAGAAGGTGAAAACTGACTTATAATAACATCATTTGAGTTATATAAAGGAATTGGAAAATAGAACATGGCTATAAGGTACTTAGGGGAGGGTGATAATTCAAAGTGTTTCTTGTTAAAATTTTAATTCTACTTTGACCTATTTGTTTCACTCGTGGAACGGGAACAAGAACTTGAATTGAAGTTATTCAGTGAGTGAAATTCACATATGATTCATGAAAACTTCAACAATGGATAAATTTTTGATTTTTTTAATTTTATGGCATGTGTATTAGAACCTATGTAGAATACATATTTTTATTAAGCTGAATTAATTGAATTTCCCAGTAGTGAAATGTTTAAGTGCGGGGGATTGATATCAGATCATAAATTCATACATTTTATTTTTGTAATTAAATATTTTTAATCACATTTTTTTATTTTAAGGGAAATTATTTCATTTTTAGGTTTATGGATTAAATTGATCTCAATTGTGAAAACGACCTCATTTTCAATTTTTAACTATATTAAATCAATTTCATATTTTAGACATAAATTTTTATACACTAATCCAAATTTTGAAATAAATTTTTTATAGTATTAAATAATTAATATTATATTTTTAATTAAATAGAAACTAGATCTGAATCCAAAAAATTTAGGCCTAAAAAATCTCATAATTTGGGCCTTGAAATTTACACCCAGATTGGATAAATTTTAAAGATGTGTCCACATATCACACATGTAAGGTCCAAATGATCTTAACATTTAATGAAATATATATAACATTAAAATTATTTTTTTAAACTTTTGAAACCCAATATTATACATTTTTCAAAGTTTTTAGGTCGTGGTGAACCAAAGGATAATAATTTGAGGAGTATACCTAGCCAAAAAAGTTTAATTTACTAATGTGGATATATCATTTGCTAAACTTGGACAATAGAGCTAAAATTTTGTGGGTGAATGAAAAATACACAGTGAGAAAAATTTATAGCAGACCATATTCCAATATTTAACCACTACATGGTGTAAAACATGTTAAATTTTAGAGGAAACATTCTAGAGTGAAAATGATCCACCCTTATGCTTATAAATTTGAATCTCCATTATCTTTCAAGGGATAAACCACTACATGGAGAAATCAATACAAAGATCCATTGTAGTTTAGTTTATTTTTTTATTTTATTTTCATTTTATAATATCATTTCATATTTGAATGACTTTTTTTTATATTTCTCTCCTATTTCTCTTCCTCTCTCCCTCTCTCATTTTCTCTCATCATACCTCTCACTGTGATCTCATATACTCATGATCATGAGTTACTAACCTGAGGAATATCTGGGGGGAATAATCTAATGTCGAAACAAAGTTTTTATTTATTTATTATAAATTTTTATTATTTTCTTATAATTATGTTTAGGGGGATCTTAGTAGACATGGAACCTTTGTGTATTCACTTGCCACCCGAGGCTTAGCATTTTATTCTGTATTATTTTCCATCAATCAAGGTGGTTCATGCATGGTGTACATAGTAGTCATTGAGTGCAACACATATTCACGAATTGATAAGAATAGTATGTTCACATATACTACAGAGTGTCTTCACTTATTATTAAATTAATAACGAGACAATTAAGGTTTACTCTAGGTGATTCTCCTGAGAGGATCTCCTTTATTTATAACTTCATTTAGTCTACATTCATTCTATTTGCATTGCATCTGCACATTTAATTTTAGTTTTGAATTCCTATTTAAACCCCTAAATTTAATTACTTTAATAATTATATAATTAGGTAAACTAATAATAATGGGTGATTGACTATAAAATCTCCTCAAGTGAGAAGACCCTATCCAACCATTGTGTTGCACCAGGAAAAATAAATTAATTACTTTTGTTAAATCCTTTGACAAGTGTGTGTTATTCCCTAACCAATGACGTTATCAATAACATACTCAACCACCCCTTGATTATCTAAGTTCATATTTTTGACTTTTGTAAGTATGGTATCAAAGTATGAAGGTTCTCATGCTAGGTATCTCACTAACATTAGGTAATAAGGATTACTAATAAGCATAAACTCCTAAATATATATATGATAATTAAACATTCCATGAGATATACTTTGGAGGTCTAGTTCTATTGGTTCCGGGTGCATAGGAAACATGTAGGGGTGGGTGATATATTAAAATTTATTTGAATAATCATTTCCCAAAACCAAGAGAAAGGATCTTGTATATAAAATTTATAATTAATTTATTTAACATTTGAAGAAATAAACACCTGGTCTTGGGAGATTTATTCTTTGGTGAATGTTGATCTTCTGAAAAGACCCTTTCAGATTACCTTAATTATGATGTGAGGATCCAATGATAAAATCCCTCTAATGGTGATCCACATGTGCCTATCTGATCTCGAGCAACACCACTCGATCTCTGGGTGCTAGCGCGATGAGTTGAATGTCTTGCGTTGTTCATTCTTGATCGATAATTATTCAGTCTTGAAGAAATTTCTCTTGTGCTTATCGTTATTTAGAGGGGGGAAAAGGATTATTTGAGAGAGAATTCTTTGTGCACAACAATCCTCTATCCCAATTTTTGGATACTCTACACAACAGACACATCCTCCTATTTATAGAATTAGGATTTAGGTTAAAATATTATTTAATTTCTTTCCAACCATTAAATAACATTTATTACCTTTAATAAACCCCATAAAACATAATAATAATAATATTATTTTATGGCATGTTCCAACTTATCAATAACAAATATTATTTAACTGGATTTTTAATTAATATTTGTCACCAGATATAGTCTTGGTCCATTAAAAATATTCTTGTATTTATTGAACACCTGAATAAAATTTTATTCATAAATAAATATTTCATCCAAATACTGATGAATACATATTTATTAAATATTCAATAAAATAAATAAATATATTTTTATTCACATGTAAAATAATAAATATTTATTTAATTTATGCGATCAATATAACTTGAAAAAAATTATTCATCAGACTTGAGAATAATATTTATAATATTAATTATACTTATAATTTAATCAAGATAAATGAAAATACTTAGTGTGTGACCCTCTAGGATTATTTCTCATTGGAATTAGATAGGCTGACCTAAAGTCCTAGATTACTGTTTAGAAATGGGTCAAGGAACTCAAGAGAAATAACTTAATGTCGCAATATCAAAAACCACCTATGAATGCTCACTATGTAATATAATAAATTTATCATAATATCTATTTAAGTAGGTTGCGTGATGATGTCATCAACCTACTTACTCGATATGTCTTTATTTTACTATCTAAAGTAAACACATCGTTCCACCATGACCATGGAATCTAATGATATGGTTATATTCTAATAAAAGGGATGAGATATCAACTTCCACAAATATGGAAGGGATAAATTCTTCCTTGACTTATGCGTTAATGAAAAGTCAATCGTGAAACACCCAAAAAACCCTACTTCCTACCAACATACGATGTGATAGTTTTGGTCATTAAATATAAGTGCAAAAGTCATGACATACATTAATAATAATCTTAAAGTCCAAGTATCATTACACATGATCGCAGATAGAAATATCCACTGACATCAAAATATACAAAATTCCTATTGGCAGGTATGTTACCACAATATGTTTATGCACACTCACACTTAATGGTCAAAATACCATGTGTCCCATCATAGTATGTTATCCAATCACATAACTATATTAATAATATTTTCATAACATTTCAAGGTTATCATCATAGTGGGGAACTTATATGAACTTATCAATGCAACAAATAATCTAAGACATTATTACATTAAATCCAAGCAAAAAAATGAACAATATGTAATAAGAAATTAAATTAATATTAAATACATCAAATATTAATGTAATAAAAGTAAAAACAGTTGGTACTAGGACACCAAATCTAATAAACTCCCACTTGGACTATATCCATCTGACTACGACTTTAACTCCACTAGAACTCATATGATAATAATGTTTCTATTGAGTCAAGTATTTAGTCAAGGGGTATGCCACATTGTCTTCCATGGAAATACTGCTCACTGTAACCTCACCTCTTTGAGAAAAATCCCTCAAGAGATAATACTTATGAAGTATGTGATTCATTTGTTTATGCAACCTTGGTTCTTTTTCAAGATCCACCACTGTAGTATTATTATACTAGAGTGTGATAGGATCTTTAATTTTAGAAACCACATCAAGCTCTTATAAGAAGTTGTGCATCTATACTGCTTCCTTAGCTTCCTTAAAATCTACAATATACTCAGACTCTACTGTAGAATCTGTGACCACAACCTTCTTTGATCTCTTCCAGCTCACAAAACCTCCATTCAAAGTGAAAATGTAGCCCGTTTGTGACTTCATGTCATCTTGATCAGTTTAGAAACTAGCATATTCATATCCTATGATGACTAGTTTCTCATCTCATCCACATAATAGGAACATATCCTCATTACACCTCAGATACTTAAGGGTAGTCTTGGATTTCATCTAATGATAGTAACCTGGATCATCTTGATATCTTCCTACCACACTCAATGCGTAGGAAACATCTAGTCAAGTACATAGAATAACATACATGACTGATCGAATCAATGAAGTGTATGCAATCCTTTCCATTTTATTTATTTCCTCATGTGTCTAAGGACACATTTTCTTGGAAAGAGGAATTCCATGTGACACTGGAAACAATACCCTCTTGGATTGTTCCATACTAAATCTCTTTAGTATCTTGTAAATATATGTATGTTGACTTAGGCTAAGCAGTCTCTTGGTTCTATCACGATGGATATTGATCCCAATAATATATGATGCTTTAGCCAATTACTTCATGGATAAGAATTTATTCAACCATGCCTTAATAAATTGTAAGACTGGTATTTCATTTCCTATGAGTAATATGTCATTAACATATACTGTTAAGAAAATGACCACACTCCCACTAAACTTTTTGTAGACACAAGGCTCACACTCATTCTTTATGAAACCAAATTCTGTTATGGATTCATCAAAATTAATGTTCCTTGACTGAGAAGCTTTCTTTAATCCATAAATGGTTATTTTCAATTTTTAAATATTATTAGCATCTTTTGGAGTTACAAACCCTTTGGGCTGTGTCATATAGACATCTTCCTGAAGGTTCCCATTAAGAAAATCTATTTTGACATCCATTTTCCAAATATCATAGTTATGGTAAGATGCAATTGAAAGTAGAATTCAGATGGATTTCAGTATTTCAACCGATGAAAATTTTTCATCATATTCAATTCCTATTTTCAACTAATGATACTTACATATACCAGAGGATCTACCAAAATACAGATATGGTTTTGGAACATGGAATCCATTTTAGAATTCATAGATTCTTTCCGCTTGAAAAAATCTATTCCACTTACTACTTCCTTGTAGGTTAGAGAATTATTATTATCAACTAATAATGAGTCACCATCTTTGGTTACTATAAAACCATAATGTTATGGTTATCTAACCTCTCTTTAACTCCTATGTAGTACTTCTGTCTCCAGAATAGTTTTATCTTCCGTGGTGAATTGTGGAATCTGTTCCTGTACCAACTCTTTTGTAACTCGATCCTCAACTTTATCGAAGTATATCTTGATCCCACCATCTATTTTAGAGATTTTCTCCCTCTCAAGGAACATGGCATGTATTTTCACTATAATATTTTTGTCTGAGAGGTTGTATAGGTAATATCCCCTTGTTTCCTTGGGGTATCCTATAAAGGTATACTCTGTGCCTTTGGGTGCAAGTTTGTTACCTAAAGAGGCATTAACAAATGCTTCTCTTCCACACATATTTAAATTTGATAACATAGTTTTTATTCCACTCCAAAATTCATATAGAATACCATTTATCAATTTAGTTGGTATTTAGTTTAGTATATGTGATTATTTTTTTAACACGTATCCCCAAAAGGATAATGGAATACTCACATGACTCATCATTGATGTCACTATGTCCAACAAGGTGTGGTTACTCCTTTCACTTACATCGTTCTACTAAGGCATATAAGGAAGGGTGATTTGGGATAAGATCCCAAAATCCCATAAGTAATAAATGAATTCTTGATTAAGATATTATCCACCATGGTTTAAGTAGAGCTTCTTAACCTTCCAACCAAGATGGTTCTCAACTTCATTATTTTATTCCTTGAATTTATCAAAAGAATATGATTTATAAATCATCAAGTATACATATCCATATCTACTAAAATAATTAGTAAAAGTTATTATGTATGAGTACCCACCCCTTGATTCAATAGGAAATGGTTCAAACACATCATTATGAACTAATTCAAGAATATATTTAGCTCTTTCACATTTCCCACTAAATCAATATTTGGTAATTGTTCATTGTAAACATGTGTGACATACACAACATGGTTTTAGTTCAAAATAATCTAAATATTCATCTTGATATAATTTATTCAAGCACTTTTCATTTACATGAACCATTCAGTGATTCCAGAGTTGGGTGTGGTATGGTTCATGTTAATTAACTTCATTAATGATTTCCATTACTTGTTTCATGTAATTCAACACATAAAGACCTTCATTTAAATGTTCCTTAATATAAAAAACGTTATATTTATAAAGAAAGAAACATTTATTTCCAAATTTGAAAGCAAATCCATCTTTATCAAGTCTGGATACAAATATAATGTTTTTGGTAAAATATGGAACATAATAAAACCTTTCATAACCAAGATAATTTCAGTTGACAATGTGAGGTGGTAGTCCCTGATAGCTACAACAACAAGTTTTGCTCTATTGGTTGCTTATAGATCTACTTCCCCTCATTCAATATTTATGAATCTACTTACTTCCTATATTTGAATACATATGTGAGCACCACAATATGTATCTAATACCTAATTTATAGAAATAGATAAATTTGAATTGATAAAAAACGCACCTAAATCTCCCCATTGATTCTTGGGATGGGTGCAGTTTTTCTTCCAGTGGTCCTTCTTTCCACATGTGAAACAGACAACATCATGTTCCCTTGCTTTCCCCTTGATCTTCCACTTATTAGAGAGGTGTAAGAATCTTTGAGATTACAGTTATTTTCTTTTCATTTACATTTGTTCACCATAAGGATAAAATTATTTTCACGATTCATATCCTTATCTACTTGGTGAAGAATAGTGAGAATATTTGGAAGAGACTTCTCAATATTGTTCATATTAAAATTCATAGCAAATATGGATAATCTATAAGGGAGTGATGCCAGAATGAGATCGGTTCCTAGTTCTTTAGGGATTTTAAACCCAAGAACCTCTAGGAGCTCAATATTTCCAATGATCTTGACTACATGAGGCCCAGCTGGAGAACCCTATCCAATATTTATTTGAAAGACTGACTTGGAAATCTAAAAACATTCCTGTCTAGATATCTCCTGGTAAAGACCATAGAGGTTCTCAATCATGCTATATGCATCTATATTTTCACAAGACTTCATGAGTTCACTATATATTGATGAAAGCATCAAACATCGAATACTGACTGCATCACTCAAATGTTTTTCATAGACAAGGAATTCTTCATCACTCATCAACTTAGTAGGAGGATCATACATTGAGGATTATAGCACATAAGATTTCCGTTCATGGCGTAGAACAAATCAAAGGTGTATAAACCACTCCTGAAAGTTACTACTAGTTAGGAGATTATCTTTCTCCAATATGGATCATAGGGATAATTTGGATGGAAATATTTTCATTTTATTCTATAATTAAAATAGTATATTATTAGTATTATTTCTTGATTACAAATTATTTGAGAAATAATAAATTATTTGATTTTATTAAATCTCTCACTATTTTATCAAGTCTCAATAACCCTTACCATTGAACTCAGAATGTCTAGTTTCTTTAACATTGTTGTGGAAAGAATTCATATGCCCCTTTTTATAACCCCAACAAGGGTTATTCATACTACTTGAAGGTATTTAGGTAGGAAAGTCTTTTCCAATTGTGGGCATGCTGTCCCTTGATCTATTGAGTGGATTCCCCAATCCTAAAATCATAACTTGGATTTCCTCAATACAAGTCTATCAAGGGATACTACTCTTGATGTAAAATGTTTAATTCTACCCAAAAAATTCTTAATAACTCCTCATATAAAAGTAATTGTCCAAACAAGGGTTTTCTAAACACCTAGTTTTATTGAGTTTTATTCCTAATCAAGTAATGGAAGGCCAAGTATGACTTAATATTTAATTCAGGGATTTTAATTTATTATGCATAAATTTTATCTTTTTTTTATCCTTGACATGTCTTGTTAATATTAAGTGGATGTTACTTAATTAATTAAACATATTGGATAAAGAATTTACACATAATTCATTTATTTAATTTCCATTGTTTCACATTAATTAATTTATTTATGTGATCGTGGCCTTGCATCCATAAAATAAATAATTTCATAGATAGAAATAAATAAATAAAATAAATGATATGACCATGATATTATCTAATGGTTTATTTAATGAGAGGACATTAAATCAACCTATGACCTTGTGGAATAACTCCATTTACTAATCTTGGAATGATTTACAACATTTCACCCATGTACTTGTGTATCAGCTAAGTTGGAATCATAATAGTTTTATCTTGAACTGCATCCATGCACCTTGGGATGCTTTATTAATTACAAGTATTTATTATTCACACATGGATTATGGGAAACAAAGGATTGGTTAAAGGGAATTACATAAATATCCTTGAACACGCAGTACCTACATAATAATGGAGAAAGGAATGTCACACATGACATTATTTAATTTAATATTAAATAATTTCAAACCAATACATTAAACTAAATTAAATATATTCCAACACATACACAGGCCTTGGTCAAGCTCATTATCGATCATACATGCAACATATAGGAAAAAGTAACGAGATATAATTTTTTTCTTTATTCATTATTTATTTTTAAGAAAAATGAACTTGTATTAATTAATTATTAAATAAATAAATAAATTCTATTTCATCTTAATGATCATCTAGTCTTAATTGGAGATACCCATCATTTATGGCATTCATGATGAATAAATGACAGAACCAATAATAACCTATTTATTACAATAAATTAATTGAGAATTTAATAATATTTAAAGATATTATTAAATTGTAAAACACAACATAGGTTTCAATCAATAAATTATGATTTTAATGATGCAATTTTCAATTTAATTTAATTTAATTATTCCATTAATTAGGAGACTAAATAACGTGCACAATCTAGAAACATGCTATGTATCTCAGTTGTCGTGCATTTGAGTCACACAGCTGGGGTTTCGACGTGTTGACTCATCCTGACTACATGGAATGTACATGCCATCTACAGACCATGCATCTGCTTGATACATTCTAGGTTTCCTCGGTCAACACATGGAGTGTAATAAATTTAGCGTGTGTAATTAAATAATCACCGCATCCAGGTAAAATGCGCATGGGTACACAACGTGTACTCTAGCTACACGTCGTGTAACTCAGTTTTACCAGCCAAAGATTTGACACTTCCTGATGTTGTCTTGGGTTGTTCTTCATTTATTCTTAAACCTTTAAGAAAACAAAACACTAAATGAACATGATTAATATTATAATGACCTGAACTATTATAAATAAAATTCCCCCTTTTGATTTATTTAAATGTCTCATCATTAAATATGGTTATAGAAAATACATACACTTCTTTTGTTTTATTATATCCTATTGGATTTAAAATACTGTTAAGAATCATTACCATTGATAATATAGTTTTTGAACAATGATTACATGATTCTTATAAATATAGAGTTTTAACAAATCCAATTGACACAGAAAAAGAAAGTGATGACCTTAACCAGTAGGATTATACACTATGAAGCCCATTTATCGAAGCTTTTGAGGGAGATATCATTTTTGGGATTTTCCCTTGACTAATCCCAAGCTGAGATCCAACAACTTAAGCATGAGAAGAATTTTTTGTGGGATAATTTCAAGCTCATCGAGATCACGACCCAAACTATTTTCGTCGAACCGCCCCATGAAAGTCCTACCATCATACACCTTACTCTTAGGGAATTTTCTGGTATATTAAAGTGATATGCATAAACACCCTATAAATATTTACATATACTTTTTTTCTGTATAGAATAATGAATATATTTTCATCTTTTTATTGTTACTTTGTAAATGATTTTTATTTTGATACAATAAAGAAAAAATTATATTTTTGGTTAATATTCAAATTCAATTAACTAATTTATGAATTAATGGATTTTTAGAATAAATAATATTTTAATATTATTAAATAATTTTTATCATATATAAATGATCATATAATTTTTATGAAGTCAAATGTATTTTTTATAAGGGTTCAAAAACTGTTATTTAAAAAAACTCATCATTTTCAATAAATAATGGTTATTATTTTAAAAGTTAAAATTAATATATTTAGAAAATTATTTGAATAAAATGAATATTATTTTTGGAATCATAATGTCAAAATTATCCAATGGTAAATTTTTTATAATTTTTCGAGACAATCAAATTTTCAGGTAAAAATTAAATATCGTATAAATATAATTTGTGTTTTATGACATCATAATGGCCCAAAAGTGATGTAATAATTACTCTAAATGGGATCTAAGAAAAAATAAATGTTTTCTATTTAAAATAATTTTATTTTAAGTTTATTTTATTTATTTTGTAAAGGAATTATGAATCCTCAAAAACCTAAAATATATTTTAAGGTTTTAAAATAATTTCTGTAAGAGTGTGACACACCTCCACATAAGAAAGGGAATTATTTTAATAAGTTCAGCCCTTGAAATTATAAAATAATAAAAACCAATCTCATTTTTCAGAAACCAAGGGCAAAACCATGGTATGGTTTGTGGTTTTGGATATTTTATTATGTAGAGTCCAAAACCAAAATAATAAATAAATCCTCCTCTCTTCCTATATAAACCCACCCAAAATCCCAATTATATTCACTTAAAATCCTTTTATCACGACCAAAATCTTCCCTCCACTCTCTAGATTCCTCCCAAGGTTCCCCCAAGCTCTCAAGAATCCCCACCCAAGTCTTTGGAGCTACGCACTCAAGTAGTGGATCCTCTACTCTCCTCTTTTACCAAGCACACCTTTTATGTTATATATTTTAATTTCAATTTTCATATATTGGGATATGTTATTACATATATCCATTATTAGAAATTTTATTTATGAATTATTATATCCACTTTCACTCTCATTTTTCCCTCCTATGAACTCTTTTGTACACCCACTACCATGCCAAAATTTTGCAAGAGTTCTTTCCTATCTCTTTTTTGTTAAAGTTTCTTTAATATTGTATGCCTTATATTTAAAATTCTTCATGTTGGGAAATGTATTTAAATGTACCTATTACTTTAAATTTCATTTATAAATAATGATAGACACCTTTCTCTCTCATTAACCCATTTTATGAATTTTTATGTGACATCGTTATGCTGCTGAAATGTCACCGCAATTTTCCATGCCAAAATAATTGTGTAGTAAATACCATAACCATTTCCTATCAAGGGTATGCACATTTATGCACATGTACTTTTTTATTGGGGACTTACATATGTGTATTATATATTCCTTGATCATGGAGTAAATTATAACGATAAATGAATCTATGTTTTATGATCTATGTGGCACACTTAAGCATGAGTATGAAATGAATATGATGGGTGCGCCCGAATAGTGTTCTAATGCATTGGGGGTGGGTTATATATTAAAATTTCTTTTAATAACCATTTGTTGAAACCAAGAGTGAGGATATTTCACATAAAATTTATAATTAATTTATTTAATATTTGAAGAAATAAATACCCAAGCTTAGGAAATTTCTTCATTGGTGAATTTTGATCATCCTAAAATACCCTTTCAGATTACCTTCATTGTGTTGTGAGGATACAGGGATAAAATTCCTCTAGCAGTGATCCACACATTCTCCTATGATCTCTGAGAAACATCACTCGATCTCTGGGTTCCTGTGTGGTGAGTTGAATGTCTTGTGTTGTTCGTTCTTCATCACTCATTATTCAGTCTTGAAGAAATCTCTCTTGTGCTTCTTATTATTGATAGGGAGAGAGAAGGAGGATTCAAGAGAGAATTTGTTATGCACAACAGTTCTCTATTCTAATTTTTTGGATGATCTACACAATTGACACAATTTTCTATTTTAGAGTTATGATTTATGTTAAAATATTATTTAATTGCATGTAGACCATTAAATAATATTTATTACCTTTAATAAACCTCCTTCTACATAATAATAAGTTTATAATTATTTTTTGGTGTGCTCCAACTTGAAAAATAACAAATATTATTTAACCAACTTGTTAATTAACATTTTTCACTAGACACGGTCTTAGTCCATTTGAACTCCTCTTGTATTTTTTGAACATCTGAATAAAATTTAATTCATAAATAAATATTTCATTCATATACCGGTGAATAAATATTTATTAAACATTCAATAAAATAAATAAATATATTTTTATACACATATCAGTGAATAAATTTTATTTAATTTATGTGATCAATATAACTTGAATAAAATTATTCCTCAAACTCAAGAATACTATTTATTCCATTAATTAAACTCAAACAAAATTTAATTGAGATCAATGAAAACACTTAGTATGTGACCCTTTACGATTATTTCTCATTGGAAGTTGGTGGGTTTTACTAAATTCCAAGATTAGTGTCTAGGAACGGGTCAAGGAACCCAATAGAAAGAACTTAATGACACAACATCAAAAACCAAATACAAATGCTCACTTTGTAATATAATCATTTTTCACAATATCTCATCAAGAAGGTTGCACGATGATGTCATCAAAATATTTACTCAATATGTATTTATTTGAATATCTAAAATAAAAAACATCGTTACACCATGGAAATGAAATTTATTATGATGATTCTATTCCAATCAAAGTGCAAAAATATCAACTTCCATAAAGATGGAAGGGGAAAATCCTTCCTCAACTTATCCATTAATGACATGTCAATCATAACACACCCAATATACCCTACATAATGCCAACATATTGTGTAAAGGTTTTGGTTAGTAAATATAAGTGTGTGAGTCATGGTATACATTAATGATAATCTTAATGTCTAAGAACCATTACACACACTCACAAATAAGAATATCCAATGACACCAAAACATGTAGAATTCCTAGTGGAAGGTCTGTTATCATAATCTCCCATCTTAGAGATTAAGAAGTGTGAAATTCATGAGAAGAAGTGTAATGTCCCAAATTTTTTAATGTATTATTTTAATACTATATGGGAATTATTTTGAGGACAGGCTCTGAGACGGCGTGCAGTTTTGAGGCCTGGTGAGCCCGGAACAAATGTTTGAATTTAATTTAATAATTAAATTATGCACGTGTGTAGTTTTCCTGAAAAAGTGGAATAACTCCCGAATGAGTGCTCGGATTAGAAATCTGAGGGTACCATTGCGTTCAGAACAGTGATTTCACCTTAGGTGAGGCCTAACATCAGCCGGCGCAGGTCGGTGGTGAAATCTGGTTTTTTGGGCGAAACCGTAATAAAATATTTAATTAAAATATTTTATTAAATCATGTTACGTCAAATATCTCTTTTCTTTAAATAGAGATTTTGTAGGGAAATCAGGGTTACAATCCCCATAACCCTGAAATTCTATGGAGGCTCTGGGAAAGCTCTGGAGGAAACCCCCAACACGGCGGCGACGTTCTTGATGGATTTCGACGGCAACGACGACGAGTCAAGCGGATCTTTGCCGGCAAATGCAGCAAATCCAGGTAGGGCATTTTTTTGATTTTCCATTCCCCATTCTTGATTTCTATGACAAACGCGGGCTAATCCACGAATAGATTAGTCTGCGGATCGATCGTTCTTGCGGGATGAGATTTTGCAGGGATTCTGGGAGATTTAATCCATGTTGATCTTTTGTTATTGATCTTTTTCTGCTCTATTTAATCCTATTAACGGGAGCAGATCAACTCCGTGACAAACGACGACGGAGGTTCGTTCCTCAAACTTGTTTTATTGTATTTATCCCCTTTTTCTCTTTCGCGTACTTCGTGTTCTTCACGGGGCGATGAACAACGGATTTTTGCGCATCCATTCTGTGATGCAACAATCCCAAACCGAAGGATCAACACCGCAGCGGTCTTGCGGAGGTGCGACGACGGTTTCAGCGGATGGATCGAAGCGAATTGGAAGAAATCGTTCTTCGAACGATTTCCGCTCGGATGACTGGAATCAGATATTGGAGATGATTGAAGGGCCGAAACTCACAGATTCGGCTTCACGAGGACGAGGTGACCCTAAGTCTGAAGTTTCATGACAAATGGAAGACTGAATCAAAATCCGGAGGGTAGCCGAGGCACGCAGAGGAAGAACAACGATTCTGGAAATTTCCCTACTACACGCCGTGTAGTCAGGATACACGGCGTGTGTTCTTCAGTGAACGACCTGGCGTGTACTCTGGGAGTACACGGACATGGGTAGGGTACACGGACAAGGAACACGCCGTGTATACCCCTCCCTGGCCAGACCTGGCTAGATACATGTGATACCTCGTGTACTGGCACACGGGCAGGCGGCACAGACACGGGCAGAGACCGTGTGTGGGCACATGTCCAGCATACACGGAGCGAGCCCAGGCGCTCGAACACGGCTTGTGATTTGTTCTACACGCCGTGTAGTTGTTTTCTATCCGCCAAGCCGAAGGTCACGGGCCGTTTACACGCACAGAACCCGGTGTCAAGGAACACGGCGTGTACTTTTCTATATGCCGTGTAGTTTGGTTTTGCACAGCTTGAACGAAGGACACGAGCCATTTACATGGGCAATACTCGGGGTCAAGGAACATGGCGTGTAACCATACTACACATTGTGTAACTTTTTCTTCATGTCTTGAGCCATTTGTCTTCTATGACTTGGACTAGTCTTAGGGTTCGTACCCTTGGTAATCCCTTGAAGGTTCTGGTATCAACTCGTTCACACAGTATGATCCCTTCAACAGAACTTCCCGAATAGAGTTGTTGGAATACCCTCTATGAGACTTAGATCCAGATCCTTTATTCATTCCTGGAACTCTAGGTAGAGTTCTTGGTATCAACGTGACCAACTTTACCCGAGCGCTGATCGTCTACTTAGAGGATTAGCTCAGACTGAGTTGTCAGAATCACCCCATGACTTGGTTGTGATCCTTATCTGAGCATCTTGTTCTCAAGGTACTTGTGGAGTGTGTTCTCTCAGAACGAGTACTTTGTACCTCTCTTTTCAGACCTAGGAGTGTGTCCTCCCGATGGTATGCTTAGTGGAATCTTTGAACTGGATCCTAGTGGCGGTCTCGCGATGGTTGTTAGTGTATGGGTATATCTGGATATTCTTGTTATATGTTCTGTAGACATATACTATGTAGAGATGACTGTACCTTTCTTTGTGGCTTTTTCCTCTGTTGTGTTTCCCTTTGTGGTTTTGGGGTGTCCTACTGGGTATTGTTATACTCACCCCTGCACGGGCTTTGCCCACACGTGTCGTATCTTGTGCAGATGCGCGAGCATTTGACAGGATTCTAGGCGGACCAGGACCGGACGATGCTCAGTGAGATCAGACAGGCCGAGGTGTGTTCCTTCGGCGACATGTTGCAGTCCCAGTACCTTTTTCTACAGGTTGGACCTATTGCAGACTTTCTTTTGGTGGGATTTCACTTTTGGCCCAGGGTTTTACTTTACTATACTTTACTTTCCTGTCGTACTCTGTGGTTGGGTTTTAGTGTATTCATGCATCTTTTCCTTTAAGTAGTTTTTATTTTTCAGCTTTGTGGGCTTGGAGATGTGTGTGCGTGTGTACAGGTTTATAGGCAATGCCTCCCATGTTCCCAGTATGCCTACTCAGTGCTAGTCACCAGCCCCTGGCCTATTCGAGGCGGGCTTGGGGAGTTGCGGATCGGGCCCCACTGGGACGGGTCGTGACAGAGTGGTATCAGAGGTGGTCGCTTCTACCTTAGGACCGAGAGTCCATGAGTTGGTTTGGGGAAACAGTTTTAAGTGTTTTGAGTTAGGCTTTCAGGCTAGGGACCCCAGTGTTGGTGCGACGACCGACGTATCCATACACCAGGACTCTGATAACTTGCTTTTCGACTCGGAACATGAAAAAACAAGTTGCATGGGAAAAAAATAATGGTACATTCATCATATAGGAATGAGTTTTGGTTTCCATGTACTTCTTGAGTCAGCTCTCCAGATATACTCACTGATTGTGATACATCTTGTTTCTTGAACAGGATGCCTCCGCGACGCGCACCCGCTAGGATCCAGCAGCTCGATCACGAGGATGACCCCCTCATTGATGAAGCTTCGATACAGGGACCAGATCCCCCAGTTCTACCACCAGGTGGCGTACCAGTTGTCCCGCCCCATATGGAGCAGTGTTTAGCGCCTTCTGTACCAGTAGAGGAGGAGCACAGGTTGAGCGACCTCCACGAGTTTCAGAGACAGAGACCCCTCAGGTTTCGAGGAGATCCTGACCCTCAGGCTGTAGAGGACTGGCTTGAGGCAGTGACCCGAGTCTTTCGTTTGGTCAGGACACTAGCAGACCAGATGGTGATCCTAGCAGCGAGCCTTCTGTAGGGCTCGGTAGGGCGATGGTGGAGTTTGGTCATCCAGACTCATGAGGAGGTAACTCTTGCACGGTCAGAGTTTGAGAATCTCTTCAGAGAGGAGTTTTCACCGGTTACCTTGAGAGCAGTACGTATACAGGAGCTTCTTCAGCTCCAGCTGGGAACCATGACGGTGGCTGACTATTCATCGAGATTTACCGACCTCTCAAGGTACTCGATGGATATGGTTAGAGATCATTAATTCAGATCTTGTACTTTTGAGAGGGGATTGCGCAGAGATATCCGAGCTAGCATCATCCCTATGAGCATTTTTACTTATGCTGGGGTGCTCGAGCGGGCTTTGGTGGTCGAGAGCTTCCTGGAAGAGTAGGGACAGCCGATAGTTGTCAGTAGTGGGCGAGCTGGAGTAGAGACCTCGGCGGCAGGGAGTCGCCGTCTGGGACCCAGGCATGGGAGACGTTTTTAGAGGAGATCCCAGGATAGGGGATCAGCTGTACAGGGTTCACAGGGCGCTTCCAGTCAGCCTCGAGAGAGGTGATGTTACTCATGTGACGGCAGTGGACATCTTGCTCAAGATTGTCCGACCCACCGTACTCCTGACATGGGAGCAGTGGATGGACCACTGAGGCAGAGGTAATGTGTGGATCAGGCAGATCCCCGAGGCGGCGGACGTGGCAGAGGAGCTGGGAGAGAAACTGGAGGTGGTCGGCGTTTCGACCCTTTACCACCACCACCCCCAAGAGGTCCACCCCAGGCTCAGGGAGCTGGTGTCCAGAGGCAGGGACAGCTGCAGGCGGAAGAGGCTTATGACCCAGGTACTCCCGGAATGATTAGAGGTACTATCTGTGTCTATTCTACCTTGGATGCTGTTTTGATAGACACAGGTGCTAGTCATTCCTTTCTGGATGCTTATCTTGTTCGAGACCTTGAGATTTCAGTTGAGCCGTGGACTTGACCCTTACGCTTAGAAACACCAACTGGAGAAGATTCAGAGATCACACACCTTTGCAGGCAGTGTAACCTGACCCTTGGAGGTGAGATTTTCGGTTGGAACCTCTTTGTGGTAGCGTCGAGGCCTTATGATGTCATTCTTGGCATTGATTGGTTATCCACAGTTCATTCCCATATTGATTGTTTTAGGCGAAGGGTGCAGTGTGTCCACAGTGATAGAACGAGGTTCTCTTTTTTCAGTGAAAGAGAGACCCAGGCAGCGCATGATGGACTCGTGCATAGGAGGGCATAACTGATTTCACATCAGTTGGCTAGCCTACCCCTTGGCACGACAGATGTTACGAGTTTCTGTTTTCTAGCAGTGGTGGCTGAGTACGATGACGTCTTTCCAGAAGATGTCCCCAGGTTACCTCCCCGACGGGAGATAGATTTCTGCATTGAGTTGCAACCCGGGATGACCCTGATATCAGCATCGGCTTATCGGATGGCTCCTACAGAGCTTCATGAGCTGAGGATGCAGTTGGACAACTTGCAGAGGAAGGGCTTTGTGAGACCCAGCGTTTCACCCTGGGTGGCCCCAGTGCTGTTTACCAAGAAGGCGGATGGGAGCTTGAGGCTGTGTGTGGATTACCAGTGCCTAAATCAGGTGACCGTGAAGAACCGGTATCCACTACCGAGGATCGATGACCTCTTTGACCAGTTGAGAGGGGAACTATGGTTATCGAAGGTTGATCTACGATCAGGTTATCACCAGTTGCGAGTACGGGAATAGGATATACCGAAGACAGCTTTCAGGTGTCGCTACGGTCACTATGAGTACTTGGTGATGCCCTTTGGCATGACGAACGCCCTGACAGTATTAATGGGACTCATGAACCGGATCTTTCAGCCTTATCTAGACCAGTTTTTGGTGGTCTTCATCGATGATATCCTTGTGTACTCTGCGTCCAAGGAGGAGCATGCAAGACACCTAAGGATGGTTATGGACACACTCCGAGAGAACCAGTTGTATGGGAAACTCTCGAAGTTCCAGTTCTGGTTATAGGAGGTCCACTTTTTGGGACACGTTATCTCAGCAGATGGTGTAGTAGTGGACCCAGCAAAGGTGGAGGCAGTGCTAGCATGGGAGCCACCCCGGAGCGTGATGGAGGTACAGAGTTTCCTTGGGTTGGCAGGCTACTCTTGGAGATTCATCCATGATTTCTCCAGGATCGCAACACTCATGACATCTTTGACCTGAAAGGGACAACCTTTCGTGTGGACCGAGAGATGCCAGTTGGCTTTCCAGCAGTTGAGACAGAGTCTGACGAGTGCCCCGATCTTGAGATTACCGGAGGGGGGTGTCGAGTACGTAGTGTTCTGCGATGCATCAGGAACTGGGCTTGGTTGTGTATTGATGATGAGGAAAGCGGTGATTGCCTATGTCTCATGTTAGTTGAGGCTACACGATCAGAACTACGCGACCCATGATGTTGAGTTGGCAGCGGTAGTCTTCTCATTTAGGATGTGGCGGAACTACCTGATGGGCGAGCGGTTTACTGTCTACTCTGATCACAAGATTCTCAGATATATCTTTTCTCAGAAGGATCTGAATTTGAGACAGAGGAGATGGATTGAGTTCCTCCAGGATTACGACTTTGAGATCGTTTATACTCCTAGGAAGGGGAACATGGTGGCAGATGCTCTCAGTAGGAAATCCAGCTCGCAGTTGCTGGATGAGGCGACAAGGCAGTTGGCCTCTTTGCAGTTGTCCTTCGTGGATGGAGGTGAGGGAGCTTACCTTCAGTCGATGGTTGTTACACCTCCACTCTTACAGCGAGTTAGAGGAGCACAGTGCGAGGATGCTATCTGTGAGGTTCTACGTGCTCAGATATCCGCAGGTGATGCTGCTGATGGATTTTCAGAAGGTGGAGAGCACGTTGTCCTTTTCAGAGGATGCACGATAGTACCAGCGATGTTACAGAAGGTGGTTCTGAGGGAGTTCCATAAATCCCCTTTGGCGGTGCATCCAGGTGTGGCGAAGATGTACTAGGACCTCCGACGTCAGTTCTGGTGGCCAGGGATGAAGAAGAGTGTGACAGAGTTTGTTTCTCGGTGCCTTACTTGTTAATAAGTAAAGGCTGAGCACCAGGTGCCAGCAGGTTTGACTCAGCCCCTTGAGGTGACAGAGTGGAAGTGGAATGGTATATCCATGGACTTCGTGATAGGTTTACCATGTATGTCCAGGGGACACGATGCCATCTGGGTGATCGTTGATCGACTCACCAAGTCTGCCCACTTCCTAGCCATACGGGAGCAGAGTTCAGTAGAGATCTTGGGACGCCTCTACGTGTAGGAGATTGTTCGAATTCATGGAGTACCATCCACGATCATCTCAGATCGTGATGCTCGTTTCACATCCCGGTTGTAGAAGGGATTGCAGGAAGCTTTTGGGACTCAGTTACGCTTGAGCACAGCGTTTCATCCCTAGACTGATGGTTAGACAGAGCGGACCATCCAGGTCCTAGAGGATATGCTACGGACTTGCGTACTTGACTTCAGTCGTAGCTGGGAGGATCACCTACCACTGGTGTAATTTTCTTATAACAACAGTTATCATTCCACTATTGGTATGGCACAAGCTCTATACGGGTGACCTTACAGGTCGCCACTTTGCTGGACTGACCCGGGAGAGTCAGCACTCATGGGCCCAGAGATGGTGAGAGCTACTATAGAGAATGTGCAGGTCATCCAGGAGCGGATGAAGACTACACAGAGTCGGTATAAGTCATGTGCTGATAGGAGGCGGAGGCCCTTGGAGTTCGAGGAGGGAGACCATGTGTTTCTTCGGGTCTCACCTCTATGGGGATTGTGGTGATTTGGCCGAGGCGGAAAGCTATCTCCGAGGTTCGTTGGCCCTTTTCAGGTTTTGAGTATAGTTGGAGAGGTTGTGTATCGCTTGGATCTACCTCTTCAGATGGACCAGGTACACAACGTCTTCCATGTTTCGCAGCTACAGAGGTACGTGCATGATCCATCGCACGTCATCGACTGGGGAAAGCTGGACATCGACGATGGAACGACCTTTGCTGAGTACCCAGTAGAGATCGAGGATCAGCAGGAGAAGATCCTTCGTGGACAAGCTATTCCCTTGGTGTGTATCCGGTGGCAGCACGAGAATCTCCAGGAGAGCACGTGGGAGTGGGAGGCTCAGATTCGCGTGTAGTACCCACATCTTTTTGATTATCCCTTGTTTTTGGATTTTCGGGGACATAAAAGCCCTGAGGTGGGTGTGATGTAATGTCCTAGATTTTTCCATGTATTATTTTAATATTATATGGGAATTATTTTGAGGACAGGCTCTGAGACGGCGTGCAGTTCTGAGGCCCGGTGAGCCCAGAACAAACGTTTGAATTTAATTTAATAATTAAATTATGCGCGCGTGCAGTTTTCCTGAAAAAGTGGAATAACTCCTGAACAAGTTCTCTGATTAGAAACCTGAGGGCACCATTGGATTCAGAACATCGATTTCACCTTAGGCGAGGCCTAACATCGGCCGGCGCAGGTCGGTGGTGAAATATGGTTTTTTGGGCGAAACCGTAATAAAATATTTAATTAAAATATTTGATTAAATCATGTTACGTCAAATATCTCTTTTCTTTAAATAGAGATTTTGCAGGGAAATCAGGGTTACAATCCCCATAACCCTAAAATTCTCTTGAGGCTCTGGGAAAGCTCTGGAAGAAACCCCCAACGCGGCGGCGGCGTTCTTGAGGGATTTCAACGGTAATGACGACGCGGTGAGCAGATATTCGCCAGCAAATGCAGCAAATCCAGGTAGAGCATTGTTTTTATTTTCCATTCCCCGTTCTTGATTTCTATGACAAACACAGGCTAATCCACGAACAGATTAGTCTGCGGATCGATCGTTCTTGCGGGATGGGCTTTTGCGGGGATTCTGGGATATTTAATCCATGTTGATCTTTTGTTATTGATCTTTTTATTCTCCATTTAATCCTATTAATAGGAGCGGATCAATGCCATTACGAATGACTAAGGAGGTTCGTTCCTCAAACTTGTTTTATTGTATTTCTCCCCGTTTTCTCTTTCGCATTCTTCGCGTTCTTCGCGGGGCGATGAACAATGGATCGTTGCGCATCCGTTCTGTGACGCAATGATCCCAAACTGAAGGATCAACACCATAACGGTCTTGAGAAGGTGCGATGACGATTTCAATGGACGGATCGAAGCGGATTGGAAGAAATCGTTCTTCAGACGATTTCCACTCGGATGACCGGAATCGGATATTGAAGCCGATTGAAGGGACGAAACTCACAGATTTGGCTTTACGAGGACGAGGCAACCCTACTTCTGGAGTTTCGTGGTGAACAGAAGACAGAATCAAAATCCTGAGGGTATTCAAGGCACGCGGAGGAAGAACAACGATTCTAGAAATTTTCCGACTACACGCCGTGTAGTCCAGATACACGGCGTGTGTTCGTCGGTGAACGACCTGGCGTGTACTCCAGGAGTACACGGACACGGGCAGGGTACATGGCCAAGGAACAGGCCGTGTATACCCCTCCTCGGCCAGACCCGGCCAGATACACGGGATACCTCATGTACTGGTACACGGGCAGGTGGTACGGACACGGGCAGAGACCGTGTGCGGGCACATGGCCAGCGTACACGGAGTGAGCCCTGGAGCTCTAACACGGCATGTGATTTCTTCTACACACCATGTAGTTTTTTTCTATCCGCCAGGCCAAAGGGCACGGGCCGTTTACACGGGCAGACCCCGGTGTCAAGGAACACGACGTGTACTTTTTTACACGCCGTGTAGTTTGGTTTTGCATGGATTGAATGAAGGACACATGACATTTACACGGGCAGTACCCGGGGTCAAGGAACACGGCGTGTAACCATACTACACGCCGTGTAACATTTTCTTCATGGCTTGAGCCATTTTCCTTATGTGACTTGGACTAGTCTTAGGGTTCGTACCCTTGGTAATCCCCTGAAGGTTCTGGAATCCACTCGTTCACACAGTATGATCCCTTCAGTAGAACTTCCCAAATAGAGTTGTTGGAATCCCCTCTATGAGACTTAGATCCGGATCCTCTATTCATTCCTAGTACCCTAGGTAGAGTTCTTGGTATCGATGTGACCAACTTTACCCGGGCTCCGATCCTCTGCTTAGCGGATTAGCTAAGACTGAGTTGTCGGAATCACCCCATGACTTGGTTGTGATCCTCATCTGAGCGTCTTGTTATCAAGGTACTTGTGGAGTGTGTTCTCCCAGAACGATTACTTTGTACCTCTCTTTTCAGACCTAGGAGTGTGTCCTCCCGATGGTATTCTTAGTGGAATCTTTGAGTTGGATCCTAGTGACGGTATCGCGATGGTCGTTAGTGTATGGGTATATCTGGATATTCTTGTAATATGTTATGTAGACATATACTGTGTAGAGATGACTGTACCTTTCTTTGTGGCTTTTTCCTCTGTTGTGTTTTCCTTTGTGGTTTCGGGGTGTCCTACTGGGTATTGTTATACTCACCCCTGCATGGGCTTTTCCCGTACATGTTGTGTCTTGTGTAGAAGAGTGAGTATTTGACAGGATTCTAGGAGGACCAGGACCAGACGGTGCTCCGTGAGATCAGACAGGACGAGGTGTGTTCCTTCGGCGATAGGTTGCAGTCCCAGTACCTTTTTCTATAGGTTGGACTTGTTGTAGACTTTCTTTTGGTGGGCTTGTACTTTTGGCCCAGTGTTTTACTTTACTGTACTTTACTTTCCTGTTGTACTCTGTGGTTGGGTTTTAGTGTATGCATGCATCTTTTCCTTTCAGTAGTTTTTATTTTTCAGCTTTGTGGGCTTGGAGATGTGTGTGCGTGTGTACAGGTTTATAGGCAATGCCTCCCATGTTAGCAGTATGCCTACTCGGTGCTAGTCACCAGCCCCTGGCCTATTGGAGGTGGGCTTGGGGAGTTGCGGCTCGGGCCCCACTGGGACGAGTCGTGACAAGAAGTCTCATATTCTTACAAGTACTCATACCCGACGGTCTAAATACTATGCATCCTATCATATCACATTCTCTAGTTACAGAACTATATTAACAATATTTTCATAACACTTAAAAGTTCTCATCATAGTGGGGAACTTCTATGACCTTATCAATGAGAAAAATACTCTAGGACCTTATTACATTAGATCCATGCAAAAATAATGAAAAATATTTAATAAGATGTTAAATTAATATTCAATACATAGAATATACTTGTAATCAAAGTAAAATCAGTTGGTCATAGGCCACCAAATCTAACAAGTTCAAGTAAAAAGACTCTACTTATTACCTCATGAATTTATTCTTTTTATCTTAAATAACCCTTTGTAATGAGTATACAAATCTATTCAAGCTAACCTTATCGTAACATCACAACCTGTAATACTTAGTGTTGACCATCGATTAGGGACGAATCAAAGTCATACTTTGAGGAGATATTATCATTTTATCATTCAAGTTGAATAAATTTCAATACACATAAATGAATGATAAATAGATATTTTATTTATTATAATAACATGATACATTTACAACCAATATCTTATGTATATAACATGCATAAATTCAACATGACCCTCATGTTGTTTCTATGGTAATGATTTTTTCAACTGATCTTCTACATTCTTATGTGTAGCCACCCAATTGATCTTTATATTTCCTATATCAAAAATCTTCTTTAAGATATGGTATTTTAATAGTATGTTTTTGGTCCTCTGGTGATATTTGGTTTCCTTATCTCAAGAAGCCACCACATTTTTGTCACAATATAGCTCAATTTCTACATCGATGATAGGAACCACCCCCAAGTTCAATGATGAAATTATTGATCCAAAATTATTCCTTTGCAGTATCCATTATAAAGATGTACTATACCTCTTTTGTTAAGTCCATTATATTGGATTTTTTATAACTCTTCTAATTTATAGCTCCACAATTCAGGCCAAACAAAAATCCAAATTAAGATTTCATATCATCTTTTTTGGATTGGAAACTAGCATCTGTGTAACCCCTTACACAAATTTCATCATTTCCACTAAAGAATAAGAACATATCCTTAGTGCTTCTCAAGTAATTAAGAATGATCCTCATAAAAATCTAGTGACTCTTTCCAGTATTAGATTGGTATCTACTAGTTATGATTAAAACATAAAAGACATTAGATCTAATACATAACATGACATACATGATAGATTCTAAGGTGAACACAAAAGTTATATCCATACTTTTTAACTCTTTAGAAGGATCCTAAATCTACCTAAGAATCATGGAATGTAACACTAGTAAATAACCCTTCTTAGAGTTATCCATGTTAAAACGCTTTATAACTTTACCAATATATGTGCTCTGACTCAGTCTAAGAAAACTCTTAGGTCAATATTTATAGATATTCATACCAATTATATAGAAATATTTTCCCATGTATTTTCATTGATAAAAATTTACCCAATGACATATTCACTAAGTAAAGAGATGGTACATAATTTTTGATAATCATCATTTAATATACATAAAATATTAGAAAGACTACTACACTCCCACTAACCTGCTTATACACACATGAATCATCTGCATTTTTTATAAATCTTAACTCTTTTATTGCATCATCAAACTGGATATTCTAACTTCAAGAAGTTTGATTCAGTCCATAAATCAACTGTTGTATCTTGCACACCTTAACAGACTCATTTGAAACTTCAAAACATTCAGGTTGTATCATATTCCAATCCTCAACTAAATTCTCATTAAGGAAAGAAGTTTTAACATCTATATGATATATCTCATAATCATAATGAGTTTTTGTGGCTAAATTTTTTTAATGGAATTCATCATTTCTATATGTGAAAAGGAATCTTCATAGAAAATACCATGAGTTTTTAAACCCTTTACCACCGGGCATGATTTATAGGTAGACACTCTACCTTCCATGTCAGTTTTATTATAGAAAAACCTCTTGCATACTATGAGTTTTACCCCTTTAGGTACATCCACCAAGTTTCAAAATTGGTTAGTGTACATGGATTTCATATTTGATTCCATGGTTTTAAACCATTTCTTGGAATCAGATCTCTCAAAGGATTCTTGGTATATAGTATGTTCATAACCTTTAAAACATTACATCATCATCATTTTCAATATAAAATCCATATCCCACTAGATCTTGATGAATCCTACCATACCTTCAAGGTCATCATATAACTTGAGTCAGTTACTATTTTATAAATCAACTCTTTATGGAATCATCTCAACTTCCATCTCAAGAACACTTCTGGTTTTTTGGTATTGAACTTCTCTAAGGTCAACTTTACTCCCATTTAAACCTTGATACAAGTGTTACTTATTAAGTAAAATTCCACATTGGGCCCCAAACACTTTTTTTCAGTAGGATTATGAAATTAATATCCCACAAATTATTTGGGATAATAAAAAATAACCATTTATTATATTTGGAGTCAACAATATCAGAATTAAATTGTCATAAAAATTCTTCACAACCATAAATATTCATAAAATTCATATTGGAACATAACCTAATCCATATCTCATATATTGTCTTTATTATTTATTTAGATAGAACAAGATTTAGTAAGAATATAACAGTTTCAAAAGCATAATCCCAAAATGAGATAGTAAGGTCACATAGACTCATCATTGATCGAACCATGTCTAGAATGGTATGATTCCTACCTTTATACATGCCATTGAATTATGGTGTTTTAGGAGGAGTGAGTTGTGAAATAATTCCACAATCTCTTAGATGATCAATGAATTCCTGAACTAAGTATTAACCACCCAAATCATATTGGGGAATATTAATATATTTTCTTAGTTGATTTTTTACTTTGATTTGAAACCCTTTGAACTTTACAAGTATCATGATTATATTTCATCACAAACACACAACCATACCAACCAAATTCATCGGTAAAAGTAACAAAGTAACTAAAACCACAATGTTCTTGTGTACTTATTGGTCTACAAACATCACTATGTATGAGATCCAATAGTCCACAATACCTATCACCTTTTCTTCCATAAGGTTTCCTTTTCATTTTCCCAATAATAAAGATTATCATATATCAAATGATTCATAATTTAATTAGTCCAATAATCCATCTCTATGGATTCTTTGAATGTGATTCTTATTTAAATGTCTGAGGTGATAATGCCAAAATTAGGTGGGATTAGAATCAACCTTGACCTTCTTATTCTAAATGTTATAAAAAGATTATCTATATTTAGAATGTATAAATCATTAAAAATATTCATGATTCCATGAAACATTTCATTTCTATATATAGAAAAACAATTTTCCTTAATATAAAATGAAAATACCTTCTTTTCCAAATAAGATATATAAATTAAATTTCCTTTATGGAAGGAACATGGTGATGGTTATATAATTCTAGGATCAATCCACTTGGTGAGTTAGATCCTATGTGCTGAATTCTAATGTAATGAATTTTTATGCATTACCTTCATGAAGATATACTTCACCCTTAATAAAATCCCTAGGATATATTCTATTCTGTTTGGAATAAATGTGTGATGCACACTCAGTATCCAATACCCAAGAGCCAGAGTCAGTGAAATTAATTTCTATAAAATTCACATTTAAGGGATCTGAATTCTCCTCCATAAGAACAATTATCAATCATAAATACTATTATTTTAATATTTTATAGATCATACCTATTAATGATCTTAAAATTATTAATTTAAAGTATGTCATAATCTACAAAAATCACATATCAATGGGTGAGTATCATGTTTTATATATTTTCATTATGAACTTTTAATGATATCGCTCCCACTAAAATTGATGAACACAAACATCATATCCTTTTAGTGAGCCAAGATCCATATTTAATCATAACTTACACCAATTTGTTAATAAAATAATCAATTATTATTTAGGTAAATAATCATCCCAATCATAATAGTTATGATTATTGTATAGATGAGTGGATAACTCTTTATCCATATCTATCATATGGATTCACTCAACTCTATTCTGATGGTATCCAAACTAGTGTAACCCAAAAAAAAAGAATAAGATAACATAAGAAAATAAAAAGATACTTATGTTGAGCTCGACCTACCCAACAAGAAAATCCAAAGTTACTTATTGCTTGCTTTACTTACTCAATAAAATACAGGGGTACTAGTACTGAGCTTAACAATACTCAATTAAATGATCAAGATCTTAACATGTGTTGCCTTGGATGGAACCACACACTTTGTCTTTTGGGATTTTTTAAGGTCTTACCAATTTAATATAGATCATATGCATCTTAAATTCATAAATATTACATCATATGTAATATTTATCTTCTTAGTTTTTATTTCTTTCCATGTATGCATGCTTGTAACAGTTTAGTTTTGAAATCCCTATTCCAACCATTTAATTAATGTGTTCACCCCACATTAATGTGTAACTATTTACACAACCCATAAGCTTATGTTGCTCATAGAAAAAATAATTCATACATATATTCATACATATCCAAATGAATCATATTTATACATGAACTTTTCATGTAAATACATAAGTTATATGAGATTGAGAAACACCCCATGGGTAAGCCTGGAGTGATAGATAGTTAACACCATTCACTTTTCTGATAGGGAATAGGCCTCCAGTCCAATAAATGGTCCAACACCATGTCACTTTACCTGGGGATACTTTTACCAAGAGAGAATTTAATTTATGATAATTATAACACCCAATATGTATAAATTATATTCAACAACTATTCTCAAGATCATAACTCCAATTACTAACTGAGGTCAAGACAGATGAAAAATAAATTTTATAATTCCCCACTTTGCATGAAATGTAAAGCTCTATCCTAGAAGTAATTTATCATATAAATTTAGTATAAAAAATATTTACATTTCAAAAACAATATACTAAACATGAATAATATAGGAATTATTAAATAAATAAACACTTTTATTTATTTTCCAAAACATGAGATTAAAATATAAAAATTTCATATTTCAAATTATATAGACTTTATATATGACATTAAAATAATTATAAATATTTTTATAATTAAAATTATATAAACATTTTATATAATCAAAATATCATATACATTATATTATTTAGACCATTGAACATATCAAAAATCAAAACAGTTTTTTTGGAATATAAATAGTATCTTAAACAAAGCCTGTATTTATTTGAACAATTTCCAATAAAATTAATTATGAACATTTCATAACTATAAATATAAAATACTTTATATTTTTTTTCTTATTTATGCAACTTATAATTTTTTTATAAACTAATCATTGTGATTTATAAATAAAATATTTATTTTTTGTTCACAAGGCATGCCATATAATTCCTTTTAATTTTCATTATTTTAAAACAATTAATAAATAATATGATTCAATTCATAATTGAATTTTATAAATAAAGAAACAGTTTATTTATTTTTTAAAACATTATAAATAAATATAAACTTATTCATATTTAATAGGGATTAAAATAATATTTTAGAAAGCATAATGATTATAATTTATAAGCATTTTACAAACCACAAATTTATTTTATTAAAATAAGTTTTTAAATCTATTTAAGGACCACCACCATTTTCACTATTCCACAATCCTTAAAATTATAATCATTTTGAATAGAACCACTTCACGTAAACGTAAGTGAGATCACTGCGATTTCTTCTACACCATGGTGGTAAATTATGTGGCTGTTTTGAAAGACCATAGGGACTCCTACACCATGGATCTAGTCATGGTGCCTAGAGAATCCCAAAAAAGAACCAATATGGTTAGTTCTATGTCATGGTAATAGTTATAATTTTTGAAAACATGGATTAAGTATTTCTAATCCTTGTAGAAACTTTCTCTGATACTATTGATGGTTTTTTATCATATAACAATCATTGTTAGTGGAAGAGAACCCAAAACATATAAGGATCTATCTGTAAGAATAAAATGTGTAAATATATAGAAAAAAAGATAATGTAAAATGACATACGTATAATGCCTGAAAATTAGTAGATTCCATCCTCTTCCTTCGATGGAGTGTGATTTATGAAGATCACAAGGAGAAACAGACATATTCCTCTTACCGCCATGGGAGGAACACCAGCCAATGGATCCAAGAATGCTTCATGAGGACTCTCGAATGCTTTAAGGGGTTCTAGTTCCTTCTTTGAGTGAAAAAATAGGCTTTATGATAAGAAGAGAGTCTGAACTAGCATGTAATCATCACAAGTTCCACACCCATACAAACTTGAACATAGTTTTCTTTATCATGACATGGCTAAATGGATTGTGCATAGATTTATTTATCATAGCATGGTTAATTAATGTAACACCCCGGGATTTTATGAAAAATATTCTTTTTAATTTCATTAATGTCTTGTGTTGTACGCTACACCAAAAGGAGCTTGCACAACATGCATCCTTGACTTTCCTTGCATTACACGCAATCACAACCTTCCTCGATAGCGTGTGTAGTACGCAATAACGAGTTTCACTAAACAACAATATGCTATTAAAATATTATTAAAACTAGCCGTTATGAATAGTAATAACCAATTTTTGAAATTTTGTAAATTTTATTTTTCAAAATGGACTTAATTTTTGGATTCAGAATATCGAAATTAGCTTAGGGTGAAATTTTGGTACTTTTCAGATAACTTTCATTTTCTGATGAATAGTGAAAATTACTAAATTTTAATTAAAAACAACCTTTTTAATTGAAATAATTAATAGTGATAAATTATTAATTTGAGTGGTTTTAAAGTATATTTAGAATATATTTTTACAATTTAATACAATGTTGGTCATTGGATGTAATTTCACATTTAAACAAGACATAAACAAGTGTCAATCTTTTGATAGTTATTATCTCTTAAGAACACGCTATTTGTTTTGACGATGGGAATTAATTTTTAAATTAATTAATGAAACTGATATTTTTTTAATTTGGTAAAATAGAAATCCCTTTTGAGTTCATAATATCAAATATAGATTAGGCCTAATTTTTGGTATTTTTCTGGAAACTTTCATTTTTTGATGAATAGTGAAACCACTAAGTGGTAGTTAAAAAAAATGAAGTTTTCATAAAACTTAATTTTACCACTTCTGTGAGTGGAATTTCAAAAATACAAGAGACAAGGTTTATGTCATTAAGTAAAATTTGGTTCAATGAGATGAAAATAATTTTTGGTGAATAGTAACTTTTTACTTTTTTTTACCACGGTTAAAAGTAAATAGGGTAATTAAGGGTAAAAATGATATTATTATTACCCTAAAACATGTCCTAATTCTATTGGATAAGTGTAATTTGACCAAAAAAAACTTATGAATAAAATATGACCATTTAGGCCCACTTGGATTAGATTAGGACATTTATTATTAATTTATTTAAAGAAGGGTTAAAATAGTTAAAATCAAAGTTTAATAAGTATATAATTTTTAATATACATAAGATAAATTCGACTATAAATATTAATTAGAAATATAAAAATATTTCCTACATAATGATATTTTATTTGTAATTTTTATACTTTAAATAAGTTAATTTATTTATGACACAAAGATGATGCAGTAATTATCTTATTAATGAAATATTGATATAATTGATGTTATAAATACCCAAATAAATGTAACTTTAGCCTTTTTATGAATTAAACTAATTTTATAGGTTACTATGACATGTTAGTATTGATTTAATTAACGTTTTTCAAACTAATCATTCTGTTATGATTTTCACAAAAATCAATTACTAAATAGTGTCAAAATTGACATAAAATAGTTTTTAAAACAAATATTATATTATTAATTGTTATTTTATTCCTAAAAATATAAGGTTTGGCCAAATGACTTATATAAGGTTATATATATTAATACTAAACAACTTGGGTTTCTTTTGGCTTGTTATAGTAAGTTTATTAACCTTATAGTGTAAGAACACAAAAAGACAAGGTAAAAGTAAAATTATCTAACTTAAAGTTAAATATAAATGATAAGGTTAAAATAGGAACCTAAACTTGTCTAAATTATATTGGATGAGAGGATTTCGACCCATACCCACCTTAGCTTAGTAATAAATCAATTTTGAGCTATTTAAAACCGAATATGACTTTATAATAAAATAATATTTTTATTTATTCCAAAGGTGCCCCTCTCCTCCCTTATAAAAGGGCACCTCCTCCCTCTCTTCCTCACACCACTTTGAGCTTTCAAGCTCAGACAAACCCTGCCAAATTATCTTCTCCACTTCCCTAGAAAAATCCTAGAGGTCCTGGTATTCTTAAAAGACCAATTTTAGTGCCCTAAGAGGAGGACTCAAAGAGGCGCTTCAAAGAAGAGGTAATGTCCGTTACCGATTCTTTCAACTTTATTTCTTCTTCCACTTCTTCTTCTTTAGTTGTTTCATTATGAAGTAATAACATCAGTATCACTCATATACTGATATGTTATTATAAGTATGAAACAACCCTATTTCACCATCTATCCATCCTACGGAAAACGAAATCACCGTGCGTGCGTACGTACGGAATACCGTCTCCACGCCGTGGTGTAATCAATTTTCCACCACCACATTACTTGGATGGGTATAATGGTGTAAATAATAACTATATATGATTATTGTAAAGTGATATTGATTCTAAAATAGTATACATACACTCCAATACAATTCCACGATCATGAGAACGATATCATCGCTCGTGCGTACGTACGGACTACCGTCTCCACGACGTGATGAGATTCATTCTCCACGTTAACCATTCATGAATGATTATAAAGTATATATAATAAGTAATCATGAAATATATGAAATAATAATGATACTATATTTATGTGTATATATATGTATGTCGTCTACTTAATTCCATTCAACTCAATAAGGAAACAAAAACAACGTTCATGCGTACGTACGACCTACCGTCTCCATGAATGGTGTATTTCTTTCCATTTACTTATCTATTATATATATATGTATATTCTGAATATATATTATATATAAATCATGATCTAAGTAATCATATGAATAATTACAAGTCAAAACACAGACGAAAAATGAAATGATTTTACCCAAAACGCTCTTTAACATGGAATTTACAAAAGAATGGGTAATATAAAGTCATAAGTGAACCATATATGATATCATAACAATGAGTATGATTCTGGAATAAGTCAATGAAATTATTTAAATCATTATACAAGAATTTCGGACACTTACGAAGCAAATCGGACCTAAGGTAAGGGAAAATATCACAATCTCATTTTTATCCAAGATTGTTTATACTTTGGTATTTACTGGGGTGTATTTTATCATCCACATACATGTTTCCTCTATATGTAATATTTTTTCCATCCACCTACAATTGTTTAAATCCAATTTTACCCTTCGGTGAGTTTTTTTTAAAAGATATGAGAGGAATCTTTTGTCGTTTTTCTTACGAGGTACTTTTTGACTTTTCCGACAAAAGTATGAGAAGAATGTTTTTTTAACATATACGGCATGAATAGATTTTTAAAACATTATTTACAAGAAGCTTCCTTTACAAGTTTTCAAGTTTATTTTTAATCAACTTATTTTAGTTTTAAATTGTATGACATTTTAAGAAAGGAAAATGTTTTTGAAGTAGAAAGGATATTTTCCTCAAGAATGGAGTTCAAGTGTTTTATCAAAATTATTTTCCATCTAAGATAATATAGGGTTCTATTTCTATCCCTATTATTAAATTGATTTAAATATGTTGTGATGGAATTATTTTTATGAATTCCTTTATCTTATATGAATTGTTTTATGATGTCATGATGTTTAAGAATCCCATTTTTATTACATGGGTTATGCAATGATGTATGATGTATGATTTTTTGGCACACATAAGAATGGTATAATTATGAGATGGGTGGGACCTATATCTCCCTCCAATGCATTGAGTAAAGATTTTATATCTCATGAGATAGACATGGCTGGAACGGCAGGTTAAACCGGTTCAGTGAAACAGGACTGAAACGAGGAGTGAACTCGGTTCAGAAATGGACTTTGTCCACTAAGATAGTCTTGGCAATGAGTCTTGACTAATAAGAAATGATTATCAATGATTATGTGTGTATGAAACAAAGTTTCATGTTTTAAGTTATGATTATTGGGATTACATTTCACTACTATGATTTATCCCATGTTATGAAATTATGATTTATTTCGCAGGTTAAGATTTACAAAAGTTATGTTCTTATGTATATGATGTGATTGATATTTCTTTTGTTTACCCTTACTGAGCATTTGATCTCACCCTTTTATGTTTTCTTTTCCCCAGGATATAAAGAAAGTTTTTAGGTAAAAAAAAGGGAAGATCTTTATGGGAGATGTTGAAGATCTTTCACCACGATTAGAAGATTATATTCCGAGTTTCCAAAGACACTAAACTATTACGGTACTTGTGTGTGTGTTTTTGTTATGTACTAAGTATTCCGTAAAAGTAATGTAATGTCCATGTACGTTAAGCTTCAGGTCTCTACAGTTGGTATCAGAGGAAAGGTTTAGTCAACCTTTGGAAACTAGGATGTGAGAACTTTAGTGAGATCCCTATAGATATTTCTAAGGTATGTATAGGGATGTCCCTAAGGTTAAGTATAAGTATAGGTTATAGTACTAGAATTACGGTAACCTAATATGTTAGATATTGAAGGTACTCCCCCTTTATTATGTTGTTTTCCCTAGCGTGATTTTTGCCTCTCACACTATTCTTTTTGGGTTTTAGACGATAGCTGGAACCCGGAGGAACCGTGTTGATCAATGTAATGGACAATGAAATGACTGTCCTCCTGAACAAACAAATTTTATGGGAGATGGAGTGCAAAATCTTATTGCTATACTTACACAAGCTATGAATCATTCTGGACTTCCAAATGAGCAGAGAAGGGAACAATATTCTATTGAGTCCTTCATGAGGCAGTGTCCACCCTCATTCAACGGGTCTACCGATCCATTAGTTGCTGAACAATGGATCAGTACTACTGAAAAGATATTTTCAGTTCTTCAATGTTCTGAACATGATAAATTCATCTTAACAGTGTATCGTTTGGAAGGTGATGCTGATCAATGGTGGAATCTTATCAAGAATACGAGGCCAAGAGATGAAATTGAGTCCATGGAATGGGACGAGTTCAAGAACTTATTTTTCAATAAGTACTTCCCTCGTATTCTTCAAACAAAGATGGAGAAGGAGTTTCTTGAACTAAAGAAAAAGGATGATGAATCTGTTGGTATATACGAAGAGAATTTTACAAGGATTTCAAGGTATGGATATGAATTTATCATCCAACCTGAAAGTAAAGTTGATCGATTCTTTAGTGGCTTAAAACCAAATCTTCGAAGGGAATTAGCTATAAGAGACTTCAGTAGCTATGAAGAAATTGTGCGTTGTGCTATCAAGGTAGAAATGGAAGTTGGTGTTACTTATACATGTCATAGTTTTGACAAGAAATGAAATATGGAGTTCATGGAGAAATCTCAGAATAATGGTGAAAAGAATATGAATGTTTCCTTATACTCAAAGTGTGAAAAGAATCATGGTGGAGATTGTCTTAAAGGGACTAGAAAATGTTTTAAGTGTGGAAAAGAAGGTCATCGAGCAGCTAAGTGTAAAAGTAATAGAAAAAGGGTTTCTAATGATGTGAATAAATAAAAGACAGCAGAGAACGCACCACCAACACTTCAATGCTTCAAGTGCAAGGAAATGGGGAATTATGCTAATAAATGCCCTAATCCAAGGGTTAGTGATGATCAACATGAGCAACCACTTAAGGCAAAGGACAAAGGGAAGTCACATGTGATAACTATTGGTGATGTTGAATATGACAACGATGTGGTGAAATGATTAAGTGTTTATGTAATGGGATTCCAAAATAATGTTGTATATAGTATCATGGAATATTGGAATATTTATGTATTGGTCTATTGTGGTTTTCAATAATTTTATGGTACCGGTAACCATGGAAAGTGATTGAGATATTTTTTGTAAGCAGGTGATATGTGCATAATGAATGGATAAGAAGATAATGAGATGTTTGATTTTATTCATGAGCTCATGATTGATATAAGGACTAAGTGATATCATGGTTTGAGTATAAATAATTTTGAAGATTTTGGTTTGTGGAAAGTGTTAACTTTTAACTGCATTCATGTTTTCACTAAGGTTCAATGGGTATTCATTCTTCAAGAGAATACATGATTAAGGTATTCACATGTTTGTAATTTGACCAACAAGATATATCTTATGATATATGGGGGGTAAATGATGGCATTCATGTGATTGTTATGTGACATTTTAAGTAATCATTTTCTTTATACTATGAGCTTGGACCGAAGTATTTTAGATAAGACTAAAGATTGGAATAGATTATGTTGGACACAAGTTAGTATTGTTTAAGTATAGAACTTTTTTAGATATTATTGATGAGATGTTATAGTAATATAGCTTTAGAAAAAGGAAAACCTGCAGGACGAGCGACAACCCATCGCGTCGGACAAGGCTGTGGGAATCGAACCCACAACCGAAGTGCGACTGGCCTTTATCACCTACCACTTGCCTACAGGAAGTCCCTATTTAGTAGAAACTAGTTTTATTATATTAAGGAGTATGATATATGAAGTATAAGTCCATTATAGGAACCATATATGATTAATATCACTATAGATGGACTTACGTATTTTTTTGATAACTTTTCTAAAATTTTGTTTGAGACAGATGGAATGACCCCTCATTCTATCACATGATCTGCTAACACATCACGAATGACAAATTCAACTTCATTTATTTAATATATTAAGTGGAAATTGTCCAAAGAACGACTAACGGTGAGACTATACCAAAATCACGAAAGTATTTATTCTAATTCCAATTTCATCAACTTTAGGGAAATGATCCTGAAAACCAAAAATGTTGTCCTAGTGCTCTTATATCTGATGAATCAGATGGTACCTTATATCATCACAAATTTATGGATTTGTGATTTCTGGCTTTTCCATAGCCATGTTCTCTACCACTCTCCATCAGAACATGATGGTTAGATTTCTCTTCCATATCCATATTTTCACCTATGTGGAAACCCAGTAATTAGTTTATTTGGGTAACCGTTACGTTTCATACTTTTGTTTTTAAAGATTGGTTTTGGTATTCCTTTTTACGATGTGGGATTCTATTAAAGAAACTTTAGAGTAGTAAACCATTTATAACCCCGATGAATTTCGAGGGAAAAATTCATTTTAAGGGGGATAGAATGTAACACCCCGAGATTTTATGAAAAATATTCTTTTCAATTTCATTAATGTCTTGTGTTGTACGCTACACCAAAAGGATATTGCACAACACGCATCCTTGACTTTCCTTGCATTACACGCAATCACAACCTTCCTCGATAGCATGTGTAGTACGCAATAACGAGTTTCACTAAACAACAATATGCTATTAAAATATTATTTAAACTAGCCGTTTTGAATAGTAATAACCAATTTTTGAAATTTTGTAAATTTTATTTTTCAAAATGGACTTCATTTTTGGATTCAGAATATCGAAATTATCTTAGGGTGAAATTTTGGTACTTTTCGGATAACTTTCATTTTCTGATGAATAGTGAAAATTACTAAATTTTAATTAAAAAAATATTTTTAATCGAAATAATTAATAGTGATAAATTATTAATTTGAGTGGTTTTAAAGTATATTTAGAATATATTTTTACAATTTAATACAATTTTGGTCATTGGATGTAATTTCACATTTAAACAAGACATAAACAAGTGTCAATCTTTTGATAGTTATTATCTCTTAAGAACACGCTATTTGTTTTGACGACGGGAATTAATTTTTAAATTAATTAATGCAACTGATATTTTTTGAATTTGGTAAAATAGACATCATTTTTGAGTTCATAATATCAAATATATCTTAGGCCTAATTTTTGGTATTTTTCTGGAAACTTTCATTTTTTGATGAATAGTGAAACCACTAAGTGGTAGTTAAAAAAATGAATTTTTCATAAAACTTAATTTTACCTCTTCTGTGAGTAGAATTTCAAAAATCCGAGAGACACGGTTGATGTCAGTAAGTAAAATGTTGTTCAATGATATGAAAATAATTTTTGGTGAATAGTAACTTTTTACTTTTTTTTTACCACGGTTAAAAGTAAATAGGGTAATTAAGGGTAAAAATGATATTATTATTACCCTAACACATGTAATAATTCTATTGGATAAGTGTAATTAGACCAAAAAAAAACCTTAGGAATAAAATATGACCATTTAGGCCCACTTGGATTAGATTAGGACATTTATTATTAATTTATTTAAAGAAGGGTTAAAATAGTTTAAATCAAAGTTTAATAAGTATATCATTTTTAATATAGGGTTATACATAAGATAAATTCTACTATAAACATTAATTATAAATGTAAAAAGATTTCCTACATAATGATATTTTATTTGTAATTTTTAGACTTTAAATAAGTTAATTTATTTATGACACAAAGATGATGCAGTAATTATCTTATTAATGAAATATTGACATAATTGATGTTATAAATACCCAAATAAATTTAATTTGAGCCTTTTTATGAATTCCACTAATTTTATAGGTTAATATGACATGTTAGTATTGATTTAATTAACTGTTTTAGAACTAATAATTCTGTTATGATTTTCACAAAAATCAATTACTAAATAGTGTCAAAATTGACATAAAATAGTTTTTAAAACAAATATTATATTATTAATTGTTATTTTATTCCTAAAAATCTAAGGTTAGGAAAAATGACTTATATAAGGTTATTTATATTAATAATAAACAACTTGGGGTTAGTTTGGCTTGTTATAGTAAGTTTATTAACCTTATAGTGTAAGAACACAAAAAGACACGGTAAAAGTAAAATTATCTAACTTAAAGATAAATATAAATGATAAGGTTAAAATAGGAACCTAAACTTGTCTAAATTATATTGGATGAGAGGATTTAGACCCATCCCCACCTTAGCTTCTAAATAAATCAATTTGGAGCTATTTAAAACCGAATATGACTTTATAATAAAATAATATTTTTAGTTATTCCAAAGGTGCCCCTCTCCTCCCTTATAAAAGGGCACCTCCTCCCTCTCTTATTCACACCACTTTGAGCCTTCAAGCTCGGAAAACCCCTGAAAAATTCTCTTCTCCACTTCCGTAGAAACATCCTAGAGGTCCTGGTATTCTTCAAAGACCAATTTTAGTGCCCTAATAGGAGGACTCAAAGAGGCGCTTCAAAGAAGAGGTAATGTCCGTTACCGATTATTTCAACTTTATTTCTTCTTCCACTTCTTATTATTTAGTTGTTTAATTATGAAGTAATAACATCATTATCACTAATATACTGATATGTTATTATATGTATGAAACAACCCTATTTCACCATCTATCCATCCTATGGAAAACGAAATCACCGCGCGTGCGTACGTACGGAATACCTTCTCCACGCCGTGGTGTAATCTATTTTCCACCACCACCTTACTTGGATGGGTATAATGGTTTAAATAATAACTATATATTATTATTTTAAAGTTATATTGATTCTAAAATATTATACATAAACTCCAATACAATTCCACGATCATGAGAACGATATCATCGCTCGTGCGTACGTACGGACTACCGTCTCCACGACGCGATGAGATTCATTCTCCACGTTAACCATTCATGAATGATTATAAAGTATATATAATAAGTAATCATGAAATATATGACATAATAATGATACTGGATTTATGTGTATATATAGCTATGTCATCTACTTAATTCCATTCAACTCAATAAGGAAACGAAAACAGCGTTCATGCGTACGTACGACCTACCATCTCCATGAACGGTGTATTTCTTTCCATTTACTGATCTATTATATATATGTATATTCTGAATATATATTATATATAAATCATGTTTTATATTCTGGAATTAAGTAATCATGATTTAAGTAATCATATGAATAATTACAAGTCAAAACACGGACGACAAATGAAACGATTTTACCCAAAACGCTCTTTAACATGGAATTTACAAAAGAACGGGTAATATAAAGTCATAAGTGAACCATATATGATATAATAACAATGAGTATGATTCTGGAATAAGTCAATGACATTATATAAATCATTATATAGGAGGTTCGGACACTTACGAAGCAAATCGGACCTAAGGTAAGGGAAATTATCACAATCTCATTTTTATCCGAGATTGTTTATACTTTGGTATTTACTGGGGTGTATTTTATCATCCACATCCATGTTTCCTATATATGTAATATTTTTTCCATCCACCTAAAATTGTTTAAATCCAATTTTACCCTTCGGTGAGTTTTTAGTAAAAGATATGAAAGGAATCTTTTGTTGTTTTTCGTACGAGGTACTTTTTGACTTTTCTGACAAAAGTACGAGAAGAATGTTTTTTTTAACTTATACGACATGAATGGATTTTTAAAACATTATTTCCAAGAATATTCCTTTACAAGTTTTCAAGTTTATTTTTAATCAACTTCTTTTAGTTTTAAATTGTATGACATGTTAAGAAAGGAAAATGTTTTTGAAGTAGAAAGGATATTTTCCTCAAGAATGGAGTTCAAGTGTTTTATCAAAATTATTTTCCATCTAAGATAATATAGGGTTATGTTTCTATCCCTATTATTACATTGATTTTAATATGTTGTTATGGAATTATTTTTATGAATTCCTTTATCTTATATGAATTTTTTTATGATGTCATGATGTTTAAGAATCCCATTTTTATTACATGGGTTATGCAATGATGTATGATTTATGATTTTGTGGCACACATAAGAATGGTATCATTATGAGATGGGTGGGACCTATATCTACCTCCAATGCATTGGGTAAAGATTTTATATCTCATGAGATAGACATGGATGGAACGACAGGTTAAACCGGTTCAGTGAAACAGGACTGAAACGAGGAGTGAACTCGGTTCAGAAATGGACTTTGTCCACTAAGATAGTCTTGGCAATGAGTCTTGACTAATAAGAAATGATTCTCTATGATTATGTGTGTATGACACAAAGTTTCATGTTTTAAGTTATGATTATTTGGATTACATTTCACTACTATTATTTATCCCATGTTGTGAAATTATGATTTATTTTTCAGGTTAAGATTTCCAAAAGTTATGTTCTTATGTATATGATGTGATTGATATTTCTTTTGTTTACCCTTACTGAGCATTTGAGCTCACCCTTTTATGTTTTCTTTTCCCCAGGATATAAAGAAGGGTTTTGGGTAAAAAAAGGAAGATCTTTATGGGAGATGTTGAAGATCTTTCACCACGATTAAAAGATTATATTCCGATTTTCCAAATACACTAAACTATTACGGTCCTTGTGTCTGTGTTTATTTTATGTACTAAGTATTCCGCAAAACTAATTTAATTTCCATGTACGTTAAGCTTTGGGTCTCTACAATTAATTTTGTAAAATAAAAATAATATTAACAATACATTAAAATATAAATTAAATAAATTTATGCATAATAAACAAAAACCCGCAATAAAATATTAAGTTAGAATAATTCCTCCATACTTAAGTTATGAATGAAGCCATATCTCAAAGTAATTTTCTGGAAAAAGTTAGGGTGATTTAAATTATTAGTTAGTTCTAAAAAAATTGGGTCAACTTAAATGGGTTAGAATCAAGTGTTGACTTCAAAAAAAGGAATTGGTATAACTTGGAGGCAAGTGTTAAGGAAATCCAAGTAAGGATTTCAGGATAAGGGAGTCCACTCAACAAATCAAGGAGCATAAAGCTAATAGTTGACATGACCACCTACCTAAATATCTTCAAATATTTTTTAGGAAATAGTATAGATTATAAGAAGGGAAATATGGATCCTTTCCGCTATAATATCAATGTAACAGAACATTCTAAGTCTAGTGGTGAGGGATATTGAGACTTGATAAAATAGTGGGAGACTAATAAGATAATTAAATTTATTTCTTCTCACATATTTTTTCAATCAAGATAAATTACTTATATTATTATTTTACTATTATAGAAAAATTGTTGAAAAGGAAAAGGATAAGATTAATATAATTAAGATTTCCACTACACTATACCAATGTAAACTGGAAGACAAAAACTTAACTAGTGATCACACCTTTAAAATACTGGAGTATGTTGATCAGTTAGAGAAGCTTGGCTTTCATATGGGTAAGAAATTGTCTATTTATCTCATATTATCATCCTTACCTTATAATTTCTCTATATTCATTAATAATTTTAATATGAATATCTTGGATGAGCCTCTTAAGAATCTATTAATAATGCTTCGTTGGTTGGGTGAGGATTTATTAGAACATGGTTACTTAATATTTATGTTGAACAGGGTAAAGGACTAGGTTAGAAAAATAAAGACTAGTTTAAACAAAATGATACCTTTATAACATCATTTGAAGAGGAAAATTATTCAAAGGGAGAGTAATTAATATGAGGTTATTTGCTTCTCATGTGGGAATAAAGGACATTGGAAGAGAAATTACAATAAAATGAAGTAAAAGATGTTACTTCAGGTATATTCATCAATGTAATTCTTATGTATTAATTATGGGGTATTAAATATAATATGTCTATATATATGTATTCAAAAAATAGGAATCAATTAAGTGAATAAATATTACTATAAGTTTGGTGTATTATTAAAGAAGCTAAATAAGGGTTATTCCTAGATCCATATAGAGAAGTACACAACTTTAGGGTTTCCTGAAGGATTCAAGTCAAACTATTGTTATGTATTGATTATCAACAAAACATTTTTTAATGTATAATTATACACAATGATACATTATTTATTTATTGTAATAAATTTTGGTATGGTATTTCATACTTAACTAATAATTTAGTAATTCTTGAATCACCGATATCCAAAATTATCAATTAACGATGAATATAAATACAAGACTTTGAAAAACCTAATTATGTAAAGATAATTCCTTTTTGAATAAAATAGATAGTAGTTTAAAATTATATATATATATATAATAGTGTTATAGTATTTTTTTGAGCTAAGTTAATAAGTATACTTGCATACTCACTATCAAGTTTTTAGTGAAGAAACCTTTAGAAATAAAGGTATTCTACAAAGCTACCAGATTTAGTTCAGCAAGATCACATAAACTATTATATATGATAAGAGGTAAGTTTATAAACTTCATGAGATTACTAATAAATTTTAGGAATTATTAGTGAAGAAAATGAATACACATGGTAAAGGATACATGATTCTTCGAGTGGGTTTGTCAGAGTATATCTTAACCAAGTATTCATTAATCATTAAAGGGACACCCCAACCTCATTTTTATATTATATTATATTATTTATTATTTTCTCTCCATTACCTTAAGTTTTGGTTCATTTATCTTATATTTTTTTGGAAAACTAAGTTTTTTCATGTCACACAGTTGTTATACAATTAGTAAAAACCATGCAACAACCATGGGAAAATTGTGTATATGGGTCTGTAGTTTTAGAAACTCTATTTCACAAAATTGGTGAAAATTTTGTATAACTATGTGTCCAAACTATAATTTATTCCTAGGTGATCCTAATAGAGTGTTAACTATTTGTTAAACCATGTAAAAACCATGAAATATTCCCATATTCATTAAAATATTGAAATTACTAAAAACCTTTCTTAGGTTTTTAACCTTTTGACCTCCCCTCTTCCCGCTATTTAGCCCCTATGATTGTAGAGCCTCTCCCTCCCAGGTCTCCCTCTTCTAAAAGTATTATCCATGGGATTTATCCATGTCTTATTAGTTATTATTCAAGTTAATATCCTCAATACTACTTTTATTGCTCTTTTTCTACATTTTCAATCCTTCTTTCTAATCCTAGTATTGTCCCAATGACCTAGGATTTATATTGGATCAATTTTAATTTTAGGTTTTGTTGTTTTAAGGTTATTTATGGTATTATAAGGATAATTAGAGCCTTATTATGGAATTTTATCAATGATAATAATGTAAGTGAAGGGATTGAGGTAGGTTATTCCCTGCTTGAGACTTAAATTTGAATCCATTAATTGATTGCTTGATTTCAACCTCTTATTTGTGTAATATTAAATTTTAAAACATTATTATAATGATTCTTTCGTGAGGAAGATGTATTTATGTTAGCTTTTAATTCTTATGAAAATTATTACAAGTTTTTTCATGATCAAAACCCATTTTTAAATAAATATAGTACTCATAGTACTTGTTTAAATTACTAATAGGATTCTTTGAAAAATAAATAGTTTGATTTATAAAAGGGGTGATTAGTGTTTTAAAAGGTATGGTTTATAAAAAAAGATACATAGGATTTGTCTTAATTGTTTTAATACTTCTTGGTTATTGTAATGGTTTGTGGTTTTTTAAAAAGGAAGTTTCATTTTAAAGTGATTTTCAAAGGACATTTCAATGGTTGGTTTTCAAATGGTGGTGTGATGGATTTTTATTCCAAGTCATATTTTCAAAGTCCTGATTGAAAATATATTAAATGATTTTGTCTGATGATGTTGCACCCCATTGTGATCCCCTCATATACTAATTTTAATTGTTAATATTGATTATGAGAAATGGATTTTTTCTTACGAAGGTGCGTGGGGTGAGATATGGGTTATTGCTTATATTTTATTGCTGATGCATATGATGGCCATGTGGTTTATTATTGTTTATCACCTCCATTGAATTATATTATAGGAACCCTAGTTACTATGTGGAAGGTCTATATGGGTCCTCTAATAGCATAGATTATACAGAGGATAGTTCCATAGGTATGATTATGTTCTACTAGGGGTTAGAGGTTTCCATACTCGACCCAACCCAACCAACCCGGCCTGACCCAGTCGAGTCGGGTTGGGTTGGTTCAGTTTAAAAAATATATATTCATAGACCACTAATTTGGGTTGACCTATGGTCAGTTTGAGTTGGGTCATGGGTTGGAAAAAATGAACCAACCCAACCCAACCAACTCGACTGTCACATGTATTCCTTCTTCCCTCTATCCACTTACATCTTTTCTTCTGTAAATCACCCTCCAAGAAGGTTTTTATAAAAAAATTAATTCACCTACTTATGTCATCACTGTCGTGAGGCACCCATCCCTGTCATTACTTCCATGATTCCCACCTATACTATCATTTCCATCAATTTCATCTCCCAACCGTACATAGATGAATCCCATTCACATTGTCAATGTTGTTACCTGCCCGTCCGTGTTGTCGCTACCATAAATCCCCCATGCCATCACTACATACATCGCCCACCCCTACCATTAATTCCAAATTATCTACCCTTGTTCCATTGACACCGTATCCCTTTCCCACACTATCATATCCTACTACACTGATCATGGAGGAAAATTATGGAATGGAGGTTCTTTGAGCAATGTTGTTGGTGGGGAGTTGTGAAGGAGGTGTTTCTGGGGTGAAGGAGAAGGTGTTGGGGTGGTAGCAACCAAATGGGTATATTTTTTACCTAACCCAATCGATCCAAACTAACCCAACGCAATCCAATATGGGTTGGTTCTATTCAGTTTTGAACTAAAAAATACCTTTGACCTAACCTAACCTCTTTTGATTGGGTCCGGTCCAAAAAAATACTCAAACCTAACCCAACCTGACCCATAGACACCGATACTAGGGGTTACCTCCTAGTGAGACCATGAGGGTAAGTTGGGGTTGAGTGTAGTTAAGTTAACCTAGGTTTAACTAATCTATATTAGGTGTATCATAAGTGAAATCTAGTATTGTTTTCTTATTAGAACCTGGAAAGTTTCATGTGATGCTTATTTTTTTATGATGACTTTATTAAAGGATTCCTACACCATAATTTTATTTTATCCTCTTCTCCTTGTTTGGTTTAGTGAAAAATTTTATATTATTATTTTTATATTATTCCTATTTATATCTAGGTGATCAATATGTATGTTTTATTTATTATGATTTGGTTTACTTTTCAAATCTATTTTAAAAGGATTTTTTGAGAAATTTCCCATAAGATGAAAAATGATTTTGTTTGTTTTGAAAACATGAAAGTCTATCACTTTTAGGTTTTAAAATATTTATTTCATTTTAAACGGTGGATTAAAATCCTTTTTAAGGAAAGTGTTTTGAAATGGGTTTAGTCTATGGGTAAAATATAATGGTTCCAAATGAGGATGGCATGTTATTGGTTTTGAATGATAGTGGAAAACATCTTTATTTTTTTTATTTCAAACTAGTTTGAAACTGATTTATCTTTAAAATTTGTGCAGAGGGTATGGGAAAGATATCTATAGGGATTTTTAAAAACACATATCATTACAGGTTTAGTTTAGGTTTTAGTTGGATGCTGTATTGTCTTTTTGATTTTGGTTTGGCTATTTTGGTGGCGACAAGTGAGAGTGATTCAATTGGAATATAGAGTTGGGAAGTGGTATTTCTTATTTATTTTGGTATTTTTTCTCCAAATTATTTTCCCATGTTAGCATTTCATTTCCATATTTAATTTATGATTTTTATTGTAATTTTTTAAGTTTGTTTTAAATTTTGTTTTTAGGGTATTTTAGGTGCTCACTTTAGACTTTTTTTTATTTAGATGTTCTGTTTATTTTTTACGGATCATTTATTTCAGTTTGATTTTTATAATATCTTATCTTATGTATGTGGAATTTTGACTTTCAGAATGGTCATAATGTAATTCTAGGTAGAATTATCCTTTCTTTGTTATTTTTTTATTTAGGATAAATCATTCTCAATGGCCTATAATTGATGTCCAACACTAATTTCCAGCTCACGAGGATTGAGAATGTCCTTCAAGTCTAGTGGCAGCTCAGGTCATGTGATGTGTTAGTTCGGCCTAGGATAGTTTGTTACAGATGGTATAAAATCCTAAGCTTCTAAATATTTCTTATCTTCTTGAAGCACTCTCTTGTTATTTGGGGATTCATGGTAGATGGGGGATATTATTGTTGGTACTTAAGAGGTAATTTATAAGTAAGTTCATAATCAACACCTCTCATGATGATACTTAAGTTACCATGGGTATTTGGGATTATAATATTTAATTTTTGAATATTTCAGTTAATTTTTAAGTAATTTTGATCATAATTGTGAGTATTGGTGATTTTGGGTGTCTCCTTGCATTTTGGGGGTGAAAATAGAGGAAGAACCAAAGATGCACGGTTAGCTTGAACAGTTCAAAAAACTATGTGGAGCCCATATATATGGTTTTAGAATAAATTATATAGGATTCTTCACAGTTGATTCATGATTTGACAACTCATGCATCCAAACCATGTGCAGTTATGTTATCCCCCCAAATTCATCATCTTTCCTCCCATGTTTTTTGAATTGATTCTAGTGGTGTTTACCATTGTTGCAAAGTTCATTAAGAGATTTTTTTTGTAAATTAATGTTATAAAATGTGGTTTAGAATGATTTTTCTACCTTTTTGTTTGGTATTGTTCTTTAAAGGGTGATTTTATATTTTTTAAAATTTATTTTTTAGTGAGTAATGATAAGTTTTATTAGATGTTTGATTATAAAAACCTCTTTTATGGTAATTTAAAAGGAAAATTTCACACCCCCATGATGTTTTTAAAAGCGAATGATTCGAAATGGAACTCAAGGTGTTTTTTGAAATGAGAATGAATTTACAAGTGATTGTTTTCTAAATAGAATTAAAATTATTTAAGGACTCATTAAGGATTTGTTTTGACATAAGGGGGAAATGTTTAAAAAATTAAAGGATTAAATGTGGGGTTTTATAAAAATATTTTGATTTCCTTTAAAAGGTATTAATTTATGAATATTTTTGGGGATTCATTTTTGATATTTTGAAAATAAAATGTGTGTTTTATATATGTCATAAATTAAGTTAAACAGGTGAAAAAGGGATTTATTAAAGAAATATTTAAAAAAATTCTTACGTTTTAAAATTTTTGAATGAATTTTAGGTGTTTTGTAGGGTAAAATATTTTAATTTTTTTATTGGAAAAGAAGTTTATTAAAATGTTTTGAAGTTAAAACCATGTTTTATAGTTTGGTTATAAAGGGATTTTGGTTCTTGTGGAGTTTTTTTTTAAAGAGGATGATTTATAAATGAAATTTTGATAGTGTTTTGAAAACTAAATTAAATTTTATAAATAATATAAGGCTCCCTAACAAGGAAGTGGGGGGGTTTAATTATGGAGGATTTTCAAAATGAAATTGGTATAGTTTATTTAATAAGATGAGATGTTTTTAAAGTGAACTCTCTAATGTTTCAAGTTTTGATGGGTCATTTGAAAATGGATTTCCCTTCCTGTGGCCTTTTATAAAGTGATTGATTTTATTATATAAAATTTAGAAGAATATTTTTAAAATGAAAATGATTTTTGAGATGAATTCCTATTTGAGGATTTATGGGTTCAATTTTTTATTATGGTTAATATCGAGACTATTTTATTTGAATTGAAAAACATGAAATATATGGATTCATGTTTCATGTTATTTAAAGAATTACCCTGGGAAAGACTTAGTGATGGGTAGAAACTCCATTTATAGGAATGATCCTTAGGGTGACCCCTTTTGTTGTATAGGTATAGTTATTCAGATGTTTTATGGATTAGGTTAATGGAATGTGGAAGAATTCCTTGGGGTGACTCAGTTTGGTATGGTGATGATTATCTGTTATGGATTTTATTTTTTGGGGTTTAGAAAAAATTGAGGATATTGAGGAATATTTTATTTGATGCATCTTTTTGGGTAATTCCTTGACTGTTCATTATGGAATGTTGATTGTTTTAATGATTTTCATGCATCAAATTTTTCTTATGCCATCTTGGATTGATGTAGTGTTTTTTATGAGTTTTTTCTTTTGAAAAATTTCACATGGAAAGATTTCAGTGTGTGTTAGGTCAATTGATATGACTACTCCTCTCATATTAGATTATAATATTGTTGGTGTTATATTTATTCTATGGGGTTCACTAGGAGTCAATGTTCTGGAAGTGATGTATCAGGTTACTCTATCTTGATCCAAGACTAACTTGTTGAGGTTCGTTGTTATTTAATTATGGTGTAATGTTTATGGTTTATTTGAGAGTAGTGCCTTATTGTGATATCTTTGATCCCCTGGTGAGTTTGTTCATGGATTTTTTGGATGTTAGAAAATTTCCTTAAAAGTTTTTTATCTTTTTATAGTATTTTCATTGTATTGCGATTCTTTCTTCAATAAGATTGTGGTAATGATTAGTAATTTTTTAGAATTGGAACTCTTGTGAGATTCTTAAATGACGAGGATACCATCATGAAGTTTCCCTCTGATTGAACCTCAATCGTATTCTAAAGGTAGGGGTGTAAGACTACAAGGTAAGGTGTTTAGTTTTCCTAATCCATACCTAAATATTGTATTGATTTTAGTTTTTTACCCTTGAATCATTTTTAGTGACTTGGCTATAATTCTTTGTTAGTTACCCAATGCATGAGGTAATTTAGGTGCTGGAGGTACACCCAACCTTCACATTTGGAGATTACAAAACATTTTAGTTTTAGCCTTGGACTCAAGGTTATTTAGAAGATATATTAGTTGGTACGATGGGTCTGGTTTTATTTGATGTTTCAGTGTGCTTAAGTATTTGAAATTTATTTATCAGAGAGGAATCTAAACCTCACCCTTCATTAAGTCGACCTTTCCCACTATGAGATTTCTAGGGGAAGAAAGCATTATAGTGGGGAGAATTGTGACAACTAAACCTAATTTTTTATCTCTTATTTTATTTATTAGTTAGTTTTAATCATTTCCATTTATTTTTGAGTACTTTACCTTATATGTTTCTGGAAAAATTAGGTTTTTTTCTATCACATGATTGGATCACGACTAGTAGAAATTGTGTGGAAGCCTTGCATGTCAGTCTGTAGTTTTAGCATAGTTATTTTTCACAATTGGAACATGATTATCCTGACCATGTAGAAAAATTGAGTGTCCTTCCTAGAAGTTACCAGTGGAGGTAACATAGTTTAATAAACCACGTGGAAACCATTAAATCTACCTGAATTCATTAAAAGTTTGAAATTAAAAAAACCTCAGGGTTTTAACCCTTTGGCCTCCCCTCTTCCTCATATTTGAGCCTTATGGTTGTGGAACCTATTCCTCATAGTTATAACTCTTCCAAGTGTATTATATAGAGTATTTATTCATGTTTTGGTGGAAAATATTCATGGTAATCTCATTTGGACTCCTTTCACTACACCAAAATCAATGTTCCATGATGGTTATTTAGTGGCAGTTTTGACAAACTACCTCTAAATAAAATGTAATGATTTTAGCTACAGTTTTTTAAAATTTTCCACTAAATATTTACTAAAATAAAAAAAACACTCTTTTCCCATCCCTCAAATTAATTTATCCAAATATAATCCCTCTCCCCCCTTTACCCCCACCGTTGAGTTGTCTTCCGAGATCATCATCCGCAATCCCTCACTGTTGAGACCTTACCGCCACCATTATTACCCTCTCCCTCAACCTCATGGTCACTCTCAATCCCCTTTAACCCTAAAAAACCCTCATCCCTTATCATCACACCAATACATATCGCCCTTTCCCCTATCATCATGCTGATCACCCCTCTTTCCCTCTATCGTTGCACCGCACACCCCCTTTATCCCTATGAAGTCCTCACCCCTTGCTATCATACTGATCCTTCACCCTCCTTTCCCCTATCTTTGCAGAGCATCCCACACCATTGAGGTTACAAGTTACTTCTCACACCCATCCAAAATCAACTTTCAATTAAAATTTTTCATGGTATTTTTTGAACAAAGCATCTTCACTAATTTGTTTTGTATTTTGAGGTGAGTTATAAAAACATACCCAGTTAATACATCATATATGATAAGTTTTATCAATATTTTAAAATTAGTGTGAGTGTTATGTTTATGCTAAATATACCTCATTAACTCAATTAAAATCTATAATATTATTTTTTACATATATAAACTTGAATAATTTATTTTTGTAGCTTGAGGTGTGTTGTAAAAAATATACAATTAACTCATCATATGTGATAAGTTATATAAGCAGTTTTTATTTAGTTTGTGTTATTTTTACACAATTATATACTTATTAACTCAATTAAAAATTCATTATTGTGTTATATATTAATTTAAAAATGTATCATTTTTGAATAAATTTTATTTTATCATTTTTCCCGCATAAAACCTAGATGAAATTTCACACATTTTCCAATATAGGTATCTTCATTAATGTTTAAAAGTTTTAATAATATGATATGGAATAATCATTAAATAAATGTGATGGAATGGAATGATATTAAATTTAAAATGAAGATAATTATTCTTTTTTAAAAGCTTAATTTAGAGAAAATGTTAGATGAAACTTCCCATAAATTTTTATTGATTTTAGAATCATAATAAAGGATAGATAAGTTAATAAAAATTCATTTTTGAATAAAAAATATTTTCTGAAATTCATATAGGAGTAAGAGTTACATCAATAATATAATAATTTCCATTTTTAAGTAGTTGTAGGAGACCCATGGGATTCATGGTCATTGATTCCTTTGAGGACAAACATAAAGGTGATTCTTGCACGATATGAGCATCCAATGCTATAGTGTCTACAATATATATAGAAATTTCAGATGGTAGGTATATTAAAATAATTTTTTTGATGAAAATCATATGAAAATAACACCAAACACATTAAAAATTCTGTACATTAAGGAAAATCATATATATATAAATATGATAAAATATCAGACATCCATAGATTAATTATTCCATAGATATGAAAATGTATATATACCATATGAATATAAAATAGTGTATAAAACACTCGTACTAATAAGTAAAATTACTAATTATAATGATATTTTGTCTGAAGATATAGGTAAGATAAAAATATATTTCATCACCAATAGATTTCCATAAAAATTGGGGTTTTGATAAAGGAGTTGTTGATGGTGTTCTCCTGATAAGGCCCCACATAATTCCATACTTATTTATCTTTCTATCACGTGTTTTGGAAGTTTTCTAAAAAAACTTATGTTATGATCTTGTTTATGCCGATGAACAAGGTCTCTAAGTCATATGCATCAGAATTAATTTTCATATTCAATAATAAACTAATGATAATTTTTTATATTATTGATTATGAATAAATTAGTAATTATTCTTTAAATGAAATAATATTTCTTATGTGTTTTAGTTTTTTTAAAAAGTGTAGGAAATTTTTCATATATGGATAAAAGTTGAATCACATTATAGAGAAACACACCTCGGTATGATAAGGGTTTGGATATTTTTTAGATTTCTCAAATTAAAATCAATCTATTGATGGGAAAATAAGATATCCATGTCTTAAATATAAATTTAGAATATGTTTAAAGAGACATGAAGTTTATGAACACTTGATATTGAATCAATTCCATGATCAATATGTGTGTTGAATTTGGCATGGAGAATTGAATGTTATATAAAGTTTGAGCACTGAGGTCAGTCAACAGAATGATCTCCCAACTTCATCGACAATGGACAATGAAATCCAAAACCTTATAAATGATAATTTTGGAATTACAAGGAAACATCGTTAATATCAAAACATATCAGTACAATTAGTTGGGTGTGAAACTAATATAAAATTGTAAAATGATGTTTTTGGGACTATATAACAATTAGATCAAGATTGTAACAAAATAGGGGATCTTCTACCTAATTCTATAGATACTAATATAAGAGATAACTTTACTGAGTAGAGAAATTCATTTCATGATTTAGTTTATGATAAAAATCAAGAGTTGTATAGAGGATTTATGAAATATTCAAAACTTTCCTTTCTCCTAAAGTTATAAGATATCAAATTATTATATGAAATTATAAATAAGGTGATGTCCATGATATTGGAATTGTTGTATGATGTATTTCTAGAATCTAAGATCCCTGTGTCTTTTATGATATGAAAAATATTTTCAACAAGCTTGGTTTCAATTATATAAAAATAAATTATTGTCCCAATGATTATATGATTTATTAGGGAGGATATTCAAGTAGTCATGAGTGAAAAAATGTTTATATTCTAGATGGAAGTCAATGGGTAATGTTGTAAGTCTAAATCAACACACCACTATAAAGAAGTATAAAAATAACACACTTATAAATGTTTTTCTTTACTTCCCTTTAAAACCTCGATTTCAAAGATTATTCAGGTAATCGAAAATCATCGAGAACATGAAGCGGAATTCTATAGATAATAAAAATGAAGGGTTAATACAACATCCAAGAGATTCAAAATGATGGAAGAAATTTGATTCATTACATCCATATTTCTAATCCAATCTTAGAAATGTGTAATCAAGATCAACTAATGATAGATTCAACCCATTAATTATTTTTAGTACAAGTTATATCATTTGGATAGTTGTTTTGATCCCTTAAATTCTACCTCCATAGATGTGAATGTAATAAATTTCCTTTATCGCTTCAATAATTATTCATAGAAAAAAATTTCTAGAAATGATATTGATGTATACTTGCAACCTCTAATGAATAATTGGATGAGTTATGGAGAAACAATGTTGATACATATGATGTGGATTCAAAAAAAATATTAAAAATATATGCTACTATAATGTGGACCATTAGTGACTTACCTGGACTTAGGAACTTACCTGGTTTAAAAACTTACATGGGTTTGGATTGTATTGTTTTTAACTTTGATTTTCAGCATGAGCGAACACCTTATAGTAAAGATGGTGCTTCTTGTTTCATCACAGATTTCTCAATTCATTACATAGATTTTAGTTTAACAAGTCAAAATTCAATGGTTCCATTAATCATAGACCACTAATGGATTTTTGGAAAAGTTCTAGAATATTGGAACAACTAGTAAATGTTAAAAGATAATTTGGTATGATGCATCATTCGAATGATAGTGGGAACTGATTTTTAAATGCATCATCAATTGAAATCAAAATGCAATATGGAAGAAAAAAATTATATTATTCAAACTTCCATATTGGGAATTTAATTTATTGCATCATAATCTTGATGTTATACATATTGAGAATAATGTTTGTGATAACTTGATCTTTACATTACTTAATGATTATGAAAAATAAAAGGACCAACTCAATGCTCAAAAGGACTTACAAACAATGAATATAAAGTGACATTTATGGCCATTTGAGAATGAAAAGTATGGAACATGAATTTTTTCAATGAAAATCAGGGAGAAATATATATTCCTTAAAATTTTAAAACATATTAAAGTATTATATGTTTATTTAAGTAAAATATCATGGTGTGTCTATATAAATCATCATAATTTACATGGATTTTAAAGTCATGATTCACATAATCTATTACAAAAGTTAATACCATTGGCATTTCATTCATTTTTATCTAAAATGGTTAATGAATTTTCACTCCAATTCTATACATTCATCATAAAGCTATGTGAGAAAACTCTATAACTAAATGATATTTACCTGCTTCATAATAGATTTATGACAAAACTTTGTGCAATGACGATGATATTTTCTCTATCATTTTTTACCACCATGATGCATTTAATTGTGAATTTGGTTAAGGAAAATAAATTAGGAGTTCTAGTACATTATCTATGTATGTATCCAATTGATTGTTAATTCATTTATATGTTTTTCATATTATGTAAACTATTCTTGAAAAATTATTAAATACATAACATTATTTTATTCATTTATATTTTATAGATACCTTATTCATTTTAAATCATACATGAAAAATAAATCTCATTGAAGGATCCATTTTTGAAAGTTACATAGGAAAGGATTGTCTTGATTTTATATTCTAGATACATGGATGATATTGAGACAATATTTAATCGAGTTCGACGTGTTGATAACATATCAACTCAATCTCTACGGCATGAGAAATAAAAAATCTTTCCTATTATTTGCTGAGCAGTTTAGATAATCTCAAATATTATATTGATAGAAATGGAATTATTACAAGCACGTAGATACATGATATTGAATAGTGAAATTGAAGAATCATTTATTTAAGAGACCAAAATACAAACAAAGAGACGCATGATAAGGCAAACATGAAATGTGAAAGATATAAGAAAGGATTTTAATAAGGAGCATGTACAATAGTTTTCATGTCATGTAAGTTCATAAATACTACAATCAACAAGGATATTAGGTATATATATATATATATTGTAAATATAATAATGTACATTAAGTTTTATAGATCTTAAATAATGATACTCAGGCTAAGTTGTTATATGATTTGAAGTTTCATGATTGGGGTCCTCCAAAGCAGGCTAGAAAGTTTGATGCTTATAATGTGAATGACTTTAATTTTTTTATAGTCAATCAGGGAGATGGTTTAAAAACATATAATAGTGGTATATTTATAGTTTCTGAATTTTTATACTATGTAAAGTTGTATGATATTATTTAATTAAACTACCATGGTCATTTTTTAGTTGTTTTATTCAAATAGAAGTAGATCAATATTACCAGGGGTCTTAAAATTGTTTCCTTACAATTTACTTTCATGAACCTATCTCTCTTAATGGATGTCAACGACTATTAAGTACATGATTTTTATATGTTTACATCACAAGATAAAATTTATATTATATAAAAGATGTCATGGATGAAGGGTAGATTGTAGTTGTTCACATAAAATAGACATTTTTATGATATGGGTGATGGAGTAAATATATTTGACCTATATCATTGAATCTCATCAACAAAAAGAAATTGAATTATTTTTCAATCATGATATTGAAAATATTAGTGTTGAAAGGGAGGATGGAGTGGAATAAGTAATGAAGGAGAACGATAATGACATGATCGAAAGACAAAATGATTGTATGTTGAGCCATATATTAACTTATCAACTACCTATGTTATATGTAATTCATTTATAGTACTATTGATATGTTATAATATTTAAATTTGTTTTTATGCATGAGTTCTTTAATTTTGAGAAAGTAAATGGTATATTTGTTTGTATTTGTAGTCATTCATTAAAATACCTATATTTATTATATTTTTCAATACCATTCATATGTTATCATTTATAAATTTATTTTTCTTCATGAATATTTTGAAATAAATGTTTTGAAGTTGTTTTTAATTATTTAAATGATAAGAATGCCAAATAAGAAGTGATTCCTTGATTGTAATTGACTTTCAGTTAATGTTCCCCTTACCATGAAGACATCATCGACGTTTCCTAATGATACCTTGGTATACCCCCTATAAACATTTGGGACACCCTCTGTCTCCCTCCCATTATCATTTTCCATTCCTTTTATCTCCCTCCCATCAGTATCTAGAACACTACCTCCCTATTCATATGGTTCAACATACAACGAACCTACAATGGGAAAACATGTGGTCACTATTATTTCTTCATGAGGATATTTAAGGGTAATGGTTATAGGTATAAATTTTAATGTGATTAAATTAATTTCACCTTTTTATAAGAATAAATATTTATTTTCATAAAAAATAGAAGCAATGTTACTAATGAGACAAACATTGAAAATTTAGATGTGTGGAATCTAAATGGTTAAATGATATTTATCCCCTTTTATTATTATGGGGTCCCCATAGATGAAGATTTGAGAATATATGGATAGATTCTAGGCTAGTTTACGGCTAAGTCGATGACCCTTCCAATGACATATTCCGATGAGAGGTATATGCTTCAATCTTGAAAAATGAGGTATTTTATTCATAAATAAAGTTAATTTAATATATTATGTCTCAATATAATGTCATTATTTAATTAAATACTATTATTTTAAAAATTAATATTTTGTATATATGTTCTTACACATTAACATCTCCAATATCATTGCATAAAAGTGGACACAATTTTTTTAGTAATAAATAGAAATATTTTAAATGGAGATTGTGGAATTAATTTAACAATACATCCTTAACCAAGAATAATATGTATGATAAGGAACCTAGAGGGGTTATTATATAGGAGTATAAAGTTTTTGTTGATAGTCATCACCATGATAAGTACATGGTATTGAAAAATATTGTTCCGTAGTTCCTTGAAAAGTGTGTTTTAGATTTAAGAATAATTGTTTCCATGAAATTTCCATTGGATTTATTCATGGAACTGGAAACTTCCAATTGTTCCTTATCCAAAGAGAACCTTCTTTCCAAAGGTAGGCGTTCATTAAGTTTTTAACTTTACGATAATTAAGAACATTCATTGGCCGAGAGGATGGGAGGTCAGACTCATCACAGCCTTTTGGGGGGAATTATTGTCTACTCTGAGACTCTCTTTATAAAATTAAAATATTTTAATTAATCCTTATTAATTCCCAAATTATATCATAATTATCCCTTTGAATTTACAATCACCTATTAACATGTATAAAATTTAGTATCATCATTATGCATTCAAGGTTCTTCATCAATGGAAACATCTATGTATTCAATTTTTTTTCCATTAATGGTATCCTCTAATATACCAATTAGAGATTCTTTTAATCATTGTTATGATGATACTAGTTTTTAAGCCACTCAGTGGGGCACTATGGAATTTATGGTCGTCTAGGGAGATGAAGGTTAGTTTTAATCTTGGGATCATGCTCATAAAATGATCTACCTATGCATCTTAGTGAAAGGAATCAGAACCCTCGTAGTTCAGTGCCACTTAATAGGACACATCATACCTTTTATTGTCATGTGATAAGGACCTCTAAGTGGAAGGTGCTTAGTTGAAACTTAGTATGGGAGTTATGCTGAAGTAGCCCAAGTAACTTGGAAATGATATGAGTTTCCAAGTAGGATCAGACCCTATTGGGAATATGGACCAAAGAGAGCAGGGTTGATTTGAAGTGTTGGGTTTGAACCTCAAGGAGGCTTCCTATGTATACAATATTAATGGGAATCAAATCCCACGTAGTTCGACGAATCTCATAGGAGAGTATAGTCCTCTGATAAAGATAATTTTGGGCTTACTTCCTAAAAAAGTAAGCCTTGATGATTTGAGGATTGAATTTAGGGGTTATTTCCTAAGGAGGATGCCTAAATTGGGGGAATTAGGATTTGATGATCTCAGGCCCTGAAAGGTATTCCTACGTATCCTGGCTTGAATAAGAATAAGAGTTCTCATAGTTCATTAGGTGAGTGTTTGTGCACATGTTGCAACCATCACATATCTCTAAGCTCACATGAGTCATGCTTAGTGTGAGAAACAAGAGGATGTGAAAGATTCAATAATGAAACTTCACACCTCCACTGATGGTAGAGGACGAATCGACTGTGGAAGAGGGTGAGGTGATGAGCCTTCCCTCTATTATATTTACATTGTACAAGGGTCCAATGTAAAAAATAAGGGGTGAAGGATAGGGTCTTATACCCAGATTGATACCCTGAAATTGGTTTTGGTAGGGGAGGGAGACTTCTCCTATACTTGCGTGGCACGACAAGTGAGAAATATACCTTCCTTACCAGAGACCTGAGGTCCCGAGTTACCTCTTTGAAAAGAGAGTGGCCAGTAGCCAACCATCCTCCAAACTGGGAACTTACCAACACTGTTTCTGGGAGAAAAGTCCATGTGACTGCGAATATACAAACCCAAAAACATCCCGTGAATCTTAACCCCATTGTGAAATGAATGTGGGAAACCTCTGACTATGGAAATACAAACCCAAATTGGAGACACGCTGATGTGCCTTACCCAAAGGTTTGAGAAGTCAGGAAGTTTTGGTGGAGGCTTCAACTTAGCCCCTTTTGGATAAGGGAACCAAGGAAGGAGATACCCTTCCATGGATGTCTTTAAAGAAGGGTACTTGATCTGGTTGCGTAGGTACTTCACCCAAGTATGCCGCGTAGGTACCCCATGTTGCCCTATCGCGCAGGTGTGGCGCACAGATATACCACGTAGTTTCGGTGCATAGATACACCACATAGGTATGGATGAGTATTGAATAATGGGAAGAACTTCAAAATATTCCTATACCTTTTAATTATCCCCTTTTTTAGTTTAGAGAACTACCTGAGACAATTTGAGAGATATAGGTGAAAGAGCTACGCAATGGGAGCTTCAGAGAGTCTTTCAATTTTTTTTAGTCCGGAAATGGGGAGCCTAAGGGCTCTATTTATAGGCACGGATGGGCCCGGTCAAAGAAACTTTTTCCCACGTTGGTATTTCACATTGGTTTTTCGTGAAGGTTCTCCATGTAGAGAAATCAAAAATCTTCTTGTGCGTAGCTCTGTCGCGAAGCTGAGTCACGTAGCTCGGTCACAAAGCTCCTGGATGCTACTACATTGCGTAGATCTTGGGTGTATTTGTTGATTTTTTTCCTTGTACTCTTTAAATATTTATTTGGGATTTTAAATATACAAAGGTTTTCGATCTTTTGGGTTCATTTATCAAGTGGTGTCAACAAAATCCCCCCACTTAGGATTGGATCCTAAATATACAAAGAGGGTCAAGTACTAAGGTGAATGTCTATGAAAAAAGATCAGGATAGATTAATTAATAGCACAATTGTGTCGTGTAAGGTCTTCACGTAGGTATGTCGCGTAGGTATGGCGCGCAGGTATGGCGCACAAATGTGATGCGTAGGTCTTCTATTTCCTATAAGTAGGTCTCAACCTTTCGTGATTTTTCTTCACCTGTGCTTTCTCCAAAATTTAGAGCTCTCATTGCGTAGCTCATTCACCCAGTTGCATCGCATTATGCTCTCGCATAATTCTCTTGAAATTTCTTCAAGGTAAAATTGTTTACATGATTGAGCTATGCTAAAAGGACCTTACCGATAGAGTTGCACTAGTATCTTTGTCATAGGAATTACACGAGTGACCTCATCGAAGGACCTTGTCGGAGGACTTTGTCTAAGGACCTTGTCGAAGGACCTACGCAAACAATGTCCTTTGCCAAATTTTTTAACTTTCTTCTTTAAAATCTGACTTAAAAGTTTAGTAATTATTTTTCTTTTTGCAGGAAAGAATAACTCATTTGATGACCCACACCGAAGAAGCTAAGGTTCACCAAAATGAAATGATGAGGATCGTCGGGCCACAATATTATGAAATTGTTGAGAGTACTCTTCCTGGGCTATGGAAGGGTCTAATTCCATACCAGCGTGACTATCCACAAAGTCCTTACTTACCCCTGTACAGGCATGGAATTTTGAAAGATTCCCATGTTCCATCTGTTTTGAATTACTTTCCAAAGAATTGGTTTCTTCAGTATTCCAACTATAACTGCATGAATATTAGTTCAAGGGGGGTTCCAATACAAAAAGGCACAATCCCTATTAGTTGAATCATTCATCATAGTGGTTGTAATCCAGACATGAAGGATCATGCTGTAGGGCCAATACCACATTGTTATAATTCATCTTTTTGGGATTCTCAAATAGATCAATCTAATGGTTGGAAAGGAGACTGGGACCTTCGTTCTGGAGGGAATGTAAAACCCGAGTGGATGTGGGCATTTTGGGTATGTCGGACTTGTGCAGAATTTAGAAAAGAGTTATCAGATGTTCATATTTATGAAGTTGTCTGGATGGGGAAAACTTATGTTTACAAAAATGAATTCATTCCTGAATTACTGAGCCTATGGAGTCCACAAACGAATTCCTTTCAGATGTTCATATCTATGAAGTTGGTATTAGTCTCTCAGAAATTTACCAAATAGCTGGAATTCCTATTCTTGGGGAAATGTATGATGAATTCATCCCACCTACTTCAACATGGGGTGATGTTACTAGAACACCACCACTGGCCCATGAATTATTTAAGATAGCGAATAATTTAACGAAGGATAAGAAATATATTCATGATAGAGTGTGGATGGAAGCCTTCTTAGAACCAAAAATAGAGGAAGGTCCAACCTGTGGACATATTACTATTTGTCCTTCTACTGATAACCAAGGCAGTTTGGGAACATAATGGCCTACACTGGAAAGAGGTGATTACAAGAACTGGTGTTATAAAGTCAAACCTGATATAGATGCAAAATTAAACTTAGATGCCTTACTTTATATGTGTCTAAGTGTTTATTTGCTTCCAGTCTGTGAATCCTAAGGAGGTGTAAGATAAGAGACTTTAATCATTGCAGCTAAATTGGTAGAGAAAAAGTATATTGGGCTTGCAATGCCTGTTTTGGAAATAATTTACCACCTCTTGCTGCATTTATACAGTGGGAAGGCTCCATTTAGAATTGCGGGGCCATTCCAAGTGTTGTGGGGATGGATTGCGGCACATTTTTCTTCATACTCAGCATTGAACTTAGTCAGAGTTCTAATGGTCGATTCACCCCATTTTTTCAGAAAGTTTCTAGTATTAAGCCTCTAAACATGAGACCCGATGAGGTATTGAAGGTATTAAATGTCTAAGGAGAATTAAACTTCTTTCCTTTTGGTAATCCACCAACTGGAACATTTATTGATGATTTTAAAGAAAATAATTATGAGATGAGATCTTATATGATGGCATTCAGGGATGGTGTATTATCAATCAGGATTGATGGTGAAATTATCTGCGAAGCTTATGTACCTTATAGGTTTTCTTGTCAGTTCAGATGTCTTCAACAATCAAATACTTTCCCACCCACATATGTCAGATATGAGAAGCACCCAAGGGTAGCACGAAAATTATGGATTCTAACAACTTTAGAGGTATCCAAATTGTCAATTACATTACCTCCACCAGATGCATCAATCATATTGGAAGAAGAGTATACCAAAGATTGGGTTTCTTCATATCCTCAAGGAGCTCTAACAAAAGGAGTATATCGAGTGGCGGCTACAATGACTGTTGCATGTGGAAATTGTGGCAAGAAGTCCAAGGCCAGAGATGGTACAGAAATTTTAGAGTTTTTAGAGACCTCAAAACATCTTCGTAGGAAGTATACCAGGAAGACCAAGGCTAAAGAATCAATACCTCCAACGCCAAGGCGATTCAGTCGCCACCATCAAACAGAGATTCCTATTTCATCTGTTGAACTTTCTGAGGAAGAAAGGTCTAAAGAAGTTCTTCAATTGGAAGGTGTTGAATATCTTCCACAGTCAACCAGGACAAGATCGAATTATGTGGGACCTTCGGCCATTCATCATTGGGAGAGTATAACCTGTGATCTTAGGAACGCTTGGGCATTTCTTCAGCATGGCATTCAAATACCAGAGATTGGTGATATCAAGGCACATTCTGATTGTAATCTGAACATTAACTTGGCTGAATTATAGAAGTATATTGCGGAGTTAGAGACTTTTAGATATGCAACTGATGAACAAATCCCAACCTCTAAACGATTATCTCATATGATGGACTTATGAGTTTGCGAAGGGGTAATTATCGACTATGAGGAGGAGTGGGATATTTATGTTAATACTGAGAATGTATTTCCCTCTTTTTTTGTCTCAACTATGATTTATCATTTATCATCATAAATCTTGATAAAAAAATGTATTTCTACAGCTTGAATGTAGAGAAGGAAGATCCGGACTGATTCCTGAATCGCCTCAGTATAGTCCTGCAGATTCTCCCATTGGCACAACGAATAATCCTCCCAGTTCACCAGAACTTTCTCAAGGAGCAAGAATCATGACTGGGGTAATGGCGACAGATAATCCTCAACCATTACCTCAAGTTTCCCCTGCTATAAGAAGTGTTTCAATCTCTCCTCAATCTTTTAACCATAAACGCAAAAGAGAAATAAGATTTCTTCGAAGAGTTTGCTGAAAGAGTAAGTATTTATACAATCCTTAGGGCATACAACTTGATCAAGAAATTCTGGTAACCACATTTTACCCTCTTGTAGGATCTATGTCTCTCTCCTCTCTCAAGGGATTAAGAGATGATTCTTTAAGACCAAAAAAAGAAGCCCTAGGGGAAACCCCATTTCACGCTGACGAATCTGCAATTTTAGTAGACAAATCGTCAAGAGATTCATCTATACCAGCTCCTAGATATGTTGGGAGAGAGGAAAGCCATGGTAAGATTAAATACATTCCATAGTAGATTTTATCAAATAATCTTGAAATAATCAACACTGATATTCTCATTGCTTCAAAATAAAGGAATGAAGATCCAGAGCAATCTAAGATAGATGTTGATGTTGACCCAAATCTGGAAGGACCTAATGCTGCCGTATCAATTGAAGATCCAACGGAACCAAATGTCAGCCGAGCCAATTTTGGCATCAACCAACAATTCTTGGATACCTTAAATGGTGAGAATACTGTAACATTTCAGGCCATATACACTGAAATGATGGACACCCTTAATCCAAATATTGATATTCCAGGTTTCATCAAGAAGTTTGGAGATTTTCATGAGGAATTTTAAGGGCGCAAGTATTTATTCTTTCATTTTCCATACATAATTTGTTTTTCAAATTGATTATTTACATAAAAAAATCATCTTATGTAGCTTTATCTACAGTAAATGTTGCAAAGACTCTTTAGGAATAGGGTATTCCACTTTATCCTTCTGCTAGATCTGGGAAAATACCCATAGAGGATCTTTCATCAAAAGATGTTCCAGATCCTACAAATGTCATAGCTGAGAAAATTCATGGAAATACCCCATCTCAAGAAACATCTACTCAAAATACTAGAGCTGAGAATATAGGGGATGAATCCAATCAAGTAGCTGACTTATTGTTGTTTAAATATAACCAGCCGTATGAATCATATTTTGTTCCTTCATTTGAAACTAATAATGACCTTGATTTATTGTTTAGGGTTATCAGCTCCTAGATCAGAAGGTGAATCTTCTACTCTCCCAAGAGAAGTAGAACAAGGCATCTCTCTAAGAGACCTGTTTCCAGAGTACATTTTACCTCATGGCAGTGACTCAGATTTAGATTTAGAGATGCAATATTCTCTTAGCATGGCACGTAAAAAGACATGGTGGAAGATTTGGAGAATAATTGCTGAAAATCCTTTAAATGAATTTTTGTCCCATTTTTCAAAACTCCCAGCATTATTCTGTGTGTTGGGATTTGGTGGGTTCAATTATCGGCCAGTCAAAAATGCCAGGAAAGAGATTATTCACCGATGGGAGCAGGAGCATAAGCTGCGAATTTTTTTTGAAGAGGATAAATGAATCATTAATATTGAGGGCTTTCAAGCTGCAGTATTTGACGTGGAGGAAAATCATAACAATAAATCACTCGAGATTAGCCAACAAATCAAAGAATCCACGAAGGAGTTGTTATCTCTTCAACAACAATTGGATGTTGTTCATAAAAAACTTGACCAATTGAATCAAACATTAGGAGAAACCAAATTAGATGGGATAACTGCCATTTCAACTACGAATGAAGCACTTTATCAGGAAGAGAAGGCTAGAGTTGTTCAACTATCTCAACTTCAATAGGCAGCTGATAGAGCTTATGAAGCGGTCCAACAAATGAAAAGTCATGTTGAGAGTTTATTCTAAAACATTATAGAGAGGCTCTATTTTGTGGATGGCCCTCTATTTTTATATAAATAAAAGAAATTTTGTTTTCAGTCATATAAATCTGCATTCCTATTTTTCATGATAGCAATATGAAAGGTAAATTATGATAATGATTCCTTTATATTAAACAATCACTATTATAATAATAATAATGAAGTACTCAAAATTTTCTTATTAAGCCGAGGGACTTAATGAGCATAATTTGACTATTTCTAGGGTCATATCGATAACCCCACCAATTTGGTGTCTTGAATTTTTTTATTGCTCAATATTACCTAAATCATACAAAAATATATGTTTAGTGAGTTGGGACTTGACTTTTGTTTAGAGTTCCCCTTGCAAGTTCTCAATATAAAGAGTACTGAGTCTTTTGTTGCTGGAAGTTTAAATTCATGCATGTTGGACTGTAAAGGGATAATATTTAGGGTCGAAATAGCTTTGATCGTAAAGTTTGAATTAAATCCCAAACAAAACACCATGGCTAAGAATTTCTTAAATATTCTTTAAACATTTCCAAGGGGAATCTTGGGCCATGTTTTTTTATGGATACCAAATCTTAAATCCTATATCAACATAATGTGTGTCTCTTCCATGAACGAAGTTACCATTATTTGAAAAACCTGTTATGGGGGATGTATTATACAGGGCTAACTAGGGCATATACTGTATAGTCAAATAGTGTCATCTTTTGAATGACGAGCCTGTTATGTAGGCAACTTATGCAAGGACACCTAAGGGCACGTGATGCATAGTCAGGAAAAAGATATCTTTAGGAATTTTAACATTGTTTTTGTTGATAGATAGGGGAAAATAAGATTTGGGTGACTTAATACCATAATGGGTGGTTTTGCCAAGGAAATGAATTTTAAGATTGAAAAAGGGTTATTTTAAACCAACAGTCATGTAGTGAGGATATGGTACTGTTTAATTTTAAGTCATGTAGTGAGGACATTGGGTGGCTTTAATTTAAGGTCTGTGGCTCTGACCAAAAGTACGAAACTCTCAAAATTTCTTGACAATTTGTTTGGAAATATACTATCATATTCAGGTATGAAAGGGAAAATTGTAAACTATGATTTGAGAATTTCTAAAAGTGAGGAATGGTATGAAAAAAGGGCTAGAAACATTAGAGGAATTCTTTTCTAAGAACGATGTTACCATTACTTGAAAAAACTGTTATAGGGGCTGTATTATGTAGGGACAACTAGGGCATATACTTCATAGTCAAATAGTGTCATCTTTTGATTGACAGGCCTGTTATGTAGGCAACTTATACAAGGCCGCCTAAGGGAACATGGTGCATAGACAGGCAAAAGAGATCTCAGAAGCTTGATGTTCTATTGCTAAAAGTTGCAGAAAGTTTATGGAGATTCAGATTTTCCAAAGCACAGAGTTTGGTTTATGGAGAAAATATGGAAAGGGTATTTCCAATCAAGATATCCAAATAATTAGAGGATTAGGACTTTTATAAATGTCTGACCCAAATGTAAAAGATATGGTGTCTATAGTTTTAGGTCATACAACTAGGACCAGAAATGGAAACAATATATATAACATGTGGCCAAGTGATTTCAAAATTATTTCATAGTGTATCGAACACATGATGAAGGAAATGTGTAAACCATGGTCTTGAAGACTTTCAGTCTGTGAGAAAGATAATGAGCCAATTATACTTTAATGAGTGTTTTAAAATACAGATTCTTGCATATTGTCATCAAAGATTAAAGGGGACAAAGATACTATAACCAAGAATAAAGTTACCATTATTTGAAAAACCCGTTATAGGGGATGTATTATACAAGGCCAACTGAGGAATATGATGCATAGCCAAATATTAGCATCTTTTGGATGACAGGTGTGTTATCTAGGCAAATTATGCAAGGCCACCTAAGGGCACGTGCTGCATAGTCAGGCAAAAGAGCTCTCAGATATTGGAAACCTTGTCACCAGAAACCGTAAGAAAGATTATGAAAATATGAAAGAAAAATTCAAGATTAAGAGTGTGAGATATGTAATGGGGTTATTCCCAATGTATGTGATAAATATTTGAATCAATATTTTCCATGAATTTGATTTCCTTTACATATATTTGACTCATATGTATAATGGAGGCTTTCTTTGTTTCCTTTGAATGAATATGGTACTGTGTAGTTTTAAGTCATACAGTGAGGACATGGTACTGTTTAGTTTTAAGTCATGCAGTGAGGACATGGTACTGTTAAGTTTTAAGTCATGCAGTGAGGAAATTTGGTAATCCCATAAGAAATTAAAACACCTTATATAAAGAATCCATTTACTCAATTCCTAAGCCCACATGAGCTATGCTCGGTGTGAGAAACAAGGAGCAGTAAGGTTTTCTTTTATAATGCAAAGGTGATGAAAATAAAGAATATGGGTATTAAATTTTTATTCAGTGTAATGTCGTGAGGTAAGGATGATAATGAACTGATATGAAAGGAAATACATATTGGAACTGGATTAAGGGATAAAACCCAAGTATCACTATATGTCTTGTTGGGGAAATAATCAATTCATACATAGTTTTTTTAGACATTCCCTATGCAGATATGATTTTATACAATAAATAACGGGGTTTTTTATTATGGCTGGGCCTAGAATTGGAGATTCAGGCATCTCTACGTATCTCATTGAAAATGAGAATCAATCCATACATAGTTCCTGAAACTTGGTCTGTATGAAGATCTGACTCCGACATAGGAAAGAGAGGGACTCATGTTCTACTAAGAAGTAGTGATGATATTAACAACATTTTCTTAAGGAAGATTCTAATGTTAAATAGAGAAAACATTAGTTGTACATATGATGTCATGCATTTTAACGTCATGCAATAAGGAAGAATATACTATGCACTTTAACATCATTCAGCATGGATGCTTATGGTTGTTATGCAGTTTAATGTCTTGCAACTAGGACGTTGGTTGCTGTGTGGTTTTAAGTCTTGAAGCAAAGACATTGTACTGTGCAGTTTAAAGTATTATAGTGAGGAATAATGGGTATAATTACACAAAGTATTTCTTCAAAAATCTCTCATTGGTTGGATATGTAATACACTATCCATCCATTGATATTAAAGCATAGGCTCCATTTGAATAGACCTTATGTATGGAATAAGGTCCCTCCTATTTTAGTTCAAATTTTGGAGGTTTCTTTCTTGGTATCATTGGAGTCCTAAGGACCAATACCAATTCTCCTTGGAGGAATGAAAGAAGGTGAACTTTATTATTAAAATATCATTCTATTCTATTCTGATAGACTTCTAGATGATGCAATGTATGTAATCTTTTCTCATCTAATCATTCCAACTCATTAAACCATTTCTGAGATCTTTCATCTGTAGATAACTGATCATAGATTACAACTCTAAGTGAAGGAAATTGTACTTCAATTGGAAAAAATGATCCAGTTCCATATACCAATGAATAAGGAGTTGCTTGGGTGGCAGTACTAATAGTTTTCTGATAATCCCATAAAGCATTCAAAAGTTTATCAGGCTAAGATTTCTTATCTTTATCCACTATCATCTGGAGTATATTTGATAGGGTTTTGTTGAAAGCCTCTATCCGTCCATTGGCCGCCGTATGATAGCGAGATGAATGGTTGGATTTGATATTATATTCTTAATATATCTTTTTTTACTTTAGTAGAACAAAAATTGGTGCCATTGTCTGTCAAAATAGTATGAGGGATGCCAAATATGGTGATGATCTTAGTGCTGAAAAAACTAATGATGCTTTTGGTTCCAACTTCTTTGAGAGTTATTTCCTCAGCCCATTTAGAGAAGAAATCATTAGTAGTGAGAATATACTTGTACTACTTAGCCATGGCTAGAGGATAAGGCCCTACTACATCCATTCCCCATGTGGAAAATGGCAAGAAGTATTTAGCTGTATGTAGAAAATCTGGGGGTTGATGAATAAAGTTGGAATTCACTTGATATGGATGACATTTTTTTGTGAAGTCTGTACAATCCTGTGGTATTAAAGGCCAAATGTATCCAAGCCTTCTGATCTGATGAGAGAGTCTGTGCCCAGATTGGTGGGCACCACAAGCTCCTGAATGAACTTCTTTCATGATAGCCAAGTCTCTTCTCCATCAATATATCTGAAGATAATTCCATCAAAGCCTCACTTATAAAGGATCTTTTGGTGGTTTGGACCATCATAAAGAGTAAAATTGGACACTCATCACTGGATTTGCTCCTTCTCAGCCCTATTTGCTGGAAGTATCCCATTTTGAAGATATTACATGATGTATGTTCTCCGTCCCATGGTATGACCATACAATTCAGAAATAGGGATAATTTCATTATTTTATTCCCTTATGGTTTGAAAAAAAGGTAAAACCATGTGGTGATGGGTTATAATGATAACTATCTCATCCAGATTTGGATCTTCCAAGGATGTAGATGCATTAGCCAGTGCATCTACTTGAGCATTTTTTGATCGCGGAACATAGGAAAATGTCAGATCTGAGGGAAATTTAGCCATTAACACTATGACATAATCACACAAAGGGATTAACTCTTATTTTTTGATAGATTATTCCCCATTTATTTTTTTGATTACCAATTTTGAATCACATTTTAATTTTAAATGATCCATTTTCACCTGAAGGGCCAATTCCGAACCTACGATGAGAGCTTGATACTCTGCTTCATTGTTGGTACCACCTTCTAATAATAGAAAAGAATAAGGCAATACTGTCTTTTTTGGGGAAATAAGAACTATTCCTAATCCAACCTTGTTGAGTTTAGGATTTTCCAGTCTCTTCCCTATTGGAGTTCTAGAAGCACCATCAAAATACATTTCCCATGTTTGGGATCTTGAATAGAGAAGACCTCTTCATCAGGAAGTTCATTATTAAATGATGTATCTTCCACAAATGGATGCTCAGTAAGGAAATATGCCAGAGCTTGGCCCTTTATTGCCTTTTGAGGCAAAAAATGGATATCGAAAAATAACTGCCCACTGTGCTAGATGTCTAGTAAGCATAGGACGACTGAGGATAAATTTGAGTGGGTTATTACAAGATACCAATTGGACCTCATGATGTTGCAGATAATGTCTCAATTTCTGTATAGAAAAGATTAATTCCAGCCAGCACTTCTCAATACTTGAATACCGAGTTTCCGCATCAAGCATAGTGTGACCGAGATAATAAAGACTGTTTTCATTTCCAACATGATTCTTTTGGGCAAGGAAGGCACCTAGTGATCACTCTAAAGCTATCACGCAGAGAATGAGTGTTCTTACTTCAAATGGTGGCATCAATACCGGTGGTCTCAAGAGATATTTCTTTAGTATATCAAATGATTCTTGGAAATCATCAGTCTATTGATAAGTGATTCCTTTCTTCATTAATCTGGTGAAAGGTAAGCATTTTCCTACCAAATTAGTGATAAAGCGCCTAATATAGGCCAAGTGTCCTTAAAGTCCTCTCAATTATTTCAAATTTCGAGGAGGTGACATAGCATGGATTGATTTTGTTTTCTCAAGACCAACTTTGATACCACGACAGTGTAAAATGAAGCCAAGGAATTTTCCTGAAGTTACCCTAAAAGCACATTTTAAGGGGTTCATCTTCAAATTATGTTGCCAAAGTTTGCGAAATATGGTTTCCAAACTTTCCAAGTGATTGGAACGTTGTTTATATTTGACTAACAAATCATCCACATAACATTCAACAAATTTCCCTAAGAAGGGTTTGAAGATATGGTGCATGACACGTTGGTATGTTGTGCTTGCATTCATTAAGCCAAAGGGAATTACCCAATAGAAAAACACACATTGAGGAGCTCTAAAGGCTGTATATTCTTCATCCTCTGGGTCCATTTGAATTTGATTATACCTAGAATATCCATCCATGAAGGAAAGTGCTTCATAGCTAGCCGTTTCATCAATTAGAAGTTCTGTAAATGGGACTAGAAAATCATTTTAGGACAATGCCGGTTAAGATCTATGAAATCAATTAAAACTCTAATTTTCCCATTATTCTTTTTTCATTGAGACAATATTGTCCAGTCATTTGGGATACTGATCTTCCCTAACAAAGTTATCCTTTATAATCTTATCAACTTCAGCTTCAATTTTAGAGGCATGATCTGGGTGTGTTCTCCTTACTACTTGCTTGAACCCACATTGTTCTTTTGGAAAACCCAAATGATGGGTGGCTATATCAGGATTAATAACTATAATTTTTGTATAATTCCAAGCAAATATATCTCGATTTTTCTTTAGAAAGGAAGTATACACATCTTGTTCCTCATAGGTCATGGCCTCACTAATTAAGGTGGGGCGTGGATATTCTCATGTACCCAGATTTATTTCTCTGAGTTCATCCACGGTGGTAGAAACACCTTCTTCAAATTCTGGAGGAGCATCCCTGAGATTTTCTTCTTCTTCTTCATTAGGTGTTACCTCTTCTGTTTCCATTTTCATGGAAGATGACAAGGAAACACTCCCAAAGTTAGGGTAGGAGTCTATATTTGAATATCTTGAAGAATAAGCCACCACATCTGACCCTACTAATGATGAAGGGTCTTCCTGTGGTAAGGAGGGATTGATCAATTGAGAATCCACATATTTTTCTTCCTCTAACATTGATACAATTTATTCTATTCTGATTAACAAAGTAGAGTCTCATTGTACTTCAGTAGGTGAAATAAAAACATCTCCATTCAAGCTTCCATCATTGCTTGGTGCATCAATAATTTCACCTATGTTATCAGGCTCATATTGTCATAATTGACATTATTGGAATTATTGGACGAGTGCATGGATTTGGATTTACCCTTTCAACTTGATTTATGGGTAAAACATAATCTATACTCAAATGCATGAATGGATTTCTGGAATCTTTTCCAGTCTATTTGGATCATTAACTCTGGTTATTTCCATGGTAATGGACTTCATTCCTTATGTGTGATAAAACTATACCTCAATATATTGAGATTCACATGTTTTAAATGGATCCTTGTCACCATACAATGTTTTAATTTGACCATTGAAATAGTATTTCAAACATTGGTGGTATGATGAAGGTATGGCTGCATGTTGATGAAACCAAGGCCTTCCAAGAAGAATATTGAAGGTTGTGTCCTGATAAACAACCATGAAATCTGAATTAGACACAAGATATACAAACTGAGTTCTGACTGTAATTTATCCCAGAGGTTTTTGTTCATTCTTGTCATATCCTTGCAACATTAAAGTTGAAGAAGATAAGTCCGATTCATTCAGGCCCAATCGTTGATGTGTACTAACAGTAATGATATTGACCTCATAGCCATTATCAATGAAGGATCGTCGAATATCCATGTCATTGATCTTTCTAGACAGATACAAAGGTCTGATGTGTCCATGTACCACATGGTCTTCATATTCATCTGTAAATGATATGACTTCATGACATTCTGCAGAATCATTCTCTATATGGTAAACTTCAGTAGCAGCAACTTCAGTTTCAAATTCTTGAGGACTTAACAAGGCCTTAATGAGTTATTCTTGAAGATATTTTGACATATTCAAAGCATCCAAAATTTATAACTTGGCTGGTACTTGGGACAATTGTTTCAAGTCATCATAATTTTGGTCCAAAGGTCTGTATTTCCCAGCATGGAGATGTAGTTTTTCAGGTGCTTTGGAAGTTGATGCTTCTGTTGTAGATGTATTTTGTGTTAAAACAGAAGTGTGAAATACTGTTGACTTTGGAAAATTAGACTGACTAAGTCTATTCATTTGCTGAGAAGAATATGGTGTAGCTTCTAATCGGTCCTCTAGAATAATTGTGCTAGAACTAGACTAGTTTTTCATGGAAGAAACCCCTTGTTCTTGTTGAGCTCGCAAAAGGGCTCTTCCACGAGTTTCTGCCGCATATATGGTTTGAGCAGGGATAAAGTTAAAATGATGATTTATGGAATTCCCACATCTTCCCCTATATCCTCAACTATGGCCTCTTCCTCTATTTCCCTAATTAGGCATAATAAATTCTATATTAATACAATTACAATCACCATTGGCATAAGGATCTGTTAAATGGATAACATTAATGGAACCAAAGATCAATTCTTCATCTAATTAGGATTCTTCCTGATGGATTATTTCTGGTTTTACCATTTGGCAGGGCGGTGCCCTTGATTTTGAAACAGATGGAATGAAATCTGTCAGGGTTAAGGACAACTTTAGCCTTGATGCGATCTCTTCTTCTTCTAACTTCTCTTTACCCTTATGAGCACCTTGTTTATTTGAGGAATGAACCTTTGATAAAGATGGTTTTGCTGTGGAAGGAGTGGTAGAAGACACAATTGGTTGTTTCAACTGTGTTTATAAAATAGCATGAGTTCATTTGATCATTTTCTGGATCATCCAATCATCATATTTTTGCACATTTTTACTTTTAACCGCTTGCCATTCTCCTTCTTCCTTTGGATTGGTGGCAGTAACACATGCTACTTGAGCTGATGAACTTTTCAATTTCACTTGTCCAGAGTCTACCATATTTTTCAAAAGATATTTGAAAACAAAGCACTCCTGAATGGGGTGTCCCAACATCTGATGAAAGGGAAAATAATTTGAACGATCTTCATATTCATATTTATTTGGATTCTTTGGCCTTGACAACTGAACCAAATTGTTTTCTAAGGCTGAGATGAAGTATCCAAGAACTTTCTCATTCCTGAAATAATATATTTTATTATTTAATTCCTCAAACTGTTTCTACATTTGATCTCTTTGACCATCTTGATGAGGTGGTTATTCCTGCTGATGCTCAGGAAGTAGAGCCCTTCAGTATGATGAAGGTCTTGAGGTAGAAGCAGGTACAAGTGCCTGTTTGAGTGTAATTGTAGTAGCTTCTGCCTTTCCTATTCTCCTTCCTTGAACTCATGTAATTACATGAGTTTTAGCCTGAGTCTCTATAATTTATTCTTATATCTGCTGAGTGATTGAAGTAGGGTCTCGAAATCCTCTTGTGTATTTCACAGGGATCAATGGTGTGCGAAATTCATCACGCAGATTTTCCACACAGATTGTCAACAACTCTTCATGAGGGAGTTCTAAACTTAAGGAATATTTTAATCCCTTCCATCAAGCAATGAAATCTGAAACTCTTTCATTTTCCATTTGTTTACAATTGGTAAGATAAAAAATTGTCATCTTTGGTAATGTTGAGCTAAATTGAAGAAGGAATTTCTGACAGAGATCTTCCCACCCAGTAATTGATTGAGATTGAAAAATTTTATACCAGACAAAAGTAGGTCCTTGTAATGACGGCATAAAACACCTCAACTTAACTACTTCTTATTATTGAGGAGTTTCCATCATAGGATCACAGTAAAAAACAAAATGTGTTAAGTATTGTTCCGGATCTCCTAAACCATTAAAAATTGGGAATGTGGTATTCATAAAATTTTATGGGGGAGGAATTGCATCCACCCATTCAGGGTAAGCTCTCTTTTCTGGTTGAACTGGTGCACGTCGTTCCTCCATAGCTTCCAATCGAGTCGTTAATGCCTCAATTGTGTTCATAAGCATTTGGGGAATATCTGGATGAGCTAGATTCTATGTAGGCAATGCCACTGGAACTTGAGCTGGTGCAATAACCGGTAAGACCACGGATGGTGGTGTTGATATTTGTCTTGGATAACCCACATAAATAGGTCTATCAAGATGTACATGATCCTGTCTAGATTGTGTACCCAAAAAAGGTAATTTATTATCTACCTCTGTAGTTACTACAAATCCCCTTTGCTGAGGAGCTACTATAGGATTTTCAAGTTGAGGACTTTCTTGGGGATACCATCTAGCAGAAATGTTGTTTTTAAGTAACTCCGTGTGGAGTCTTTTCAATTCCTTCATTTTCTCGTCTTGCTGTGCAAGTCTCTATTCAAGTGAAAGAGATTGACCTTCTCCAGAAGAAAAGTGAGATGCAATCTGAGTTTTTTCCTTTCCCCTTGTTGGACACCTTTCAGAGAGGGGGAGTTGGTTATTTGAAGGCATACCTAGATTCTGGGTATGCCTTTGATTTCGGGTATGCAAACCTTCTTCATTTTCCTCGGTGTGTTCCACATTGTGGATAAGAACTTCATCTTCTGATTCCCCTGAACTAGAATTATTTTCTGTTGGATTTTTTCAATGGTATTGATAACATTCAATGATGCATAATGCATTAATGACATTCTATCAGTGTTTCTGGTAGATCGTCTCCCTTTTTGTCTTTCACAAAACTTTGTTCTCCTATATGAAGAATCCCCTATAACTATTTGGTGGACATTAACCTAAAAGGAATCATTGGATAGTTCATCTGTATACTTTCCTTGTGGATTCTTCCCTAATCGGGAGAAAACTGACTTCTGTTGAGGAGGGAATTGTAGACGTGAAATTGCCCCCAGTCTTACAGGCTGGGGTTGATCCTGTTCTTATTCTAAAAATCTTTGAACATTGTTTAATGAATTTTAAGGTTGCATTAAATGATCCCCCAGCCTGACAAGCTGGGGAGATTCTTAAACTGCTATAGCTAAAATTTGTTCAACTGCTCTTCTGATTTTTTGGATTTTGGTTCGGACATTAGCTGGGTGCATCATCCTATAGTTACTGAAATCACCTATTTCAGAAGATCGCTATGCTATTTCAGACATTTTAATCCTCTGACACCTGACATCCTCTAAACGGGACACCTGCTCAAGATTCTCAGAGTCTTAATGTAGAAGTAGCTCAACAATTAATTTTCTTTGGGCCTGATTCTGATGAGAATTGGTTGAGGCCTATTCTTGAGTGTACATTTGATTACACACAAAACCCATTGACTGCGGCTGGCCGTGGGCAATAAAATTGCATGAGACCACTTTTGGCGGAATTTTCTGATTTTGGAGTGCAGTTAAATGCAATTCTCCATATGCACCCCATCCTCTAATGTGAACATTAGACGGGGAATCATAAATTAATTGGCATAGCCTCTTTAGAGCATTGAGACATGCGCACTGATGGGTTCTCTGTTGTTTTTCAAACCTTGGATGTTGGGAAACTAAAAGAGATGCCAGTCAATTTGAAGATGTAACCCTTTTATTACCTTTATATGATTTTTATATTTATTATATGGTAATACTTTAGTTTTTAAATGATGAATAGTTTTCCATAATTTGAGACGAATATCATGAATACAATCTTCTGTCATCAATTCTGGAATATCAAACTAAGAATTCGCTAAAGGCTAGAACATGACAGGTATTTCTCCTTTAGCTAATTGTTTCCTCTTGTTCAACACCTCTTCATCATCTTCTACTAGAGGTTTCTCCACTTGGTCTGACCAAATTGGATGCTCTGCATTAGAGGATAAATGACCCAAGGGAGGTTCAGAGTGTAAGAACCCATATCTCTTTTCAGATATGTTTTTCCTTTTTTGTAGAGTTTTTGAGAAAAATTAATTTTCTAGAAATTTCAGAAGTACACGCCATGAACTTTCCTAGTACATGCCGTGTACTCTTTCCCCGGCTTGAAGCCGTGTGCTGACCGTGTCCGGGCCACACACACGGTGTGTAAGGCTGAGGTGGAGGCCGGTTATTTCAAAGTACAGAAAATTCGAAGTACACACCGTGTACTCAAAAAGTACACGCCGTATAGTTTCTTCTTCTTTTTCATTAAACAGACCAGGGTCGCATCTAACCCCAATATTCTTCTTCTTCTTCTTTAGTTTTTGACCCTTCGGGAGCGACCGTATGGCTGGATCTTTGATGGATTCTCGCCTCGCCGTCCATTCTCCGTTTCGAGCACGGTCAGTTGCGTTGGAATCGCAGCGGTGAGTTCTTCCATCTGCTTGAGTCTTGTTTATTGATTCCTCATCATTTCTAAGTTATCATGGGATGAAATTTTTGTGCGTTTTCTCAGATCTACATCGTTATAAGGGGAATCTGTCGTTGAGGTTCACATATATCGATCTCCTCAGATCGAGGTAGGTGGATAGTACCTTTCTTTAGAATGTTGATGAATATTATGTGCAAATTCCACCAATACCCGTGAACGGGGTATTGCGTGTTTCCTATTTTTCCCTTGTTACTTGCCTGCTTTGCTTGATTGCTTTGGTAGAGGTTATTTCTTGTGATTAGAGTATTTTTTTTGTGCTCAGTTTTCTTTTCCATGCCAAGTTATAGGATTGTGGAGTGTTGTTTTAGTTTTTATGTTGAACCTTAGTTGTTATAAAAGGAGTTCTTGAGGTTTACTTGGACGACATGCACGCGTTGAGCATGTTTAGTTATACTCAGGACTGTGAGAACCTAGAGTAGTAGACCAAAGGGAGAATTGACAGAAGGGCTTCTCCAGAGTGTCTTTATTTTAATCACGATGTGGGACCAAGGGGGGAATTGATGGAAGGGCTTCTCCAGAGTGTCTTTAACTATGACATGGGCCACAGGGGGAATTGACGTTGAGTGCCTCTCCAGAGAGCCTTTAGCACGATATGAGACTATAGGGGGAATTGACGGTGAGTGCTTCCCTAGAGAGTCTGCTTAATTACGTAGCTGAACCAGAGGGGTGAGACTCTGTGTGCCTCCCAGAGGGTTTCTAGTACTTAGAGGTTGAACCATAGGGGCTAGACTATGAGAGCTACCCAGAGGGTTACCTATTTTCTCTTTTGTTGCTGGCTGCTTGCTTGTGTGCTATACTTGTTAGAACTGTGGATTTTAGTTGCTTGTGTTTTCCTGTTTACTGCTTCTTGTTTATTTACTGCCATGTATTTATTGACTGTTAGGCACAAATCTTGGGGTGATTTCCTACTGGTATTGTATCTCACACCCTGTTTGGGCCATGCTTTTGGGCCCAAGAAGACAATGTTGCTGTAGGTATAGATAAGGGAAAGCGCCCTTCTACATCAGGATCTTGACTGCATCAGGAGCTGGGGAGCATGGGACCGAGCCGTGGCTCGCAATTCTGAGGATATTTCTTTGTTTTTCTTTTGCACTTGGTTTCAGTTGTATTCCAGCATGTTGTTGTGTTTGCTTCTTTCCATAGATACTTGTACCTGCTGCATTATTGTCATCATTGTTAGATATCTACATTGCTTCCGCTATCTGGTTTCTTTTGTTGTGTATGTTGATTGCTGCTTCCGCTATTTATTGTTGTTTTCTTACCTTGTATACCTTATCGAATGAGGACATAGTTTCCCCACCGACTCAGCAAGTCCCTCGCTGCTAGTCGGCAGCCTCTGGCGTTCGGGGAAACGCGCTTGAGGTCATGTGGCGAACCGAGTATGGGGCACCAGTAGAGGGGCTCCAGACTCTGGACGTTACACAGAGAATGACCATTCCATTAAGATGTCTTCTGGCTGAGAAAGTGTTTCACCCGTAAATGACAAGGCATTAGACATGTCTGGAATTGTCTTTACAAGTGCCTTAAGATAGGAGGGCTTTCTTGTTTCTACATTGTCACTTATAGAATTGTTTTGACAATGCGAAATACTATTGTGGAGTGGTCTTTCGCAGTGACTGCCATTATGGGGAGGATCACCATGATGGATTACAGCAAGGGATAAATCTTCTTTCTCCTTGGTCATTTGGCCACATGGAGGGTTTCCATGGCTCTCATCCAAAGATAGATACTCTAGATTGACCGAATTTTCATGAATAAAGCCTTCATGATGAAGTGTCCGGTGAGAAACTTCAGAATTAAAATTACCACTCCCGAAATTTGGTAATTAGAGGGTAGGATCTTGAGCAGCAATAGATAAATGTCTGAGGGCTTCAAGAAATCCAACATTAAGAGGAGCTAAATTACAGCTTGACTCTTGATTTTACAATGATATTTGGTGAGATTTCTTCTTGGATGTTCTATTATACTTAGTTGGGGTCAATTGCTGAGAAAAGTGGTTATCATGAGTAGGTATATGTGCCTACCTTGGATTAGTTACTAGAACAGACCAGTTACCTCCAATTGGAAATGGTGTATGTTTCCGATCTTGTTGTACATATGATATGTGGGAGTATGCCCCATGACCCTCCTAGACTAGAATAGAGGTGTGTATCTACTCTGGGATGGCATGTCGATGTGTCATTCCATGTGTGGGGAAAAATTTATGTGTCTTTTCCCCTGATACTACTGAAATAGTTATTATAATATCCTGAAATGCTTCCAGAATATAGGTACGGATATGAGTCTACCATTTCACCATTGATAAGATGCATTTAGTGAATTCAGTTGCTGAAAATTGAATATACATCCATTCAGTATCTGGAGTAGGTGTATGTGCCTCCTCCTGTCCTCCTTTTCCTATCAACGGATATTGAGAGTACTCATGCATAGGGGTAGAGAGTTGGGTCTACCCCAAATTTGTCATCAGAGCTTTCTGACTAACTTCTCTGAGTGCTACCAAATGAGACTATTGGCAGGCTTGATGAACATTGGAAGGTTTATGTGTCTGATGGATATTCTTTGTCAATTATGGTTGATGAGTTTCCTTCAATACTAGCAGATGAGACTGCTGACAGAATTGGTGATTGTAAAAAGGTGTATGTTCCTGTTTACCAATTTCCACCATATTAGATTGGATGGTATCTTTAAATGCAGTCAGAAGATCCTGTTGAATAGATGATAACTTGTAAATAGGTGTATGTGGCTATTCATGGTATTCCACCAGGTTTATACAGTGGGACTGGTGGGTTGCTGTCAGACGAGACTGATGAGCAACAAAATTTGGACGAACGGGTGTATGTTCCCGCTCATTGTTTTCCATCAAGTTTGATCGATGGACTTCTTCGGTAGAGGTAGAGGTGAGAAATTACTTCCTGTTAACTAGATTTTGTCCCTGGTGGTTCTTCTTCCATGCCCGGGTCTGAGAGACCTGGTCCTAATGTCCAGAGGCAACACCCTCATCATGTTGGGGATATACTACTGCATGATTCTGGCAATAATTACTGGTGGGAGTCCTCAGAAAGGACTCCTGTATTCTTGAATTGAGGCATTCAGTGACCTCTTGACCCAACTCCCAATTTTATGGGAGAGATTTATTGTTGTTTTCCAAGGATAAAGACCCAAAATGGTTGGAGATGGTGGTTGGCACCGTTTTCTTCTTGATCATTGGTCGTTGTTGGCCAAATAATCAAGTATTATTGTTGACCTGGAGGGCCTGTCAAGCAAACTCAAAAGTTGGGATTGTACCATGCTGGCGATATTCCTTTATCAACACATTAGAGACCCAACATTGAAGATGTTTGGTTGGTGATAACGTATTTCCTGTGGATGGATATCCATCTTGAGAAGCAGTCAGGAAGTTCACTGATGTTGTCTTGGAGAAAGCCATTCTTTTGTTTGAAGAGAGTTCTGTGGAAAACTAAGAACAATGACAAACTTTATTAAAACAAAATCTTTTTAGATGGATACATTCATGATTAATTCCTCTGTTTTTCCTTCCTTTATCAATTGATAGGGACCTAATATATGGGTAACATTATTAACTTGGTTAAGGATTCACATCAGGTTCACCATTTTTGTTTCATAATTCCTTGGAACACGTGTTCTAGATTTAAGAATCACTGTTTCTTGATGGTTTTCGTTGGATTTATTCATGGAACTGGAAAATTCCAATAGTTCCTTATCCAAAGAGGACCTACTTTCCAAAGGCAGGTGTTCATTAAGTTTTTATCTTTACGATACTTAAGAACATGCATTGGTCGAGAGGATGGGAGGTCAGACTCATCACACCCTTTTGGGGGGAATTATTGTCTACTTCAGGACTCTCTTTATAAAATTATAATATTTTCATGAATCCTTATTAATTAACCATGTATATCATAAGTATCACTTGTAATTTACAATCACTTATTAACATGTGTAAAATTTAGAATCATCAGTATGCATTCAAGGTTCTTCATCAATGGAAACATCTATGTATTTGAGTTTTTTCCATTAATGGTATCCTCTAATATACCGATTAGAGATTATTTTAATCATTGTTATGATGATACTAGTTTTTAAGACACTCAGTGGGGCAGTTTGGAATTTATTATCATCCAGGGAGATAAAGGTTTGTTTTAATCTTGGGATTATGCTCATAAAATGAGCTACCTATGTATCCTTGTGAAAGGAATCAAAACCCTCATAGTTCGGTGCCACTTAATAGGACACATCATAACTTTTAATGTCATGTGATAAGGGCCTCTAAGTAGAAGGTGTTTAGTTGAAACTTAGTGTGGGAATTATGCTGAAGCCACCCAAGGAACTTGGAAAGGATATGAGTTTCCAAGTAGGATCAAACCCTATTAGGAATATGGCCCAAAGAGAACAGGGTTGATTTGAATTTTTGGGTTTGAACCTCAAGGAGGCTTCCTATGTATCCCATATTAATGGGAATAAAATCCCACATAGTTTGATGAGTCTAATAGGAGAGTATAGTCCTCTGAGAAAGATAAGCTTGGGCTTACTTCCTGAAAAAATGATGCCTTGATGATTTGAGGATTGAATTTGGGGATTATTTCCTAAGGATGATGCCTAAATTGGGGGAATTAGGGTTGGATGAGCTCAGGCCATGAAAGGGATTCCTACATATCTTAGCTTGAACAGGAATCAGAGTTCTCATAGTTCATTGGGTGAGTGTTTGTGCACATGTCGCAACCATCACATATCTCTAAGCTCACGTGAGTCATGCTCGGTGTGAGAAACAAGAGGATGTGAAAGTTTCAAAAATGACACTTCACAATTTTCCTCCTCCACTGATGAAAGAGGGCACATCGACCGTTAAAGAGGGCAAGGCGACAAGCCTTCCCTATATTCTATTTACATTAGACAAGGGTCCAATGTAATGAAGAAGGGGTGAAGGTGAGGGGCTAATACCCGGATGGCTGCCCTGAAATTGGTTCTGGTAGGGTAGGGAGACTTCTCCTATACTTGAGAGGAATGGTAAGTGCGAAGTGTACCTTCCCTACCAGAGACCTGAGGTCCTAGGTCACCTCTTTGAAAAGGGTGAGGCTGTTACCCAACCATCCTCCAAACCGGGAACTTCCCAACACTATTTCTGGGAGAAAAGACCATGTGACTATGAATATACAAACCCAAAAACTTCCCATGAATCTTAACCCCATTGTGAAAAAAATGTGGGAAACCTCTGACTGTGGAAATACAAACCCAAATTGGAGACACACTGATGTGACTTACCTAAAGGTTTGAGAATTCAGGAGGTTTTGGTGGAGGCTTGAACTTAGCCCCTTTCTGATAAGGGAACCAAGGAAAGAGATACCCTGCCATGGATGGATTTAAAGAAGGGTACTTGAGCTAGTCATGTAGGTACTTTGCTCAAGTATGCTGTGTAGGTACCCCACGTTGACCTATCGCACAGGTATGGCACGTAGATTACCAAGTAGTTTCGGCGTGCAGATACACTACGTAGGTATGGATGAGGACTGAAGAATGGGAAGAACTTCAAAACATGCCTATTCCTTTTAATTATAAATTATTTTGTAGTTCAGAGAACTACCTAAGAAAATTTGAGAGATCTAGGCAAAAGATCTACTCAATGGGAGCTTCATAGAGTCTTTCACTTTTTTTTTTCAGTCTAGAAATGGGGAGTCTAAGGGTTCTATTTATAGGAAAGGATGGGCCTGGTCAAAGAAACTTTTGCCCGAGCAGGTATTTCATGTATGTTTTCCGTGAAGGTGCTCCGTGTAGAGAAGTCAAAAATCTTCTCACACGTAGCTTGGCCACGTAGCTCTGTCATGAAGCTGAGCCATATAGCTTGGTCGTGAAGCTCCTGGATGCTACTACATCGTGTAGATCTTGGGAGTATTTGTTTATTTTTTTCATTGTACTCTTTGAAGCTTTCTTTGGGATTTGAAATATCCAAAGGTTTTCGATCTTTTGGGTTCCTTTATCAAGTTTTGTCAACAAATATATTATTGTATTAACCAAATTTTACATATATACATTCATATTAAAAGAATATGAAATTGTTTAAATTACTATTAAATTACCTGTTATTTATTTCTGGGAGTTTCAATAAAAAATATATCAGGCCTAGTAAAGAGATTCATCCTCTACACAAGTAGTTCGAATAGTTTTTCAAGAAATATATCCACTATGGTAATATTTTCATTAGCTCAAATATTTATATGATAATATTATCTGTTTCATATATTAAAATGTTGATTTATCTCTATTTAATTTATACAAATAATTTGAGGTAGAAAGTCTCCTGGATGGAACATTGATTGGATTTTTTGTAATAAATTTGATGAGAGCTAGGTGAATGATCCTACTAAAGTAATTGGGGTAAATATTCCTTTTTCATTGTAATGATCCTACACCAATGTAAATTTTCATTTATAATCATCAAACTTTAGTTAATAAAAACTATGTGATACATTTTATAAAAAAACATCAGTTAAAAATTTAAATATCAATGATCAACATAAACTTAGTTTGATAAATATTTTTTGTGAGTAATATATTCCCTCTCTCTAAGGATCACAATTTATTATCATTTGTCACTTTGTTAATATATATTACTTTAAATTCGACTGATATTTAATTTATATTTAAAAATAAAAGAACTATGGGATGAAAATCCCTCACAATCCTTCTCAGTATCCCAAGATGAATTAGTTGGTTAGTTCATTGGGAAGGAGCATCCTGATTTCTTAAGTAAGATGGTTTCTAGACTTTTACCATCTGAGTCCATTGGCAGGTCATTGGGGATTTCAACAACATCTACTTCGGGCCATAGTTACTCCCCACCTCTAGGTGCTTAGAGTCAATTTATTATGATGAAAAACACTATTCTGTAATAGGTGAATACAATCCAGCAATAGAAAAATAATATAACACTATAGGATGCAACAACCCATGATTTTAAAAGAACACTATGTTCGATAATGTATACAACATGCAACACCAAGTATAAACAAACCACAAAATATTATTATTTAAATATGAGCATTATAACCTTGCCGTTAAATTAGAGGGTATGAATAGGAATAAATAAATTTTGAAATATATATTAAGTTTATACTCTATACAAATTTATTGATTAATTCTTATGAAATAAATGCTCAAATTTTCTAGTAAAGTAATTTTATTCTTCAAAATTATGTTTTCTTAAAAAATGATTTTTGTTGCTTTTAGTGAGGAAATAATATAATTAATATTTTCCAATTTTATAAAATTTATTTTATGAAATGAAATTAATTTTTTAAATCATCATATGAAAATTATCTTAGGTCAATTTTCTGGTATTTTCCTAAAAAGTTAGATTTTTTCAATTAATATTGAAAAATACTTCTTTTTATTGAAAAATATATTTTTTTCAAGAATTTACAAAGTTAAATTTTGTTTTAAAATGGTTTAAAAGAAAAATTAGTTCAATTATATTATTAATTATCCAATTATGGTCTTTTTAGTTTATTTTATACTTTAATTTGGTATAAAAACATTTTTATACTTAAAAGGCATTTTTCTGAAAAATTGTTTTTCATTGTGTTTTATGTTTTACTATTAATTAATTTTTGAAAATTATTGAAATTGAATTTTGAAAAATGGATTCCATATTTAGAAGTATTAGGTCCACATTTTTTTAAATATTTATTTTATTTTTAGGAATTATGAATAGTAACTATGGTAAAATTTATCACATCAGTAGAGGGTAAATCATTTGACTATAGTTAAAAATAATGTGCTAAGTCATTGAAAATAAACCCAAAACTTTCCTTTATTTTATTGGAAGGGATTAATTTGTTCATAGCTATCCAAAATTAAATTATATGCAATTTTGGATCCATTTGAACTTGGCAGTGACATCTATATTATTTTAAGTAAAGAAAATTATGAAATAATCTTCTCTTGCTTTTAATTTATTTTGTATATTCAAATAAAGATAAGAATGTGTTATGAATGAATATAAACTTTTTCTTGAAAATAATTAATTTTATTTTATTATTTAAATTTACTTCTAATTTTTAGTGATGAAATAATTACTTTAAATTCTTGCGCAATGCCGACACAATATTTATTTAATTAATAGAAAATTAAAATAAATTATATTAAAAATTCTAAAACTAATATAATTTGAAATAATTATTGTGTTCCATAATTTTTTAGATAAATATAACATGATAGAGATGTTTTAATTATTATTTTAAAATTCCCTCTTTATCTTGATGCACTTAAAGTCAAATTAAATGAATAGTGTCAAAAATGACATTAATTGTATTTTATAATAAGTAATATTTTATTGAATGATTTAGAATTAATAAAAATATTATATTTGGTCAAATTAATGGTATATAGTTTACAAAATTAACCATAGTCCATTTATGGATCATTTTTCATTTTATAGCAACATTATTGACCCTAAAATGGTAGAAAACTTTAGTACTACAGTAATTATCAAAAGGGTTAACATGGGGTTAAAACTTGAATATAAGGTTGAAAACATAACCATAACTTGTCCAAATTTCATTGTATGAGATTATTTAGACTCATACTCATCTTAAATTTTAATTATATCAAATTTTATCCATTTTAACATAAAAAATAATTTATATTAATTTGATCATTTAATAAATCCCAAGAATGTGTCTCCCCTCACTTATAAAAGGACACCCCTTCTCTAAATCCTTCACAACACTTGGAGACATATATCTCAACAAAAACCTGACCAAATCTCTTATAAAAATACTTATATAAGTTATTGAGGTTTTTTTCTTCCTAAAATACCAACCCTAGGCCCCTTAATAGAATATCTAAAGGTGCTCTTTCAAAGAAGAGGAAATCATATTTATTGACTCTTTAAAATTTATTTCTTATTCAAATTAATATAAATATATTATAATAATCCTAAAATAATAAATCTAGTATCATAAATATATTGATATATTGTTTTTATTATGGTACAACCATTTCCCATCTCTTTTATATCTTACGAAAATTGAAAACATCACCTGTGCGTATGTTTGACTTAGTGTCTCCAAGTAGTTGTGTAATTCATTTTTCATCGGTAATTTACTTTATGGTTATAAATATGGAACTAATGAATATATATGAAATTATTTAAATAAATATTACTTTTTTATTTTAATACCATGTATACCTTCTTACCTTCCAATCCATTGGACAATGATAACGTCACTCGTGCGTCTGTGTGAATTACCACTTCCCCAAAGTGATATGATATGTTTTTCATTTCCTCTTTAAAAGGAAAGTAATATGGATATATTTAATGGATATATATGATATTTATATCATGATTAAATTTATTTATATTATTTAAACATAATAAAAGTATAAGTAATGGAACTTTCGTGACAAAACATGTATGAGAAAATAAAGAAGTTAACATGAAAAAATGATAATAATGAAATATTATTGTCAAATGGGTAATAAGATGCTATAAGAGGATAATTTATGATATTATTAAAATGATTTTGGTAAAATTAATAACATGTTTAAAACCATTATACATGAAGTTAAATCATGATCAACTAAGAGGAAACGTAAGGTAAAGGGTTTCCTAACTTAATTTTCATTCATTGGGTTGTACTTCTACTTCATCAACTATTTTATGTCATGATTATGTGTGGAATAAAATTTGATTGTATTTTATTTTATTTACACTTATTTTTTTGTGGATTTACATTTTATACACATAATAAATTCATTTTTTAATTATCACTTTGATGTTACGACTTTGTGAGGGATTTCATTATAATTTATACTCTATTGAGACATATTTATTAATATGAATCTATTTATTTTATGTGGGGTATATAATTCCCCTTTAAGTTATTTAAAATTAATATATATTTATTCATTATGATCAATTATTCAATTCAAGTTACAAATTAAAGATGAATTTTTAAAATAAAATCGATCTTATTTATCGCCTTGATTGGGTATATTTTTCTTCCAGATTCATATTTTTTAATTTTTTTGTAAAAAATCATTTTTATTTACACAAATTATTTCTAAAATCTATTTTAAGTTATCCTTGAATTTTTTAAATTATATGAAAGGAATATTTGTAATTTTTTTCCAAAATTGGTCATTTTTAACTTTCTTTACAAAAAATAAAAAGGAATCTTTTTAACTTATACAGTGTCAACGAACCTTCTCATCACCATAAACATTTTTAAAATATCTATATTCATCTATTATTTTTAATGGTTTACAAATAAAATATTTAATGTAAAATTATTTTAAATTTTTTATTTACATTTACATCTATCCTTTAAAAGAATCAATTTTACTATAAAATCTACTTTTTGATGGTCATCTCTTATCTCTTGATTAATCTCATGGATATTAACTTTCACTTGAAATATTCACCTTATTATAATAATTGAACATTACATTTCCCTTAAATTTTCATCATGGATATGATTATTTTCTAAACCATATACTATTTCTAGATATGGTGTTTTACTTTAAAAGTTATTTGATTAGCCCGAATGGCCCGAAGGCCTTCTTTTTTATTTTATTATGGACAATCCCCATTTTAATGGTTGAAGGGGAACCCGAACATGACCCGTAGGCCCAAGGCACAAGGCCCGACTGACTCGCAATACACGGCCCGAGGCCCAGAGGCATACCATGCCCAATAAATGATCTGTAGGCCCAACCCACTTGAACTGCCCCTCCCCAGCTTCTGCGTCATTGATCACTTAGCTCCCCACCTTGCATTGCTGATCGTCTAGCATTGCTCCCTACAAAGCTTCACGGTGCCTGGTCCCGATGGAGGCTACCATACCCTCCCATACTTCCAATCCGATTAGCTATGCATCTGGTGGATGCTACTCTTGTTGCTCTGATCCTCTTCTGGAGCATGTTCTGTGTGAACTAGGCTACTCCATGGTCTTTGTGTCCTGAAGGCCCTGTGGCCCGAAGGACTTTGATAACCTAAAGACCCTTGAGACCCGTAGGCCCAAACCGGTGGCCCGAAGTCCCAAATCTTTTTAATAGTTCCTGCTTCTAAAGTACTGAATAGTAACTTCTACAGTGCTGCTACAGTAACCCAGAAATTTTCCTCCACATAGTTTTGAACCTGGGTCTCTTGGATGCTAAGCAGGAGCACTTACCCCTCGGGGTACGGGCTTGTTGGAAAATTTATTTGATTGACTAGTGAAATATTGATATTATGTATTCTTCACTCAATACAGATATTTATTAATATGGTATATTTTTCATGAATTAAACTGATCATTTTATATATGAGGATTTCATTGGAAGTGAAATAACTGGTGGGGCCTAAAATTAAAAACCCCTAAACACCCTGAGAGGGGAGGGGTGAATTAGGGTGTTGACTTTTTCTTTTAAACTGATGGATATTATTCCCACATTGGAAGGAACCTGTTAAACCTGTTAGATAAATGCAAGAAAAGATAGAGCATAAAAATTTTACTTGGTTCACCATAAAGGGATACGTCCCAGGAATATACACTGATAGTGTGTCGTTCATTCCAAATTCAACAAATAGTCACTAGCTATGGATTAAAAATTTTATATTACATTCACTCTGTGCCAGACACACTACCTTTAAAAAAGTTCAGGGAACACTCACTGCATCCCTCAGATCACTTTCGTCTACTCCCCCTTACTCACTGATCTGAGAGAATTCTAACTCAGTTTATCAACTTGAAGGTCATTTCAATTATTTGTAATGAAATTCTTTGTCCCTAAATTAACACAAGACACTGCTTACACCGTAGTATTCAATTGATACACACAGAAATCCCTGTCCACTCAAAGCCTGATATCCAAAAATTCCTTTTATAAAGATACTTCATAAGGATCCTTCGTGAAGCTCACTACCTTGTAGAGCTCATAATTTCATAGAGCTCACTCATTTACAATACTCACTACTTTTCAATGCTCAACCCTTCACAGAGATCTGGCTTTCACAGAGCAAACACCTTAGCAAAGCTCAACTGCCTTTGAGGAACTCACTACCATCACAAAGCAAACTGACTTCGCGGAGTAAATTTCTTCACGAATCTCACTAAGCCAACATGGAACACCCCGTCATCACAATGCACCCATAAATTATAAGCATTGGTATTAGTCCAGACTTGGGAAATATTTTCATGATTCTCAAGATTTCATAGAATCATAGTTTCACAGAGCACCCATTTCTTTGTAAAATCAAAGCAATTCTACATTTTCTCTCTGAAGTTCATGTGGAATAGAGAGGGGTGGCCTCTTATTTATAGGAATGGTCAAATACGGAGCTCCTCTTCTTCTAGAATGATTTATGGATCGGTCAAAAATGACTTCGCAGTGCATCTCCATTCACAAAGCTTCATATATATTCTGAATTCTCAATGCTCATCATAACCATGGAGATCTTCGTCAAATACATTTTCACCGCCGCAATGCTCAACTCTCAAAGCCTTTCGTCGAACCTTCGCGCTTTTACAAAGCTAAAAACTCAACATATCGTAATCGCAGAGCACACCGTCACAATTCTTTATATCTTTTCAAAACACAACTCATGAATCCCATATATGTGAAAATCATGTTGTTTCTATATTTCCATAAGGTATTCAGTGAAAACCACTTTTCACAATGCTTTCCATTCTCCAAATTTTAGACCCAAAAATTTGGAAAACACGGGAAATTTATGCCACCTTCAAAAATACTTATGGCTTGAAATGTATGATAAATTTACTTGAAATATCTCTAATAATATACTAGTATTCTATGTGAGGATTGACAACAAATACAAACAAAACCCCATTTCCAGCAAAGAACAACCTTTGTTCCAACAATTTCCCCCTTTGGGGTTTTTGGTTATCTATAGATAAATTCAATGAAGTACCAACAATAATCAACATCTAATACACAATAATCAATTAATCCAACACTCTAAGTCTACGTGAGCGATTCTCAGTGTAGAAAACAAGAGGGAAGACATGAGTTATGTTCTCATGAAACTGTATTTTTTTCTCCATTCACATTATCTTCATTGAAACTCATTGAATTTATATTTTCCCTATTCTCATGTACCTATCCTAAAACCAAAAAAACATTTTATCCTCCACATTTCAACATCCACATCCACATTTCTAATTTGAATTTATCCATTTCTCCCCCATTTTCAATAAACCGAAAGACCAGTATTTGTATAATGTTGAGCTCATAACATACTCCCCCTCAATCATATCTCCCCCATAAACTTGAATCACTTTCAAAAATAGATTAATACATTTAGAAAAATTCAGGAGAGGGAAAAATCATGACCTTCTTATGCATTAGAAGGTGGCTAAACACCACGGTTCAACTGATGCTTCTCAAACACAGCCACTACCAGTGGATTGGTTCGAATATCAGCAACTTGCTCATCAGTTTTCACATGATCCATTTTAATCACGCCTTGTTCAAAATTATCCTTGATGAAGTGATATGTTATTTCAATATTTTTCATATGAGAATGCTAAACTAGATTCTTTGTGAGATCAATCGTGCTCTTATTATCACAGTGAATCGCCATTGGCTGTTTCACTTCATCACCAATGTCAGCCAGTTACTGCTTCATCCAAAGTAACTGAGTTTATGACTTTGGAGCAGATATATATTTTGCATTAGCAGTATTAAGGGAAGTACTTTCCTATTTCTTTCTCAACCATACCATGCATTTCTTCCCAATATATAATGCTCCAACACTAGTGAATTTTTTGTCCACTACATCTCCATCCCAATCATCATTAGAAAATGATGATAGTTCACTATCTCTTTCTACAAGAAAGTATAACCCATAGTCATTTGTACCTTGAATGTACCTCATGATTCTTTTCACACCTTCCAAGTGTTCTTCTTTTTGATTGCTTTAAAAATAGGCTTCCAAGCATGTTGCAAAGATAATATATGGGCATGTTGCAGTTAAGTATAACAATATTTCAATGATTATTCTGTACATAGTGGGATCCATAGAAGTCCCATACTCATGTTTTCCAAGTTTTTTTCTAACCACAATCAGAGTCGACATTGGTTTAGAGTCATGCATATTAAATTTCTTTATCATCTCTCTTGCATATTTTTCCTGATAAATAAAAGTTTAGTCCTTACTATATATTACCTGAAACCCCAAGAAGTATGTGATCTCACCAATTATAAACATTTGAAATTTTGATTTCTTATGATTGGAAAATTTATCCACTAATCCATGCCTACTTCCACCGAAAATAATATCATAAACGTATACTAGCACCATGAACTGATCTTTCAAATAATTCTTCACATATATATTGTGATCCACTCCTCATATTTTAAATTTGATCTTCCTTAGGTATGAATCCAGCTATGAATACCATTATCATGGTGCATGATTCAGACCATAGAGTTCTTTATTTAATCTGTAAACCTCTATTTCATCATTTCCAATCAAGAAACCTACCGATTGTTCAATGTATACTTATCCTTTAAGAAATCCTTTCAATAATGATGTATTGAAATCCATTTGATACACTTTATGTCCTCTTTGGATTTCCATGATAAGAAATAGCCTGATTGATTCCAATCTAGCCACTAGAGCAGATTTTTCTTCAACATTGATGCCTTCAATCTATGAATATCCTTTACACACCAATAACACCTTATTTCTGATTAAATTTCTATGATACTTGAATTTATTCTAGAATATTCACTTTATACTAATCACATTTTGATTTTTAATTATCTTAACTATATACCATGTTTAATTCTTTTCAATATGATCCAACTCTTCATTCATAACTTTAACCCATGATTTTTCCTTTGTAGCTTCTTCAAACGAGGATGGTTACATAATTGATAGGAATTTTAATTGAGTATTGTTCCTCATTCTCCTTGTTTGTGTTGGTGTAGTATAATCCTTGATGATGTTGGATCGATCAATCTCTGCTCTTCGATTTCTCCTTTGATGTTCAACTGAATTCTCTTCATCCATTTCTTCCTCTTCTGATTTTTATTCAGAGTCAACATCATGTTGAGGCTTATGAATGCATTGTACTTCTTCTTCTACATCTTAATTTGGATATGCTCCATGTCCTCTGTATTCTACATCTTTAATCACATCAGTATAATATCCCCTCATAGTATTTGTGGTCTATTCTTAAATTATATGTATATCACTTCTCTCCACAATTTTTCTAAGATGCTTGTTGAAACATTTTTAGGCTTTGTTATTCATTGAATATCCAAGTAATATTACTTTATATGCAACATCACCATACTTTCCTTAGTTTCCTTCTTTGTTTATAATGAAACATTTACTTCCAAAAACATGTAAATACTTCAATGAGGGCTTCCTACCATTCCATAACTCATACAATGTCTTTGTTTCAACCATATACAACCCTGTTTGGTTTTGAATATATACTATAACTTGAACAAAATCTTTCCAATAATGGAAAGAGATACGACTCTCAATTAGTATAGTTTTGGTCGTATTATACACCTATTGATTCTGGCACTCAAAAACTTCATTTTTCTGTGGGGTTATCACAATATCCACCTGATGTTGAATTTTATGCTTCTCCAGGTAATTTTCAAACTCAATAAACTTTTATTCCCCTCCATTGTCAGACCACATAACTTTTATTGTTCACCCAGTATCATTATCGAAAATTCGGCAATAAGTTTTCATACAATCAAGCACTTTTCATTTCTTGTGTATAACCATCACCCATGCCATTCTACTATAGTCATTAATGGACAAAATAAGGTACCTTTCTCCATACATTCTAGAAAAATTTATCAGGCCACATACGTCTGTATGGATGAGATCAAGAAGATTTGATGCCCTATTCTTTTTTGTCTGATAGGAACTACAGACCAGCTTCCCCCGTATAGAGGCATCACAAGCCTTTTCCCGTTCACCGTTCAGGTTAGGGATATCCATGAATATGTTCATATTTGATATCTTCTCCTTGTCTTGTTGATTAATGTGCCCCAATCTCTGATGCCATAAGTTTTTTTCTTCTTTAATGGTTATGTAGAAAATGTTTTCTTTACTGAAAACCTGATATAAGTTGTCTTCTATTCTGTGTCCTTTCATAAGAGAATTCCCTATTTTTCCTCTTATAGTACACCCCTTATGATTGAATGTCATTATAAGTCCTGAATCATAGAGTTGAATTACACTAAGGAGATTGTGATGAAAATCATGCGCATAAAGAACTTCAGTCTTCTTCAGCTCTCCATTAGCTAGTTCAGTGGTTCCATTGCCTTTTATCTTCAAAGCACCATCATTACCGAACCTTACTATTCCATCAAATCTTTTCTTAAAATTCATTAATAAGTCAACATTACCTATCATGTGGTAAGAACATCCTCTATCAAGGATCCATGTCTTATTTCTCTTTGTATCTTTGAGAGAGACTTCTATAAGGTTGGATATTTTAATTTTACTCTTTTTATTCCATGAGATGTTGGATTGAGTGTAGGACACCGATGGACTTTAAATTCTTTCTTCCATGTAATTAGGTTCTTCATATTCATACTCTTATTTCAAAGGAGAAAACTTGTTTGAAATATCCACATTGTCTAGTTGCCGGGTATTGACTTGTCTCTGAGATTTGCATGAATTTCTCATGTAATTCCTCTACCTGCAATGTATAGATTTATGGACAAAGTTAGAATAATGAAAATAGTATCAACAGAAACTATTTCTTCTATAATATGTAGGATATTAATTTTTTATCCTTATTTTAACTCCTAGCTCTTCCCCATTCAGATAGCTCCTTACCTCTTTGCAATATGACATGGTATGACCCAAATATCCACAAAACTGAAACTTCATGAGGGGAAATGTCTTATCACTTATATTTCTCCTCATGATTTATTCTTCGGGAAAATATTTTGACAAACTATCATTTCTGAAATATCGAGGATAATCTTTAGTTCTCATTTTAGTTTGATTTAAGGGTCTCTTTTTCAGCACTTTTGGTGGCTTCTCAACATGATCAACTTTCAGATTTCCTTTATTCTAGTCCACTTTATCTGTTGAATTTGATGTTTTGGAATCACAACCGATTCCACTATTTCCAATACAAGGGGGTATTTTATCACTCAAAATATTTTCAACTCCCGCAGAACCACACTTAGCTCTTGATAGAAACTCAACATCTGAAATTTTTCCAAATTTTATTTTCTTCTTTACTTATTTTTAATTCGATCCACTCTCAAGTTTACTCCTATGAGTAAAAACTTCTTCTTAGATTCCCTCAATTATCTTAGACTTCTCCTAGAGTCTCAAGGTAAATTCATTGATTACTTTTCCTATTCTTAAATTTTTGAGTTTCAGTTCCACTACATCATCAGTGATTTCATGGATTAATGATTGTATTTACACCAATTATTATAGTCATTCAATTTCAACTTCTAGCTGATCAACATATTTTGATGATTCCTCCACCATTTATTTAAACTTATTTCATCTATTACATTTATTCTCAAGAACACCAAATATATCCTTAGGTTGAAACTTGGGATCTACATTACTAGTTATTTGATTATATCTATCTTTATCTGTTAATGGTTCTGACTTTTCAATGGTAGCCATCATGGAGGCATGGTTTCCAGTCATAAATTCTGGTTCTTCTTCCTCACAGAATTCATTATAATCATCTTTCTATTTACAAAAAAGCTCTTATTCAATAATTTCTTTCCAGTTTTGAAGTATACCTTTTTGAAAACCTTTTCTGAGGCTTCTCTATATTTTCAGCTTCACTTTCTTCATCATCAAACTTTCTTGAGCACTGAGAGACAATGTGACCAACTCTTCCACAGGGAAAACACGCCATAGGTAACTTACCTATAAATTTACCTTTTCCATTATTGAGCTTCTTGGAAATGTGAGAAAGAATTTATTTTTCCTCATCATATTCATCACCACTATCTCCTGAATTTTTCAGTTTTTCTATGTATTTGAATGTAATTTAATTTCTTACACGAGTCTTAGTGACTTCTGGTTTTATTCTCATCTCATATGCCACCAGGATAATTATCATATCATCCAGATAAAGTTTGGAAAGATATATTCCCCCAAGGGTTGAAACCTTCACATTTTAAAAGGTTGGAATCATTATCAATATTTTCTTTACAATATCAATGTCTTTGATTTCTTTTCCCGGATCTCAAATTGCTTCTACCACTTCAGTAATTTGATTGAAGAAGGAATCTGTATTCTCATCAGGATGAATCTTCAGATCATCAAACCTATTGTGAAGAACTTGTATTTTAGCCTCCTTCACTTTACTATATCCTTCATAAGTATTTTAAAGTTTTTCCCCATAGAATTTGTTGAGGTGAAACTCATCACCTTTAGATAAATCTGATTAGAAAGAGCTGTAGTGAGATCATTCTGTGCTTTATCATCTACAACAATAATTTTCTTATGTATATCACTCAAAGACAGTACTTTTGTATTAGTAACTTTTATTCCTTGCACAACAGCAAAGATTACTTCCATTCTAAGGGATCTTAGATGATATCTCATTCTATTCTTCCATATTTAATAATTACTTACATCAAAGAGGGGGACTCCCCAGACATTGGTTGAATTCTTCATGACATCAAATGACAGATATAACACCAACAAATTTCCTTTGATAACAATTGAAAGACCTCAGAACACCCCGAGAGGGGAGGATTGAATCGGGTTGTCTACTTATTCTTTTAAACTGATGGATCTTCTTCCCACATTGGAAGGAACCTGTTACATCTTTCATAAAAATGCAAGAAAAGATAGGGCACATCAATTTTATTTGGTTCAACACAATGTGATACATCCAAGGAGCATACACAAATAGTGTTTCAGTTGTACCAAAGTCTATTAATCTTCACTAGATGTGGATTACAAAGGTTTGGTCATAGTAACTCTGTTCCAAACCCATATCCTTTAAAAAATTTTAGGGAATGATCATTGTGTCCCTTAGATCACTTTCATCGACTCCCCCTAGCCCACTGCTCTAAGATAAGTCTAACTCAATTTATCAACTTGAAGGTCGCTTCAATGATTTGGAAATAAAATATTTGTCCCTGACTTGTCACAAGACTCTTCTTTCACCGTAGTCCTGAATTGATACACACTGAAAGCCCTATCCACTCAAAGCCTAATATCCAAACACTCCTTTTACAAATCTCCTTCACAAAGATAACTACCTCTAAGAGCTCACAATTTTGTAGAGATCACTCCTTCGCAATACTCACTACTTCGCAATGTTTAGCCCTTCGCAGAGCTCTGGCCTTTGTAGAGAAAACACCTTTACAAGGCTCAGTTTTCATTGTGGGACTCACTACCATAGTGAAGAAAACTGCCTTCATGGAGTAACTTCCTTTTTGAATCTTGCTAAGAAAATGCAGAACACTACGTCATCATGAAGCACCCATAACATAGAAGCATTGAAATTAGTCTAGACTTTGTAAATCTTTTTTCAATGCTCAAGCTTGTATAGAATCCCAATTTTGTGGATCACCCCTTACTTCACTAAATAGAAGAGATTCCATATTTTCTCTCTGATGTTTGTGCGGAATGGAGAGGGGTGGACTCCTATTTATAGGCACGGTCAAATGAAGATCACCTCTTCTTCCGATGCAATTTAAAAACTAGTAAAAAACATCTTTGCGACGCATCTCCCTTTACAAAATTCCATGGATATTCCCCATTCTCAATTCTCATCATAAACACAGATCTCTCTATCAAATACCTTTGTGCTGTTGCAATGATCCACTCACAAAGACTTTCATCAGGCCATCACACTTTCGCGTAGCTCACAACACAACTTCTCATAATCGCAGAGCACACCATAAAAATTATTTATGTATTTTAGAAAAACAAATGATGAATTACATCTTTGCAAAACTCATGCTTTTTCCATAAGTCCATTAGGAAAAACCAATTTTCACAATGCTTTACATTCTCCAAATTTTTGACCCAAAATTTTGAAAACACTGGGAAATAACACTACCTTCAAAACTGCTTATAGATTGAATTGTATGATCCCTTTAATTTAAATCTCCCTGATCATCCACTGGTCTTTTATGTGAGGATTTAAAACAAAAACAAACACCATTTCTAGGAAATAATAGCCTTGGTTCCAACAGAAAGTATATATCCCTTCGATGCATCAACAAATCTCATGAGACAAGTTGGTTGGCCAAATTAAATGGGTCTTTACACAATGTTTTAAACTATCTTGGCACAAGGTCTTGATGGTAGAGATATCATGATGTCCAATATTATTCATTTACTTCATTGAGAATTTAGTTATTATTATCCATGAGATTATTATATTGATATTATCCATGGATTCATTTTGTGAAAAAGTTATTGATTAAATGACATGTGTTTTCAGTTATTTATCTTACCATATTAATTATTCCTTATTGATTCATGATAGATTCTACTCTACATAACCCTTACCGAGTATTTGAGATCACCCTCTATTTGTTTTCCTTTCCCTAGGATATGAAGAAAGAATCATTAAATGAGTTCAATGATTCATAATAATCTCTCTAACTATGTTTTATATTTTATTTCTATTGTAAAATGGGAAGAATGTATATATCTGGTTCTTAAATACTACTAAAATATTCAATCCTTTAGGATTCAATCAATTTTATCTATGTCAATGTAATAAAGTAGATACTATATTTGGGTTACTAGAGTTGGGGTTGTTACAGTTTGCATTAGATTTAGTTTACCAGAAACCTTGGAGACTAGATTTTAAATAAATGTATTTAACATGAGAATTATGATAATATGATATTGTATTTTAAAACTTTTACCATTAGTGGGATTTTTATTTTGTGGCTCCATATTCATGTTGATTATGATCTAACTTAGTGTGTTCCATTATTTAGTGATGGATACTAATGAAGGAATGAAAATCAATACCCATGTTTAATGTAAGTATTTCCCAGCTAAGAAAGAAAATATAGTTAGTGTTGGAGATAATGAGATCATGACAATATTAGGGAAGATGACTTAGGTTATGACCAGTTACCTTACCCATATGAAGGAGACTTCTAATCAACAATGCATCGTAACAATGTTATACCACTTCATGTGTCAACAAACTCCATTATTCAATGGGACTACAAATCTATTTGTATGTGAGGAATGGATAAGTTACTTAGAAATAATATTTCTCACTTTAGTAGGTAATTAAAGGGAGATGGTTTTCATGTCATTTTATCATCTCTCACAGGATGCATATTAATGGCGGTCATTGATTCAAAACACTATAGACGAGGAGGAAATAGCGAGCATGGAATGGAAGTATTTTAAGGAAATGTTCTTAGAAAGATATTCTCATCAAGAACAACAATAGGATATGGAGAGACAATTATTAAGTCTAATATAAAATTAAGAGGAAAATGTTTCAAATTATGAAGTAAAATTTACAATGTTAGAAAGGTATGTTGAGGACTACATATGTAATTCGAAGAGAAAGATCGATTGTTTCTTTGATTGGATTAAGCCAATATTTTGAAGGGAACTAATCTCTAAAAAAATCTCATAATATAAGGATATATTATCATGTGATTTAAATATTGAGAAATAATTATTCAAGACTTATATCATTGAAGTAAAGAAAGAGAAGAAGAGGATAGAAGAGAAAAAAATAGATAAAGGGAAGAATAAAAAGAATGATTTCCCTACATGTGATAATTTTGAAACGAAACACCCTTGAAATTTCTTGAAGGAAATCAGAGTTTGATTCATGTGTAGAGAGAAAGGCCTTTAGAAATATGAATTCAAGGGTAATAAATGAACCATTAATGTTTAGGGTTTCAAATATAATGATATGGGCATTACACAAACGAATTCTAAAGCATCGAGGGAATGTACCTCAGAATAAGCTAAGGGATCAAGGTCAATATTATGTTATTACTAAAACTAAAGTGGAATGATTAAAGTGATTATGTATTTTGATACAATAATTAAATTGTCTAACTATTTTATCTATGATATTCCTGTAATAATAACCATGTAACGTATAAGGATTGTACTTCAATAATTTTTCTTTAAGGATTTGAAATTATATGTTGAATGATACTAATATCAAAGGAAAGTATTTATTATTAAGGTAATATATTTTATAATACATGAATAAGGAAAAGATAACCCTTAATATATTATGTATGTTGAGTTAGTAATGTTAAGTTGTTTTAGTGACCCTGTTTATAAATTATTGGATTACTAAATTTGTTAAATATATTCCGATGAATTGATGTTCCCTCCACCCATCACTGATTTAGGGTTTTTTGGTTATTAACTTTCTCATGACCATATGATCTATTGTTATATATTAGTTATTTGATGTTAGTCTTCTCCTCAATGCTTATATTTTAACTTCTCACTAATTTTCTCCCTGTCTGTGTAACACCTGAGATTTTTTATGAGAAATATTTTGTTTTTATGTTATATACATCATCAAAGGAATCTTTCACTACACACAACACTATCTTGTCTTTCTTTACACACAATCACGATCTTCCTCGATAGCTTGCGTTGTACGCAATACTAAGTTTCACTAAACAACGATATGCTATTAAAATATTATTAAAACTAGCTGTTATGAATAGTAATAAATACTTTTTGAAATTTTATAAATTTTATCTTTCAAAATGGACTTCATTTTTGGATTCATAATATCGAAATTATCCTAGGGTGATTGTTTGGTATTTTTCTGAAAACTTTCAATTTTTGATGAATAGTGAAAACATTGGGTTACTATTTAAAAACCGACTTTTTATTTAAATAATTATTTATTTTATTTAAATTTATTTTAGGTCAAAATTTATTCATAATACCTATATAAGTTCAATTTAATTCATTGGAGTCATTTTATAATAATTTTAGATATATAAAAATTTATTGAACTTTTCACCGTCTTTTACCCACCTCCTAGGAGAATTTGAAAATTTACATAAAACTTAATTTTACCACTTATGTGAGTGGAATTTTAAAAATATGAGAGACACGGTTAATATCAAGGAGTAAAATGTGGTTCAATAAGATAAAAATAATTTTTGGTTAATAGTAACTTTTTACTTTTATTTACCACGGTTAAAAGTAAATAGGCTAATTAAGGGTAAAAGTGATATTATTATTACCCTAAAACATGTCTTAATTCTATTGGATAAGTTTAATTCGACCAAAAACAACCTTAGGAATAAAATAATACCATTTAGGTACACTTGGATTAGATTAGGACACTTATTATTATTTTATTTAAAGAATAGTTAAAATAGTTAAAATCAAAGTTTAATAACTAAAACATTTTTAATATAGGGTTATAAATAAGATAAATTAGAATATAAATATTGATTAGAAATATAAAAATATTTCATACATAATAGTATTTTATTTATAATTTTTATACTTTAAATAATTTAATTTATTTATGACACAATGATGATGCAGTAATTACCTTATTAAGGAAATATTAGTATAATTGATATTATAAATATCCAAATAAATGTAATTTGAGACTTATTATGAATTAAAATAATTTTATAGTTTAATATGACTTGTTAGTATTGATTTAATTAACTTTTTTTGAACTAATCATGCTGTTATAATTTTCAAAAAAATCAATCACCAAATAGTGTCAAAATTGACAAAAAATAGTTTTTAAAACAAATATTATATTATTAATTGTTATTTTATTCCTAAAAATATAAGGTTCGGCCAAATGACTTATATAAAGTTATTTATATTAATAATGAACCACTTGGGGTTCTTTTGTCTTGTTATAGTATGTTTAGTAACCATATAGTGTAAGAAAACAAGAAGACAGGGTAAAAGTAAAATTATTTAACTTAGAGTTAAATATAAATGATAAGGTTAAAATTGTAACCTAAACTTGTCTAAAATATATTGTTTGAGAGGATTTCGACCAATACCTACCTTATATTTTAAATAAATCAATTTGGATCTATTAAAAACCGAATATGACTTTATAATAAAATAATATTTTAATTTTTTTCCTAAGGTGCCCCTCTCCTTCCTTATAAAAGGGCACCTCCTCCCTCTCCTCCTCACACCACTTTGAGCCTTCAATATTGTCAAAACCCTTTCAATTTACCTTCTAAAATTACCTAGAAATATCCTAGAGGTCCTGGTCTTCTTCAAAGACCATCTTTAGTGCCCTTAGATAAGGTTAAGAAGAGGCGCTTCAAAGAAGAGGTAATGTCCGTTACCGATTCTTTCAAATTTATTTCTTCTTCTACTTCATATTCTTTAGTTGTTTAATTATGAAGTAATAACATAAGTATAACTCATATAATAATATGTTATTATAAATATGAAACAACCCTATTTAACATTCTATCCATCCTACGGAAAATGAAATCACCGCGCGTTCGTACGTACAGAATACCGTCTCCACGACATGGTGTAATATGTTTTCCACCACCACATTACTTGGATGGGTATAATGGTGTAAAGAATAAATATATATTATTATTTTAAATTGATATTTATTCTGAAATAGTATACATACACTTAAATACAATTCCACAATCATGGGAATGATATCATCGCTCGTGCGTACGTACAGCCTACCATCTCCACAATGTGATGCGACTCATTCTACATGATCTTCAATGCATAATGATTATATAAATGAATTGATTGAATAAATATGATATATATTACACTAATAAAATTATTTAAATTGTTTATCTATAACCTAAAAATAAAAATAAGAATTTATTCGACAAAACACGCATAAGAACAAAAAGCAATAAACACCAGAATAACAAGTAGCAATGAAATATTACTAATAAAAAGCTAATAAAATGACCATATATGATATCATAACAATGAGTAAGGTTCTATAATATGTCAATAACTTTATTTAAATCATTATACAGGAGGTTCGGACAGGTACGAAGCAAATCAGACCTAAGGTAAGGGAAAATCTCGCAATCTCAATTTTTATCCGAGATTGTTTATACTTCGGTAATTACTGGGGCATATTTATCATCTACATCCATGTTTCGTAAATATTTAATATTATTTATATCATCCTACAAGTTTTTAAATACAATTTTACCATTCGGTGAGTTTTTAGTAAAAGATATGAAATGAATCTTTTTTCGTTTTTAGTACGAGGTACTTTTTGACTTTTCCGGCAAAAGTACAAGAAGAATATTTTTTTAACTTATAAGGCCTGAATGGACTTTTAGAAAATTATTTCCATGAAGATTCCTTTACAAGTTTTGAAGTTTATTTTTAATTGAATTCTTTTAAAATTTTATGACATGTTAAGAAAGGAAAATTGTTTTTGAAGTAGAAAGGATATTTTCCTCAAGAATGGAGTTCAATTGTTTTATCAAAATTATTTTCCATCTAAGATAATATAGTGTTCTATTTCTATCCCTATTTTTACATTTATTTGATTATGTTATGATGAAATTTATTTTATGATGTCCTTTTATCTTATATGGATTATGTTATGGTGGCATTATATTTAAGAATCCCATTTTTATTACATGTGTTATGCTATGAGTTATGATTTTTTGGCAAACATAAGAATGGTTTCATTATGAGATGGGTGGGACCTATATCTCCCTCCAATGAATTTGGTAAATATTTATATCTCATGATATAGACATGGCTGGAACGGCAGGTTAATCCAGTTCAGTGAAACAGGACCGAAATGAGGAGTGAACTCGGTTCAGAAATGGAATTTGTCTGCTAAGATAGTCTTGGCAATGAGTCTCGACTACTAAGAAATGATTCTCTATGATTATGTGTGTATTCCATAAAGTTTCATGTTTTATTTTATGATTATTGTGATTTAATTTTTCTACTATGATTTATCCCATGTTATGATATTATGATCTCTTTTGCAGGTTAAGATTTTCAAAATGCTATGTTATTATGAATATGATATTTCCTTTTTTTACCCTTACTGAGCATTTGAGCTCACCCTTTTGTATGTTTTCTTTCCCCAAGTCAGGAAGAAGGTTATTAAGTAGGATATAACAAAAGGGACTCTAGATATGTTGAAATAAATGGAGACAATGTAGATACTTTATGAACCATTTGTTTATGTTTCCTAGTTTCTAAAGACACTATACCTATACAGTCATACCATGGTTTTGCTATATGTTGTAATAAGTATACTGAAATTCTGAAGTAATAACAATGTATGTAAAGTATGGGTCATTATATTTGGTATAATAGGAAAGGTATAGTCAACCTTTGGAAACTAGGATATGAAAGCCTTAGTAAGAACCCTAAGGATAAGTCTAAGCATAGAACACAATCTTAGTGTTTTAGAAATGGCCATGAACAACCTATGATAAGACCTTAAGTGTGAAATTTTATTCTTGATTATGTGGTTTTCCTATTATGGTTAGTGTTTCTCACACTATGCTTATTGGTTTTAGTCAATGGATGGAACCTGAAGAAACCGTGTTAATGCAGAATGCGACGGGCAATGAAATGATTTCCCCCCTGAGAAACCAAATGTTATGGGAGATGGAATGCAAAATCTTGTAGCCTTACTCACACAACTTTCTTAAGCTATGAATCATGCAAGACTTCCAAACGAGAAAATAAAGGAGCAAAATTCTGTTGAATCCTTCATGAGGTAGCGTCTACCTTCATTCATTGGGTCTACTGATCCATTAGTGGCTGAACAATGGATTAGTACGACTGAAAAGATATTTTCAGTTCTTTAATGTTCTGAACATGATAAAGTTATCTGAGCAGTATATCGTTTGGAAGGTGATGCTGATCAATAGTGGAATCTTATTAAGAATACGAGGAAAAGGGATAAAATTGAGTCCATGGAATGGGATGAGTTCAAGAACTTATTTTTCAATAAGTACTTCCCTCGTATTCTTCGAACAAATATGGAGAAGGAGTTTCTTGAACTAAAGAAAAAGGATGATGAATCGGTTGGTACCTATGAAGCAAATTTTAAAATACTTGCAAGGTACGCTTCTGGGATTATTATCCAACCTGAGAGTAAGATCAATCAATTCTTTAGTGGTTTAAAACCAAGTCTTCGAAGGGCGTTAGCCATAAGGGACTTCAATAGCTATGAGGAAATCGTTCGATGTGCTCTCAAGGTTGAGATGGAGATTGGAGTAACCCATCAGTCATATGTGTTTGATAAGAAGAGGAAAATGGAATTCAAAGGGAAATCTAAAGTCCACACTGAAAAGAAGATGAGTTTTCCCTTATGATCAAAGTGTGGAAAGAAACATGGAGGGATTTGTCTTGAAGGGACAAGTAAATGTTTCAAATGTGGAAAGGAAGGTCATGGGGAATTTGAATGCCGCAATGATGGGAAGAAGATGTCTAGTGATACGAACAAAGAAAAAGCTACACAGAGTGAAAATCCTACACTTAAATGTTATAAGTGCAAGGAAATGGGGAATTATGCCAATCAATGCCCTAATCCAAGGGTTGTTGATGATGATCGACGTCAAAAAACTCTTAAGGCCGAAGACAAAGGAAAGTCACATGCAATTTCTATCAGCGATGTGGATTACGATAACGAAGTGGTGAAAGGTATACTTACCATCCACTATAAAGTAGGATATGTTTTATTTGATTCTGGATCCACCCACTCTTTTATTTCTGAATAATTTTCTAAGGGTATCACAATATTACCTCAGTAGTTAGATATTGAGTTAGCTGTGACAACCCCTAATGGCATAATAGTTGCATCAAAAGTTTACAATTCTTCTCCAATTAAAGTTTGTGGGAAATTTCTTCCTGAAAATCTTATGATCCTTTCTATAGTGGAATTTGATGTGATTCTTGGCATGGATTGGATTTCATTATATGGAGATCATATCAATTTCCAAATAAGGGAAGTCACATTTCATATTCCAGATCAATCTATGACCGTCTATCGATGCAAGGATGAACATAACCTTCCAACATAAATTTTATCCATCTTATGGGTCTTGATTCCACTAAATGAAGGTTATTTATCTCAAATGGTTGGAGAGAAACTCATGATTAAGAATACGCCCATTGTACAGGAGTTTGATGATGTCTTTCCAGAGGAATTGCTAGGTCTTCCACCAAATCGTGAAGTTGAGTTTTCAATAGAACTCATACCGGGTGCTTTTCCAATTTCAAATACACCTTATAGAATGGCCCCAATTGAGTTGTAGGAATTGAAGAAGCAACTGCAAGAGAATCTTGATAAGGGATTCATACGCGCTAGTGCGTCACCTTGGGGAGAACCTGTTCTGTTTATTAAGAAGAAATATGGATCAATGAGACTCTGCATTGATTATCAAGAACTTAACAAGATCACTATCAAGAACAAATATCCTCTCCCATGCATTGATGACTTATTTGACCAACTACGCAAAGCTCAATACTTTTCCAAGATTGATCTTCGTTTAGGGTATCATCAATTAAGGGTCAAAAGGGAGGATATACCAAAGACAGCTTTCTATACAAGGTATGGACACTATGAATTTATAGTGATGCCATTTGGTCTTAATAATTCCCATGCTATCTTCATGGATCTAATGAATAGAGTCTTTAGAGACTATCTTGATCAGTTTGTGGTAGTATTTATAGATGATATTCTTGTCTATTCAAAGAGTAAGGAAGAACATTAAGATCACTTGAGAATTGTATTGAAGACCCTGAGAAAGGAGAAGCTTTATGACAAAGTTACCAAGTGTTAATTTTGGCTTTAAAAAGTTGCATTTTTGGGTCACGTAATCTCAAAAGAGGGGATATCTATGGACCCACCAAAAACAGAGGTTATCAAAAGATGGTTGAGACCAACAATAGTAACTGAGATCCGAAGTTTTCTTGGTTTGGATGGATATTATCGACATTTTGTGAAAGATTTTTCATGATTATCTAATCCACTCACCAGGTTGACTCAAAAAGGAGTTAAGTTCATTTGGACGGAGGAGTGTGAAGAGAATTTCAAGGAGTTAAAAAGTAGGTTATCCAGTGCACCTGTGCTCACACTGCCTTGTAGTGGAGAAAGGTTTGTGATTTACAGTGATGCATCCAAGAAGGGATTGGGGTGTGTTCTCATGCAAAATTATATGGTAATAGATTATGCCTCACGACAGTTGAAAATCCATGATAAAAATTACCCAACTCATGATTTGGAGTTAGCTGCAGTAATCTTTGCATTAAAAATATGGAGGCATTATCTCTATGGAGAAAGGTGTGATATTTATACTGATCATAAAAGTTTAAAGTATATTTTCACACAAAAGGAGATGAATATGTGCCGAAGAAGATGGTTGGATCTGTTTATGGATTACGACTGCTCAATTCATTATCACCCTGAGAAAGAAAACAAGGTGGAAGATGCATTCAGTCGACAAGACCATGCTAGCTTATCCATGATGAGGATCACAAAAGATCCAATATTTATGGATTTACAAAGTATGGATCTAGGTATTATAATGGAAGGGGAAAAATATTATCTTTCTGAAATGAATGTTCAACCATCTATACTTGAGAAGATTAAAGAGTCACAGAAAGAAGATGTAGAGTTACAAAAGAAGGTGAGAAATGTTCCTGAATTCAACCTTGATTGTGATGGGATAATAAGGTTCAGGAATCGGGTTTGTGTTCCTCCCATCCCAGAATTAAAGAAGGAGCTACTGGATGAGGCTCATAGTTCTTCATTCTCTATTCACCCTAGAAGCACGAAGATGTATTGGGACAAGAAAGAGTACTTCCGGTGGGATGACATGAAAAGAGATGTTGCTAAATATGTCTCTTGATGCTTGGTTTATCATCAAGTTAAAGATAGAGACAAAAGTCTAAGGGGGATATTACAACCATTACCCATACCTGAATGGAAGTGGGAAAACATCACTATGGAATTTGTCACCGGACTTCCTAAAACATCCAATGGAAATAATGCTATCTGGGTCATAGTTGATCGTCTTACAAAGTTTGCACACTTGATTACTATTAGAGAGGATTTCTCTCTCGATCAGATTGCCAGGATATATGTAAAGGAAGTGGTAAGATTGCATGGGGTACCACTTTCCATTATATCTGATCGAGATTCAAGGTTTACATAAATGTTTTGGCGAAGTCTTCAGTATAATCTAGATACAGAGTTGAGTTTCAGCACTGCTTATCATCCTCAGACAGAAGGTCAGTCTGAGAGGACAATTCAAACTCAGGAAGATATGTTGAGAGCTTGCTCTATGGATTTAAAAGGAGGTTGGGATAAACACCTACCTTTGGTAGAATTTTCTTATAATAATATCTTTCACTCCAGTATTTAGATGGATCATTATGAATCTCTCTAAGGAAAGAAATGTAGAACTCCAACTTGCTGGGATGAAGTTGGGGAAAGAAAGATATTAAGACCTGATCTTGTTGATGAGATGGCAGAAAAGGTTTGATCTTTTCAACAACACATAAGAGCAGCTCAGAGTCGACAAAAAAGTTATGCTGATAACTGAAGAAAAGACCAAGAGTTTGAAGTGGGTGATAAAGTGTTCTTACGAATATCTCTTTGGAAGAGAGTAATGAGATTTGGAAAGAAGGGAAAGCCGATCCCTAGGTATATCGGTCCTTTTGAAATACTGGATTATGTTGGGAAGGTAGCTTACCGATTGGAACTTCCACCGAATCTCTCTCAAGTTCACGATGTGTTCCATGTATCTCTCCTAAGAAAGTACATACTCGATCCTTCACATGTACTCAGCTCAGAAGTTGTACCGCTGGAGAAAGATCTTTCTTATAAAGAACATCTGATAGAGATCCTGGATCATAGTGAAAAATCCATAAGGAACAAGACCAATCTCTTGGTGAAAGTTTTATGGAGGAACCACCAATTAGAAGAAGCTACATGGGAGCTTGAGGATATGATGAGGGAGAGTTATCCTCATCTGTTTGTTACAAAGTGACGAATTTCGAGGGTGAAATTCATTTTAAGGGTGGTAGAATGTAACACCCGAGATTTTTTATGAGAAATATTTTGTTTTCATGGTATATACATCATCCAAGGAATATTTCACTACACACAACACTATATTGTCTTTCTTTACATGCAATCACAACCTTCCTCGATAGCTTGCGTTGTACGCAATACCGAGTTTCACTAAACAACAATATTCTATTAAAATATTATTAAAACTAGCAGTTATGAATAGTAATACCCACTTTTTGAAATTTTATAAATTTTATCTTTCAAAATGGACTTCATTTTTGGATTCATAATATCAAAATTATCCTAGGGTGAATTTTTGGTATTTTTCTGAAAACATTCAATTTTTGATGAATAGTGAAAACACTTGGTTACTATTTAAAAACTGACTTTTTATTTAAATAATTATTTATTTTATTTAAATTTATTTTAGGTCAAAATTGATACATAATACCTATATAAGTTCAATGTAATTCATTGGAGTCATTTTATAATAATTTTAGATATATAAAAATGTTATCGAACTTTTCACCGTCTTTTACCCACCTCCTAGGAGAATTTGAAAATTTACATAAAACTTAATTTTACCGCTTATGTGAGTGGAATTTCAAAAATCCAAGAGACATGGTTAATATCAAGGAGTAAAATGTGGTTCAATAAGATAAAAATAATTTTTGGTAAATAGTAACTTTTTACTTTTATTTACTACGTTTAAAAGTAAATAGGGTAATTAAGGGTAAAAGTGATATTATTATTACCCTAACACATGTCCTAATTCTATTGGATAAGTTTAATTCGACCAAAAACAACATTAGGAATAAAATAATACCATTTATGTCCACTTGGATTAGATTAGGACACTTATTAGTATTTTATTTAAAGAAGAGTTAAAATAGTTAAAATCAAAGTTTGATAACTAAAACATTTTTAATATAGGGTTATAAAAAAGATAAATTCGACTATAAATATTCATTAGAAAGATAAAAATATTTCCTACATAATGGTATTTTATTTATAATTTTTAGACTTTAGATAATTTAATTTATTTATGACACAATGATGATGCACTAATTACCTTATTAAGAAAATATTAACATAATTGATATTATAAATACCCAAATAAATGTAAATCAATTTGGAGCTATTAAAAACCAAATATGAATTTATAATAAAATAATATTTTAATTTTTTTCCTAAGGTGCCCCTCTCCTCCCTTATAAAAGGACACCTCCTCCCTCTCCTCCTCACACCACTTTGAGCCTTCAAGCTCGACCAACCCCTGAGAATTTCCCTTCTCAACTTCCCTAGAAAAATCCTAGAGGTCTTGGTCTTCTTCAAAGACCATATTTAGTGCCCTAAGAGGAGGTTAAGAAGAGGCGCTTCAAAGAAAAGGTAATGTCCATTACCGATTCTTTCAAATTTATTTCTTCTTTAGTTGTTTCATTATAAAGTAATAACATCAGTATATCTCATATACTGATATGTTATTATAAATATGAAACAATCCTATTTCACCTTCTATCCATCCTACAGAAAATGAAATCACCGCGCGTGCGTACGTATGGAATACCGTCTCCACGCCGTGGTGTAATCTATTTTCCACCACCACCTTACTTGGATGGGTATAATGGTGTAAAGAATAAATATATATGATTATTGTAAAGTGATATTGATTCTGAAATAGTATACATACACTTCAATACAATTCCACGATCATGGGAATGATATCATCACTCGTGCGTACGTACGGCCTACCATCTCCACAATGTGATGCGACTCATTCTACATGATCTTCAATGAATAATGATTATATAAATGAATTTATTGTATAAATATGATATATATTACACTAATACCATTCTTGAAATGAGGTATCTATAACCTAAAAAGAAGAATAAGAATTTATTCAACAAAACACGCATAAGAACATAAAGCAATAAACACCCGAATAACAAGTAGTAATGAAATATTACTAATAAGAAGATAAGAACATGACCATATATGATATAATAAAAATGAGTACAATTCTGGAATAAGTCAATAACATTATTTAAATCATTATACCGGAGGTTCGGACACGTACGAAGCAAATAAGACCTAAGGTAAGGGAAAATCTCGCAATCTCAATTTTTATCCGAGATTGTTTATACTTCGGTAATTACTGGTGAATATTTATCATCCACATCCATGTTTCTTCAATATGTAATATTATTTCTATCCTCCTACAATTTTTTAAATACAGTTTTACCCTTCGTTGAGTTTTTAGTAAAATATATGAAAGGAATCTTTTGTCGTTTTTAGTACGAGGTACTTTTTGACTTTTTCGGCCAAAGTACGAGAAGAATGTTTTTTAACTTATACAGACTGAATGGAATTTTAGAAAATTATTTGCATGAGTCTTCCTTTAAACGTTTTCAAGTTTATTTTTAATTAACTTATTTTAAAATTTTATGACATTTTAAGAAAGGAAAAATGTTTTTGAGGTAGAAAGGATATTTTCCTCAAGAATGGAGTTCAAGTGTTTTATCAAAATTATTTTCCATATAAGATAATATGGGGTTCTGTTTCTATCCTTATTTTTACATTGATTTGATTATGTTATGATGGAATTGATTTTATTATGTCCTTTTATCTTATATGGATTATGTTATGATGGCATGATATTTAAGAATCCCATTTTTATTACATGGGTTATGATATGAATTATGATTTTGTGGCACACATAATAATAGTTTAATTATGAAATGGGTAGGACCTATATCTACCTCCAATGCATTGGGTAAATATTTATATCTCATGAGATAGACATGGCTGGAACGACAGGTTAATCCGGTTCAGTGAAACAGGATGGAAACGAGGAGTGAACTCGATTTAGAAATGGACTTTGTCCTCTAAGATAGTCTTGGAAATAAGTCTCGAGTACTAAGAAATGATTCTCTATGATTATGTGTGTATGCCATAAAGATTCATGTTTTATGTTATGATTATTGGGATTACATTTCTCTACTATGATTTATCCCATGTTATGATATTATGATCTCTTTTGCAGGTTGAGATTTTTGAAATGCTTTGTTCTTATGAATATGATGTTTCCTTTGTTTACCCTTACTAAGTATTTGAGCTCACCTTTTTGTATGTTTTCATTCCCCAGGTCAGGAAGAAGGTTATTAAGTAGGATATGCCAAAAGGGACTCTAGATATGATGAAATAAACGGGAGACATTGTAGATGCTTTATGAACCAGTTGTTTATGTTTCCCAGTTTCTAAAGACACTATACCTATACGGTCCTACCGTGGTTTTGTTATATGTTGTAATAATTATAATTCAATTCTGAAGTAATAACAATGTATGTAAACTATGGTTCGTTATAGTATGGGAACTTGAATATGTGATATTTTGGGTAACCATTATGTTTCTCACTTTTCCTTTTTATAAGAAGTTTTATAAACCCTTTTTAACTATTTGAGTTTTCCAAAAAGTAATTTTCAAATTTCAAACCCTTGATTAGATTTTGTTTTTAAAATTATAAGGATGAAATTTATTTAATGGGTGATAATGTAACACCCTAAGATTTCAAAAAACACTTTGTTCGATAGCGTACACAACACACAACACAAAATTTAAACAAACCACGGAATATTTTTTTTAAATATAACCAATATAACCTAGATATTGAATTAGAGGGAATGAATAGGAATAACCATATTATAAAATATATATTTTGGTTAAACTCTATACAAATTTTTTGATGAATTATTAGGAAATAAACACTCAATTTGTTTAGTAAATCCATTTTACTATTCAAAATTATGTTTTCTTCAAAAATGATTTTTATTGCTTTTAGTGAGTAAATAATATAATTAATTTTTGACACTCTTATTAAATTTATTTGATTAAAAAAGCTTAACTTTTTAAATTATCATATGAACATTATTTTATGTTTAATTTTTTAGATTTTTTCTATTATTTTTCAATAAATAGTAAAAACATTACTTTTTATTAAAAACTATATTTTTGTTTCATGAATTTAAAAAGATAAATTTTGTTTTAAAATGGTTTAAAATAATAATTATCTCAATTATATTATTAATAATCTAATTATGTTGGAAATTAATTTTAAACTTGAATTTAGTATAAAAATATTTTTATACTTAAAAGACATTTTTCTAAAAAACCGTTTTCATTTCATTTTGTGTTTTAATATTAAATTAATTTCTGATAATTATTGAAATTGAATCTTTAAAAATGGATTCCATGTTTTAAATAGCAAGGAAAAAATATGGTAAATAGGCCCATTTAATTTTCAGGCATTATTAATAGTAACCGTGGTAAAATTTATCACATCAGTAAAGGGTAAATCAGTTAATTAAGATTAAAAATAATATTATAAGGCCTATAAAAACAACCCAACACTTTAATTTATTTAATTTTAAGGTATAAATTCATTCATAGTCATCCCAAATCATAATATATGGAATTTTGGATCCATTTGACCTTGTTAGTGACATTTATATTATTTTAAGTAAAGAAAATTTCAAAATTTCTCTGTCTTGATTTTAATTTATTTTATAGAATCACCTAAAGATAATAATGTGTTGTTAATGAATGTAAAACCTTATTTTTATCATAATTAGTTTAATTTTATCATGTTAATTTATTTATAATTTTTAGTGATAAAATAATTACCTTAAATACTTGTGCAATGCCGATACAACATTTATTTAATTAATAGAAAAATAAAATAAATGATTTCATGAATGCTAAAACCAATATAATTTGAAATAATTATTGTATTCCATGATTTTTTAGATAAATATAACATTATAGTGATGTGTGAAAGGATTATATTCAAATTACCTCTTTTTCTTGATGTGCTTAAGGTAAAATTAAATGAATAGTATAAAAATGACCTAAATGATATTTTATAATAAATAATATTTTATTAAATGATTAAAAATTCATAAAAATATAATATTCATAAAAAATAATGGGATATGGTTTAATAAACAATTATTGTCTATTTATGGGTCCTTGTTTATTTTATATCAACATTATTGACCCATAAATGGTAGAAAACTTTAATACTGTTGTAACACTCAAAAGGGTTAACGGGGGTTTAAATTAAAATATAATGGTGAATAAACAACCAAAAATTGTCTAATTTTTATTTTATGATATTATTTAAACTCATACTCATATTATATTTGAATTATAATTTTTTAGTCATTTGAACATAAAAGATAATTTATATTAATTCAATACTTGAGAAATTTGAAGAATGCCCCTCACCTCATTTATAAAAAGACACCGCTTATCTAAATCCTTTACAACAATTTGAGCCATATATGTCGACTAAAACCTTAAAAAATCTACTATAAAAATCCTTAACCAAGCTCTGGAGGATTTGGTATTCCTAAAGGACAAACCCTAGGACCCTTAATAGAAGATCTAAAGGAGCACTTTGAAGAAGAGAAAATCATCATTAATGAATCTTTTAAATTTATTTCTTCTTAAGATTCTTCTAAATATGTTGTAACCATCCTAAAATAATAACTCTAGTATCATAAACATAAATATATTTTATTATGATTATGGTACAACCATTTATGACCTCTTTTCTATCATATGAAAATAAAAAATATCACTCGTGTGTATATATGGAATATCATCTCCACATAGTAGTGTAATTAATTTTTCATCACCAATTTAATTGGATGGTTATAAATATAGAAATTGTAACAACCTGAAAATTAATAAATGAAATACTTTCTTTAAATAAATAAATTCTTTATTAAGAAATGAAGTTATAGAAAACACATGCACTACTTTGGTCATTTTGGACCATTATATGGTCAGTCAAATTTAAAACACCGTTAAGCATCATAAATATTGAAAATTCCGCGCATGATATATTTGCTGAAGAAAAGTTGGTATAATTCTGAAACCACAAAAATGGGAGATATTTTTTTTCTTATGGAATAGTAACTTCTCGCAGATGACCATATCCATACAAAGGCAAATAAATGCTTTGGTGGAAGTCGTGATGATATTTCTTCAGATACTTAGCCAAATCCGGAAGAGTGCTACTTTTGATGGTATAATAATCGTGGCCAATTATGTTCATCATATCATCAATCCGCTTTCTAGCCAGTTCATCAGCTATTCTGGTTCTAAGAGCCATTGATTCTGCACAAAAGTTGAATAAATTAACTTTTAAGTAAGTTGATTTTCATAAATTTTTGAAGGAATTTCAGAAAAATGGAAAAGGAATTAAGGCCGCAAGTCTAAAACTTGGCGCCAAGTATGGATGTATCACGCAAGTGTTAAAATGACACGCAAGTTTTTGGTGCGCAAGTATTACAGCACAAGTCCTATTACCTTAACAACAATGCGGAGGCGAAGAAATAGTAGAAAATGAGCGACTTGCGCGACGAAGAGGACCTATGCGGCGAGAGATCAAAAATCCGGAAATCAGATGCTATGCATGACAAATGACTTCATATTTATAGGCTAGGCGGCCCACCTATGTGCCTACACCTAGCACGCTCCATCCAGCACGCTCCAGCCCTGCGCGACTCGAACCTGCGCGCCAAGTGTTGCACACTGAACACTTGCGCGCCGCCTTTCCTTTATTTTTCTTCTTTTCCTCAGAGTCACATCCTCATTTCTTTTAGATCCAACTCTGAGGGGGACTTTTGTTGATGCTCCATTTCGTTACATTGTCTAAAAGAATGGAAATGGAAATGACTTAGCACAAATTGATTCATCCTTTGAAGAAAACATCAAAAATGGACAAAGGCATGAACAAGGCTTCAAATGCACAAGGGTCACGCAAGTTCCATCACTGTCACGGAAGTATAATTGTGCGCCACTTAATGGTCACGCAAGTGACTTGATTGCCCTAAAATATAACTACCCGGGGTCTTCTCCAGCATATAAATAGACCCTGTGGGCCCCCCATTTCGGGAGGAATTTTTCCAGAATTCACGAAAAGAGCTCTGAACGCCCAGGTCTCTTCTTCAGGTCTTTAGAACTCTTCTAAGATAATTCTTTACCTAGAATGGAAGGTCTAAATAGGTGGAGTAAGGTCTAAGTGTTAGAATTTACTAACACTTTCATGCCTAAGTGTTTTACCCTTAAGGGAAATGAACACACTTGCGCGCCGCCCTACTTCTTCATCAGAACTTGCGCACCATCTTCTGGAAATCCTCTAGGGATAATACCTTGGGTTTGAGCCAAGTCTCGCCCAATTATTACCCTAAGGGCTGAAAAGAGCGCAAGTACCCATGTGCCGTGCAAGTATACCTGCACGACCAGTACTTGCGCGCCCACGCAGAACCTACGTGCCTGCCAAGACTTGCGTGCCCCTACCTTTTTTGGGCGCCTTTCCTGCCCATTTCACCCCTCTTATATCATTCCATCTCTCATATTCAAGATTCAGTCTTCAAGACACACTTCAAATCCATTTATGGCATGATTTCTTGATTTGGCTTCCTTATCTGAAAGGAACTCCATGGAATATCTCCAAAAATCTAGTGATTTATAGATCTTTATGTAACTATTTAATTCATTCAACCTCATCCTTTAAGATGAGAGAATACTTAATATGGGATTCCTTTTCAGGAGTAAGCCCCAATCTCAAATATGGGCATCCTCCTCAGGAGTAAGTCCCAAGTCCTCTTTTAACCTGGGACTCATTTTCAGGAGTAATCCACGGTCTCAAAATATGGGCATCCTCCTCAGGAGTAATCCCCAAGTCCCTTAATTTTTCAAGTCCCTTAAACTGGGCCTCCTTTTCAGGAGTAAGCCCCAGTTTTAATTTCTCTTAACCAGTTCTAATTTACTTTTGATTTGGGGTTTCTTTCTTTGGATTAAAACCCAATCATAAGTCCCCTCATAACTTGGGGATCTTCCTTAGGAGTAAGTCTCAATATTAGAGTATCCAAATCTCCATAAAGTACATATACCTTTATGGAACCTATTCTTGGATTTCTTCCCTGAAGTAAATCTTAATGCTCATCTATTTTGGGCAGTCATAAACACATAATCCCCACATAATTGCATATTTTGTGGAGTAATTGTCTGGTTTCACCAATACATCTTGTTTCTCACACCGAGCATGACTCACATGAGCTTAGAGTGTAAAAGTAGTCATGACTTCTTTCTTTTAGCCATCAACCATGCATAAGCATCATACTCCCTTATTCGAACTACGTGGGTTCTGATTCCTTTTCCAAAACAAATGATACGCAGGTAGCCCATCAACGGGTATGATCCCAATTCTGATATAATCCCTGTCCTCCTAAATGACAATAAACTTAAAGTGCCCCACTGAGTGGCTTTAAAACTAGTATGGTCATCATAATGACCAAGAGACTTTTATGTATTTAAGGATACCATCAACTAATAATCTCTAACAAATATAGATGATTCTCTATCGATGAATAACCTCGAATACAAATAAAAGATTCTCTGAATTTCCTACATATCAATCATTGATTGTCATACTAAAGGAAAGATCATTTTATACATGGTAATTTAATAAGAATTCATGAACATAACTTAAATCTATAAAGAGAGTCCCGGAATAGACAATAATTCCCCTAAAAAAGGTGTGATGAGTCCGACCTCCCATCCTCTCGACCAATTCAAATTCCTAAACCTCATCAGTTCACAACTAATGAGAACCTACCTTTGGAAAGTAGGTCCAAATGGATATGGAATCATTTGATGTTTCCGGTTCTACAAAAAAACCCATTAGAAACCAATTGGAATGTTTGAACCTTCAATCGACGAGGTCATCCCCGATTCCAGAGGAAAAAAAATGGTGAACCCGACGTGAATCCTTAACCAAGTTAAAATAATGTTTTACTTATTTGTTAGGCCCCTATTTAAAACTCTATGAGAGGACCAACAAAACAATCATTGATATATGTAATCATCCGAAAGAGGTAGTGGTTGAATTTATCTTGATTACGTCTGTTACATCAAACATGCACTCTTTTTCAAGATTTTCTGCATTCTAAGAAATGGCTGCTCTCAAATTCACACCTATGAATACCACTGTTGTGAATACCGCTGCTGAAAATGTCAATACTGATAATCCTACTGGATCATCATCTGCTCTGAGGATGACATCACCTACTCAGCGTCTTCAACGCTGGGTATCAAATGCGCTAGTTAAGGTGTATTGTCAACACGGTACCATTCCAACTCTGGAGGCTGCTCGACAAGCCCTCCAAGTGAAAAAATCACCCTGGTCGTCCAGACAGCAACGACCAGTGATCAAGAAGAAGGCGGTGCTGACCACCGTCTCCAACCGTTTCGGGTCATTATCCCCAAAACGGAATCACCATTCACTCCCATATTCTAGGGAGGTGAATGAGAAGGTCCCTCAGGGCATTAATTCAAGGAAACAAAAGTCCTTCCCAAGGGATCCCATCAACCATCGCCACTAGACTCACGCGGCAGTGCTCCCTCAACATGATGAGGGTACCGACTCCAGGCGTTCGGCTCAGATTCCTCGAACCTGTGCAGGCAAGACAAACCGCTAGAGGCGGAATCCAGTCAACAGTGAGCAGGTTCTCATCTCTACCATCTCCGGAGAATTCCACCAACCTAACTTGGTGGAAATCAACAAGCGGGCACATACACCTGCCCATTTTAATTCCACTGTCCAGTAGAATCGTCTAGCAGCATCACATCAATCCCGCCAGGCAATTACGGTGGAGTACTATAGGCAGGAACATACACCTATTTATACATCATTAGCTAGTCATCAGGCTCGTCTGGCTACATATGATGGAGCTCGTCAACCACGTTCAGCAAAGTACAATCAGCAGGCACATACACCTGCTAGTATTAATCAAGCCTACCAACAATCTCGCTTGGCATCACACAGAGAAGTCAGTAGGAAAGCTCCAGTGACAAACAGGAGGTAGACTCAACTCTCTGACCCCACAATTGAGTACTGTCAGGATTCAGTGACATGAAAAGGAGGACAGGAGCAGGCACAAACACCTACTTCAAGCACGGAATGGACGTATATCCCCGTTCCGGCAGCTGAAGTCACCAAGCATATTTTATCAATGGCGAAAGAGCAGAAGCAAATCCCTGTTCATATTCTGGATGCTTTCCAGGATATTATAAAAGCTTCAGCAGCATCTCAGGGAAAGACACATAAATCTATCCCTACCAGTGGAGTGACACATCAACAGTTCACTCCAGAACAGACACACACATTTGTTCCAGTCCAAGAGGGTTGTGGGGCATACTCCCCCATATCATATGGATAACTAAGTCAGGCACATACACCTGACTTGATTGGAGATCGTCAGCCTAACCTGGCCATATCTCCTGATCAGGCACATACACCTGCTCAGAGCAGCCACTTTCGGAAACAAGTGGTTTCCAAGGTGAGTAATAATGCGTCTAAAATGAAGACCCACCCAACATAGTCAAGAGATCAAGAGCCAATCTGTAACAAGGCCTTGCTCGATGCTGGAGTTCTTGAAGCCCTCAAACAGTTATCTATTGGAACTCAAGATTCTACTCCCTCATTTCCCAATAGTGGGAACATTATTTCCGAAGGTCTTCAACATACACTTCCTCATGAAGGCTTGCTTCATGACAATTCAGTTGATCTCGAAGTTTCATCTTCAAATGAGAGCTACAATAACCCTCTGTGTGGCCAGAAGACCAAGGAGTAATAGATCTCATCTTTTGCTGTAACCCACCATGGTGGTCCTCCCCATGATGATGAATTTCGCTGCGAAAGTCCTCTCCGCAGTAGTGATGCACATTGCTCCGAAAATTCTTTAGTGGACAATGTAGTGCTGAGAAATCCCTCTTATCTTGAGGCACTTGCAAATGTGAAACCAGTTATGTCTGATGCTTCATCGCTAGCAGGTGAAATACTTTCTCAATCGGAAGATAGAACAGGGTGTAGGTCATTCTATGAACCACCCCTAAGTCATTCATCTTCTAGTTTGATCAGTGGTTTCTCTACCAATATTGTTGAATCCGATGAAGCAACAAGGAAGCACTAGCTATGGTTAAATCAGGTAGAATAATCTTCATTGAATAATAAAGAGGAAATACTAAACATGAGAAAACAACTGGAGAAAGGTGAAGTGCAAGTCATGTTTTAGCCTCTGGATGACTCTCAGTATGACATTCTAGAGATGTTGACGGAAGATGGAATTCATGATATTCGTCTCAACATATGGAAAACTCTTTTTCAGTTGAAAAAGAAAGTATTATCTTATGATGAATATGAAAATCATGTTAAGATAATAGAAGGGTTACAATGTCAAATTGACTTGGTATCTCTATCAGTCTCTCGATATCTGAAGGCTGAAAAGCAACAGAGAACCCTTCAACATTCATGCCTTGGCGCACTAAGAATATTGCGCCAGTTAATTTCCAATGCCCCATCTGATATTCATGTCAGAGGATGGGGTGTTTATGGTGCACAACATTTCACAGTGCTCTCCAGTTAGCAAAGCCCGCCGAAAATGGTCTCATGCAATGTTATTGCCCATGGCCGGCCACAGTCAATGTGCTTTGTTTGTAATCAAAACTTTCCCAAGAACATGGGTCAACTAGTTCCTCTCAAAATGAAGAATACAAAGAACAAGTTGTTGAATTACTCCTACATCAAGCAAAAGAGAATATTGAACAGGCCTCTCATATAGAGCAATCACATCATCAAGTGACAGAAGTGTCAGTAATCATCCAACGGTCTTTCGAACCGGGTGATAAAAGTGGATACATGTTGATCCATCTAGCTAATTTCTGGACTAAGGTCCACAATATCAGGAGAGATTTTAAGAAAGTCTCAGACATAGCATGTCAAGAGCCATCCCATCTCGCCAGACTGGGGACTCTTTTAAACCAACCATCGGAATCAACAAATAAAATTCGAGGAGTTGAGAAAAGACAGCAAGAAAAGCCCCATTCCACCAGACTGGGGACTTTTTCGAATCATCAATCCCCTCCTCAGAGAAAGTCGGTCTTTTCTCGATTGGGGAAGAAGCCTCAAGAGGAACGAAGAGCCAAATTATCAAGAGATTCACTCCAAATTTCGATTCATCAAGAAGTTCCTGAGGGATCAAATCAACAAAAGGCAATGTCTCATCAAAGACATGGAAGAAGACAATACCACAGAAATGCTGATAGAAGTGATTGTTGGGTCGGAAGAAGACAAGGGATGATGGCAAGAGGGGGGGTGAATTGCCTTTTAAAAAATTGATTAACAAATTAAAAATCAAAGTATAAATGCAGCGGAAAATAAAGAGGCAAGACACACAAAATTGATAACGGAGTTCGGCCAAAACCCGGCCTACGTCTCCGCTCCCAACTCAACCGTTGAGAGATTCCTACCACTTGCTTTTCAATGGTTTTAGCAAGAAACCCACTAGGCTTTGAGGTAGCACTAGGACCTATTACAGCTTGCTTTTGTGGTTTAGCAAGAACCCACTTGCTTTTAATGGTTTAGCAAGAACCCACTAGCCTTTTTAACGGGTGAAGGCTAGCTCACCGAGACACAAGCCTTTTAAAGGAAAAGCTTGAGAAAACCTCTTCACACCTTAGTGGTGGTGTGAAACCCAAAAGAAAGGGAGATGAGGAAAGGGTTGGGGTTTGTAGGCACAAACCCAATTTTAAAGCTCAAAAAGAGATAAACAATAAAACCCGTAATGGAGAAGCCTTGGGCGCCTTTGATTGATTGATGATGTTTGAGGGCCGCTTCCAAGCTTCTATGGAGGTGCTCTTGGATGTGGAAGTTGTTGGAGCACTTGGGGTTCACTTGGAACAATCCGTCGGAGCTTCGCCAAAGATGTAAAAATGTGTCCGGTGGCTTAGTTGAAGTTCCGGGGCTTCCTAGGCCTTTATTTATAGGCTAGGAACCTTCAAGTATCCGTTGGAGGGCTTTGGAGCCGTTGGAAAAGGCCTCGGAGCCGTTGGGAGGCTTTTGGAGTTGACTGGTCAAAGCCAACGGCTAGTTTGACCAGTGCTACCGGCTGGCCGGTGCAGGGCCACCGGCTGGCCGGTGCCTTGACAGTGGCTGAGTCTTCTTTTCCAGGCACCACCGGCTGACCGGTACAGCTCCACCGGCTGGCCGGTGCCTTGAAAGTTGAGGAGAAGAGTCTTGATCCAGGCTCTACCGGTCGACCGGTGGAGGAGCCACCGGCTGGCCGGTGGCAAGACAGTAGAAAACACTATTTGGGCTGGGTGCCACAGGTCGACCGGTGGGAAGCCACCGGCTGGCCGGTGGCAGGACAGTAGCAAACACTATTTGGGCTGGATGCCACAGGTCGACCGGTGGGAAGCCACCGGCTGGCCGGTGGACTGAATTTCAGTCCATTTCTTGTCCATTCTTGGGCCAACTTCTTGGCAACCTTGTGCCTTTCAATCAAAAACACTTCAAACAATGTTTGATAAACATGAAAGTGATTGTGATCATGAAAATTAAACCACGAGGGGATACGAGAGGTACAACAATCTCCCCCTATTTTGATGATCACAATCACCGAAACAATCAAAGTAAAATACTGAAATTAAAGACATTCTTAAAGGATAATTTGAAAATAAATCAAAGCATGATGAAAAGGATTCTCCCCCAATCAATCAAGAAATTTCTCCCCCTTTGTGATTATCAAAATAGAATGGGGCATAAAACTTGATTGAGGGTGAATTTTGAAAAACAAGGGATGAGATTTGAAAATCAATTGAAATTTTTGAGAAATTTGAATTGAGAGTTTTGAACCAAAAACAAATTCGATACCAACTGTTGGAAATTTAGAAATGAAATTTTAATAGAAAATTTTGAATTGAAAAATTTGATACCAAGAGTTGGAATTGAAATGAAAAAATTTTGAAAACACAAAAAAGCTTAAAAGATCCTAACTCCCCCTAAATAAACAATGAATCACCGGGGAGAGGGATTTTGAAAAGAAACAGTTTTAGGCCCGGAGAGACTCGCCAAAAGGGATTTTTCAATCCAAATTTGTTTCATGGCGGGTCTTCTCCTACAAAATTCGTCCGAATAAAAAATAGATTTGGGTTGACCGTAACGGGCATTTTTACAATTACATTCATAAATCATGTGCCCGGGTTTTTTGCAATAGTTACAAAATTTAAAGCTAGAGCTCCCCCTTACAAAAACAGTGGGTGCATGGGAGGAGGAAGCTTGGTTGGTGTAGCCAAGTCCATGTGAGGTTCTAGAAAAACGTTGGGAACCAAGTATATTGTTCAAATTTTGTTCACCTTGGGTGAACTTGGCTAAGGTCTCTCTTAGATCTTTGATGGTTGATTCCATGGAATCAACATTTGGAAAATTTTGGATTTTAAGGGTCAACTCTTCCTTCTCTTTAAGAAGTTGTTCTTTTTCGGAAGAGAGTTTTTTGAAATTCTTTTTTAAAGCAACAAATTTTGACGATAAAGTATGAAAACCTTTTTCAAGTTGGTCTCTAGCATGTGAGAGTTCTTCATAAGATAAATGATTTAAAGAATTTGAATTTGAAGAACATGAGGAAGAGGAGTCGGAAGATGTTACCTCATGGAATGCCATTAGGCATTTGTTACCGTTGTCACTCGAGGAGGAGGAGGATGATGAAGAGGAGGTGTCACTCCATGTCGCCTTGAGGACCTTCTTCTTTCCTTTTTCCTTTTGCGTGACCCGTTTTTTGTTGAGTGGGCAATCGGGCTTGTAATGGCCCTTTTCGCCGCACCCGTAGCATTTTACCTTGGGCTCGGATCTTGCGTTGGGTTCTTGCTTTCGTGCCTTGCGAGATTTCTTCTTCTTCTTGTGCTTCTTCATAAACTTGTGCATTTGGCGGGCGGGATTCTCCATTTCCGAGTCGCCGCTTGATGATGAGGAAGATGAGGAAGGAGATGAGGAAGAAGATGAGGAGGAGCTTACTTCCTTTTGTACCTTGAGGGCAATGTTCTTAGGTGTCTTTATTGGTGTGCCCTCCTTTTGTGCTTGCCTCCTCATCGTGATCTCGTACGTCATTAGGGATCCGATGAGCTCCTCTACCGGCATATTTTTGACGTCCTTAGCTTCTTGGATCGCCGTCACCTTTGGTGCCCATGAGCTCGGAAGGACCCATAGGATCTTCTTCACCATAGTTTCTGCAGAAATATTATCTCCAAGAGACTTTCTACCATTGCACACGTCAGTAAATCGAGTAAACATTTCAGAAATTGATTCATTTGGGTGCATGGAAAAAGATTCAAAATCTTGTCGGTACATGTCCAACCGAGTATCCTTTACTTTATTAGTGCCTTCATGGGTCACTTCTAAAAGCCTCCAAATTTCATGTGAAGTGGTGCAAGTGGATACACGATTAAATTCATTTCTATCTAGGCCGCAATGGAGAGCATTCATGGCTTTGCCATCAAGCTCAAAATTTCTTATATCGGCTTGGGTCCATTTGGATTCATCGGGAGAGGAGAGGGTGTAACCTTGCATGACAATTTTATATATGGGATATCCTATGCTTCTTAAAAAAGTGGTCATGCGGGTTTTCCAATAATTATAGTCGGTCCCATCAAAAAATGGAGCCCGACCCAATGAGAGGCCCTCGGGGGCGAAAGAGGTTGATGCCATCTTAATGGATCTTAAATTTGAAACCGGGTTAGGGTATTACTCAAATTACCCCTTTGATACCAATTGTTGGGTCGGAAGAAGACAAGGGATGATGGCAAGAGGGGGGGGGGGTGAATTGCCTTTTAAAAAATTGATTAACAAATTAAAAATCAAAGTATAAATGCAGCGGAAAATAAAGAGGCAAGACACACAAAATTGATAACGGAGTTCGGCCAAAACCCGGCCTACGTCTCCGCTCCCAACTCAACCGTTGAGAGATTCCTACCACTTGCTTTTCAATGGTTTTAGCAAGAAACCCACTAGGCTTTGAGGTAGCACTAGGACCTATTACAGCTTGCTTTTGTGGTTTAGCAAGAACCCACTTGCTTTTAATGGTTTAGCAAGAACCCACTAGCCTTTTTAACGGGTGAAGGCTAGCTCACCGAGACACAAGCCTTTTAAAGGAAAAGCTTGAGAAAACCTCTTCACACCTTAGTGGTGGTGTGAAACCCAAAAGAAAGGGAGATGAGGAAAGGGTTGGGGTTTGTAGGCACAAACCCAATTTTAAAGCTCAAAAAGAGATAAACAATAAAACCCGTAATGGAGAAGCCTTGGGCGCCTTTGATTGATTGATGATGTTTGAGGGCCGCTTCCAAGCTTCTATGGAGGTGCTCTTGGATGTGGAAGTTGTTGGAGCACTTGGGGTTCACTTGGAACAATCCGTCGGAGCTTCGCCAAAGATGTAAAAATGTGTCCGGTGGCTTAGTTGAAGTTCCGGGGCTTCCTAGGCCTTTATTTATAGGCTAGGAACCTTCAAGTATCCGTTGGAGGGCTTTGGAGCCGTTGGAAAAGGCCTCGGAGCCGTTGGGAGGCTTTTGGAGTTGACTGGTCAAAGCCAACGGCTAGTTTGACCAGTGCTACCGGCTGGCCGGTGCAGGGCCACCGGCTGGCCGGTGCCTTGACAGTGGCTGAGTCTTCTTTTCCAGGCACCACCGGCTGACCGGTACAGCTCCACCGGCTGGCCGGTGCCTTGAAAGTTGAGGAGAAGAGTCTTGATCCAGGCTCTACCGGTCGACCGGTGGAGGAGCCACCGGCTGGCCGGTGGCAAGACAGTAGAAAACACTATTTGGGCTGGGTGCCACAGGTCGACCGGTGGGAAGCCACCGGCTGGCCGGTGGCAGGACAGTAGCAAACACTATTTGGGCTGGATGCCACAGGTCGACCGGTGGGAAGCCACCGGCTGGCCGGTGGACTGAATTTCAGTCCATTTCTTGTCCATTCTTGGGCCAACTTCTTGGCAACCTTGTGCCTTTCAATCAAAAACACTTCAAACAATGTTTGATAAACATGAAAGTGATTGTGATCATGAAAATTAAACCACGAGGGGATACGAGAGGTACAACAGTGATGAGATGCATTATGCATTAATCAATGTCATCACTGCCGTTGTTGCTGATCCACCAGATGAGGCTCACTCAGGGGACTCAGATGAAGAGGTTCCTGCTCAGGAATTTGTACGCACAGACACAAATGAAGAAGGTGTGGGTACACAAAATCAAAGGTTTACCCAAAATCTAGGTGTTCCTTCAAATAACCCACTTCCGCCTCTCCGAAAGGGATCAAAAAAGGGGAAGGGAAAGAATCAGGTTAGATATCCTTCCTCTGGAGAAGGCCAATCTCTCTCACCAGGGAAAATATTTGCGCAACAAGAGAAAGAAATGAAAGAATTGAGGAGGATGAACGCAGAACTACTTCAAGGTAGTCTTCCTTCTAAGCGAGATGGATTCAGTCGGCCAAGGGATTTTGTTGCAGCTAATGAGATGGATCAAGAATATCCTCCTTTATCAGTACACCCTCACAGGTCTAATCATATGTGTCAAGTGCAACAACAATTAGAAGTGCTGCCTTCAGTTGCAGTACCAGCTGCCATACCTGTCCAGACTCAAGTCATTTCACCTGCCCAAGTCCAAGTTCAACCAGATATTTCTCAAAAGTTAATATCTACCATTGAGTCATTAAAAGCTCGGTTAGAGAATATGGAAGGGAAGCGTGCGCAGGTTCAACCGTAAAAGAAATCTTACCCTGAATGGGTATATTCAATCTCTCCCCCATCAAATTTTGGGAATCCTGTATTCCCTATTTTTAATGGATCAGGAGATCCTGAATAGCATTTGACACATTATGTGTCTTGTTTCGATCCTATGATGGGAACTCCAGAGCGGCAAGAAGCAGTGAAACTCAGATTCTTCGTGCAAACCTTGCAAGGACCAGCCTTTGTCTGGTATACAAGCTTGAAATCCAGGTCAATTACCTGATGGGATGATCTCCGTCAATGATTTCTTCTTCAATTCAGCTTAACTTTTCCAAAGATAACAGTTTTCGATCTTACAAACTGTAAGAAAAGGGAGAATGAAAGAGTCTCTGATTTCATTGCTCTCTGGAAGGGATTAACATATTCCCTGAGCTTAGCACTCCCTCAAGAGGAACTGTTGCCAATCTGTGTGGCAAATCTGCATGATGAATTACACACACCACTGATCCCTATGAAATACATAGGAGGGTTTCGAGACCTTACTCGAATCGCTCAACAAATTGAAGATTATCTTATACAGACTAAGGCTAAATCTCGTGTAATTCCATCAGCTCCTGGAAGGAGAATGGGTATAGCATATAATGCTACATTTATGCTTAAACAAGCACCTGTACCTGCTTCTACCTCAAAACCTTTATCTTTTCGAATGGATCCACCTCTTGAGCTCCAACAACAAAGGCTGTTTTGTCAAGAAGATCAAAGAGATCGAAGATAGAAAAAATTTGAGGATTTGAAGAGCAAAACATACTCTTTCTGAAATGAACAAGTTCCTGGTTACTTCATTTTGGCCTTGGAGAATAATTTGGTTCAGATTCCAAGGCCCAAGAGGCCAAACAAGGAAGGAGATGAAGACCGTCCCTATTATTTCCCCTTTCATTAAATATTGGGGCATCCCATCCAGGAGTGTTTTGTCTTCAAAGACCTCCTACAAAAGATGGTCGACTTGGGACAAGTCAAACTGAAAGGCTCTTCAGCCCAGGTAGAATGTGTTACTGCTATAGTTCCAGAGGAGGAAAGCGAGTGGAAAGAATTCAAAAGCAAAAATGCACAAAAATATGATGATTGGATGGTCAGAAAGGCAATCAATCGAACTCATGCTATTTTGAAAACACAATTGAAGAAACCAATTGTACCTTCTTCCATGAATTCCGCAACAAAGTCCTTTTCAGAGGGAAAATCCTCAAAAGGGTGGCATAATTCTAAGAAAGAGAAAGAATCAGAAGAAGATGAGTATGTTTCAAAGCCTAAGTTGTCTTTGACTTTGGTGGACTTCAAGCCATCTACTTCAAATCAACGGGCCCCACCCCACCAAACGGTACAACCTAAATTGGCTAGTTAGGCAGAATCCTCATCGGATAAAGAGTTGATTTTTGGTTCTGTTAATATGATTCAATTAACAGATCCATATGCCAGTCACAGTTTTGATTTCGATGAGCCTGAATTCCCTGTATCAAACAGAGGAATCATAGGAAGTTCCAGAGGCTCATGATACAGAAGAAGACATGGATCTTTCAGAAACCACTATTCCAATTCTACCCCTGCTAGAACTATGTACGCAGCAGAAACTTGTGATAGATCCCTTCAGCGAGCTCAGCAAGAACAAGAAAGTTCTTCTACCAATATCAAATTCAGTCCTGGCACAGTTATTTTGGAAGACCGGTTAAAGGTTCCATCTTCTTCCTCTCAGCAAGTAAATAGATCTAATCGGCCTAATCTTCCAAAACTAGGAATATTGACAACTCCTATCCCAATACAAGATGTATCAACTTCCAAAGCATCAACTTTCAAAGCATCAACTTCCAAGACACCTGCTAAACTACATGTTCCTGTTGGGAAACTCAGACCTCTGGATCAAAAGTATGATGTATTGAAACACTTGGCCCAATTACCATCCAAGTTATTAATTCTGGATGCTTTGAATCTATCAAAGGATCTTCGGGAGGCACTCATCGAGGCTTTGTCCAGTCCTCAGGAGTTTGAAACTGAAATTGCTACAGCTGAATTCTATCACATAGAGAATAATCCTGCAGAATTCCTTGCAATAATATCTTTTACTGATTAAGATGAAGATGATGTTCTGCATGGTCATATTATACCTTTGTACTTATTTGTCAAGGTCAATGGTGTAGACGTCTGAAGCGCTTTCATTGACAATGGTTCAGGAGTCAACCTCATGCCCATTCGTACACTTCGTCAATTGGGCCTCACAGAATCTGATTTATCACCTTCTACCATGATGTTATAAGGATATGATAAAAATTAACAAGAACCACTGGGCGAAGTTATACTCAGAACTCAGTTTGGAGATCTTGTATCCAATTCAGATTTCATGGTTGTTGATCAAGACTCAGCGTTCAACATCCTGCTTGGAAGACCCTGGCTACATCAACATGCAGCTATCCCTTCATCATACCATAAATGTCTCAAATATTGTTTCAATGGTCAAGTTGGGACATTGTATGGTGATAATTCCCCGTTCAAGACATGTGAGTCTCAATACATTGAGGTGTAATTCTATCACATGAAGGGAAGGGATAAATCCACAACAAAGGAGATTACCAAAATTAATGCTCCATATGGTTTGGAAAAGATTCTAGCAAATCCATTTGCGCATGTGAGTACAGATTATGTATTTCCTATCAGTAAAATTGACAGGATAGACCCAAATCAAAATACTCTTATGGAAGGATCCATAATGTCAATTACAGCAATCCATCCAGACAACATGGGATAAATTTGTGATTCTCTAAGCAGTGATGAAAGCCCAAATGGTGACGTCTTCATTTCATCTGCTGAAATCCAACAAGTCTATACTTCACCAATCAGGCCAGAAGAAGTTATAGCAACATCAGAGGTGAACAATGATGTTGATTCTCAATCCATCATATCCTCTTTATTACCCAAAGAAGATCCTTCATCATCAATCGGGTCAGAAATGGAAGCTTCTTCTTCAAGATGTAAAAATTTTGACATCTCTTCTGATCATGAAAATTCTGCTTTATCATCTACTATGCAAGTATAAATGGAAGAAATAACACATGATGAAGAATAGGAAGATCTTAGAGATGCTCGTCTAGTATTTGAAGAGGGTATCTCTTCCACTATGGATGAACTCAGAAAAATAAATCTGGGTACAAAAGAAGATCCACGCCCCACTTTAATCAGTGCGGCCATGACTCTTGAATAGAAAGAGATGTATATTTCCTTTCTAAATAAAAATAGAGATATATTTTCTTGGAACTATACAGAAATGCCTGGGCTTGATTCTGATGTTTCCACTCATCATTTGGGTTTACCAGAAGAACATCGAGGATTTAATCAAGCCGTGAGAAGAACACAACCAACTTATGCTTCCAAAATTGAAGATGAAGTGGATAAGCTTATCAAAGATAATTTCATCAAAGAAGTTCAATATCCCAAGTGGTTGGATAATATTGTCCTTGTAAAGAAGAAGAACGGACAAATTAGAGTTTGCATCGATTTCAGAGATCTTAATCGGCATTGTCCTAAGGATGATTTCCCAGTTCCAATTACAGAACTTTTAATTGATGCAACAACTGGCTATGAAGCACTTTCCTTTATGGATGGATATTCCAGATATAATAAAATCCGAATGGCCCCAGAAGACGAGGAATCCACAGCCCTTAGATCCCCTCACAGAGTGTTTTGCTACCGGGTAATGCCCTTTGGCTTAAAGAATACGAGCGCTACATATAAGCGTGCCATGCATCGTATCTTCAAACCCTTTATAGGGAAGTTTGTTGAATGCTATGTAGACTATTTGGTGGTTAAATCCAAATGAAATTCTAATCACTTGGCGGATTTGAAAGTCATATTCTGCAAGCTTCGACAACATAATTTGAAGATAAACCCCTTAAAATGTGCTTTTGGGGTAACCTCAGGAAAATTTCTTGGCTTTGTTGTACGTCATTGTGGTATTGGAGTCGATCCTGAGAAGTCAAAGTCAATCCTTGGTATGTCACCTCCTCGAAATTTGAAAGAATTAAGAGGAATTCAAGGACACTTAGCCTATATTCGGCATTTCATCGCCAATTTGGCAGGAAAAAGTTTACCCTTCACCAAATTGATGAAGAAGGGAGTCACTTATCAGTGGACTGAAGAATGTCAAGAAGCATTCGATATTCTCAAGAAATACCTCTTGAGTCCACCGGTACTCTTGCCACCTGTTGAAGTAAGACCACTTATCCTCTACGTGACATCTCTAGAGCGATCATTGGGTGCCTTTATTACTTAGAATAATGACGCTGGGAATGAAAACAACCTTTACTACCTCAGTCGGACTATGCTTGAAGAAGAAACCCAGTATTCAAGTATTGAGAAGTGCTGCCTGGCATTAATCTTTGTAGTTTAGTAGTTGAGACACTACCTGCAACATCACTAGGTCCAATTGGTATCTTGCAATAACCTGCTCAAATTCATCCTTAGTTGTCCAATGCTTACAGGACATCTGGCAAGGTGGGCAGTTATTTTTCAGCAATTTGATGTTCAGTATGTGTCTCAAAAGGTAATAAATGGCCAAGCTCTGGCTGATTTCCTAGCTGAACACCCTTCAGTGGAAGACACATTTTTAGATATTTAACTCCCTGATGAGGAAATATTTTCTATTCAAGAAAGTCCTCAGGCATGGGAAATGTTTTTTGATGGTGCTTCCAGAAGTCCAACATGGAGGAAAATGGAAAATCCTAAATTCAACAAAGTTGTCTTAGGAATTGTTCCCATTTCTCCATAAAAGGAAGTATTACCTTATTCCTTCTTATTGTAGTAAGGTGGTACCAATAATGAAGCAGAATACCAAGCTCTCATCGCAGGCTTGGAATTGGCGCTTCAAGCATAAGTGAATCACTTAAAGGTGAAAGGTGATTCAGACTTGGTAATCAAACAAGTCAATGGGGATTATGCCATCAGAAAAGAAGAATTAATCCCTTTGTATGATTACGTCAAAGAGTTAATGGAGGAATTCCCTTTGAAACCGAAATTTTATTATGTCCCACGATCACAAAATGCTCAAGATGATGAACTGGCTAATATAGCCACAGCTCTGGAAGATCCAAATCGGGATGAGACAACCATCAGTATTGCCCACCATCATGCAATTTCACCTTATGTTCGAATCAGAACAGAGGAAATTAATGAAATTAGTCCCAACTGTATGGTCATATTACATTATGGATGTCACCTATCAAGGAATACCTTCAAAATGGAATACTTGCACCTGATAGAGCCGAGCAAGAACAAATCCGGTGACGTGTGGTTAATTTTACTCTTTATGATAGCTCAAATCACCTAGAGAAAATTATCTATAAACATGGTTTAGATGGAGTTCCCTTCAGATGAATTGATGGTGAAGAGACAATGGCTATCATGAAAGAAGCTCATGCAGGAGTCTGTGGTACCCACCAGTCTAGACATAGACTGTCTGATCAGATTTGAAGGCTTGGATACTTTTGGCCTTCAATAATACAAGATTGTGTTGATTTCACAAAGAAGTGTCATTCATTCCGAGTACATGCCAACTTCATTCATCCACCTCCAGAGTTGCTTCATACAGCTAAATAATCATGGACATTTGCCACATGGGGAATGGATGTGGTGGGACCTTACCCTTCAGCTACGACCAAGCAGTTTAAGTATATTCTTACTGCTACTGATTTCTTTTCCAAATGGGAAGAGGCAATACCTCTCAAGGAAGTCAGTTCTAAATGAATTATTAGCTTCATCAAGTCTAACATCATTACCAGGTTTGGTTTCCCTCATACCATATTGACAGACAATGGCACCAACTTCTGTTCATCCGAGGTGAATAAATTGTATCAAGAATACAACATCAAATCCAACCATTCATCTCGGTATCATGCAGCGGCCAACGTCCAGATGGAAGATTTCAACAAGACTCAGTCAAATATACTGCAAAAGATGGTGGATAAAGATAATAAGTCATGGCCTGCTAAACTCTTTCATGCTTTATGGGCTTATCGAACCACCACCCACACTGCAACACAGTCAACTCCATATTCACTGTTATATGGAACAGAAGAAGTCTTGCCCATTGAAGTTCAACTACCCTCGCTCAGAGTCTCCATTTGTGATCAGTCATCTACAGATGAACAATCTCAAAAGTGATTGAATGAATTGGAACAGTTAGATGAGAAAAGATTTTGCACTTTGCACCACTTGGAAGTCTATTAGAATCGAATAACACAAGCTTTTAACAAAAAAGTTCATCTTCGTTCATTCACTCAGAGAGAATTGGTATTAGTTCTCAGAACTCCAATGATACCAGGAAAGAAACCTCCCAAGCTTGAGCCAAAATGGGAAGTACCTTACTCAATATATAAGGTCTACTCCAATGGAGCTTATTCATTAATCTCGATGGATGAAGAACTCATCACTACTCCAACCAATGCCAGATTTTTTAAGAAGTATTTTGTATAAACACAAAATACATCATCAATGGTCCAGTATGACCTTAAACTGCACAACCGTACAACAAGACGTTAAACTGCATAACCAACGGTCCATGCATATGACCCTAAACTATTTGCACATACGTCCAACATGACGTTAAAATATGTCCCCTTCATCGTCCTTACTATATGATGTTAAAATATACAGCAACAGTCCATACATATGACCTTAAACTATTCACACTTTCGTCCAACATGATGCTAAAATGTATCGTCCCTTTTTCGTCCAATATGACGTTAAACTATGAAAAACTCCCTAATACATAAAAGATGACGTTAAAATGTGTTCTCTTTTGTATTTACTGCATGACATTAAACCGCACAGTTCCCTTTTTGTCCAACATGACATTAAACTGTATTGTCCCCATCGTCCTAACTACATGACGCTAAATTTTATTTTGTCCCTACTACATGACATTAAACTGTGCAGCACCAATAGTCTTAACTGCAAGACTTTAAACTGCATAGTCCCTTCATATGTCCTACATGACATTAAACTGTGCATCGTTAGGGTTGTTGCTACCTCTTGTTTCTCACACTGAGTATGACTCATGTGAGCTTAGAACAAACTTCAACCATAACACACACTCTGGGATACTAACCATGTGTAAGTCCCAACACTATTTTTTAGGTCGTTGTCCCCAAGAACAACTTGATCACTATTTCATTCTTTAATTGAACTACACTGACTTTGATCCTTGCTTTCTAGGATGGGTACGTAGGCAACCTCCCAAGGTTCAAGCCCAAAACCAATCTCTTCACATTGGTTCACCTTCGTCCTTGATATAAGACGTTAAACTGTACAACACTTTTGTCCAGTATGAAAATAAACTACAATATTTATTGATACCCTCACCTGAGAGGGAATCATTATTTACAGTGATTTTTTCAACCATTTTTCATTCCAAAGACTACGTGCATACATGGCAATGCCCGAACCTTTTATCTTGGGTTAAGACATCATTGCACTAAAGTCCCCTTTCACCCTTCACATGTACGAACCAAATTTGTTCAGAGGGTATTTCTAGAACTATGTGGGCTTGATTCCCATCCTTATGGGATACGTAGGAATGTTTGAGTGTCCCTCGAATCCAACCCCATGTATTTTGGGCCTAATCCCAAATTCCTCTTTCAGTACCCTGGTTGAAAAGTCCCCATGAAAACACACACTGTGTATTTATTATAATGGTCCAAGATCTATGACCCTAAACCAAGATCTCTAATCCTTTTTCCCACATGACGTTAAACTGTAGTTTAAGAACTACGTATGGATTGATTCCCATCCTTATGGGATACATAGTGAAGTCCAACATTTCAATTCAGGACCTAGCCACAACATGATTATGGTTAACATTGATCTATCTATCTCTGTATACATTGGACGATACCCATCTTTATGTGTCATAATCCTAATCTTAAATATTTTCAGATATTCATAACCCTTTTCTTGACTTTTAGTCACAAAAATGTCTAATTTTTGAGAGTTCTTTTACCTGACTATGCAGTACATGCCCTTAGGTGGCCTTGCATAAACAGTCTCCATAACATATTTGTCAGCCAAAAGATACTATTATCTGACTATGCATCCAATGCCCTTAGGTGGCCCTGCATAATTCAACCCCCTAATGGGTTTGTCAGATACTGGTAACTTCATTCTTAGGAAGGAAGCCTATTTTGTCCTTATTGGTCTTAAATGACAGTATGTAGGGATCCACAAAAAAAAAGCCATCCTTAATATATTTTTCGCATATCCTTTTTCAGGATCTGAAAGTATTCATGTCTATGGTTTATACTCTCCTTCCCTACGTTTGGGTCAGACCTTTGTAGGAGTGATATCTATCCAGTTCTTCAATAATCTTGTTTGGAAATATCTTCTCCATATTCAAGTACCTCTTTCCATACAGAAAACTCTATACTTTGGAAAATTTGAATCTCCATACACTTTCACTGGCTTTTAGCACTAGGAAAGTAAATTTCTGAGAGTTCTTTTGCCTAAATATGCAGCACGTGCCCTTAGGCAGCCTTGCATAGACAGTCTATATAATAGAATTGTTAGCCAAAATATGTTATTTATTTGACTATGCATCCAATGCCCTTAGGTGGCCCTACATAATTCAACCCCCTAACAAGTTTGTTAAATAATAGTAACTTCATTCTTGGAAATTACTTCTTCTGATGCCTTTAAGCTATTTTTCATATCATTCCTCAGATTCAAATATTCTTAAGCCATAGTTTACATATTTTCCCTCATACTTGAGTGTGGTAATGTGTTTTCAGATAAATTTTCAAGGAATTGAGTCAATTCTAATTCATTCGGTCAAAGCTATTTCGACCTTAAACATTAGCCTTTGTATGTCCGATGTACATGACTTTAAACTGCCCACAAAAGACAAAGGAACTCTGAATAAAATTCAAGTTCCAGCTCACTAAACATACATTTTGTATGATTCAGGTAATATTGATAAATTAAAAGATTCAAATTTTGTAGGGTTATTTATAATAATCCTAGTAAAAATCAAACTATGTTTACTAGGACCATTGTCTTCGGTAAAATTTAAAGCAGGTAGTAGGAAAATATGTGCACAAATGATTAAAGGTGAAAAATTTCTTCATTTGATGCACAAGAATTAGAAGGACATCCACAGATTAGAGCCTCTTCTCTTTTCCAGAAAATTACAAAAGGCTGTTGACATAAGTCTTCAATTGATGAACCACATCCCGAGCTTCATCAGCAGCTACTTGAAGCTCATGCACTCGACCAACTTCACTCTTTTCAGCCTGATGGAGTGATTTCTTGGCATCCGCAATGGTCTTCATACCATTCGTTTGAAGTCCCTCTAGTGAATTATTGATTTGGTCAAGTTCCCCAGTAACAGAATCTAACTGTTGCTGAAGGTGCATCTTATGGACAAATTTTTCTTTGATCTTATGCTTCAGCTCCTTCATCTTGGCAGCATAGTCAGCCTCAGCTCGGGATACTACAGCCTCAAAATCACCGATGTTGACTGATAGTTTCACCCTGGTCAAATTTACGTGACACTTTTTCTCTTGCTCCCTCCTGAAGATGACTTGTTTCACTACGGCATGGATCTCTTGGTATCCAAAATCGCCAAGTCCTAGCATGATAAACTGGGACGACAACCAAGAAATCTTTGATTAAAGCTCTTATAAAGGCACCTCAGATATGATTTTCCATATGTTGTTCCATGACTTGCGTAGTGAGAAGCTGAGCGCCTTAAGCACCTCTTGGTTTGACTCAACATCATTATCACAGGGGGGCATGTAATCTGGGATTAATGCACTTAAGGAAGTGCCCTGTTCTGCTTCTTCCCCCCTAAACCTGGTTGCTTCACCTTCTACTACGGTTTGTATGGAATTTGAGACCTCACCTCCAGTTCTAACCATTGAAGTTGATAGCCCTGTTTGATCAATTAAAAGTATGGTTAGTTTCATAGAATAATGGAAGTTGGCTGTCTATCTTGAAAACTCAGTCCAATCATTACCTAACAGTAGATTAGTAGCTTAAGAAGAATCTTCCCCATCTTTCCTAGTTTCAACAGGATCTTCAAGATGGGTCTCAGGAGGATTTACTAGATTTAACTCCACTTGAGCTAACGTTTCTGCAATGGTAGGGTTGACATCAGTGTCCACACCCTCTGCAGGCATTGGTAGTTCAGCAGCTTTTATGGATGAAACTGCATATTATTTTTAGTCATGATTAGAAGTGTAAATTAAAAAATTTAATTTTCTGGGCGAAGGATAACACTCACGCCCAAGTTCTTCTAATCACATTATAACTTAGCTTGATCATAAAATTCTTCGACAGACATGCCACAATTCATCATTTCATCCAGTTATATTTCAGAATCCTAGTTAGTCTCACCAGTGGGAGCATTTGATGTATCCTCTTGGAAACCCTCATTCTGTGGCCCATGACCTTGGACAGCTTCTTCTAGAAGGATGGTAGATTTAGTTGCTGCGACCGCCAATGATTCTGGTGCAAGTTCTTCTCTACTTATAGCAGCAACAGGAGCAGTGCTGGGAATAGATGTTAGCTCTTTTTCAGAAGCACCCAAGTCAACTTGAATTTGAGTTTGTTCCATAGCACCCTCCATGGTCCTTAAGGGAGGATCAGTCCTTTACCTCAGAGGGAAAATTGAAGAAGACCTTGCAATCCTCAGAAATATGAGCAACCTTTTCATGGGTATAGACTCATGATTACCCGAAGGACTTACTGCTGATAATGAAGCGTTTAGATGTGGACTTCCTCCTTCGTTGCCTTTGCTTCTTTGGTTTTTTGGGGAGTATTGGAAGTCTCCCTTATTGGCACTTGAATTAGTGAATGGAAGGCTATGTCCAATGCCTCATTCATGGCCTGCTGGCCTGGAGATATCTTTCCTGGTTCGCGAGGAGAATCAGCAGCAGCCCCGATGGCAGTACCACTAGGGCTATACTGTGGTGAAGGAACCTCAGTTCCTTTCTTTGCAAGCTGCAATATGAACAAAATAACTTCCTTAAGTAAAAAAGCTTCGACTGAAATCAAGTTGCAAAGCAAATAAGGAAAGAAAAATTCCATCTTCAGGAGCCCCGTAATCATTCCACTCCTCATCAGTCCCCTCAGTGGCACCACGATCAATCAATTCCTTCACCCGCCTGGTGACAGGAACGGACTCATCAGTGGCATATATGAGCATTTCCAGCTCTCTGATGTAAGCCCACACTTCATTGGGGTTATCCTTGTATTGGATATCTGTAGAAGCCAGAATATTCCCTATTCTAGGATGTTGTAGGCCCTCACAGAAATCCAACCAGGCGGTCTTAGTACCATAGTATAAACTCTGCCATAACTGGACAACCTCTGGTCTTAGATATGAAAGCTGCGAGGAAGGTCCTACAATCTTTGACTTCAATTTCTTCCCAGATCCTGCAACTGTAGATAGATAATAAGAAAATAAGACTTATTACTTTATAAAGTAGCAGTGATTAAATTACCTGAATGAAGTAACTCACCATAAGTTGATGGAGTAGGTCTCCTGATTATAACCAGAGGATTATATCGGGCACGAGGTCGCTTTTCCACTTGTTGTGCCTCATCATACCCATCATGGGAATCCAGTGAACCAGTCCTAGAGGAGGAGTCTGGAAAATCAGATTCAGGTGGGGAAACATCACCTTCACGAGGGAAGGTTTCTTTATCTACAATCCTCTTCCTTTTCCCCACATGATAAACTGGGTGATTTAGTACCCCTTTTGGGTATAATGATATCCAGTTTTCGGCATAATATGTAGTCAAGTTATGTGCCGTTTTTTCAACTGGTAGATCAAATACCACCCGAGTCTTCTCCCTTGACGTCAGTAGCCACAGTTGCCGAGAAACCATCAGATGTTGCTCTAACCTGACATTTACTGGGGGAGATACAAAAATCTGTTGCATACACTTGAATTGACGTGCAAATCTATATGGAGCATAGGCCTCACATATAATTTCTCCGTCAATCCTGGAAACTAGCACACCATCTCTACAAGCTAGCATGTATGCCCTCAGATCCAAATGGGTTGTTAGATCATCAATAAACCGCCCGGTTGGTGGATTTTCATAGGGAAATAAGTTGAATTCCTTAAACATTCTCAGCCTCACTTTCATGTCATAGGCATTAACATCTAATGGAGCAACTCCAGATAATGCCTACACTGACGACCTAATGGAACTTCCAGGAATTTGTAATCCATTCTGTACATTGTAAGTCCTGAAGTGAGCGGCAACCCATCCCCATAAAACTTAGAATGGTCCCACTATTCTTATAGAGGATTTACCCATGAAGACATGAAGTAAAATCCTATGAATCTTTGCTAAAATGGTGGTAGCTAACCCAACCATTTTTCCCTTAGCCAACTTTGCCGCAATGACGAAGGTCCCGGGCCTGACACCTCCCTTCAAATCCCTGACTAGAAAGAGATAAATGATGAGCCACATAGACAAAAAACACGCCAGATGAGTCTTCTTTGGGATCCTTTTATTCACCTCATATCCCCATTTCTCAAATTCTCCTGCTTCTAGAGTTGGCCAGAATGTTCCAGGAGCACCCCTCTTCTCAGGTTTTGGGCAGGTGGTAGGACGTTTGGGCATCTTATCCTTGGATTTATTTTTCTTAGATCCTTTCTCCTTCGTCTTCTTCTCCTTTGACTCCTTATATTTCTTCCCAATAAGAAATATATTCATCCACTACTCCGAATTAATATCCTTTCTAGAATGAGTTAACAAGGTTTATAAACTCTTAAGACTGTGGAAGATCTTAAATAATTCCCGAGCTAAAGCAGGAGTCTTCTCTGAATCATTCCAAGTCACCTTGGGAGGAATGAATTCATTATAAATATTTCCCGAAATTAGAGCCCCTGAGATCTTGTGGACATCCCATAGACTAATACCTACTTCTCCATGAGTCAGATGGAAAGAATTAGTTTCTGGGCTCCAATGGCTGAGTATCTCTGGTACGAAGTTATCATGTTTGTAAACATATGTTTGCCCAACACAAACAGCTTCATATATTACAACTACTTTTAGATCCTCAATAAACTCTGCACAGGTTTGTCGCAACCAGTATGCCCATATCCAAGTTGGCTTCACACCTCCCCTAGGACAGAAGTCCCAAATTTTCTTCCAGCCTTTGGATTGATCCATCTGAGCATTTTGGAAGATTGAAGGATAACAATGTGATCGCAGCTCAGGCGTATGAGGTTTCAGATCTGGCGTACAAGGGGTATGATGCATCATGTGGGCATTCTCCACTGTTCTAGAATTTATAAATACTCCTCTACATGAGATATTTGCAGAAGCAAAGTTGGTATAATTTTGAAACCACGAAAATGGGAGATAATTTTTTGCTTTTGGAATAGTAACTTCTCGCAGATGACCATAGCCATACAAAGGCAAATAAATGCTTTGGGGGAAGTTGCGATGATATTTCTCCATATACTTAGCCAAATCTGGAAGAGTGCTACTTTTGACGGTATAATAATCATGGCCAATGATGTTCATCATATCATCAATCTGCTTGCTAGCCAGTTCATCAGCTATTCCGGTTCTAAGAGCCATTGATTCTGCACAAAATTTGAATAAATTAACTTTTAAGTAAGTTGATTTTTCATAAATTTTTGAAGGAATTTCAGAAAAATGGAAAAGGCATTAAGGTGCACAAGTCTAAAACTTGGGGCGCAAGTATGGATGTATCACGCAGGTGTTAAAATGCCGCACAAGTTTTTAGAATGCAAGTATTACCGCACAAGTCCTATTACCTTAACAACAGTGCGTAAGTGAAGAAACAACAAAAAACGAGCGACTTGCATGATGAAGAGGACCTATGCGGCGAGAGCTCGAAAATCTGGAAATCAGATGTTATGCACGACAAATGACCGTATATTTATAGGCCAGACGGCCCACCTACGCGCCTACACCTAGCACGCTCCATCCAGTGCGCTCCAGCCCTGCGCGACTCGAACCTGCGCACCAAGTGTTGCGCACTGAACACTTGCACACCGTCTTTCCTTTAGTTTTCTTCTTTTCCTCAGAGTCACATCCTCATTTCTTTTAGATACAAATCTGAGGGGGGAATTTTTTTGACGCTCCTTTTCATCACATTGTCTAAAATAATGGAAAGGGAAATGAATTAGCACAAATTGATTCATCCTTTGAAGAAAACATAAAAAATCGACAAAGGCATGAATAAGGCTTCAAATGCACAAGGGTCGCGCAAGTTCCATCACTGTCTCGCAAGTATACTTGCGCGCCACCTAATGGTCGCGCAAGTGACTTGAGCGACCTAAAAGATAACCGCCCAGAGTCTTCTCCAGCATATAAATAGACCCTGTGGGCCCCCCATTTTGAGAGGAATTTTTCCAGAATTCACAGACAGAGCTCTGAACGCCCAAGTCTCTTCTTCAGGTGTTTCGAACTCTTCTAAGATAATTCTTTACCTATAATGGAAGGTCTAAATAGGAGGAGTAAGTTCTAAGTGTTAGAATTTACAAACACTTGCATGCCTAAGTGTTTTACCCTTAAGGGAAATGAACACACTTGCGCATCACCCTACTTCTTCATCAGAACTTGCGCACCATCTTTTGGAAAGCCTCTAGGGATAATACCAAGGGTTTGAGCCAAGTCTCTCCCAAGTATTACCCTAAGGGAAAAAAAGCGCGCAAGTACCCATGTGTCGCGCACGTATACCTGCGCGGCCAGTACTTGCACGCCCACGCAGTACCTACACGCCTGCCAAGACTTGCATGACCCTACCTTTTTTGGGTGCCTTTCCTACCCATTTCACCCCTCTTATGTCATTCCATCTCTCATATTCAAGATTCAGTCTTCAAGACACTCTTCAAATCCATTTATGGCATGATTTCTTGATTTGGATTCCTTATCTGAAAGGAAATCCATGGAATATCTCCCAAAATCTAGTGATTTATAGATCTTTATGTCACTATTTCATTCATTCAACCTCATCCTTTAAGAGGAGAGAATCCTTAATATGGGATTCCTTTTCAAGAGTAAGCCCCAATCTCAAATATGGGCCTCCTCCTCAGAAGTAAGTCCTAAGAAATCTTTTAACCTGTGCCTCCTTTTCAGGAGTAAGCCCCAGTCTCAAAATATGGGAATCATCCTTAGGAGTAATCCCCAAGTCCCTTAATTTTTAAAGTCCCTTAAACTGGGCCTCCTTTTCAGGAGTAAGCCCCAGTTTTAATTTCTCTTAACCAGTTCTAATTTAATTTTGATTTGGGGTTTCTTTCTTAGGAGTAAAACCCAATCATAAGTCCCCTCCTAACTTGGACATCTTACATAGGAGTAAGTCTCAAGATTAGAGTATCCAAATCTCCACAAAGTACATATACCTTTATGGACCCTTTTCCTGGATTTCTTCCCTGAAGTAAATATTAATCCTCATCTATTTTGGGCAGTCATAAACACATAAGCCCCACATCATTGCATCTTTCGTGGCACAATTGTCTGGTTTCACCAATACCTCTTGTTTCTCACACCGAGCATGACTCACGTGAGATTAGAGTGTAAAAGTAATCATGACTTCTTTCTTTGAGCCATCAATCATGCATAAGCATTATACTCCCTTATTCGAACTACGTGGGTTCTGATTCCTTTTCCAAAAAAAGGATACGTAGGTAGCCCATCAATGGGTATGATACCAATTCTGAAATAATCCATGTCCTCCTGAATGAAGATAAACTTCAAGTGCCCCACTTAGTGGCTTTAAAACCAGTATGGTCATCATAATGACCAAGTGACTTTTATGTATTTAAGGATACCATCAAATAAGAATATCTAACAAATACAGATGATTCTCTATCGATGAAGAACCTCAAATACATATAAAAGATTCTCTAAATTTCCTACATATCAATCATTGATTGTCAGACTAAAGGAAAGCTCATTTTATACTTGGTAATGTAATAAGGATTCACTAACATAACTTAAATCTATAAAGAGAGTCTCGGAATAGACAATAATTTCCCTAAAAAAGGTGTGATGAGTCCGACCTCCCATCCTCTCGACCAATGAAAATTCCTAAACCTCATCAGTTCACAACTAATGAGCACCTACCATTGAAAGTAGGTCCAAATGGATATGGAATCATTGGATGTTTCTGGTTCTACGAACAAACCCATTAGAAACTGATTGGAATGTTTAAACCTTCAATCAATGAGGTCATCCCCGATTCCAAAGGGAAATAATGGGTTAGAAAACTGTTATTATAAAAAAACTCGGTATTTTTAAATACATTGAGTTTTTATTTAAGTGTCAATTATCATATTTATTGAACTATTATTATAAAATAAAAATTATTTTTGAAATCAGAACATCAAAATTATCCAATGGTGAATTTTTCATAATTTTATAAGGCGGTTGAATTTTTAGCTCAAAATAAAATACAATATAAATATGCAGTACCTATTATGAAATCATAAAATCCAAATATTGATGTAATAAATACTATTAAGAGTATCCACAACCAAAATTATGTTTAAAATTTAAAATAATATGATTTTAAGTTATTTTATTAATTTTATAAAACCTTAATGAATCCCCCAAAACCTATATTATATTTTAAGGTTTGAAAATCAATTCGTTATAAACATGACTCACTTATACATCACCAAGGGTATTATTTTAATTTTTTCAGTTAATAGACTTATAAAATTATTAAAACCACTCCTATTTGAAAGAAACCCTAAGAAAACCCATGGGAATGTTTTTGGGTTTCATTACTTTATCATATAAATTCTAAAACCTCAGTTTGGAAATTAATAAAAAAAATTCTCTCTTTTTCTATTTGAACCTGCCCAACTTCCCATTATTCTTCACTAAAAACTCTTGAGTCATGAATTTAATCTTACCTTACCTCTCTAGATCCCTCCCAAGGTGCCCCCATTCTCTTAAGAAACTCCTCCCAAGCTTTTAGAAGCACTCTATCATGGTAAGGGATCCCCTCCTTCTCCTATTTATTCAAACAAATTCTTTATGTAATGCCTTTTGATTTCCAATTTTTTAAGTTGGGATATGTTTTTACACATCCCTATTAGTTTCCTTATGAATACAAAGTAATTATATACCCCATTTCTCTCTCATTTTCCCCTTCTATAAACCCTTATGTACACTCGTTATCTTGTGATTTTTCATGCCATTCATTTGTGTAGCGGATAACCATATCCATTACCACTAAATGGTATTCACATAGTTGTACATATCCTTCATTGATTTAGATTTACATGTATGTAAACCTAACTTTTTAATCATGAGGTTACAATTTATGAAAGACATCCTTATGTTGTATGATCTATGTGGCACACTTATGCAGGTACATGATATGAAAGTGATGGGTGGGCATAAAATTATATAGCACTCCAATGCATTGGTCATTGTTTTTATCACATGAGATGTAATGTATTGTGAATGGAAGATTATTATAAGCACACTATTTTATGTTTTCTTGTTTTTTATTTGTGACTTATGTTTATGATGTCATATTTTATGTTGTTGCAAAATTCTTATGTTGACTTAATGTTATCTTGTTATATCATGACTCATTGTTCAATATTATGATTATCACCCCTCTTATGTTACCTTGATATGCCTCTTGGATCACATGTACTGCTTTACCTTATTCTATTATTTTTTATTCCTTTATTGGGATTTATAACTCACCTCTTTCTTATGTACGTCCCTAGGTTATCCCACAAAGTTTTAAAAGATCCAAGGAATATAAGTCTATCTTTAAGAGTTTTTAAATAATGATGATATACTCATGTTTCAAGTTAATGTTCTATTTATATAATTCCAAAAATACACTAGTCCTCACGATCTTATGGTATTTTATTAAGTCTATCTTTATGTAATAAATCATGAATTAAGGTGTAATAAAATATGGATTTTCCTAGTTTATATCAGAGCAAAGTCTAGTTATTTTTGGGGATTATGACTAGAAAAATCTAGTAAAAGACTTATGGATAAGACTAAATATAGGAAAACGTCCCCAAATATTTGTAAAGTATAGATTAAGTGGTTTCCAAGAAAATGAATCCCTATCTAGATACTAGAAGAGGATGTGGCTATGGTACAATTGCACCTAGGTGTAATAACACCAAAAAGGAAATATTGATAAGGGCTCAGTCATCACTTGGTGTATGAAAACAAGCCTTACTACACACCTAGTTTAAAACTCCTAAGGGTAATTCTTTGGTAAATTCACAATCTCCTTATAAACCATTATTAAGGGATCAAAAATGCCCATAATATTTTATGTAAGGAAATATATCATGGATAAATTAGATTGAAACCCAGAAATTCATAGGTTAAATAATATATATCATTTATGTATTATTCATTTAATGTTCATAGTTTCCTTTATATGTATTTAATAATTAAAAATTCTCACCCATAGATTCTCATTTATTTATATTGAATGGTTGTAAATATAAGGAACTGAGTCAATAAGGGGAAATGTGATGACTACCCAAATGAGATGCCCAAACTGATGGGATAATTAAGCATGAACTTCATAACAATACCTTATCAATTAATAGAAAAATAAATCAGGAGGAATGCCCAAATATACCTAAGAAAGATTATGTTGCAATCGATATCCTTATACGACAAGGCCTCTAACTTTTTGTGATTTTTTGATCACTTAATCATGAATCAATGGATCAAATCCATTGAAAATATCCTCTTAATCCTTCAATGTTCTGAGTAAGAGAATGTTGTGCTTGCTATTTATCATAAAAAGGGATAAACTGATCAATGGTGGACATTGGTAAAATATACAAAGCCTGAGGAATAGATCAAAGTGATGGAGTGGAAATAATTCTATAAAATGTTTTCTGAAAAATATTTTCCTTGCACTATCTACCTTAAAATGGAGAGGTATTTTTTTGTACTCAAGTAAAAGGATTAAAACTCCATTAGGGATTACAAGGAAAACCTCACAATTCTTTCATGACATGCCTTCAGCTTTTTTATTAGCCCTGAAAGTAAAGGTTACCACTTATTTGGTGGGATAAATTCAAATATACAAAAAGTGTTGGCTATTTGGGAAGTTGAAATCTATGAAAAAAATTATCCGATGTGCCCTCAAAGTCAAAATCGAGATCATAAAATCTCAAGGGTATCTTGGGACTATAGAAATAAAGTGGATAATATATTTTGATTCTTTTTGTGGGATGGAAAACTATCACAGGGGTAAGAAAGTACATTATCCCACTTTTAAAAAGTGTGGGAAGAAGAATCTCAGAAATTACCTAATGGGGACAAGGAAACACTTTAAGTTCGAGAAATAAGGGAACCACACTAGCAATTGCTGATGTGAGAAATCCATCAATTTTATGGAAGAAAGGAATGCTCAAGTAAATCCTCATTCTATTGTCCAATGTTTGAACTGTAAGGAATAAGGACACCGTGTGAATAAATTACCTAGGCTAAGGGTTGTCATTGATAACTAAAAAAACAACCTCCAATGCCTATTGAGAAAGGGAAAGTGTATTCCATCACAACTCTTGAGGTGGATCCCAACAACGAAGTGGTGACATGTACACTAGTGATTCATTCAAGGATAACAAACATACTATTTGATTTTGGTTCTACACATTCTTTCATATCATTCTTGTTTAGTAGAACTATTCAAACACCACCTCAAAATAGGGAAGTTGAGTTATCGATGAAGATAATAAATGGGTCAATTGTTGTACTCCAAGAATATAACTCATTCCCTGTCTAAATTTTGGGTTGAATTTCCCAAAAAACCTTGTGATACCCCCCTTATAATAATTCAATGCAATTATGGGCATGGATTTAATTTCCTTGTTTAGATCCAATATAAATTTCTAAGAGAAGGAAACCACCCTCTGTATAACAAATTGTCCAAAAATTCTATACAAGTGCAAGAATGAGGATGAATCTTCTTTGGTACCAACATCTCAAGCATGGATATTATTGCCTTGAAATCAAGTATATCTAGATCAAATAATTGAGAATAAAGAAAAGATCATCCTTTATGACATGCCCATTATAAGGAAATTCACTAATGTGTTTCCTAAATAATTTTCTAGTCTTTATCTTGGCCATGAGGTTGAGTTCTCAAACAAGGCCATACCCGAAGCTTTGAGAATATCCAAGACTCCATATAGAATGGTCATTGTTGAACTTGAGAATATAAAGAAAAAATTACAAGAGAATCTAGATAAAAGGTTTATATACCCAAGTGTTTCACCATTGGGTGATCAGTCCTCCTACTTAGGAATAACGATGGTTCAATGTGACTTTGGATTTATTATCACGATTTAAACAAGATCACAATAAAGAACAAGTATCCTCTACCACAGATTTAATACTTGTTTGATCAGCTATGTGGAGCTCAATACTTCTCTAATGTGGATCTATGACCAGGATATTATAAAGTATACTTGAAGAAGGAGGATATCTCTTAGACTACTTATTATAAAAGGTATGGGAACTTCAAGTTCATAGTGATTTTATTTGGACTCACTAATGCTCCCATAATCTTTATAGACTTAATGAATAGATTCTTAAGGGATTACATAAAACAATTGTAGTCTTTATAGAAAATATTTTTATCTACTATAAAATCAAGGAGGAAAATGAGGATCATTTAAATACTATAATGAAGACCTTGATAAAAGAGAAGTTATATAAAAAGTACAGTAAATGTGAATTCTTTTTGGAGTAAGTGACTTTATTGGGGAATATTATCACCAATAAAGAGATATCTATGAATTCATTGAAAATAGAGGAAATTAAAGGATGACCCAAACTTATATATATGATATAAATACATAGTTACCTTTGATTAGTTGGTTACTATCAACATTTTGTGAGAAAAATCTCATGATTTTCAATCCCACTAACCAAGATTACATGGAAAGGATTCAAGTTTGTATAGACTGATGAATGTGAAGAAATATTTAAAGAGATTAAAAAGTGTCTAATCACTACACCTATGCTCACATTACCCACTAGTGGGGAAGGATTTTTGATCTATAGTGATGAATCTAAAAAGTTTTTTGGTTGTGTACTCATGTAAAATGAAAAAGTGATATCATATGCTTCCCACTAATTAAAGATCCATTACTAGAACTATCCAATGAATGTTCTAGAATTGAAAGTAGTGATATTTGAGTTGAATATTTGATGAAATTATCTATGTGGAGAAAAGTGTGACATATATATAGATCATAAAAGCCTCAATTATATATTCACAAAAAAGATCCTAATATTCACCAATACAGGTGGTTAGATATGATCGATGATTATAGTTGTTCAATCCATTACCATCCCGAGAAAGAAAACAAAGTGGCATATGCTCTGAGTAGAAATGATCCTACAATCCTATACATGATATGTATTGAAATGGATCCAATATTATTGGAAATGAAAATGATGTACATAGGAATAATAAAAGGATCTTAATATTAACTTGATCAACTAACTTCTCAACCATCAATTATTAATTTGATCAAGGAGGCCAAAAAAATGATAAGTTTCTACAGATGATGATATTGAATATTCTATAGATAAAATTTGTTGAAAATGAATTTATAAGGTTTTTAACCTGGATATGTGACACATTAAAACCAAAATTGAAGAGGTAACTTTTGGATGATACACATAGGTCATCCTTCTCTATTCATCTAGGTAGTACTAATATGTATAAAGATTTTAAGCAAAATTTCTAGTGGGATAACATGAAGAGGGAGATTTTGGAGTTTGTATCAAGATGATTTGTATGACAACAAGTCAAATAAGAACAAAAGAAGTCAAAGTTTATAATAAAACTATAACCTATACAAGTATGGAAATGGGAAAACATAACTGTGGATTTCATCATTGGACTCCCCGGGACACCTAATTGCAATAACACCATCTAGGTGGTAGTTGATTTCCTTAAAAATTCGACACTTTTAATTACTATAAGGGAAGATTTCTCTATTGGATATCTCACTGGGATATACATAAGCTAAGTGGTAAGACTGCATTGATCTCCACTCTCTATTTTATCTGATAGAGATATGAGGTTTACCTCAAGGTTTTGGAGAAGCCTTCATCAAGTGTTGGATACATAACTGAGCTCCATCACTGCTTAATTCACTCAGATGTATGCTCAGTAAAAAAGGACCATTAAAACTATGGAGGATATTATTAGATCATGTTTAATGGATTTATAAGGATGGTAGAACTAATAGCTTCCCCTAGTGGGGTTCTCATAAAACAACAGATTCTATTCTAGCATTCAAATGGCACCTTACAAAGCTCTGTATGGGAAGAGGTATCATACTTTGATATAATAGGATAATTTTGAAGAGAAGAAGTGGATGGGATATGATCTCATCCAAGAAATGATGGTGAAGGTTCAAACCATTCATAATAATATGAAATCAACACATAATTTATAGAAAATCTATGTAGACAATCATTCACGGAACCTGAAGTTTGAGGTTGGAGATAAATTATTCATTCATATATCATCATGAAAGAAATTCAAGAGTTTTTGGGAGATTTTAAAGCTTAGTAATAGATAAATTTACCCATTTTATATCCTTTACTGCATTAGAGCGGTGGCCCATTGACCAATACTCCCACCTAACCCATCTCAAGTAGATGATGTGTTCCACGTATCCCTTTTGATGAAGTAAGTGAATATAAAGGGATATGTGACCATATGAATTTGACTATTATATGACCATTTTTCAATTATTATTTTTGGTAAATATGATTTTTGGGAACTATACTCTTGATAATAATTTTAATTTTATCATTAGAGTTTATAAATAAATTTTTTTGCGAAGGAAAATTGATATAGAAAGATGTTTTTGATGGCCTCAACTGGTAGAGTTATTCTATTTGAATCTCATCTATCAGAATTTGGGAGGGAGGTACCATAAATGGGGTTGAATCTTGATCAAGACCAAGCTGAGCTTCAAAAAGTGAAGCATTAATAAAATCATCTATGGGAGAAATTCAAGTTAGTAGACATTACCACTCGGTGGATGTCAGTCGAGGCACCCCACAAAACTACCACCATTTCATACCTTACTCTTAGAGAGTATGGGGGTGTAATAAGGGGTTATGTGTGTATTAACTAGCTACTTAAAGTTTAATTTCATTGTATAAATAAAATTTTTATTCCATCATTTTCATTTTAATAATAGTTTTTCTTAATAAAATTGAGATGTAATTTGATAAATTGATTTATTAGAATAGAGATTTCACTTTTTAGAAAAGATATAATTATTATAATAAACTAATTTATTATTAATAATGTTAATTTTAATGAAATATTATGATTAAAACACACTTATTTAAAATGAAATGATAAAATAATTTTTTTTCAAGTGTCAAAAATTTTACTATGCATTTTCAATCCATTATTATTTTTAATAAATAATAATTTTTATATTTAAAAGTTAAAATTATCATATTTATAGATTTATAATGATAAAATAAATATCATTTTTGGAATAATCATGTCGAAATTAGGTTAGTTTGAATTTATTAGAATTCTCTAAAATACTTCATTTTTTCATGAATAGTAAAAATATAGTTGGAGTTTTCCGGTATGTGAATGACTACATAATTATTTCATAATGATGTAATAAATAATTAGACACATTACACAAATTAAAATATAATATTTTATTATATCAATGATTTTAATATATTTTAATATATTTTAATCAATTTTCAAACATATAATTGACTTTACAAATTCTAAAATGAAAACTTTAACTTTAAAAATGTTATTTTGTTAAAAATTTAATTTTCCATTCCAAAAATAAGTGATATAAAGTTATGGCTGAATCTTGTGGATTAAAATAACATAAAAGGTGTCCCAATTGTACAATACCATGGGAAAATACCATGGGAAAGCCCATAGTATTGTATTTACCACCGCCTAGGTGTCCAAGGCCTAAATTTGGAAATTAATAAAAATATCCCCCATTTTTGCTATAAATACTCACCCATTTCTCCATTTACTTTCAATAAAATTTCATCCTCTTCAAATATTTTATAGTTTTACCTCATAAGGAGTCCTTAAAAGGTGTCCTCAAGCCCCCAAGGTCCTGATCCTCATGTTTTAGGAATTAATCTTCAAGGTAAGGGAAATATCCTTCTTTTTCTCTTCTTTTCAAGAACCTCTTTTTGTATATGTATTCTGAATGTTATGTTCACTCTTTATTATTTCATTTTTATTAATTAACTTATTTATAAATTATATTTTATTAATTGGATACCCTTATCTATTCTCTTTCTACCCTTTTCTAAAATAATGTTTTATGCCCGTTTTGCTGCCGATTTTACTTCTCAAAGGTTCTCTATTATTCTAAGAAACCCCTTTATATTTTCTTTATGTGAATACCCAAACCTCTTTATTTTCTATATTTATTCACCATTATTTAAAAATTATTTACTTTATTCTATAATTTACATACATAAAACCCTGATTCTCTTTCTATGGGTTATAAATGGCATAAAGATCTTGTCTTTAAATACTTTTTTTAAAATGCCATGATTTTTATATGAAACCCATTTATTTTATTCTCCACGGGTTATTTATTGAATTTTTATAATAATATATGTTTCTAAAATTAATTAATACATTTTAATGGTGCAACCAAATATCACTCCAATGAATTTAGTGCATAAATTAATCTCTAGATATGACATGTTTTACAATACATTAGTGAATAACCGTAGTAATTTTTATGACACCTCGGTGAAAAACCTTGGTAATATGATTATGAATGTCTCATTTAAATTTTTTGGCTACATTTAAATGTTATTATTCAAGTTTTTTATTATTGTATTCCCATTTTTCCTTTTCTCATGCCTTTATGATTTTCCTCATGTTCTTATTGGGTTTTCTCAAAATCACATGTAAACTATTTCTCTTGTTTTCCCTTACCAGGCCTTATGCTCACCCTATCCTTTGATGTATGTACCCAGTACATGAGATGTAGTAAAATTACTTAGTATTAACCAATTAATAATCCTTTTAAACTGTTTAGAATAATGTTTTAAGTGGTCATCTATTCTGTACCTTTTTTCTGAGAAACTAAACTATAAAATATCCTCTATTTATACCATGTAAATGAAAAGTTATATAATAAATAAGTGGGATATAATAGTTGGTATCAAAAGATAGTTTAGTTATTTGTATAAATTATGATTTTAAAACTTTATAAATAACCCTATATAAATTTTCAAATATATAAAAATATCCTAGTATTTTGGTGAAATATTAATCAAGTGGTTTCTAAGAAAAGAAACCCCAGTTTGTATACAACCAAGTGGGTGTGGCTCTGTAATGGATGTATCTAGGGGTAAAACCCAAAATATCGATTTGAGATAGACTCTAATGATAATTGGCACACGTAAATGGGACTTAATACACTCTTAGTTTGACACTCGTGGGGGATATGTTCAGTTATTCACAAGATTTTTATGAACCATTGTAATGGATTTATAGAAAATTTAATTATTGTTAAAGAATAACATATCTAAGAATGATGTTTTAAGACATAAAATTCCTTTAGAATTACAAGATTCTTAAAAGAAACATGTTTCTCACTAAGTTTTATCATTTTAGAAAATGGCTGTAAATAGAAGGAACCATGAAAATAGTGAGCACAATGGACCATGCACTAATGACCCTCAAATGGAAGCATGAATGTAAAACTTCACGAGAATGATGAATAAATTGACTCAAGTTATGAGTAATAATATGAATCAATCTGAGAGAGAAGATTCACCTAGAAGGGAAAAACTTTCTGTTGAGTACTTTATGAATCAAAAAACCACCTTCTTTAAGTGGATCTACCGACTATAGAAAATATCTTTTTTGTACTCTACTGTTTGGAGAAAGAGAAAGTCAACTTATTTATTTATTTCTTAAAGGGAGAAGCTGATTTGTGGTGGAAACTAGTTATAAATGAATCCAAGAAGGGAGATTGATGCTATGGAGTGGGAAGAGTTCAGGGGAAACTTTTTCAAAGCATATTTTCCTCATTTGAGGATAATGAAAATAGATAAGGAATTCCAATATCTAATATAGAAGGAAAATGAATCTTTGGGAATCTATGATATGAAATTTACATGAATTTCTTACTACACTTCTAGATTTTTCATGTATCTTAATGGAAAGGTTGATAGATTCTTTGGTGGAATGATACCCCATATACATAATAATATTTCTAATATAGACTATGACTGTAACACCCCAACCTTCCACTGTACGTTTCCCTTTGAATAATGCAATGGTGTGCATTGTACGCAACTTCGAGATTCTAACACACCACAACCAATCAAACTAGCTGTTATGAATAGTAATACCTACTTTTTGAAATTTTATAAATTTTATATTTTGAAATGGACTTCATTTTTGGATTCGTAATATCGAAATTAGCTTAAGGTGAAATTTTGGTGCTTTTCGGATAACTTTCATATTTTGATGAATAGTGAAAATTACTAAATTTTAATTAAAAACAACTTTTTTAATCGAAATAATTAATAGTGATAAATTATTAATTTGAGTGGTTTTAAAGTATATTTAGAATATATTTTTACCATTTAATACAATGTTGTTCATTGTATGTAATTTCACATTTAAACCACACATAAACAAGTGTCAATCTTTTGATAGTTATTATATCTTAAAAACACGCTATTTGGTTTGACGATGGGAATTAATTTTTAAATTAATTAATGCAACTGATATATTTTGAATTTGGTAAAATAAATATCATTTTTGAATTCATAATATCAAATATAGCTTAGACCTAATTTTTGGTATTTTTCTGGAAACTTTCATTTTTTGATGAATAGTGAAACCACTAAGTGGAAGTTAAAAAACTGATTTTTTCATAAAACTTAATTTGACTGCTTCTGTGGGTGGAATTTTGCAATTCTGAGAGACATGGTTAATATCAAGGAATAAAATGTGGTTCAATGAGATGAAAATAATTTTTGATGAATAGTAACTTTTTTACTTTCATTTACCAGAGTTAAAAGTAAATAGGGCAATTAAGGGTAAAAATGATATTAATATTACCCTAACACATGTCCTAATTCTATTGGACAAGTGTATCTCGACCAAAAACAACCTTAGGAGTAAAATATTATCATTTAGGTCCACTTGTATTAGATTAATACATTTATTATTATTTAATTCAAAGAAGAGTTAAAAGAGTTAAAATCAAAGTTTATTTACTAAATGATTTTTAATATAGGGTTATACATAATATAAATTCGATTTTAAATATTAATTAGAAAGATAAAAATATTTCATACATAATGGTATTTTATTTATAATTTTTAGACATTAAATAATTTAATTTATTTATGACACAATGGTGATGCAGTAATTACCTAATTAATGAAATATTAAAATAATTGATATTATAAATATCAAAATAAATGTAATTTGAGAATTTTTAAATTCCACTATTTTTCTAGGTTAATATGACATATTAGGATTGATTATATAAATTGTTTTAGAAGTAATAATGCTGTTATGAATTTATCAAAAACAAAATACCCAATTGTGTCAAAATTGACATAAAGGAGTTTTTAAAAAAATATTATATTATTAATTTATATTCAATTAATAAAAATCTAAGTATCGGCCAGGAGACTTATATCATGATAGGTGTATCATTAATGGACCACTTGTGGGCCGCTTGTATATATATAGTAAGTTTATTAACCATATAATATAAAAATACAAAGAGACATTGTAAAAGTGAAACTAATTAACTAAGAGTTAATACTTAAAGATAAGGTTAATATAATGACCAAAACCTATCTAAATTCTATTGGTTGAGTGTTTTTCGACCCATCCCCATCTTAAACGTTAAATAATCCACTTTGGAGCAATTAGAAACCGAATATGAATTTATTATAAAATAATATTTTTAGCTTTTCCAAAGGTGCCCCTCACCCCTCTTATAAAAGGGCACTCCCCCTTCTCACTAATTCACACATTGAAAGCCTTTTGTCTCGGCAAAAACCTGACCAAATACTCTCTCAACTTCCATTAATACAACCTAGAGGACTTAGTTTGATTATAAATCCAACCTAAGGAGCCCTTTTGATCAAATCAAAAGGAAGAACCAGAAGAAGAGGTAATGTTTTCACCACCCTCTTTCAAGTTCATTTCTTATTAAACTTCTTATTTATTTGTTATTTCTATTCTAAAATAATAACTCCAGTATCTTATATATACTGTGATGTTATTATAAATATGGTACAACCATATTCAGTATTCTATCCATCCTTTTAATGGCATGTCACCATACGTGCGTACGTACGACTTACCGTCTCCACGTCGTGGTGTAATTGTCATTCAATAAATTATTATTTGTATGGGTATAATAATGATGTGTAATTCATGTAAATAATAAATATAACATTATAATTATTCTGTCTATATTATATACCATCCAATTATATATTATTTTAACATCGAAAGAATGATATTGTCGCTCGTGCGTACGTACGGACTACCGTCTCCACGAACACGATGAGATTCATTCTCCATCGTATCCATTCAATTATAATTCTTATTTGATGATTAAAAATAAGGTTTAAGGACTTGATATAATTTGGGATATGAATAAGATAAAACCTATCCATAACAAAAATGGCTTATGTAACAAAGAATATAAAGGAAAACGAGTATGTTAACACCCGAAATGACGATAATACTAAGATATTATTAACAAATCAATGTTAAAAGATCATATATGATATCATATTAATGTAAATTATTCTTTTATTATTCAATAACAATTATTTCACAATTATATAGGAGGTTAACCTACTGTTGACCAAGGAAAATGTACAAAGTAAGGGGTTTCTTATCTCACTTTTAATTCAGTGAGAATTCCATTGTTCACCACTTATTTATTACATGTGGTGTGTGTACTGCCCATGTTTGTATACATTGTGTAATATACTTTAATTCATGTATATTTACATCATCATTGTATGATCCTTCTTTCATGGGTGTATGTTTTGTCTATTACCAAATCAATAAGGGAATTTTAAATTTCAATTTCCACTCATTCGGCTTTACGCATAATTCATTGATTATTTTACTCCAAGATTATGTGTGGAATCACTATTCATTTGATTATGTCATAATATCCACTTCCCTTTCCGTGGATATACTTTTTATACACATAATCACTCCATTGATAAATTCTCAAGTCATTGGTATGAACTTGATAGGAGTAATTTTTACTCAATCTCGATTTGTTGAGATAAACATCTAATTCATTGGTGTTGTTTTTACAAGAATATGTGTGAATGTCCTTTGATTTTTTTACACTGAATATCCAATCATATTGAGTGTATTTATATCTTTCACACATAATTATGTCGTTGATTTATCCTTAACCTAAGGATACGACCTTTATGAGAGATTTCATCTCAATTTACATTCCATTGAGACTCCTTTGTTGTTATACACCAAATCAATTTTATATGGTGTATATAATATACTTTGACATAGTATATCATGAATACCTTTATTTTCATGATATTAAAATGTTTTTATTACCTCAATTATTTGTATTCAAGTGTCTCTCTTTTGGTTAGGAACTCTAACTAAAATATATATTTAAAATGTTTTAATGATTTATTATTCTAAATCATTCTCATTAATGTACATGTTTTAGAAATGGTTTTAAGTATTTATTTATATGGACATTAAAGTTTTCAAATCAAAATTCCTTTTAAAAGTTTCAAAGTGATATGTGACACTTTGATTCAAAAATCTATTTTAAATGGCTTCTTGACAAATAGTGTGACTTTTTACTGTTTTCAAGAAAAAGGGGTATATTTCTCTCAATAGTTTGATGATTATTTTAACCTATGTCAATTTCCTTCATTATTCTCGATTGAGGTTAATATGATACAATATAATCTTCCATGTTGTATCTAATGAGTTATGTTTTACTGTGGATGTGCTATTTTTGTACCATTCATGGTTTCTAGATAATGTATTGACATTTCGTATGCTAGTTTTAATATGAATGTTTATGTTATGTTTCAAACTTTCATATGAGGAATTCATTGGACTTAGTAAGTGACGGGTGGAGCCCACTATATCTCCTCAATGCATCGGTAGGTCTAATTAGAAAAACTAGTGTCTTGGCACGAGGCCTTGAAAAAATCTTATTTGTAGTCTTCGCATGATGCCTTGGCTATGTGGTTATGATAGTATGGAATTATGGATTCCGTCATTATGAAAGTGGTTATTAATATTTTCATGTGATTATTCGACTAGTAGAATATACATGTGAATAAGTAAATATAATTATTTCATTTTATCCTTGCCATATTATGCTGAAGTTCAAGTTTAAAATGCTTTTGTTTTAGTTATACATTGCCTTAAATTTTTATATTTATTTATGAAAGTTTCTGCTATATTGTTATCCTTACTGAGCATCTGAGCTCACCCCTTTCAATGTTTTATTTTTCCCAAGATGTGAAGAATTATTTTATGAATGACCTGCAGGGATAGTATGAGGGGATATGAAGACAATATGTTGTTGTAGTTTTTCACTTATTGATGTAATGTAAACTTTATGAATATATCTAGTGTTTCCAAGGCTACTAAACTAATTGGTGTTTCGAGACTTGATCTTTTTTGTGATCATGCCAATGTTATGTAATAATGCACAGACTCTGGGTATCTAGGGTCGGGGCATTACAGTTGGTATCATAGGAAGTTTAGTAAAAACCTTTGAAGCTAGATTTAGATAAACTCTGATTTGAGCATGTAGACCTAAGATGAAATTTGAGGATTAGTATAGAATAACTTCCTAGAATTTTGGTATTGTAGAGATTCTGTTAGTTTTCCGAGAAATACATCCCTCTCTGGATACGAGAAAGTAGAGGTAACTCTGGCATAGATGTACCTAGTGGTAAAACTCGAAAAAACCGCTTTGATCTAGACTCGAACGGGATCTGGTGCATGACAACGGGCCTTGCTGCACTCTTGGTTAGGACACTCCTGGGGGATATGCTTATGAAAATTTACATTTTCTTTACAAACCAATTTGAAGTATTATATATATAAGATGAGAGTAAATGACCTTGGTTAATCCTAATGTGTTTCAAATTGAGAATATGGTGACATGTTAATCTCTAAATGATTTTATGACTACTGTTACTCACACAATGATTTCTGGTTTTAGTCAATGGTTGGATTCCAAGGAAGTCATAGTGACTTTGAGAATGATGTACAAGGTGGGAATGGTGGTGGAAATGAGTAACAAAATGGAATGTTGATAGGCATAAAAGATATCATCTTTATGCCAAATAAATTTTCCAAACATATGATCAACAATATATATATTAACCAATTCTCGGACTCAACAAAGAAGAGAAAGGTGATGAATGATAAGATCTCCAGCAGTGGAGACCATGGAGAAAGGAATCCTCAATTTTAATCATGTAGGAAATGTGGAAGGAGACACCCAAGAAAGTGTCTCAATGGGACAAATAAATGCTTTACGTGTGGGAAGGAAGGACATAAAGTGAATAATTGCCGAAGAAAAACGAAGAGTACTATGGAAGAAGATAAAAATGGTCCCAAGAATCCATTTATAGTCATTTTCCGTAAATGTAGGGGACCTTGCCATTACCCGAGTGAATTCCCTATTCTATAGGACATTTTCTTGGTCAAAGAAGAAGCTCTGTGGAAATAAATGGTTGGAGAAACGTTTAAAAAGAATTAGTTCTCCTTGTTGATGGGTTTACTTTGGAATAATTTTCTCTTGTATTTTTAACCCTGCAGTTTTCCTTGTGAGAATGATATTTGAGGAAGAATTATCTTTTCTCTTGTGGATATAGTTATACATAACAATTTGGTTTTATATGATCGTTGGGTTTGAGGCAATTATAAGTTATTATAATTTGGGATGAAAATGCAAGGTATGAGATAAGATTTGTGGTTAAATTATGGAATGGTTATTTTGAGGAACTTATCTCATTTTGGTAATGTTATAAAATATAGTTTTTGAAAAAGGACAACACACAGACCGTGTGACAACCCATCGCGTCGGACAAAGCTGTGGGAATCGAACCCACAACAAAAGTGCGATTGGGATTTTTTGCCTACCACTGGACTACATGAAGTACCTGGTTAGTGTGACTATTATTTTTAGTTAAATGATTTTATTGATCAATAATAATTTGATTTGGGATCTTATGTCTTATCAAATGAATGCCCTTAGTATTGGAAAATGATGTGGTGATTAAGTGATAAATGTTATTTTGGAAGTTGTTCGCTTTGTTGTGAACACTATATTCCCAAGGAAAATAGAATAGTATGCGATTTCATTTGAGGAGTAATGGTGGATTTTTATTTATATTTTTATTGAGTATTTATAGTGATTTGGGTTATTTATGGAAATGATTAGGTAAATTACTTTTAAGTATGTGACTTTAAGAGTAATTAATGTCATTTTGAGATACAATTTAACATGGAAGACTATATTCTTATAAGTTTTGGGTTTCAATATTAGTTTGGATTATATTGAAGGATTTTAATGACATTTGATTATTTAATGGTATTTATTTAACTTTGGGGTATTGATGGTTTAATTTTAGAAATTAAGATTAGTGTTTTTTTCCTCTAATGGAATATCCATTTGGGGGATCATAAGATATTATACTAACCATTTTGGTTTTGATTAATCTCTAAAGACAAGGTAAATATATAGTTTATCCTACATGGATAATGTATATCTATAGAAGTTTATTCTAGCTCTTCCATTGTGACCAAGTCTTCTTGAATACTCATTGTTCAACAAAAAATGATTTTGTGGTAAAAATTTATTAATGAATGAAAATCTACTAAAAAAGTAAGTATATCTCTTTATGTTCTTAGTCAATATCATAAATTAATTCCTCGTCCTTATGTAATGTAACTTAAAACAAAAAATTTTGTCTGTTTACTTTTCCTTATGGGAGACTAATGACCGTTTGTCCCAACACAAGTTTGTGATTTTCTTATTGTTAACTTTCTCCTGATCATGTTTTCTATCCCTCTCCATCAGAACTTAACACTTAGTTTATCGTCCATATACATGTTTTCCTACATGGAATCCTAGTATGGGTTATCTTGGGTCACCTTTATACCTCTCTTCCTTTCTTTAAAAGTGATAGTTTTATTGACTTTTTTTCCGTTGTGGGACTTTCCATTATATTCTCAAGCCCAATTTTAAAAAAATTTTGAGGACGCAACTTATTGAAGGAGGTGATAATCTAACACCCCAAGCTTCCACGGTATATTTCCCTTTGAATAATGCAATGGCGTGCATTGTACACAACTTCGAGATTCGAACACACCACAACCAATCAAACTAGCCGTTATGAATAGTAATACCTACTTTTTGAAATTTTATAAATTTTATCTTTCGAAATGGACTTCATTTTTGGATTCTTAATATCGGAATTAGCTTAGGGTGAAATTTTGGTGCTTTTCAGATAACTTTCATATTTTGATGAATAGTGAAAATTACTAAATTTTAATTAAAAACAGATTTTTTAATCGAAATAATTATTAGTGACAAGTCATTAATTTGAGTGTTTTTAAAGTGTATTTAGAATATTTTTTTACCATTTAATACAATGTTGGTCATTGGATGTAATTTCACATTTAAACCAGACATAAACAAGTGTCAATTTTTTGATAGTTATTATCTCTTAAAAACACGCTATTTGTTTTGACGACGAGAATTAATTTTTAAATTAATAAATGCAACTGATATATTTTGAATTTGTTAAAATAGACATCATTTTTGAATTCATAATATCAAATATAACTTAGGCCTAATTTTTGGTATTTTTCTGGAAACTTTCATTTTTTGATGAATAGTGAAACCACTAAGTGGTAGTTAAAAAATTGAATTTTTCATAAAACTTAATTTTACGACTTATGTGAGTGGAATTTAGAAAATCCTAGAGACAAGGTTAATATCAAGGATTAAAATGTGGTTCAATGAGATGAAAATAATTATTGGTGAATAGTAACTTTTTACTTTTATTTACCACGGTTAAAAGTAAATAGGGTAATTAAGGGTAAACATGATATTAATATTACCCTAACACATGTCCTAATTCTATTGGAAAAGTGTATCTCGACCAGAATCAACCTTAGGAGTAAAATAATATCCTTTAGGTCCACTTTTATTAGATTCAGAAATTTATTATTATTTAATTCAAAGAAGAGTTCAAAGAGTTAAAATCAAAGTTTATTTACTAAATATTTTTTAATATAGGGTTATACATAAGATAAATTCGATTGAAAATATTCATTAGAAATATAAAAGTATTTACTATATAATGGTAGTTTATTTATAATTTTTAGACATTAAATAATTTAATTTATTTATGACACAATGGTGATGCAGTAATTACCTAATTAATGAAATATTAAAATAATTGATATTATAAATATCAAAATAAATGTAATTTCAGACTTTTTATGAATTAAACTAATTTTATAGGTTAATATGACATATTATGATTGATTATATAAATTGTGTTTGAAGTAATAATGCTGTTATGAATTTATCAAAAACAAAATACCCAATAGTGTCAAAATTGACATAAAAGAGTTTTTAAAAAAAATATTATATTATTAATTTATATTAAATTTCTAAAAATCTAAGGTTCGTCCAAGAGACTTATATAAAGATATGTGTATCATTAAGGGACCACTTGGGGGTCTCTTGGATGTATATAGTAAGTTCATTAACCATATAATATAAAACTACAAAGAGACATTGTAAAAGTGAAACTAATTAACTAAGAGTTAATACTTAAAGATAAGGTTAATATAATGACCCAAACCTGTCTAAATTCTATTGGTTTAGTGGTTTTAAACCCAAACCCACCTTAAAATTTAAATAATCCACTTTGGAGCCATTAGAAACCGAATATGAATTTATTATAAAATAATATTTTTAGCTTTTCCAAAGGTGCCCCTCACCCCTCTTATAAAAGGGAACTCCCCCTTCTCACTAATTTACACATTCAAAGCCTTTTGGATCAGACAAAACCAGCCCAAATACTCTCAAAACTTCCCTCACTACAACCTATAGGCCTTATTTTGATCATAAATCCAACCTAAGGATCCCTTTTGATCAAATCAAAAGGAAGAACCCGAAGAAGAGGTAATGTTTTCACCACCCTCTTTCAAGTTCCTTTCTTCTTAAAATTCTTCTTTATTTGTTATTTATATTATAAAATAATAACTCCAGTATCTTATATATACTGTGATGTTATTATAAATATGGTTCAACCATATTCAGTATTCTATCCATCCTTTGAATGACATGTCACCATACGTGCGTACGTACGGCTTACCGTCTCCACGTCGTGGTGTAATTGTCATTCAATAAATTATTATTTGTATGGGTATAATAATGATGTTTAATTAATGTTAATAATAAATATAACATGATAATTATTCTGAATATATGATATAACATCCAATTATATATTATTTTAATATCAAAATAATGAAATTGTCGCTCGTGCATACGTACGGACTACCGTCTCCACGAACGCGATGAGATTCATTATCCGCCGTATCCATTCAAGTATAATTCTCATTTGATGATTAAAAATAATGTTTAAGGACTTGATATAATTATGGATATTAATAAGATACAACCTATCTATAAAAAACATGGCTTACATAACAAAGAATATAAAGGAAAACACCTGAAATGATGATAATACTATAATATTATTAAAAAATCAATGTTAAAAGATCATATATGATATCATATTAATGTAAATGATTCTTGTATAATTCAATAACCATTATTTCACCATTATACAGGAGGTTAACCTACCTTCGACCATGGAAGAAGTACAAAGTAATGGATTTCTTATCTCACTTTTAATTTCATGGGAATTCCATTGTTCACCACTTATTTATTACATGTGGTGTGTGTACTGCCCATGTTTGTATTCATTGTATAATATAATTTAATTCATGTTTATTTACATCATCATTGTATGATCCTTATTTCATGGGTGTATGTTTTTTATGTTACCAAATCAATAATAGAATTTTAAATTTCAATTTCCACTCATTCGGCTTTACGCATTCTTCATTGATTATTTTACTCCAAGATTATGTGTGGAATCACTATTCATTTGATTATGTCATAATTTCCACTCCCCTTTCTGTGGATATAATTTTGAATCACATAATCACTCCATTGATAAATTCTCAAGTCATCGTTATGAACTTGATAAGAGTAATTTTTACTCAATCTCGATTTGTTGAGATAAACATCCAATTCATTGGTGTTGTTTTTACAAGAATATGTGTGAATGAACTTTGATTGTTTTACACTGAATATCAAATCATATTGAGTGTATTTATATTTTTCACACATAAATATGTCGTTGATTTATTCTTAACCTAATGATACGGCCTTTATGAGAGATTTCATCTCAATTTACATTCCATTGAGACTCCTTTGTTGTTATACACCAAATCACTTTTATATGGTGTATATAATTTACTTTGACATAGTATATCATGAATCCCTTTATTCTCATGATATTAAAATGTTTTTATTACCCCAATTATTTGTATTCAAGTGTCTCTCTTTTGGTTAGGAACTCTAACTAAAATATATTTTTAAAATGTTTTAAAGATTTATTATTCTAAATCGTTCTCATTAATGTCCATGTTTTAAAAATGGTTTTAAGTTTTTATTTATATGGACATTAAAGTTTTCAAATCAAAATTCCTTTTAAAAGTTTCAAAGTGGTATGTGAAACTTTTATTTAAAAATCTATTTTAAATGGCTTCTTGACAAATAGTGTGACTTTTTACTATATTCAAGAAAAAGGGGTATATTTCTCTCAATAGTTTGATGATTATTTTAACCTATGTAAATTTTCTTCATTATTCTCGATTGAGGTTAATATGATACAATATAATCTTCCATTTTGTATTGAATGAGTTATGTTTGACTGTGGATGTGCTATTTTTGTACCATTCATGGTTTCTTGATAAATTATTGACATTTTGTATGCTAGTTTTAATACGAATGTTTATGTTATGTTCCAAAATTTCATATGAGGAATGAATTAGACTTAGTAAGTGATGGGTGGAGCCTTCTATAGCTCCTCGATGCATCGGTAGGTCTCATTAGACAAACTAGTGTCTTGGCATGATGCCTTGACAAAATCTTATTTGTAGTCTTGGCATGAGGCCTTCGCTACATGGTTATGATAGTCTGGCATTATGCATTCTGTCATTATGAAATTGGTTATTAATATTTTCATGTGATTATTTGACTATTAGAATATCCATGTGAATAAGTAAATGGAATTATTTCATTTTATCCTTTCCATATTATGCTGAAGTTCAAGTTTAAAAGGCTTTTGTTTTAGTTATACATTGCCTTAAAGTTTTATGTTTATTTATGAAAGTTTCCGCTATATTGTTATCCTTACTGAGCATCTGAGCTCACCCATTTCAATGTTTTATTTTTCCCAGGATGTGAAGAAGTATTTTATGAATGAACTGCAGGGATAGTATGAGGGGATATGAAGACAATATGTTGATGTAGTTTTTCACTTATTGATGTAATGTAAACTTTATGAATATATATAGTGTTTCCAAGGCTACTAAACTAATCAGTCTTTCGAGACTTGATCTTTCTTGTGATCATGCCAATGTTATGTAATAATGCACCGACTCTGGGTATCTAGGGTTGGGGTGTTACAATGACAACTATAAAAAGATAGTAAGAAGTGATATGAAGGTTGAACTGGAGTTCAGAGAGATGCATTGGTCCCATAGATAGAATGAAAAGAAGAGATATTTGGAGCCAAAATTAGGGAGGAACTTTGATCATATAAGAGAAGGAAAACAAATGAAACTTCCCACATGCAACAAATGTGGGAAGAAACATTTGGGGAAAAACTTTCTCAGGAGTGGGAAATGTTACTAGTGTGGAAGATATGGCCATATTGCTTGGAACTATGGTAGTGAGGTGAAACCTTAATTTATCAACAATAACGACAAAGGGAATATGGTGTAGGCCTAGCTTGAATTCTAATATTTCAACTATGGGAAAATTTGGAACTTTTCCAATCACTTTCCAAATCTGAAGATAGTGGAGGTGAATCACCATCAACCTTAACATTGTCCAAGGGAGTAAGTATAGACTATTTCTATCATGACAGATGAGCTTGATGCTTGAAATTATGTGGTATAAGGTACTATCATTGTTCTATCAAAGCTAGAAATTACTTTTATTGATTCACATTCTATATATTATTTTATTTCCTCTAAGTTTTCAAAGAATATAGAATCAATCCCTGATCTTCTAGAAGTAGACTTATCAGTCAAGACTCTTGGAGGGATTATCCAAACACTATAAATGTATAAAAACTCTAGTATTCACTTTGGCGAGCACAATCTCATCACAAATCTTCTAGTCATTCCCATGATGTAATTCAACACTATACTAGAGATGGATCGACTCTAGAAGTATAATGTTAATATTAAATGAATAAGTAAGTAAATCATAGTAGTCTTGAATGAAAAACCTATAGTTATCTTTAAAGGAGAGATATCTTGACCAGATCTTTGTCTAGAAGCATCTTGCATAGCCTTCTTTGTGAAAATTATCAATGAAGATGAAGAAGGAAATGAAAGTATACGAATAGAAAATGTCCCCATCATTCAGGAATACATTGACGTACATCCTGAGGAGTTCCATGAAACTCCCCAAGAAAGATAGGTAGATTTATCAATTGAACTCAAATTTGGATCCAAGATGATACCAAAGACCCCATATATAATGGAAAATATGAAGCTAGAGGAATTAAAGAAATGTCTTCAAGATATTTTGGAGAAGGGTTTTATCTAACCAAGTGTGTATCCTTAGGGAGAACCTATTCTCTTTGTCAATAATAAGGATGGATAAATGAAACTATGCATTGATTATAGAGAAATTAATGGGATCACAGTGAAGAACGAGTACCCTCTTCCAAGTATTGATGATTTATTTGAACAGCTTCGTAGGGGTCAATTCTTCTCCAAGATTGATCTTCGATCTATTTATCTTCAATTGTGGGTGAATATATTCCAAATATTGTCTTAAGATCAAGATATTTACATTATGAATTTGTTGTTATGTCCTTCTATTTGACTAATTCTCCTGCTGATTTTATGGATTTTATGAATAGAGTATTTAAGGACTACCTTGATAACTTTGTGGTAGTTTTTATTAATGATATTATGATATATTCTAAAATTCCCAATGAGCTTGAGGGTCATCTAATGGTTATATTTCAAAATCTAATGAAGTAGAGGCTATTTGGAAATTTCAGAAAATGTGAATTTTGGTTACAAAAATTTTCTTTCTTAGGGTGCATTGTAACCAATAAAGGAATCGTAGTTAACCCTGTAAAGAAAAAGGTTGTGGAGGAGTGACCTAATTCTACAACAATAACTAATATTTGTAGTTTCCTTTGGTTATCAGGAAATTATAGGAGGTTTTTGAAAAACTCTTCGTGACGTTATTGTTGGAGTTAGTGGCCTAGAACCAACTACTTTGTACTTTATTCATTAATAAAAGCCTTATCACATCTTGATTGTTCTTCTGCGTGACAATGCATGTGATAATGTCCTAAGGAAAATTGTTGCATTAATGAGTCATAGCGGATCCCTACTATGATTAGAACCCGGAAGTGGCATAACACTGTTCTTAAATATATGTTCTATGGACGAATGATGTTATTTGAGGGACACAAATAACACAGGCCATTAGGGGTGAGGACTCATAAAACTTTGAGGCACCTTCTCATGGTGTGTGCCCTTGGTAGTATCAAAAAGGATATTATGAGAACGAGACCCGCTAGTAGGAAATCCACATTTCATAGTGTTATTGGATGTTCCTATCTGCGGATGTGTGTATTGGTCCTTAGACTTTAAGAATATTATTAATGGGTATTACAACTCACGCACTTAGATGTATTGAAAAAAACTATGATGACACACTGTTCGCAGTGAGGTAGGATACGTTGGGTGCGTCACGAGTAATACTGTATTAATAGATAATGTGAGAAAGGATTTGTCCCTTCTGTTCCATAACAGAAGTAGATATCTCAGGTCCTTTGATGGAATTGATATAACCTGAACAAATCCATGGCCATGGTTAGGTATGAGTGAGTTCAATTCTGGAAAGTCAAAGAAAGAATAATCGAGCACATGGGTTGATGGCACTAGAATTCAACCTGCTTTATTATAGATATCGAGACAAAGGGGTTATATTACACGGTAAGCGTTCGTATGAGGTGACACGTCATTGCGGCGTTAACTTCTTTCGCTATGGGTGCCTTGGCGTGTTTCTAGATGCTAACCTTGGACTTTAGGAAGGCTTCACCTAATGACACTCAAAAAGGGGCCTAGAGGGTCACACACTAAGAGTTTCTATGTATCTTAGTTAAATACAAATTTAACAAGTTAAATAAAGATTATACCTGACTGTGGTTTAATAATTATTTAAGGATTCCTGATCACATTTATTTCGACACTAGTTATTCGATAGAAACATTGTGGGTGAAATAATATATTTATTAGCGAGTAATGCAGTTACATTTATTTAATAAATAAATAACCATTACTCAAGGTTTAATAAATATGGAGGAGGAGATAAAGAAAAATGGAAAATAAAAGTACACGTCGTGTATATTAAATATAAACACCGTGTAGTTTTATGGAAAACGAGTACACGCCATGTACTAATGATTACACGCCGTGTAGTTTTTCAATAGGGATTTTGAGGATATAATATTGTTTTATTAAATGATATTAATTATAATCATCATGGGCACATGTAAAGGAATTAATAATTCTACATGAGGTTTCAATAAGAGTTAATGAAATAAATAAAATGCGTAACACATATATTTATTATCATAACTCTTTAACCTCAAACCCGATTATAAATATACTCACAACCCCAACAATTTTTCATCAATCATTGTGAAAAACAATTCTAGAGAATTCTTTCAAGGCCAAAAGAACTCCTTCCTCCAAGAATGCTCTCAAGACCGAGAGACCAAGGCGATCGAAGATGGACATCGCAAGCAAAGGTTCTTCCACACTAGCACCTAGAGATCCCTTCGGCAAAGTCCGAAGATACGTGGCACACGTGTGGATCACCACTAGAGGAATCCTATACTTGGATTCTATGACGCAACGACAGATCACAAGATCATGACCAAAGACATCAACAAAGAAATAATTCCACCAAGGTAATTCTTGTGAATTAATTAAATTAATTATAACCAACATATGATGATCCTATCTCTGTGGTTTCAGGATTCCCTATTAAGTTTTTCATTCTTATTTCCATTTTGAAGATTCAACATCTTACATCATGATGGATCTGTGATTGAACATTGTTTAAAAATTAAAATTAAAGTTGTGAAACCCACCAACGCGCTTCCACTACGCCTGGAACCTACAAGTGGTATCAGAGCAGTCATATCGTTGATTATAATTATTTAGTTTTTCGTTGGTGATCTACACATTAAATAATTTAGTTGTTTCAATTCAAGTTAATCATTCTTTAAATCTGAATCTAGAGATCTGTTCCTCCTCCATCATTTCTTGTTCACCTCACAGAAATGAATTTTTCTTTTAATTTTGATTAAGATAAAATAGAGGAACTGATCCGGAGGAGCCAAACGTTTCTGGTCGTACAACACCAAAATACACATCGTGTATTCAGAAGTACACGCCGTGTAGTCTAGATTCATGCATCAGACTGATCCACCAAATCAGGACGTGTATTGGATCCTATATAAGTCATTAATGACACCGTGTGTTGACGAGGAACATGTGGCACACGGTTTCCAGATTACACATTGTGTGGTCCAATGAACACGGCGTGAAGTCCCTTTGGGTTAGGGTTGGACCATGTACCCCGTACACGGCTTGCCCGACTGGAAACCATGTAACGCGGAAACTACATGTTGTGTGTCCCACTGAACATGCTGTGTACTCTGAAAATTTATGAAGTACATTAACATGCCATGTCCCCGAGTGTGTACTTCGGATGGACGGTGAACAAAAGTACACACCGTGTAGTCGGAACTACACGCTGTGTACTCGTTCAAATTAAGCAATGAGCGAGAATTCACCGGGTTGCCTCCAAGGTACAAGTTACATACAAGGATAATTTTAAATGAATTTATTTATTTAAAATTATGATGAATGAGAATCTCAAGGAAATTTAGAAAAAGGGTTTAGTATAAAAGTATTGATTAATTAAAGATAATTAATTAATTCAAGCATGATTTAACTTAAACAAGAACGATTAAAGAATTGAATGCTAGTTTTATTTATGCGTAAATATCGTTGCATGTATGGATGATCATGAGCTAGACCGAGACCTTTTTACGTGAATGGTTTCTTTTAATTTATTTATTTAAATTAAATTTGTTGGCCTGCGAGCCATATCCTCATTAATATGTAGGGCCTGGGCGCCCGAGGATTATTTTATGTAAAACCCCCTTTTTACCCCTCACTTTCATGTGTGATAAATCCATATGTAATGGATGGATCTTCCAAGCTAGTGGAGGCGACTCAAGTCAGAAGCCAAGGTGAAACCAATCTAAGGAGATACAAAGGTGGACAAGTTGAAAGCTGTAAACATGAACCCACAAGGTTCAAGGTGTTTCTCCCTGAGGTTTTAGGTTAGTTTATCAACCACTAGATAAAATAACCAATAGAACAAGATCATGATCATACCATTTATTTTATTTATGTTAGTTTCATGGTTTATTTATTGAGGGTGTGTTTTCATGATCACACAATTAATGAATTAAACAAGCATGCAAGATGGAACTAAAATAAAACCAGCTTATGCATAAATATTATCTTATACATGGTTAATCACTTAAGTATATCCCACTTAATATTAAAAATCATGTAATCAAAGATAATAAATTGGAAATTTATGTATAAGGATAAAATCCCTCAAAGAAATATTAAGTCGGTATAGCCTTCCATAATGTTGGTTTGAATCGAACGCAAGTTCAAAGTGATTGACCAACCCTAGTTGGGGTGATTTCAATTATCGAGGAATTTTAATTCAAGGTTTTGGGTTGACTTAACTTTGTTTGCATCAAGGTTTTACTGCTACAACAAGACTTGGTGTGTCCAAGAGGCAATGGTTGAGGAAATCCAAAATAAAAGGATTTCAGGATTGTGGAGTCCACTCAGCGGATCAAGGAGCTGCGAGTTAATGCAGTTGGCATTTGGAATGCCTACCTAAAACCCTTAAAAGTTGATTGAACAACCCTAGTTGGGGTAATGCGAAGGGAAATATGGATCCTTTCCACTAGAATATTCAGGCAACAAAATATTCCGAAGTCAATGGTGTGGGCTATTAGATTTCGATGAAATAGTGGGAGACTAATAAGTATAAATTTATTTATTTGTCTCAGTTTTGTAATAATGTACTAAACCTTTGCTCATATTAATTTGTAGAAACGGAAAGAAAATGACTTCAAACATATCATTGTGAACCATACTCAAGAAGGAAAAAATTCTCACCGACACCAATTTCCAAGAGTGGCAGAGGCGTTTATGCACCATCCTTCGCCACGAAAGAAAATTGTATGTGTTGGAAGAGCCAATTCCAGTTGCGCCTGGGAAAGAGGCCAGTGGTGAGGAATTATCTATCTATATAAAACACATGGATGATTCCACAAATGTCCAGTGTTTCATGCTATCGGCCTTGTCCAATGAGCTCTTGAACAACATGAAAACATGGACGCATATAGCATGATGTCTCACCTTAATGATCTCTACCAAGAGAAGGTGAGAAAGGAGAGGTATGAGATCTCAAATACTTTGTTTACAACTAAGATTGGAGATTCTGCGCCATCTGGGCCTCATGTAGTCAAGATTATTGGCTATATTGAATGCTTGTACATCTTAGGGATTAAATTACCAGATGAGTTGCATATAGATCTCATCCTATCATCACTGCCCAAGACCTTCTCTAGATTCATTTTCAATTATAACATGAGTGGAAATGAGAAGAGTTTATTGGAGCTTCTGACCTTGATTCACCAGGTAGATAAGGACATGGGGCATGACAAACCCACAGTCCTTATGGTGAACAAGAAAATGAAGGACAATACAAAGGGGCCAAAGACTTATAAACGGTCTAAAGCCCCTGAGGACCATCCTTCCAAGAGGGGGAAGATCCAAAGGCAGGGCAAGGAATGGGAGGCAGTGTATTTTGCATGTGGAAACCAAGGCCACTGGAAGAGTAACTGCACCCAGAAGCGTGGGGACGCTAAAGGTGCATTCTTTATCGAGTGTAATATTTCTATTTCTACACATTGGGTATTAGATACAGCTTTTGGGGATCACATATGTATTCAAATGCAGGAACCACATAGATTTAGAAAGATTTCCATAGGAGAGGTGGATCTTCAAGCTGCTAATGGCGCAAGGCTGGCTGCGTTGACTATTGGCGATTACCACCTCTCACTGCCGACTGGGATGATTTTTGTTTTACATAACTATTATTATGTTCCTAGTGTTACCAAGAACATAATTTCTGTATCTTGTTTGGATATGGATGGATTTGTTTTCAAATTTGGAAATAAGGGTTGTCTCTTTTATAAGAACAACGTATGTTATGGTATGGAACATTTAAATAATGGTTTTTATGTATTAAATTATGAAAACTAAGTGTTGAAAATTGATAAAGAAACAAACTCACATGAATCATACATCACCCAGTTGTGGCATCACCGTCTCGGTCATGTGAACGAGAAGTGCTTGACAAAGCTCTACCAAGATGGCTATTTAGACTCTACTGAGCAAAAACCACTTGATAGATGTCACACTTGTTCACAAGGAAAAATGACGAAGATGACTTTTGGTGGACAGGGTGAAAGGCCCACAGAGCTTCTAGGATTGGTTCACACATATGTGTGTGGACCATTTCCAGTAGAAGCTAGAGGTGGATATTCTTACTTCATTACTTTTACTGATGATTTGAGTAGATATGGCTATATATACTTGATGAGGTATAAGTCACAGGCCTTAGAGAAATTTAAGGAATTCAAGAATGAAGTAGAGAATCATCTTGGTAAGAAGATAAAGAAACTTCGATCGAATCGAGGTGGAGAATATCTGAACCAAGAGTTCATCGATATTCTATGGGAGTCTGGGATTCTATCTCAGCTCACTCCTCTTTATACACCATAGTGGAATAGTATTAGTGAAAGGAGGAACCACACATTGTTGGACATGATGAGGTTGATGATGTGTCATGAAGATCTTTCATTATCCTTTTGGGGATATTCATTACAAACTGCAGCATACACATTAAACTGTGTACCAACTAAGGTGGAAAATGGAATTCTATTCGAGTTATGGAATGGAAGGAAACCCACTTTGTCTCACACATATGTACGGGGATGTGAGGCATTTGTTAACGCCTTATCAGAAAAAAAACTAGCACCCTGGGGCACAAGGTGTATCTTTATAGGATAAACCAAGGAAACGAAAGGATATTACCTATATAACCCTTCAGACAAGAAAGTGACTGTCGCTAGACAAGCCGTCTTTATTGAGAGGAAGCACATCCTCAAGAAGGATAGTAGGAGCAAGATTTACTTCAACAAAGTTGATGCTCAAGATACATAGGAGTTGGTACAGGAACAAGTTCCATAGGTCCCTGTGGAAGAGGTTCCAGAAATACAAGTACTGCGTAGGAGATCAAGAGAGGTAAGGAAACCAGAGAGATTTTTTTTCCTAGTCACCGAGGATGGTGAATCATTATTGTTGGACAATGATGAACCTCTCTCCTATAAGGAAGTAGTTTAAAGCTCAGAAGTTGCAAGATGGATAGAAGCTATGAATTCTAAGATGGATTCCATGTATCAGAACCAAGTCTGGGTTCCGGTCGATGAGCCAGTTGATGTAAATCCTGTTTGATGAAAATGGGTATTAAAGAGAAAGATAGACATGGAAGGTCAAGTTAGCACCTATAAAGTAAGGCTAGTGGATAAAGGGTTCAGACAGCATCACAGAATTGGCTATGATGAAACCTTCTCACCAGTTGCCATGTTAAAATCCATAAGAATCATACTTGCCATAGAAGCTTACCATGACTACTAGGTTTGGCAGATGGATGTCAAAACATCATTCCTTAACGGGAAGCTTCAGGAAGATGTATATATGACACAACTAGAAGGGTTTGTGACACCAGGTAAAGCCAAATGGGTTTGCAAGTTGCAGAAATACATTTATGTATTAAAGAAAGCATCCAGGTCTTGGAAAATTTGATTTGATGAATCCATAAAGGAATTTGGGTTCATTAAGAACAAATGTGATCCATTTGTTTATAAGTGGTTTAATGGGAATGCGATCGTTATCCTAGTAGTATATGTTGACGACATATTGCTTATTGGAAAAGATATACCAATATTACAGTCAGTTAAGGACTGGTTGAACAAGTGTTTTCTCCATGAAGGACTTGGGTGAAGCAGCCTACATTCTAGGGATCAAGATCATTTTTGATAGATCCAAGAGGCTGCTTAGACTATGTCAGGGTACATACATTGACCAGATACTAAAGAGATTTAGTATGGAACAATCCAAGAGGGGATTATTACTAGTGTCACATGGCCTACATCTTTCTAAGAAAATGTGTCCTAAGACACAACAAGAGAAAGATCCCATATGATTTGGCTATAGGATCCATCATGTATGCCATGTTATGTACCAGGCTTGATGTTGCCTATGACATGAGCATAGTAGGAGGATATCAAGCAGATCCAGGAGAACAACATTGGGCTACTGTTAAGACTATCCTTAAGTATATAAGAAGAACTAAGGATATGTTCCTGGTGTATGGAGGAGACGAGGAGCTTGTCATCAGAGGGTATGATGATGCTGGTTTTCAGACAGATCAGAATGATCTGAATTCACAATCTGGATATGTTTTCTGTCTCAATGGAGGAGCTGTGAGATGGAAGAGATCAAAGCAGCCAGTTGTCGCCGATTATACAGTGGAGTTCGAATATATAGCGGCTTCTGATGCAGCCAAGGAAGCCTTCTGGATTCGGGACTTTGTCCAGGAGCATGATGTTGTGCCTATTAGTAAAGATCCCATTACATTGTATTGTGATAATACTTCAGTGGTGGCTCTTGAAAAATAACCAAGGTCACATCAACGGATAAAGCACATACACTAGAAGTATCATATATTGAGGTATTTCTATCAAAGGGGTGAAGTTGAAGTGAGCAGAGTGTCCATAGAAGAGAATGTGGGGGACCCTATGACTAAAAACCTATCTCAGTAGAAGCATTAATATCATGTGAGAGCTAGCAGGTTAAAGGTTGTCAACATTTGGATCTAGTCCAAGTGGGAGTCTGTTGGAGTTAGTGGCCTAGAGACAACTACTTTGTACTTTATTCATTAATAAAATCCTTATCACATCTTGATTGTTCTTATGTGTGACAATGCATGTGATAATGTCCTAAGGACAGCTATTGCATTAATGGTTCATAGCAGATCCCTGCTTTGATGAGAACCCAAAAGTGCCATAACACTATTCTTGAATATTTGTTCTATGGCCAGATGATGTTATTTTAGGGAAAAAAACAACACATGCCATTAGGGTTGAGGACTCATAAAACTTTGAGGCACCTTCTCATGGTGTGCGCCCTTGGTAGTATCTAGGAGGATATTAAGAGAATGAGACCCGCCAGTAGGAAATCCACATTTCATATTGTCATTGGATGTTCCTATCTGTGGACGTCTATATTGGTTTTTAGACTTTAAGATTATTATTAATGGGTATTACAACTCGCACATTTAGATGTATTGACAAAAACTGTGATGACACACTGTTCGCAGCGAGGTAGGATACGTTGGGTGCGTCACGAGTAATACTGCATTAATAGATAATGCGAGAAAGGATTTGTCCCTTCTGTTCCATAAAAAAAGTAGATATCTCAGGCCCTTTGATGGAATTGATATAGCCTATACAAATCCATGTCCATGGTAAGGTATGAGTGAGTTCAATTCCGGAAAGTCAAAGAAAGAATAATCAAGCACATGGGTTGATGGCACTAGCATGGAACCCGCTTGATTAGAGATATCGAGACAAATGGATTATATTACATGGTAATCATTCATATGAGGTGACACTTCATTTCGGCGTTAACTTCTTTCTTTATGGGTGCCTAGGCATGTTGCTAGATTCTAACCTTGGAATTTAGGAAGGATCTGTCTAATGAAACTGATAAAGGGGACTAGAGGGTCACACACTAAGTGTGTCCATGTATCTCAGTTAAATATTAATTCAACAAGTTAAATAAATATTATTCCCGACTGTAGTTTTATAATTATTTATGGATTTATGATCGCATTTATTTCGACACTATTTATTCAAGAGAATATATTGTGGGTGAAATAATATATTTATTAGCGAGTATTGCAGTTACATTTATTTAAGAAATAAATATCCATTACTCAAGGTCTAATAAATGTGGAGGAGGAGATAAAGAAAAATGGAAAATAAAAGTACACGTCGTTTATATTAAATATACACACCGTGTAGTTTTATGGAAAACGAGTACACTCCGTGTACTAATGATTACACACCCTGTAGTTTTCCAATCAAGATTTTGAGGATATAATATTGTTTTATTAAATGATATTAATTATAATCAGTGTGGTAACATGTCAAGGTATTAATAATTCGACATGAGGTTTCAATAAGAGTTAATGAAATAAATAAAACACATAACGCGTTTATTTATTGTCACAACTCTTTAACCTCAAACCCGATTATAAATACCCTCAGAACCCCAACAACTTTTCATCAATAATTGTGCACAAAAATTATGGAGAATTATTTCAAGGTCGAAATAACTCCTTCCTCCAAGAACGCTCTCAAGACCGAGAGACCAAGGTGATCGAAGGCGGACATCGCAAGAGAAGGTTCTTCCGCACTAGCACCTGGAGATCCCTTCAGTGACGTCCGGAGATACACGACACACGTGTGGATCAACTCTAGAGGAATCCTACACTTGGATTCTATGATGCAATGACGGATAACAACATCGTGACCATAGACATCAACGAAGAAATAATTCCACCAAGGTAATTCTTGTGAATTAATTAAATTAATTATAAACAACATATGCTGATCCTATCTCTGTGGTTTCGGGATTCCCTCTTAAGTTTTTCATTCTTTGTTCCATTCCGAAGATTTAGTGTTTTACATCGTGAAGGATCTCGGATCGAACATTGTTTAAACGTTAAGATTAAAGTTGGGAAAACCCACCAACAAGCTTCTGCTACACCCGGAACCTACAGTTATAATCCACTAACCAAGTTAACTCAAAAAGGGGCCAAGTTCATCTGGACAATGGAGTGTGAAGAAAGTTTCCAAGATCTAAATAAGAGATTGGTGTCTACACCTGTGTTAACTCCACCCTCTATCAGATAAGGATTTATTATTTTCAGTGATGCATATCTGAAAGGTCTTGGGTGAATCCTCATGAAAAATGAAAAGGTGATTACTTATGCATCTCAACAGTTGAAGCCTCATGACCATAATTATCCTATGAATAACATGGAGATGGTTGTAGTTGTTTTTTCTCTGAAGATATGGAGGCAAAATCTTTATGGGGAGAAATGTGACATATACACAGACCACCAAAGATTGAAGTCTATTTTCACACAAAATTAATTGAACATGAGACATAGAATATTGGAGGAACTTATTAAAGACTATGATTGTTCAATTCATTATCATACCAGAAGAGCAAACAAAGTCACTAATGCATTAAGTAGGAAAGTCCCTATTGTACTGGTAATAATGAGGATTCTAGGATATCCTTTGATCAAATACCTAGTAAAACTAGACATTGAATTGTAAGGTATGGGAAATCATAAACCCTATCCCAAATGATTTATAAATCATCACTACTATATAATATTAAGAAAGCTCAAAGTGAAGATACTTTGTTATAGAAGAAGATAGAGGCTCTGAAGGATAGGAAGTTTCCTGAGTTTAATATTGATCAAGAAGGTGTATAGAAATTTCTTACAAGGATATGTGTTAAATCTATTCCAAAAATAATGAAGGAGATAATGGATGAAGATCATATATATACATTCTCTATACATCCTAGAAGCACTAAAATGTATAGGGACCTTCATAATCAATATTGGTGGGATAACATGAAAAGAGAGATTTCTGACTACACTACAAGGTTCATGGTATTTCAACAAGTGAAGGAAGAGTGAGAAAATACTAAAGGGGTATTATAACCACTACCCATACCAACATAGAAGTGGGACAATATCACTATTGACTTTGTCACTGGTCCCCTGAAAACACCCAAAGGAAATAATGTGATTTGGGTTATATTGGATAACATCACCAAAACTACCCATTTCATCTCTATTCCAGAAGATTTATCTCTTGAACAACTTTCCAAGATATATGAGAAGAAAGTGGTAAGGATGCCTGGGGTACCAATCTATATCATATCTGATTGTGATCCGAGGTTCACATTAAAATTATTGAGAAGTCTTCAACATGCTCTAAGTACTGAATTGAATTTCAGTACAACCTATCACCCACAAACTGATGTCCATTTTGAAAGGACTATTCAAACACTCAAGAACATGATGAGAACATTCTCAATAGAATTTAATGTTTTATGGGATCAACATATCCGATTAGTTTATTTCTCATACAATAACAAATTCCATTCGAGTATTCAAATGACACCCTATGAAGCTCTATATAGAAAATGATGTAGAACTCCTACTTGTTGGGATGAAGTTGGTGATAGCAAGTTTATTGGGCCTGATATTGTGCAAGAGATGACAAAAAAGGTTCATTCCATCCAACAACACATAAAGGCTTCTCAGATTCAATAGAAGAGTTATGTTGATAACCATTGAAGGGAGTTGGAGTTTGTTGTTGGTGAAAAAGTATTCCTTAGAATATCAACTTGGAAGAGAGTCATGCAGTATGGGAAGAAAGGGAAGCTTATCCCTAGGTACATTAGCCCCTAGGAAATCCTTGATTGCATAGGATCAATGGCCTATCGACTAGCACTTACACCAAATCTACCTCAAGTTCATGTTGTATTCCATGTATGTTTATTGAGTAAGTACATACTTGACCCTTCACATGTACTAAATCCTGAAGTGTTACAAATGGAACATGATCTATCTTATAAGGATCATCCAGTGGAGATCTTGGACCGTATATACAAGTTTCTAAACAACAAGACTACCCACCTCGTCAAAGTGTTGTCAAGGAATTGTAAATATGAAGAAGCGACGTGGGAACTAGAAGAGACAATGAGGCATAAGTACCCACACATGTTCTCAATTGAGGGAACGAGTTGAAATTTTAGGGAAAAAATTTCTTAATGGGGGAATACTATAACAACCCATAATTTTTTAATAATAATCATTTCCTGGGAATGTATGTTATATTATATTATTCACAACAAAACCATATATTTTTTTAATGAAGTGAATATAAAAGAAAATGTGACCATATAAACTTGAATTTTATATGATCATTGGTAAATTATGACTTCTAGTCAATATGATAACTGGTAACTATAATATTGATAATAATTTAAACATTATAAATAGATTTTATAATTAAAATATTGACAAAGGGAAATTGATACATAAAGAAGAGTCGATGGCCTAAACCAGTAGAGTCATTTTGTTTGAATCCCATATATCAGAAATTGGGAGGGATTTACCATCACTAGGGTTTACCATTGACCAATACCAAGATGAGCTTCAACAAGTAAATATTGAATGAAATATCTTACAGTAGACATTTAAGTTAGTTGAGATTACCACTCAGTCGATACCAATCGAGGCTCCCCACAAAATTACCACCATTGCAAACCTTACTCTTAGGGAATATCGGGATGTAATAAGGGGTTATGTATTAAGGCCCTTGTTACTTAAATCATAATTCCATTGTATAAATAAAATTTTTATTCCATCATTTCCGTTTTAGGAATAGTTTTTCTTAATAAAATTGAGATGGAATTTGATAAATTGATTTTTTCAGACAGAGATTATACTTTTTATAAAATATATAATTATTATAATAAAATAAGTTATTATAAAAAATGTTTATTTTAATTAATTAGTATTATTAAAACACTCTTATTTAAAAATAAATGATAAAATAATTTTATTTTTTTCAAGTGTGAGAAATTTTACTATGCATTTTCAATCTACTATTATTTTTAATAAATAAGAATTTTTATATTTAAAAGTTAAAATTATCATATTTAGAGAATTATTATGATAAAATAAATATAATATTTGAAATCATCACATCGAAATTAGTTTAGGGTTAATTTATGAGAATTTTCTAAAATACATTTTTTCATGAATAGTAAAAATACAATTTGATTTTTTGGTATATTAATGACAACATAATTATATCATAATGATGTAATAAATAATTAAACATAATAGAAGACTTAAAATATGCTATTTTATTAATATAATTTATTTTAATATATTTTAATTAATTTCCAAATATATAATTTAATTTCCAAATTCTAAAATGAGAACTTTTACTTTAAAAATGTTATTTTGCAAAAACTTTAATTTTACTTGCCAAAATAATTAATATAAAATTATGGAAGAATATTTTTTATTAAAATAACATAAAAGTTTTCTCAAGTGTTCAATACCATGGTAAAATTTCATGGTAAATCTTGTGGTTTTTAATTTTCCACTACCTAGGTATCCAAGGCCTAAATTTGGAAATTAAAAAACAAATCCCCCACTTTTAAAATAAATACCCCTCCATTTATCCATTTCCTTTCACTCCCATTTCTTCCTCAATTAATATCTGATTGTTTTACTTCCCAACGATTCATCCCAATGTTTTCTCAATCCCCCAAGGTCCCGATCCTGATGTTTTAGGAGTTACTCTTCAAGGTAATGGAAATATCTTTTTTTCTCTTCATTTTAAGAACCTCTTTTTGTATATGTCCTCCGAATGTTATGGTCACTCTTCATTATTTCATTTTTATTAATTAAATTAATTCCAAATTATTTTTTATCAATGGTATACCCCTATACTCTATCTTTTTACCCTTTTCTAAAACCATGTTTTATGCCCATTATGCTGCCGATTTTACTTCTCAAAATTTATCTCTTCGGCTAAAGAAATTCCCTTTTATTCTCTTTATGTGAATACAAAAACGTCTTTATTTTCCATGAGTATTAACCAAGATGTAAAAATTATTTATTTTCTTCTTTAATTGACATATATAAAACCCTTATTCCCTTTCTGTGGGATATAAATGACATAAAGATTTTTTCTTTAAGCATTTTTAAAAACGCCATGATTTTTATATGAAACCCGTTTCTCTTATTCTCCACATGTTATTTATGAAATGTTTTATTATGAACCATATGAATAAAATTAATTAATAAATATTTAGGGTTCTCCCAAATAGTGCTCTAATTCCTTAGATAAAGAAATTAATATCTAGAGATGACATGTTTTACGATACCTTGGTGAATAACCTTGGTAATTTTTATGACACATCAGTGAAAAAACTTGGTGATATGCTTATAAATGTCTCATTTAAATGTTTTAGACACATTTAAATGTTATGATTCAATTTATTTTTATTATGATATTCCCCCTTTTTTCCTTTTCTCATGCTTTTATGATATTCCTCACGTTCTTATTGATTTTTCCTCAAGATCAAATGTAAACTATTTCTCTTATTTTCCCTTACTGGGCCTTATGCTAACCCTTTCCTTTGATGTATGTCCCCAAGTTATGATATGTAGTAAAATTAATTAGGATAAACCAATGAATAATCCTTTCATGTTTTTTAGAATAATTTTTTAAGGTTTCGTGTATTATGTACCTTTTTTTCCAAGAAATTAAACTTTAAAAGTTCCTATGTTTGTACCATGTAAATGAAAAGTTATGTAATAAAAAGAAGGGATTTCATAACTAAACATACAATCATTTTGTCCTTAAATCGTGCCATTATCAAGGTTTTTCATTATTTTTTTAACTACATCCACCATTTAAAGAGTAATATTTTCAATATCTTGATGGAAAAATAAGTAAATTTCATGTTATTGATGGGATTCAATGTTAGAGGTTAAATATTACACTTCATCACCCATATCATACAAGTCTCTTTATTTTATGTGAAAAACTAAACTCTACCATTCATACATAGAATCTTACACATAATATATCATTTTTATCTTGCGATGAGAAGATATACAGATCATGCACTTCATGGTCCCCAATATCTGAAAAGAGATAGAAGTTCACACAAGTAAATTGCAAGGAATCTCTTTTAATACCCCTATTAATATTGACCCACTTTAATTTGAATAAAATAACTATAAATTGACTATAGTATTTTAATTAAATAATATCAGTCAACTTTCCATAGTATCTTAATTCAAAAACTATTAATATACCACTATTATATGTTTTTAAACCCTCTTCCCGATTGACTGTATGTAATTCGAAGTCAGTTTCATTGAAAGCATAAAACTTTCTTGCCTGTTTTATGGGACCTCAAGCCTTAAACTTCAAATATTCTAACAAATCATCCTGAGTATCATTATTCATGATCTAAGAAAAGTAATATATATTATTATATTTATAAAATATATGTTTCAACAAGATATATATGTTGATTTCTGTATTTATGAACTTACACAATATGCAATCCATTCTACAAACTCCTTATTAACAAATTTTTTTATATCTTTATTATTTTATTTTTGGATTCTCATGTGTATCTTTGTTTTTATATTAATATCTTCAATAAATGAATCTAAAATTTCACTATTTAATAGCACATATCTATATTCTTGTAATACTTCCATTTTTTTTAGTGTAATATTTGAGATCCTCCCAACTATTTGGCCAATAATATGAAAGATTTTTTGTTTCCCATATAGTTGAGATTAAGTCAATATGTCATCAACACATAAAAATCAATTGAATCTTATCTTAATATCATACAAGTATCTAGAAAAAAAGGTAATACACTCCTCTAATAAATAGCATTTAGAAATAGGGCCTTCAGGTTGAGCTTTATTTTTCACATATAATTTCAAATGACCAAGGTACCTATGAAATAAAATGAATAAAACATCTTTAAATATTTAATAAAGTGTCAAGAATGGTTTACTTAATAATAAAAAGATATAATAAAGTACCTCTCAATTAGATACATCCATCAATAATGTACGAGACCTCCTCCTCCTCCAAATCATTTTTTTTATTTTTTTCAAAACAACCACTTTGAGGAAAAAGTGGGAACCACACATGACCAGAAACACCACTTGACACATCCAAAATTAAAAATAGTCCACAGATTCAAAAAATGAAGTGAGATTCAACGCTGTGGGAATTGTCGCGTTAGTGACGGATCCCCCAAATCACGAAGCCACTACATCGAGGAAAGATGAAGAAATCATTATCATCATCATCATCACCCATAGTCATCTTCATGTCTTCGCCAACCACACCAAACATCATCGCTATAACCATCACCGCCAGAGTCACTATATCGCCAGCTGGAACACTCCCATTATCATCATCAAACATCATTTCCAGAGATGAGAACCATAGAAAATAGAACCAAGACATCCACCCATCACCACCACTGTCTTCAAAAACACCACTTTATAACTCCAATATCACCTCCATAATACCATCATAACAGAACATTGTAAACATAGAACTTTAATGATGGGCCAGTTTCTCTCCCTAAGACCCTAAGACACTCAAATCTCACCTCCCAAAACCTTCTTGAAGACTCGTGCGCCTAAACAACAGGGAATGGAGCGCAGGACCAGGACGTCAGAGCAGGATTGAGCAGAGGATGCCTTGGTAGGGGACCAAGCCAATAATCACATCGTCCCATAAAACAACGAAGCAAAAATAGATGCAAAAACATAAAACCAAAACAAGATGAGTCTCCTAGAAAATCATCTGATGCTCGATCAACACCTCCCAAGCCACCCCTAGAGCCTTAAAACTATACCAAGATGGGTTTTAGAAGTAAAGGATCAAGTGAAAAGAGCATAGAGGAAGCAAATAGAGACCTTAACTAGGAACCTCTGATTAAAGAACCATCATGGAATGGAAAAAGGGGAGAATGGGAATCAAACCCTAAGAAAATAAGAACAAGTGGGACGGTACTTTGATTTTACATGGTCATTAAAGTAATGTGAAGATAAAATTGTCACATAAATTCTTCTCAATATTCATAACATCAAGATTATGATGCAATAAGTTAAATTCCCAATATAAAAGTTTGAAGAATATTTTTTTTATTCCATTATTGCATTATGATTTCAATTGATGATGTACTTTGAACTCGTTTCCCACTATCATTCAACTGATGCACCTTCCCAAATTATCTTACAAAATTTACTTGTGTAAATATTTCAAAACCTAACAAAAACTTTGGAGGTGGTTTATGATCAATAAAGCCATTGATTTTTGAATTTTTAAACCAAAATCTCTAAGATTCATCGAAGAATTTGTGATGACATAAGAAGCGCAATTTTTTATTATAAGGTAGTCATTCAGGCTCAAAATCAAATCTAAAAATTGGATAAGCAAAAACTATGTAAGTTTCCCAACTAGATAAGTTCCCATGTTTAGGGAAGTCACTAATGATCCACATTAGAGCAACATATGTTTTCAAAATTGTTCTAGAAGATGCATCATATGTATAAACACCGTTGCTTCATAACGCCTATAATTATTCTATTAGAGTCTGTAAGTATACATAAATATCATTTCCAAACATTTATTTTCTAGGAATAATCATTGGAATGATAAAATACATTTGTTTCATACACATCAATGGAGGTAGATTGTAATGGATCAAAATAACCATTTAAATGTTCTAATTGGTACTCAAAGTCCCAAATTGGTTAAATCCATCAACAACTAATCCCAATCATGCCTTCCTAGGATTGGATGAGAAATATGGATGTAATGAATCAAATGTATTCCATGATCTTAAATATATTGGATGTCACATTAACTCATTATTATTATTATATATAGAATGTCACTTTATATTCAAGATAGTTTTCAATGACATAAATAATCATTTAAATAAAGGTCTTAAAGGGAAGTAATAAAAATAAATTCAGGTGTGTCTTTTTCTTCTTCATAGTAGTAGTATGTTGATTCAAACTTCCAACAGCACCCATTGGCTTCCATATAGAAGATGATTTTTTTTGCAATCCTTTCAACTTGAATCCTCTCCCTAATAAAGCATACAATCATTGGGACAAGAATGTATTTTTTTATAATTCAGAACAATCTTGTTAACAACTTTTTAAATATCATAAAAATAATTCGGAACCTTTTATTTAGGAAATGTGTCATGCAACAATTAAAATATCATAGACATATCCTTATTTGAAATTCTGCATAGGCATTTGATATGGTATAACTTTAGTAGAAAAGAATGTTTTGAATAATTCATAAATCCTCCATATATATATATTATTTTCCATCATCAACTAAATCATGAAATAAATTTTTATTCTTAGTGAATTTCTATCTTACATTATTCTTTGCAACATCAAGAGGAGGATCTAATGATATGTTACAATCTTGATCTGGTTGTCCTCTATAGTCCCAAAAAAATTATTTTTCAAGTTAATGTTTTTAGAAACCTTAATTTTTTGTAATGATATGTTTTATTTCTGAATATTTTACCTTACATTGTCAAAATAATAGTTTATAAGGTTCTACATTTCATCTTCGATTGTCGACGAAGTTGATAGCTCATTCTGTTGACTGACATATGTGCTCCAACTTTCTCTAAAATTAAATACTCTAGGACAAATACAACACAAATATTGAGCATGTAATTGATTCAATATAAAGTTTTCATAAACTTAATTTCTATCAAACCATCTTATAAATTTACATTTAGGGTATGTGCATCTTACTGTCTCATTAACGAATCGATTGGAAATTGAAAAATCTAAAAACTCATCCAAATCCTTAACATTATGAGGTGTATTCCTCGATAATGTGATCCAAATTTTATCCATATATCAAAATTTTCCTACACTTAGATTAATAAAAATCAAAATAAAATAAATATTATGTCATTTAAAGAACAATTACTAATTAATTCAAAATCAATAATATAAAAAATTCTTTATGCGGATTAATTTGATCACGTTTTTGAACAAAATCATTTTTCTTCTATTTTAATTCGAATGTATATAATCCATCACAAAATTATAGCTTGTTTATAGTCATGTTTAATGAGTTTCAAATGGAAAAATTACGTGATAGTATGTCGTTAAAAAATTATCAAATAATTCAATAACCTCACAATCCACACACAAGTATAATTATAAAATCAAGAGAGTTTTGGATAAAACCAAACTTCAATTTTAATACATTATTCCATATATCAAAAGTGATTAGAATAACCCATAATTATAGTCCTTCAAGGAGGAATTGAAATTAGAGAATAAAGACAAACAAAACACATTTAAAGAAAAATAATATTAAACTTAAATGTAGAGATTATGAAAATCACCCTTGACTGGTGAGAAAGGGGATGATGAAGCAATATGATGGAAGGGAACAACAACTATAGATGAGTAAAGGGGATAAATTGATACCATGAGGTTAAGGGATAGAGTTCAGGAGTGGAAAAGAGAGCTCAGTGTCTCAATGGTGGGTTCTCAACAACAAGGGATCATGGGAGATGATGGCTCGATAATAGGGGATAGGGGCTTAGAGGTGTAAAGGGGGATAAGGGAGACTGTGAGGTCAAGGAAGAGGGAGATAGAGGCAATAATGAGGGATTGGTGTCTCATAGGAGAAGGACTAACATTAAGGGCTCAGAGGTGATAGGGTATTGAGGGATCGATAGTTGGGTCTCGAGAGAGAAGGGTTCGATTGGGGGGGGGGGAATTCAAGGGAGAGTAAAAGGAGCATTTTTTTAATTTTTGAAAAAAAATCGTGGGGATTTTTTAAAAACTGCGGCTAAAATATTATTTTTTTTTTCAGAATTTTCCTAAACCACCACTAAAAAACCACCCTTAAACTAAATTTTTGGTGTAGTATTAGCATCATGGATAATGGAAGTAAAGGGATTGAGGTTGCTCCATGCTTGAGCCTTGAAATTTTAATCCATTAATTACTTGATTATTTTCAACCTACTCTTTGAGTTCTACTAAATTAATGTAAATTATCCTAATGATTCTTATGTTAATAAGTTTGTTTTCCCTTGTATTATAATTTTTATGATTGACATTCCCCATGTTTTATGATCAAACCCCATTTTTATATAATGTGAGTAATATTGGTGTTTTTTTAAATTCCTAAAAGGCTTCTTTAAGAAAATGGTTTGATTTTAAAAAGGGAATGATTTGTGTTTCAAAAGGGATAGTTTATAAAATAATGGAATTAGGCTTTTTTTAAATCATTTTAAGACATATTGGTTGTTTTGATGGTTTTCGGTGTATTAAAAATGAAGTGTCATTTCCAAAGTGATTTTCAAAAGATATTTCAATGGTTGGTTTTCAAATGGTGGTGTGATGGATTTATATTCCATGTTGGTTTTTCAAAGGATCTGTTGGAACTTTATGAAATGAATTTATTTAAGGACGTTTCACCTCATTTTGGGCCCCTCATATACTTCTTTTTATTATTAATATCAATGATGAGAAATGGATTTTTTTCTTAAAGGGTTACAAACGGTGATATGTGGGATATTGCTTATGTTTTATTATTGATGCATGTGATGACCATGTGGTTCCTTACTATTGGTTGCCTCCATTTAATTATATTATAGTAACCTTAGGTACTATATGGAAGGTCTAAATGAATGTTCCACTAGAATATAATATGAATTGGTTGGTTCCCTAGGTTTGATTGTGTTCTACTAGGGGTTAACTCCTGATGATACCATAAGGGAAGCCAGGGTTGAGTGCACTTAAGCTTACCTAGGTTTAACCAATTTTTTATTAAGTTTCCCATACGTTAAGTACAATATCATGTTCTGATTATAACTTAACAAGTTTACTATGATCCTTTTTCATTGTCGATGATTCTATTAGAGGGTTATCACTCCAAAATTTGATTTTATCTCCTTATCCTTGTTTGGTTTAGTGGAACCATTTATATTATTAGGTTTATATTATCCCTCTTCATATATGAGTTCTCACTATGTATGTTTTATTTCTTATGGTTGGGTTCATTTTTCAAATTTATTTAAATATAAGTTTTTAAGAAAATTAATAGAAAAAAAATTATTTGGTTTGTTTAGAAAACTTAAAATTCCATCAATTTAAAGTTTTAATATATTTACTTCATTTTAAATGGTAGATTTCAATCCTTGGTAAGGAAATGGTTTTGAAATGTGTGATTTATATGGTTAAAATGTAACAATTTTAAATGTGGGTGTCATTTTATTGGGTTTGAATGATTGTAAAAAACTTAAATATTTTTTTACTCGTATTTAAAACTAGCTTTAAATGGATTTTTATTTAACAGTTATGCATGGGGTGTAGGGAGGATATCTGGTAGGATTTTTTATCACACCTATCATTACAGGATTAGTGTAGGTTCTAAACTACACTTTAAATGGATTTATATTTAAAGGTTATGTATGGGGTATAGGGAGGATATATACTAGGTTTTTTCTTCACACCTATCATTATAGTTTCAGGGTAGGTTATAGTTAGATATTGTGTTATCTTGTTGATTTTGGTTTGGGTATGTTATTGGTGAAAAATGAGAGTCATTCACTTGGTGAGTGAATTTGGGTAGTGGTGTTTCTTGTTTATTTATATACCTTGTTATCTTGATGTATTGTGCCATGTTAGCCTTTACTTTCTTTCTTTGTTTTATTATTTTTAGTGTAGATGTTTTATAGTTCAGTTTAATTTTTTTATGTTTTGGATTCACACTCTAGCCCTTCGTTTTGTTCATGAGTTGTATTTATTGTTTGTGCTTCATTTTTTTCAGTTTGATTTTGAATTTTTTTGATCTTATGTGTGTGTGATTCTAAATCATGAATAGTCATGTCAGACTTTTGGGTGGAAGAATCCCTCATTTATTATTGTTTTATTCAGAAAAAATAATTCCCAATGGTCTATAATTGATGCCCTAACATAAGATTCCATTCTGTGGGGACTAGGAATTCCCTTTGGGACAAGTGGAGGGCCAGGTTAGGTGACATGTCATGTCATCTTAGGACAATTAATTACAATGTATATGTGGAGTGAAGGTATTCCTAAACTCTTATTACCTTATACACACAAAAAATGTGATGGCAGTAAAAGGTAGATTGATGATGTGTCTTATATGTGTTGAAAATATTCCATGATTTATTCTAATTCGTATTTAAAAAATATCAGTACAATAAATGTGTGACTATTATATTTTCCAACGGATATCATAGTAAATATAATATTATAAGAATTCCATTAGATACAACTACTAGTGTTTAATGAGAATTGTGTGTTAGAAGGTAGATTTAGATACAAATTAACATCCATGAAACACTATGGGTGTCATAGTTAATTATCCTATAGTAAATAAGAATATTAACATACCTTATTAGTCCAGACCATCTATATTTATATAAAAGGGAAGCACATCTCTTTTGAGATAGTGAGATAAGACTAAAATAAACTTTAGGTTAAGGATATTCATGCATTGGAATAGGAATACAAAACTCCACTAAGTTGAGTGGGAGGTGTTGTTATAAAGATACATACTATATAGGAAAATTAAAACAAAAGAGGTAGTTTTACATTTTTTCCAAGACCAGTGACAAATTATTCAATATGAATAATTAATCCTATAGGGGAGTAATAAATGTTGACTTTCTAATATTGAAAAGTATGTACAAATTCAGTAATGGAATCCCAGTTCCAAAATTCAGGGGCTCTTTATTTTTGGATATTTCTATACCCAATAATGTTGGTTAGTATTTAAAATAAATTATATATAGATTGGTATAAGTCGGTATTAATAAAAAATTATTGATTATTAAAGGGTTTAAATGGTTTCTAAGACATAATCTATGAAAAAACCATTACTCTAATCATCTTGTTAAAATACATTTGAATTTTACTTATCATAGTGACATTATATGATCATTGCAAAGGTGGTTGGTTGTCAAGGCCTGGTTCTTTAATGGAGACCCTATGGAACATGTCAATATGAAACAACTAGAAATGTTGGTGACACCAATGAATACTAATAAGATATGGAAACCACACATATCAATTTATGGAATATTAATTTAGAACATAGGAGTGTCATGTTTCTACAAGAGGTTAGTGGTAGTATTAATATTTTCAAGATAGATATGTTTATTACATACGAAAAACAAATATTTAGTCTTATAAGTTTTCTAAGACTAAAGAATGAATTTCTTGAAAATGACTTAAAGATATCAATCCAAGTTCTAGGGAACAAAATATATAAACATAGATATATGAGTTGTTAAATTCAATCATAGTATGTAGTATGACCAAGTATTGAAAATACAGAATGAAAAAATTCTATATTGAATTGTTTCCTAATTCACATGGTATTAAATATTACTAAGATAACTTGCATGGGAACATGAGGAGATTATGAATAGCATTTTACAAGTTTAAGTGCTAAGAATCTATCTAATATACACCATGATATTTATTAATTCTTGATATTACTTAGCATATTTCATGGATTCCAAATATCAAATAAGACTAGGAGAATTGCATGGACTTGGAATAAGATCTATTTGAAGATACTTGTGAAAGTAGAACCGAAAGTGTTCCTAGGAAAGTGATAAGTGAGAATACTAGTTTTTAAGAGGATATAATGCTAGTTTTTCTTTATATCATTTTGATATAGTGTCATAGTGATGTAGAGGTAATATGCAAGAAAAACATATTACAACCAATGGTTTCCATATCTACAATAACCAAGTACGTTGTGTCTTCTAATTCAACTCAAGAATAGGTTTAGAAAACATTTGTTCAATTTTGGGATACACCAAAATAATAAGAGTATTATCATTGTTATGATAAACTTGGACTTCCAAGATGCCAGATGTATATAAAGGGAACAAGAAGTGGATAATTGGGGATATTACTACTTGAGGGAATTTTTCAAGGTAGTGAGGTCGCGGTAAGAATATTTACAAAAAAGAAAAGTTGAAAGGATAAAAATATCCATGAGAAAATGTGGAAGGCCCAATAGTTGTAGCCATACTCAGTAGAAGAATTTTTAACACGTGAGAAATAACTTATCAGTTAGCAATTGGCTCTAGTGTAGTTGATATTTTGTTAGAGTTTGGAGGCTAAATTCAACTACTCTATACTTTAAATTTTATGTATATTCCTGAATTTTAATAATAATAAATATCTTACCACATTTTGATTGTTATTATGCATTATATTAATGTGATCATGTCCTTAAATTATTTATCTCAATGAAATATCATATCAGTTCCCCTCTATGATGAAAACATTGAACTTTAATGACAATATTCTAGAACATGAGTCTTGTGGTTGTATAATGTGATATTATGGGACATAGATGATGTAGAATATCAGGTGGCATATTACTATAAACGTATGGGGATTGATCTCATGAAGTTCTCACTTATTAATCCTCAAGACGAGAGATTATAAGGAGATACCTGCAAGTATAATTCCACATGTTTATGTTTTATTAGATATTCATGTCTATGAGTGTGTTGAATGATCCTTAGACTTTAAGATTAGTATTAATACATATAATAACTCACATACTTTGATATAGTTCCAAAAACTGTAATATGTTCATAGTGAAGTAGAATATGTTGGAGGCATCACAACTGATATATTATTAATGAATAAGTCCAGAAAGGATTTGTTTCTTCCATCTTTATGGAAGTTGATATCTCAGCCCTTCGATTAGAATGGAACCGTCAAATTAAATTTTATGGACTTTGTATAGTAGGAGGTTTATTTTATATATTCAAAGAAAGACATGTTGAGCATATAGATTGATGAAATTAATGTGCAACCATCTTAATAAGATATCTGAATAAATGGATTATATTACACAGTGATTGTTCATATGTGGTTGTCATCAATACAAAAATAACTTCTTCCTCTATGAGTTCCTTTACATGTTGTTATACACTGATATTGGACTCTATAAAATCCCACTTAATGTCATTAAGGAAGAGTCTTGAGGGTCACACACTTTTTGTATCAATTGATATCCGTTAATATTATTTGTATTTAATAATTGGAATTATTGATCACATTTATTTAGTCAGTAATTATATGAATAATAATAATAATAAGATGAATATTGATACCAATACTAATACCAATACCAATAATAATAATAACAATAACAATTGTTCCATTTATTTATTAGAGGTACAATACAACGAAATACACACACACCCACACCCACAGGCTGGGGAGGATTGGTCATAGCCCCCCATAATAATAATAATAATAATAATAATAGATGTGGGGTTTTCTAAGGATTAATATATTAAATAAGGGTCAATGTGAAATTACTAATAAGAATATTGATACCAATACTATGGGATTTTCTTTCAAGATCAAGATAATATCTTCCACCTCCTTCCACTTATCAAGAATGAGAGAAAATAGAGACTATACTTAAGACTAAGAGATTCTATTGTGATCTAGATAAAAAATTCAATATGAACGAATCATTTATGGGAGAACTCAGTGTTCCTTTATCATCGTCTGAAGATCATGGTACACGTATAGATCACCACTAGAGGGATCATACATTGGATCCTCTCAGCTTAATGATGGTACATCAAATATGAAGTTAAATCAATCACACCTACATCAAAGAGAGTACTCAAGACTGAGATAATTTCTTATTATTAATTTAATTATAAATTTAATGTAAGATATATTCTCTCATGGTTAAGAGATTATTTTGTTATGGTTCTTACAATATAATCATTATACATTTCATGATTCTTAATGTTATTATTATTTATTAATTGTATTCAATAAAAATCATCATTGGTCATGGAACCAACCAGCTTCTACTGCGCCTAGAACCGTCATTAAATACTACCAAAAGTGGTCACAAAAAAGGCTTCTACAACACAATCAACCACTCTGTGGCTGCTTTTGGAGGTTTTTGTAGATTAGGTTTGCAAATACCCCTTTCGATTACCAATGGATACCACCATTAATTGGAGACTACAATAAGTGTTCATCATAGGCATTTTTTTAAATACTCTTTTAGAGACTACCAATAGTAGTTCCATATTTATTTTTTGCTATTAAATTCTACATATTTTTTTATTTATCCATTAATTTTTATAAAAATAGTATTATACATATTAATTATCAAAAATAAATAATTATCATTTTAAATTATATTATAACCCAACACATATTAGTATAATTAATTACAATATCCAAAAAAACACTCATATAAGTTGTAAATATGGTAGCAAAACAACCACTAATGACCTCAATTCATACATATAACCTGTAAGAGACTATATTTGGGTAGACCAACCCTTTATGGGTTTTTAAGGATCCTAGTTCTCGAAGGAGCCTTGGAGTGAGTCTGGAGGGGTTTAACTATGAAATTTGGGAAGTTGGGATAATACACGACGTGTAACTTTTTCACATCGTGTATTTTCAGTTCACAACTTATGAAGGGCTAGCTCACAACATATAGATTTTGGGGGTTAAATAATAAAAAAATGTGTTTTGTATCATAAAATTAACCTTGAGGATTACAAGAAATGAAAGGGGATTACACGTCATGTAAATCCCCTATGCAACGTATCTTTAAGGAGGTGCATCTGCTAGTGTTTTCACAAACCCTATGGCTTATAGAACCTCCCTTTCTCATTCCAAGTGACCATCAGCTTCCACCCTTGGTATTTTGCGATCCCTTAAATGGGAATCAATCCTTGTGATTCTGTCTTTGATCCATGTTGATCTAAGGTGTGTTGCTGCCTCATTTTCTAGACTTTTCTTCCGGTTTGATATCATTTTCTCCTGTCTCTTCTTGTCAGGAAATGGAAGATGATCTCCCATGTTTCTAATATGATTTTATTTGTTTCTATAGTATATTTGTGCCATGGTTTTCTCATATGGATTCAATTTTTGTGTGATAGGTGATTGTAGATCCACAACGTGGTCTGTTCTCATGCAAAGAATGTTGATAAATTTTGAAGTAGGGGATTTGTTGCTTCTATTAATTTATTTACATGTTATCGTAAATTAATCATGATTTTAGTCCTTCGGATTGAAATTGAATTAAAATAATAGAAATTGAATTGGATTAAATAAATTTATTGCGATCGCATGTGGAAATTTTGTTGCTTTGTACTGTGATATCAGTTTGACTCATAATTTTCTAGATAGTGTGATATCTAATCTATGATTTGTTATCACTTTATTATTATTGGAGTAACATATTTAAACTGGTAAATAATGTAAATCAAAAATTAATTGATAATTAATTGGCTTAAGAATAATTAAAGAAGAGGCATGTTTGTTATCCGGTGGTTATTGTAATTTGATGTTGATCAAATTGATGCAAGCATGCATGTTTAATTGAATTGCTTAATGAACCTAGAGAATGATAAATCTTTTTAATTATAATTAAAAGGAATTATAATTGAGAATGGTGATTCTCTTGGTTTTCTGAAATCGAAATAAATTCTAAGGGCATGTTTTGACTTTGATAGCTTGTTATAGTTGATTCATCAGTTTTCCTGTAGTTGGAACTTGTAAATAATGAATTGGTTATTTAAATATGGAATAAGAACCACTTGTTTGATAAAGATAGTTGATAGGGACTGAGTTTAATTATTTCGTGAGAAGGCCGAGTGCCTTAAGTTTGGAGCTGTGAGATCTAATTTATGGGTGAAGGATGGATGCCTTGTTTTAGGAACTAGATTTCCCTTTTGGTTATTCTTTTTTGTTCCAAAAAATTTTGTGACATGCTCTGGACAAGAGTATGGTGTTATGAGCCTGATAGGGCTATGCCTATGGTGGATGATGTGATATGGGGTGGGGAGTGAAAGATGTGATGTGATCTTGATATAGTTGATCCTGGGATGCATATTGTGATATGGGTCAAGGAGGCCCAAATGTGATGTGGTGGAAATTGATGCATGTGATGAAAATATGAATCAGTATGTGGGTGTTAGGGATGGAATTGAAGGTGATAAAATGGGTCAAATATAGGCTTACCTGTTGTTGAGATCCTGAGAACTGGTATGCTCACTTGAACCTGTTTAATGGCCAATGGTCGGGTTGCTTGTTTTATTTTCATTTCTTTCCCCACTACTTACGGTAGATGGAGGTTCTTTGTTGCAAGTTTCCTCTTGATGTTATCTTAGATTGGTTTTCCTAGAGTATCTCCACAATCCAGTTTTTTATGAAGCCAATTTTCGGTAAGTGGGAACCATAAAAAAACCTCCACATATCACCTTTACGTACCCCATCAGCATACAACATGCTCAAAAATTCAAAATCCACTACAGAAAATCCCTACCACCACTGCCACTATCCAAAAAAACCACAAAATTAAAAATTTGAAAACAAGATGTCATCATCCATCTCGAAACATGATCCAACTAGATCCATGCGCCACCTCGAGGGACTCGATCCATGCTTCACCTTGATGGAATGAGAATTCTTAAAATATGTTAATCTTGATAAACCATGGACTTGGTTTGCATTATGCTTAGAGGGCTTGGACTTTAATATGATAATTAGTGTAATGTGATATAGAATAATGTAAATGGTTAATTAATGTATAATGAATTAATAATTAAAGGATATATTAAAAAGAAATAAGTAATTAATGAAGCTCTTTTAAATGTTTGTGTGATAATTGGATATCTAGTCTTAGTAGTGACAGTCGAGATTCTGGGAAACATTAGTTGAAGTTGAGTCTGAGACTAGGTTTTGCACATAATGTATTTGTGAGCTATATTATATCATGTATATTATATGATTTAATATGATTCCCCACCCATATAAATTAGGGAAACTGACACCTAATGGACTTTGGGAGGGTGTTTTCCCCAACATCCCGATGGTAGGATGGATGGATGACTACCCCCTCTAGTCCCACTCTCTTCTCTTGACAGTTACTTATGCTGGTATGCATGGTGGTTAGATTTCCCGTATATGTGTGTAGAGGGCTATGATGTATTGTGGTTATTTCACACACATGTATTACTGAATATAATATCCAAAGTATTATTATAGGTATGATGTGTATAGGTTTTGATAACTTGAGGTACTTACTTAGGGTATGGGTTCTAATGACCTGAGGTATAATATTGATGTTTGATATACATCATACAAGTTATAGTAGATCTTGAAAACTACTTGGTTACTATACATGGTTATGTGATATGGGATAATGTGGTGATGTGATGCATGAGATGCATATTGTGATGCCTTTCCCAAGTGTTTTCAGACCAGATTACTTTTGGAGAGAGATGGCCCAAGAGGTGAAACATTGGGAAGAACAGAAAACCAGGGAGGAAGTGGGAGTGGGGTACCCTTGATGTTTCATTATTATATTATATGATCTCTTGTATGTGATACTTGGTGAGAGTTATCCATGGTGAGGCTGAGAACTTAGTATACTTGTTTTGGTAATGAGTTTATTTCACTATTGTTCACTGTACTTTAGCATTATTTCTTTATCTTTTGCATGATAGAATCTGGGGAGGATCAACTAAGTATACAATTATTCTCACTCTATGTATATATAAATAGTTTTTCAAGTCAACTGGAGTAGGTTGGAGATCGGGCTGGATATTACTAGCTCGTTGTTTTGTAGGAGCTGTTTGAGCTTCATTTTCATTGTCGTCTTTACTTTTTTTTGGTACCTTTTAGTTTTCCTTTCATTTGTTTAGTATTGTATGAAATTTCATCTTAGAACTTGATTTTTCTTTTTATATATATGTCTAATTAGGTGCTGGTTTTTATGTCCTTTTAATCTATCTCTTCCGCATGTTTCTCTTAGAGGATAATGCCTCTCATATGTATGTCTATTATACCCCCAGTGCTAGTCGCCAACTTGGGGCCTAATGGAGATGGGGCTTGAGTAGTCACCATCCTCATTGCATTATCTTTGTGGGGAGGAGGTCATGATAGAGTTGTATTAGAGGTTAATGTTAAGGGATAGGATGGAGTTTGTAGTTAGGCATAGGTGAGATTCCATGGGTTGGTAGGGAAATTATGTCTGCTATGTTTAGTCAGAAATGTAAACATGGGAGATTGGATGAGACAAAAGTATTTTGGGGATCCTATGATCTGATTCACATAACTTTAAGTTTACTAAGTCAACTAAATGAAGTGATACTAGTTGTAGCATAGAGTCCTAGGAAATGGTCATGAATCATTCTTCTTTACACCTATATTTGAAATGGGTATACCTTGATAAAGGTTAAAACCTTAACAATAGAACAAAATAAATAAATAATTAATGTTAATATTCCATATTCCAAGTTTAGGAGTCTAAAAATTTGTTCTTTTTCATGCATGGCTCCAGGTCGACGTCCTTATCAGGTTCGCACTGAAGATGTTCAGTAGGATATTCCAGTAGATCTCCGAAAATTATAGGTCAATGAAGACGACACGTGGAATGGGACAGTCTAAAATTTTCAATAACAAAGTTAGAAAAAGTATGAGGGCTCAATTTTAGATGTATTCATAGAATACTGGTTGGATGAGGTTGAGATGGATTTCAGTTTGATCTGTTCTCAGAAGAAGTATTGAGTTTCATTGGCTATGAGGATGTTGCATGAACTAGTTATATATTGGTGGTTCTTGTTCCTTTGGGATTGCGAGAATTCATCAGTCTAGTGGGAGAAGTTCTGAGACCAATTCTGGGCATAGTTTCTTTCTTCAAATGCAAAGGAAATCAGTCACTCAAAGTTTTTTACCCTTAGATTGGGGAGTTCAAGTGTGCAAGAGTTTGGGATCCATTTCAAGACCTTTCTGCAATATGCATCAGACCTGTTTCCAAATGAGTAGGTTAGGGTGAGGCTTTTCAAGGAGAGTTTGTGTCATGAGATCCATCACCAGGTCACCCCATTTATGCGGAAGATGTATCTCAAGGTACTAGGGAGATAAGAAGTTATCAAGAGGATAATTTATAGAACTATTTTTATATGAGAGGGGAGTCATCAAGATTCCTCACAAAGTATAGCTATGGTTGGGGGTTTCCAGTTTTTAGTACATAAAAGTTTTCAGTTAGTCGGGGGTAGGTCTCATCCCTCATCATCACATTTCTCTGAGGGAGGAGGCTATTAGAATTATTACAAGGGATCATATGCATGTTTTTATTGTGGAGGTATAGGTCATTAGTGAAGAGAGTGACCAACCTTTTTGAGCAGTCAATGTGTGCAAGGTGTTCTGCTTCAAGTTCCTCTATTGAGGTGGTTTCTATCGAGGCAACAATAGTAGGGTGCTCCATTTTGGGACTAGTAGAGAGGAGATGGGGCTGGCAGAGTGAATCCCAAATATGTTCCTCATCCTTAGAGTAGATCACAACTATGCAGGTTGTCATTAGTTGGGTCAGAGAGGCCATGAACTAGGTCGTGGTCAACTTCATGATTAATCATTTTTACACCACCAGGTGAGCCATATGCCATTCAAGGTACTCTTTTCTTGTTTTCTAATTGGGTGTCTAATTTGTTTGATTCCGGAGAAATTCACTCCTTTATATCACCCACCCTCATCCATGATTTGGGAATTGAGGTAGATTGGATTCCATTATCCTTGGAACTGACTACGCTAGTTTGAGGTCGAGCAGACTTGTATGAAGTATGTAGAGACTGTGATCTAGTATTGGGGTAGCAACACTCTTGGGGATATTTCCTTTGATTATGGATATAGCTGTATGAGATCATATTCATCATGGATTGGTTGTATTTAGTGAAGGCTATAGTGGATTTATTTTAGAGGTAGGTTGTGTTTTATGATGCTGATTTAGATCCATCAATGTTGTTTGGTGAGAGAGGCCCTTAAATGAGTCATAGGCATGTTCCTTCCTTGTCTTATTTGATGGTTGAGCTGATGATGATCTCATCATAGGTTCAACAATTAGTGTTTCCAAAGGTTATGGAAGAATAACCTGATGTATTTCTAAAGAAGGTTGTAGCGTTACCCACTTAATGGGAGATCAATTTTGGGATATAACTATAGAAAAGAATGTATCCTATCTTGATGTATCTATATATAATGGTGCCTTCTGAGTTGTGAGAGCTGTGAGTACATATCAATGATCTACTGCAGGATGGTTTTGTTCGGCTGAGTGTGTCACCTTAGGGTGCACCATTTTTTTCATGAAAAAGGATAATAGTAGTTTGTGGCTTTGTATCAATTATCATCTCTTGAACTAAGTGACAGTGAATAACCACTTTCATATTCCATGGATTGATGATTTATTAGATCTTTTAAAGGGGGATATTTGGTTCTTTAAGATCAATTTGTGTTTGGGATATCATCAAATGCGAGTGAAGGATGAGGATATTTAGAAGACCACTTTTCGTTATCGTCATGAGAATTATGAGTTCATTGTGATGTTGTTCGGTGTGAGGAATACACTAGTTATATTCATTGGGTTGATAAAAAAAGTTTTCATAGAGTTCTTACATAAGTTTGTGGTGATTTTCACCAATGGAATCCTTGTGTACTCTGCGCCTAAGGAGCGTGCAGAACATATGTATGCCTTTTTGGGAGTTCTTCATCATGAGAAGCTATTTGGGAAGTTGGAAAAGTGTGAGTTTTGGGATCATGAAGTCTGTTTCTTGGGAATTTTGTATCCCAGTATGGATTATATGTGGATCCTTGGAAGATAGAGGCAATTTTTTCATGGGAATCCCCCAAGACAGTGGAAAAGGTGAAGAGTTTCCTTACTCTTACAAGCTATTATAGGAGGTTCATTGCTGATTTATCTTGGTTTTAGAATACTATGAAAACCTTCAGCAAAAAGGATTAGGCATTATTATGGATTGACCACTTTTATAAAGATTTTGAGTACCTAAAGGAGAAGTTGGTCAGTGCTCTGGTCCTATTTTTTCGAGTATAGAGAGTTTAGTTTGAGGTTTTTCGTGACATTTTGCATCTTGGTTTGGGCTGTTTTTTGATGAAAAAGAGATCAGTGGTTTCTTATGGGTCTCAATAGTTATGTACCCATGAGCGTAACTATGCCACTCATGATCTTGAGTTGGTGACAATGGTGTTTTCTTTGATATTATGGTGACATTACCTCATCGACGAGCATTTTAGGGTTTTTAATGACCATAATAGCCAGAGGTATGTATTCTTTCAGTGTGAATTGAACTTGTTTTAGTTTAAAAGGATATAATTATTGTTGGACTATGAATTTTAAATTTCATAAACACCAAGAAAGGGAAATGTTGTAGCTGATGCACTGAGCAGGAAGTCACATAGTGATGTCATAAGTGAATCTTGTGATTCCTAGAGAGTGATGGAAGAACTCTCAATGATAAATCTTGATATGGTATAGGTTGGATGAAGAGGTTGTTTTTTCCATATAAACGTGAAGTCATATTTAGTGTAGAAGGTGGAGGAGTCCAAGCTTGGGGATTTTGAGGTAGAGCTATGGAGAGACTAATTTTTTTAGTGATGCCCCTAATGGTTGGTTTGAGGATCGAAAATACTAGATGTTGTTACAGGAATGAATTTTTGTTCCTTTAGTGATGCATGATATATTTATTCGGGAGTTTTATAGTTTTCTTTTGGTATTACATCCCAGTGTGGTAAAGATGTACCAATATTTGAGAGGTTGTTTTTGTTGGCCTAGTTTGAAGCATGCAATTACAAAGTTTGTTTCTTGTTGTTTTTTCTACCATAAGGTGAAGGTTGATCATCATGTTCTCTATGGTTTTATATAGTTGTTAGATGTTCCCCAGTGGAAATCGGAGTACATCTATATAGACTTCGTTACTTTCTTAACTTGAGCTTAGGGAGTCTGTGATACTATATGGGTGATAGTGAATTGTTTTATGAAATCAACCCACTTTATAGCAACCAGGGAGTCGATCTCAGAGAAGGTTTTGTCGAGGTAGTATCTGGAGGTGGTGGTGCAACTCCACAGAGTCTTGAGGATGATCATCTTTGACTGGGATACTCATTTTACCTATACGGTGTGGAGATGTCTCCAATATTCTTTTAGTTCTCAGTTATTCCTTAGCACTGCTTTTCATCAGCAGATATATGGTCAAAGAGAGAAGACTATCTATACTCTTGAAGCCATCTTGCACTCTTGTATCTTAGATTTTGGAGGTTTTTGGATGATTCACCTTCCCTTGGTTGAGTTTTCTTACAATAATAGTTTCCACTCCACCATTTCTATAATGCTGTTTTAATATTTGTACAACTAACCTTTTCATTCTCCATTGTACTGGACTGGGATCATATAGCCAACAATTCTTGGGCCAAAACTGGTATAGAATATGACTGAGATGGTTTAGGTAATTTGTGAGATGATGAAAGAAGAGTAGGTTTGTCATAAATCCTATGTCGATTATAGAAGGAGACATATGGAGTTCAATATTGGATATCATGTGTTCCTGAAGGTGACTCCTCATGGTGGGCAGTGAAGGTTTGATCATGGGAGTAATCTTTCTCCTCAGTTTTTTGGGATTTTAGAGGTGTTGGCTTGTGTTGGAGTCATGGAATATGGGATTTCCCATGTAGATAATATGGATACATTCTTTTTTTTATGTGTCGCAGCTTCGTTGTTATCTTCATGACGACTCCCATGTTATCAATTGGGGAAAGATAGATGTTGATGTTGATGTGACCCTTGAGGAGCGGTCTATAGAGATCCATGAATTTCATGAGAAGGTGTTTCATAATCATTCTATTTCCTTGGATCATATCTTGTGGCAGGATGATGGCATGGAAGAGAGTACCTAGGAACGTGAGTCATAGATGCACGCTCAATACCCCAAGCTATTTGATGTTTATCTCTTCTCTTGGAATATTGTTCTCTTCTGAATATTGGCATTTCTAGTTTATGATATGGTTTCTCTTGTTTCTTTTTGTGTAATTACTCTCGTTTGAGAGGTATCTCCCCTAGGAGAGTGTTTAGGAGTTGGTTGTTGTTGTTGTGAGGTTTTGTGCTTGTTTCCTCTTATGAGTAGGTTGAGCTCCTAATATGGTGAGATCCATGAGAGGTATCTCATGGGGTGGCTATTCAGACGAACTCTTTTCATTCTCTCTTGTTTTGTTTCAGATTTTAGAGGATGAGAATTATTTGAGATCTATCTAATTTAATGTCCCATATCTGAGTAGACCAGCACTTTGGGTGTTTTTGAGGCTCATGATTCTCAAAGGAGGATTGGAGTCAGTCTAGAGGGGTTCATCTAAGAAATTCTAGGAGATGGGAGAATACATGGCATGTAAGTGTTTCATGTTGTGGATGTTCATTTCATGACTTGTGTAGGGCTGGTTCATGATGTTTAAATTTTATGGGTTAAATAATCAAAAGCAGCAAATTTTTTGCTGTAAAATTAACCCATATAATTACATAATGTGAAATGGGATTACACGTCATGTAAATCCCATGTGCATCACATCTTTAAAGGGATGTAGCTTCTTGGGGTTTCACAAACCCTATGGCCTAAAACGCCTACCTCTCTTGTTCTAGGCAACTAGTGGCTCCCTCTCTTAGAATTTAGAGATCCCTTGGATGAGAATCAGTCCTTGGGATTCTTTCTTTGATCTGTGGTGATCTAAGGTGTGTTCCTTATTTTTTTTCTAGTGGTTTTCCCCAGTTTGATCTCATTTACTCCCATTTATTCTTAACATGTGATGGAAGATAATATTTCATGTTTCTAATGGGGTTTCCTTGGTTGTTGTTGGTGTGGTTTTGCTGTGGTATCCTCATATGGATGCAGTTATTGTGGGAGATGTGATTGGAGATCCGTGATGTGGTCTGTTCTCGTGTGAAGAACGTTGATGACTTTTCAAGTAGGGATTTTTTTACTTCTCTTAATTTATTTAAGTGAAATCCTAAATGGATCATGATTTAACCCTTTGGATATAATTGGAATTAACCTATAAATATTGAAATGAATTAAAGAAATTTTTTGTTATTACATGTTGGCAATGTTGTTGATTTGTAACATGATATCGATTTGCCTCATGATTTTCTATATAGTGTGATATAAATTCTATGATTTTTAATCATGTTATTATTCTTGGAGTATCTTGTTAAAATTGGTAAAGAATGTAAAGCTAGAATTAATTGATAATTAATTGTCTTAAGAATAATTAAATAAGAGGTGTGTTTGTAATCCAGTGGTTGTTGTAATTTGATGTCGATCAAATTGATGCAAGTACACATGTTTAATTTAATTGGTTAGTGAACCTGAAGCATGATAATGCTTGTTGATGATAATTAAAAGGCTTGATAATTGAGAATGGTTCTTCTTTAGGTTTGTTGAAACTGGAATAAATGCTAATAGAATTATAGTTGATTCCTTAGGTTTCCTGTAGTTGGAACCTGTAAATAATAAATCGGTTAGTTCAAGATGGAATAAAAACCAATTTTTTGATAGAAGATAGTTGATAGGGAATGAGTTGCCTATTTTATTAAGGTCGAGTTCCTTGAGTTTGGATCTATGGGTGATCGTTTATGTTTTAAGGATGGATGTCTTGTTTTAGGGCCTAGATTTCCTTATTGGTTATGCTAGTTCATTCTTAGTGTTTTTGTGATGTGCTCATGATATGAGTCTGGTGTTATAAGCATGATAAAACTGAGCCTGGGGTGGATGATGTGATATGGGGTGGAGAGGCCCAGATGTGTTTTGAGCTTGTGATGGATGTTGTGATATGGAGCGGGGATTCCCAGATGTGATGTGGTAGTAGTTTACAAATCTGATAATGAGATGCATCGGTATATGCATGTGGGTATCAGGGATGGAACTAGAGGTGATGGAATGGGTTAAATATGAGCTTACCCATTGTTAAGATACTGAGAGTTTTTATGCTCGCTTGAATCTATTTAATGGTCAATGGTCGGGTTGCTTGTTTTATCTTCATTTCTTTCCCCACTTATTGAGGCGTCTGGAGGTGCTTAGTTGTATGTTTCCTATTGGTGGTAGCTTCTAATGGTTTTCCTTGAGTAACTAGATATGGAATGATGATAATAATGAAAAAATAATTCTTAACCCATAGGGTTGGTGTTGATGGAATGTAAATTCCTAAAAGATGTTAGTCTTGATAAACCATAGGCTTAGTTTGGATTGTTCTTAGAGGGCATGGACTTTACTATGATAATCATTGTAATTTAATGAGGAATAATGTAAATGTTTAATTAATGGATAAAGAATTAATTAGTGGAGGGAAGTGATTAAAAGCAGATAATTAATCAATGTAGCTCTTTTAAATACTTGTGTGCTTATAGGATATCTGGTCTTAGTAGTGGCAGTTTGGATTTCGGGTGATGTTAGCTACAGTTGAGTCTGAGATTATGTTATGCCCATAGTGTGGTTCTGAGCTATATTATATCATGTATATTTTGTGATTGAATATTATTCTCTAACCATGTTGATTAGGGAAATTGACACCCAGTGAACTCTAGGACGGTGTTTTCCCCAACATCCTGATGGGAGGATGGATGGCTGACTACCCCCTCCGGCCCCACTGTCTTCTCTTGGTAGTTACTTGTGTTGGTATGCATGATGATTAGATTTCCCCTATATGTGTGTAGAGAGATTTGATGTATTTTGGTTATTTAACACACATGTATTACTGAATATAATATCCAATGGATTATTATAGGTATGACATGTATAAACTGTGTTGGATTGAGGTACTTACTTGGTGTATGGGCTATAATGGCTTGAGGTATAATAATCGATGTTTTATATACATCATATGGGTTTTTGTGGATCCTAGAAACTAATTGATTACTATATATAGTTGTTTGATATGGGATTATGTGGTGATGTGATGCACAAGGTGCATGTTGTTATTCATTCCCAGCTATTTTCGAGGCGACTTAATTCTGGAGAGACATGGTTTAGACATGCGATGTTGGTTCAGAGAAGAAAATTAGTGGGGGAAGTGGGATCAAGGTACTCTTTATGTTTTATTATTATATTATATTCTCTCTTGTATGTGATACTTGATGAGAGTTAGCCATGCTGAAGCTATGAACTTAGTATATCTGTATAGGTGATGATTTAGTTTCATTATTGTTCATTGTGCCTTAGCATGTTTTCTTTATCTTTTGCATGAGAGGATCCAGGGAGGATCCTACTGAGTATATTTTTATGTTCACCCTAGGTATATATAATTTTTTTTCAGGACATATAGAGTAGGTTGGATATTGAATAGGATATTATTAGCTTGTGGTTTTGTAGGAGCTCTTTGGGATTCGTGGTCATTGTCGTCTTTACCTTTTTGGTAATTTTAGTTTTTATTTCATTTGTTTAGTACTGCATGACATTGTATATTGGAACTTGGGGTTTCCTTTTATATATATATATGTCTGATCTGGTTTTGGTTATTGTATCCTTCTTATCTCTCTCTTTTACATGTTTCCCTTATATAGAAATGTCTCTCACATATATGTTTATTATACCCTCACTACTAGTTGCCAACTCAGGGCCTACTGGAGGTTGGACTCGGGCAATCACCATCTATCTCCTCTCATTGAAATATCTTTATGGGGAGGGGATCATGATATAACCAAATTCATCACTTCTTCACATGCCTTAAAGTCATGAGAATATAGATATATCAAACTTTCCACATATTCCATTTATGTTGGCATGGTGGAGCTTGATCCTTTGGATGTCATTGGTCTAAATACTAGGGGTTTTTATTGTACACCAATTTGAAACTCTCATAGTTCAACCCCCATGGTAAGGTCTCTAGGATTTCAAGGGGCAGCGCCCCCGGGTAAGTAGTCCTGGGGTTAAAGGCCACTAACCTGAATTTTGGAGGTATTGTAGCACAAATGACGGATGATACAAAAAATGGGTACTGTAGTAGTGTGAACTTCAACATAGTACTGTAATAATATTGTCTTTACCTACATGGGTACTATTAATCTATGACCATAATTATTGTATCATAGTGGACCAACTTTTTGGATTTAGAACTGTATCAATGTAATTTATTATAGCACCGTGTTGCTTTATGAGATCATTACAAACTAGGGTTTCTATAATCAGTGTGTACCTTGTGATTTTCTCTTGGATATAGTGAATTTTATCTCTCTTTGTGGACATAAAGATTATTCATGAACCATGTAAATCTATGTGTTTGTGTTCTTGTTTTTATTCTTCTTATTTCTTTCTTATTTCTCTTTTACTTCTATTTATAGAATTGACTATCGTTGGAGCTCCCAAAATTTTCGTATCAGTTTCCTTGTAGCCTGATCAAGAATAGTCTCACCTAAAAATGTTAAAAAATGAAATATAAAATGTAACACCCCAAGATTTTATGAAAAATATTCTTATAATTTCATTAATTTCTTGTGTTGAATTCTACACCAAGATTACCTTGCACTATACGCAACACCGTATTAGCTTGCAGTATACGCAACACTATTCTTGGATCGTGTTACACACAATTTTGATAATAGTTATTCTACGCAACATTGAGTATATATATATATATATATATATATATATTCACTGTATAAATGAAATACGGTTGGATTATGTTGTACAAAACAAAGAAGGATTCTTTCACAACACGCAACCCTGACTTGGCTTGCATTACACGCAATCACGACCTTCCTCGATAGCGTGTGTTGTACGCAATACCGAGTATTACTAAACAACGATATATTATTATAATATTATTATGAAATAACTATTATGAATAGTATTAACTAAAATTTTAATTTTATAACATTATTATTCATCTTACACATTTTCTAGAACATGGTATAAGAACAAAAGAAATTTTTCGGGTAAAATAAGTATTTTAAAAAAAATGCAGTTTTGCCGTCTTTTGATGGCGCACCCACTTTAAATCTAGTTTTGACATGTTTATAAGTTCAATTTGACAGAATAAAAATTCTTCTTTGGAATTAAGAAATAAAAATTTACTTTGGATAAATTTTTCATATTATTCTGGTAACTTTCATATTTTGATGAATAGTAAAAACACGCTATATTTTAATTAAAAACAACTTTTTTTCATCGCAATAATTTATATGGTTAAATTATAATATTGAATGGTTTTAAAGTGTAAATAGAATATATTTTTACTATTTAATATAATTTATGTCATTAGCATTGATTCTACCTTGAATTCGTAGGATAAATCAATTCAATCTTTTGCAATGTTTTAAAGAAAAACCCGTTTTCTTTCAACAACAGGATTAATTTTAATTTAATTTCTGCAACTTTTGTGTATTGAATTTGGACAAATGGATTCCATATTTGGAATCATTGGATCCAAATTATTTTAATAAGCTACTTTTTTTATTTTTGGGAATTATGAATAGTAACTACGGTAAATTTTATTTACCATAGTTAAAGGTAAATCAGGTAATTAAGGGTAAATATAATATTATAAAATTACCCTAACACATGTCAAAATCCTATTGGATGACTAAAAGTCGACCCATATCACCTAAGGGTCGGATTTGATTCATTTAATGGACTTTTTTCCATGAAAATAATTTAATTATTATTAAAACCAAAGAATGTGACAACATGTCACTTTCTTAAATCTTATAAGTATAATAATTTTAATTTAGTGATAAAATTAATGAAACTTCGAACATGAAAAGTATCCAGAAATCTAATACAATAATCTACATCATAGGAATTTATTTAGAAATTTTAGGGATTAAATAATTATCATTTATTATGACACAATGATGATACAGTAATTGTCTTATTAATGAAATATTAACATAATTGATGTTATAAATACCCAAATAAATGTAATTTAAGACTTTTTAGGAATTTAACTAATTTTATAGGTTAATATGATATGTTAGTATTGATTTAATTAAATTTTTTCGAACTAATAATTCTGTTATGATTTTCACAAAAATCAATTACTAAATAGTGTTAAAATTGACATAAAATAGTTTGTAGAAAACATATTATATTATTAATTGTTATTTTATTTATAAAAATCTAAGGTTCGGCCAAATGACTTAGATAAGGTTATATATATTAATAATAAACAACTTGGGGTTCGTTTGGCTTCTTATAGTAAGTTTATTAACCTTATAGTATAAGAACACAGGAAGACACGGTAAAAGTAAAATTATTTAACTTAATGTTAAATCTAAATGATAAGGTTAAAATAGGAACCTAAACTTGTCTAAATTATATTTTATGAGATAATTTAGACCCATCCCCACCTTATATTAGAAATAAATCAATTTGGAGATATTTAAAACCGAATTTGACTTTATAATAAAATAAAAGTTTTAGTTATTCCAAAGGTACCCCTCTCCTCCCTTATAAATGGGCACCTCCTCCTCCCTCTTCCTCACACCACTTTGAGCCTTCAATCTCAGACAAACCGTGCCAATTTCTCCTCTACACTTCCATAGAAACATCCTAGAGGTTCTGGTCTTCTTCAAATACCTATTTTAGTACCCTAAAAGGAGGTCTCAAAGAAGCACTTCAAAGAAGAGGTAATGTCTGTTACCGATTCTTTCATCTTTATTTCTTCTTCCACTTATTCTTATTTAGTTGTTTCATTATGAAGTAATAACATCAGTATCACTCATATACTGATATTTTATTATAAGTATGAAACAACCTTATTTCACCATCTATCCATCCTATGGAAAACGAAATCACCGCGCGTGCGTACGTACGGAATACCGTCTCCACGCCGTGGTGTAATCTATTTTCCACCACCACCTTACTTGGATGGGTATAATGGTGTACATAATAACTATATATGATTATTGTAAAGTGATATTGATTCTGAAATATTATACATACACTCCAATACAATTCCATGATCATGAGAACGATATCATCGCTCGTGCGTACGTACGGACTACCGTCTCCACGACGCGATGAGATTCATTCTCCACGTTAACCATTCATGAATTATTATAAAGTATATATAATAAGTAATCATGAAATATATGACATAATAATGATACTAGATTTATGTGTATATATATGTATGCCATCTACTTAATTCCATTCAACTCAATAAGAAAAAGAAAACATCGTTCATGCGTACGTACGGTCTACCGTCTCCATGAATGGTGTATTTCTTTCCATTTACTGATCTATTATATATAATATATATTATTAATATATATTATATATAAATCATGTTTTATATTCTGGAATTATGTAATCATGATCTAAGTAATCATATGAATAATTACAAGTCAAAACACTGATGACAAATGAAACGATTTTACCCAAAATGCTCTTTAACATGGAATTTACAAAAGAACGGGAAATATAAATCCATAAGTGAACCATATATGATATCATAACAATGATTATGATTCTGGAATAAGTCAATGACATTATTTAAATCATTATACAGGAGGTTTGGACACTTACGAAGCAAATCAGACCTAAGGTAAGGGAAAATATCACAATCTCATTTTTATCCGAGATTGTTTATAATTTGGTATTTACTAGGGTGTATTTTATCATCCAAATCCATGTTTTCTCAATATGTAATTTTATTTCCATACAAATACAATTATTTAAATCCAATTTTACCCATTAGAGACTTTTTAGTAAAATATATGAAAGGAATCTTTTGTCGTTTTTCGTACGAGGTACTTTTTGACTTTTCCGATAAAAGTATGAGAAGAATGTTTTTTAACTTATACGGCATGAATGGATTCTGAAAACAATATTTCCAAGAAGCTTAATTTACAAGTTTTCAAGTTTATTTTTTAATCAACTTCTTTTAGTTTAAAATTTTATGACATGTTATGAAAGGAAAAATGTTTTTGAAGTAGAAAGGATATTTTCCTCAAGAATGGAGTTCAAGTGTTTTATCAAAATTATTTTCCATCTAAGATAATAAAGGGTTCTATTTTTATCCCTATTATTAAATTGATTTGATTATGTTGTGATGGAATTATATTTTTAGGAATTCCTTTATCTTATATGAATTGTTTTATGATGTCACGATGTTTAAGATTCCCATTTTTATTACATGGGTTATGCTATGATGTATGGTTTTCTGATTTTGTGGCACACATAAGAATGGTATCATTATGAGACGGGTGGGACATATATCTCCCTCCAATGAATTGGGTAAAGATTTTATATCTCATGAGATAGACATGGCTGGAACGGTAGGTTATACCGGTTCAGTGAAACAGGACTGAAATGAGGAGTGAACTCGGTTCAGAAAGGGACTTTGTCCACTAAGATAGTCCTGGAAATGAGTCTTGACTAATAAGAAATGATTCTATATGATTATGTGTGTATTCCAAAAAGTTTCATGTTTTAATTTATGATTATTGGGATTACATTTCTCTACTATGATTCATCCCATGTTATGAAATTATGATCTCTTTTGTAGGTTAAGATTTCCAAAAGATATGTTCTTATGAATATGACGTGATCGATATTTCTTTTGTTTACCCTTACTGAGCATTTGAGATCACCCTTTTATGTTTTCTTTTCCCCAGGATATAAAGAAAGTATTTAGGTTTAAAAAAAGAAGATCTTTATGGGAGGTGTTGAAGATCTTTCACCACGATTAGAAGATTATATTCCGAGTTTCCAAAGACACTAAACTATTACGGTCCTTGTGTGTGTGTTTTTGTTATGTACTAAGTATTCCGCAAAAGTAATGTAATGTCTATGTACGTTAAGCTTCTAGTTTCTACATAAAAAGTCATTTCATCATTTATATAAAAATTAAATATGCGAAACAAAATTATATAAAAATACTTGGACTTGAAATATCTTATGTGTAATTAAATGGACTGATGTGCACTGGAAATTTCAACATTTTTTGTCTGTTATTCTATAAAAATACCACTAATTTAATCCAAAATCCATGTAAAATAGTGATTTTTTGAACTCTATGAATTCTATATTTAATTTTTAAATGGATTAATCAATGGTTTTATTGATATATTAATTTTTGAAGTTAATGAAAAATTCATACATTGATTTTGAAGAAAATTGATTTTGATTTTAATTTTCATTTAAAACTATGAATTTTTATATTATTCGATGTGATTTGGAATGAAATTCTAAAAGGGGTTTATTTTTTGTTTTAATTATTTCATTCATTTATGAATTAAATGAAATCCACAAATTGATTTTGAAATTTAAATTGAAATTTTTGATTTTGTTTGTGAAATGAAAAATTGGATTAGATTATGATTTTAAATTATGGAATTTAATGTTTTAATTGGTTTATTTAAAAGAATTTGAAATGAATTAGAAATTATATGTTCAAAATAATTGAATTCTGAATGTAATTATTGTTTGAAATTAATTGAAAATAATTCGGCACTATTTTTTTTTTCAAAAAGTAGGTTGAAATGCAAAAAAATGAAAGTAACTACATGAAGGAAGCACAATCACTAAATGGACTATGCCTGACAATTGACTGCATTTAAATTTCCAAGTGATCATATAGAACTGCCTTAGAATTTACCGCAAACTTACGATAACTATACTGACCGCAATAAGAAATTGGAAACCTACCGTGAGGGCAGATCCCCAACTTACCACAAGAGTAAAAAATCTTTCCTACTTCATGGCCAATTAAGTTACGCTGACTTTACCTTCAAGATGTCGCACCATAAGATCATACATGGTCAAATCCCAAGTGACTGTGCAACCACTCATCTCCCCAAACTAGTGCTCAAGCTACTGTGGATTCATGGTAACTTATCAAGTGACTGGAAATATCCCCTCAAGCTAGAAAACCTACCACACTACCACCCTCCATGATCACTTCAATGAAGCTATCATGAGTCTCACCTCAAGATACTGTGAATATAAAGTCATGCCACTGGACTAAAGATCCCTCACCACACTGGTCTAAGAACAAAAGAAGATGTGCTGCCATAAGAGAGGGAGTTGCGCCGATTGACTGCCACCAAAATTGAACCAGTCACCGTTACAAATGAAGATTATCGAGTGGCACCTAGATCTAAAGAATTCAAATATGCTCACCAAGATTTGTAGATTGCTGCCCATCGATGGAAGCTAATGTCATGCCCAAACCCTTGTCAGGACACCTATTGCCGCAGTCAGATGAAGAACTGCACCGCTGGTTGAATTTGAATCCATTCGAGAAGCCGAATCTCGTGCCACTGTCGAATGCTCATTGTAACGAAGCTTACCAATGAAGAATCATAGAAGAAGCACTAATCCATCATTGTGTTTCTTTACTGGAATAACTTGAGTTGAATCCACACCGAGAAGATCAAACCAAGATCTGAAGGTAGCTCACCCAATTCTCGCTATTGAATTAGAGTAGAAGTCACACCTCATCTACATCAAAGCTTCTGGATGAATCCAGTAGCTTGGCCACCTAAACACTAAACCATGAGGAAGATGAATATTTACCTGTTTATGTCAAGCTATAATGAAACTGAACCACTGAAAAAATATATATATAAATATGTTTGTTTTCTTACTGTTTATTTTTCCCCAATGCAAGTATTCTGAAAATGAAAAGCCCATGTTTCCATCCCCATGGTTGCTATTGTGAGTTCGAAGGAGAGTACACATGAGGTGATCATGTAAATGCCCCCAACGAATTCAATTTATGAGATGAACCAATTTTGAATCCTTTGGAGTTTGAAGACACCAAATTGAATATTGAAGGATAAGAAACCATAGCAGATCCAAAGTTTCCAAATCGGCCCATTCCAACACAAATTTATTATTCAATTAATTTTATTTGATTTGGATTGACTATGATTTTTATTTTGCAGGACCATGTTTTAAAATGGAGAATCATAATATTCCCGATGAGGAGCTTCATGATTCGCCCCTTCATTTTTCTAAATTAAAAACATTAAGTAGTGACGTCCAAACCAGAACCCATCAGACCAATCCAATTTTTCAATCCATACCTATACTAGCACGTGCAGTGCCAAAATGATTTCAATACTACTCATGTGAGGATTCAAAACTCATTTTTCACTGAATCCGCAAAACACAGTAACAATTATTCTCCTATTATTCTTGAACATGTGCGTGCATGATCGTGGAAGAAAGATAATCCTAACTGAATTCATCTCAACCGTTGGGTGAAACAATTGGAATCCTTCTGAGGAAAGGACTCACTAATCACAACACTGTAAGTGAGGGTAATAATGAATAATATGTCTTAATGCCTTTAAATATTTTCCCCTCCCCCAGTATAATTATTCAGCATCTTTAGATCATAGCTAGGAACTTCTGCATTTCTTTTTTCAATTTGAATTTCCATACTAAATGTCATTCTGTTCATTTGTTCATATGTGATGTGTTGTTCTTTTCTCCATTAATTTCTTTATGGTTTCTCATCCATGTGATGTCCCAATGATTTCAATCTCTATGGTCATGGAGAACTAACTCATTGAGGGTGGTCTGAGGGTAATCATAATGGTGGTATTGAATTAATGCATTTATTTCTTAATCTATTTCATCTCTGATTCTTGTGTGATAGTGGAAGTGATGTGCGGAGGAGGTGATTGTCACTGCATAATCCATTAACACTATATATAACATCTCGACCCTGATGTCACTACACCAGTTCTTCGAGCCGGTGGGTCACTAGGCCTCAAGTGTGCCTACCCATACGCCAGAAGCTTCTGACTACCAGTGAGGTCCTAGGAGGTGACAATGGGGAGACTATGCCCTCATATCAGAGTTTAAGAAAACAACGACAAAAAACTGAGTATCATACACAATGGAAAGTAAACAACTGAAATAAAACATGCTGTAATAAAAAATAAAATTCTATAAAAGCCTGAATAGCTATCCATACAATACAACACTGGTCACCCACCGGGCCGACCATACAGATACAGGAATAAAAAAAAATTTAAAAGTAAAATTATAGGGCTCTACTATAGGCTTCGAGCCAAACCACACACCTGATATCTAGACATTGTCGAACTGCATCAGCTCGATTAGAAGAACCACACGAGCAACCCCACTTGATCATGAAACTCTAGGCCTTAGCCCTATCCACTATGCAACTCATACTCAACTTGAAAAGAAGATATAAGGTCTACACGTACACTGAGGAGCATGGGAAGGTGTGAGAATGAATCTCAGTAGGCAACCCCAACAAGAATCCTGTAACTGTGCTGCTAAATGTGTATGAAAAAGCAACATGCTCAGCCTAGCTGAAGCACAATCAAAAGATAGTAAAACCACATGTGAGCCCACAGTCAAACCCAGGGTCCATAATCCCTATCCACTGGGCAAGTTCCTCCATGGATTTCCATATCTATATACATATACATGTATAATACCATACCTCTCTATATATACATAAATATGAATATTCATAAGTATCTGAATCAAACAATAAGAAATCACATCAGCAGTTGATACTTGGGTCCGTAATCCTAATCACCTAGACATATTATGAAAAGGAGTTGAGCTGGACATCATGCCACTCAAGTCATGTACCATTAAGTTGATATCTAGGTTCATAATCCCAATCAGCATATACCTACTTCAAAAACATCGAAATGTCTCAGAGAAATATATATCACAACAGGGGGACACTCTTCCTACACCTGAGTTCACACGTACTCACCTCCAATCAATGAATCAAGGATTCCTTATACTGACGGTCAGTCCTATAAAGAAATATCTCAGGGTTTATGTCCAGATATCTCATGAGACGCCATGCTACATCCCTCGTGTCCTATAAATGATCTGGAATAACACCTTCATTCCGATCATTGAGCATCCAGCCAATAATCCCATCCAAGGAATTACTATAGCAGAAATCCAAGTATCACTCAAGGCGTGGAAGTCATCAGCCCTTCAAGTCTGTACAATTCATCCCTCAACAAGATCTAAGTATCACTCAGAGCACATAAGTTATCACCCATTGAGCCCGTCTAAGGAATGCCCCAACTGGATCCAAGTATCACTTAGGGTACGTATGTCTACAACCCACTAAGCCCATTCAAGGCATCCCTCAATTAGATCTAAGTATCACTCAGGGTATAAACATATCCAACCAATGGGATCGTCCATGGAATACATCAAATAGATCCTTGATTAAATCAAGTTTTAATTACATTCAACATCCCACTAATCCCATCCAAGGAATCCCTCAACTGAATCCAAGTATCACTCAGGGAATATAAGAAATCAACCCACTGAGCTTGTTGAAGGAATTCCTACAATGGGAATTCAAGTATTACTCAGGGTATACAAATCATCAAACCACTAATCTCATCCAATTCATTCCTACAACGGGAATCCATGTATCACTTGGGGTACTTAAATAAATAGACCACTGAGCCCATCCATGGAATTACTACAATGGGAATCCAAGTATCACTCAAGCAATATAGGTAAACACATAACTCTCAACAACCATATACTAGGAAAAACCTTTGGACATCCCAATATATATATATATATATATCATAATATATATATTTATATATATATATATATATCTAGGATCAACAACCAAGTCCAAGGTAATACTTATGGGTATCGCTAAAATATCAGAAAAACATGGCTCAGAAGTTGGATCCCAAGGAAGAACGCCTAGGCATCCCAATAAGCAGAATGGTTCCTAGGAAGAACATCCTTACATCCCAACAGGAAGAAAGACGGCTCATTTCAGGCTCCACAACCACCAACCATGAAGCACCACTAGGTAAACATCACTGCATCAATAAAAACTATGTCAAATATATAAACAAACAAGTGAGGGAGGCCTGAACACCCAACACAACACTCCATCCACAACCCCATGGGATGACCAATTCGGAACGGTTTTTAAGGTGACACCCGAACACCATATCTACCCCAACCCATCGTACAAGTCAAGGTTGGTCAAGCAACGAGCACCCACTAGGTCCCTCAAGTCGAACACTAGGAGGCATCCTACTTAGGATTCTCCAGGTAAACTCACAAGCAGAGGCATACTAAAATAGGGATCCTCTAAATGATATATGGGTAAAGGGGTACTAAAAATTAAATCCCTACATCAAAACATAATCAAAGTTATCCCTCAAGGGATCCTTAGAAGCATCCAGTCTCACAGCCTCATAAGCCAGAAGGGCACGCCTCACAAGGGGAACGCCCTCAAAAGCATAGGTCATGGGAGATATATAATAGCACATCTCAGATCAAAGGTCTCAACTTGGTTGGTCTGAACACCCAAAAGATTATTCACTCTTTGGTCTCACTCTTAGGAGAAAACTGAATTTAAATATGGAGAAAGAACCTCACCATTTAGGTCAAAGTCCCAAAACACCCATTAGGAATCCTTAGAATGATCCATGGATTTCACCATCATGATCAACACAAACACACACTCATAATGGACTAATATTGGGTCCAATTATGACATTGGGGAAAGAAAACATGGAAAACCCCCCAAGGGTTACATGGGGAAAATACATGGCATGTAACCTCGGTACACGGTGTGTACTCCCATCACGCCACATGGGCGTGTACTCTCACTATCCTGGGTGTGTAATGTTCCAGGTACACGGCGTGTAACATAGGTACACAGAATTTAGCCTATACAGGGTACATGGCCGTGTCCCTCAAACGGCTTGGCCATCTACTTGGCTAAGCTGTGTACTTCTACACGACCATGTAACACTACACGGGTAGACATGCCTAGGTACTCAGATACATGACCAAGTAACATTACGAAGTGTGTATATCCCATAAATGGAGTGTATTACTTTAAACGTCATCTTCATAGAATGGGAAGAACACAGGGCATGTCGCCCTGGACTACACACCGTGTAACATGGTTTCCTTGAACGAGAAACCCTCAAATCGCCTGAAACCCCCATTTAAACCCCCCAAATCCACATATCAGGCCACTATACAAGCATAATAGGGATATAACAATGTGAAACAACAAATTTAAAGGGTTTTTGTGAAAAATCTAAAAAATTGACCTACCTTTGGGTAGAAACTACTAAACCTTCGTTCAATTCCACCGTCCACAGGTGACACACGTCAGACCAGTACGTCAAGTGCTCTGAGACGATACCTATCTCAAATTCCCTATATCTCTCTTTCTTCCTTCCCCTTTTATCTATCATTTGAGTGGTGTAGGAGGAGCCACATGAGAGGTGTACATGAGGAGGAATAAAGAAGATAAAAGAAGAAAAAAAGAAAAAGAAAAAGGTACCCGGGCCAACCTCAACACCCAACCTAGGTTTATGGCTCACCTAGGATAAAATCCTCATTCCAAACTCAAAAGAGGTAATGGAATATTAATATGAATCTTTGTTCAAAAGTTACGGCCGAAAAAACCTATACGAACAAAATAATATTTAATTTAATAAATATTAATTATTAATTATTCTGCAAAAATTCAAATGACTCAGATTTCTACCAAACTCCTATCATAGGGTCAAAACCCTATTCCGAAACCAACAGAGTGGTCATAAAAATTGTCCAAGATCATATTATAGGGGGAAATACCATTTTACCCCTTTGTGGGCATCCAAAAGAAAAAAATTTAAATTTCTCCTCAAAATTGCAGTCTGAAAAAACATGGGACCTTACACTATCAGACTCTTCCAACTTTTGCAATCCAAATTCTCCCTCCCACTTAGATCCTACTTCATACTAGTGGAGTCATGTGGTTCTAAAGAAATAATGGTATGTGATTGCTATCAGGTGTGTGGGTAAGTTTATTCACTTGATTGAAGGATGTTTTTACCCATTCACCGAGGAGAATACATTGAAATAATGACCTAGTAGAGGGTATCTCGATTATATTATTGGTTCCATACAAAGGAAAATAGTGTAGGGTGGGTAGGTGAATGATATAGAATTTTCTCATTGAATTTGATGATTTAGAAAAAAAGTAAATAATGATAGGTCCCACTCGAATTCAACCTTAGGACCATTTTCATTTCTCTTATTCATTCTGTGTGCATATGCATTTCCACTTTTTTTTTGTGTTTCCATTCAATCAAAAACCAAACAAACAATTTCTCTGGTTTCTTTGAAAATTAAGAAAATGAAAACAAGAATACATAAGTGATAGGATAGTGAAACTCTCAAAATCTACTCATTGAGATACGACATTGGTCAGCTACTAGGATTTATTAGAAAGTTTTAAAAATTATGTTTAACTGAGACTTGTGACAACTGCACAGTAACCTTGGTGTCATTTTTTTAGAGTTAGGTAATGTTTTCATTATCTTTAACACAGTTGTAAATATTTTTTTTTAGTTTTTTTCTTCTTCCATTATTTTCCTCAAATTTAGGATGAAAAATGATAGGGTGAGCATTTTGAAATAATGGATCACCAATTTTGTTCCCAGTTTACAGCCTCATAAAAGACTAAGGAAAATAGTTCTCAAGAACTACCGTTTGGCCAACAATAAAAGAAACATAAAAAACTAGGGGAAATAAATGACATAATGGATACAATAGATACACCCTATAAAACCTTAATGAGAATATGGAGGTGGGAGTTGAAGACAATGCTTCTCAATAAAAAGAAAAAGAGCTAATTGAGGACCAATTCAATAATCTATGGAAATCCGCTCTTAAAGATTATGAAGATGATGCGACCTAGGAAGTGGCTAATGTGGAAAATGTCTCGAGACCCATGGTGAATCAACTACTCCCTCAACCTCAACCCAAACATCAACTGGAGAGAGGAAAACTATAAGCGTTCTTTATAGCTGCTCATGTGGAGATAGAAGTGCATGCTACATATGAAGGCAGTATTTTTATTTAAACTCAACTTGTTTTGATTTATTCAATATGAATTGATTACTGACCCTACCTTAGAGGAATATTGTAAAGCAGCACAAGTAGAGCATCCAATGGATGATGAAGAGGCCACAGCAGCTGTGGAAGAACCCAAGGATACCTCATAAATTCTCCTTCCACTCCCACTTTATCAAATTCACCACAATGTTGAAGGGGTGGATATGAAGCACTCTATGAAATGGGACCTCCAAGTAGAGGTGAAGCTGACAAGATTTGGAAGAAAGATCATGTGGTGGTTCTTAATAGATAAAACCCATTCTATGGTAGATTGGGGATGACCAAAAAGTTGTTCGGCTATGGAGAGTAGAAACTGTAACACCTCTTGGAGGGTTTTACCCAAGACTCTCCCACCTTCCCTTTTTTCTTTTTCTTTAATTTTTAATAAAAATATTCTAATGTTTAATTCTATTTTTCTACAGGATTTTCCTATGTGGAAAACTCCCAGGAGATTAGCTCAAGGTTATCCATTTCACCCAGGGGAGATCTTTGCTCAAACCTATAGGATAAATAAATAAAAATGTCAGGGGGTTTCTAACTTTATTATTTGTTTTTGACATTGTTAATTAATAGTTTGTCTTTCATTAATCAAATTTCAAGATAAAAATCATGGAGATTGGTTTCAATTATAAGTGTGGGAGAGATAAATCAACCTCTTCAGTTATTTAACTTCTTTTTAGTTACTATTTTAGAATCTTTAAATCAAAAAAAAGTTTACTATTTTTGTTTTTTGTAATTTTTTAGTAAATATATAAGTAATAAAATAAAACAGAATTTTTTTTTTCATTGTAAATACTGCACATAGTCATTTATAGTTTTTTTTCAAACTTTTCTTGAACTTCATTGTTGTCTTGCTTAGTTTTAAAATATCATTATAAAGTTAAGGAATTCACTAGTTCTGAAATTGTTAGAAATAAATTATTGCTGAGTGGATGGGTCACTATGTTCATGAATGTTTGGTCTTATAACTAAGAAGAGGAGTGTTGAGTGAAAATATTTTTTATGGAATCTAAGTTATTACATGAAGACACTAGGATTTAAAAATTAATCCGCGACAAATTGACCTTTGTAAGAACAAACACCTTAGGGATCCGGCTCTAAAGAAATTGGTATAAATCCTCTGAACTTGGAGTAAAATGGAAAATTATGATCTCACAGTGAATGTATGAGACATTAGGCACATGGTGTGTGAGTTCTATCCCATATTACTATAAGTTTTTTTTCACAACTCTCTCCACATACATGGATGGAAAGTTTTTGAAAAAAAGAACAATTGCCTAATTTAATCCAAACCCTGGGTAAAATAGTGTTTTTTTGTGAACATTTTGAATTCTAGATTTAATTTGTAAATCATTTAATTAATTATTTTTATTGATATATTAATTTATGAAGTTAATGAAGAATTAATACGTTTATTTTGAAAAAAATAGATTTTTATTTTGATATTAATTTGAAATTGTGAATTTAAAATTATCTGATTCAATTTGAAATGAAATTCTTAAAGGGGTTTATTTTTGAGTTCTAATTATTTGGTTCATTTTTTAATTAAATAAAATCCACATTTTTAATTTGAAATTGAAATTGAAATTGTTAATTTTTTTTGAAATAAAAAATTGGATTTGATTGTGATTTTTAAATGAAGAAAATTTTAGGTTTTAATTGGTTGATTTAAATGAATTTGAAATGAATAGGAAATTATTTTTTCAAAAGAATTAAATTATGATTTTAATTGTTTGAAATTAATTAGAAAAAAATAAGCGCTAATTTTTTTTTCTAAATATAGATTTAAATGTGAAAAAAAAAGTGAGTTCATTAAGGAAGCACAGTCACTCAAGTGACCGTGCCTGACAACTGACAACACATTGATTTTCAAGTGACTGTGTAGAAATGACTCAGATGTTACTATAACCCCAATATCATGATACTGACACTAAGAATAAATTGGAAACAACAAGGCTTGATACCCAACTTACCGTAAGATAAAAAAATCATTCCATCTCCAGAGTCACTTAAGTGACTGAATTTTCCTTGGAGATGTAGAACCCTAAGATCATTCACGGTCACTTAGCAAGTGACTGTACGACCACTGATCACCGCAAGCCACTGCACTGATTGAGGTACCAAAAATTCAATATCACTTATCAAGTGATTGTGGATTTCTTCTCTCAACCTACTCAACCTACTGCGTTGTAACCCTCCACAACCACTTCTCTAAAGCTATCGTGAGACTCACTTCAAGCTGCCTAAAATTTTAAGTCACGTCGCCACATTGAAGATCGCTCGTCATGTCGATCAAAGAACATAAGAATTCACGTCATAAGAGGATATGGAGTCACACTGATTGAATTTCATCCCAAAGCCACCCATATTTTCCCATTCCAGCACAAATTGATTGAGCACTAGATTTTATTTGATTTGGAATCACTGTTTTTTATTTTTCAAGACCATGTTTGAAAATGGGGAAGTATCAAATGCCCAACGAGGATCTTGATGAGGTTCCCCTTCATTTTTTCTAAATTAAAAACATTAAGCACTGACGTTCAGACCCGAACCAATTGAACCACTCCAATTTATCGATCCATTCCCGAACCAGCATGTGCAATGCCAAAATGATTTCACTACTTCTTGCATGAGGTCAAAACACTCATTTTTCACTCGAGTATCGAAACAAAATAACAATTCTACACTGATTATTCTCAAACATGTGTGTGTGAAATCGTGGAGAAAAGATACTCCTAATTCATCACAATCATCAAGTGTGAAACTTGGAATCCATCCAAAGAAAGGACTCACTACTCACTACACTCAAAGTGAGGGATGTATGAAGAATATTCCTTGATGCCTTAAAATATTTCCCCCCTCCCCAATAGAATTATTCATCATGTTCCTCTGTGTTGTGTCATTATTTTCTCCCTTAATTTCTTCATGTTTTCTCACCCCTATGATGGCCCAACAATTTCAATCTACATGATCATGGACAACTAACTCATTGCAGGTGGTCTGAGGAGAATCACAACAGAGGTCTTGAATTTATGCATTTATTTTTTAATCTATTTTTTCTCTGATTCTAGGGAGATAGTTGAAGTATAGTGTGGAGGAGGTGATTGTCACTCCATAATCCATTGAAAACATTGTACTCTTCCAACTATTGCACACCAAAGTCATCCTTCCATTTGGAAAACAGTTCATACCAGTGGAGTTGTGTGGTTCGAAAGGAAGAATGGCATGTGATTGCTTCCAATTGTGTGAGTAAGTTCATTCCCTCAATTGAAAAATGTTCTTACCCATTCATTGATGATAATGCAAGGAAATACTAATATGTTAGAGGGTATCAAGAGAGGATTATTGGTTCCATACAAAGGAAAACTGTGAATGGTGGTTAGTTTAATGATATTGAACCAGATCAATGAATTGTATGATTTAGAATAAAAGTAAATAATGATAGATCACACTGAAATTCATCCTTATGACCATTTGAATTTCTCACATTCATTCTATATGCATCTACATCTCCACTTTGTTTTGTGTCTCCATTCAATAAAAATCATAAAAAACATCTTTGGTTGATTTCAAACTTAAGAAAAAGAAAAAAATACATAAGTGATAGGATAGTGAAACTCTCAAACCCTAATCCCTGGGAGATGACCCCAATCAACCACTGAGCTGCATTATGAGGTTTTAAAAATTATGTTTAACCATGGCTTGAGACAATCACGTTATCATGGACTAAACACTACTGTTGGTACGACATAAGCATGTCATGTTTTTGATTCATAACCATCAACATGCAGAAGCCTCATGAAAATAATCTTTACACAAACAAAAAAGACCTTTTAGAAATAAAAGACCAACCAAATAAACCTGGATTATCAAATATGACTTATCGCATAGAATAAACGTTTCGTAAATTAAAAATAAATTATAAAATTTGATAAATCAATTTCTAACACTACAAACAAGATAAAGGAATATAGATTTTATAAATTTGATAATCAAAATTTATATAAAATGGAGAAAGATTACAAAAAATGCATTTACAACTTTCTATAAGAAACCTACATCAATAATTCATTGTAATAAATTATTATGACCATAAAATCAAGCTAAATAAATTTTCCATGGATTGCATAAATTAATTCAATAATACAAAACCAATAATAATAATATATAGCCTACTTTAGATAATGAATCCACACAAATCTGAAAGGGGTTAATTTTTGTACCAGTATAATAGTATCAAAACAAATTAGCATATGGTAAAAATGAAAAATTAACTATAATGTTAGAGAAAAACCCATTATGAGAATAAAAATTTCACTAGCTTATATTTCAAGTTCCATGGAAAGAAGGGTTTTCACAATTCTTGGTGGCCCATAGAGCAATAGTCCTTGGCAAGGCCTACCAACCCATGAAAATAAGAATTACACCAATGAAATAATAAAATATCTAATTTGGAACAATATCAATATGGAAAAAGGAAATAAAAATAATAACATTAATAAATTCCAAAGAGAGAAAAACTCAGGTCTATTCATAGGGAGAATGACAGGTTCATTAAGTGCTTTCCTAACATCATCAAAGGGGCCCACATCATTAAATTTAACACCAATTTCATTAAGAGAAATAATTTCTGAAATAAATATTCTACCATGCACATATTTAGTAATATTATATCATAATGATAGTAAAACAACACATAAACAAGCACTAGCAAGACAACCATAAGGAAAAAAAATCTTAATGAATATAAATGCCTTGAAATTCCATGATGGTTTTTTATGGCTTCCTCCTCCTTCAATATCAAAAGTTTCTAGGATTTTCATGGGAAAATGAAAATTCATGGACAAATATGAATATTCTTAACTAGTTTCACATAGTCATAAAAACACGAAACTTACCCTTGGGACCAACAGATAATCCCATTTAATAGAAAATAGTTGTTCAATGGAAAACAATGGTTTTCTCCTAGATAACAACTCTGGGAGCTTCTAAACTAAATACTTAAAGGAAATTACAAAATCATAATCATAACGAATGTATAAAGGAATATCAAGGTTCAACTAAACAAATCAAATTTATATACATCAAACAAAGGAATCAAAATATTTTAATGTTTATTGAATATCATGTATCATAGTGAATTTAGAAACATTGAACAAGTTCCTTAATTTTCCAATTAAGTATCATGCCATCAGTATTTGCAGCCAATATATTTGTGGATTTTGGCTCCACCACTACACATATTACCTTTAATAGCACACAAATAGGATTTTAACAGTGCTAATAAATGTTGTTAATCATAGCGCTGATAAATGTCCTCCATTATCAGTACTGATAAAGGCCCAGCTGGGTGCAATGTGTTGTTAATATAACAAGACACCCAACAAAAACCTATAATTTCAAACAATTATATATATATTTAATTGAAATTATGAATAAAAAATTTTAAACCATGTTATATACAAAAAAACACTATTATTTACATTTCAAACAATGTTTTGTATAATTACATTTACAATTATACAACAACCATTTTAAAACATTAATATTTTATCTTTTGACCCCCATGATCCCCTCTCAAAAATGTCTTCCCATGGTATCAGTTACCAAAGGAATCATCTCAACCTGAGAAAAAGATTCCACCTATATAAGAAAGAAAATATTATCTTAGTAATACTATAAAGAAATAAATTAAACATTAATGTAACGCCCTGACCTCAGTTACCCAGATTCAATGCATTATTTTAATATATTGGCATGATCACAAGGAATCAAGTCCTGAAGGACTGATCTATTTATCATTATTGGAAAATAGATTATATACATGAACATTACATTATAAAAGAAAAAAAAACAACAAAATTTTCTCTATTGACCATATTCATATCTCGTAGACTATCTTTGCAGGTCAGCCATAATATACTTCTTCACATCCAAGAAAAAATAAAACATATAAAGGGGTGAGCTCAAACGCTCAGTAAGGGTTAGCAATATAGCGGAAGATAACATAAACATTAGACATGGTGAATAATTGAAAACACATTCCTTTACAAATAATAAACATGAACACTTTATGGAAGGAATATGAGCTGAGTAAATAATTCCATAATAAAAACATAGTCATGGGTATTATACTAGTCGAATAACCACATGAAACATCAATAATATTTTCATAATGAGGGAATTTATAACGTGGGATATTCTGAAATTTTTTTCTCAAGGACTCAGCCAATACGTCTAAAAATGATTAAGGCCTTAGCCAAAACCATATATCAAAGTGGGAAAGGCCTTAGCCAATTCCACGTCTCATGAGACATACCAATGCATCAAGGAGCTATAGTGGGCTCCACCAGTTACATACTAAGTCCAATACATTCTCATATGAAAAGGTTGAAACATAACATAAACATTCATATTAAATCTAGCAGACGAATTGTCAATTTTTTAACCATAAACTATGAATGGTATTAAAATAGCATATCCACAGTCAAACATATCATAACTCATTAAATACAATATGGAAGATTGTATTATAAAAAATCAACCTTCATCCAGAATAATATCCAGTAAAGGATGTTGACATAGTTGAAAATGATCAGTAAGACTATTTGAGTGAAATACCCCTTTTTCATGAAATCATTTAAAATTAACAAAATTTATAAAGGAAGAAATTTAAAATATATTTTTGAATCAAATTATCCCATAAAACTTCGAAAATTTTTAAGGAATTAACATCTTAAAACATTCATGTCCATATAAATAAATCCTTAAAACCGTTTTGAAAACATGGACATTAATGAGAAAGGTTTAGAAGAATAAATCTTTAAAACATTTAAAATGATGTTTTAATGAAAAGTAACTTAAAAATAATCCTTTTAAAAACTCTTTTATGAAACATGGACATGGATAATAAATATTTCCTAGTAGATACTTACATAAAAACAACCTCCGATAACAAAGAGATTGTGGTATTAACCATTACCTTGCACTTTCCTTTGGTCAGGGGTACGTTTAACCTCCTATATAATGACCATAGTATGTTATTAAATTTTAACATAGTTATATTCATATTTATTATATCATAAATTATTCTTTTATGACTTTATACTACCCATTTTATAATGATTTCTATCTTAAATTAACATTTTGGGTTATAATCGCTTTCGTTATTATACGTGTTTTAACTTGTTATTCTTGATCACATGATTTAGATCATGATTTAAATACTTCCAGAATATAAACCATGATTTATATATAATATATATTTAGAATATAAATATTTATAATAGATAGATATATTAAATGGAAGGCACCGTTTATGGAGACGGTAGGCCGTACGTACACATAAATGCTGTTTCTGTTTTCATATCATATTGAACGGAAATAAGTGAATAAAATATTTGTAAGTACATTATATATATATATATATCTATAGTAGAATTATTATTTCATATATTACATACTTATTAATAATATATATTTTCATAATCATCGATGAATGGTGAATGTTGGAATGAATCTCATCGCGTCGTGGAGACGGTAATCTGTACGTATGCACGAGAAACAATATCATTATATTGATGGTGAAATAATATGTAATTGTATGGTATATCATATATAAATAATAATTAACATGTTATATTTATTATTTTTATCAGTTATACTCATTATTATACCCATCCAAAAAATGAAGTGTTTGAATAACAACTACACCACGATGTGGAGACGATAAGCCGTACGTACGCACGTATGGTGACTTTGTCATTTATAGGGCGGATAAAATAAAGGATATGGTTATAACATATTTAAAATAACATAATAGTATGTATAATGTACGGGAATTATTATTTTGGCATGGAAACAACAAAGAAAGAGGAAGTGGAAGAAGAAAAGAACTTGAAAGAGGCTAGTGAAATTATTACCTCTTCTTTGGGTGATTTCTTTTGAGTTGATCAAAAGGGCTCCTTTGGTGGGATTTATGATCAAATTAAGGACTCTAGGTTGATTTTAGGGAAGTTGGAAGTATATTTGGGTAGGGTGAGGCCGAAACAAATGGCTTTGGAGGTGTGATTTTAAGAGAAGGGGAAGTGCCCATTTATAAGAGGGGTGGGGGTCACTTTAGGAAAAGATTTAAATATTATTTTATTATACAGTCATATTCAGTTTATAATGGATCCAAATGAACTTATTTAGACACTTAGGTGGTTATGGGTTGAAATAATTTCAACCAATAGGTTTTAGACAAGTTTAGGTTTCCATTGTAACCTTATCTTTTAGATTTAACTTTTAGTTAAATAGTTTATCTTTTACCGTGTCTTCTTGTATTCTTACACTGTATGGTTAATAAACTTACTCTAAACTTCCAATAGAACCTAAAGTTGTTCATTAATGACATAAATAAAATTATTTAAGACATTATTCTGAAGCGTAGAGTTTTAGGAATATTATATCAACCAATAATATAGTATTTGTTTTAAAACTTAATTTATGTCAATTTTGACACTATTTGGTATTATGTTTTTGTGAAATTCATAACAAACTTATCACTTAGAAACCAATTTATCTAGTCAACCCTAACATGTTATATTAACCTATAATTTTTTTTATGTCATAAAAACATTGTAATTATATTTATTTTAATATTTATAATACCATTTATTTGATTCTTTCATTAATAATGTAATTACTGCATAATCATTGTGTCATATATAAATTTAATTATTTAATGTCTAAAAATGGTAAATAAAATAAAATTATGTAGTAAATCGTTTTATCTTTCTAATGATTATATATATTCGAATTTATCTTATGTGTAACCCTATATTAAACATAGTTTAGTTTTTAAAAATTAAATTTAAAACTTTTAACTCTTATTTAAATAAAATAATAATAAATGTCCTAATATAATCCAAGTGAACATAAATGATCACATATTTCTTCTAAGGTTGATTTCGGTCGAAATAAACTTATCCAATAGAATTAGGACATGTTTTAGGATAATTATAATACAATGTTTACCTTTAATTACCCAATTTACTTTTAACCTTGGTAAATAAAAGTCAAAAATTACTATTCACAAAAAATTATTTTAATCTTATTGATCCACATTTTAATTAATGATATCAACCATGTCTCTTGGATTTTTTAAATTCAACTCACATAAGCGGTAAAATTATGTTTTATGCAAATTTGCAAACGCTCCTTGAAGGTGGGTAAAATGCGGTAAAACGTTCAATAAAAATTTATACATCTAATTTTATTATAAAATGACTCCAATGAATTAAATTGAATATATATAGGTTTTATATATCTATTTTTACTTAAAATAAAATTAAATAAAATAAATAATTATTTAAATAAAAAGTTGGTTTTAAACAATAACGAAGTGTTTTTCACTAATCATCAAAAATTAAATGTTTTTAGAAAAATACCAAAAATTCACCCTTAGATAATTTTGATATTCCAAATTCAAAAATGAATTATATTTTACAAAATTCAAAACATATAAGTTTAATTAATTAATTTAAAATTAATTTCCGTTGTCAAAACCAAAAAGCGTGTTTTCAAAAAGTAAAAACTATCAAAAGATTGACATTTGTTTATGTCCAATTTATATTTGAAATTACTTATAATGACCAAAATTGTATTAAATGATAAAAGTATAATCTAATTATACTTCAAAATCAGTCAAATGTATAATTTTACACTATAAATTATTTTGAATAAAAAAGTTGTTTTCAATTAAAATTTTGCATCTTTCACTATTCATCAAAATATGAAATTTATCAGAAAAACACCAAAAATTTATCCAAAATAAATTTTTATGTCCCAATTCTAAATGAAATATGGTTGGATTCTGTTATACGAAACAACGAAGGATTCTTTCACAACACGCATCCTTGTCTTGCCTTGCATTACACGCAATCGCGACCTTCCTCGATAGCGTGTGTAATACGCAATATCGAGTTTCACTAAACAACGATGTGCTATTAAAATATTATTAAAACTAGCCGTTATGAATAGTAATAAACACTTTTTAAAATTCTGTAAATCTTATTTTTCAAAATGAACTTCATTCTTGGATTCCGAGTATCGAATTTAGCCTAAGGTGAAATTTTGGTACTTTTCGGATAACTTTCATATTCTGATAAATAGTGAAAATTACTAAATTATAATTAAAAACAACTTTTTTAATCGAAATAATTAATAGTGATAAATTATTAATTTGAGTGGTTTTAAAGTATATTTAGAATATATTTTTACAATTTAATACAATGTTGGTCATTGGTTGTAATTTCACATTTAAACCAGACATAATCAAGTGTCAATCTTTTGATATATATTGTTTCCTAAAAACACGCTATTTATTTTAACAGCGGGATTTAATTATAAAATTAATTAATGCAACTTCTATGTTATGAATTTGGTAAAATAGATTTCATTTTTGAATTCGGAATATGAAATATAGCTTAGGATGAAATTTTGGCATTGTTCTGAAAAACATCAATTTTTGATGAATAGTGAAACTACTAAGTGGTAGTTAAAAAAACTGAATTTTTCATAAAACTTAATTTTGCCGCTTCTGTGAATGGAATTTCGAAAATCCGAGAGACACGGTTAATATCAAGGACTAAAATGTGGTTCAATGAGATGAAAATAATTTTTTGGTGAATAGTAACTTTTTACTTTTTTACCGCGGTTAATAGTAAATAGGGTAACTAAGGGTAAATATGATATTATTATTACCCTAACACATGTCCTAATTCTATTGGACAAGTGTAATTCGACCAAAAACAAACTTAGGAATAAAATATGACCATTTAGGCCCACTTGGATTAGATTAGGACATTTATTATTAAGTTATTTAAAGAAAGGTTAAAATAGTTAAAATCAAAGTATAATAAGTAAATCATTTTTAATATGGGGTTATACATAAGATAAATTAGATTTTAAATATTCATTAGAAAGCTAAAAAGATTTCCTACATGATGGTATTTTATTTGTAATTTGTAGACATAAAATAATTTAATTTATTTATGACACAACGATGATGCAGTAATTATCTTATTAATGAAATATTGACATAATTGATGTTATAAACACCAAAATAAATGTAATTTGAGATTTTTTATGAATTCCACTAATTTTCTAGGTTACTATGATATATTAATGTTGATTTAATAAACTTGGTTCGAACATTTAATTCTGTTATGACTTTCACAAAAATCATATATCAAATAGTGTCAAAATTGACACAAAATAGTTTTTAAATCAAATATTATATTATTAATTGTTATTTTGTTCCTAAAAATCTAAGGTTCGGCCAAATGACTTAGATAAGGATATATATATTAATAATAAACAATTTGGGGTTCGTTTGGCATGTTATAGTAAGTTTATTAACCATATAGTGAAAGAAAACAAAAAGACACGGTAAAAGTTAAATTATTTAACTTAGAGTTAAATCTAATTGATAAGGTTTAAAATAAAATCCAAACATGTATAAATTTGATTGGTTGATGATATTACAACCCTATCTCATATAATCTTCGAATATGAGTCATTTTTGGAGGTTTTTAAGTGGGGTTAGATTTATTATAAATTAATATTTTTAAGAATTCCTAAGGTGCCCCTCTCCTCCCCTATAAAAGGACACCTCCTCCCCCTCCTCCTCACACCAATTTGAGCACTCAAGCTCGGCCAAACCCTGCCAAAATCTCTTCTACACTTCCCTAGCAACATCCTAGAGGTTCTTGTCTTCCTCAAATACCAATTTTAGTGCCCTAAGAGGAGGTCTCAAAGAGGCGCTTCAAAGAAGAGGTAATTATCGTTACCAATTCTTTCATCTTTATTTCTTCTTCCACTTCTTCTTCTTAGTTTGTTTCATTATGAAGTAATAACATCAGTATCACTCATATACTGATATGTTATTATAAGTATGAAACAACCCTATTTCACCATCTATCCATCCTACGGAAAAAGAAATCACCGCGCGTGCGTACGTACGGAATACCGTCTCCACGCCGTGGTGTAATCTATTTTCCACCACCACCTTACATGGATGGGTATAATGGTGTAAATAATAACTATACATAGTTATTACAACATCATATTGATTCTGATATATTGTATAATCCACTCCAATTCAGTTCAATATTTATGGCAATGATATCATCGCTCGTGCGTACGTACGGACTACCGTCTCCACGACGCGATGAGATTCATTCTCCATGTTAACCATTTAAGAATGGTTATAATGTATATATAAGAAATAATCATGAAATATATGACATTATAAAGCTACTGGATTTATGTATATATATACATATGTATGTCATCTACTTACTTCCATTTCAAAACAATAAGGAAAGAAAAACAGCGTTCATGCGTACGTACGGACTACCGTCTCCATGAACGGTGTTTTTCATTTTATTTATATACCTATTATTTATATATATATACTGAATATATATGATATATAAATCATATTTTATATTCTGGAAGTATGTAAATCATGATATAAGTAATAATTATGTCAAGAACAACAAGTCAAAACACCTACGATAAATGAAACGATTTTACCCAAAACGCTTCTTTAACATGGAATTTACAAAAGAACGGGTAATATAATGTCATAAGTGAACCATATATGATATCATAACAATGAATATGATTCTGTAATAAGTCAATAACATGATTTAAATCATTATACAGGAGGTTCGGACACTTACAAAGCAAGTCGGACCTAAGGTAAGGGAAATATCACAATCTCATTTTTATCCGAGATTATTTATTCGTAAGTATTTACTGGGGTGTATTTTATCATCCACATCCATGTTTCATCAATATTTAATATTATTTCCATCCACTTACAATAGTTTAAATCCAATTTTACCCTTAGGTGAGTTTTTAGTAAAGAATATGAAAGGAATCTTTTGTTGCTTTTTCGTACGAGGTGCTTTTTTTGACTTTTCTGACAAAAGTACGAAGAATGTTTTTTTAACTTATACGACAAGAATGGATTTTTAACATTATTTCCAAGAAGCTTACTTTAAAAGTTTTCATGTTTATTTTTAATCAACTTTTTTTAGTTTAAATTTTTATGACATGTTAAGAAATGTAAAATGTTTTTGAAAAAGAAAGGATATTTTCCTCAAGAATGATGTTCAGGTGTTTTATCAAAATTATTTTCCATCTAAGATAATAAAGGGTTCTGTTTCTATCCCTATTATTACATGGATTTGATTATGTTGTGATGGAAATATTTTTATGAATTCCTTTATCTTATATGAATTGTTTTATGATGTCATGTTGTTTAAGAATCCCATTTTTATTACATGGGTTACGTTATGATGTATGGTTTATGATTATGTGGCACACATAAGAAAGGATTCATAATAAGATGGGTGGGACCTATATCTCCCTCCAATGCATTGGGTAAAGATTTTATATCTCATGAGATAGACATGGCTGGAATGGTATGTTATACCGGTTCAGTGAAACAGGACTGAAACGAGGGTTACTCGATTCAGAAAGGGACTTTGTCCACTAAGATAGTCTTGGCAATGAGTCATGACTAACAAGAAATGATTTTCCATGATTATGTGTGCATGCCACAAAGTTTCAAGTTTCATGTTATGATTATGGTGATCTCATTTTCACTTCTATGATTTTTTCCATGTTAAGATATTATGATCTCTTTTGCAGGTTATGATTTTCAAAAAGATATGATATGATTTTTATTTCTTTTGTATACCCTTACTGAGCATTTGAGCTCACGCTTTTATGTTTTCTTTTCCCCAGGATATAAGGAATGGTTTTAGGTAAAAAAGAAAAAGGGAAGATCTTTATGGGAGATATTGAGGATCTTTCACCACGATTAGAAGATTACGTTCCGAGTTTCCAAAGACACTAAACTATTACGGTCCTTGAGTGTGTGTTTTTGTTATGTACTAAGTATTCCGCAAAAGTAATGTAATGTCCATGTACGTCAGGCTTCGGGTCTCTACAGTTGGTATCAGAGGAAAGGTTTAGTCAACCTTTGGAAACTAGGATGCGAGAACTTTAGTGAGATCCCTAGAGATATTTTTAAGGTATGTCTAGGGATGTCCCTAAGGATAAGTATACGTATAGGATATAGTACTAGAACTATGGTAACGATCTTAGAATTTAACCTAAGATGTTAGATATTGAAGTTACTCTCCCTTTATTATGATTTTTGCCTCTAACACTATTCTTTTGGGGTTTTAGAAAATGGCTGGAAACAAGATGATTCATGATAATGGAGGATATTATGGACAATGGAATGATATTCTTCATGAGAAACCAAATGAAATGGGATTTGGAAGTCCAAACATAATTATTATGCCGAATCAGCAATCTCATAATATGAACAACAAAGTAAAATTTGGTAAGTTTCCTGACTCGGCTAATAAGAGAAAGATGGAGTTTCATGATGATCATAGAGGAAAGAAAGTTCAATTTCCCCTATGTAATTCATGTGGGAAGAGGCATCAAGGAGAATGTTTCAAAGGAACTGGAAGATGCTTTGGGTGTGGAAAAGAAGGACACAAAGCCAGTAAGTGCAAAGGAAAAGGTTCAGTTAACACCAGGGATGAGGATAATGGTATTGCTACGACATCAACAATGGTTAAATGTTTTAAATGTGGAATGTACGGGCATTATGAAAACCAATTCCCTAAGGGAAAGTCTCATGAAGATAATCAGTATGGTCATATGGGAAGTATTTATGTGGATGATGATGAAGAGACTACAAATGATATGTGAGATGAACGAATTGTTGAAGCTCGGTCAATGGTTTAAGAATGTAGTGGAATGATTACATGTTTATCATGTGTAATGTTGTGTAAGTAATCTCATGGTACTGTAGAATAAAGAGACATGTAAGGATTGTTACACTGTTGTCTGATTAATGTTACCAGTATCCATGAAAGGTTATTCAGATATTTTTGGAATGTAGATGATATGCGCATAATAAAGGGATAAGGAGAAAATTAAATGTTTGATAGTATTCATGAGCTCATGATTGATATAAGGACTAAGTGATATCATGGTTTGAGTATATAGAATTTTGACGATTTTTGTATATGGAAAGTGTTAACTTTTAACTGCATTCAAGTTTTCACTATGGATCAATGGGTATTCAAGAGAGTACAAGATTAAGGCCTTTGAATGTTTGGAATGTGACCAATAAGATATATCTTATGATATATAGGGATCAATGATGGTATTAAATCTCTGAGAGTGGACGACAGTATTATGGATAAGCCTAAAGATTGGAATGGTTTATGTTGGATATAAGTTAGTATTGTTTAAGGATAGAAGTTTTTTCGATATTATTGATGGGATGTTATAGTAATATAGTTTTAGAAAAAGGACAACCTGCAGGACGGGCGACAGCCCATCGCTTCGGACAAGGCTGTAGGAATCGAACCCACAACCAAAGTGCGACTGGCCTTTATCGCCTACCACTGACCTACAGGAAGTCCCTGTTTAGTAGAAACTAGTGTTATTATATTAAGCAGTATGATATATGAAGTATAAGCCCATTTTAGGAACCATATATGATTAATCTCACTATAGATCGACTTATGTATATAATTTTTCCTAACCTTTTGTTTGAGACAGATGGAATGACCCGTCATTCTATCACATTATCTGCTAACACTTCACGAATAAAAAATTCAACTTCATTTATTTAAGAGATGAATTGGAAATTGTTCAAGGCATGAACAACAGTGAGATTGTACCAAAATAAAGTAAGTATTTATTCTAATTCAAATTTTCAACTTTAGGGAAATGATCTTGAAAACCAAAAATGTTTTCCTAGTGATCTTATACCTGAGGAATCAGATGGTACCTTATATCATCACAAATCTATGGATTTGTGATTACTGGCTTTTCCATAGCCATGTTCTATACCACTCTCCATCAGAACATGATGGTTAGATTTCTCTTCCATATCCATATTTTCACCTATGTGGATACCCAGTGATTAGTTTATTTGGGTAATCGTTACATTTCATACATTAGTTTTTAAAGCCAAGTTTTGGTATTCCTTTTTACGATGTGGGTTTCTATCAAAGAAACTTTCAAATAGTAAACCATTTATAACCCCGACGAATTTCGAGGGCGAAATTCATTTTAAGGGGGGTAGAATGTAACACCCCGAGATTTTATAAAAAAAATATTATTTTAATTTCATTAATGTCTTATGTTGTATTCTACACTAAGATTACCCTGCGCTATACGCAACACCGTATTAGCTTGTAGTATACGCAACACTATTCTTGGACCGTGTTACACACAATTTTGATAATAGTTATTCTACGCAACATTGAGTATATATATATATATATTAAATGTATAAATGAAATATGGTTGGATTCTGTTATACGAAACAACGAAGGATTCTTTCACAACACGCATCCTTGTCTTGCCTTGCATTACACGCAATCGCGACCTTCCTCGATAGCGTGTGTAATACGCAATATCGAGTTTCACTAAACAACGATGTGCTATTAAAATATTATTAAAACTAGCCGTTATGAATAGTAATAAACACTTTTTAAAATTCTGTAAATCTTATTTTTCAAAATGAACTTCATTCTTGGATTCCGAGTATCGAATTTAGCCTAAGGTGAAATTTTGGTACTTTTCGGATAACTTTCATATTCTGATGAATAGTGAAAATTACTAAATTATAATTAAAAACAACTTTTTTAATCGAAATAATTAATAGTGATAAATTATTAATTTGAGTGGTTTTAAAGTATATTTAGAATATATTTTTACAATTTAATACAATGTTGGTCATTGGTTGTAATTTCACATTTAAACCAGACATAATCAAGTGTCAATCTTTTGATATATATTGTTTCCTAAAAACACGCTATTTATTTTAACAGCGGGATTTAATTATAAAATTAATTAATGCAACTTCTATGTTATGAATTTGGTAAAATAGATTTCATTTTTGAATTCGGAATATGAAATATAGCTTAGGATGAAATTTTGGCATTGTTCTGAAAAACATCAATTTTTGATGAATAGTGAAACTACTAAGTGGTAGTTAAAAAAACTGAATTTTTCATAAAACTTAATTTTGCCGCTTCTGTGAATGGAATTTCGAAAATCCGAGAGACACGGTTAATATCAAGGACTAAAATGTGGTTCAATGAGATGAAAATAATTTTTTGGTGAATATTAACTTTTTACTTTTTTACCGCTGTTAATAGTAAATAGGGTAACTAAGGGTAAATATGATATTATTATTACCCTAACACATGTCCTAATTCTATTGGACAAGTGTAATTCGACCAAAAACAAACTTAGGAATAAAATATGACCATTTAGGCCCACTTGGATTAGATTAGGACATTTATTATTAAGTTATTTAAAGAAAGGTTAAAATAGTTAAAATCAAAGTATAATAAGTAAATCATTTTTAATATGGGGTTATACATAAGATAAATTCGATTTTAAATATTCATTAGAAAGCTAAAAAGATTTCCTACATGATGGTATTTTATTTGTAATTTTTAGACATAAAATAATTTAATTTATTTATGACACAACGATGATGCAGTAATTATCTTATTAATGAAATATTGACATAATTGATGTTATAAACACCAAAATAAATGTAATTTGAGATTTTTTATGAATTCCACTAATTTTATAGGTTACTATGATATATTAATGTTGATTTAATAAACTTGGTTCGAACATTTAATTCAGTTATGACTTTCACAAAAATCATATATCAAATAGTGTCAAAATTGACACAAAATAGTTTTTAAATAAAATATTATATTATTAATTGTTATTTTGTTCCTAAAAATCTAAGGTTCGGCCAAATGACTTAGATAAGGATATATATATTAATAATAAACAATTTGGGGTTCGTTTGGCATGTTATAGTAAGTTTATTAACCATATAGTGAAAGAAAACAAAAAGACACGGTAAAAGTTAAATTATTTAACTTAGAGTTAAATCTAATTGATAAGGTTTAAAATAAAATCCAAACATGTATAAATTTGATTGGTTGATGAGATTACAACCCTATCGCATCTAATCTTCGAATATGAGTCATTTTTGGAGGTTTTTAAGTGGGGTTAGATTTATTATAAATTAATATGTTTAAGAATTCCTAAGGTGCCCCTCTCCTCCCCTATAAAAGGACACCTCCTCCCCCTCCTCCTCACACCAATTTGAGCACTCAAGCTCGGCCAACCCCTGCCAAAATCTCTTCTCCACTTCCCTAGAAACATCCTAGAGGTTATTGTCTTCCTCAAATACCAATTTTAGTGCCCTAAGAGGAGGTCTCAAAGAGGCGCTTCAAAGAAGAGGTAATTATCGTTACCAATTCTTTCATCTTTATTTCTTCTTCCACTTCTTCTTCTTAGTTTGTTTCATTATGAAGTAATAACATCAGTATCACTCATATACTGATATGTTATTATAAGTATGAAACAACCCTATTTCACCATCTATCCATCCTACGGAAAAAGAAATCACCGCGCGTGCGTACGTACGGAATACCGTCTCCACGCCGTGGTGTAATCTATTTTCCACCACCACCTTACATGGATGGGTATAATGGTGTAAATAATAACTATACATAGTTATTACAACATCATATTGATTCTGATATATTGTATAATCCACTCCAATTCAGTTCAATATTTATGGCAATGATATCATCGCTCGTGCGTACGTACGGACTACCGTCTCCACGACGCGATGAGATTCATTCTCCATGTTAACCATTTAAGAATGGTTATAATGTATATATAAGAAATAATCATGAAATATATTACATTATAAATCTACTGGATTTATGTATATATATACATATGTATGTCATCTACTTACTTCCATTTCAAAACAATAAGGAAAGAAAAACAGCGTTCATGCGTACGTACGGACTACCGTCTCCATGAACGGTGTTTTTCATTTTATTTATATACCTATTATTTATATATATATACTGAATATATATGATATATAAATCATATTTTATATTCTGGAAGTATGTAAATCATGATATAAGTAATAATTATGTCAAGAACAACAAGTCAAAACACCTACGATAAATGAAACGATTTTACCCAAAACGCTTCTTTAACATGGAATTTACAAAAGAACGGGTAATATAATGTCATAAGTGAACCATATATGATATCATAACAATGAATATGATTCTGTAATAAGTCAATAACATGATTTAAATCATTATACAGGAGGTTAGGACACTTACAAAGCAAGTCGGACCTAAGGTAAGGGAAATATCACAATCTCATTTTTATCCGAGATTATTTATTCGTAAGTATTTACTGGGGTGTATTTTATCATCCACATCCATGTTTCATCAATATTTAATATTATTTCCATCCACTTACAATAGTTTAAATCCAATTTTACCCTTAGGTGAGTTTTTAGTAAAGAATATGAAAGGAATCTTTTGTTGCTTTTTCGTACGAGGTGCTTTTTTTGACTTTTCTGACAAAAGTACGAAGAATGTTTTTTTAACTTATACGACAAGAATGGATTTTTAACATTATTTACAAGAAGCTTACTTTAAAAGTTTTCATGTTTATTTTTAATCAACTTTTTTTAGTTTAAATTTTTATGACATGTTAAGAAATGTAAAATGTTTTTGAAAAAGAAAGGATATTTTCCTCAAGAATGATGTTCAGGTGTTTTATCAAAATTATTTTCCATCTAAGATAATAAAGGGTTCTGTTTCTATCCCTATTATTACATGGATTTGATTATGTTGTGATGGAAATATTTTTATGAATTCCTTTATCTTATATGAATTGTTTTATGATGTCATGTTGTTTAAGAATCCCATTTTTATTACATGGGTTACGTTATGATGTATGGTTTATGATTATGTGGCACACATAAGAAAGGATTCATAATAAGATGGGTGGGACCTATATCTCCCTCCAATGCATTGGGTAAAGATTTTATATCTCATGAGATAGACATGGCTGGAATGGTATGTTATACCGGTTCAGTGAAACAGGACTGAAACGAGGGTTACTCGATTCAGAAAGGGACTTTGTCCACTAAGATAGTCTTGGCAATGAGTCATGACTAACAAGAAATGATTTTCCATGATTATGTGTGCATGCCACAAAGTTTCAAGTTTCATGTTATGATTATGGTGATCTCATTTTCAATTCTATGATTTTTTCCATGTTAAGATATTATGATCTCTTTTGCAGGTTATGATTTTCAAAAAGATATGATATGATTTTTATTTCTTTTGTATACCCTTACTGAGCATTTGAGCTCACGCTTTTATGTTTTCTTTTCCCCAGGATATAAGGAATGGTTTTAGGTAAAAAAGAAAAAGGGAAGATATTTATGGGAGATATTGAGGATCTTTCACCACGATTAGAAGATTACGTTCCGAGTTTCCAAATACACTAAACTATTACGGTCCTTAAGTGTGTGTTTTTGTTATGTACTAAGTATTCCGCAAAAGTAATGTAATGTCCATGTACGTCAGGCTTCGGGTCTCTACACATTTAACATGATATATAATGAAAATAGTATGTTATTAAATTTTACCATAACCAAAAAAATATTTATTATATCATACATGATTCATTTATGACTTTATACTACTCATTAAATAATGATTTCCATGTTGAATTAACATTTTGTGTAATAATCGCTTTCTTTATCGTACCTGTTTTAACTTCTGATTCTTGATCTTATCATTTAGATCATGATTTAAATACTTCCAGAATATAAAACTTGATTTATATATCATATATATTTATAATATAAATATTTATAATAGATAGATATATGAAATTGAAGGCACCGTTTATGGAGACGGTAGGCCGTACGTATGCATAAACGCTGTTTCCATTTTCACGTCGCATTGAATGGAAGTAAGTGAATAAAATATATGTAAGTGAATATATATATAGTAGAATTATTATTTCATATATTACATAATTATTAGTAATATATATTTTTATAATCATCGATGAGTGGTGAATGTTGGAATGAATCTCATCACGTCGTGGAGACGGTAATCCGTACGTACGTACGAGCGACAATATCATTATATTGATGGTTAAATCATATGTAATTGGATGATATATCATATATAAAGAATCATTAACATGTTATATTTATTATTTTCATAAGTTATAGTCATTATTATACCCATCCAAATAATTAAGTGTTTGAATAACAAACTACACCACAACATGGAGACGATAAGCCGTACGTACACACGTATAGTGACTGTCATTTATAGGATGGATAGAATAATGAATATGGTTGTAACATATTTATAATAACATAAAAGAATGTATAAGGTACTGGATTTATTATTTTGGTATGGAAACAAGAAAGAAAGAGGAAGTGGAAGAGGAAAAGAACTTAAAAGAGGGTGGTGAAATTATTACCTCTTCTTCGGGTGTTTCTTTTTGAGTTGATCAAAAGGGCTACATTGGTTGGATTTATGATCAAAGTAAGAACTATAGGTTGATATGAGGTAAGTTGGGAGGATATTTGGGTGGTGGGTGGCCGAGTCAAATGTTTTTGTAGGTGTGATTTTGAGAGAAGGGGAAGTTCCCTTTTATAAGAGGGGCGAGGTTCACTTTAGGAAAAGATTAAAAGATTATTTTATTATACAATCATATTCGGTTTATAATGGCCCCAAATAAATTTATTTATAGAATTATCTGGTTATGGGTCTAAATACTCTCAACAAATAGGTTTTAGACAAGTTTAGGTAACCATTTTAAAAATATCTTTTAGATTTAACTCTTAGTTAAATAGTTTATCTTTTACCGTGTCTTCTTGTATTCTTACACTTTATGGTTAATAAACTTACTCTAAACTTCCAATATAACCACAAGTGTTTCCTTAATGACATATATAATATTATTTAAGCCCTTTGGACAAACCTCATAGTTTTAGGAATATTATATCAACTGATAATATAGTATTTGTTTTAAAAATGAATTTATGTCAATTTTGACACTATTTGGTATTATGTTTTTTTGAAAGTTATAACAACTTTATCACTTCAAAAAAAAATTATCTAATCAAACCTAAAATGTTATATTAACCTAAAAAATTAGTGTATGTCATAAAAAAAAATTAAATTACATTTATTTTAATATTTACAATACCATTTATTTGATTCGTTCATTAATAAGGTAATTACTGCATCCTCATTATGTCATAAATAAATTTAATTATTTAATGTATAAAAATTATAAATAAAATAAAATCATGTAGGAAATATTTTTATCTTTACAATGATTATTCATATTCTAATTTATCTTATGTGTAAATCTATATTAAAATGGTTTAGTTTTTAAACATTGAATTTAAAAATTTAACTCTTCTTTAAATAAAATAATAATAAATGTCCTAATCTAATCCAAGTGAACCTAAAGGATCATATGTTAGTTATAAGGATGATTTTGGTCTAAATAAACTTATCAAATAGAATTATAACATGTTTTAGGGTAATTATAATATCATTTTTACCTTTAATTACCCTATTCACTTTTAACCGTGGTAAATAAAAGTCAAAAGTTACTATTCACCAAAAATTATTTTCATCTTATTGAACCACATTTTACTTAATTATATCAACAATGTCTCTTATATTTTTTAAATTAAACTCAAATAAGTGGTAAAAGTATGTTTTATGAAAATTTGCAAATCCTCCTTGAAGGAGGGTAAAAGACGGTAAAAAGTTCAATAAAAATTTATAAAGCTAATTTTATTATAAAATGACTCTAATGAATTACATTGAACTTATATAGGTATTATATATCTATTTTAACTTAAAATAAATTTAAATAAAATAAATAATTATTTAAATAAAAAGTCAGTTTTAAACAATAATAAATTGTTTTTCAGTATTCATAATTGAATGTTTTCAGAAAAATACTAAAAATTCACCCTAAGATAATTTTGATATTACGAATTCAAAAATTAATTCTATTTTACCAAATTCAAAACATATAAGTTTCATTAATTAATTTATAATTAATTCCCTTTATCAAACCCAAAAAGTGGGTTTTTAGAAAGTAAAAACTATCAAAATATTGTCATTTGTTTATGTCCAATTTACATGTGAAATTACTTATAATGACCAAAATTGTATTAAATTATAAAAATATAATCTAATTATACTAAAAAATTATTCAAATGTATAATTTAACAGTATAAATTATTTTTATTAAAAAATTTGTTTTCAATTAAAATTTAGCATCTTTCACTATTCATCAAAATATGAAAGTTATCAGAAAAACACCAAAAATTTATGCAAACTAAATATTTATGTCCAAATTCTAAGGAATAATTTAATTTCATTAAATTTAATATATAAAAGTGTCAAGTATTGGGTTTAAAAAGGGTTGTCCATTAAAATACGGTAAAATTGTATTTTTTGAAAAATACTTCTTTTATATGAAAAAATGAATTTGTTCTTATATTATGTCTAAGAAACACATAATATGGATTATAAAATTATATGGAGTATATAAGATTCAAAATGAAGTTACTACTATTCATAACCACTTTTGGAACGACTAGTTTGGTATGTTTTGGTGCGCTCGAACTCGATGTTGCGTGTAGCACAAGCTATTGAATTACTTTAATGAGATAACGTACTATGAAATCTTGGGGTGTTAAATTCTCCCATACTTCAATAAATTGCATCCTCGAAAATGGAAATTTTTCTTCAAAAATAAATGGTTAAAAATAGAAAAATACCTTTGTGGAAAACCCACATCGAAAATTGGGTTAATAAAATTTAGTCTTAATAAGAGGGAAAGGGAAATGAAAAAGTCACCACCAAATTATGATCTTGATTAGGCAAACATTGGTAGAAATTAGAGACACATAATTGAAGGAAAAACGTAAATATTTATAGGGAGTGATTGAGGTTATCAATCACAAACAAGTTTAAAATTGAGGGCCTCAAAGCCATCAATCTAAGGTAATTTAAAATATCATTAGTTCAACAAAACATATGTTATTAGGATAACAAATTTTTGGTTTTAAGATCCCTTCCCTAAAGTTTAAGAATTAATTTATTCATATAATAAAAGGAAACACACACACACACACACACTTGACAAGTAGAGTTTCATCCTTCAACTAATTCCTACAACAAACTCATCCTTCAATAAAAAAGATAATAAAATTCAAAAATATTCTATTTATCCTAATCGTATAGGGTTCAAAAAAATAAATTTATAATTTATCTGTTAGACTATTTAAAAAAAACTAGATTATACAAACTAGGACATCACATAGGCTAGTGGTAGGTGACGCACCCCTGTCAACCTTCAGTTGCAGGTTCAAGTCTCGCGGCCTTGACAGATGCGACAGGTTGTTGCCCGACCAACATGTTTTACTTTTTATAAAAATTCCAAAATAATCTTAATAAATGCTTTATCCATAATAATATTATACAATGTCAAAATTAATCCATTCCAACCTTTAGGCTTATCAAAATACTTCTGTCCAAACTCACAGTCCAAGATTTATAAAGAGGGTAAACACAATGAAGATCTTTTTTTCCACATAATGACATGTGAATACCTTCATAATGTATTCTTTTAATACACAGTAACACCATGTATTACCATAAAACATTATTGATTACATTCATTCTCCCTTATTACTCATAAAATACTAGATATATTCCTTATATCCAAACATTTTTAATACCCCAATAATTATGGAATAAACAAACCATTAATCAGTTCCAATGTAGTTAAGAATATCCAATGTAATTTATCCAAATCAACCATCTCTTATTGAAAAATCACTGTCTCAGTATCATGAATATATTTAGGTTTATCTTTCCTTAAACCATGTATTTTCCAAAAAGTTTAACTCGCTATTGAGTCACTTTTCTTAGTACCATTCAATCTTAAATCGTCAATAAAATAGTACGATGGTAAAATCCTTATTTATTTCCATAATTCATATAACCAGTACATCGTTGGTAGAACACTCAAATGAAATAATTCTTTAATAACAACATAGTAACACTAGTCATTCCTATTCATCTGTGGTAGTATAATAACTTGATTATTATCCAATAGCATCATTTGTGTCATACTCTGATGATTTGGACATTGATTTGTGTAATGTCCCAACTCTTTACAGATGGAGCATTGTACTTTTGAAACCTTTTTCTTACCCTTTCAATCATGTACTTGGTGTCCTTTTTCTCCACACTTATAAAAAACTCACATTCCCTTCAAGCATTTACCAAGGTGATTCTTTACATATTTATCACATATAAGAAAATACTTCTTTCCCCTCTTCCCTTTGTCCATATTTCTATCTTCCATCCTTTTCTTCTCTTGTTTCCCTTCAAAGCCATAGGGCTCAGAGAATTATTTTCATATCTTATTAACACATGATATTATTTATTATTATGATGATAATACATGGGAGAATATTTCCTTTCTAAATATTGCCTTAATACCATGAAAGATATGATCCTTCTTAATCTTTGGATCATGCATATTGTTTTAGTTATCATTCATTTTACTAGGCACCATTTCTAAAAAATAGCATACACTAAGTTAGTTTATGAATCCCAATGAATTACTCCAAACTTGTAAAATACCTAACGTAAATTAGAAACATTATGCATATAATCTATAATCATAAAATGTTTTCTTTGAGGAAGTATTTTCTCCTAAATCCTTCATAATTACTTGTAATAAAAATGTGAATTATCCTAAGCATATCCCCCAGGAGTGTCGTAACCAAGAGTGCAGCAAGACCCATTGTCCTGTACTAGGATACCCCAGGTCTAGACCAAAACTACTTATCAAATTTTTTACTTCTAGGTATATATGTGCCAGATCCACCTCTACCTGCTCGTATCTAGACATGGATGTATTTCTTTGAAATTTAACAAAATCTATACTTTACCAAAATTCTAGGATGTTCTTCTATTCTAATCCTCAAAGTATATCTTAGGGTAATGTTCTCTAATCAGAGTTTTTCTAAATCTAGTTTCCAAGATTATTACTAAAATTCCTCTGATACCAACTATAACAACCCGAAGTTTTGAATCAAAGTTATCCAAAACACTTTGAAACTTTTTAGAGGAATTAACAATTTAAAACATTCATGTCCATATAATTAAATCCTTAAAACTATTTCGCAAACCTAGACATTAATGGGAAAGGTTTAGAATAATAAGTCTTTAAAAAATTTAAAATGATGTTTTAGTAAAAAGTACCTTAAAAACAACCCCTTAGAAAACTCTTTTATGAAACCTGGACAAGTATAATAAATATGTCCCAGTAGATACTTACTTAAAAACAATCTTGGATCATAAAGAGATTGTGGAATTAACCCTTACCTTGTAATTTCCTTTGGTCGAGGGTATGTTTAACCTCATGTATAATGACCATAGTATGTTATTAAATTATACCATAACCATATTCATATTTATTATATCATACATGATTCATTTATTACTTTATACTAACTATTTAATAATTATTTCCATGTTAAATTAACATCTTTGGTAATAATCACTTTCTTTATCGTATGTGTTTGAAATTGTTATTCTTGATCGTATCATTTCGATCATGATTTAAATACTTCCAGAATGTAAAACTTTATTTATATATCATATATATTTAGAATATAAATATTTATAATAGATAGATATATGAAATGGAAGGCACCCTTTATGGAGACGGTAGGTCGTACGTACGCATAAACGCTGTTTCTGTTTTCATATCGTATTGAACAAAAATTAGTGAATAAGATATATGTAAGAATATATATATATGTATATATTATAATTATTATTTCATATTTTACATACTTATTAATAATATATATTTTTATAATCATCAATGAATGGTGAACGTGGTGATGAATCTCATCGCGTCGTGGAAATGGTAATCCGTACGTACGCACAAGTGACAATATCATTACATTGATTGTGAAATAGTATGTAATTGGATGGTATATAATATATACAGAATCATTAACATGTTATATTTATTATTTTCATCAGTTATACTCATTATAATAACCATCCAAATAATGAAGTGTTTGAATAACAAACTACACCACAGCGTGGAGACGGTAAGCTGTACGTACACACGTGTGGTGACTTTGTCATTTATAGGATGGATAGAATAAGAATATAGTTTTACCATATTTATAATAACATCAAAATATGTAGAAGTTACTATATTTATTATTTTGGTATGGAAACAACAAATAAAGAGGAAGTGGAAGAAAAAAAGATCTTGGAAGAGGGTGAGGAAATGATTACGAATTTTTTCGGGTGTTTCCTTTTGAGTTGATCCAAAGAGCTCCTTATATTAGCTTTCTGATCAAATTAAGGACTCTAGGTTTATGTTAGGGATGTTTTGAGGATATTTGGGTAGGGTTTGACCGAGCCAAATAGCTTTGGAGGTGTTATTTTGAGAGAAGGGGAATTTCCCATTTATAAGAGGGGTGAGGGTCACTTTAGGAATATATTAAAATATTATTTTATTATACCATCATATTCGGTTTATAATGGATCAAAATGAATTTATTTCGAGCCTTAGGTGGTTATGGATCGAAATACTCTCAAAAAATAGGTTTTAGAGAAGTTTTGGTTACCATTTTAACCTTATCTTTTTTATTTAACTCTTAGTTAAATTGTTTAACTTTTACCGTGTCTTCTTGTATTCTTACACTATATGGTTAATAAACTTACTCTAAAATTCCAAGAGAACCTCAAGTGGTTAATTAAGGACATATATAATATCATTTAAGACATTTTTAAAAACCTTATATTTTTTGGAATATTATATCAACAAATAATATAATATATGTTTTAAAAATTAATTTATGTCAATTTTGAAACTATTGGGTATTTTGTTTTTGTGAAAGTCATAAAAACCTTATAACTTAGAAAAAAATATCTAATCAACCCTAACTTGTCATATTATCCTATAAAATTATTTTATTTCATAAAGACATTGAAATTATATTTATTTTAATATTTATAATACCATTTGTTTGATTCTTTCATTAATAAGGTAATTACTGCATCATCATTGTGTCAAAAATAAATTTAATTATATAATGTCTAAAAATTATAAATAAAATACCATTATGTAGGAAATCCGTTTATATTTATAATGAATATTTATAGTTGAATTTATCTTATGCGTAACCCTATATTAAAAATATTTTAGTTATTAAACATTGAATTTAACACTTTCAACTTTTCTTTAAATAAAATAATAATAAATGTCCTAATCTAATCCAAATGAACCTAAAAGGTCATATTTTTCTTTTAAGGATAATTTTTATTGAACTAAATTTATCCAATATAATTAATACTTGTTTTAAGAAAATTATAATATCATTTTTACCTTTAATTACCCTATTTACTTTTAACCGTGGTAAATAAAAGTCAAAAGTCACTATTTACCAAAAATTATTTTCATGTCATTGAACCCAATTTTACTTACAGATATCAACCATGTCTCTTGGATTTTTTAAATTCAACTCACATAAGTGGTAGAATTATGTTTTATGGAAATTTGCAAATGCTTCTAAATGGTGGTTAAAAGACAGTAAAAAGTTCAATAAAAATTTATACATCTAATTTTGTTATAAAATGACTCCAATTAATTACATTTAACTTATATAGGTATTATATATCTATTTTGACTTAAAATAAATTTAAATAAAATAAATAATTATTTAAATAACAATTTGGTTTTAAATAATAACGAAGTGTTTTTCACTATTCATAAAAAATTGAATGTTTTTAGAAAAATACCCAAAATTAAACCTAAGATCATTTTGATATTCAGAATCCAAAAATGAATTCTATTTTACCAAATCCAAAATGTAGAAGTTGAATTAATTAATTTAAAATTAATTTCTGTTGTCAAAACCAAAAAGAGGGTTTTTAAAAAGTAAAAACTATCAAAAGATTTACATTTGTTTATGTTCAATTTATATGTGAAATTACTTATAATAACCAAAATTGTATTAAATGATAAAAATATAATCTAATTAAACTTTAAAACCATTCAAATGTATAATTTAACACTATAAATTATTTTTAATAAAAAATTTGTTTTCAATTAAAATTTAACATCTTTTACTATTCATCAAAATATGAAAGTTATCAGAAAAACCCCAAATATTTATCCAAACTAGGTTTTTTATGTCCAAATTCTAAAGAATAAACTATTTTCATAAAATTTAATATATAAAATTTCTAAATATTGGTTTTAAAAAGGGTTTTCCATTAAAAGGCTATAAAATTGTATTATTTGAAAAATACTTATTTTATCTAAAAAATGAATTGGTTCTTATATTATGTCTAAGAAATACATTATATGGATTCTAAAATTATATGGAGTATATAAGATTCAAAATTCAGTTAATACTATTCATAAGCGCTTTTTGAACGGCTAGTTTGGTAAGTTGTGGTACACTGGAACTCGATGTTGCTTGTAGCGCAAGCTATTGAATTACTTTAATGAGATAACGTACTATGAAATCATGGGGTGTTACATTCTCCCCTCATTCAATAAATTTCATCCTCTCAATTTGAAATTTTTCTTTGAAAATAAATCATTAAAAATAGAAAAATACCTTTTTGGAAAACCCACATTGAAAATTGGGTTAACAAAATTTAGTCTTAATAAGTGGGAAAGTGAAATGAAAAAGTCACCAGCATATTTTGATCTTGACTAGTAAAACATTGGTGGAAATTAGAGATGCATAATTGAAGGAAAAATGTAAATATTTATAGGGAGTTATTGAGGTCATGAATCACAAACAATTGTAAAATTGAGGGCCTCAAAGCCATCAAAATAAGATGATGTAAAATATCATCTGTTCAACAAAACATATGGTATTAGGATAACTCATTTTTGGTTTTAAGATCCCTTCAAAAAAGTTTAAGAATTAAATTATTCATATAATAAGTGTATATATATATACACACTTGAAAAGTAGAGTTTCATCCTTAAAATAATTCCTACCACAAAAAAACTACATTATACAAACTAGGACATCACGTAGGCTAGTGGTAGGTGTTGCACCCTTGCCACCCTTCGGTTGCGGGTTTAAGTCTCACGACCTTGCTGGAGGTGGCAGGTTGTCGCCCAACCACCAGGTTGTCCTTTTTATAACAATCCAAAAATAATCTTAAGAAATGCTTTAACCTTAATAATAGTATCCAATGTCAAACTTAATCCATTACAACCTTTAGGCTTATCCAAAATACTTCAGTCTAAATTCATAGTCCAAACTTTATAAGGATGGTAGACAAAATGAAGAACTTGTTTTTCCACATAATAACATGTGAATACCTTCATCATGTATTATTTTTAAACACGATAACACCCTGAATTACCATAAAAACATATTGATTACATTTATTCTCCCTTATTCTTTATATAACACAAGATATTTTCCTTATATCCAAATATTTTGAATGCTCCAACAATGATGGAATAAACAAACCATTAATCAGTTCCAAGGTAGTTAAGAATATCCAATATAATTTATCAAAATTAACCATCTCTTATTCCAAAATCACTACCTCTGTATCAGGACTATATTTAGGTTTATCTTTCCTTTAACTGTGTATTTTCCAAAACTTTTAACTTGATATTGAGTCACTTTTCTTGGTACCATTCAATCTCAAATCCTCAATAAAATAGTATCACAATAAAATCCTTATTTATTTCAATAATTCATATAACCAATACATCGTTGATACAACACTCAAATGAAATAATTCATTAATAAAAACAAAATAAAACTATTCATTCCTCTTCATCTATGGTAGTATAGTAACTTGATTATTATCCAATAACATCATTTTGGTCATACTCTGAAGATTTGGACATTGATTCATGTATTGTCCCAACTCCTTGCAGATGAAGCATTGTACCTTTGAAACCCTTTTCTCACCCTTGCAATCATGTAATTGGTGTCTTTTTTCTCCATACTTATAACAAAAACTCATTCACTTCAAGAATTTACAAATGTGATTTTTCCAGAGTTATCACATATGAGAAAATCCTCCTTTCCCCTCTTCACTTTAAACTTATTTATCTCTTCCATCTTTTTCTTCTCTTGCTTCCCTTCAAAGCCATAGGACTCAGAGAATTATTTACTTATCTTATTAACACATAATACTATTTCTTCATATGATGATAATACATGGGAGAATATTTCCTTTCTAAATGTTGGATTAATACCATGAAATATATGATCCTTCTTACTCTTTGGATCATGCGTATTTATAGAGTTCTCATTCCTTTTACTAGGAACCATTTCTAAATAATGGAATACACTAGGTTGGTTTATGAATAACAATGCATAATTCCAAACTTTTAAAATACCTAACTTAAATTGAAAAGATTATGCATATAATAGATAATCATAAAATATTTTCTTTGAGAAAGTATTTACTCCTAAATCCTTCATAATGGCCTATAATGAAAATGGGAATTATCCTAAGCATATCCCCCGGTAGTGTCATAACCAAGAGTGCATCAAGGCCCAGTTTCATGTACCAGGATACCCTTGGTCATGCCCGAAACTCTTTGTCAGATTTTTTACTCTTAGGTACAACTGTGATAGAGCCGCCTCTACCTGCTCATATTAATACTGGGATGTATTTCTTGGAAAATTCACAAAATCTATACTTTACCAAAATTCTAGGATGTTCTTATATTCTAATCCTCAAATTCTATATTAGGGTAATGTTCTCTAATCAGAGTTTTTCTAAATATAGTTTTAAAGGTTATTACTAAACTTCCTCTTATACCAACTATAATACTCTGACCCCAGTTACCTAGAGTAAGTGCATTATTTTAATACATTGGCATGACTAAAAGGAATCAAGTCCCGAAGTACCGATCTATTTATCAGTCTAGGAAAATAGATTATATCCATGAACGTTACAATATAAAATAAAAACAAACAACAACAACATTGTCTCCATTGACCACAATCATATCCCTTATAATATCCCTGCAGTTCCATCATAATATACTTATTCACATCCTGGGAAAAATATAACACAGAAAGGGGTGATCTCAAACACTCAATAAGGGTAAGCAATGCAGTGGAAGATAACATAAACATTAGGCATTGTGAATAATTGAAAACACATGCCTTTAAAAATAATAAAGATGAACACTTTATGGTAGGAATACGAGATGAGTAAATAATGCCATAATAAAAACATAGTCATGGGTATTATACTAGTTGAATAACCACATGAACCATAAATAATATTTTGATAATGAGGGAATGTATAATGCGGGACATTCTGAAACATTTTGTCAAGGCCTCGAAGAAGACATCTAAAAATGATTAAGGTCTCAGCCAAAACCGTATATCAAATTGGGAAAGGCCTCAACCAATTCCACGTCTAGTTGTATCATGAGATATACCGATGCATTGAGGAGCTATAGCGGGCTCCACCCGTCACTTACTATGTCCAATACATTCCTCATATGAAAAGGTTGAAACATAACATAAACATTCATATTAAATCTAGCATACGTAATGTCAATATATTAACTATAATCATGAATGGTATAAAAATAGAATATACACCATCAAACATATAATAACTAATTAAATACAATATTGAATATTGTATTATAATAATTCAACCTTATTCAAGAATAGTATTCAGTAAAGTATTTTGATATAGTTGAAAATGACCAATAAAAATATTTGAGTGAAATACCGTTTTTTCATGAAATCATTTAAAAGTCACAAAATTTATAAAAGAATACATTTAAAATATATTTTTGAATCAAATTGTCCCATACCAATTTGAAACTTTTTAAAGGAACAAACATTTTAAAACATTCATGTTCAGATAAATAAATCCTTAAAACCATTTTGAAAACATGGACATTAATGAGAAAGGTTTAGAAGAATAAATATTTAAAACATTTAAAATGATGTTTTTGTAAAAATTACATTAAAAATAATCCATTTTAAAACTCTTTAATGAAACATAGACATGGATAATAAATATGTCCCAGTAGATACTTACGTAAAAACAACCTCAGATAATAAAGAGATTGTGGAATTAACCCTTACCTTGCACTTTCCTTTAGTCGAGGGTACGTTTAACCTCATATATAATGACTATATTATGTTATTAAATTGTAATATAACCATATTTATATTTATCATATCATAAATGATTCATTTATGACTTTATACTACCCATTTAATAATTATTTCCATGTTAAATTAACATTTTGGGTAATAATCGCTTTCTTTATCGTACGTCTTTTAACTTGTTATTATTGATCATATCATTTAGATCATGATTTAAATACTTCCATAATATAAAAATTTATTTATATATCATATATATTTATAATATAAATATTTATAGTAGATAGATATATGAAATGGAAGGCACCGTTTATGGGGACGGTAGACTGTACGTACGCATAAATGCTATTTCCGTTTTCATATCGTATTGAACAGAAGTAAGTGAATATGATATATGTAAGTATATATATATATATATATCTAGTAGAATTATTATTTAATATATTAAATAATTATTAATAATATATATTTTTATAATCATCAATGAATGGTTAATGTGGGAATGAATCTCATCGCATCGTGGAGACGGTAATAAGTACCTACGCACAAGTGAGAATATCATTATATTGATGCTGAAATCGTATGTAATTGGATGGTATATCATATATATAGAATAATTAACATGTTAAATTTGTTATTTTCATTAATTATACTCATTATTATACCCATCCAAATAATGAAGTGTTTGAATAACAAACTACACCACGACGTGGAGACGGTAAGGCGTACGCACGCATTTATGGTGACTTTGTCATTTATAGGTTGAATAGAATGAAAAACATGGTTTTAACATATTTATAATAACATAATAGTATTTATAAGGATCTGTATTTATTATTTTGGTATGGAAACAACAAATAAAGAGGAAGCGTAAAAAGAAATGAACTTGAAAGAGGGTGGTGAGATTATTACCTCTTATTCGGGTGTTTCCTTTTGAGTTGATCAAAAGGGTTATTTAGGTTGGATTTATATTAAAATTAAGGACTCTAGGTTGATTTGAGGGAAGTTTTGAGGATATTTGGGCAGGGTTGGCTGATACAAATGGCTTTGGAGGTGTGATTTTGAGAGAAGGGGATGTCGCCTTTTATAAGAGTGGTGAGAGTCACTTTAGGAAATGATTAAAATATTATTTTATTATACAATCATATTCGGTTTATAATGGCTCAAAATGAATTTATTTGGAGACTTAGGTGGTTATAGGTCGAAATACTCTCAACCAATAGGTTTTAGACAAGTTTATGTCACCATTTTAACCTTATCATTTAGATTTAACTCTTATTTAAATAGTTTAAATTTTACCGTGTCTTCTTATATTATTACACTATATGGTTAATAAACTTACTCTAAACTTACAAAAGAACCTCAAGTGGTTCATTAATGAAATATATAATATTATTTAATCCCTTTTTAAGAACTTTTTATTTTTATGAATATTATATCAACCAATAATATAGTATTTGTTTTAAAAATTAATTTATGTTAATTTTGACACTATTTGGTATTTTGTTTTGGTGAAAGTCATAACAACCTTATCACATCGAAGAAAATTTATCTAAACAACCATAATATGACATATTAACCTAGAAAATTCGTATATTTCATAAAAACATTGAAATTATATTTATTTTTATATTTATAATACCATTTAATGGATTCTTTCATTAATAAGGTAATTATTGCATCATCATTGTGTCATAAATAAATTTAAATATTTAATGTCTAAAAATTTTAAATAAAATACCACTATGTAGGAAATATTTTTATGTTTATAATGAATATTTATAGTCTAATTTATCTTATGAATAGCCCTATATTAAAAATGGTTTCGTTTTTAAACATTGAATTTAACACTTTTAACTATTCTTTAAATAAAATAAAAATAAATGTGGTAATCTAACCCAAGTGAACCTAAAGGATAATATTTCTGTTCTAAGGTTGATTTTGGTATAAATACACTTATACAATAGAATTAGGACATGTTTTAGTGTAATTATAATAACATTTTTACCTTTAATTACCCTATTTTCTTTTAACTGTGGTAAATAAAAGTCAAAATTACTATTTAAAAAAAATTAATTTCATATTATTGAACCAAATTTTACTTATTGAAATCAACCATATCTCTCGGAGTTTTTAAATTCAACTCACAGAAGTGGTAAAATTATTTTTTATTCAAATTTTCAAATGCTCCTAGAAGGTGGGTAAAAGACGGTAAAAAGTTCAATAAAACTTTATACATCTAATTTTATTATAAAATGACTCCAATGAATTACATCGAACATATATAGGTATTATATATCTATTTTGATTTAAAATAATTTTTTATAAAATAAATAATTATTTAAATAAAAATTTGGTTTTAAACAATAACGAAGTGTTTTTCACTATTCATCAAAAAATTGAATGTTTTCAGAAAAATACCAAAAATTCAACCTAAGATAATTTTGATATTACAAATTAAAAAATGAATTCTATATTACCAAATTAAAAACATATAATTTTCATTAATTAATTTAAAAGTAATTCCCGTTGTCAAAACAAAAAAGCGGGGTTTTAAAAAGTAAAAACTATCAAAAGATTGACATTTTTTTGTCTTTTTTGTGAAATTAGTTATAATGAACTAAATTGTATTAAATGATAAAATTATAATATAATTATTCTTAAAAATAATTAAAATGTATAATTAAACACTATAAATTATTTCGATTAAAAAAGCTATTTCAATTAAAATTTAGCATCTTTCACTATTCATCAAAATATGAAAGTTATCAAAAAAACACAAAAAATTTATCCAAACTAAATTTTTATGTATCACTTCTGAAGAATAATTTAATTTGATTAAATTGAATATATAAAAGTTTCAAATATTGATTTTAAAAAGGGTTATCCATTAAAAGGAGGTAAAGTTGTATATTTTGAAAAATACTTCTTTTATTTGAAAAATCGAATTTTTTCTTATATTATGTCTAAGAAACACAAAATTTGGATTCTAAAATTATATGGAGTATATAAGATTAAAAATGTAGTTAATACTATTCATAACCGCTTTTGGAACCACTAGTTTGGTAAGTTTTTGTGCACTTGAACTTGGTGTTGCGTGTAGCGCAAGCTATTGAATTTCTTTAATTAGATAACGTACTATGAAATCTTGGGGTGTTACAATTAATATGAAAAAATAAATTAATAAAATGTCATTATTTAATAAAAAAGACACATTTGGAGTTATATCGGTAACAATGTGCATTGTATTGTGGTAGGTTTGATTATTACGTGTCAAAAATGCATTATGAATAGTTTTCCTAAAATATCAAAACAACCCAAATGTGTTTTCTCAGTTTTGAGTATGTCAATTGTTATTTTACTAAAATTAATGACAATTTTATATAATGACACATTTGGAGTTATACCGATCACTCTGTGCATCAGATTTAGGTGCTCCTGATTCCTACCCATCACAAATTACTTATGGTTTGTTGTCTTAAAGTATCAAAACAATCTGAATGTGTTTTCTCAGTTTCTAGTATGTCTACTGTGTTTTTTTACTAAAATGTCATTTCAAATTTAAAACACACATTATGATTTATACTGATAACATCTTGTGTTTGTTTGATTTGAGACTTATTAATACCTGTCAAGAATGAATTATGAATCACTGTCCTAAAATATAAAGATAATCAGAGCGTGTTTTCTTGGTTTTCAGTGAGTGATATGCTTTGAATTTAGATGTTAGTTTTAAACTCAAAACATGCTGTTTTAGTCATACAGGTCACACTGTGCATCTGATTAAGGTATGGTTGATTACTACACATCAAAAATGACCCATGGATCTTTTTACTAAAGTATCAAAACAATATAAACATGTTTTCTTATTTTTCTGTATGTCACTTGTTCTTTCTACTTAAATTAATGACAATTTTAAATAAAAAGACACACTTGGATTCATACCGGTCACACTATGCATCATATGAGGCGTGGTTGAAACCTACATGTAACAAATGAATAATGGATAATTTTCTTAAAATATAAAAACAATTCAAATACATTTTATTGGTTTTCAGTATGTCACTTGTTCTTTTTACTTAAATTAATGTCAATTTTAAATAAAAAGACACACGTGGAGTCATACCAGTCACACCATGCATCGTATTGAGGTGGAGATGATTCTTAAACGTCAAAAAAATGACTTATATATTGTTATCATAAAGTATCAAAACAATCCAAATGCATTTTCTCGGATTTCAGTATGCAAGTTTTATTTTTTTTACCAAAATGACATTTAAAACTGGAAACATGCATTTTGAGTCATACATGTCACATAGTGCATCATTTTGATTTGAGAATACTTCATACATGTTTAAAATTACTTATTAATATTTTTCCTAAATTATCAATACAATTGGAGTTCATTTTCTTGGTTTTCAGTTAGTGACACATTTTGATCTAAAATTTTAATTTGAAACTGATAATAGAAACTTTTAGTCATACAGGTCACACCGCACATCAAATTTAGGTGTGTTTTATTCCTATATGTCAAAAATGACTCAAAGATTGTTTTCCTAATGTATCAAAACAATAAAAATTATTTTTCTCAGCTTTTAGTATGTCACTTGTTCTTTTTACTTAAATTAATGTTAATTTTAAATAAAAAGACACATTTGGAGTTACACCGGTCACACCGTGTGTTTTATTGAGGTGGGGTTGAATCCTACACATGAAAAAGGACTCATAGATCTTTGTACTAAAATATAAAAATAATCCTAATGTGTTTTCTCAGTTTTCATTATTTCACTTGTTCTTTTTACTAAAATTAATGTTAATTTTAAATAAAAATAGATGCTTTGAGTTATACCAGCCACAATTTGTATCATGTTGAGGTGAAGTTGATTTATAAATGTCATAAATGGATTATAGATTTTTTTTTCCTAAAGTATTAAAATAATAAAAATGCATTTTCTATGTTTTCAGTATTCCAGTTGTGTTTTTTTACTAAAATGTTATTTCAAACTAGAAACATGCATTTTGAGTCATAATGGTATTGTGCATCAGTTTGACATGAGACTACTTCATACACATCAAAAATGACTTATGAATACTTTCCCCAAATTATAAAGAAAATTATAGTGTGTTTTCTTATTTTTCAATGAGTGATACATTTTGAACTAAAATATAAATTTTAAACTAATAACAGACACTTTTAATCAAAATGGTCACACCGTGTATCAGATTGAGGTGTGTTTGATTCCTAAATTTCTAAAATGAATCATGTAGAGTTTTAATAAAGTATCAAAAAAATATTAATGAGTTTTATTGGTTTTCAATATGTCACTTTTTCTTTTTCGAAATTTAAAATCAATTTAATATAAAAATACACACTTAAAGTCATACCGGCCAGACCGTGAATTGGATTGAGGTGTGGTTGATTCTTAAACATCATAAATGAATTATGAATCATTTTCCTAAAGTATCAAAACAATAAAAATTCATTTGATCAGTTTTCAGTATGTCATGTGTTCTTTTTAATAAAAGTAATGTCAATTTTAAATAAAAAGAGAGATTTTGAGTGATACCAGTCACACCGGGCATCATATTGTGGTGTGGTTGATTCCTAAAAGTAAACAATTATTTATGGATCATTTTCATAAAGTATCAAAATAATACAATTGATTTTTCTCGATTTTCAATATGCCACTTGTGTTTTTTTACTAAAATGTCATTTCAAGCTGGAAACATGTATTTGGAGTCATACTGGTCGGATTGTGCATCTGTTTTATGTGAGAATACTTTATACACATAAAAAATGTCTTGTAAATTAGTGTCCAAAATTATTAAGTCAATCATAGCATGTTTTCTTGGTTTTTAGTGAGTGAACTACTATGAACTAAAATGTCAATTTTAAACTGGTAATGGACACTTTTAGTCATACTGATCACATCATACATTGGATTGAAGTGTGGTTAATTTCTATACATCCCAAATTACTTGTGGATAATTTTATTAAAGTATAAAAACAATATGAATTCATTTTCTCAGTTTTCAGTATGTCACTTTTTCTTTTTTACTTAATTTAATGTCAATTTAATATAAAATTTCACACTTGAATTCATATGATTCACACCGTGCATCATATTGAGGTGTGGTTGATTCACACACATCAAAAATTACTTATGGATCATTGTTCTAAAGTATCAAAACAATTCAAATGCATTTTATTGGTTTTTAGTGTGCCACGTTTTCATTTTTACTTGATTTAATGTCAATTTAATATAAAACTATACACTTAAAGTCATATCATTCACACCATGTGTCAGATTGAGGTACGACTGATTTATACACATCAGAAATGACTTATTGATTTTTTTCCTAATGTATAAAAACAATATAAATGTATTTTCAAGGTTTTGAGAAGATCAGTTACTCTAATACCAACTATATTGACCCAAAAATTTCATACATATATATCACATATTAGTAGATTAATATTCCTTACATAACATAATGATCTATGCCAGAATAGTTTATTTATAGTGCTTTTAAAATCATGGAAACATAAAGAACTAGTTCGTAAGATCCTCTCATTAAGTTATTCTTTACTAGAAACCTTCTTAAACATATCATTTCTAAAACCATTCTTCATAACCTAAAGATATGAAATATAATAAAGGGTGATCAAAGATTCTCAATAAGTGTAAACAATAGAGATATCAATAATCATATAAGGATAACATGAACATAAAGTTGTTATAAGGTGATATTAACATTAGAAATTTATACCCTTCATATCATAGATCATAATCACGAGTCATTGATCAAAGCATGGTAGTTCAAAAGACATAAATCCTATAGGATCAAAGAATATTATAAACTAAAAACATAAGCTTCATGTCATAACAAGAACATTATGTATCAGATTAAGGTGTGGCTGATTAAGCTGCAAATGATTACTATACTATTCAGAAAAAATTTCATGAAAAATCTTTTGGGAAGTCATAATTTCCATTCAAATACTAAGAAATACCTTGTTAGATTCGTCCTTACAATGCACTTCACATTTCATGCAACACGGGGTTTCTTCTTCCACATGAAAGATACATGCTCTCTCTTTTCTAGATTGTTGTAGATACTTGAATGAAAAATATGAATTCCCAAAAGATCTGTAAAAAATACGAAATATGAATTAGATATAAATGATAAGGAAATTAACTTAAAAATAGTAGATAAAATGATCGAAAAAAATTAATTACGTAAGTAGTAGGAATTCACCTTTATTCATTCTTGACCCATTTTCTTATTGTCATTATCTCAGTTTTAGCCTCGAAGTCCAATATCTCACGAGCATGATTAATTTCAAACAAACCACCCCAACTCAAACAAAGGAATATTCCTTTATAAGAAAACAATTCTTATGTGAGTATTAAAAAATAAATAAATAAAACATAAATATGAAAAAATACACTACTTCTATGGAAGTCACATCTTCAATCTATTTCTGTACATTATCCCATCAGATATACTGCCCATTCCTTTCTAAGAACATCTATATCATATTGTGAATATGAGTCTTTTCGACAGACATAGTAGTACTGGAAAAATATTAATACACAAAGGATTAATAATTTTTTTAAATTAAATAGTAATTATATTAAAAAATACCACTTCTGGGAGGCTAGTTTGTTTATGGAATATGATCTATTTCATAAATTTACAAACATAATAACCAAAATCTTTTCCATTTGTTTGTTTCAAAAACTGCAGAAACATTTAAAAAATTAAGTAATTTATTTTGATATGTGTTTGGATATTGAAATATTATTATATATGCCCTGATACTTTTCCAGTCGTAGAAATTGTAAGGGTCCTTGTGCTTAGCCCCTAGCCCCATTCCTTATTTTTCATGATATTGATGCTCTATCTTATCATAAATTAAATCCTCATTAAAACCTAATCTAAATTATATAAATTGATGTTTAGTTCTAAAACATTGGATGAAGTGTGTTACAAATTGACAAACACCATCATGTGTGGTCAATTTTTTGGGTATTCATGGATTGAATTTAGGAAATAAATCTTTGGAGTATAAAAATTGACTACAATGGGCATCCAATGTTTCCTAAAAACACAAAAAAGAATAAGTAATGAAATAAATGAAAATATATTTGATATGATTAAATTGTATAGTTTTACCCCTACATTGTTGATATTAAATATATCTCGTCATATGAATGTTTTCTTTCAAATTATTTGACAACCCTGCCACTATTTCATCATTTTTTTGGTATCTATTTTTTTTGTTATTCTGTAGATGTGATGTGAGGACTAACAAGTCCATTTTTTATATGGGAAAATCCCTTAAACTATTTTTTATAAATAAAAATACCCAAAATATGAAATGTATTTAGTATAATTAACATAGTATACCATATTTTGGAAAATCAAATCTTGAAAACATACCTGATGTATAAATTTACAACTAAGGCTCTCAGTAAATCATAGTCAAGGATTTAATTTACATTCTCAACACCTATGTAGTCTCCAACTTCCTCTCTGTACATATTTTCTTTATAATCAAATATGTGACTACTACCATATGTTAACTTTGTATCCACATTAACCTTTAATGCCAATAAATAAGGACATATAATGGGAAGGGTAATGGTGCTTTAGGTAGATCTTTTTGATCGGTTGGTCGATCCTTTAGATGGTTTTGAGTCAGTATTCCTTTTCATCCCTTCCCTTTTTTCCTTCTATAATTAAATTCATTGGTTTAGAACTTTTTTCATTAATTATTAGTGGTTTATCTTGAAAAATAAATTGGAAATTAATAACTCTTTGTCAATATGTTTTTACAAGATGTGACGGCCATGCGATGAATATTCAAAAAGATTTTTTCGACTCTATGAACATCTTCTTCATAAATTGGAATATGTAGCTCAACACTCGACTCAAGGGCTATATTAATCGATACTCTCACATGACCTGTTGAAAGCGGTTTGTTGTATAGCATGTCGTTTTGGATATTGAACACTGTAACCCTCACTACAAGGCAGTGGGTGGGTTTTGATAGATACAAATCACAACCATTTCCACCCTGTATTATATCAGTACAAAAAAGGTATTAGTGTCTTTATGATTCACATTTCACAGAAACTATTATTAGAATATTGATTACCTCGACTAAGATAGTTCTTTGAGGGCAATGGATCACCTAAAAGATGGTTGGGTTGGGGTGGGATCTTAATGCTAGAGTTGTTCTTGAGTTTTTTATTCTCTTTACTTTCCCCAATAAAAGTTTCTATAAACTGTATTTATCATTGGAATTCTTCTTCAGGGGTAGAAATTTTCCCTCTCATATATTTCATTTCTTCAGTCTAATCCCCCTCTTATTTTTTTCTCAAAATATGTTTGGGGTGTCACCCGAAGACCCTTACCTCTGATGCAGCCATACTATTCTAGACGCTTCAAGACCATCAATAGTAGTTGGTCATCCGGTACATGTTTTTCTGATTCTTATGACTATATTAGATAAAAAATATAGGAAAATAAGTTATCATTTTCAATTAATAGTGATTTAAAGAAAAACAAATTTTTATTATGTCATACTTACACATGTTTCCCACACTTTTTGTGTCTTTCATCTATTATTATCTCATCATTATTTACACATGACTCCTTCCATAGTACATGGTGTGGGATAGAAGTGGCTTTGGATTTGGAGTCATTAATATGAATATAAACCGAGTAACATAATTATTTTATTGTTTCATGACACATAAAAGTATTATGTAATATTTAAAATATGTAGCAATTTTTTCAATTGAAGCATACCCCATCCTTACATTATGGTAGTGGTACGCTGATTTTGATGCACATTACTTATTTCCAACACTCAGTTTCTATTTCATAAATAAAAAAGTGTCCCTCAAAGTGATGAATTCACATGTCATCAAACAACGTATTACTAGCTATAATGTACCTGAAAAGACACATATGTATGAAGAACAGTAAAGTTATCGCACATTTCTTAGATTATCAAGTGTTCATAGATAAGAAGTGGGTGTGAGTTTATTTTACCTTCAGTATCTTTAAGATCAAATCTCATTAGAATTGTGCAAAAACCTTTGTGAATCCTTCCAATAAGCATTAATACATATTTCTTGTTGGAGTCATCTACTATAAATGAAATCTGCAAGGGATGATGAAGATTAAGTCAATATTTAATTATTTTATTTTCTAGTAAAATAAATAAATGATATCATAATGTTACGTAATCCTTTCACACACCAGTGTCTTAAGCCCGACTGCAACATAGTTTCATAAATCTACATCAATCGACACACATTTATAAGTGATGATTCCAATGTAACTACTGAACATAGCCTTGTGAGGGTTAACATGATATCCCCGTGCATTCCATCTGACATCGTATTTGATGCCTTTTATTTTCAACTTAATGATTTTTTATGACACCATAAAACTATGGCGATCTTATTTTTTCTTTCATCGTCGGTCCTTAGTTGTCTACCATTTCTTTGGATTCAACATCATAAATATGTTCCTTCAGAGTGGTAGCATTGTCATGTTCATATGATCATTGAACCTCTACATTGAGAGAATCAACAAGTTGAAAAACCTGCTGTTCCATGGGATTGGGTGCACCGACACGTGCAGAAGGTCATTGTTCCTTTTCAATACAAGCAATAGTAGCTTCATAGACCTATTGCAACTCATGATCGGGAGCACTAGAATGTGTGGAAGTATTTATTTGAAGTAGTGGTTTAACATTTAATTTAGATTACATAAATGCAGTAGAGAGAAGATAAAAACATGAGGTAACACGATGTATATTACAAAAAATATATAACATGATTATTGAAATCTATTTTTTTAAAGGTTGAATAGATTTGAACCATCTATAGACTATCTAAATATCTTCATTGTGGTCTCATATAATATACAAAACTCTATATACATTGGGACCACTGTGAAATGATTATGACATCCCAATTAAAGGGTTATACTCAGTTGAATTTTCATCTATCACTTTAGTGGTTTTGGTCGATAATAGAACAATTGACCGTTTTCAGTTTGCGGGATCTGGAATATAAGATACTTGTACTGCCTGTGGTACCATTATAAATAGTTTTTCGTTGTACTCTTCCTTAATAAAGTAACTTTTCACAAATCCTAATTCATTTATTTTAATAGAAATTTTGTTATCAACCCACTTGTATTGAAAAACCGGAACATGGAATGTTTTATAATTCAACTCCCATATTTCTATGATGATGACAAAGTATGAAATTTTTGCATAAATTGGATTTATATCCTTATTAATAGAAAATGAATCAATTCAGCAACAAGTGTAACTCCATTATTTTTCTGGTACTTTATTCATCATGTTTATATGTATAGAATGTATAAATATTAATTATATAACCATTATAAGATAATACATACACACTTGGTCCTCCGGTTATCCATCAAAGTCATTCAGAAATTGAATATGGATTTTCATTTGACTCTTTAAAAATATATCTCTAAAACCATCCTATAAACTATTTATTATGTGTATTTGATATCCATATTTTATCCCTTAATGGATTCAAATGCCTAATAATTTCTTTTTAGGTTTCAATATATGGGTCAAGCTTTAAACTATTAAGTAAAACGTAAATATGGGCCTAATCCCGATTTGTAATATTGATTGTGACCACATATCTTCCATAAATTCCTTCACCCGCAATCCACCCAGTGTGACGATATTTCAGTAGACTATTGCTTTCCACACCAGACATGTATTCAGTATAGAATTAAATGGATTCCTCAAAAATAAATCGCTCCGCAGTACAACCCCCCGGATGACTTCAATTTTTGACATACCCTTTCAAAATATTCATATACCATTCAATGAGGTACATCCATATATAGTGTACAAGAACACATAGTCTAATATCTCTTTCCAACTAAAAAATTAAATAAACCATAATATCAAAAAATGTTGTCATGAATAAAATTTCCAATTCACGTAATATGACCACAATTTATCTTTCCATATTTTGAAATTTTGTTGGGTCTATAACTTTGTTGCATATCACATTGATTAACAAAATTATCTTGGTTGATGTATGCTGGAAATTATTGGAAAAAATGCAATGTAAATATATAGGAATTAGATCCTGTATCAAAACACAGTAGAAATGTGTTTTAAGGCCCTTTAACTTTAAACTAGTCATTATCACGATGTTATTGATCTTCGATGAATACCCCTCCAGAACCTTTAAGTCATTAAAGAAGTTGAAAAACTAATACCTATCCTGCCTGGAAAGAGCATAAACAGTTGGAGAAAGAAAAGTTCATTTTACACCCTTCACTAGTGCCAACTCTTCTCATATTCTCATGTCAACCATGTCTAACCTAGCCTTAATTCCATCCTTTGTTTTCCCAAGTGCATTTAGAAACATACTAATGACACCATCACATAAATTTATTTTCAACATGCATAATATAAAAAAAATGATTGACATACAAACAATTTCTGTTTTGTAATTCAAAAAATGGGAACTCAACATTTGAATGATAGTTATTATTTTATTTTGTTGGTCGAGACTCATCACCTTAGAAGAAAACACCAAACTTGAAAGAATATGTAATTGTAGAGGGATCCCATAATTTAAACCATGCAGGTGATGTTGGATGCAAAGTAGGTTTAGGAATTTCAATGGGTTTAAACATTAATTCACCTTTTGAAGAAGTGAGGTAGTGATGGATATCTTATGGGTTGGATAGTGTTAGTGAAATTACCTTTCCATGGTTTCATTATCAATCTACTTGTCTTCCTTATATAATGTAATGATTTTCTTAATTATATAAAAATCTAAACTTAAAAGATTATGAAAAAACTATATTTTAGATATCCTTTGAAAACTATTTACAAAATCACACTTGAAATGAGATAAAACCATCTATATTTTAAATTTTTTATTTAAAACCTCACACACCCCTTGTTAAAATGAAACCAGCATTAAATATACTTTCAAAACATTCACATACCTTTATGAAATGCAATTAGGTGAGTTGACAAACACTTGTCATGAAACTTAAGTCCATGCCAAGTGTTTAAATCATTTTAAAGTTATTTAAAACCAAATAAGGTATGTTGAACAAATATAATTTTTTAAGAAACATTTCAAAACACTTGAATCATTTTAAAGGATCAACTTAGTCATTTTCAAAAAGACATAAATACAAATATAGACACTTTATAAAAGATACATGAATAAAAAATAACCAACATTTTATAAAATATAAAGCTATAAAAGGTTTATACATGATCCAAAATATAAGTGTAAACCAAAAATAAATTTATTTTCAAGAGAGACACTTCATAATAAATATCTTAAAATAACACAAAATGAATATTGTCTCTTTATGCTTTTTGATGACCTTTAAATCCCATTATCATTATATCTTTAACAAGAGACTATGGAACACCACTATAAAAGTGTAACTCTTTATTTTTACCTATATCATAGACAAGTAAGTCTATATATTTACTAATGTGTATATGTATGGTAGGAGCAAAGAGCCTATTAGGATATCATCAAATATTTTATACCATTCATTTTTAAGACAAACCAAAAAATTCTCATTTTAGGAAAAATATCAAAGATAATTTTATTACAAGGGGTTGAGTAAATATAACTAATGAAACATATATTTTTTATTTTAAAGAAAATATAATTTACCAAAATACATATATAAGATAACATAATAATAAAATATCAAGAATAAATCATTAAGAGGTACCTACAAAATATTTTTGAGTGCATTTATCATATCATATAAAAGGTAATAATTAATGTTTTACAAATAACTATTTTGATTCAATGTGCTCTTAGCTGGCTAGAAAACTATGAATCATGAGCTTCCCATATTTTTTACATTTTTAGTGAATCATTCTAACTATCAAAATAAGATAATATTCTACACCATTGTAATAATAAAACATAACATCTATTCTACCTAGCTAGTAACATGTAGTAGAATAGTATAAGTGGTGTGATATAGTCAACCATTTAGGAAGAATTAATGTAATTACATAACATATTCAACATCTTGGTTATTATATCTATTTTGTGGAAAGAGGTTTAAATTTTACAACCCCTCAAGATGTGTTAATCCATCAATATAGTATTGTCAACCCCATTGTATGTTTATTTGATTCATGGGTATAGTCATAACATAACCCATCCCTCAAGAAGAGTAATGATCATCATGTAGATATTTTTCCTTCTAAACACTATCTTGGGCCTAGATATAACCTTCCCAGTCCCTTAGGAATATAATATGAAAATAGAATCAAAATTCAATATATGTAATAACATCAAAAATGGACTCATAAAGTCTACCTATCATAACCATTTTCCACTATAACTTGGTAATAATTATATACATCATTAAACTGTGTATCGATATCGACTACCCCTAACACAACTACTTACATACAATGTTCATCTCTCAGATAATCCAAAGTACCTTAGGCCACCAATCTCTTATTTTACAAATTAACCCACAAGGAAAAGCTGTCGGATAGCCTAAATTAGAACTCAAAACTCTCAATGAAGCTTCACATATAATCACAAAATGTTGACTAATATCTCTAATTTTTTTTACCAATGAATAGTAACTCATCCCAAGGCCCTCTCAATATTTTGAAAAATAGCTAAATACATTATAGTTATTGGAGGAATCTAAAATAAATGCAACATGTGTATATCTTACACCACAGAATTAATAGGAATTTCTAATTTTTTTCATAGACATGCAAATAATATTTATTACCCATAAAATCATCCACACACTCTTATCTATTCCCATATATCACATAGTATAGAAGATAAACATCAAATCACATATAGTGATAGATTCCACATTCCCTATACTACAAAAAGGTTTATCATTGGAAATCATAACGAGATCTATATATGAACAATCAAATATAATAAGTAATATTAAAACATATGTTTATAGATTTAGAGGAAAGAACAAGTAAACATATATGAAACCAATAATAAATGAGTGTGTTCATTTAGTCTTGATGATAAAAAATTATACCCACAAATAGTATAATGATCAAAGACTCTATGATATTTTGAACACTAAGACCCTATAATTAATTTTTCACAATATAAGCATTAATTCCTAATCAAATAAGAACGTAGCTTAGATTTGGAGGTCAATCAGTAGTAGTAGGTTCTGTCGGTGGTGAAGTTAGGGTAGTAGATGATAGTGGGGGAGCCTGCAAAGGGGTTTATTGAAAAGTTGGGGTTCACAATGGTCGTGGGTTCGCTGTGGAGGAGGGGTTGATAGAAAAGTAGAGATGGCGGTAGTAAAGAAGGATTTAGTAAAGAAGTAGTTGACGACGGTAGGGTCCGCCTTCCACGAGAGATTGAGGTGTGCGAGAGAAGAAGTTGAATGTTATGGTTCCTTTATAAAATCATGTGAAACTTTTATCAGTTCTAGTTTAAATGTGCTAATAAATATATGTTTTATCAATGCTAAAACATAATGTGCTAGTAAAACATGCCTTTATTAGCACCTTTTTAGTGCTAATAAACTTATAATTTTTATAATTTATTTATATTATTATATATATTTATAAAATTATAAATATTATAAATAAATAAATAATTATTTGTAATTATAAAATTATAATAAAAATATGTTGAGCATAGTGTTTCATTTGTTGTCAATAAGGTGTCAATATGTTTATGGAAAGTTAATGATTGAAGTAGTGATCATGATTAAAGTGGTGATACTTAAAGTAATGTTGTTGACTCAGTAAAGAACCCACTTTTATAATGATGAAGTTTTTTCACAACTAATGGCACTTGGAAAATTACTATATGACATTGGATATCATGATTTATCATTCTTCATAGAAAATCAAATGATTGTTGAACTAGTCCTAAGTTCCAAGAAATGTGTGAGTGAATGAAACATTGATACAACACATGAATAAGGCCATGAAATACTTGATTTCATTATTCATTTGGAAGATTCATCCACTGATTTATATTTGGATGAAGTTTGAGTAAATTAGATGATTGATTGTGCTGATCATAGATTTTTAAGAGATGTGAAAAAAGAGTTTGCACATTGGGTACATTCTTGAAGTACTTTAGAATAATAATTCCAAAAAGAATGAAGAAGATGAATTTTTTTTGGATGGGGAGGCTTGGATTTCTATTTTTAAGTGTCCATGTATTGATTTTGAATTACACTAAGTTTCTTTTATAGGGTTTTTTATAAATAAAAATAGGGTCAGCCACTAACTAGTCGACAACCTCAACCCTAGGAACATGCAGGACATGGTCAACTGTGCCCAAGGGAGGCCATCAAGGCCATCCGGGAAGTAGTAAGAGATCATGGGTATGAAAGTCGGCCATATAGATATTCCACTTAGTGATATGTGTGGAAGTAGACGATATGGTTATTCCATTTTAGTATGTTTATGTCCCAAGTCACCTTTATATGATATATGTTGCTTTCTATGGGTTTTATTGAAATATTTTGGTTACAAAAAATGGTAAGAAAAGAGATTATATTCAATGAAGTGTATTTGATATTTCATTAATGTGAAAAGTATTAATTAATGATAAAGTATTCATGGTTTACATGTTTTTTTGAAAACTATCATTTTTCCTTCTTAATGTATCTTTTACTGAGCTTTTTATGCTCATCCCAAGTTTTTGAAATGTTTTTAACATGACATAAAGTGTAATAGGGTCAAGGATGGGATCAAGGAAAATTCATACTGTTCAAAATATGGAACTAAACATGTTTAATGTTTTTAGAGTTTTTATTTTATGAAAAAATAGATATTGAGTAGAAGTGTTTACATGTAATATTCAAGTTATTAGGTATAATTTATGACCTAATTATCTAAAGATCTAAAAATTAAAAGATCATCAATGTGAATTATTAACTTAATTAAAAATTATATAATGTTTAAGGAATTAGGCCTTATACTAAGAGCAAACAAAGTTGCCGAGGCCATTTCATTTGATGTATGGAGAGAAGTTTTTCATGTTTTCATAAATGCATGAACGTGAGGATTTCACGTAAAATGAGGAGCTTTCATTGAAAAGAAACAAACCGAGAGATTCAATGTATCTCTTAGCTGCATTTGAAAATATTCAAATGCTGAAGATATCAGGCATTCAAATATTTGAACCCCATGACATATCCCATGGTATTTGAAAGCGGAGAAATGCATTGATCTATGCCTATAAAAGGAGGAGTCCCTCGACCGATCATGGTATTAAAGATATTGAGAAATCTCTCATTTTTCTGTAGAAACAGATCATTGGTTAGAGGTTCCACGCAACCTTGATACACAAAAGAGTAATGTTCCCCACATACGTTCAACAAGTGATATGTACTCTTGAACCATCCTTTGAATAAAGGAATACTGCACTCTCTCTGTTCGAAGGAAAACCACAGGCACGCGATTGGTTTAACAAACCCTCGTCATGCCTTGTGAAGAAATTGGTCTGTGAAACCAAATAGGGATAGTGCATTTCACCACCATTATTTGGGTGACACATTCATAAGAAAAAAGCCTCTCTAGTTCATGTATTTAGTTGAGATATCCACGTGCACCCTTTGTATGAAGAAGAAGAACCCGTGCTCCTTCAGTTTGCACAAACAAGAAGTGTTGTGAACCCTTTGGTTTTACAAAATAAGAAGACCACCCTTTTTTACACATTGTTGACATACTTTTTGCACAAGATCTTTCTTAGTGAAGGAGTTTTCATGGTGAAAGTCAGTACGCACATGCAAGCACTAAAGCACCCTATTTGAAGAAACCTAGGGGCTTGTGTGTTTGCATAGAATGGTGGAGGTTACATACATGGTGCACATGAATCAAGACCATCTAGAGGTAGTGTGTGTGTGCATGTGAAGAAAGATAAAGAAAGAGAATTTATCAAAAGGTATACACCCCTTAGGGTTTAAGAAGAACACACATTAAACATAATGACGCCCGAACCAAGTGCAAAGCAAAGAAAGGGAGAGAAGAAAATAAATAAGAGGCATATTGTGTATGCATTGAGAAATACAAAGTTTAAAGTGAGTTTCACTAAGAAGGGAGTACATTCACATGCATAACACACTCATAATGAACCCAAATTAAAAGGAAGATGTGTGTGTGTGTGTGTAAAAATAACCAAAATAAGAAGGAATTGAATGTGTGTATAGTTAGAAAAGAACTAAGTGGACAGTACATGCATGATACAAATGAATTGAACCTAAGATATTGATACAATTGAAGAGTGTGTGTCTGTTATTACAAGATACATATTATAAATGCATGAAACCATGCATAATAATATTCACATGTGATAAGTCTTTGAGATACCCAAAACAATAAGTTTGGATTCCATGCAATCCATGCATGAAGTGAATTTGATTGAGACCGAAGATGGGCAGAATTACTGAAGACCTTATATCCGAGTTGTCAGTATTTGAGAATTAAAGAAGACAAAAAGTGCTGGTATTATGCTAGACTAGTCTTTCTTATTCATATTATTGAAGAAGTTGTGTGCACCATCTGCACACATATAAGTGATATCGGGTCTTCATCAGAAGAAGAAAGAATTTCCCAAGCATTGTTTCACTGAGGACTGATCAGAACAAGTGATTAGAATTACTGAGTAAGGCCAATAGACCTTACCAAAGGCTTTTGAATATTTTTGAAGAGATACAAAGGAAAGTGTGATTCATAAAACCTATGGGGAAGAGCATTATATCATCTATAGCGAATAAAAGATATTAAAGAAGAAAGCTGCTCGTGTGACTCAAGATCTAGAAGAACCCTATGTGATTTAGGGAGGAGAAGAAGACTTTAGTGGGACTCAGAAGTAGTCCAGTAGGCTCTAGTAACACTATAGGAAGCAGTATAAAAATACCCTCCTATAAAACTCAAGAGAGATAGAGTGGGAATCTGTAGCGACCATTGTAATTGATAATAAGATTATAGTGGAGAATTTGTGTTGGGGGGAATAACCAACACAACAAGGAGTATGTATTTGAACCGAACCATGTAAATACTTGTGTTTAGTGCCTGTATATTTACAACATCATTCAAGGTAAGTCTAAGAGACACTAGAAAAGTGGATTAAGGTTTTAACCCGCCAAAGAAGATTAATTGAAAAGAATCAATTAGTAAAAAGATTTAAAGGAATCACTGATTCACCCCCTTTCCCTCTCAGTGTCTCTACACTGATTTAGACACTTCAATATATTTATTATATTTATAATTATATATATGAAACAGGTCTGAGTAAAATTTGGAAAGACAACCCATACCCATCAAATTTATCTTAAAAAAGTAAATAACAACAAAAAAGAGAAGGATGAGTACATACAAGCATTTCAACCCTCTATTAAGGTAAAATAAATATGGATCAAAAGGGCCAAATTCATCCCCAAAGTCATAATCAGTGTCGTATAAATTATCAATGGTTTCCCACTCAGATTGTTACTACTTTTGATTGAATATCATAGAGTATTTCTCCATTAGATTTTCCTAATCTTGAGTGAGTTGAGTCTTAGTATCCTTGGTAGAAGACCTAGTAGTTCGGACACGCCCATGTGCAGCAGCCCAATCATCCCATCCACACCCTCATCCATGGATTTTTGGATGATGAACCCGTCTTTTGGATTTAGGTTGCTTCCAAATCCCTTACACTTTCTCCAAATAAATTTTCTCCTTATTACTGATAACATCATCCATCCGCTATTGTGTCATCATATTTTGAGAGTAAAACACTTCAAAAGTGTTTTAGGCAGGCACCTGAAAAGTATATAGATAATGAAAAATGAGTCATCGCATATGGACTACCTGAAAAATAATAATAAGTGTGTAAAGTATAAATGAATATTATTAATGTAGGTGCCTAATTTTATCAGTGATTTTATCTAACAGTTTTAAAGACCCCCAGTTTTCTTAGCGTCGATAAAGTCCAGAGCTGATCTTATGCCAATATGTAGTAGTTCTTATGTTCTTCAAGAACCTTGGGCACCAAATAAATTTAAAAAAATTTGATGGATCATTTACAAAAAAAAAATCAGTAAAAAATAATAACTATAAGTAGATTAAAAAAAAATTTAATTGGAAATAAAATTACCATTGAGGAAAAATATTAAAGGTTATGTAAGAACTTCAAGACCTCAATTATCTCATACAAATTTCACCTTAATATTAATAATCTCGTATCTGCTTTGATCTGCTTGCTGAATGTTTTAAGGTTCTCTTCATCCTGTAAACTAGATGACCTATTGAATGTAAATCTAATATAAGATTTGGAAAACTAAAATAAAAGATAAAGAATTCAATGGGCATAGCCCAGATCAAATGAGGTACAAATCTGATAAATAATAGAAATGTATAATAAAAATATTTCCTAGAAATCCAAGGGCTCAAAGGAATTCCATCATAAACAATAAATGCCATGGAAGAAAATTAGCCAATGAAATTGAAGAAAATATGAAAATTCCAAACCATTCTTAAGGCATTTGACATGGAGATTTAGGGCTAGTTTGGCACTGATGATACAGAGAGAAAAGAAATGATATTGAGAGGAGAAATTAGATTCTCATGTTTGGAGAGATAATTTTAAGGGGAGAGAAATGATAAGGGGAGTAATGGAGAGAAATAGATTTATCCCATGTTATTTTTTTAAATCACCCCAAAATTGTGATGATTTGGAAAGAAAGTATGGTGGTGGGTTGTTAATATTTTAAAATTCTAATTTTATCCCTATTTTCTACATGCATAACAAAATAATTTATTTTCTTTTAAAAATATTCACTAAACAAGATGGAGATAAATCCAAATCATTTATTTTCTTTTACTATGTTATTGATCCAAATGCTAGGAGAGAAATCCCAATCATTTCATTTCTTTTAAAAAATATCAAATCGTTTCTTTTATTTTAATAAAATCTCACCAAACACAGTGTTAATAAAATTGTATCATAATTTAATAGGATGAAACTATGAAGTAATCACACCCCATGTCTGAAAAAATAGGCATGGTGGAATGTAGGGCGGTGTAGGTGAGGTTGATGCAGAGCCTTAGAGGGAGTCCAAGTTTGGGGGGAGGGTCCATGATTGCGGGTTCGAAGTGGGTGATTGGGTGGCTTGGCCCACAAAGGGCACAACAACGACCGAGGATGAGAAATATGACAGGGTGTCAGAGGTCAATGGTGTCGGGTGGAGTGATAGTCCAACACCAGTGGCCGACCAACAGGTGGGGACATCGAGCAGAGCAGAGGGGGCACTAGAGGGTGGGGACGCTGGAGGATGAAAAAATTAAGTGCATCTGGGGGTGTGTGTTGGAGGTGTAGGCATTGAAGTCAAGTTAGAGCAACAAGGGTCACAAGGTGGGTGGAAAAAACGAGGTAGGGTCGATGTCTTATGTGTGGGATGGAAGTGGGTACAGTCGAGGTGAAGCCACACTGCCACCCCACTCCCCCTCTTACTGCTTAAGAGTTCTATTTAAGAAATGGGTCTTAGAAGATGTGGAATTTTTTTATAAATAGTTATGAATTTTTTTATATGATTATTAGTAATTTATTTATAATTAATATTTTAATTAATTATCGATTGTATTATTTATTATTAATTAATAATGTATTGTTATGATGTTAATTAATTAATAGTACTATAACTATTATTTATTGGTTAATAATATAAATAAAATAATTTGTATTGGAAAATATATTTACCAATTAATAATTATATTATTTTTAATATACTATGATATATTATTTATTTATTTATTTATATAATTAAAAATATAGTATTTCAATAATTATTATTTATAAGTATTTATGTATTTTTTGATGGTATAAAATATTAGTAATTTATTAATATGTAATATATTTAGTAATTGTGCCACTTCGGATGAGGTGGCTGGGGGGATAGGGTTTGGAGCGTGGGTTGCGGGGCCGAGTTCTCAAACAACATTATTTTCAGTGGTTTCTTTGTAGCATGTGTGAGGCATCATTGCTAGTTTTACCATCTTTAATAATAATATAATTATTAATTGTCATTTTTATTGTTTTTATTAATTAATATTATATTATTACATTATTAATCAATTAACAGTATAACAAACTAATATTTATAAAATATTAATTATAAATCTTTGTTAAATTTTTGTTGATATTATTATTAGTAATTTATTAATAGTCAATATTATTATTAATTATCAGTTGTATTATTTTATTATTAATTAATATTATATTATTATGTTATTAATATAATTAATAATATTACAAATAATATTTATTCTATAATTATATGAATAAAATCATATGTATCGAAAATAAATATTTACTAGTTGATGATCTATTATTCTTAATATATTATGTGGTATTATTGATTAATTATATATATAAAAAATAAAATTAGAATTATTATTAATATTACTAATATTTATTGAATTAAAAATAATAATATTATTAATATTTAATAATAAATTTAAGATGAATATTTATTATACCTAATATGAATAATAATGTTAAGAAGTGTTAATATAAATAAAAAATAGTAATTATTATAATTACCAATGTAGTTATTAATATTAATGTTTCTTAATCATTCAAAAATATTTGTATGAACATCCAATTATATTAATTTGTTATTCTATGCAACAAAATATAATATATTGGTGTGGTTTTAAATAATGTACAAGTAATAAATTAAAAAATATATAACATGTATCAATCTAATCTACGTAGGTGTCTCGGGTGTTCATCTGTGTCACAACCATGTATATATATAATGTGTTAATGTTGTGCCTGTCAATGTCTATGCTTTGGCGTACGCACCTCCCGCTTATCATCTTTGTCACCTACATCCACATCATTTTGTGTAACTTGCAATTGATTCACAGTCTCCCCGTCTGTACCCAGTTCTAGCTCCATAGGTAGTGGCTGGTGACTAGAACTCTCACCAACATGTGAATAAGATGACTTTTGATTATCATATATCTACAGATCAGAGAATAATAATGAATGCAATACAGACCAGCCAACCTTTATCGTTGCGGCATAATCTGACACACAAAGAGCTCGTGCCTCTAGCTATGGTTGTGTTTGTGTTTGTTCCACTGGTTGCGGTTATGGCTCATATATAGTAGTAACTAGAGGATCATTTGACTGATTACAATGAACACCCTCCTCCTATGTCACATTGGCATCCCTAACAGGGTCGTCACCCCCTGACACATCTATATCATGCTCAACACCCTAAAAATTGTTTGACATATAAAAAAATGCATGATAAATCTCATTCATGGGAAGAAACAACCCTATTGTTGCTCTATGAAATAGGTCTAGTCAAATGCACCTTTCTCCACATGATTGAAGATGTGAATGAGCCGAGCGATATGAACATCCAACAAAAACAAATTATGCAGTTAACTAAAGTTAATAATAAATTGTTGAATAGTGTAAGAAATAATTACTACCAACTATTGATAGCCTTTTCTATGCCGCATAAGATATATCATTGGGAACATGTGATACCAAGGCCCATAATCTAGTTGATCTGATAAATTAAAACTTACTATGTCGACCCCTCGTAATCGGGACTCATGTCGCCCGTCCCACATCTTAATATATCGTGCATTATATCGCTTCCAATCAAAGTCTCACATCCCTAATATCTTCAAGGAATGAAGTGAAGGTAAATGATTAAGCGATGTATAAATGAGCCAATAGAAGGTGAACTGCATCATAACTCTATTAGCAAGATGTCACTCAATAATATGAAAATGAATCATAGGTACGACACATGAGCCAACAACCAGCATCATTGTACAGTAGAGTGGGAGACAATGGATAATAGTCTCAATATATGGCATCAATGAAACCTGAAATATCAAAAAAACACACAATTAATAAATGAAGACATGTAGCATACACATTAATAATTTAACTATATAATTAATAATCACATACGTTATCCGATCAAAGACTGTCTAGCATAAGTCTGTAAGCATGGACATCATGTCTGGATGTATCTGAATATTGATGTGTCTGAATACACATGTAGATAACATTTTTATACTTATATTTCTTAATAGAAACTTGTACATTTGGTTTTCACATAAAAAGGAAGGAAAACATACCTTCGTTCACGTGGGGACTCCCTTAAAACATCGGGTAGCAGTGGTTCATGGGCATGTGGAGCTAAGTGAGGGATACACTTCTATATCCAAATCCGAATAAGAATAACACATCCTATAATTTGCATCTTATCGATGAAATATGTGCTGCATGGTGCTCTATATGTATATGCAAGACATGAAGACCCCCGACTATACCTACATATCTGGTCCAAATCTTCTAGGAACAGTAAATACATCAAATGAAAAAATGTAATCAAATGGTCAATGAAGATCGTGCCACCAATAAGTCTCAAAATATATGCATGTTAAAATATCAACATAGTGATCTCACTAGAATTATCAGCTAGATGGGAAACGTGCTCGTCTATCCATGGAATGTGTAATCAGCTCCCGATGATGTACATGCCATCATCCTGAACCTCAATGCCCAGCAGTCTGTGAACAAGATCAAACCAATTTGTACCAACATGGCCCGTTATAGCCACACCATTGATGGGGACACCCAATATAAAGGACACATCCTCGAGCGTAATAGTTATCTCTCCCTCTGTAAAATGAAATGTATGTTTCTCTCGCCTTTATCTCTCCATAAGTGAAACAATGAGCTGATGATTGATGAATGTGAAGTCGTATATCGCTACACTGTAGAACCCATCATGATGAATATTATAGGAAATTCCAGGAGGTGGTGCAACATGATTTAAATAATGAGATCTCCCCACAATCAAAGCAAGAACTGGACGCCCCTCTATGAATTTCCATGAAACATGTCTGTCCTAGAATGTGAGCAATGGGGTTCCCTCTATCTCTACATTTAATATAATCATTACTATTTATAGTTAATTCAATACAATTTTTAAAATAGTTTTTAAAATACCACAAGAACAAAAATGAGGTAGATAATTATCATTCATAGTTAAGAATTATGATAAAAAACTAGGTAAAGAAATAGATGGGATTGATGTTATTGACTTAGTCAATCAATTTATTATTTTAATGATCGCCAATCATGTTTAAGTTATTTCTATATAATTTTGTTTATATCGACCGTGATGACAATACAACATAGCACAAGGACCTACATGATATATTGATTTGATCATGTGATTTCAAAGACAAATTTAGAGATAATTTATTTAGAGGATGAACCACTTGTTACTCATTTCCATTGTGTATTTAATTTATTAATAGTTTAAATATCTCAAAATTATTTCTGATTGAAACAAAAAATGAAACAAACTTGATATGAAACCAACCAAAAATAAAATAAGCTAAAAATAAAAGGATCCATTAATGAAAATGTCTGCATATGGAAAAAATTGACACAATCATGATAAAATACATAAAATAGATCAATGAGATGTGAAGTGGAGCCTCATCCTTCTATTTGGGGACATCTTTTACAAGTATTCCCTTCTGTGTGAAAAATGTTGCATCATAGTCCAACTCTCCATTGTCATGGCTAGTTCATCTCATTTTTGACATGAGTAGACTCTGGTCCTCCCTGAGGGTGAAACTTGGTAATATCAATAACCATAGTTGGATGATGGGTGGGAAAGGTAAAAGTATGAAAAAGCACAAAATTATTTCAGATTCAAACTAGAACTATAATAATCCATAAATGAAAAAAATCTAGAAATGAAAAAATTTATAAATGGAAAATCCATAATATGAAACTATTGGAGTTAGTGCCCTAGAACCAACATTTGTGTACTTTATGATAACCTGTATTTATAGTTTTGAATATTAATAAACTCTTTATCACATCTTGATTGTTATTCCGTGTAATATACTATGTGATAATGTCATTTGGGTAGCGGTCATGCTATAAGGTTATAGCTGTTTCCCGCTATAATGAAAACCTAGAAGTGCTACGACCCTATTCTTAAATATATGTTCTATATCTGAATGGTATACTTTGAGGGACATAAATGATACATGCTATTAAGGGTAGAGACTCATAATACTTTGAGGCACCTTCTCATGGTGTATGCCCTTGGTAACATCCAGTGTAGGAAATTATTAGAATGAGACCTGCTAGTAGAAAATCCACATTTACATGTGTCATTAGATGTTCCTATCTGTGGACATGTGTATTGATCCTTAGACTTTAATATTATTATTAATGAGTATTACGAGTCACATACTTTGACGTGTTTATGAAAACTCTGATGACATATGTTTGCAGTGAGGTAGTATATGTTGAGTGCGTCATGAGTAATATTGGATTAATGAATAATCCAAGAAAATATTTTTCCCTTAAATTATTTAATGGAAGTTGATGTCTTAGGCCCTTTTTTGGAAATGATATTGCCTAAAAAAATCCATGGTTATGGTGTTCTATAGGCAAGTTTGATTTCTAGGAATTCAAAGATAGAGATATCGAGCAAAAAGGTTGATGACATCGGCATGCAACCTACTTGATTAGAGATACCAAGTTAAAGGGATTATATTACACAGTATGTTTCTGCATAAAGTATTATGTCATTGTGAAATTATCTTTTTCTCTATGGGTGCCTTGGTGTGTTACTATACACTAAACTTGAAATATAGGCTGCTTCGCCTAATAAAACTGAGAAAGAGGCCTAGAGGGTGACACAATAAGTGTACCAGGAATCTTAATTAAATAACATATTATTATTTATTATTTAGGAAGTTAAATAAATATTATTCTCGCATGTGATTTAATAATTATTCATGTTTTCTTTATCACATATATTCTATCACTAGTAATTTGAGATAACATAATGTCAGCATAATATTTAATATATATTTATTTTCTATTTAGTGAATATAATAATTATTTATTTATCGTCAAATAATGCAGTGATATTTATTTAATAAATAAATAGTCATTATTCAAGGCCCATTAAATATTGAAGAGTAATGGAAGACCGAGTTTAATGGTCTAGTGAGAAATAATAAATAATGAATTTTATTTGATTAAATAATATTTAATTTAATTCACAAGTTAAGTACATGTTGATAAATAATAATAATATTATTATTATTTGACATGGGGTTTTACATGGATTAAATAAATAATAAAAGGTACTAGTGTAATTATTTTATTTTAACCCTAGCAGTATATAATCCCAATTATATTATTTTCTAAGATATCCAATTCATTTTTTTGGTTGCGCACAACAAATTTGAAGAATCCTCTCAATCCCCAGAGAGTTCCCTTCTCCAAGAATGCTCCTAAGAATAGAGAGAAATATTCCCTCAACACCCACTCCCATTTCAAGAGAGATCAAGGAGAATGATTTGGAAGAAATTCTCATGGCAATCAAAGGTAGACAACACAAGTGATGGGATCTTCCATGATAGCACTTAGAGATTCCTACGACAACATTCAAATATTTTTAGAACACATCTGGATTACTGCTAGAGGGAATCCACTATTGATTCATACCACCCAATGAAGGGGAAATAGAGATTTGTTTCCAAATCAGTCAACGAAGAAAAATTCCAACAAGGTAATTCTTTAATTGGTTAAATTAATTATAAATAATAAGTGATGATCCTCCCTATAGTTTCAATGTTCTATCCATTTTCTGTCTTATTTGATTTAATTAATTTGATCATGACATTTATCTTCATGTAGATATCATATTGATCATCAATCATGACTAAAAGAAAGGTTGGGAATGACCCATCGCATGCTTCCAATGTTCCTGTAACCTACAAGTTGTATCAAAGTAGTCACATATATATTTAAATATATTTGATTGATTTATGAATATGTCATTTAGTTTTCAATTCAAGTTTAATCATTCTTTTATTTTGAATTTCTAGATCTTTTTCTTCCTCCACCATTACTCATAGATCTAATTAAAATGATAAATTTTATGAACGAAATAAAATTGAAAAACTTATCTAGAGGTGATGGGGATTCTGATTAGATAAAATAGGAGTACACGTTGTGTAACCAAAGTTACATGCCATGTACTTGTGTTCAATGAACCAAGAAATAATTCAAACTATGTGTATTTATGACACGTAGTGCATTTATTTCTTACACCGCGTGTTGAACGTGCTTTCCTAACACACAGTTAGTTGAAGTACATGCAGTGTATCCCATGTACATGGTGTGTAGTCCCTTAAGTCAGAGACAAGCCTTGTAGTTACATACACATACTACCTAATTGGTGGTTGTGTAACTTGGAGACCACACGCCGTGTAGTCATTTATACACACTATATTCTCCAATTTCACAAGGCATAATTTACACATCGAGTCCCTAAGAGTGTGCCTCAGATAGATGGTGAGAGACATAAACACCATATAGCTCACTTGTATATACCATGTACTTATTCAAAATTTTGAATAATTAAAATTAATTTATTATATTGAGTAAAACTTATAAACACCTGCTTGCGTGTGGTTATTAAGTTAATAGGACACACCATGTGGTGAGTTTTAATATATATATATATATTTAATTAATTTCCATTTAATGTTCAGATCTTCATATGATGTGTGATTTGTATGAACTATATTACTATGCGTGCATTACATCCTGACACATTACAAAAAAATCAAATAATTAGTGTAATTATTAAGTTGACACTACACATCATGAAAGTACTTGATATGTTTTGTATTCTATATGTCACAAGATTAAACAGTATACAAGTATAATACATGTTGGGTAGATTCAGATGGGTATTCACCGTGTTTCCCCCAAGGTACATTTATGTACCCAATTAATTTTAAATAAATTTATTTAATTTTATTAAAATTACCATGGATAAGAATCTCAAGGAAATTTAGATGAGAATTAAGATTAATTAATTAATTAATTAATGAAGATGATTAATTGATTCAAGAGTGATTTATCATAAATATGAATGATTATGAATTAAATGTTAGTTTTATTAAATGTGGAGTTCGTTTCATTCATTTGGATGATCTTGATCATATACCAGACCTTTTTATGTGATTTATTTCATTTAATTTATTATTAAATTAAATTATTGGCTTGTGTGCCTTCTCTCCTCTTATTATGTAAGAGCCTGCATGCCCAGGATTTATTTTATGTAAACCCATTGTTTTCCTCACATGCATGTGAGTAAAAACACATGTAATGGATGGACCTACCCTGATAGTAGAGGCGGTTCAAGTTTGAATCCAAGGAAAAAACAACCCAAGAGAGATACAATGGTGGACATGTGGAATGATGGAACATGAACCTTAATTGGTTCAAGGTATTTTTCAACTAGGTCAATAGTCAGTTTATCAACTGTTAGATTAAATAACCATTAGTAAAAGCTCATGATCTTACAACATTATTATTTTATTTCTATCAAGTTGCATGGTAATTTCATTATGGATGTTTTGTCACAATCACATTAATTAATGAAATTAGCGAGAATGCAATATAGAGTTAATTTTTTTTATTATGTGTAAATATTATCTAAGATATGGTTAATCACTTAAGAAAATCCACTTCATATTTACAAGAATGTAATAAATATAATAATTTTAAATTTATGCATAAAGGATAAATTCCCTCAATTACATATATTAATTCGATATAGCCTTCCACAACTTCATTTAAAATCGAACCATATTTTAAAGTGGTTGACTTGCCAATGTTGGGGTTCTTTCAGTTATCGAAGAATTATAACATGTGGTTTTGAGTTGACTAAACTTAGTTCATATCAAGGGTTGATTGCCAAAGCAGGACTTGGTGTAACTATGAGGTAAGGGTTGAGGAAATACAATTTAAGGATTTCAGGATTGGGGAGTCCACTCAACAGATCATGGAATAGTGAGTTAATATAGTTTTCATTTGGAATGAGTACCTAAAAAAATTGGTCTAATATTAAGGAAATCCTTATGTATCTAAGAAGAACTAAGGATATGTTCCTGGTGTATAGAAGAGACAAGGATCTATTCATCATGGTTTATACTGATGCTAGTTTTTAGACAAATCATAATGAACTGAAGTTGCAGTCAAGATATATTTTCTATATCGATAAAGGAGATATGATATGGAAGAGTCTAAAACAGCCAATTGTCACTGGTTTTAGAGAAGATTACAAGTATATAACAACTTATGATGGAACCAAGGAATCCATTTGGATACTAAAAGTTTTCCAGGATCTTGATGCAGTAACTAGCAGTAAAGACCCTATCACATTGTATTCTGATAATACTGCAACAATGACTCTTATAAAATAGCCAAGGTCAAACCAATGGTCAAATCACACACTATAAGAGCATAAACTCTTGAGAAATTTTCATCATAGGGTTTAATTTGTAGTATGTAGAGTATCCACAGAAGAAAACATGACAAAGGCCTTGACTAAAGGACTTTCTCAGCAGAAGCATGAGTATCATATGAGAGTTTGTAGACTGAAGGATATTAACAGTTGGTTCTAGTGAAAGTGAGAGTTTGTGGGAGTTAGTATCCTAGAATAAAATTCAGTGTACTTTATGATAACTTATATTCATTGTTTTGAATATTAATAAACTCTTTATGACATCATGATTCTTCTTCTTCGTAACATAGTATCTGATAATGTTCTAAGAGTAGCTGTCATGATAAAAGGTCATAGTAGTTCCCTACTATGAGGAGAGCCCAGAAGTGCTACAACACTATTATTAAGTATATTTTTTATAGCCTAATGATATCATTTTAGGGAACAAATGATACAGGCTATTAGTGGTGAAGACTTATAGGACCTTGAGGCACATTCTCATGGTGTACACCTTTGGTAATATTCAGTGTAGGATATTATAAGAATGATACCCGCCAATAAGAAACCCAAATTTTCATGGGTCATTGGATTTTCCTATATACAGATGTGTGTGTTGATCCTTATACTTTAATATTATTATTAATGAGTATTATGATTCATGTACTTTGATGTATTGATGAAATCTGTAAAGACTTATGTTCGTGGAAAGGTAGGATATGTTTGGTGCATCATGAGTAATATTACATTAATGAATAATGAAAGAAAGGTTTTTTCCCTTATGTTATTTAACATAAGTTAATATTTTTGGCCCTTTTATAGAAATTATGTATCCTAAAAAAATCCATGGTCATGGTGTTATATAGGCAAATTTGATTTTTGAGAAGTCAAAGAAAGATATATCAAGCACATATATTGATGACACCGACATGAAACCTGCTTGATTATACATATCATGTTAAATGGATTATATTACAATGTAAGGATCTGTATGAGGCATTATGTCATTGAAAAATTAACTTATTTCTTATGGGTGCCTTGGTGTGTTGCTAGATGCTAACCTTTGACTTTAGGTAGCTTCATCTCATGCCATTGAGAAAGATGCCTAGTGGGTAACACACTAAGTGTATCCAGAATATCAGTTAAATAATATATTATTATTTATTATTTTACTAGCTGAATACATATTAATCTCATATTTGCTTTAATAATTATTAATGTTTATTTGATCGTATATATTCCATCACTAGTTATTCAGGATAATATAATGTCAATAAAATATTTAATAAATATTTATTTTCTATTTAGTGAATATAATATTTATTTATTTATTGGTGAATAATGTAGTGATATTTATTTACTAAATAAATATTCACTATTCAAGGCATGATAAATATTATATAGGAATGAAAAATTGAGTTTAATAGTCTGGTGAGAAATAATAAATAATTAATATTATTTTATTAAATAAAATTTAATTTAATTCGCAAGTTAATCACATGTCGAGAAATAATAATAATAATATAGTTATTTGACATGGGGTCTGTAGGGATTAAGTAAATTATAAAGGGTGCTTGTGCAATTATTTTATTTTAACTCTAGTGGTATATTATCCTAATTATATTATTTTCTAAGAGAGCTAATTCATTTGTTTGGTTGTGTACAAAAAATTTGGAGAATCCTATCATTCCCCAAAGAGCTCCCTTATCTAAGGACATTCACAAGAATGGAGAGTGATCTTACTACACCTATCACTCTCAAGTCAAGCGAGATCAAAGAGAATGCTTTGGAAGAGATTCTCATTATGATCATATCTGAGTGATATAAGTGATAAGATCTGTCTTGATAGCATCCGAAGATTCCGATGGCGACATTTGGAGAATTGTGGAACACGTCTGGATCAACGCTATATAGAATTTTCTCTTGATTCATATAAAGCAACGATGGTGCAATGAAGATATGTTTTCATATCCATTAAAGAAGAAAGAATTCCGACAAGGTAATTCTTTAATTGATTAAAGAAATTATAAATAACCTCCATCTAGTTATGAAATTCTATCCATTTTCGGTCTTCTTTGATTCAATTTCATTAATCACAATGTATATCATTGTGTAGATCTCAGATTAATCATTGATCATGAAATGAAATTTGGGCATGACATGTCACACGCTTCCAATACAACCAGAACCTACAGAAACTTGGTAATATTAGGGACCACGTTCGATTAATCAGCATGAAAGGTAATAATATGAAAGTCACCAATAAACATCCATGGTTTACTATAATAGTTAACCAGAGTGATCACTATTTTAGTTGGTTCCATATAAGTAACTTTTGTTTACTTTATGATAATAGGTATTCATAGTTTTGAATATTAATAATCTTATTCTCACATAATGATTATTTTTCTGCGTAACATAGTATGTGATAATGTCCTAAAAGTAGCTGTCACACAGAAAGGTCATAACAGTTCCCTGCTATGATGAGAACCCAGATGTTCCATGCCACTATTATTAAATATATGTCATATATCAATATTATATAATTTGACGGACAAAAATGATATAGGATATCAGGGGTGGAGACTCATAAGACTTTGATTCAGCTTCTCATGGTGTACTCCCTTAGTAATATCTAGTAGGATATTATGAGAACGGGACCTGCTAGTAGGAAATCCATATTTATATATTTCATTCGATGTTTCTATCTATGGACGTATGTATTGATCCTTATACTTTAAGATTATTATTAATGAGTATTATGAGTCACATACATTGATGTATTGATGAAAACTTTGACGACATATTTTTTCAATGAGGTAAGATATCTTGAGTGCATCATGATTAATATTGCATTAATGAATAATTCTAGAAAGGATTTTTCCCTTATGTTATTTAATGAAAGTTGATATCTTAGGCCATTTTATGGAAATTATATAGACTAAATAAATCCATGACCATGGTGTTCTATAATAAAGTTCAATTTTTGAGAACTCAAAGAAAGAGACATCATGCACATAGATTGATGGCACTATCATGCAACCTGTTTGATTATAGATATCATGATAAATGGATTATATTTCACATTAAGCATATGTATGATGTATTATTTCATTTCAGCATTAACTTATTTTTCTATGGGTGCCTTTGTGTGTTTCTATATGTTAACCTTAGAATTTAGGCTTCTTCGCCTAATTCCAGTGAGAAAGAGGCCTAGAGGGTCACACACTAAGTGTATCCAGAATCTCAGTTAAATATTATATTATTATTTATTATTTAAAAAATTGAATAAATATTAATCATGCACTTGATTTAATAATTTTTCATGTTTACTTGATCACATATATTCTGTCACCAGTTATTAGAGTGAATATATTGTGAGTGTAATATTTAATAAATATTTATTTGCTATTTAGTTAATATAATATTTATTTATTTATTGAAGAATAATGTAGTGATATTTATTTAATAAATAAATAGTCATTATTCAAGGACCGATAAATATTTTGGAGGAATAATAGATTGGGTTTAATTGTCCAATGAGAAAAAATAAGTACTGAATATTATCTGATTAAATAATATTTAATTTAATTCACAAGTTAAGTGAATGTAGACAAATAACAATAATTTTATTCTTATTTGACATGGGGTTCTGAAGGGATTAAATAAATAATAAAGAGCACTGGTGTAATTATTTTATTTTAGCCCCAACGATATATAAAGCTAATTAAATTATTTTTTATGAGAGCCAATTCATTTGTTTTGGTTGTGCACAACAGATTTGGAGAATCCTCTCAAGACCGAGAGAGGTCCCTTATCCAAGAATTATTCCAAGAAAAAAGATTGATCTTCCTCCTCCTCCCACTCTCATGTGAAGAGAGATCCAGGAGAATACCTTTGAAACAGTTCTTGAGGTAATCAAAGGTGGAGAATGCAAGTGATAATATCTACCGTGATATCACATAGATATTCATATAATAACGTTGGGAGATTTTTGGATCATTTTTGGATCACCACTAGAGGGAATTTACTTTGATTCCTTTAATGAAAGTACAACACATATCTGTTGTTAAATCCATCATTGAAGAAATAATTCCAACAGGGGAATTATTTAATTAATTAAATATATTATAAATAATATTTGATGATCCTATATGCTTCCACTACACCCGAAACCTACAAGTGGTATCAGAGAGGTCACATAATTATTTATAAATATTTAAATATTCTTAATTGATTTTTTCATTTGTGATTTAGTTTTTAATTCAAGTTTAATCTTTATTTTAATATAAATTGTGATATCTTCTTCTTTATCCTTCGTTTCTCATAGATCTAATCAATACGATTAATTATATGAATGAAATAAAATTAAATAACTCATCCGGGGGTGCTAAAACTTATGGCTGAAAAACATAGGAGTACACATAGTGTAACAGGATTTACACACTGTGTACTTGTGTTCAATACATCAAGAAATAATTTATAAATTAATTCAAGGCATGTTCTTTGATGACACTCTATGTATTTATTTCTTAAACCACAATTTTATTGGGCTGGGGTGGCACATGGTCAGTTGGAGTACATTCCATGTAGCCTAGGTACATGGTTTGTAGTCCCTTTGAGTCATAGATTGGCCATGTATTACTATACATGGCCTACCTGATTGGAGAATGTGTACCAAGGAGACCACATGCAATGTAGTCGCTTATACATGTTGTGTAATCCAATTTTCATTTGAATAGTTTACACGCTGAGTCCCTAGGAATGTGTCTCAGATATAAGGTGAGAGATGTAAATTTTGTGTAGCTCGACTGTAATGTCATGTACTTATACAAAATTACACAGATTTAAAATTTATTTATTATACAATGTAAACCATATTGAAACATGCTTGCGTGTGCTAATTAAGTTGATATGACACTCCATGTTATAGGTTTTAATATATATATATATATATAAATGTTTAATTAATATCTTTGTAATATTCAGATATTCATATTATGTATGATTTGTATTAGAAATTGTTACTCTATGTGCATTGAAGAATAATACGTGACTAAAAAATCATGTAATTCATGTAATCATTAGGTTGATAGTACACATAATTAAAGTATGTGATAAGTCATTTATTCCACATGTCATAAGGGTAAATTATATAAGAGTATAATACATGTTTCATATATTCAGATGAGTATTCATTGTGTTTCCTCTATGGTACATTTATGTACACAGTTAATTTGAAATAAATTTTTTAAATTTGTTTTAAATTATGATGGATGAGAATCTCAAGGACATTCAGATGATAATTAAGATAAAATAATTGATTAATTAAAGATAATAATTAATTGATTATATCATGATTTATCTAAAATAATAATTATTAAGAATTGAATGATAGTTTTATTAAATGTTTAATTCATTGGATGATTTTTGATGACTATGAGTATAGACTGAACCTCTTTATGTTATTTTTTTGATTTAATATATTATTAAATTAAATTTTTATCCTGTGTTGCTTCTCTCATCTTATTATGTAAGGGCTTGCATTCCCAGAGTTTCTTTTGTGTAAACCCTTTTCCCATTACATGTGTGTGAGTAAATGCATATGTAATAGATGGAGATCCCAATATAGTGGAGATGATTTAAGTTTGGTTCCAAGGAGAAATGAATCTAAGAGAGATTCATAGTTGGATAGGTGGAAAGCTGTAACACGAAACTTAATTGGTTCAAGGTGTTTTCCTACTAGGTGAATGGTTAGTTTTTCAACCTCTAGGTAAACTAACAATTAGTAAAAGATCATGATCATACCAATTTATTATTTTACTACTTTCAAGTTTCATGGTTATTTCATTATGTATGTTTTTTTAACGATCATATGAATTAATAAAATTAATGATCATGCAAGATAGAACTAAAATAAATTGGATTATTTGTAAATATTATCTATGATAGGGTTAATCACTTAATTAAATCTTCTTAATATCATCAAAAATGAAATAAATATAATAATTTTAAATTTGCACATAAAAGGATAAAATCCCTCAATTATATATATTAAGTCAGTATAGCCTTCCACTACTTCAGTTAAAATTAAACCATAGTTTAAAGTGATTGACCATCCAATGTTGGGGTGATTTTAATTATTAGGGAATTCTTACATTAAGTTTTGGATTGACTTAACTTACTTCACATCAAGGGTTGAATTCCAAAGTAAGACTTTGTGTAACTGAGAGGAAAAGGTTAAAGAAATCCTATTTAAGGATTTTAAGACTGGGGTATCCACTCAACAAATCAAGGATCTGTGAGTTAATGCAGTTGTCATTTGGAATGCCTACCTAAATCTATTCAAGTTGCTTGATGAAAAAAAGTTTGGGTAATGAGAAGGGGAATATGTGCCATTTCCACTTGAATGTCCAAGAAACAAGATATTTTGAAGATAATGGTGAGGGATATTAGGTTTTGATAAAGTAGTGGTATATTAATAAATATAATATTTATTTTTTTGTCTAATTTTATCAGATAAATTACTAAAATTTTTGTGGTCTTATTTTGTAGAAACCACATTAAAATGAATTCAAACATATTATTATGATCTATATTTGATAAGGACAACCATCTTACCAGAAAAAATTTCCAAGAATGATAAAGGTGCTTATGCATTATCCTTCTCCATGAAAGAAAATTGTATGTACTTGACGAACCTATTATTGAAGCCCCTGGTAATGAGGAAAGTGATTAAGAGTTATCAATTTATGAGAAACATTTTAACAATTTCATAGATGTTTAATGTTTCATGATATCATCCATTTTCAATGAGCTTTTGAAGAAACATGAAGACATGGATGCATATAGTATGATGTATCACCTTTGAGATCTCTAACAAGAGAAGGTGATATAAGAGAGGTCTGAAATCTCTAATTCTTTATTTATAACTAATCTTTGAGTGTCAGTGCCAGATAGACCTCATATGGTCAAGCTTATTGGCTACATTGAACTCTTGGACATCATAGGGATTAAATTTTGGGATGAGTTGTGTGTAGATCTCTCACTCTCACCATTTTCTAAGACCTTATCTAGTTTTATTGTTAGCTAGAATATGTGAAATAATGATAATAATATTTCAAAAATTATTAATTTAATTCTCTAAGGGGATAAGGACATGGGTCAGGATAAACTTGTGGTCCTTATGGTGAACAAGAAAATGAAGAGCAAGGCAAAGGGGCTTAAGACTCATAACAAGTCTAAAGCTCCTGACCACCGTCCTTCCAAGAAAAGGAAGATCCAAAGGTAGGGAGAAAAATGTGGAAATATGTTATTCATATGGAAAACAAGGAAATCAGAATGGGAACTATACCTAGAACCAAGGGGAAGCTAAATGTGAGATTTTTATCGAGTTTAATCTTTCAACATATACACATTGGGTATTAGATATAACTTGTGGTGCTCACATCTATATCCAAATGGAGGAACCAAGTAGATTTCAAAATATTGTTAGAGGATAGGTGGATATGAGAACTTCTAATAGAGTGAGTCTGGATTCCCTATCCATTGGTACTACCAAATTTCACTGCCAATGAGAATGATTTTGGTGTCAAAATATTGTTATTATGTATGAATATTTCCCAAGAACATAATTTCGGCATCATGCCTAGATACAAATGGGTTTATTTTCAAGTATGTAATTAGAAGTTGTTTATTTTATTACAAAAACATATTTTATAGTATAAAACATTTAAATAACATTATTTATGTGTTAAATTATGAAAACAAAATATTGGAAATTGATAATGAATCATGTTCACACGAATCAAATAACACCCAACTATGGCATAACTATCATGGTCATTTAAATGAGAAGAGTTTGAAAACACACGGTCAAGATGGTTATTTAGACTCATTAGAGCTAAAAAAATTGAAAGATGTCATTCTTATTTATAAGGAAAAATGAATAAACCGCCATTCGGTGGACAAGATGAATGGTCCATAGAGCTTCAAGTATTGGTATACATTGATGTGTGTGGACCATTTTTTGTAGAAGATAGAGGTGGGTATTATTACTTAATAAATTTTTTTGCTGAATTGAGTAGATATTTCTATGTCTACATGATTAGGTATAAGTATAATTCCTTTGAGAAATTCAAGGAATTCAAGAATTAAATATAGAATCAACCGGGAAAGAAGATAAATAATCTTCAATCAGATCAAGTTGGTGAATATCTTAACTAGTAGTTCATCGACATTTTACCAGAGTTTGGGATTCTATATCAACTCACAACACATTATACACCATAGTGGAATGGTATTAGTGAAAGGAGGAATCATACTTAGTTATACATGGTAAGGTCGATGATGAGTGTTGTACATCTTCCATTATCCTTTTTGGGATATGCATTACAAAATGTAGCATACACATTAAACCGAGTACCAAATAAGGTAAAAAATGGAATTCCCTTTGAGTTATGGAGTGAAAAGAAACTCGTTTTGTTGCGTACATGTGTAAGGGGATATGAATAATTTCTTAACGCCTTCTTAGGAAACAAACCATCACCTCGAGGCACAAAATGTATCTTTATTGGGTGTCCTAAGGAAACAAAGGAATACTACCCCTACAACACCTCAAACAAGAAAGTGAATATCGCCAGACAAGTGATCTTTCTTGAGATGGAGAATATCCTAAAAATGGATAGTGGGAGAAAAATTGACTTCGATGAAGCTTATGATCAAGATATACAAGAGTTGGTATAGAAATATATCCCATAAGTTTGGAAACAATTAATGAATTCAAAAATGGATTCCATGTATCTGAACCATATTTGGGTTCTAGTCGATGCATCAGTTGATGTAAATCCTACTAGATGAAAATGGGTATTCAAGAGGAAAATAGACATGGAAGGTAAATTAAATACCTATAAATCAAGGATAGTATCTAAAGGTTTTAAAGAAAATCAAATAATTGACAACGATAAAACCTTTTCACCAGTTTCCATGTTTAAATCCATCATAATTCTACTTACTATAATATCTTATTATGAATATGATATATGGAAGATGAATTTTAAAACTGCATTGCTTAATGGGAACTTTTAAGAAGATATCTATATGACACAACCAGAAGGTTTTATGACTCCAGTTGATTTCAAAAGGATTTATGAAGTTGCAGAGATCCATTTGTAGATTGAAGCAAGCATCCAGGTCATGGAAAATTTGATTTGATGAATCCATAAAAGAATTTTATTTCCTTAAGAATGAACATGAGACATGTGTTTACAAGAGGTTTAGTGGGAATTTATTCATTACCCTAGTAGTATATGTTGATGGAATATTACTTATTGGAAATGAAATTCCAGTATTATAGTTTTTTAAGGAAATGTTAAGAAAATGTTTCTCCATGGAGGACTTAAGTAAACAACCTATATTCTAGGGATCATTATCATTGGTGATAAATATAAGAGGATACTTAGACTAAGTCAAAGTATATATGTTGACCAGATATTAAAGAGATTTAGTATGTAATAATCCAATAGGTGATTGGTTCCAATGTCACATGGTTTACATCTTTCTCAGAAAACATGTCCTCAGACAAAACATGATAAAGAGAGAGTGAGTAAGATCCCATATGCTTCAGTGATAAGATCAATCATTTATGCCATGTTATGTACTATACTTGATGTTGACTATGAATTTAGGATGGTAGGAAGATATCAAGATAACCCAGTAGAAAAACATTGGTCTACTGTTAAGGATATCCTTAATTATCTGAGAAGAACTAAGGATACGTTCCTGGTGTATGGAGGAGAAGAGGATCTAGTCATCATGGGTTATACTGATGCTAGTTTATAGATATATTAGAATGATCTGATGTGATAGTTAGGATATGTTTTCTATCTCAATGGAGGATCTGTGAGCTAGAAGAGTTCAAAGTAGCCAATCGTTTTTGATTCTAAAGTGTAGTTTGAGTATATAATAGCTTTTGATGCAACCAAGGAATCCATTTAGATTCAATACTTAATATAAGAGCTTGATTTAGTACCTATAAGTAAAGACCCTATCACATTGTATTGTGATAATACTATAGTGGTGGCTCTTGCAAATATCAAAGGTCACACCAATGGAAAAATCATATACTCTAGAAGAATCACCTCTTGTGGGATTTTTATAAAAGGAGTAAAGCTATAGTAAGAAGAGTAAGCATGAAATATAATGTGGTAGACCACTTTACTAAAGGCATATCTCAGTATAAGCATGAGTATAATGTCAGAGCTGGTGGACTGAAGGTTGTTAGTAGTTGACTTTAGTGAAAGTGGGATCCTGTTGGAGTTGGTTCCCTAGAATCAACTTCTTTGTACTTTATGATTATTGATATTCATAGTTTTAATATTAATAAACTTATTATCACATCATTATTATCCTTCTCCGTAACAAAGTCCGTGATAATCTCATAAAAGTAGTTGTAATGAAAAATGTTTATAGCAGTTCCCCGCTTTATTGAGAACCCAAAAGTTCTATGAAACTATTCTTAAATATATGTTCTATAACATAATTATATCATTTAACAAACACAAATAACATAGGATATTAGGGGTAGAGACTTATAGGACTTTGATGCAACTTCTCATGATGTACGCACTGGGTAATATACAATAGGATATTATGAGAATGAGACCTTCCGGTATGAAATCCACATTTATATGTGTCATTTGATGTTCCTATTTGTGGATGTGTGCATTGATCCATAGACTTTAATATTATTATTAAAGAGTATTATTAGTGGCATACTTTGATGTATTGATGAAAACTGTGATGATAGATATTCATGATGAGGTATGATAAATTGGGCGCATCACAATTAATATTGCATCAATGAATAATGTGAGAAAGGATTTGTCCCTTCTATTCTTTAATAGATGTTGATATCTCAGTACCTTTTATGAAAATTATATAGGCTAAATAAATCTATGGACATGGTGTTCTATAGGAATTTTTAATTTATAATAAGTCAAATAAAGAGACATCAAGAACATAGGTTGATGGAACTGGAATGGAAACATATTTATTAAAGATATAAAAATAAAGAGATTATATTACATAGTAAGCATCTGTATGTGGTATTTTAACATTGAGGAATTAAATTCTTTCTCTATGGGTGCCTTTCCATTTTTCTAGATTCTAACTTTGTAAATTAGGATACTTTTCTTAATGCCACTAAGAAAGAGGCCTAGAGGGACACACATATTATAAAAAACCAAAAATAAAAAATTACATAATTTCGAGTTAAGTAAATAATTTTACATTCTTTTACATTGAGTATTTTTTAGGCTGAGTGTTTTGGATAATTATGCCATAACTGATACATAAAAAAATAATAAAATACAAAGTGGACACTTCATAACAATATCTTTTATTTTCCATAATATATTTTTTAAAAAATAAATCATGATCTCTTTACTAAAAACTCTTCATGACTATTAAAATGAAATATTCCAATCCCTTACACATCCTTAGGTTCTGTGAAAAAAATTAAAAAATGTGGGATGATAATAAAAATCTCAGTAAGGGATATAAAAGAAGGAAACCATTAGTCCATTTAGAAACATTAGAAACTTATGAAAAATTTAACATGAAGTAATAATTTTCACCTTGTTAAGTAGTAAATACTTTTCATTGATAATAATCCCATTTCATAATTTTTTATAATCCAAATATTACCATAAAACCCATAAAAGGATATAAAATACATAAAGGTAACTTAGAATATCATTATACTTATCACTCTAATAAATGGAATAACCATACGATCAACTTCAATACATGTCACTCTTACAATTGGAATATCCATACGACCAACTTCCATACCCAATGCATTGGAGGAATATCACATACCCACCCTTTTTTGGTTTATCACTAAACCAACCATCATTGTTTTATTACAAAACTATCTTTTAAATGTCCAAGTACAATTTATATAATCATAACACATAAAATATTGAAATTTCAGCATTTAATTCATAAAATTGCATTTGCAATAAGAAGAAAAATTTCAATATATTGGAATAATCAATCCATTTAAAAAAACATTGAATAAAAAAATAAAGAAAAATAAGGTTCTTAATTTCATAAAACATGAAATCTATAAAAATAATCCCAAAGTAAAATAATTCTCACGGTGGCAGAAAAGTCGTTGTCACCATGTATATTAAGAATAGAACATTCCTTTTTTAATTTGTCAAAACGTTTCCTTTAAAGTATATAAAAATATTACTTTTCAAAAATATTTAAATGAAATTAAAAATAGACATAAAATTTCCTTTATGAACCTTTTTACTTCCATATAAAAAAATATGAAAAATAATATTAAGAATGTCGACATGAAGAAAATACTGCATCTTTAAACATTGAAAGCATCCCATACCACTTTGAACATTTAAATCATAATATAAATGAAAGAATAAAATTTAATAAAACATTAAATAACATTATAATTTATTAAATGTGGATACATAATATAAAAGGGTCTGCATATACACCGTATAAAAAAAATAAAGGTGCATATAATCAAGAAATTCCTCAACAAAAGGAGATTGAGTCAAAATCCCTTACCATGAATCTGACTTGTCACCTGTGTCTTTATATTCTTGAATAATAAAATTATATTAATTATATATTTTCTTGAGAACCTTTTTCAAGTATATCATTACTTTTATTTCCCTTATTACAATGTTTTATACAACTACTTGAATAATTAAGTTTACGACGGGTGTTTTGACCATATTTGGTTTATATGTCAAAACGACTTTGGTAAGTCATCAATGGTCAAAGGTTTATTATATGAACATATCCAGAATAATAATGACATAATTATCATTTCTATACATAAATTAAACTTTTAAAACCAATCATTAAAGATGGTTATGAAAAATGAACCAACATTGCAATCATGGAGATGGTAGGCCGTATGTACGCATGAGTAAAGTTATCATTTTTAAATGATCATAATGGAAAGAAGGAAAATAACAATTTAAATTTTAAGAATGATAATTATATCATATTCACCATATTATTTAATCATATATACACATATATATAATTATGGTGATGTAAAATGTATCACATTGCTTTGAGGAGGAGCATTCCACACGTCCACGAACGATGTTATCACTTTTTCAGTGTGTGGAAAAGTGTTAAAGAAAATGATGGGTTATATTTAAGAAAATGTAATTATGTCATGAATATAATATATAAGTTATTTATGTCACATATATCTAATTAAACCCATACTTAATATGTTTCATGTAGTTTGTGAATGTATCACATCTCTTTTGTGATACGGTAGTCTACACTTCCACAAATGATGTTATAATATTTACACAAAACAGAATGTATAAAGGTATATGATATAAAATAATTACAAAAGAATAAATAAAGAATAAATATATTATATATCATATATATATATATATATTATCTCTATCATAATTCCCAACCATGAAAGGTGTTAAAGGAAAAATGAACAACATCATTTTGTGAGGCGGTAGTTCACCCTACACAAAAATGATAAGTTCGTTACCCATTAGATGAATGTGCGTGTAAGTGTAGGTAAAAAATTAATCATATCAACATTAAATTATAATTAGGATACTGATGTTATTATTTATGCGTAGAATAATAATATTTGATGAAGTGGAGAATGAAAATAAAATAAAAGAGCTTGAGGAAGGGTGTTACCTCTTATTCGGGTAACTCCTTTTGGTTTTCACCAAAGGGATTACTTGGATGGATTTATTCCCACGATGAGGCTTATAGAATTTTATTAGGGGTTTATATAATCTATTTGGGAAGATATTGGTCAATACAATGTGGCTTTAGTGGTGTGAGGAAGTGGGAGGGGTGAGTGCCTTTTTATAGTGGAGGAGGAGCGACACTCTTGTATATTTTTGAAAAGGGAATTCCACCCACATTTTTACCTTGTAAAGTGGATACAATTATGGTCACAATTAGATCTAATGCAGTATAGGGTCGAAATATGTCCATAAAAAGACGTTTGGAAAAGTTTCTATGTCATTTGGGCCCTTAAGTTCAATGTTTAGTCAATTCTTATGCTAGTTTTTCTCTTAATCGTTTTAATCAATTTTAATCACTTTCACTAATATTTTTGGTCAAAAAATAATTTGATATTATTAGACATTATAAATTATTATGATTCAAAATATGGAATCCATTTTTCAAAATTCAAAACACATAATTGGCAAAAATTAATTTCAATTTAATCCCATAGACGGGATGTGAAAACAGGTTTTTAAAGTAAAAACGTTCAAAATTTGGCTAAGTTTTTATATACAATATCGAAGTGAAAGTTATTACAATGACCTAAATTGAGTTAATTAATAAAAAAATCTAATTGAAATTTAAATCCATTTAAAAATATAATCTATCACTATAAATAAATTAGATAAAAAAGAAGTTTGGAATTAAAATTCATTATTTTTCAATATTCATTAAAAAATGAATCATCATAGAAAAGTAACAAAAAATCAGACTAAACTAATTTGTATGTTAATATTTCAAAAATGACGCTTATTTTGAAAAATAAATCAGTCAAGTACCAAAAATTTGATTTCAAATTGGTTCTCCATTCATAGGTGGTAAAACTACTTGTTAAAAATATACAATATGTTATGCTTAAAATTGGACCGATTATTATTTTAAGAATATAATTTATGGGATGAATATAATTGTTTTTATAAACATGTGTCAACAAAATATATTTATCCCCGTTCATTCCTGTCGATAAAATGATTAGGATATAACTACCACTTAAAATAATAATATTAATAATATATTATTTTTTGGTATAACCCAGTCTTGCGTGCAACACAAGATTCCGAAAAAACTCATTGTTGCATATTAGGTAAGATATTAAACACAGAATCCATTTTAAGGTAAAAATAATATCTAATTCACAATTATTAATAAATTTGAAAAATTATTATTCTATAATTACTTGGGATGTTACAAAGTGTATCTAGAATCTCAATTAAATAATATATTGTTATGTATTATTTAATAAATTAAATAAATATTATTCTCACAATAGGTTTAATAATTATTAATTTTGACTTTATCACATATATTACTTCACCAATTATTTGAAAGAATATAATGTGAGTGAAATATTTAATAATTTTCTATTTTCTATTTAGTGAATATAATATAATATTTATTTTTTGGTAAATAATACAGTGATATTTATTTAATAAATAAATAGTCATTATTCAAGTCCTGATAAATATTTGCGAAGGAATGGAAGACCGAGTATAATATTCCAATGAGAAAAAATAAATATTTAATGTTATCTGATTAAATAAATTTTAATTAAAATCTCAAGTTAAGCGCATGTTGATAAATAATAATAATAATAATATTATTTGACATGGGGTTCCGAAGGGATTAAATTAATAATAAAGGGTACTTGTGAAATTAATTAATTTTAACCATAGAAATATCTAAACCCAATTATATTATTTACTTTAAGATCCAATTCATTTGTTTTGGTTGTGCATAGTGGATTTGGAGAATCCTCTAAAGACCTAGATAGATCCCAAGAATACTCCCAATAATAGAGAGAGATATTCCTCCACCTCCCACACTCAAGTCAAGATAGGTCCAGGAGAATGATTTGGAAGCGATTCTTGAGGTGATAAAAGACATATAACACAAGCGATAGGATCTTCCATGCTAGAACCTAAATATTTCTACGATGACATTCAAAGATTTTTGGATCCTGTGTATATCCATAATAGAGGGAATATAATTTGATTCCTACAACGTAACGACCGTACAATGAAGATCTATTATCAGATCCATCAGTGAATAAATAATTCCATCAGGGTAATTCTTTAATTAATTAAATTGACTATAAATAATATGTGATGATCCTTTATCTGGTTCTGACATTCTATACCTTTTCTATATTATTTGATTCAATTCTATAGATCATGATATTTATCATTGTGTAAATCTTGGATTGATCACTGATCATGACAAAGAGAAAAGTTGGGAATAACCCATCACATGCTTCCGCTATGCCCAAAACCTATACTCACATGATACGCCAGGTCAACATAGGGTTCCCGATATTTTTTCCCTTATTCAAAAGATGAATTAACATGTTCACATGAATATATTAATGCTTGGAAATAAACACAATCATTGTAATCACTTTCCAATATGACCACCATTACTCAACCACTATTTCTTATGAGAGGGTCTTGGTATTCTATTACCTAAAATTGACTCCCTACTTGATTATAGGCTCGAACATGAAATGATGACATGTCATGTAGTATATAATCAATGTCTCTTTAGAAATTATGACCAAAACACACTCCATTTTTCATGCATTGATAGACCTACTAGAACTATTCAACAAAGTATTTTACACATCTATAAAATGTATCCTATATTATTTTTGTGATTGGTAGTTTACACGCACACTTGAATACCCCATTTATACACTCCATAATATTTGTGGTTATATGACCATATCTCCAACCACCATCATATGCTAATGAAATTTTTTATTTTGAAATATATATCATATAATCATACACATATTGATTATCATATCAAATTTATTCAAGTTATTGATTGAACTTTCCTTATCGGGGCTTGTATGATGAAACCAGAAGAGAATAATATATTTAAATGGATATTATTTTTTTCCTAGAAAATATAAGTTTATGAAAACATACTCAACTTGATGGTCACCTTCTTTATTGCCTCATCTCTAAAATTCAAAATCACATTACTAACAGTATTTCAAATTAAATATTGATGATAATAATTCTATTCTCACCATGAAACTCCATCACTATTAACATCCTCTATAATCTCTCGATGTCGATCAGATATTATACATACTCCCTAGCTTTGTGTGACATGAATTCATATACATTCCCAAAACCAACTATGGCATTCAAAATTAAACTTTTCAATATTGTAAAATGCGAGTTTTAAAGGATAAAAATTACCATATTATGTAGAAACAATAATTAGAACACCTGTATACTCATCGTAAAGAAAAGTTCCATCAACATGAATGAATTATTTACAATATAAGAAAAGAGTGATAAATATCCTAAATGCCCACAAAAGCATATGGAACTTCACATTTGTTTTATCAAATCAGTTATCTGGGGAGACATACTCAACAATTTCAAAATGATAAATAACTTGATTTCTGAAAGAAAAAAAATCCCCTTATCCATGAAAAAACTACGTATGATTTATCCCAATCACTAAAAACTTTCACAATTTCCTTTTTTTTTGCATTCCAAGATTTTCCATAGGATATATTGTATTTGAATAACTTTTTCATTCATTTCTATACAATGGACATAGGAACGTCCTGACACATTCGTATCATATCTACAATAAAAGTCGATATAAACTATGTAGCAAGTGAAAAGTGATCCCATGACTAGATTGGATGCACACAAGTGTGCATCCTTTCCACTTTGGTTATCTTCTAGTACGAAAAAAATTTATCATATATTTCATGCTTTCAAAATTTACATTTTTTTGCATATTTTTCACATTGAATTAGATATTTTTCTTTCTTGGACTCATCAACCATGAATGAAAAATGTTTCTCTATGCTATGTTGCTTTATCACATTTTTCAAGGCACTTTTACTTTAAAACTCTTACCCAAAATATATGGTGTTATCAGTCAATGTGGATCTATTACCTATTTTTCAAGGTAATTCAATAGCCAATGTAAAGAAATCCAAATAAAAATCATGTGAACGCAACATTCCATCAACTAAGGAAGTCAATAATGTAGGATGATTTCCACTAACTAGTTGCTTCTTATATATTATAGGAACCTCAATGGTTCACTCACCATATCATCCTCACCTATACCATCTTCTGATGCATCACCAAATAATTCCTCATCAGATAAAGTGTCATTCATTAAATTATGAGCATAGATGGGTATCTCCACTTTAGTTCCATCCAAATTATGACCATCTTATTCAAAATTTATTTTTGTTACTAGAGACATATGAAAAGCCATGAATGAGAGTGGTATGAAGTACTGAATTTAAAAGAGCACACAAAAACATGGTTTTAAAGTAGAATTTCACACCTCATCAATATCAAAAAAACTGTATATAATCTCTTTAAACCAATACTATATTTTTTCCTAGACAATGGTGATACATCCACCCAATCGTCATAATCGAGTAGAGTATACTCAACATTCTATAGATGCTCAATATATTGAAGTTATCAATATGTAATTAAAGTAACTGAATGATCTGGAGTAAGTTTGAAGTGACTATGATCTTCCTATGAAATTCATCCAATGTCACACTTTCACAAAGATTATCCACTATTACAGGTGAAAACATATACCTAAAACCCTAATCAGTATAAATTACCTCCCTATTATAGTATATTGAAACAGACAATATTAACAATAAAAATAATAAAAATATGTTATATATTAAATCACCAAATGTTGAACATGTTTACATTGGTTATGATTAAATAATTGTGACAAGATATTGGGACTTTTTCTATTGGTTGGTTTATAATTATTTGATAAACCAACCAAAACCCACAGTGGAACTCCTAGAGCATCTATTATCTCATATTTCAGTAACCATCAGTCTCCTTTTAGTCAAAGGGTAAAAATATAGCTTCAAACAAAAATTCCTATTGTCTAATGCCCTTTTATTACAATGTTACTCACATGAAAGTGAGGGTGACTTGGGTTTTGGGATACAAAACATTTTTACATGGACCTGTAGGCTCTTACATACTTAGATAGGGATGATACAGAAGTCATAAATTAGGAAAAGAAAATGTAATTATTAAAAATTATATAATGACATACAAAAAAAAATGCAATTTCAATCATACATTGATTGGTCATCTCAAGATCATTCAATTATTAAAAATTAAATAATCAGATAGAAAAACACGACATGAAATTTCAATCATATATTAGAAAATCATCTCAATATCAATCATCTTACAAGACTGATAAATTATTTGTTTTGGATAATTATTATGTTCTAAATATTTTAACATTACTTATAACTATATCTAATAACTAACACACACACACACAAATCTATTTATATTCATAATTTGATGAATATTTTTCACCCTTATAGGTGGGAAACTATATTTAAAACCCTGATATATATAAATAACTTCACTAAAGATACATACATGATTACCTAGAAAGCAGATTTAATAAAAAATTATATATATATCTATACTACATCATCAAATTATTAACATGTTTTAATTTTCTATAATTAAATAATTGTGACCTGATATTGAGACTTTTTCTGTGGATTAGTTTGTCATTATTTGATAAACCAACCAAAACCTAGGGAGGAACTCTTAGAGCCTCTATTATATCATATTTTAAAAACCATGAGTCTCCTTTCCATCTTTATGTAAAAACAAAACTTGAAATAGAAACACCACTTGTTGAACGCCCTTTAACTATAATGTTATTCACATGAAAGTGTGGGGGACTAGAGGTTAAAGGTATATAACATTTTTACTCAGACACATGGGCCCTTACATAATTAGAGAGAGGGATGAAACACAAGTCATCAAGGAATAATGGAAAATACAATTATTAAAAATTATATAATAGCATACAAAAAAAAGACATACAATATCAATCTTATATTGGTCGATCATCTCAAGATTTGTCACCACACAATACTATTAACATGTTTTTTGGATACTTATTATGTAATACATATTATAAATTTACCTGTAATTGTATATAATAAATAATAAATATCTACACACATATATATCCATATATTTAGATAACATACTTTTAAATATCAATATATAAATATGTATGCATTTTTTTGGTATTTAATGATATATTTTAAATAAATATACAATATGAATTTTTAAACATTATCTTAAAATAATAAAACACACACACAAAACTACTGAAAATATTATTAATAGTAATTTTTGTTAAATTTTATTAAAAAAAGTAATATAATTTACACTTAAATAACTACTAAAATATTTTAATCTTATGTGACTTTCCATATAATAAAATTATATAAGTATATATACAATTTTTGAAGTAATTAAATTTTCGAAATTTTAAACTTTTCAATGTTTGTATATATATATATATATTTAATTAGATTCAATTTATTTACCTATGTTTATCGAATATTATAATTTTAATTTATTTTACTTTATGTATAATATATAATAATATATAAATATAAATATATTCACTACTTGAAATTAGCCATAACACCACCGTGTTTCCAAAAACCATTGTTATAGATCAGACCTATAACCACAGTTTTCCAAAAACCATGGATATAGGTGTTTCTTCAAAGGCTATAGCCATGGTTCATAGAACTGTGGCTATAGAGTTTTCCTATAACCACAGTTTTGAGAAACTATGGCAATAGGTTTCCCATGCTTTCATGGGGAAAAAAGTTTCCCATAAAAAAACACGTGAAACTCTATTTCTATGGTTTACATTTTATTTCCATGTTTTGTAATGTTATATATAATAAAATATAAATATATATACTCGAAGTAGTACGTAGTGTAGTATTTAGGCGGCTAATATCCCATAAGGGAGGTATGAAGATCGAATCCTGCCAGGCACATATTATTTTAGGGATATAGCCATGGTTTACTGAGGCTATATCCATGGTTTTCAACCATAGAAAAAAAACCTATATCTATAGTTTAAACCATGGAAATAGATTAACTACTATAGTGGAAAAATGTGAGATATATTTCCACAGTGGTCAAAACTGTGGCAATAGCTTATGTTGCTATGATGGAAAAGCGTAGAAAAAACCCACAAAAATGTGGATATAACTTTGATCTATATCCACACGAATACAAGCCATGATCCATCTAGACCATGGATATATCTTATTTCCATAGTTTTTGAGGTTATATCCATGATTCTTGACCGTGGTTATGAGTCAATTTGGTAGTTTCGGTTCAAATATATTTATACACAATTTAAATTACAAATATATACATTTCCAGATATTATATTCAAATAGTACAACATATATATACATATTAAAATGTATTAATTTTTTTTTAATATTTTAAAACATAATTATATATATTTTTGAAAACAACTATAGTTTCCTAAATAAAAATATTATTATTTTATACATAACTACAAAAAATATTATTAAAAATACATTTTGTTAAATTTAATTAAAAAAAGAAATATATATATATATATCAAATAAGATATTATATATTGAAATAAATTTAGATATGATACATAATATAACTAGTCTTTTTTATAAATAATAATTCATAATATAATTTCAATAAAATATTTACCAAGATTCACTTTTTTACCTATGTGTATAAAAAATTATAATTTAAATTTTTGATACTTTAAATATAATATATAATAATATATACATACATTTATATTTAAATCTTATTATTCACCATTGAAATTACAAATGTATACATTTTTTAATCAATAATATTTACCTAAATTTAAATTATATTTTATAAATAAAATTTAAATCATGTTAACATCATATTCAAATATCCTAAATCATTTAATTTAATTTAAATTACAAAAAAATAACAATTCATATAGAAATTAAATCACACAAAGAACATTTCTTTACAAATTCATATATCCATATATATTAAATAATTAAATCATAAAAACAAAATAAATAAAAACAATTAGACAATTTAAAATTTTGAATACAATTTTTACCTTCTTAAACCACAAAAATTTACGTTGAGAAAGAAATCCAGCAGATATTTTCAAAAAAATACATATGGTTGCAATTGAAAATACGGATGGGGGGGGGCACCTATATTTATAATTTTTTTTGGGAGGAGACGTGAACCCCGTTCAAGCCTCATTTGTAATTTTTTTGAAGGAAGTGTGAACAGGGTACACGCTTCATTACTGGAATATTGAGAAGCATGAATATGGTTTAAACCATCCTAAACCCATTTTATAAAAAACATTGAACTCTGTCCCTTTATTTGTATTTTTAAATCATAAATCCCCTTTGAAAAACTAACTCAATGAAGATATGGTTCCCCATGAAATGGTACCAGACTCTGAAATCATCATCTTTAATTATCCTTTATAACTGTACTAGATGGTCTAGTTAAAAAAATAACTAGAGGCAACTATGGTCCTTCCCGACACACCTTATGAAGCAAGAAAGTAAAAAAGTGAAACTAAGCTATGAACATGCACATTTATATGTACATGAACTATAATAAAAATGGTATTCAATGATGGTTTAAAACAAGACTCAATGATTTGTGATTATTTCTAAAAAACTTAGGGAATTTCTATACTAGAATCATTTTGTGATGGTCTTTATAATTTTTGCGAATCATTTAGAGGTAGTTTTTTCATGATAGTTTTTTTAAATACATATTTTTTTAAAAATAATTTAGAAAATATTTTTTTTATTAAAAATGAAAATTTTAAATTTATATAATTTTTAATTATTTAAAATATAAATCTTATTAATTTACCATTTATTATTTATTTTTTACTTATTTTAATTTTTTTGTTCATAGCATAACAAATTCCCTATAGGATACTCATATTTACACTACCCCCACTCATTATCACTCAACTCTCGAAATACTAACCACTCTACTAAATACATTTACACATATTAATATGTCAATAAATAGTATTCAAATTAATTGTTTTAATATTTTTTATATTACATAACAACTTCCCAGAAGGTTACTAATCCTTACACCCATTCCCAGTTAAATTTCAATTACTAACCACTTCACCAAATGAATTTATATGTAATAATACATTAATAGATATTATTTAATCTATTTCACAAATAAAATTAATTATATAAATAACCAATGAATAAAATTCCAAATTTATAAGAAATTAATAATTATTAACAATTATTAATTATTAATATTTACTAATTAAAAAATAATCAATTAATTAATTAACAATATTTTCATTAATAAATAGGAATCATTAATTAAGAAAAAATTAATAATAAATAATAAATAATAAATAATAATTTTATAATAAATAGTCGGCAAGTAATTAAAATTTTAACTAACATTAATTAATTATTATAAATAATTGAAAATTGAAAATTAATAATTTAAAATGGATAGTTACTAATTACTACTTGATAAATAATAAATAATAATAATAATAATAATTAACAATTAACAATTAATAATTAATAATTAATCCAAACAGGCTAAGGTTGTAACCCAAATGCCCTAAACTATTTATTAGAAGAAATAAAAAATATAATAGAGGAAGATGGATCCAAAAATGAAAAAAACAACCCTCATTAAACAGAAAGTGCACCGAGTGAGAAATCATATAAAATTAATCATTTGCTATTTTTCCTCTAAGACTCATATGCTTAGGATTACCTCTTCCATGAAGATATCTTCCTATTCTCTATATCTAAGTTTTATCTTGAGGTTCATGATCATTATCTAATGATGTATCAATGTTGACTATTAAAATGGATTAGACACTGTATTTCCATGATAAATCCTGAATATCTAAATCTGGGTTAGATCAAATATTTTCTTCAATGTTATAGGATATAAATTTCAAGAAAAAATATAGTATTTATAAACAAAGAATTTAGGTTTTATTTTTCTCATATACATACTCAACTTGTGATTCAATCCAATCCAATAAAGCACCACCGAAGCACTAAGAAAACCTATCCTGCTCATGCTCCTCTAGTTGGTTGAGGCTAGCATTTTTATGATTTTTCTCCTAACATTACTTATTCATATATTTACAAAAAATATGATAAATTACGTTCATTGAATTAGAAAAACAAGGAAGGAGATATTGTTTTTTATATCCCTCATCTACAATTTCCATCCTAGACAATATAACGTATCTAGGGAAACCCCCTGTCTGAATAGGTGTATCCCTTAGTGCCCCGATACTAGATTGTACATTTTACTTTATTGGCATGACATCATCTTCTATCTTTTTATACTGTGAAGAAGACCCGCCACTAGACCCCATCTTGTAGGGAGATGAGTATCCCATTGAGAAGCATCCTACATCCATTATGTCCAATAGATAATATTGGTGAGGAAACATTCACCAAATGGACTCGTCTTTTGGGTTACTTTATCTTGAATAATGGAAATGCTCGAAAAAATTATCCGATAGAGTGTTTTTCTAATAAATTAATTATCCCAAGTTAATTTGTACTAGAACTATGATGAGCCAATATAATCAACACACAAAACATTAATATTGTACATCACACATAAAAAAACCAACAAAAATAGAATAATGAGATTTAACATGGTTCAAAAAAAGTCCTACATTCATGGGGAAACACTACAAACATTATTCATTATAGGAGATACAAGAAGAGTAAAACAAAATTCATCACATCCTCTCCATCTCCCAGTCATAGAAAAATATCTCAGAAACATGTACTATTAATTTAGTTATCATACACTATGTTTGAGAGTTGGTCCACCACCCTTTTATAGAATTCATTGTCTGGTCAAAATGTTTCACTGAATTCTAATCTTCATGGTCCAACTTCCATTGACCTGAGAAACTAATAATACACAATTGTATCTTCCATTATAACCATCAATTTACAATCACCAAGTAATAATCTATACCAACGTAATGGTAACTAGATAGTTGTAAAAGAGTAGCGGTAAGTTTCATATACCTGCTTAAGGGTAATCTTATTGTTTCATAATGGGAACATCAAATGATAAAATCCTTATCTTTTGATATCCTTCTAATAATCAAAACCTTTCCACAGAAACCCCTAGTCTGAGGAAATTGTGTCTGCTGAACTCTCTCTGATGGAAGTTTAGTATGGTGATAAAATTTGTTCCCAATAAATATGAAACATAACAATAGGAAACATCCATCCAGGTTTCCTAAAGATATTCATCTAATCAAATCCATCTAGAAAAACCCATCTGATAACCTCCATTGGAAAAACAATGTTTGATGAAACCTGATGAAAACTTCCACAAACCCAACATCCCCCAAATGGAAATTTATTCAGGATTTAAGAATCCTTCTTTTTTCATTCACTTATCTCTTCCTCCATTTTATGTATCCAACTTCCCCCATTTTATATGATTATCCAAGTCCCATCGAGGTACAATATTGCCTCAGTCCTTCTTGAACTATCAACTATGTAAACATATCTGTAGTATTTTTCTTCCCAATGATCTTATAAAGACACAATACATTATTCTTCATCACAAATCATATTAAATGATATTTTATGTCAATGTGTTTCATTCTTGCATGAAACACATTGTTTCAAGAAATATGGATGACACTCTGACTATTAAAGAATAACATTCCTCTATTTAATTTCTTTCAATGTTTATTCAGAAATCACATCAACTATATCATCTCTTTCCCTACATTAGTAATAACAACGCAATCTTCTTCTATTGTAGATAAAGTTACCACCAGTCACAAATGATACATCTAACTTTCCAATATTCCACTAAAAATAAATAAAAACCCTATAGTACTTTTTTATGAATCAATGCCTCTAAAAAAATATACATTTACAAATATTTCAACTGATTATCATCCCCAAAACATAAATTTGCATCCTATAACCCTTTCAAGTATCATAAGATCCATTTCATAGCTTCATAATGTTATCTTGAAGGAATTTACATGAAATAACTAAAAAACCCACTGTAAAAGCAATATCCTTTCGAGTAAAAACCATTACATACTTCTAAATTCCTATAGCTAAAGTATAAGGAAACTTCTCCATGTCCTGAACTACTTCATCCATTGATGGTTCCTGAGTTTTTATATGTTTTGAAATGTCCAGTGAGGGGGTTGTGATAGGTTTAAAAATAGTCATTCTAGATCTTTTGATGACTTTCTTAATGTATTCCTTTTAGGATAAAACTAATGAGCTGACTTCACTATCCCTCTCAATTCTCATCCCAATATTTTCTTAGATTCCATAAGATTATTTACCTCAAATATTCTTGAAAGCTTTATCTTTAGTTCATAAATCTGTTAAAACTCTATACTAGAAATTAACATATCATCCATATACAAACACATGATATATTTTCTATCTTCCCATTATTTTTTATAACAATAGTGATCAGACTCACATAGACTAAGACTTTATCAAAACATGAAAATACAAAACTTCATATTCCATTATCTTAGATATTTTTGCAATCCATAAAGACTTCGTTTCAATTTAAATCCAAACCCTCCTTTTGATTAACTTTGTAACCCTTGAAATAAACCATGTAAATTTGTTCTTCTAAATATCCATGAAGAAAATAATCCTTTATACCCGTCCTCTCTAAGTGAAGATCACTAGATGAAATAATACTATGAACTGTTTGAATAGTTGTTTGTTTCATCACTAGGGAGAAAATTTTAATAAATTCAATGCCTTCCATTTGTTGAAAACCTTTCACCACCAACCTTACACTGTATCTCTTACTTAAATTATCTTAATGTTGCAAATAAAACACCAATTTTTTCCATATCAATCTTTTCATATAGTAGATCAACCAATTACCCAGTATTGTAGTGATTTAAGTAATTCATTTCCTCTCCCATGGCCGAGTCACACTTTTTAGAGTATCTAAGAGTAGTTACTTATTCATGAATATCTAGTTCCCTATAATCTTTTAGAAGTAAGAATTTGATATTAACTATAATCCTTTGAACAATTTTTCTAATATGAGAAGATCTTCTCAACACAACCCCAAGTTCATTCATCTGAAACTCTCTGTCTGGTTGTATTTCTTCCATAATGGTTTGTCTGATCGATCTCTAACTGGTACTTATCTATCTGAACTTTCCCCATTTGTCAATGATCTATCTAATATACCTCTATCTGGTATTCTAACTAACAGAGAACCCATCTTTGATGTTTCTTCTAAAATTTATAGACTGAAAGTTCATTTGATAACCTCTATGAAACCATTCTGAACTATGTTAGTTGATATATCCTCAACTGCTTTCTTAGCCGAGTTATGATATTTCCACAAAAGTTATTCATTGAAAAAATATTTTTTCTTAATTATTTTTTTTCTTTTCTTAATCCCACATATGATAACCAAAGTTCTCATCACCATACCTTATAAGAAAACACACTTTGAATTTTTCCTATAACTTATCTCTATCATCAGCATCAATATGAACATATGTGATGCTTCTAAAAATCTTAAGATGGTTCAACTATTGTCTCTTACCAGACCAAATGTCCTTATGAAGTTTATATCCCACACCTGAAGCTCAGATTCTATTCAAAAGGTATTCTGCTGTATTCAGGGCTTCTTCACATATTCCCTTAGGCATTCCCGAGTTAAGCCTCATACTCCCAAATTTATCTATTAATTCTCGATTAATTATCTTATCCATTCTGTTTTATTGTGGGTTTCTTATAATTTTATTATCATTCCTAATTCCCATCTTATTATAGAATTTATAAAAGTTATTCCCTATTTAATTCCCACAACTTTCTATCTAGATACATTTAAACTTTCTTTCACAATCTTTCTTGGCCAAAGATTTTCACTGAATAAATTCTTGAAAAACATCATAATAAATTCTTGAAACACATCAGATTTATTCTTCAGAAAATATATCCATACCTTCTGAGTTGAATCATTAATGAAGGTCATAAATTATAGGGATACTCTATATGAGTGAACAAGGTCTAGAACCCAAAAATGAGAATAAAAAAGTTATAACTTTTGACTTCTTAACTTTCTTCTATCCAAGTTGAAGCAAACTGTTTTTTGTTTTCCTAACATAAAAGTATCACATCATTTAAGGTCTATGTTAACAAGTTTAAGTTTTATATTTTCCACTAAAAATTTAATATTTTTTTCACTGATGTGACCAAACCCTCAATTCCACTTTTCTAGAGCATCCGATGGAGTGGTTCCCATAGTTCAAACTTCATAAAATTATCCGATAAGATACAAGGTGCCATTTTTTACACTGTGGGAAATTACCATGGATCCTATACTGATATTCAAAACACCATTCTAAAAATTCATTTTGAAACCTACATTATCAAGTTATCCTATTTATATGATGTAATTTCAGAGGCCTGGAATGTGTCTATAATTTATCAATTTCAGGAAACTTCTATTTTTCATTGGAATGTTCACATCACCTTTCCCAATTATATCTAGAGCATTATCATGTGCTAGATTTACTTTGCCTATAATTCTTGGTATATAATCAACCATAAAACCTATCTCTATAGTTGGATGGAAATATTTTACTAATTCAATAACCCAAGACTCCTATAGAATAATGATACTCAGTATCAGGTTTGACCCTCCATTCATTGTATTGAATGAGTTTGTCTATCCAGAAGTAGAAGCCACTTTATGATTCCTGCAATCTTTCTTATTATGTCCCCTTTTCCCATAAAGCCAATATGTAGGACCTATAACTATTAACTTACTTATACTTCTTCACTGATACTTATCCTATATAGTTTTATTCTTATAAAGGTCCATCTAATGAACTGACCATCCATGTTTGGTAGCGTATATTTCATTTTTGGATGAAGTCTAAAATCATTACACCTCATCTACTTAATCATTATCAATTTTTAGATGTCATCAAACACAATATATTTCTTCCCACTAGAGTTGCTCAGTGAAATCACCCTGGAATCATGGACCCAATACTAGAAAATGAGGCAATAACTACACCTCTATACTAATAGGTTACAGGAACCATTGGTATAAAGTCTCTACCAGTAATCTATACCAATGGTTTGTAAAACCCTTTGGTATATATTGGCCTATACCAACCATTTTTACAAATCGTTGGTATAGAGTATCCTATACCAACAGTTTTTAATAAAAAGTGGGTATAGACCCTTTACATAACACCTTCGGCCTCCCCTTCTCCTTTCACCACCAACGATCCATAATCTCCCCTCACCTGAGTGGTGGAATACCCTCTCTTCTCCTCCAGTGATCTCCCCTAATTCAAGGATTTTTTTATTCTTTTCTTCTTCCACATCAGGTTAGTGGGTCCATAATTCTTCATCTCTTCCGCCAAACATTTTGTTTTCATTTTTATCTATAAATCAAAACCTAACCAAGATCATGTTAGGTCATGATTATTCCTTATGATTTCAAAAAAGGTTTGTTTTGATTATTTTTCTTATAATATTTCATAATAAATGCGATTTTAGTAGATGTATATGTTTTTTAATTTAGTTATTTGCTACATATTTTTTAATATATATATATTAACTGATTTTGTAATTCATTACTATGGTACTTGTCTTTTATTTTTTATTGTATTAAGGAGTTATTATATGTCCTATGATTATATATAATAATTTATGGGAGATAATTTAGATACTATGGTGGTAACATAGGATAAATACTTGTTTGGTCATCTTTGTGAAATTGATCTTAATATGATTTACATTATTATGTTGAGTGTTATGAAGAGATGCCACTCACATGGAGTAAATAATTTGGGTGTATAGTTCTATCATAGAAATTTAACTATATAGACATGTTCCACCCTTGAAAATACACCCTAATGATAAGGAACTCCCATATAAAATGAACTATGTGGTCATGGTTATCGCATGGAAGTATAGCATAGGGACATGGTTTTATAAAAGATATTTAATGTATACAAACCATATATTTTTTGTTACTTACCCATAATCCTTATTGGGAAACTTAATTATGATATATTCTCTTAATATTTACTTATTTCGTCAAATTCTTCTCACATAATCTGATTCTTCATTATTATTTTTGGTTACTTATATTCATCATAATGGTATTGTTATTTGTTAATTTATCTAGATTTTATATTCAATATGTATGAATATGAAATGAAATTTAAAAGGTATTTTAATTTTTTATAATCATGTTCATTGTCTATAATGTGATGTTTTATTTGAAACTATTATTTCCATTTACCCCAAAGTTGTTTCTATAAGAATGAAAATTTTATCTCCATATTTTAATATTCTTTAATCCCCATAAAAATTTTCTTTAAAAGACACTTTTATTCCTTATAAATAAAATTTAATTAATTTATTTATCCATCTATAATTAAATATCATGAAATATACTGACACATATTTTTTTAAAATCGGATAACTTTCACGTAACTCCTTGAAATTCAAAAGTAAGAGCCTTATATTTGATAGCGTACATGAAACATGACCCCAAACATGTAAGGGGATATAATACCATGATACTTTTAAAATATATTTAATATTTTAAATTGATTTGATATTTTTTTTCAATTCTTGCAACACTGAGTTATCATGAGTTACACTCAAGAGATACGTTCTTTGATGGCTTGCGTTACAGGCGAGACCGAGTTTTATCAAACAATAATATATTATTAAAATATTATTATTTAATATAATAAGATATATATTATCCACAATTAATATTTGTAACTAACTTATGAAAATATATGGTTCATATAAATATAAAATGAATTCATGGGTTACCAATTAATGAGAAACGAAAATAATAACCAATTTGATATAAAAAGGAATATTATCATTTTTATGCTTCCAAAGGAGTTTTATCTTAATTAAAATAATTAATTATAATTAATGAATTATTTTAATGAAATATATATGTTATATATTCAATAATGTATTTTTATATTCATCCATTATGCTTGATATGTATATGGTAAGAACAAACCATACATTACACATAAAAACCTATATTTTTATAATAGCAATTTTACAACTTTTTAATGGAGAACCCATTTGAAATATAAATTTTGACACTTTAATTGATTGAATATGTCCAAATATATTTCATCCCTTAAATTGAAACATTATAACTATGTTATGGTGAATTTGTTATATTTTTTGAAAACATATCATTTTTAATGAATAGTGAAAAATACTGAAATTTAATTCATAACTACTTTTTCGTCCAATTTATTTATAAGGTTAAATTATGTTTTAGATTAGTTTTAAAATTTAATTAGTTAATATTTTTATTAATTAAAACAATTTATGTCATTTTAATCAATTTTACTTTGAAATTGACTATAAAAACATGACAAACCTTTGGATGATTTTACTTAAAAAAACGCGCATTGTTGTCCCATCTGTGAGATTAAGTTAAAATTAATTTATGACACTTATGTGTTTTTGGATTTGAAAAAATGGTTAAATATTTATAATAATAATTTGTAATATCTAATAATTTAAACTTACCTTTTGACCAAAAATATTTGTGAAGTTAATTAAAATTAACTATAATTATAGAGGCAAAATTATGCTTAATAAACGACTAAACCTTTATCTTAAGGTCCCAAATGACCTAGAAACTTATCCAGAACATATTATATGGACATTAATATTCCATAAAACTTCAATTATTTATTTTTTTTGTTTTTCATGAGTTTTTTTTGCTAATAACATGCATTCACCTAACTTCTTTTCAAAAATACCAAGTGAGTACATTTCCTTCCCTATAAAAGGCCCCCACCTCTCCCACTTCTTCACATATCTAAAACCACATAAGTTCGGAAAATATATTTCTAAATTTCTTAACAAAATTTATCCCATATACCTTTAATCCTCCCTTTGGGTATAAATACTTCCAAAGAAGTCTTTTGGTATAAACAAAAAGAAGTTACCCAATTAAGTGGTAACGTCGTCTCTCAAAATTTTGAGTTTCATTTCCATTATCCACTACCTATTATCTTATTATTATATATTTAGATAAAAAAGTATTAAAAATATTCAAGGATGTTTTTATGTTAATATTTTGACCTACACTTACACACACCTCCATTTAATGGGTAACGAACACACTGTTTCTGTGTACGACGAACTAGAACATCACGAAAAATGATTGTCCATTTTTCCTTTCCACCTATCATAGTGGAAATTATAATAAACAATATATTTATATATGATATATATGATATTTATAATGTATTTATTTTTGTGTAATTTTTATTTATAACATTACTTTATGCTTCCCATCTTGTATAAATACGATAATTTCATTTGAGGAATTATGGACTACCACCCCTCAAAGTGATATGATTCATTCATGCCATGAATGGAACATATAAAGGATTGTTTTAATAAAACGTTTTAACATAGATAACATATATATTATAATTTATTTATAATATACATATGTATCATTTGTTTTTGATTATTTTAACACAATAGGGAAACGAAAGTAGCGTTCAACCTACTATCTCAATGAACGGTGGACTTCATTTATAATCTCCAATTATTATAGATTTTTATAAATACATATATAATGATTATATATGACAATAAATTCATGGTTGAAATTATTTATATGATTAAACCATGACCTAATTAATGATAACAACAAATACAAAGTTAAAACTTACTCGAGTAAACTTGGAAATAAACTCATGAAATTGTGATATTAATAAAAGTTGATAACAAACAGGTAATGAAATATTATAATAATTTAATATATGTAATTATAAACATGAGTATTGTTATTATATTAGTTATTAACATATTTTAAACCACTATCCAAGAGGATAAATACAACACAACAAAAATAAAGGATAAGGTAAGGGAATTTCGTATCAAATTATATTCCACAAAGACTTATTTGTTATTATATGCCAATTCAACTTTTTTGGTGTACATACTACCTTTATAATTTTATATCATGAATTCCATTATTCTCATGATATTATAATTTCATTTAATTTCATAAATTCTAGAGATTACGATTCAAAGTTTTCAAGGTGGTATGAGACACATTAGAATGTCTAAAGATTTTTCTCCTCAAGAATGTTCTTAAGGAAAATATTAGAAATATCACTTCATATTGTAATAATTTTTCATTTTAAATTTACATATTTATATATATTTTTATAAAATTTATATTATCATTACCTAAAGCTTATATCATTTCCCATACGGTGTTTACTTTGACAGTAATTTGATGAATTGGAGAATTACTCATAAATTAGTTTATTTTATTCAATACAGATATTTGATAAGGCATATTGTCTATTGGTTAAATTTATTATTAGATATGAGGAATGATTTGGGAATTCAAGGAAGATTTTATCCCAAACTTTATTTATCTCCTTGATCCATCGATAAGTTCTCATGTGACAAATAAGTTTCCCAAATTAAACAGCTTTCTATCTGTAGTTTTAAAACATCTTGTGAAAGGTCTTGACAGTAATAGGTTTTTATGTGACTCCGACATTATGTCCATTAAGAAATAATTTCCCTGATTTAGTTAGTTATTATTCATCCATGAGATTTTATATTGAAATGTCTATGGATACATTTCATTTCAGTTCATTGAATAAATGGGATGTATTTCATTTTCTTACTTTTCCATATTTATTTTCCCTTATTTAGTTATTTTAATGGAATGCGTTATCATTTATTTACCTTACCATATTAATTAATTCTCATTGATTCATTATTAATTCAGCTTTACATACCCTTACTGAGAATTTGAGATCACCCTTATTATTTTTCATTTCTCCAGATAATGAAGAAAAAATATTTGAATAAGATTTAAAGGATAAAATTTATTTCAATTTAATATGTATCTTTTTTTACAATCTCTTTCCCAATGTATTATGGGTATCATGTATAAAATCTATATTTCAAATACTGATAAACTAATTGATAATTCTATGTTTGATTCCTTGAAATGATGTTAATGTAATAAAATAATGCATCGGCTCCAAGCTTCTAGGGTCGGGGTGTTACATTTCATGTCTTAAAAGAGATGAAAAAAGTGCCTTCTTTGATTCTTATATTTACTTGGATTTATGTAATATTTAAAACATGGATGTTTTTAAAAAATTGTTTCATAAATAAATATGTATTTAATTGGATTATGTAGTAGTTGTTTCCCATTATATGTCTTATACTTTGTTTGGTTTTTTATTTTTATGCACATGTTATATAATATGTTATTTATCTTATTCTTTATATGGATAACTACTAGTATGCTTTGATTACATTCATATTAAAATAGATTTTAATGAATTTTCTAATTATGTTTTATACTTGTTATTTGAATATAAATTTTTCCCCTATCATAGAATGGATATAAGCTATATGTATCATACTGATTGGATCTCAACCAAGTTTTATAATAATTTGGTTATTTTTTTTAATATTTTTCATTTAACAAAGCTTCAAATTGAGGTCATATTCATTGTAAATATTTTAATTTTTTTGGAAGAACCTAGTTATGTTGGGATAGATATAGCTACCATATTACAAAATTTTGATTTCAAATAAACTGTTATGTTTGGTATCATAATGGAGATATGATAAAATCTTATGTCATTCATGAATGGAATGAAAGGAGTGGTATAGAGAATTTGATATTTGATCAGTTTACATTTTTGATTCATCATGAGAAATATAATATTATGGTTCAAGTATACAATTATATCAATACACATGAGGAAAATAATGAAAATGATGATGTTGAGAGAGAGAAAAAATAAAAGGATGAGGTTAGGACTCATGTATATTAGGAATACACTAAAATGAAAAAGTTAGAATTTTTAACGCGGCTATATCATTAGAAATACATGTATGGAATTTCAAATACTACCATTGATTATATTATTACCATTTTTAAGGACTTACTTCCTAATAATACAGATATTCCATTAAATCATTATATGACATGGAAGTTAATTAGCTAGCATATATTTTCTACTAATAAAATCCACACTTTCCTGAATGATTATTGATTATTTTGAGATGAAATAAAAAACCTTAATTAATGTAAAAATTGAGTTATATATCTATGAAATTGAAATGTATTTAGAACACCGTCTTTTGTGCCATATAAATTCATGTGTCACTTTCTTTTGATTCATAGGCTTCAAAATCTACTCATGTATACTGAAATATCAACAAATATGTGATAGCCTATTGCTGAGAGAATTAAAGATAATGATGAGTTAGTTCATCCTATAGATGAATTAACATGGGGTAAATTTGATCCACAACATCCTGATTTTCCATCTCAGGTGTGTAATGTTAGGTTGTTTCTGTCTTATGTTGGTTTTAATTCATCTGGTTTGATTCTTACATATTACAACACATGGCCAGTTTTTATTCATGTTTATAATATTTCTCAATGGTTGTGTATGGAAAAAATTCAATTTATTGATTATACTAATATATAACCCTTTTTATCTTGAAAATTATATATATTTCTACTTGAAACCTTTAATAAAAGAGTAAAATTATCTTTGGGATGTGGGTGTGTGAAAATTCGATTCTTATTCAAAACAAATATTTCTGATGTGTTATGTCCTTTTGTGGACTATAAATGATTTCCCTTTTATAAAAGAATGTATGATTATATAAAAAAAGTTAAAACTATCACATCATATTTGTATAAATAATACACGATCTAGAAGACTTAAATATAATTATAGTTTCAGTTTCACGGGGTGTCAAAAATTCTTGCTAATGGGTCATCAATATAGGAAGAATCATCAGAGATTTGATAATACTATTGACAATAAAAATCCACCTCACTTTATGTTAGGAAATGATGTTCTTACTGAATTGAAATATGTTAGTTTTTAACTAGTTAAAGGTTATATGAAATCATAAAAGGGGAGCAATGTTTATATTTATTCCACTTACAATTGGAAAAAGAAAAGTATATTTTTTTAGTTTCTATATTGGTCAAACAATTTTTTTTCATTATTTAGACATAATGAACATTGAAAAAATATATGTGAAATGCTAATTTCAATTATTTTAAATATCATAGGGAAGACAAAAGATGACTTACGATCTCAACCAGACTTATTGGATTAAGGTATTTGACCTGAAATGCATCCTATGTGTATCAGTGAAAACAAATGGAAAGTTCTCTAGGATTCTTATGTGATGAAACATTTAGATAAAAAAATTTCTGGATGTATTGGATATTATCAAGGTTCCTGATGGATATTCAAGAAACATATCTAAATGAGTCAACAAAAGGGATTTGAAACTAAAATCCCTAAAACTCATGATTATCATATCTTTCTTCATGAATTTATTCCAATAGTGATCCAACATTTACTATTCCACAATGTAAGGGTGATGGTGATTTTTCTTATTCCATTTTTATAAATAAATTTGAGCTAAAAGGTTATCCACGTATTTTTTTTGATAAAAATGCCGTAATAGGCACCATTAATTATGTGTGATTTAGAGAAATTTTTTCCTCCATAATTTTTCACTTTCATGCCACATTTGATAATCCATATTCCAAAGGAAACACATATTGGGGGACTCATTTATTTTCAATGGATGTATCCAGCTAAATGAAATATGTGTACAACAAAATCTTATGTTTGGAACAAGAATCATCCTGATGGTTACATTTTGAGAGGTTATATTAATCAAGAATATATTGACTTTTGTTCAATGTTTTTATTTGATGTGAGCACAAGATGTAAACATCCAATAAGAAATGAATATGATTAGTGTGGGGAAATTCATCCCTCCTTTGTATATCATCCCCAAATATGAGGAATTCCTAGGTCATATACATTAGCTAAATTGAGCCTTGAAGAGTAAGATATGTCACATCACACAGTCTTGTTTAACTAAGTTTTGTTCAATAAATATATCAAGTAAGTAATTTTAATATGTATATGTTATCTCATACTATGTCATTTCACATATTCTTGAAAATTTTATTATCATTTTTTGTAGGGAACATAAACAAATTATAAGTTGAGTTTATTTTTCTTTCCCTTTGAGAAGAAGATGGAATTTTTATAGAAAAGAGTTTCCCGATTCGTTAAAATCAAAAGTATGACCATTAATTTAATCAACTTAAAATCTATATATTGAATTAATTTTATTATTCATCAATATTTCAAGTATTGAGTTTATCTGTTGATTCTGTCTCTCAAGAATTAAGAGCATTGCATTTTGGTCCCAATTCATTGGTTTGTGAATGCAAATATTGAATAATAAAGGTTATAAATTTGTTACAACTAATCGAATGGTTAATATGAGAACAGAACATGATGGTATTATGTAAACTAAAACAATTAATTATTATGATAGGGCATCAGATATTAGGCCTTGATATGAAAATGTGTCTTATTATGGAGTTATTGAGAAAATATTTTTATTGGATTACTACTATCATGTTTGAGTCATTATGATGAAATGAAAATGGTTTGATTCAATAAAAAAACATTGTACATTTATTAATGACTATGGATTTTGAGTTATTGATAAGAATCACTTCCTAGTTACTGAGGAACCATATATTTTGGAATCAATAGAAAAAAAGTGTTATGTGAAAGATCATCTCAGACCAGATCACAGTGTCATTGTTAAAGTAACCCCAAGACATATTTTTAATGATGGTGGGGAAACATTTGACACCATTGAAGCACCCAATAATATTTACCAAAATATATTATTTGATGAATATTATTTGAAATTGTGAAAATTGATGTTGAACCTAAAGAAGTGATTGGTAATATATAGAAGCAACCATATATGTTCACAGTTCATTCAGTTTAGCTTGATGTGGGTTTCTCATTTTAGTACTAATATTATTACTTTATTTTTGTTTTAGTTTGGAATGGAATAATTTTTTTAGTTCTTTTTCATTCCATTTAATTATATTTATTTCAATTTAGAAAACTGGGTTTAAAATGGGTTTTTAAAACAAGTATAAATTGCTTTTACATTATAGTTGCTAAAACGTGTTATGATATTGCTTATGTCTTGTTTGAATTCTATGTTTTTTATATAATATTTATAAATTGTTTTAAAAAATTCACATTTAATTATTTTGTAGAATATGAAAAATATTGAAAAAATTGAAAGGAAGTTTCTATTTGATAATGATCAATGATTGCGCAACCTATAGATTCCTCCTATGGTTCCCTTAATGGGTATAATAATTGTAATATTTTTCTTCTGCATTATATTTAATGTCATGTTCTTATTATTTATCAAATTTATTTTAGATTCATTCATTTGAACTAGAGTTTTATTATCCTCATCCTATTAATAGGAGTCACTTTCATGGAAAATTGATTGGGGTGCTACTAGAGTTACACAGAGCATATATTATACCCGTTCACACCTAGACCCACTAGCAGACATCCCATATACCACACTTTTTCCTCATCCACTTGTGCCTCTATGGATGTTCCGACCTATGCATTCATCATCATATTATTTAGGCTCTACTTCTAATATACCATTTTCATATCCCATTATGTATCCCCAAGCCTTCTATCCTCATCCTACCTTATCTATGTTTCATCCATTTTCAACACTTATCCATCTAGGATCCAATGATTATGCTCCTTAAACTTTTACTCCACCACATGTAGATGATCCAATGAATGCATAGAAATAAGCACATCCTTTATAGGCTATCAATCCAGAACATCCCATGGATCCATCAATGGCTAATGGTCAGGTTGTACTGGGTTTTTTATAAGTGTATCAAATTATATCACATCATTTTTTCAATTTTACTATGAATTAATTTTACTTTTTTTTCTTTTATACTATTCTATAGGTTTTTATAATAGGAAATGTAGGTTCACCCATATATGTGAATCCTAGAACCATAAAACACAAATAATGGTATATTATAATGAATAAAATCAAATGATAGGTAAAAATTATAGAGAATGTATAATTTTAATGGAAACTTTTTCTAAGAATAGTGATATCATTCCAGTGAAACCGATATCATGGAGGTATATAGATAATAAAATCAAGGAGAACAAATGGGAGGAGATATGGGAAAGAATTTTTCTAAATTGATATCTATATTATTTTTATTTTTATATGAATTTACCACTTCATCACAACATCAATTTAACTTTCTTTATAGTCAATATACTTAGGTCACATGCTTAAAAGACTGGGGGAATTGTTTCGATCATATAATCATGAGTTATATATTGGTTAGAAGAGTAGATTCAGCTCTGAGTTAGAGGGTGTACCAATATTCAATGACTATCCAACAATATAATACTAAGAAATAGTTGTATATTGGGAGAGTAATGAGTTTAAGGTATTCTTAAAATATAATGGTTTGTATTGAAAATTTAATTCATATTAATTTTAATGAATTTTTGTTTTTAGTATCATCCATAAAAAAAGAACAAGGATTCTATGAATTATATACATACTTTGGGACGGACTATAATATAAGAGATTGAGAGGCATGGGGTAATTTTGATGACAAATAATGTTTTATTAGGCACTAAAACAACTGAATAGAAGAAATATTTATTTAACTTAACTTAATAGAGGTTAATAAAAGTAAATATAATAGAATCAAAACTTACATAACCAACTAAACCATCCCATTCCTAATTAAATAATACCCACTGAAACTAAAAATAATCAATCTTAATAGAATAACATAAACATTATATATTCAAAATTAATCCAATCATGTCTAATGAAACCCACCCTAAAATGAGTTAGTCCAAACCAGAGATACCAAAACAGTATTGAATAAAAATAAATAGAGGTTAAACAATTTAAATGGAATAAAACCATATCAAAGATAAAAAAATCTATGAACTGTTTTGCTAATAGAACAGTAGTCACTTAAACTAAATTAATCAAATTTATTTGACCCAAAATAATGTAAACTATACTAATGATAACTAAAAAAATTAAAAATCGGTAAAATGGAATGATCATGAAATGAATGAAAGGTAAACAAACCAAATAATAATGAGTGGAAGGCATGTAAAATACATTGAATAGATAAAAAATACCAAATAAGAAGAATATAGATGAAAAAGAACTGACCTGAATAAATAAATTGATACAAATACATCTCAATGAGGATCCAACGAAATGAAATTGATTCAAATAAATTTAAATTCAGTTTAATGGGAATGAACCTAATTAACACATACAATAATAAACCAAATAAATAAAAATAAAATAGAATATAACATAATTAAATTTATATGAAATAAAACAACATGAAATTAACTATATTGAACCAACATGATAAGATTTTAACCATACTTAATATATCCAGATATAAAAGTGAAAAATAATCCTCAATATGTGAGAAGTTATATGACACAAATAAATCACATCTATGTTTCTTTAATTAAGTGTCACAATCTTTAATCTTCAACTCAACACATGTTATTTGAGTGAGGCTCATATCAAGTTATCTATAGACAAAGGGCCCACCAAATTTTTTATTCCCAACATGCATGTTAATTAATTCTCCCAATTGTGAATATTAGTGATTAATATTCTTTCTCAAGGATGAAGAAACACTTGAACTATTAAGTTTTAATGATAACATGCAGATGTTTGAACCACTACCTCCCACAATTTAAATCCTTAAAAAGGTTTTATAAAAACTAGTAGATCTTGAAGGTAAGATTAAATAGGGGCAAAAATCAATTATATATTTATCTGTGTTATAATTTGTTTTTAATTATTTATAAATTTATTTTACCTTTTCAGGTTTTGAGAATTCAGCCTCTGAATAGACTTATTTTTTTTATAAATAAGGGGAGGAATAAACCACTGAGGGTTTGATTTTTAAAGAAAATACAATGTATGTGTTTCTTTATAACACTACATAAATCCCTAAAATGTCTCTCTAAGAGAATAAAATCATGGACCTTATTTGAAATGGAGAGATTATTTATTCTTTTATTCATTTATCTATTTTTTAAGATGAATTAAAAAAAATTAACTATTATGATATATTTTGAAATCCCATAAAATGAATGGTTACAAGCTTTGAAGTTTAAAAATAATAAAAAATTGTGAAGGAACATGTGGTTATTTTTAAGAAAAGTCCATAGAACATGTTAAAGAACAAAGTGAGGAACTCCCTAGACATATTTAGGATAAAATATTGGGGGTAAATTCAAACTATATGAGACTTGTGAAAATAAATTCATTTTTCTAAGAAGGAAAAAATTAAGCTTCCTATACACATATTATATCTAGTTATGGAAGAAAATAATGAATAAGTGTCCCTAATGTATATTGGAGATCATATAAAGGAACAATTTAGTTTTGAGGTTTAGGATCTTCATCCTTTTTTTTAATCAACCTTGGACCACATAAATGAAAAAGAATAAGAAGTGGAGGTAGAGATAAGTTTATTAATTTTCAAAGAGGACCACAATATGAACCATATTATGATTGAACTTAGGAATTAGTGTTAATATAAGTACACTTGAATGAAGAATACATGGTGTTTTTATGGAATAAACTTCACCCCTCTTATCTGGGATAAAACACTACCACTCTCGAGTTATAGAAATTATAAAAATAACACCACTTGATCGGTTCATCCTTAAGGATTTATTTAAATTTATTTTTGTATTTTTAGTTCAATTATAATAATGTTTTTTTATTTCCTTTGTATAGAAGTAAAATATAATAGCATATTTGTATTCCTCTAATGGTCAAAATCTATGGCACCAAACTGATAATATTCGAACCATACTTAATTCATAAAGATATAAAAGTGTTATACCATCCAAATATTTATTTAAACCAAACTAAATCAAACCTATTTAAATTAATATAAAATAAACTAAAATTATTAAAACTAAATTAAAGATATAGTCCCACCAATCTGAAAATAAAATGTCATACAAATAATCTCAATATAAGTCGACCAAAGTAATAAAAGTTCAATGAAATTTAATCAAATTTTTTCTAGTTTTGTTTATCAATTTCATATTATAAAATAATTTAGTATTATAGTAATAAATGTCATTTTTAGAAAGAAATATTGGACATTAAAGTTCGTGAGGCTCAAAAAAAATTATTTTGCTCGAGTAGGAGGAAAAAATATGGAACTGTTGTAATTGCACAAAAAAAGAATTGATTGTAAGTTTTTTTATTTATATTTAAAAATTTAATACCTAATTCATAATTAAATATATTTTTTTAATTTTTAAAAGTGTGATATGGAGGCCCTAGATGAGAAAAAAGATTACAGATTCATGCTAAATGATCATTTGGGATAGGTATTTGATGATGAGAACCAGGAGAGATTTTGATGTCGACACAAGAAAGAATCATCCCCAATAGGCATTTTACCTCATCGAGAACCTCTAAAATCTCTGAAAACATCGAGGTGAAAAAATCTCATACAGAAGTAGATGAGGCCAAAATAATAGTTATATAGGAGTTTGAAAGATGTAAAATGGTCAATGAGAAGTTATTGAAAGTTATGATAGATTTACATCCATAACATCAATAATAGGATGAAATTTTTTTTGATTAATGTATGACAAATTTTTTCACTTTATATGATGCATCAGTTGATAACAACGAGGTTCCTAGGGGTAGTTAAGGTGATGAAACTCCTAGTGATGGTGTTGATGTTGGTTCTCCAGACGACGGTGCTGTCAAGGATGTTGGTGATGTTGGAGATGGTTATGATGGATCTTGTAGTGATGAGGGAGATATGGACCCCCTCTATTTTTGATTTGAATGTAAAGAGACATATGTGTGGATGGTGTTTAATGACTAAAAATGATAGATTATATCGATTTATATGTATCTTATAGTATTGTAAATGGTTTAAAGACTATTGATAAGTTAATAGTTGATTAAATGATAAATTTACAATATATATATAATAAATAGAATGTGTACCACTATTAGTATTTGTTTTATAGGTTCTACTATTGATTATGTTGAGGTGTTAGATGAGCCAATGGTGCTGGTTGTGGAGACCAATCCTTACCATTGGTTTCTATAGAAAACATTGGAATATTAAGGTTAGGGTAGTAAGATATACTCACTATTCGATAAACTAATGGTATACATCTATACCAATGGTTTACTGATAACCATGGGTATACATAATTTCCCATGGGATATACCAATGGTTTCCATTGAAACCATTGGTATATCCCTATACCGACGACTTAAGAGCCCCTTGATTATAGAACCTTTGGTATAGGGTACTTTTCCAATAGTATCTAGAAGTGAGAAAAGAAGAAGAAAAAACTAAAAATCATCTTTTAATGTAACCTTTAAAAATTAGAGATTCCATCAGATTGTATTAAAGTCTTTCACGTGATCGGTAGAAATCCTTCCATCCGATAGTCTCAAGTTGAACAACCTTTTTAATATGAAATATTTGTTAAGTGTTGTTGGATTATCATATATTTACACCAAATATTTTATAATCTCTACAATAGTTTTGTTATCTATAATATTGAACACAACATTATAGGCAAGAGATATCTTAATCATGTCCAAGGAAGTTCTGTCCAACCGCCCCCATACCGCTTTATCTATTTTTTCAGGATGCTTACCAGACAAAGATGAATCATGATCCTTATATATAAAATGAATTTACAAATTTATTATCTAAAAAGAAAAGTCTTATTCCATTGAACTTATTTATAGAAAAAATTCATTCCTTTGAATTTATCCCTTCAATAACAGTGAAACAACTCAAATCAAACAACTTAAGGAGAGAAAAAATAATTTAAATGCTATGAGTGAAGTAGAACAAACCGTTACAGCTGAGTAACCAATAATTTGATAAAAATTGTAGAGATACTAGGTAACCCTTGAGAATAAACCTCTATATATTCTATCTAATGGATAATATTGGTGAGGAAATATTCATTGGATGGATTCTCCTGTCCGGTTACTTCCGCCTCTGTGGTGGAAATGCTCAAAACATTTATCGAAAAGAATGTTTGTCTGATAATTTCATTCCCATGATTTTATATGTATAAAAACTAGGATGAGACTACCTAATCACCACAAAAAACTCCATGATTGTTAATAGCACATAAAAAACCAAATAAAATGAAAAAAAGATTTAATTTTGTTTAGAAAAAGTCCTATATCTACGGGGGAAACACTGAAAACATTTTCATTAAGGGAGATACAAGAAGAGTACAACACTCTTTCTCACTTATTATTCATTGAACAATATTAGGAAAATATGTCAGAAACATGTAAGGTTCATACGGTTATCATACATCATGTTAGAGAGTTAGGATACCACCTCTTTGTAAAAGTCTCTGTCTAGTCAAAAAGTTTCACCAACCTCTAAACTTCATAGTCGACCTTCAATTGACCTAAGATACTATTGATACATAGTTGTATCTTCCATTGAAACCATCAATATCAAATATTCAAGTAACAATATATACCAATTTAAGGGTAACTAAATAGTTTCAAAAGGGTAAAGGAATGTTTCCATAACCCATATAAAGAAAACGTTTCTATTACATAAGGGTACCCATATAAGGGTAACATTTTAACATCAATTGAGAAAAGATCTGTCTAAATAGAAAAACATTCCACAAAAACCCTCAATATGATGAAACTACATCCATTTAACTTTTTTTGATCTAATTTCTATGCGATGACAAAATTTCTACCCAATCACTAAGAAACATCACAATAGGAAACATCCTTTTAGTTTTTTAGAAGATCTGAATCTGATCAACTGCATCCAAAAAACTGCATTTGATCAAATACTTCTGAAAAACTTCATCTAATGACACCTAATGAAAACTTACATAAACCCAACACATATTTCATGGAGGGTCACTCACTATAAAATCCACCAAAATGTGAGTTTCAAACTAAATATGAAAATTTCCTCTAATAGGGATATAATATAAGAGGTTGGTTCTAAAAATCCATACTTGGTCATCTTATAGAAGTCCAGCGCACAAGTGTACCTTGTCGTGCCCCAGAGTTTTAGACCTATGATCTCCCAACCTGGAAACTATAAACCATGAATCCAAATACAAAGGGGTTTTATAAATCTAAATTGGTGAAAATATAGCCTTGTAAAACATAAGTGACTTGGATTTCTTAAGGGGAACCTTTTGGAAACCTCTTCATCCACCATATTTTTCTTTACCTTTTATAGTACAGAATTAAAAGAAAGAGTTTTTTGGGGATCCCATGGAAGATTTAAATCAAAATTATTAGAACATCCAGTCCTATCATCAACCTAACCAGAAGACCTCCTTAAAGTAGAAGTAGAATCCATATAGGAAGTAAGAACCCTCTTGGGCCCTCCTTCCTATAAATTAACATTCTAGCCTGATTCCTTTGTAGAAATAGAAATAAAAGTACCAAAAAAAGTTTTCTTGTAGAGACCCTGAGCTTGACGTACATGGACATTACATTATTTTTGCGGAATACTAAATACATAACAAAAATAGACACACAAAGACTGTAATAGTTTAGTGTATTTGGAAACTTGGAACGTAATCTTCTAATAGTGGTGAAAGATCTTCAACATCTCCCATAAAGATCTTCCACTTTTTTTTCCTGACCTAAAACCTTTCTTTTGATCCCGGGGGAAAATAAAACATAAAAAGGGTGAGATCAAATGCTCAGTAAGGGTAAGCATGGATAAAATAAAACATACCATATACATTGGAAATTAAAAACATGAACATAATGTTTAAACATTAAAATCTTGAGAAACGACATAAAACATGGAAGTACATAAGGCATAAATCATAATGGAATATAAACCATGATAAAATAGCATGAGAATAAAACATGTAATTGTGGAATCCATTAAGCACATGTAATGATTTCCATAGTAGCCAAGGCATTACTGCCAAGACCATCTTAGTGGACAAAGTCCCATTCTAAATCGAGTTCACTCCTCGTTCCAATCCTATTACACTGAACCGGATTAACTTACCGTTCCAGCCATGTCTATCTCATGAGATATAAAATCTTTACCCAATGCATTAGAGGGAGATATAGGTCCCACCCATCTCATAGTGAAATCATTTTTACTTGTTCCACAAAATGAACTTAAAACATTCATCATAACCCAAATAATAAATTGGGTTTCATAAACATCATCTCATCATCACAAAATTCATATAAAAGAAATGGATATTTCATCATAAGAAAATTGAAACCATGTAAATCCTAGAGAAATTATAATTGAAATATAAACATATGAAATATTGTCATCTTAGATAGAAAATGGTTTTGATAAAACACTTGAAATGAATTATTGAGGAAAATATCCTTTCTTCTTCGAAATCAATTTATTTTCACAAAACATCATGCAATTTTAAAAGAAAAGGATTTTGTTGAAAATAGTCATGAAATATTTTGGAGGAGGCTTCAAAAAAATAAGGCTTTATAAAACTGTAAAAACCCATTCGTGCCGTATAAGTTAAAAAAACATTCTTCTCGTACTTTTACCAGAAAAGTCAAAAAGTACCTCGTAACGTAAACAAAGGAAATATTCCTTACATACCATGTAGTAAAAGTCAAAATGGATAAAAAGGACATTAAACATACATAAAAACACTTTTAGAAAACATGGACATGGATGATAACAATAACCCCAGTAAATACTTTCGTATAAGCAATCTCAGATAAAAAAAATGAGATTTGCAAAATTATCCCTTACCTTATGTCCGATATGCTTCGTATGTATCCGAACCTCATCTTCTTCGATACGCCTCTTTGAAACCTCCTCTTAGGGCACTAAGATTGGTCTTTAAAGTAGACCAGAACCTCTAGGATGTTTCTAGGGAAGTGAAGAAGATAATTTGGCAGGGGTTGGCCGAGCTTGAAGGCTCAAATTGGTGTGAGGAGGAGAGGGAGGAGGTGACCTTTTATAAGGGAGGAGAGGGGCACCTTTGGAATTCTAAAAAATATTAATTTATAATAAATCTAACCCCACCTAAAAACCCCCAAAAATGACTCATATTCTAAGATTAGATGAGATAGGGTTGTAATATCATCAACCAATCTTATTTAGATATGTTTGGATCTTATTTTAGACCTTATCATTTTGATTTATCCTTATTTAATCTATTTAAGTTTATTTGTGGTAATAAAATTTTAAATTTTAAATTATAACAAATAATTACTTATTTGTTGTGAATTTTCCATAATTTTTTACTTTAAAACATTATAGAACATATAAATTTAAATTTATCATTTTTAAATATTTTTGTAATTTTTAAACAATTTTATAATATGTTATTTTTATAAAATAACAATAGTTTCAATTTTGACACTATTCATTTATTTGAATTTAAATAAACAATATACAGAAGCTATGTTCAAACTAAAAGCTTTAATAGATTAATAAAAGGTCATATGTTTCTATGAAATTATTGGATCATATTAAATAGTTCATATAATATTTATTTTATTATTTTTAAAACCATTTATTTGGTTTATCTCTTAATAAAATAATTACTACAACATTTTTGTATAATTATTTAATATACTTATTTGTTGCATAAAAATTTAAAATAAAATCCTATGATGAAAATAAATATATTAACTTTCACAATAATACTTTTAATATAATTTATCATCTTAAAATCACAATATTTAAATTGTTATATTTATTAAATTATGAAGGTGACAACTTTGACATCATTTAAAATAAAATAATTTAAGTGTCATAATCACTTTTATAAGGATCCAAACGGTTATATATTAGGTCATTAGATGATTAAGGTGTATATATACACTACCAATAATTTTTGGTCAGGTTTGTGGGCCTTTTAATGGGTATTATTATTTCAATAAAAACTATATTACTTATTTTCCACTTAATAAATAATTTCTGTATCATTAATGTATCACCATTAATGAAAATTATTTAATCCCTAAAAATTCTAAATAAATTATCATGATGTAGATAATTTTATTAGATTTCTGTAGACTATTCATGTTTTAAGTGTTATGCTGTTTATCACTAAATTAAAATTATTATACTTATAAGATTTAAGAGAGTGACATGTTGTCACTTTCTTTGGTTTTAATAACAATTAAATTATTTTCATGGTCAAAAGTCCATAAAATGAATCTAATACGACCCTTAGTTTATATGGGTTTACTTTTAGTCATCCAATAGAATTTTGGCATGTGTTAGGGTAATTTTATAATATTATATTTACCCTTAATTACCAGATTTACCTTTAACTATGGTAAATTAAATTTACCGTAGTTACTATTCTTAATTCCCAAAAATAAAACGTAGCCTATTAAAATAATTTGGAACCACTGATTCCAAATATGGAATCCATTTTTTCAAATTCAATACACAGAAGTTGCAGAAATTAAATTAAAATTAATCCCGTTGTCGAATGAAAAAGGGTTTTTGTTTAAAACATTGCAAAAGATTGAATTGATTTAACCTACGAATTCAATGTAAAATCAATGCTAATGACATACATTATATTAAATGGTAAAAATATATTATATTTATACTTTAAAACCATTCAATATTATAATTTAACCATATAAATTATTAAGATGAAAAAAGTTGTTTTTCATTAAAATATAGCGTGTTTTAACTATTCATCAAAATATGAAAGTTACCAGAATAATACGAAACATTTATCCAAAGTAAATTTTTATTTCTTGATTCCAAATAAGAATTTTATTTTGTCAAATTGAACTTATAAACATGTCAAAAACTAGATTTAAAGTGGGTGCACCATCAAAAGGCGGCAAAACTGCATTTTTTGAAAAATACTTATTTTACCCGAAAAAATTATTTTGTTCTTATACCATGTTCTAGAAAATGTGTAAGATGAATAATAATGTTATAAAATTCAAAATTTAGTTAATAATATTCATAACGGCTAGGTCATAATAATATTATAATAATATATCGTTGTTTAGTAAAACCCGGTATTGCGTACAACACATGCTATCGAGGAAGGTCGCGATTGCGTGTAATGCAAGCCAAGTCAGGGTTGCGTGTTGTAAAAGAATCCTTCGTTGTTTCATATAACAGAATCCATCCATATTTTATTTATACATTGAAATATATATATATATATATACTCAATGTTGTGTAGAATAACTATTATCAAAATTTTGTCTAACACGATCCAAGAATAGTGTTGCGTATACTGCAAGCTAATACGGTGTTGCGTATAGTGCAAGGTAATCTTGGTGTAGCATACAACACAAGAAATTAATGAATTTAAAATAATATTTTTCATAAAATCTCAGGGTGTTACATTCTACCCCCCTTAAAATGAATTTCTCCCTCAAAATTTGTCGGGGTTATAAATGGTTTACTACTCGAAAGTTTGTTTAATAGAAACCCACATAGTAAAAAGGAATACCAAAACATGGCTTTAAAAACTAAAGTATGAAATTTAACGGTTACCCAAATTAACTCATCACTGGGTTTCCACGTAGGAGAACTTAGGTGAAAATATGGATATGGAAGAAAAATCTAACCATCAAGTTCTGATGGAGAGTGGTAGAGAACATGGCTATGAAAAAGCCAAAAATCACAAAGCTATTGATTTGTGATGATCTAAGGTACCATCTAATTCATCGGATATAAGGGAACTAGGACAAAAGTTTTGGTTTTCAAGATCATTTCCCTAAAGTTGATGAATTAAAAGAAATACTTGCATGATTTTGGTACAATCTCACTGTTGTTCGTGAATTGAACAATTTCCACTTCATCCCTTAAAGAAATGAAGTTGAATTTGTTATTCATGATGTGTTAGCAGATCATGTGATAGAATGATGGGTCATTCCATCTCTTTCAAACAAAAGGTTATCAAAAGTTATAAGTCCATCTTATGGTTAGATTAATCGTATATGATTCCAAAAATGAACTTATACATCATATATCATACCTCTTAATAAAATAAAACTAGTTTCTACTAACTAGGGACTTCCTGTAGGCCAGTGGTAGGCGATAAAGGCCAGTCGCACTTCAGTTGTGGGTTCGATTCCCACAGCCTTGTCCGACGCGATGGGCTGTCGCCCGTCCTGTAGGTTGTCCTTTTTCAAAAACTACATTACTATATCATCCCATCAATAATATAAAAAAGGTTATATCCTTAAACAATACTAACTTATGTCCAACATAATCCCTTCCAATCTTTAGGCTTATCCATAATATTACAGTCCATTTTCATATTATAGTGAAAACGATTACCAAAGATTTCATATAAGAAGCATGCTAATACCATCGTTGATCCCCATATATCATAAGATATGTCTTGTTGGTCACATTACAAATGTTCGAAGGCCTTAATCATGTATTATCTTGAAAAATGAATACCCATTGAACCTTAGTGAAAACATAAATGCAGTTAAAAGTTAACACTTTCCACATACCAAAATCCTCAAAATTCTATATACTCAAACCATGATATCACTTAGTCCTTATATCAATCATGAGCACATGAATACAATCAAACATCTCATTATCTTCTTATTCCTTCATTATGCGCATATCATCTACTTTACAAAAATATCTGAATAACATTCCATGGTTACTGGTACCATTCAACATATAATTTCATATACTTTTAGAAAAAACAATAGTGTAACAATCCTTAGATGATTCTTTATTCCATAGTACCATAACTCTTGATAAAAATACAATTATTCCACTACCTTTTAAAACAACCGACTGAGCTTAAACACTTATTTTAGCTCATATATCATTTGTAGTCTCCTCATCATCATCCACATAAATACTACCCATATGACCATGCTGATTCTCATCATGAGATTTTCCATTAGGGCATTGGTTTGCATAATGCCCGTACATTCCACATTTAAAACATCTAATCATTGTTGATGTCATAACAATACCATTATCCTTGTCCATGGTGTTAACTAAACCTTTTCCTTTGCACATACTGGATTTGTGTCCTTCTTTTCCACACCCAAAGCATCTTCCAGTTCCTTTGAAACAATCTCCCTAATGCCTCTTCCCACACGATTTACATGAGGGAAATTGAACTTTCTTTCCTCTATGATCATCATGAAACTCCATCTTTCTCTTATTATATGAGTCGGGAAACTTACCAAAGTTGAGATTATTGATCATATTATGAGATTGCTGATTAGGCATAATAACGATTTTTGGACTTCCAGATCCCATTTCATTTGGTTTCTCATGAAGAAAATCATTCCATTGTCCGTCATATCCTCCATTATCACGAATCTTCCTGTTTCCAGCCATTTTCTAAAACCCAAAAAGAATAGTGTGAGAGGAAAAAATCATGCTAGGGAAAACAACATAGTAAAGGGGGAGCACCCTCAATATCTAACATCTTAGGTTAAATTCTAAGATCATTACCATATTTCTAGGACTATATCCTATACGTATTCTTATCCATAGGTACATCCCTAGACATACCTTAGAAATATCTCTAGGGATCTCACTAACGTTTTTGCATCATAGTTTCCAAATGTTGACTAAACCTTTCCTTTGATACAAACTGTAGAGACCCTGAGCTTGATGTACATAGACATTACATTACTTTTGCGAAATACTAAATAAATAACTAAAATAGACACACAAGGACCGTAATAGTTTAATGTATTTGCAAACTTGGAACGTAATCTTCTAATCATGGTGAAAGATCTTAAACATCTCCCATAAAGATCTTCCACTTCTTGTTTCCTGACCTAAAACCTTTCTTTTGATCCTGGGGGAAAATAAAACATAAAAAGGGTGAGCTCAAATGCTCAGTAAGGGTAAGCATGGATAAAATAAAACATACCATATACATTGGAACTTAAAAACATGAACATAATGTTTAAACATTAAAATATTGAGAAAAGACATAAATCATGGAAGTACATATGGCATAGATCATAACGGAACATAAACCATGATAAAATAGAATGGGAATAAAACATGAAATTGTGGCATCCATTAAGCACATGTAATGATTTCCATAGTAGCCAAGGAATTTCTGCCAAGACCATCTTAGTGGACAAAGTCCCATTCTGAATCGAGTTCACTCCTCGTTTAAGTCCTGTAACACTGAACCGGATTAACTTACCGTTCCAGCCATGTCTATCTCATGAGATATAAAATCTTTACCCAATGCATTATAGGGAGATATAGGTCCCACCCATCTCATAGTGAAATCATTCTTACTTGTGCCACAAAATGAACATAAAACATTTATCATAACCCAAATAATAAAATGGGTTTAATAAATATCATCCCATCATCACTTAATCCATATAAAAGAAATGGATATTTCATCATAAGAAAATTGAATCCATGTAAATCATAGAGAAATTATACTTGAAACATACACATATGAAATAATGTCATCTTAGATAGAAAATGGTTTTGATAAAACACTTGAAATGAATTCTTGAGGAAAATATCCTTTCTTCTTCGAAATCAATTTATTTTCACAAAACTTCATGCAATTTTAAAAGAAAAGGATTTTGTTGAAAATAGTCATGAAATATTTTGGAGGAGGCTTCATAAAAATAAGGCTTTATAAAACTGTAAAAACCCATTCATTCCATATAAGTTAAAAAAACATTCTACTCGTACTTTTACCCGAAAACTCAAAAAGTACCTCGTAACGTAAATAAAGGAAATATTCCTTACATACCATGTAGTAAAAGTCAAAATGCATAAAAAGGACATTAAACATACATAAAAACACTTTTAGAAAACATGGACATGGATGATAACAATAACCCCCATAAATACTTACGTATAAGCAATCTCGGATAAAAAAAAATGAGATTTTCAAAATTATCCCTTACCTTATGTCCGATATGTTTCGTATGTATCCGAACCTCCTCTTCTTCGATACGCCTCTTTGAAACCTCCTCTTAGGGCACTAAGATTGGTCTTTAAAGTAGAAAAGAACCTCTAGGATGTTTCTAGGTAAGTGGAAAAGATAATTTGGCAGGGGTTGGCCGAGATTGAAGGCTCAAATTGGTGTGAGGAGGGGAGGGAGTAGGTGCCCTTTTATAAGGGAGGAGAGGGGCACCTTTGGATTCTAAAAAATATTAATTTATAATAAATCTAACCCCACCTAAAAACCTCAAAAAATGACTCATATTCGAATATTATATGAGATAAGGTTGTAATCTCATCAACCAATCAAATTTATACATGTTTGGATCTTATTTTAAACCTTATCATTTTGATTTATCCTTATTTAATCTATATAAGTTTATTTGTGGTAATAAAATTCTAAATTTTAAATTATAACAAATAATTACTTATTTGTTGTGAATTTTCCATAATTATTTACTTTACAACATTATATAACATCTAAATATAAATTTATAATTTTTAAATATTTTTGTGATTTTTAAACAATTTTATAATATGTTATTTTTATAAAATAACAATAGTGTCAATTTTGACACTATTCATTTATTTGAATTTAAATAAACTATATACAGAAGATATGTTCGAACTAAAAGCTTTAATAAATTCATAAAAGGTCATATGTTTCTATAAAACTACTGGATCACATTAAATAGTTCATATAATATTTATTTTATTATTTTTAAAACCATTTATTTGGTTTATCTCTTAATAAAATAATTACTACAAAATTTTTGTATAATTATTTAATATACTGATTTGTTGCATAAAAATATAAAATAAAATCCTATGATGAAAATAAATCTATTACCTTTCACAATAATACTTTTACTAGAATTTATCATCTTAAAATCAAAATATTTAAATTGTTATATTTATTAAATTATGAAGGTGACAACTTTGGAATCATTTAAAATAAAATAATATAAGTGTCATAATCACTTTTATAAGACTCCAAATGGTTATATATTAGGTAATTGGATGATTATGGTGTATATATACACTACCAATAAGTTTTGGTCAGGTTTTTGGGCCTTTTAATGGGTATTATTATTTCAATAAAAACTATATTACTTATTTTCCACTTAATAAATAATTTTTGTATCATTAATGTATCACCATTAATGACAATTATTTAATCCCTAAAAATTATAAATAAATTATCATGATGTAGATAATTTTATTAGATTTCTGGAGACTATTCATGTTTTAAGTGTTATGATGTTTATCAGTAAATTAAAATTATTATACTTATAAGATTTAAGAGAGTGACATGTTGTCACTTTCTTTGGTTTTAATAATAATTAAATTATTTTCATGGTAAAAAGTCCATAAAATGAATCTAATCCGACCCTTAGTTGATATGGTTTTACTTTTAGTCATCCAATAGAATTTTGGCATGTGTTAGGGTAATTTTATAATATTATATTTACCCTTAATTACCCGATTTACCCTTAACTATGGTAAATTAAATTTACCATAGTTACTATTCATAATTCCCAAAAATAAAAAGTAGACTATTAACATAATTTGGAACCACTGATTCCAAATATGGAATCCATTTTTTCAAATTCAATACACAGAAGTTGCAGAAATTAAATTAAAATTAATCCCGTTGTCGAATGAAAACGGGTTTTTGTCTAAAACATTGCAAAAGATTGAATTAATTTAACCTACGAATTCATTGTAAAATCAATGCTAATGACATACATTATATTAAATGGTAAAAATATATTCTATTTATACTTTAAAACCATTAAATATTATAATTTAACCATATAAATTATTACGATGAAAAAGTTGTTTTTCATTAAAATATAGCCTGTTTTTACTATTCATCAAAATATGAATGTTACCAGAATAATATGAAACATTTATCCAAAGTAAATTTTTATTTCATTATTCCAAAGAAGAATTTTATTTTGTCAAATTGAACTTATAAACTTGTCAAAAACTAGATTTAAAGTGGGTGCGCCATTAAAAGGCGGCAAAACTGCATTTTTTGAAAAATACTTATTATACCCGAAAAAATTATTTTGTTCTTATACCATGTTCTAGAAAATGTGTAAGATGAATAATAATGTTATAAAATTCAAAATTTAGTTAATACAATTCATAACGGCTAGTTCATAATAATATTATAATAATATATCGTTGTTTAGTAAAACCCGGTATTGCGTACAACACACGCTATCGAGGAAGGTCGCGATTGTGTGTAATGCAAGCCAAGTCAGGGTTGCGTGTTGTGAAAGAATCCTTAATTATTTCGTATAACAGAATCCATCCATATTTTATTTATACATTGAAAATATATATATATATATATATACTCAATGTTGCGTAGAATAACTATTATCAAAATTGTGTGTAACACGATCCAAGAATAGTGTTGCGTATACTGCAAGCTAATACGGTGTTGCGTGTTGCGCAAGGTAATATTGGTGTAGCATAAAACACAAGACATTAATGAAATTAAAAGAATATTTTTCATAAAATCTCAGGGTGTTACATTTCTCCCTCAAATACTTAGTACCATGAGAGCTTCCCAAACCAAAAACTCTTATCGTACTAAACCCTAGGAACAACAACCCTATATTTTTGAGGGGAAATATCGTTTCCACCAAATTTAATTCTTCTGCAGTCCTTCTCTAGGAGACCACATAGACCACAATACCAAAAAGAAATGACTCTATAATAGTTACCTTGTGAATGTCTAACAACATTGAATTCCTCACAACAATGAAGATTTCTTTCATAATACACTCTTATATTGATCTCATAATTTTGAGTAGATAGAATAGCCTTTTCAATAAGAGTAACACTAAGGTTAACCACCATAAAAAAACCTAGAAAACTACCAAAATATGACTACTCAATCTCTCTATCAAGGACAATTGGAACTCCAATTGAAGGAGATATATCTTAAATAATTTTCAAGTTCTAAAGTACCCAAATGAGGGCTTATAAAAAAACCTATAATTAAGAAAAGGAGTTTTTGATATTCAAAAAATTTCAATTAAGAGACCATTCATGAATACGAAAAACTTAGGCTTCAAATACAGGGACCCAAGATCGTAATCCCTATACATGAAATCCTTAATGGTCAAAAAGAAATGAAACAAGACATTACCAATCAAGACAAACATCCAATCCATAAAACCCCATATAGAAGAAACCCGATTTACCAAACCATTAATAACATCATGTTTCAGGTGAAATAGAAGTGCCGAAATGGCATTCCCAACTCATATTTTTCTCATAATAAATGATTAATAAAAGATAAATATCAATAAATAATTTCATGACTAAACAAATTGAATGAAATATTAATTAACATGAGAACACTGTAACCAAAAGTTGGATAATTTCTAATTATTTATAATTAATTTAAGCTATTAAATATTTACCTTGAAATGAATTATTTATTTTTTGATGAATCTAAAAACATATTTATGTCATACTATCATTGTGTTGCGGAAATAAAGTATATATTCCCTCTTGTGGTGATCAATACATGTACCCTGAACCACATAACACCACCATATGAATATCTGAGTGATAGCATAGAAGATCCTAATGCTTGCGTTGTTCTTCCATGATTGCCATGAGAATCACTTCTAAGAAAGGATTATTCTTGATCTCTCTAGAATCAATAAGTTTGGTGGAGGATGATTTCTCTCTATTTCTTAAATCATTTTTGGAGAGGTGTTATCTAGTGCTTGAGAGGATTATTTAGATTTTTTGTGAACACCTAACAGAAATGGCTAGTGTTCAGGTTGAAAATAATATATTTGGGTTTAAATAGTGACGTGGGTAGAAATAATAATCTCACATGAGCCCTTATTATTACATTAATCTCCATGGAACCCCATGAATACAATAATATTAGTTATATTATTATTATTTCTTGATGTGCACAAAACCATTGAATTTATTAAATATAATTTCTTGAATAAAAAATTTATTCAAATAATATTTAATATATATTCTTTCTCACTAGACCATTAAAATCATTCCGCAATTATATTTTAATATTTAATAGATCTTAAATAATTACTATTTATTTAATAATTAATCATTACTTCATAATTCACCACTAAATAAACAAATAAATATTAAATTCACTATAGAAAATAAATGTTTTTTTAAATATTCTTCTCACAAAATATTCTATCAAATAACTATTGATTGAATATATACGATCAAGATAATAATGAATAAATATTAAACCAAATATGAGAATAATATTTATTAATCATTTTAAATAATTTAGAAATATTATTATTTAATAGAGTTTCTGGATACACAGAGTGCATGACCCTCCAGACCTCTTTCTGAGTGGCATTAGATGAAACTGCCCGAAATCTAAGTTTAGAATCTTGAAATATGCCAAGGCACCCATTAAGAAGTAATTTAATTTTAAAATGATATAAAACCAACTATAGACACTTATTGTGTAATATAATACTTTTATAATGACATCTAATCAAGTAGGTTTCATGCTGGTTTCATCAACCTATGTGATCAATATCTCTTACTTTGACTTTCCAGAAATAAACATGACCATAAAACATGATAGGAAAGGATTTATTTAGGATTTTTCATTTCTTCAAATGGGTCCAAGATATAAAATTCTATTAAATAACATAAGGAAAAAAAATTCTTTCTCACATTATTCATTAATAAAATATTACTCATGACACACCTAACATATCCTACTTCACTGTGCACATATATCTTAATGGGTTTTGTTAATACCTAAAAGTACACAACTAATAATATACATTAATAATAATATTAATGTGTATTAATAGATACACAAGTTTTCATTTAGGATCATCTAATAAAACATATAAATTTGGATTTCCTACTGATGGGTCACTTTTTTATAATATCCTGCACTGGATATTACTAAGGGAATATACCATGAGAAGGTGTCTCAAAGTACTATGAGTATCAACCCCTCACATACTATATCATTTGTGTCATTTCAAATGATATCATCTGACTATAGAATATATATTTAATAATACTATCATTAAAATTATTTGTTTTCATCATAGTAGGGAACTGTTATGACCTTTCAGTGTGATAGTCAATCTTAGGATATTATCACATACTATAAGGCCCCAGCCTTAAAACTTACTTATTATTGAATTAAATGAATAATTCACATTGAGGATCTTTTCAGGTTTATAGTTTTAGGGAATTAGGACATAACTATTACATCTCAAAACATTACAAAGTAGACACTTCTACTATGTTTCCATAAAATAAATAATCTTAAAAAGAAACAAGTCTAGTTCCATGTTTTATATAGCATGACTTTCCCTTGATCCCTTCCTTGACCCAATTCCACATTAAGTCCTGTGAAAAACATTTCAAAAAAACTTGGGGTGAACATAAAAAGCTCAGTAAGGGATACACAAAGAATGAAAACTTATAGTTTTTTAAACATCAAGTAAACCTGTATAACTTTAACAAAGTAATACCTTCACCTTCATGAAGTAGTAAAAACTCTTCACTGACTAAAATATCATTACTTAACTTTTTTTAACCAAAGGATTACCATAAAACCCATATCAATAACACATAACATATAAAGGTAACTTGGGACATAAACATACTTAAGTGGAATAACCATACGGTCAACTTCCACACATATCACTTAATGTAATAGCCCTACGACCAACTTCCATACATACTTAATGGAAAATCCATACAGACAACTTACATACCCAATGCATTGGAGGTTATAACCTAACCACCCGTCCTTGTATTCACGGAACCACCCGTCATATGGTTTATCACGTAACCACCTGTCAAATGTCCAAGTACCAATATAAAATCATAAAACATAAAACCAATATAAAGGAATGATTACATTTCCACATTTCATTCACAATATATAATTTAAATATATTGACATAATAGAATCCTTTATCAAAACCATTTTCAATACCAAAATACATAAAAGATTATATGGTATTTATTTTATTTTAAAAACATTACGGCTTGTTGAGGAAGCCAAAGACCAAATAATACTCGCGGCGACGGAAAAGGTCGTTGTCACCGCGTACGTTAAAAAAACATTTCTTTTTGTGGTTTAGTAAAATGATTCGTAGAAAAAAGATTCCTTTTGTATAAAAGTAAATGTCAAAGAGGTTTATACACCGTATAAAAGAAAGTTGTGTATAAAACGAAATATGCCTCAATGAAAGGAGATTGAGATGAAGTTCCTTACCTCGGGTCTGACTTGACTCGATCGTTCTTTAACGTCCTGAATAATAAAATTGAGTTAATTTCTATTTTATTAAGAACCTTTTTCAAGTTCATTATTCCTTTTATATCACTTATTTACATGTTATTAACATTATGTAACCATTTATGTTAATAATGTTTTTTGTCGATATTTGGTTCTTAAGTCGAAAGTGGACTTCTTACAATTACATGTTGTTCATGTGGTCAAAGGTTCTTTATATCCAGAATGACATTCCTGATTTGGATATCATATATATCATATATATCCAGCATATACATGTATTTATAATATTACATAATAATTTAGAGGTAAGAAATGAAATGCACCGTTCATGGAGACGGTAAGCCGTACGTACGCATGAACGCTACTTTCATTTCGTTTCCATATTAATGGAATTAAAACTAAATGAGAGGTATGTATATTTTAATTCTAGAATTATATTCATCATTTAGATGTATCATTAATTATATATATCCATTATATACATGTACTTTTAATAGTACATTACATTTGTGGATAAGAAATGAAATGCACCGTTCATGGAGATGGTAAGCCGTACGTACGCATGAACACTACTTCCATTTCTATATCATACTTTATTGGAAATAAATAATAATGATATAGAGGTATATTATAATTATAGTATAACATATTATATAATAACTTTAAATCCATTCTTTATACGTCCCACATATGGCATTTAACGAATCAAATCACTTTGAGGGGGAGGTAGTCCGCACTTCCTTAAATGAAGATATCACGTTTACCCATAATGGAAACCATAAAGGTATGCCCAAAATGAAAAATGCAGAAGCTTAAGGAAAACATAAACATATTATATATCATATATAAATATGGTGTCATCTTAATGTCCACCTTTGAAGGTGTTAAAAGAATGTTGAACAATCATCGTTTCGGGAGGCTGAAATTCGCCATCCACGGAAACAGTATGTTCTTTAACCATTAGATGTATGTGTGTGTAAGTGTAGCTAGAATATTTCTTATAACAACATCCTAGTATATTGAGGATACTGTATTTGTTACAAAAGAAAAGAATAAAAAGAGTTTAGGGGGTTGGAGAAGCAAAATAAAACAAAAGGACTCAAAAGAAGACATTACCTTAAAATCGGGTAACTCCCTTTGGTTTGAGCTCAAAGGCTTCCTTGGGAAGACTTATGAAAAGATTGAGGCTTCAAGGAGTAATATAGGTAAGTGGAGAGACAAAATGGGAAGAGGTTGGGCGATCCAAAGGCTTCGGGAGTGTGGGTAAGGTGGTATAGGTGGGGGCCTTTTATATGAGGAGGGGAGGGGCACTCTTGGAAAGTAAGGAAAAGTCACTTTATTTTAAAATGATATTCGGATTTAAGAGGTCCCACATTGATATAATTCGAGTATAAGGTGATGAGGGTTCGAAATCCACTCATCCAATAGGTTTTGGACATGTGTAGGTCTTATATTTTACATTATCTTTCCATTTTATTTAAATCATTAAATAATGAGGTCATCGCTGCATCATCATGATGTCAGAAATAATTTAACTTATTTAATGTCTAAAAATTATAAAACAATTACTATGATGTAGGAAATATTTTTAGCTTTCCAATGACTATTTATAGTCAAACATATGACTTGTATAACCCCATGTAAAATGTTTTTTAGTAAAACATTTCATGTTTGTGTCATTTTTTACTTTAACATTAAATAAAAGGTATTTATGTCATTTTCCAACCCAAGTGGCTCCATGGGGTCCCCAAGTTTACCCATGGATGGTATTGGTCTGTCATGACACATACAATTAGGGTAGGACATGTGTCTATGTCATTTCATTTTATTAAAACATAATTCTTACCTTAAACTACACTAATTACCTCTAATCGCGATTAAGAACTTAAGAGTTACTATTCACCAAAAATTATTTTAATCACATTGAACCAAATTTTACTTCATAATGACAACCATGTATGTCGGATTTTTGAAATTCAAAACACAGAAGTGGTAAAATTTCATTTACATGAAAAATCGGTTTTTATAACTACCACTTAGTGGTTTCAATATTAATCAAAAATTGAAGTTTTTCAGAAAAATACCAAAAATTCACCCTAAGCTATATTTGATATTCCGAATTAAAAAATGATGTCTATTTTACAAAATTCAAAACATATAAGTCACATTAATTAATTTAATAATTAATTCCCGCTGTCATGACAAATAGCGTGTTTTTACAAAACAATAAGTATCAAAAGATTGACACTAATTTAAGTCTGATTTCAAAGTGAAATTAATTCCAACGACCACTATTGGATTTAATGGTAAAAATATTTTCTAATTTCACTTTAAAACCAATTCAAATGATAATGTAATCATATAAATAAATTAGATTAAAAAGAGGGTTTGAATTAAAATACAACATTTTACACTATTCATTAAATAATGAACTTTATCGGAAAGATACAAAAAATTTACACAAAGTGAATTTTGATGTCCCGATTATAAAGAAGAGTTATATTTGGTCCAATAGAATTTATAAGATTGATCAAAACTATATTTAATGACTGTTCGCCATCAAAAGGTGATAAGTGAACCTTTAGTGTAAATTAGTGTATAAATGCCTAAAATTGAATTCTTTCCGTATTTTAAGCCTTTATATTTTATTGGATAAATGTAAAAACATTTAAAAAACATATATAATCATATTTTAGTTATTTCTATCCATTCCCGCCAATACAACGGCTACATGTTAACTACCATTTAAAATAATACCATTATATTACTAGTGTGCAACGTAAGTTTTCAAAGGAACTCATCGTTGCGTATCAGGTACACTATCGAACATAGCAACCCCTTTAAAGTAAAATTAATATTTAATTCGTAAATATTAATAAATACGAAAATGTTTTATTCATTATTTACATGGTATGTTACATCCTTCCCCCCTTTTGGGAATTACGTCCTCGCAATTTTATTCACTTATCAAAATAAGTGGGGGTATTTATCCCTCATAGCATCTTCAGATTCTCACGTTGCCCCTTCAACCATATGGTTTTTCCACAAAACCTTTACCTGGTAGATTACCTTGTTTTGCAACACTTGCTCTCTTCGGTCAAGAATCTGGACTGGTTGTTCTTCATAAGAGAGATTCTCTTCCAACTGAACTACCTCTGGGCTCAAAATATGAGATGAATCTGGCATATACTTCCTCAACATCAAAACATGAAAAACAATGTGTACCTGAGATAAACTCGGAGGTAATGCCAATTTTTATGCAACTGATCCAACTCTCTCCAGAATTTCATATGGTCCAATGATCCTTGGACTCAGCTTTCCTTTCTTACCAAATAGCATCACACTTTTCCATGGAGAAACCTTGAAAAAAACATGATCACCTACCTCGAAAGATAGATCCTTCCTCCAGTTATCCGCATAACTCTTCTTCCTGTTCTGAGCTATTCTCATGTGTTTATGAATCAACTGAACCTTTTCTACCATCTCTTCTATCAATTCGGGTCCCATTAGCTTCCTTTCACCGACTTCATCCCAAAATGATGGAGTTCGACACCGCTTCCCATATAATGCCTCAAATGGTGCCATCTATATACTGGAATGAAAACTGTTATTATATGAAAATTCAACTAAAGAAAGATGTTGGTCCCAACTTCCCTGATAATCCATCGAACAAGCTCGTAGCATATCCTCCAAGGTCTGAATTGTTCGGTTTGACTCCCCATCTGATTGCAGATGAAAAGCAGTACTAAAATTTAATTCAGTACCCAACGACTTCTGAAGGCCTTTCCAAAAGTTAGAAGTAAACCTAGGATCACGGTCAGATACAATGGAGAGAGGAAATCCATGTAACCTGACTATCTCATTAAGATATAAATGGGACAATTGATCTAGGGAAAATTTATCTCGTATAGATTTAGTCAAGCGATCAACAATAACCCTGATTTCATTATAACCTCGAGATGTCTTCGGTAATCGCACAACAAAGTCCATGGATATATTCTCCCATTTCCACTCTGGCACTGGTAGAGGTTGAAGCATCCCTTTCGGAAACTGCCACTCTACTTTAACCTGCTGACAAGTCAAACACTTCACAGTAAAATCAGCAATATCTCTTTTCATTCCATACCACCAGTAATACTCCCGCAGATCTCTGTACATCTTAGTACTGCCTGGATGAACTGAAAACAGAGAACTATGAGCTTCACATAACAATTATCTCTTCAACTGTGAATAAAATGGCACACACAATCTCTTCCCAAATCTCAAAACACAATCACTATCAATGTTGAATTCATGCAACTTACCTTTCTGTACCAGCTCTACCTTTTTCTGCAACTCACTGTCTTGCTTTGATGCTTGCTTGATTCTGTCTGATAGAGAAGATCTCACTGATACCTGAAACAAAACAGAAGGACATCCTGCAAAAACAACTTCTATTCCAAAGTTCATCAAATCCTTAACCAAAGTATCAAGTTCCAAATGCAACATCGTTAATGAAACATTACTTTTTCGACTCAAAGCATCAACAACTTTATTGGCTTTTCCCGGATGGTAGTGAATTGTACAATCATAATCCTTGATTAATTCCATTCATCTCCTCTATCTCATGTTCAATTATTTCTGAGTGAATGTATACTTTAAACTTTTTTGATCAGTATATATTTCACACTTTACTCCATACAAATGATGCCTCCAAAATTTTAAAGCAAAAACAACAGCAGTTAATTCCAAATCATGTGTAGGGTAATTTACCTCATGAGTTTTCAACTAACGTAAAGCATAAGCAATTACCTGATCATTCTGCATAAGGACACAACCAAGTCCCTTAAACGAAGCATCACTGTATATAACAAACTTACCATTCCTGGAAGGAAGTTCCAAAACTGGAGCATTCACCAATCTTCTATTCAACTGCTGAAAACAATCATCACATTCTTCTGTCCAGATAAACTTAACACCCTTCCGAGTTAGCTTAGTCATTGGACTAGATATCCGTGAAAATATTTCAACAAACCATCGGTAGTAACCTGCCAAACCAAGGAAACTACGGATCTCGGTTACATTTATGGGTCTTGGCCATTCTTAAACAACTTTTGTTTTAGCAGGATCAAAATTTATCCCATCTTTAGAAACAATGTGACCAAGGAAAGAAATTTGTTGCAACCAAAACTCACACTTGCTGAATTTTCCATATAGTTTCTTTTCTTTTAAGGTTTCCAAGATAACCCTTAAATGACTTTCATGCACCACTTTACTTTTAGAAAACACCAAAATATCATCAATAAACACAACCAAAAACTTATCACCTGAGTCAACTGAGCCATCACTACAACAAACTCCTCAATTCTGATTCAGACCATCTCAAGTTACTGATTTAAAAGGTCATTTCCCTCTGTATGCCTTCCTAGAAAAGCTTCTTTGTTTCCTCTAGGAAAACCATTCTTAACACTGAAATATCTTAGGCGAAGCAACATGTTAATCTGTAAATGTTATATCATTTCAATCATACCATAAATTAACTTATAATTTTACACTTTTCTAACTCCTAAAGTTTTCTAAACTGACCTCTGATACCAAATATAAGGCCCCGGCCTTAAACCTTACTTAATATTGAATTAAATGGATAATTCACATTGAGGATCTTCTCAGTTTTAGAGTTTTAGAGAATTAGTACATAACTATAACATCTCAAAAGATTACAAATTAGACACTTCTACTATGTTTCCATAAAATAAAAACTCTTAAAAAGAAACATGTCTAGTTCCATGTTTTATATAGCATGACGTTCCCTTGATCCCATCCTTGAACCTATTCCACATTAAGTCCTATGAAAAACATTTCAAAAAAACTTGGGGTGAGCATAAAAATCTCAGTAAGGGATACACAAAGAATGAAAACTGTTAGTTTTTCAAACATCAAGTAAACCATGTATAACTTTAACAAAGTAATACCTTCACCTTCATGAAGTAGTAAAAACTCTTTACTAAATAAAATATCATTACTTACCTTTTTGTAACCAAAGGATTACCATAAAACCCATATAAATAACACATAACATATAAAGGTAACTTGGGACATAAACATACTTAAGTGGAATAACCATACGGTTAACTTCCACACATATCACTTAATGGAATAGCCATACGGACAACTTCCATACATACTTAATGGAATAGCCATATAGACGACTTCCATACCCAATGCATTGGAGGTTATAACGTAAACACCCATCCTGGTATTCACAGCACCACCCGTCATATGGTTTATCACGTAACCACCCATCAAATGTCCAAGTACCAATATAAAATCATAAAACATAAAACCAATATAAAGGAATGATTACATTTCCACATTTCATTCACAATATATAATTTAAATATATTGACATAATAGAATCCTTTATCAAAACCATTTTCAATACTAAAATACATAAAAGAGTATATGGTATTTATTTTATTTTAAAAACATTACGCCTTGTTGAGGAAGCCAAAGACCAAATAATACTCGCGGCGGCAGAAAAGGTCTTTGTCACCGCGTACGTTAAAAAAACATTGCTTTTTGTCGTTTAGTAAAACGCTTCGTAGAAAAAGATTCCTTTTGTATAAAAGTAAACGTAAAAGGGGTTTATACATCGTATAAAAGAAAGTTGTGTATAAAATGAAATATGCCTCAATGAAAGGAGATTGAGACGAAGTTCCTTACCTCGGGTCCGACTTGACTTGATCATTCTTTAACATCCTGAATAATAAACTTGAGTTAATTTCTATTTTCTTAAGAACCTTTTTCAAGTTCATTATTCCTTTTATATCACTTATTTCCATGTTATAAACATTATGTAACCATTTAAGTTAATAATGTTTGTTTTTCGATATTTGGTTCTTAAGTCGAAAGTGGACTTCTTACAATTACATGTTGTTCGTGTGGTCAAAGGTTCTTTATATCCAGAATGACATTCCTGATTTGGATATCATATATATCATATATAACCAGAATATACATGTATTTATAATATTACATAATTATTTAGAGGTAAGAAATGAAATGCACCGTTCATGGAGACGGTAAGCCGTACGTACGCATGAACGCTACTTCCATTTCTTTTCCATATTAATGGAATTAAAACTAAATGAGAGGTATGTATATTTTAATTCCATAATTATATTAATCATTTAGATCTATCATTCATCATATATATCCATTATATACATGTACTTATAATAGTACATTACATTTGTGGATAAGAAATGAAATGCACCGTTCATGGAAACGGTAAGCCGTACGTACGCATGAAGGCTACTTCCATTTCTATCTCATACTTTATTGGAAAGAAATAATAATGATATAGAGGTATATTATAATTCCAGTATAACATCTTATATAATATCTTTAAATCCATCCTTTATACGTCCCACATATGGCATTTAAGGAATCAAATCACTTTGAGGGGGTGGTAGTCCGCACTTCCTTAAATGAAGATATCACGTTTACCGATAATGGAAACCATAAAGGTATGCCCAAAATGAAAAATACAGAAGATTAAGGAAACCATAAACATATTATATGTCATATATAAATATAGTGTCATCTTAATGGCCACCTTTGAAGGTGTTAAAAGAATGTTGAACAATCATCGTTTCGAGATGCAGAAATTCGCCATCCATGAAAACAATATGTTCTTTAACCATTAGATGTATTTTTGTGTAAGTGTATCTCTAATACTTCTTATAAAAACATCCTAGTATATTGAGTATACTAGAGTTGTTACAAAAGAAAAGAATAAAAAGAATTTAGGGGGTTGGAGAAGAAAAATAAAACAAAAGGACTCAAATGAAGACATTACCTTAAAATCGGGTAACTCCCTTTGGTTTGAGCTCAAAGGCTTCCTTGGGAAGACTTATGACCAAATTGAGGCTTCAAGGAGTAATAGAGGGAAGTGGAGAGACAAAATGGGTAGAGGGTGGCCGATCCAAAGGCTTTGGGAGTATGGGTAAGGTGGTAGAGGCGGGGTCCTTTTATAAGAGGAGAGGAGGGGCACTCTTTGAAACTAAGGAAAAGTCACTTTATTTTAAAATGATATTAGGATTTAAGAGGTCACACATTGATATAATTCAAGGATAAGGTGATTAGGGTTATAAATACACTCATCCAATAGGTTTTGGACATGTTTAGGTCTTAGATTTTACATTATCTTTCCATTTTATTTAAATCGTTAAATAATGAGGTCATCGCTGCATCATCATGATGTCATAAATAATTTAACTTATTTAATGTCTAAAAATTATAAAAAAATTACTATGATGTAGGAAATCTTTTTATCTTTCCAATTAATATTTATAGTAAAAAATATGACTTATATAACCCCATGTCAAAATTGTTTTAGTAAAACATTTCATGTTTGTGTCATTTTTTACTTTAACATTAAATAAAAGGTATTTATGTCATTTTCCAACCCAAGTGGCTCCATGGGCTCCCAAAGTTGACCCATGGATTGTCTTGGTCGGACATGACACATACAATGAGGGTAGGACATGTTTCTAGGTCATTTAAATTTATTAAAACATTATTCTTACCTTAAACTACACTAATTACCTCTAATCGCGATTAAGAACTTAAGAGTTACTATTCACCAAAAAATTATTTTAATCTCATTGAACCACATTTTACTTCCTAATGATAACCATGTATGTCGGATTTTTGAAATTCAAAACACAGAAGTGGTAAAATTTCATATAAACGAAAAATCAGTTTTTATAAGTACCACTTGGTGGTTTCAATATTAATCAAAAATTGAAGTTTTTCAGAAAAATACCAAAAATTCACCCTAAGCTATATTTGATATTCCGAATTCAAAAATGAAGTCTATTTTAAAAAATTCAAAACATATAAGTCACATTAATTAATATAATAATTAATTCCCGCTGTCATGACAAATAGCGTGTTTTTAAAAACAATAAGTATCAAAAGATTGACACTAGTTTAAGTCCGATTTCAAAGTGAAATTAATTCCAACGACCACTATTGGATTTAATGGTAAAAATATTTTATAATTTCACTTTAAAACCAATTCAAATGATAATGAAATCATACAAATAAATTAGATTAAAAAGAGGGTTTGAATTAAAATACAACATTTTACACTATTCATTAAAAAATGAACTTTATCGGAAAGATACCAAAAATTTACACAAATTGAATTTTGGTGTCCTGATTCTATAGAAGAGTTATATTTGGTTTAATAGAATTTATAATATTGATCAAAACTATATTTAATGATGATTCTCCATCGAAAGGTGATAAGTGAACCTTTAGTGTAAATTAGGTTATAAATGCCTAAAATTGAATTCTTTCCATATTTTAAGCCTTTATCTTTTATTGGATAAATGTAAAAACATTTAAAAAACATATATAATCATATTTTAGTTATTGTTATCCATTCCCGCGAATACAACGGCTACATGTTAACTACCATTTAAAATAATATCACTATATTACTAGTGTGCAACGTAAGTTTTCAAAGGAACTCATCGTTGCGTATCGGGCACGCTATCAAACATAGCAACCCCTTTAAAGTAAAATTAATATTTAATTCGTAAATATTAATAAATATGAAAATGTTTTATTAATTATTTACCTGGGATGTTATATCCTTCCCCCCTTTTGGGAATTGCGTCCTCGCAATTTTATTCACTTATCAAAATAAGTGGGGGTATTTATCCCTCATAGCATATTCAGATTTCCATGTTGCCTCTTCAACCATATGGTTTTTCCACAAAACCTTTACCTGGTGGATTACCTTGTTTCGCAACACTTTCTCTCTTCGGTCAAGAATCTGGACTGGTTGTTCTTCATAAGAGAGATTCTTTTCCAACTGAACTACCTATGGGCTCAAAACATGAGATGAATTTTTCATATACTTCCTCAACATCGAAACATGAAAAACATTGTGTACCTGAGATAAACTCGGAGGTAATGCCACATTTTATGCAACTGATCCAACTCTATCCAGAATTTCATATGGTCCAATGAACCTTGGAATCAACTTTCCTTTCTTACCAAATCGCATCACACTTTTCCATGGAGAAACCTTGAGAAAAACATGATCACCTACCTCGAAAGATAGATCCTTCCTCCGGTTATCCGCATAACTCTTCTGCCTGCTTTGAGCTGTTCTCATGTGTTTCTGAATCAACTGAACCTTTTCTTCCATCTCTTCTATCAATTTAGGTCCCATTAGCTTCCTTTCACCCACTTCATCCCAAAATGCTGGAGTTCGACACCGCTTCCCATATAATGCCTCAAATGGTGCCATCTGTATACTGGAATGAAAACTATTATTATATGAAAATTAAACCAAAGAAAGATGTTGGTCGCAAATTCCCTGATAATCCATCGAACAAGCTCGTAGCATATCCTCCAAGGTCTGAATTGTTCGTTTTGATTGCCCATCTGATTGCTGATGAAAAGCAGTACTAACATTTAATTCAGTACCCAACGACTTCTGAAGGCCTTTCCAAAAGTTAGAAGTAAACCTAGGATCACGGTCAGATAAAATGGAGAGAGGAAATCCATGTAACCTGACTATCTCATTAAGATACAAACTAGAAAGTTGATCTAGGGAAAAATTATCTCGTATAGATTTAGTCAAGCGATCAACAATAACCCAGATTTCATTATTACCTCAAGATGTTTTCGGGAATCCCACAACAATGTCCATGGATATATTCTCCCATTTCCACTTTGGCACTGGTACAGGCTGAAGCATCCGTTTCGGTAACTTCCAATTTGCTTTAACCTACTGACAAGTCAAACACTTCACAGTAAAATCAGAAATATCTCTTTTCATTCCATCCCACCAGTAATACTCCCGCAGATCTCTGTACATCTTAGTACTGCCAGGATGAAATGAAAACAGAGAACTATGATCTTCACATAACAACTCTCTCTTCAACTGTGAATCACAATGCACACACAATCTCTTCCCAAATCTGAAAACTCAATCACTATCAATGTTGAATTCATGCAACATACCTTTCTGTACCATCTCTACCTTTTTCTGCAACTCACTGTCTTGCGTCTGTGCTTGCTTGATTCTGTCTGATAGAGAAGATCTCACTGATACCTAAAACAAAACAGAAGGACATCATGCACCAAAAAATTCTATTCCAAAGTTCATCAAATCCTTAACCAAAGGATCAAGTTCCATATGCAACATCATTAATGAAGCATTACTTTTTTGACTCAAAGCATCAGCAACTTTATTGGCTTTTCCTGGATGGTAGTGAATTGTACAATCGTAATCCTTGATTAATTCCAGCCATCTTCTTTGTATCATGTTCAATTCTTTCTGAGTGAATGTATACTTTAAACTTTTTTGATCAGTATATATTTCACACTTTACTCTATACAAATGATGCCTCCAAATTTTTAAAGCAAAAACAATAGCAGCTAATTCCAAATCATGTGTAGGGTAATTTACCTCATGAGTTTTCAACTGACGTGAAGCATAAGCAATTACCTGATCATTCTGCATAAGGACACAACCAAGTCCCTTCAACGAAGCATCACTGTATATAACAAACTCACCATTCCTGGAAGGAAGTGACAAAACTGGAGCATTCACCAATCTTCTTTTCAACTCCTGAAAACAATCATCACATTCTTCTGTCCAGATAAACTTAACACGCTTCCGAGTTATCTTAGTCATTGGACTAGATATCCGTGAAAACATTTCAACAAACCTTCGGTAGTAACTTGGAAAACCAAGGAAACTATAGATCTCAGTTACATTTGTGGGTCTTGGCCATTCTTCAACAACTTTTGTTTTAGCAGGATCAATAGTTATCCCATCTTTAGAAACAATGTGACCAAGGAAAGAAATTTGTTGCAACCAAAACTCACACTTGCTGAATTTTCCATATAGTTTCTTTTCTTTTAAGGTTTGCAAGATAACCCTTAAATGACTTTCATGCGCCTATTTACTTTTCAAAAACACCAAAATATCATCAATAAACACATCCAAAAACTTATCACCTGATTCAACTGAGCCATCACTACAATGAACTCTTCAATTCTGATTCTGACCATCTCAAGTTACTGATTTAGATGGTCATTTCCCTCTGTATGCCGTCCTAGAAAAGCGTCTTTGTTTTCTCTACAAAAAACCATTCTTAACACTAAAATATCTTAGGTGAAGCAACATGGAAATCTGTAAATGCTATATCATTTCAATCATACCACAAATTAACTTATAATTTTACACTTTTCTAACTCCTAAAGTTGTCTAAACTGACCTCTGATACCAACTATAAGGCCCCGACCTCAAACCTTACTTAATATTGAATTAAATTAATAATTCACATTGATGATCTTTTCTGGTTTAGAGTTTTATAGAATTTGAACATAACTATTACATCTCAAAAGATTACAAAGTAGACACTTCTACTATGTTTCCATAAAATAAAAACTCTTAAAAAGAAACATGTCTAGTTCCATGTTTTATATAGAATGACATTCCCTTGATCCCATCCTTGAACCTATTCCACATTAAGTCCTATGAAAAACATTTCAAAAAAACTTGGGGTGAGCATAAAAATCTCAGTAAGGGATACAGAAAGAATGAAAACTGTTAGTTTTTCAAACATCAAGTAAACCATGTATAACTTTAACAAAGTAATACCTTCACCTTCATGAAGTAGTAAAAAATCTTCACTGAATAAAATATCATTACTTACCTTTTTGTAACCAACGGATTACCATAACACCCATATAAATAACACATAACATATAAAGGTAACTTGGGACATAAACATACTTAAGTGGAATAACCATACGGTCAACTTCCACACATATCACTTAATGGAATAGCCATACGGCCAACTTCCATACATACTTAATGGAATAGCCATACGACCGAATTCCATACCCAATGCATTGGAGGTTATAACGTAACCACCCGTCTTGGTATTCACGACACCACCCGTCATATGGTTTATCACGTAACCACCCATCAAATGTCCAAGTACCAATATAAAATCATAAAACATAAAACCAATATAAAGGAATGATTACATTTCCACATTTCATTCACATGTTGTTCGTGTGGTCAAAGGTTCTTTATATCCAGAATGACATTCCTGATTTGGATATCATATATATCATATATATCCAGCATATACATGTATTTATAATATTACATAATCATTTAGAGGTAAGAAATGAAATGCACCATTCATGGAGACGGTAAGCCGTACGTACGCATGAACGCTACTTTCATTTCTTTTCCATATTAATGGAATTAAAACTAAATGAGAGGTATGTATATTTTAATTCCAGAATTATATTCATCATTTAGATGTATCATTCATCATATAAATCCATTATATACATGTACTTATAATTGTACATTACATTTTTGGATAAGAAATGAAATGCACCGTTCATGGAAACGGTAAGCCGTACGTACGCATGAACGCTACTTCCATTTCTATCTCATACTTTATTGGAATGAAATAATAATGATATAGAAGTATATTATAATTCCAGTATAACATCTTATATAATAACTTTAAATCCATCCTTTATACGTCCCACATATGGAATTTAACGAATCAAATCACTTTGAGGGGGCGGTACTCCGCACTTCCTTAAATGAAGATATCACGTTTACCCATAATAGAAACCATAAAATTATGCCCAAAATAAAAAATACAGAAGATTAAGGAAAACATAAACATATTATATATCATATATAAATATAGTTTCATATTAATGTCTACCTTTGAAGGTGTTAAAAGAATGTTGAACAATCATCGTTTCGGGAGGCAGAAATTTTCCATCCACGGAAACAGTATGTTATTTAACCATTAGATGTCTGTGTGTGTAAGTGTAGCTCGAATTCTTCTTATAAAAACATCCTAGTATATTGAGGATACTGTAGTTGTTACAAAAGAAAAGAATAAAAAGAGTTTAGGGGGTTGGAGAAGCAAAATAAAACAAAAGGACTCAAAAGAAGACATTACCTTAAAATCGGGTAACTCCCTTTGGTTTGAGATCAAAGGATTCCTTGGGATGACTTCTGCCCAAATTGAGGCTTCAAGGATTAAGAGAGGGAATTTTAAAGACAAAATGGGCAGAGGTTTTCCGAGCCAAAGGCTTTGGGAGTGTGGGTAAGGTGGTAGAGGCGGGGGCCTTCTATAAGAGGAGAGGAGGGGCACTCTTGGAAAGTAAGGAAAAGTCACTTTATTTTAAAATGATATTCGGATTTAAGAGGTCCCAAATTGATATAATTCTAGGATACAGTGATTAGGGTTCTAAATCCACTCATCCAATAGGTTTTGGACATGTGTAGGTCTTATATTTTACATTATCTTTCCATTTTATTTAAATCGTTAAATAATGAGGTCATCGCTGCATCATCTTGATGTCATAAATAATTTAACTTATTTAATGTCTATAAATTATAAAACAATTACTATGATGTAGGAAATATTTTTATATTTACAATTAAAATTTATAGTAAAAAATATGACTTGTATAACCCCATGTAAAAATAGTTTTAGTAAAACATTTCATGTTTGTGTCATTTTTTTACTTTAACATTAAATAAAATGTATTTATGTCATTTTCCAACCCAAGTGGCTCCATGGGGTCCCCAAGTTGACCCATGGATTTTCTTGGTCGGCCATGACACATCCAATGAGGGTAGGAGATGTGTCTAGGTCATTTAATTTTATTAAAACATTATTCTTACCTTAAACTACACTAATTACCTCTAATCGCGATTAAGAACTTAAGAGTTACTATTCACCAAAAAATTATTTTAATCAAATTGAACCACATTTTACTTCATAATGAAAACCATTTATGTAGGATTTTTGAAATTCAAAACACAGAAGTGGTAAAATTTCATTTAAACGAAAAATCCGTTTTTCTAAGTACCACTTAGTGGTTTCAATATTAATCAAAAATTGAAGTTTTTCAGAAAAATACAAAAAATTCACCCTAAGCTATATTTGATATTCCGAATTCAAAAATGAAGTCTATTTTACAAAATTAAAAACATATAAGTCACATTAATTAATTTAATAATTAATTCCCACTGTCATGACAAGTAGCGTGTTTTTACGAAACAATAAGTATCAAAAGATTGACACTAGTTTAAGTCTGATTTCAAAGTGAAATTAATTCCAACGACCAATATTGGATTTAATGGTAAAAATATTTTCTAATTTAACTTTAAAACCAATTCAAATGATAATGTAATCATATAAATAAATTAAATTAAAAGGAGGGTTTCAATTAAAATACAACATTTTACACTATTCATTAAAAAATGAACTTTATCAGAAAGGTTCAAAAAATTTACACAAAGTGAATTTTGATGTCCCGATTATAAAGAAGAGTTATATTTGGTCCAATAGAATTTATAAGATTGATCAAAACTATATTTAATGACGGTTCGCCATCAAAAGGTGATAAGTGAACCTTTAGTGTAAATTAGGGTATAAATGCCTAACATTGAATTATTTCTATATTTTAATCCTTTATCTTTTATTGGATAAATGTAAAAACATTTAAAAAACATATATAATCTTATTTTAGTTCTTTATATCCATTCCTTCCAATACAACGGCTAAATGTTAACTGCCATTTAAAATAATATCATTATATTACTAGTGTGCAACGTAACTTTTCAAAGGAACTCATCGTTGCGTATCGAGTAGGCTATTGAACATAGCAACCCCTTTAAAGTAAAATTAATATTTAATTCGTAAATATTAATAAATATGAAAATGTTTTATTCATTATTTACCTGGGATTTTACACATACTATTTCACATATAAGAACAATAATGATGTGATAAAAGTTTTATTAATATTCAAAACAATGAATACAGTTAATCATAAACTATATAAAATTTGGTTGCAGGGAACCAACTCTAACAAAAACCCACTCACACTATAACCAACTACAAACAACCTTCAGTTCGCTACCTCTCATGTGATACTCATGATTATAGTGAGATAAATCTTTTATCAAGGGGTCCACTATGTTTTCTTACCTATAAATTATATTAACCAAAAATTCATCCCTCTAAGAAAAATCCCTCAAGAGGTGATACTTTTGAAGTATATATTTTTTCCATTGGTGTGACTATGGATCCTTTGTAAGATCCACCGCTTTAGTATTATGATAATATAATGTGATATTGTCTTTACTACTAGGTACCACATCACGCTCTTAAAAAACTGGCTACTTTGAAATCTTCCATCTCATAGATCTTCCGCTGAAACTAAAAACATAAGCTTACTACGAATTCAAATCATTCTGATCTCTTTGAAATCAAACATCATTATAAACCCTAATTATTATCTCTCTATCTCATTCATACTCTAGTAACATACCCATATTTATTCTCATACATATAAGGATAAATTTAATTATAGACCAATTTTTTTCAATTGGACCAGATTGATATTTTCCTACCATGATCAAGGTATATGGAACATCAATCCTTGTATATAACATGAAATAAATTATTGATCCTATCATATAAGTTTATGAGATCTTACTAATTCTCTCTTTTTCCTCTTGTTTTTGACAAAACATTTTCTTGAAAAGATGTATTCTATGTTACACTAGAACCAATACTCTATTTTATTGTTCTATAATAAATATATTTCGTATTTTAACAATGAATATACCTTGACATAGTCCAATAAGTCTCTTGGATCTATCCCAAATGATCTTGATCCCTAAAATTTAGGTTGTTTCAACCAAGTCCTTCATAGAGAAGAACTTGTTTAATGAGTCCTTAACAGATTGTGATATTAGAATGTAATTTTTAATAAGTAATATTTCATTGAAATATACTACTAGGATTGAAGCTTTACTCCAAATAAATAAATTGTAAACAAATGGATCATATTGTTTCTTAATGAAACCAAATTATTTTATAGTTTCATCAAACTGAATGTTCCATGACCAATATGTTTGCTTCAATCCATAAATGAATCTATACAACTTATATATCTTTTTGGAATTACATGGAGTCAAAAACCCTTATGGTTGAGATATATATATTCCTAAAGGTTCCCATTAAAAAAATATATTTTGATATTCATCGTCCAAATTTCATAATCATAGTAAGTTTCTATAGTAATTAGAATTCTAATGTATTTAAACATAGAAACTGGAGAAACTGTTTCATCATATTCAATTCCTTTAAGTTGTCTAAAACCTTTATCCAATACCTATGTTTTGTTGGTGTTTAATTTACCTTCCATGTCATGTTTTTTCTTGAATACCCATTTATAACCAACAATATTCTCATCAACTAGAGGATTGACCATAACCCAAAATTAGTTCTGATACATGGAATCCATCTCATAATTCTTGGATTATTACAATCCTATAGCTTCTAAAATCACCATTTTCTCTTTATAGGATAAATGGTCATTATTAGCAACCAATTTTGAGTCACCATCTTCAGTGACTAGAAAAAAATATCTTTCCAGTTCTCTTACCTCTCTTGCGCTTATTATGTTTCTGGAACGACTTCTTCCATGGTGACCTATTGAATTTTTTCCTTTACTAACTCTTTTGTATCTTGATAATTAACTTCATTGAATTCAATATTCCTCCCACTATCCTTATTGAGTATGTTCTCCCTCTCAAGAAAGATATATTGTATTAAAATAATCACTTTCATGTATAAGGGGTTTTATAGATAGAATTACCTTATTTCTATGAGATAACCTATAAAGATACACTTTGTGCTTTGAGATTATAGTTTGTTTAATGATATGGCCTTAACAAATAATTCACATACTCATACATGATTGTGTGGCAACACAATTTTCTTTACATATATTAACTCACATGGAATTCCATTTTCCACCTTAGTTAAAATCCGATTTAGAATGTGTGTTACATCATGTATTGCATATCCAAAAAAGGATAATGAATGATCTGCTTGACTCATAATCAACCATACAATGTTAAACAAGATATGTGTAACACTCCAAAAATTTAATTTAAAAGAACACTATGCTTGATGGATTTCATAACACACAATACTAAACATTAAGAAATATTTGATATACTATAAAAATATTATTATTTAAATTTGATAATTATAACATATTAATTTAATTGGAAAATATGAATATGGGTGACCACATTATGAAATAAATGTATAATGATATTACTCAATACAAATGTATGGATTAATTCTTAGGAAATAAGTATTCAATATTAAGTAATATCATTTTATGCTTCAAAAAATATTGGAAAACACAATTAACATCAGTTTTTTACCTTTAAATTCTAGTTATAAAGTGATGTTAATACTAGTGATGTTGAAATGAGAACTTTCCATGTAGGTTTTTATAAACTTATGTTGAAAAACCATATCAATGGTGTAATATATAATCCTTTAAATGTAAATTTTTGATAAAACTGATGCTGAAAGACTTCAAACTAGGCTATCCAGATCCATTTTATATAAAACAAACTCATAAATTCCTCTTCAATGTGAGTTTTTTAAAAAACTAAAATTGAAATTCCCTCTAAAAAGAGAAATATAGAAGGATTTCAACATTTGTTTTGGTAATACCATTGTTCAAATCCATTATACTATATTTCCTTGTTGATTTTCTATAAAAATTATTTTAAAATTTGAGGTTTTTTTAAAACAAATTACAAAAGAACATGATTTCACACCTATAAACCGAAAATGAAGATCCAAAAGCAGCAAAAAGCAGTAAAAATAGAACATGTGAAACAAAATTAATTTAGAACTCTTACAACATTTTTTGTAAATATAAAAATAAATGAAACTAAAACTCCAAATTAGTAAAACTTAGAAAATGTTTTACAAAACTATTTTATACTCTTTTATTTTTTTTGATTTATTTAGATAAGAATCATAAAAAAGCAAAATAATGTGTTGGAAACTTAAAAAATATTATATTTGTTTAAAATAAATTTGTTATAATGTAACCAAAATTTTCAAAATATATTGTTTTTATGGACATGATAATCTCATAAATAAATCATAAAACATAATATCAATATTTAACATCCCCTTGTTGACGATGAAACTATATTTATGAAGAAATATTTTAAGAATAAAAACACTAATATGTAAAAATAATAATTATTTACTAATATAATATTTAGATACCTAAACTTTCACTTATTCAATTTTTTATGGTTCCACTGTTGGATACTGAGCCATTTTGACCTTAATCCATAATCTATTATAATTTTAAATATTAATTATCAAAACCAATGTAAAATGAATACATTAATATTAAAGAACTAAAATAATTGAATATAACATACTTCTTTAACAACAAGCTAAATCTTATTCCATCACTATGCAATAATGAGCATAACTAATATGATTTACATTCATTGGAAAAAATACACATAAAATCCAATGTCTATTAAAATATAAAAATTAATCATTAATAATAGTATAATAAATAGTGGTTCCTAATTATATATTTGTTCTTACTAGTCATGTAACGAAAAAAATGAACTTGTAATGTGTAATATTTTTAATCTTTTAGACACATACTCAATTAAAACATATTGGTTAAAGTATATTACCTCTATTAAAATTTATTATGGATCTATATAAGTATAAAAATAAGTGAAATCATATTGGACAAAAATAATTTAGAGATACTTAATTTAAATATTAATTAATTTAGTAAGTATAACATATGTTTACGTAATGAAAATAAATTAAAATTTGAAATTTAATTACATAGAAAACAACTGCAACATATGTACATTGATATCATCACCCTTTATAATATCCATGATGTCTTTTTAAAATATTTGACATATAATATCTTCCACATACATTAGTATCTATCAAAAAAGCATAATAATTATCTAATATAGAAAAAAAATGTGATAACTTTGCTACCCAATCTGCTGCCTAAGGAGTATCTAAAGGAACTTGGACTTTAAAATTTCTGTTCATTTGTAGTGATGCCTTCAATTTTAGATACTCCTATAAAAGTTAAGGGTAATAAAATATTATAAGTAATTTTAAATTTATTGATAAATAAAAAATAAAAAACAATTCAAAGATCATATGCAAATTGACGGTAACGATTAAATGGACAAAGTAAAAAATGACCAATACTCTATCCAACTATGGGAACCTCCTTAGTAGATAGTGACACTAGAGTAGTTGGATAAATAACATCATGTAAATATACTCCTACATGAATTGAATACATAATATGATGATGTATATAATCCCCAGATGATGTAAAATTCTGTATGATGCAATACATACATGGGGATCCCCAATATGCAACTCACAATACATGTTTGGGTTTGAATGATGTGGTGGTGAATCTCGGTTGGTAGTCTATCTAGGCTGTATATGTATCATCACTTCAACATGCATATCCGATACAAATGATTTAGTTTTATCCTTTATCGACTCATTCAATTTTCACAACTTATCCTTTAAAGAATCTATTTCTTCCTTATATTCTTCCCTCATTGATGCCACACTAGGGGCGTTACCAAATTTTTTTTTAAAACCATAACCCTCCTGATACCCTTTTATGTGGAAAATGTGTTGTATATTTCCAATAGAAGTGGAATGAATTTCCATCCTACCATATGGGACAAAGGTACTTGTTTCATTTCCTCCATAAAGCCATCCTGAAGTAATACTTTCAAATGAAATATCAGTGAGAGGAATTTACTAAATAGTACTATTGATAAAAATTAACAATTAATAACTTACATTCTTATTACCTACTTTTTTGGATTGATAATATACTTCTCTTTTTTTATTTTCACTCATATCCACTTTTCATGAAGACAAGGAGGATATGGAGGAGAAAGTGAAACATCATCAGAGCTGTTACTTAACATGTCTCTTAATTCACTAAATTTTTCAGAAATCATTTAAAGTTATAACAAAGGATACACTCTATATGAAAATGTATGGGGGTATAAATCTTGATATTGAATATCTTGGTGATTTTTCTTACAGAACTATTATATAATGAAATAAGTTATAAATTAACTATAAAGGCTTCCTCTAGCTAATTGGTTACAAAATTATTCCATATCTCCCAATATATAAACCCATACATAAGGCATGTATCTTGATTCCACTTACTCAAATAAATATAAAATGAATCCAAATTCATTATAAAATCCATCCATCTAGTTACTATAAATTTTACAAAATTTTTAGTAATTTAGTTTGTCTCTTGAAATTTAAATTTAATTTGTAATTTAATAAATATAATATTAATAAATTTATAATATTTAAACCATTTAAAACTAAATAAATAACATTATAAACTTTATCATTATGGACTCCCAAAATAGATCTTCCAATAACTGGTTGACACTCCTCTAATTGAGGATTAAAATACTTGTCCTGCAATGACTTTACATATCCAAGTAAGTCCTAAACTAAGTGGCATATGGGCTAGTTAGGTGGTTGTTCTCATCAAATTTAATTACCACCCTCTATTCCTAACGTGAAATTAAAAGTTTTGGTAAACGTGTAATACCACACCTACCATCTTTAGGTAACATCATCCCAGGAGAGGAAGAAGAGTTTCACATATTTTTAAGAAATATAAGTTTAATTTCATTAAGTAATTTAATTATGATAAATATATATTTATATAGAAAAACATACATACCTCATTTCCCCTGGCTTGGTGTCTATCATTTAGAAATATGTATGGCAATTCAACAGAAGTATGTGTACCTGTATTTGATTAAAATTAAATAAATTAAATAAATAAAAAATTTATTGTTCATAATAGAAAATAAAACATTCAATGTTATATTTTGAAACCAAAAAAATGTGGAACTAAAACAAGGGTATATTAAAATAAACAACAACAAAAAATGACAAAATTGATTATCATATAAAAATGTATAATTTTTTATACTTGTATTTGTTTAGAAATAAATAAATTTTATAAGTAAAAATGTAATTGTTTATAATAGGAATAAAAATATAATTATTTTATTAAATAAAATCATATATCAAAAAGGGAAGTATATAATGAAAATAGACATAATAAAATGATAAAGGAAAATGTTTTCAACCCAAAAAAAGGATATCTAAATATAATGAGTATATAAAAAAATAAAAATTGGAAGGAATTTTAAAAAAAACTATATATTTAGATATCCAATTTAAAAAATAACATTTTTAACTCTGTCAGTTTCATAAAAAAAGAGATTATATGATTCATTAAGGGAGTAAAGGAGTTTTTTCCTATATCCCTACTACGTGATCATTTCATGTTGCATGGAAAATTTCCACATCCTAGTCATTATTATCATCATGTAATCATGTAATAGTAGGATAAATTTGAGAAAATTATTTAACATCATCAATTTTATCACAACCCAAATGATTTTCCCTAGAAAACAATAGTCCAATAATCATTTTATGGTTCAAAAATATAATTTTTTTAATGCATCATAATAAAAAATGATTCCTCCTTGAAACTAAATCTGTTCAAATAAACAAATGTAAATCTATACTCATCATGTTTAACTACACTGTTACTATTAACCCATTTACACTTAAATATTAGTAACCAAATTTTAGTATAATCAATATCCAATATATGTTAAAAACCTCTAAAATATGATATGAATGTAAAAATTGGGGTTTTATCTTTGGCACCTTCTATTCATCCTAGTTTTTTGTGTAAAATGTGTAACAATTAATATCAAAACTATACAACATAATCACCTTAACACTTTTTCCCCTGATAACCCTTTCAATGTTTCTAGTATGGATGAATCAGTATTTATTTTCTCTTTAAACCACGAAACAAATGTTTTTTATGTTCATTAATCAACCAATTTTCATTTATTCTTGGACAGATTACCTTCAATACAACAATTTGTGATGATATATATGGTTGAATATCACTAAAATCGTTCAAAATATATAAATGTGCATGAATCACTTCATCACATGGAATTAAAATTACTTTTAATCAATGAATCCATTTACCATCACTATCTACTGTCAAAATTTGAGATATAAGGAGACCGATATGCTTTACTTCAGACAAATAATCAGTAAAGAACTCAATTACCACATCTAATGTCTATTTTTGAACAATAGAGGCCTATGGTCGATGCATATTCTTAATATATCCTTTTTAAAATCTTTATATATATTTCAAAAGGATACATACAACATATAAACACATTCCCACATATTATTATTTCTCACACAAATAAATCAATAGATGAACTATTATATCAAAATAATGATGGCGGGAAATACATTTCTAGTTAATAAAGTATGAGGAAAGATTCATTCTCTAAAACATATAACAAATCTAGATCTATGAATTTACTAAAAAATTAACTAAAAAAGTATCAAAACCTGATTATATAATTTCTTATATGTATCAAAAATATTCCATGAAATGAAACCGGTAGCAACTACTGTATCAATACATGATAGTCATGATATTTAATACCTATTAACATTAAATCCTTCAATGGAACCAAATTTATCAAATATAAAGAAAACCCACTAGGCACTTTAATATCACGAATCTATTGAAAAATATTTACCTTCTCTCTCTTTCTTAATGTGTGACAAGCTAGAGGAAAATATGTTATATTTCCTTTCATCATGGGACCTAACTCTAAATGTATTGCCATGGTTATTATGTCCAATATTTCTCGTAATACATCTTTTTTATTTTGTTTTATGTATAATAATGTTTCAATTAGACTATCACAAAGGTTTTTCTCAATATGAATAATGTCAATGTCCTGTTTTACCCCCAAAAATTTCCAATAAGGAATATCAAATAACATGTAACATTTATTCCATTTATTTATTTGATGACCAGGACCACCTTTCTTTCCAATTTTCACATCAATGTTTTTAAACTTTTTTTAATATTCTTTAGCTAAAAATGGTTTTGGGGTAGAATCATATTCTTGTAAACCATTAAATGAATTTTTTAAACTTTTATAATGATAACCCATTCACAAAAATCCCCGATGTCCCATATACACTATTTTTTTCCATTATGAAATTGATGATATCAAGTCCCCTTTTTTAAAATTGGACAAGATTTATGTGATTTAAAACTGTATCCATATAAGTTTTCATATGTCATATAGTCATTTATAGTGAACATTATCATAGAATAAAAAAAATACTCTTTCTTATATGCATCAAATACAGTAACAAATATCTCCTATAGAAATTTAAAATCTTTAATAAATGCTGATAAATAAACATAAATATCATTTACATGCTATTTGGGTCCAGAAATCATCAATATCATCATCAAATATTTCCTCATCATACAAATCTATGGGGAAAATTTATAGACAACCAAGAAAATAGGCCAAGTAGTATGTTGGATATTGAGACACCGATATGGATTCCTTATATCTATAAAAAAACCATTTTAATTTTCTAAATTTATTTAAAAAAACATGAAATTTGAGATCAAATAAATTCCACTATGGTGAATAAGTAGGATGTCACAAGTTTCCTTCAGAAATGTGTTCATCTATATGCCATCCTATCTTCTTTGCAATATTTGAATTGGAAAAGAGATGCTTGAGATAAGGAATTATTTGAGGATACTAGATTTCTTTAGTGGGAGGTTTGGTTCATATTCTTGATAATTAATAAAACTTTCATTTTTCATCCATTTTATATCATGATGTCTTATATTTAGGACATTTTGATAAATTTTCATATTCATTCCTATATATAACATAGTTGTTAGAGGAAGAATGTAAATTTTCATACCCTAATGCCATTAGATATTATATTTTTTTGCCTTATAATTTGAATCTAGAATCCCATTTACTTTTTGAAGTTTATATTTTAAAATTTCAAGAAATTTAGTGGCACTCTTTGTAATAACCCTGGTTTTTCGAACAGGTCAAAATCCCAACCCTATTTGAATTTTTCAGTTTTTTTTGAGAAAACTGGAGAAACTGGGAAGTTTCTAGAAAATTATTGATTAAATGCCATGTACCGTTAGTATAGAACTTTTACTCCTAACCGTGTGTGAAGGCCATACATGGTGTGTAGGAATCTTGTCTGGGTAGAAAGATTTTAGAAAGTACAAGCCGTGTACTATTTGTATACGCCGTCTAGAGGGGCAATGTATGGGGATATACATGGGATGTTGCGGATGTAGACGGTCTGGATGAGTAGACATCATGTACCCCTAGGTTCACGCCATGTAGTTATTCATAAATTCCTTAGAGAAATATAATCCGTCATAGGTACAGTAAAATGATACATATGACATGTAGTCCAAATTACACGCCATGTATTTTTTTCCTGTTAAAACAGGTAGTAGCCTCGTTTTGAGGCAGGGGAAGTTATTTTCGTCTCGGAGAGGCGAATAGCCATCCCAGACTTCAATTCCTTCCCATTTCTTCATCCAATGTTGGATTCAAACATCATTTTATCCATTGGAACCCCCTCAATAAGGCCTTGATTCCTCTGGATTCATTCTTTTTGATTTCTGTTCTAATATGAGTCATAGGGGTTTGACCAGTATTGATTATTATTTAGATATACTGCATTTTATACCTAATTAGAGGTTGTTATCAGAGAAGTATCATCGTAAAAGTATGAGGTAGGTGGTATATAACTTCTTTCATGTTTTCATGGACTTTTGGGTGATGCAGCCTTTGGTGTGTATTTGGGTATTTTTAGTGAGACACTGTTTTATCTTCTATTACATATTAAATTTCTTATTAGACCTATGGGATGCCTTTGGGTATACTCTTTTACCTATTTTTCTTGGGCAGGTCCGGGAGAGGGGTCGTTGCTCAATTGGGGCATTTTGGACAGGTATGCCAAAATGCGTTAAATGAATTATTTTTATTAAATTGCTGAGTTAAATTTCTTAAGAAATGATATGAATTGTTAGAGGCTCCTAAGACCTCAGTGCTGGTATGAGTAGCACATAACTAGTGAAATTAAACTGTTTAGTTTGTTTTCTCTATTTAATGTATCTATTTTTATTATATATATATATATGTGATGTGTGATTTTTCATTTGTTGGAACCTTTGGGTTGTGCTGGGCATGGCCCAAGTATTATTGAGTGATGCTGATCACAGGTTGGGCTTGGCCCGAGTTACATTGGGTGGTTCTAACAACAGGACTGGGCGTCATGGACGTCGGCTTGAGGCGGTGTGACTGTCAGGTTAGGCATGACCCGGGTTACTTGGATGGTGAGGCCATCAGACTTGAGAGAAATTGTTGCAGGGGTATGAGGTGTTTGAGATGTTGTGTCTTGGAAACTTTTTTTTGGTGATTAACACTCATTCAGAACCTTGAGTAGTGTGCACATAGAGAGACTCCGTGATGAGGTGGTTTTGACCACTCGTGTGGGTTGAGGCCCCTGATAGTTGCGGTTTAGGTACTATTGGTTTGGGGGTGCTTGCTGTAGGAAACCACATGGGAGGTGAGGAGCCTTCAGGGGATAGAAATGAGGCTATCAAGTTGTGGGAAGAGGCTCGCCGTTATTTTTAGGCAGACATCACTGTCCCTCCTATTATTTTATTGAAGGAAGGCATCATTGTCCTTCCAGTTACTTATTTGAGGATAGGAATCGCTGTTCTTCTGAGTTACTACTTCTTGGGCGTGCCTTCAGGATGTCAGTTCTTGAGACACGTGGTGTCAGGGGGCATATGTTGCTAGGTTACATGATAGAGATTCCGGCATTGACCGAAGCAGGTGACACTCCATGGTGGTTGTTGAGTACTAGTGGAGTTTTTGTTTATTTGTGCATTGTACTATTTACTATTTTTCTTTATAAATGAATGCATACTAAAACAATTATATTAGGTATACGCTGTTGGGTGGTATCATATTGAGATTCGTCTCACACCCTGCAGGACACATGTAGAATTTATGGATTTACATGCCAGAAAGAGATCACCTTTAGGAGATTGATTGTTTTAGCTATCACATGAATATTTTAAGGACCTTGAGGTCTTGCATAGATGGAGTTTACATTGTTTTGCTGTCTTTCCTATACCAGTATGCTTACCTTGTTTATTGTAGCTACTGTTGGGTATCCATTGGCGCCCTTTTAAACTATTTACTTTCTATGGATGCATGATTTTTCTGTTCTAGTAGTCATTACAAGTGGTTCAACATGCTGTTGTGTTTATATTTTGCTTCTATTTCTTATATTTATTTATTTTTCTATTTATTACTACTGATTGTGATTTCACTATGCGGGTCTTCTTCAAGTCTACAAAGTCCTCAAATTTTATATTATGCTCAGATCAAAACAATTATTATCTTACGAGTTGGTATATCCTCCCCATTATACCTATAAGACCCTCGCTTCTAGTCGACAGCCTTTGGTGTTTGGGGAGGTGCACCTAAGGTAGTAATACCTGAAGCGTTTAGCACTGTTCGGGTGGATTTTTGGGTCCGGGATGTTACAAAGTGTTATCAAAGGAGTTTTTGATAGGGATTTAGTAGAAATGTTTTTCTTGATTCTAATGACATTGAGACTTATATTTTTTTTGCTGGTTTTACTATTTTGGATATGGTAGACTGGAGATAGGATGTTACTAGAACAAGGTTTCTAGCTTGTCCTTAGGTGCCTGCAACCCCAGGTATAAGAGATAGACCAAGTTTCCATGGGCGGGAATTTCTATTTTCTTTATCATAGATTACATTTTATATGATTTCCACCTCGGTGGATCACTTGGTGTGTGATGTTATTGATTGTGATATGTAACCCTTGACTCAGTCTGATAAGGGAGAATTGGACCTTGGCTCGGTATGGAATGGAATGATTTTTTTGGCTTTTGGTTGGAACAATTTTAGGGTATTTAAATTTCATAACTGCACGTATGTTTATGAAGTGATAATACCATGTGAATAATAACAACGCCATGCTTTGAATGCTTTTGAATAGTGATAGGTGAAATTCCTTATAAAATTGCAAGTTTTTTTCATTGTACTATGCAATGTTTTATATATTGTGAATTGAATGTGGAAAGATATTTGGGCCTGGCTCTTGTATGAGAAGGTAGGTACTATGGTTCAGGTGATTTTGATCACCAAGATTGGGCGACTCGGTCATCAGTTTGAGGCAATGTTGGTTGTCAGGACAGGCATGACCCAAGGTACTTTTGATACTTTGCTCTGTTGAGGGTGGGTAAGGGGGCCATAAGGCCGGGATGCCATGTGCATGAGTTGCGATAAGGGAGAGTAAGGGTAGCTGTTATATGATTACTCTTTATTGCTTTCCTTATCTGCAATGAATATATTGTTTATATATGGGTTTTCTGACCATTTATGGTATTCAACGGGTTCCTTCTGGATGACTCAGATGGAGGGTCATTCGGGAGATGGTACAATTCCGCAAGAGCAGGATTAGATTTTGGATCCGGTGAAGGCAGTGCATGAGTCATAGGTACAGGTTCATGGAAATGATCAGGTTCAGGATCTAGTGCAGGAAGGACAAAAACTGGGTTTGGTAGTGTTTGGGCCGTGGATTGACGAGCATCTCCAGTCTAGTCTGGTATGTGTCTTGTAGGGGACCGAAAGAAGTGCACAAGGTATAGATCCATCTATAATATATATGACACAGGAGTTCTAGTCGCAGTACCCACCACTTTTTTATGGTGAGAGTGGTGCACAGGCAGCTGAGAACTAGATAGAGAGCATGCAAATGATCTTCGAGCAGCTCAAGAAGCCCTATGGGTGGAGGTTCAAGCTAGCGACGTACATGCTGACAGGACCGGAGAAGTGTTGGTGGGATGTGCAGGTTCAAGCTTGCAGACATGAGAAAATATCATGTAAAGACTTCAAGGATAGGTTCTTCAATCACTTTTACCTAGTGACACTGAGGGTAGAGAGAGCTTGAGAGTTCTTGAGCCTTTTGCAGGGAGACAAATCCGTCATGGACTATGCAACTACTTTCACTAATCTGTCTCACTTTTCACCTGGTATAGTAAGTGATGACTCAACAAGGATGAGGAGCTTTGAATATGGCTTATGAAACACCATACGGAACTAGGTAAATATCTTCAGGCTTGGTTCGTTATCAGAGGAGGTGAATCAGGAACTCATAGAGGGGGGAAACCAGAGGTATATGCCCCAAGTTAGCCAGGCCATGGATTCAGGTGATGGTTCAGATAGCAGGAAGCGAGGACGGGATGCGTTCTAGCAGGTCAGTCAGGTCAAAGACTTATCTAGACCACCTCATAGTAGTTATTTAGTGGTTTTATTTCAGTGTGGAAATCTAGGGCATGTTAAAACTCAGTGCAATAGGCCTCCAAAGGAGTGCTGGGCATGTGTATAGGTCGGCCACCTAGAGTGGTTCTGCAGACAACCTTCTAAAATAGTCGGTAGGTAGGGACCAAAAAATAAGGTGGCATCTAGAAGTTGTTCAGGTTTGTTACTAGGTGATGGTAACTGAGGTTCTGCTGCACACATAAGATGTGATAGAGACCGCAAGACCTAGCTGAGGGGTCAGTGTGCGGTGACTGGAGAAGCACCATAAAGAGGTCAGGCATTAGGTAGCAGTCGTACTTCCAGTCAGGTGCACGTTGTAGAGTTCTAGGGGCTGACCAGGTTGGTGAGCTAACGATAGCTAAAGGTACATCAATGGTGTGGCCGCGATCTGTTTTGTTTTTACTTATTTTGGCATGGCCTGTTGTGGCATGCCCTCTTTGAGTGCACGAGGTGGATAGGATTTATGTGGACTGACCAGATGCTGGCCCATGGGATTGGCACCATATCGAGTCCGTGATATATTTATATATATGTATTAGATGCATAGAATCAGGGGAATCGAGGATATGGGTTACCTAAGGTGTCGTGGGCATCCGGGAATCGAGGATGCAGGTTACATAAGGTGCTATGTACTAGGTTCATTTTGAGAATCCATGGGATGAAGGACCTCGTGGCGGTGGGAATCGATGTGGTGCGGGATATGTTTGGTTTTCTGAAATGACATAGGAGAAACATTGAGGCGTAGGGGTGACAATCCGTCATGAGAGGACCATGAGTCTGAAAATAGGTTAGTGAAACTTTTCTTTGTTGAGTTTTTTAGGGTTGAGACCGAGTTAGGAAATTCTTACTGTGTGGAGCCCCTTGAGGAATTTAGACATAAACTTTAAGACCAGTGTGGTCAGGGTTACTTTGATCAGGGTGGTATGTTCGGTGCAATCTCTGAGTTTTTTATAGCTTGTGTATGAGGTATGTAAAGGTGGGGAGACTGTAAGAACCCGGGTTTTTGGAATGGGTAAAAATCCAGACCCTGTTTGAATTTTTGACTTGTTTCTGAGAAAACTGGAGAAACTAGGCCATGTACCTTTAGTACACACCATGTAATCTTGACCATGTGTGAAGGACATACATGGCATTGAGGCATGTTGGATAGGTAGAAATATTTAAGCAAGTACATGCCATGTACTATTTGTACACACCGTGTAGAGGGTCCGTGTATGGGGAAAGACACAGTGTGATGGGGAAGTCAGCTTGTTGGAAAAGTATACATCATGTACCCCTAGGTACATGCCGTGTAGTTAGTTGGAAATTTCTCTGTGAAATATCATCAATCATAGGAATAGTAAAATGATACACATGTCATGTAGTCCAAAGAACATGTTGTGTATTTTTTTCCATTAAAATAGGAAGTATCCTCGTTTTGAGGTAGGGGTAGTGGGTTTCATCTGGGAGACACGAATAGCTAGTCGAGACTTCCATTCCTTCCCATTTGTCTGTTCAAAGTCTTATTGGTCCTTTGAAACCCCTCGGTAAGGCCTTGATTTCTCTTGAGTCGTTCGTTTTGATTTCTATTCTAAGAGGAGTTATAGGGGTTTGAGAAGTTTTGATTCTTCTGTAGATCTACCATGTTTTAGACATAATTGGTGGATTTTATCGGAGGAGTATCATCGTACAGGTACAAGGTAGGTGGTGCATACCTTCTTTCGTGTTTTCACAGACTTTTGGGTGATGAGGCCTTTGGTGCGTATTTGGGTATTTTGAGCGATACCCTATTTTATCCGTTGCTGCATATTAAATTTCTTATTAGATCCATGGTATGCCTTTGGGTATTCCCTTTTATCTATTTTTCATGATCAAGGACGGGTGAGGGGTTGTTGCCCAATTGGGGTATTTTGGACAGGTATGCCAAAATGTGTTAAAATGAATTGTTTGGATTAAACAGATGAGTTCAATTTGTTAAGTGATGATATGAATTATTAGAGGCTCTCAAGACCTTGGTGCTGGTATGAGACAATATATAGCTAGTGAAAATAAACTGTTTAGTTTTTTTGGTTTAAAGTATTTATTTTGATTATATATATGTGATGTTTGATATTGCATATGCTGGAACCTTCAAGTTGTGTTGGGCATGGACTGTGTATTGTTGAGGGATGCTGATTACAGGTTAGGCTAGGCCCATGTTACATTGGATGGTTCTGACCATGGGATTGGGCTTCATGGATGTCAGCTTGAGGCCGTGTGACTGTATGGTTGGTAATGACCCAAGTTACTTTTATGTGGGGGGCATAAAACTTGAGATACATGGTTTTAGGTGCACGAGGTGCCAGAGATGTTGTGGCTTGGGAACTTATTTTGGTGATTACTGCTCACCAAGAACCTTGAGTTGTGTGCACACAAAGGGACTCCGTGATGAGGTGGTTTTGACCGCTCATGTGGGTAGAGGACCCTTATAGTTGCGGTTTAGGTAATATTAGTTTGGGGGTTCTTGCTGTAGGAATCCATGTGGAAGGTGAGGATCTTTCAGGTGATAACATTGAGGCTATCAGGTTGGGTGCAGAGGCATGCCTTGATTTGAGGGAATAAATTTCTGTCCCTCCGGTTACTAATTTTAGTGTAGACATTGTTGTCCATATGGTTACATTATTGAGGGAAGAAATCAATATCCCTTCAGTTACTTATTTGAGGAAAGACATCACTGTTCCTCCAAGTTACTACTTCTTGGGTGTGCCTTAGAGATGTCGGTACTTGATACATGTTGTGTGAGGGGGAACATGGTGCCAGGTTACATGATAGGGATTCCGAAATTGGCTAAATAAGGTGACATGTCATGAAATGTCCCTCAGGCCTCGTTCTGTGACTACCCTAGGGCCGCCTTCCATAGGCCAGGGGCCGACGACTAGCAACAGAAAGGAATATCCCTAAAACGGGGAAGGCATTTCCTTTAAATCTATAAAGTCACACAAACCAAGCACACTGCAAGACACAAGAACAAAGTAAAATATATATTAAATATGGTGTGTATAGTAAGTAAAGTGTCCAGAATACAATCCCAACTGGAAAGTATAAGTAAAACTGGAAGGTACAAGTAAAACTGAAAATAGCTCATATGAACACCCGCCAAGGATCCTACCTGAAGGGTAGGTAGAACTCTCAAACAGTCATCTCTGCGGTATGCCTCATCTAAGGCCCACCTCTGAGAAACATCTAGTCCTGGTACCCTCATCCTCGATCAACGTTGTTCTCTGTCTTCACAAGAAACAGCAAGTTTCTAGTGTATCCCGTGCAGGGGTGAGTATAACGATACTCGGTAAGGACCCCAAGACCCCTGAAGGTCTCCTAGAATCCACAATGGATAAACCACAGAGCAATACCAAAATCACCAAGAATGAAAAACAAACAGTTAACCCTACTTAGGTATATTCTCATACATATACTTACTTTATCAACTAAACCCATCTCATTCAATAGGAAACACAAGGCCCAACTCTTTAGCCAAATCACAACTGTTCCACGATGGAATGAATACCATGAAGCTAACACCACAAAGGAAAGTACCAAAAAGGAAATCCCAGACAGAAGAATAACACCCAGGTATCACCACCAAGGTTAGTACCACCAAAGTAACACCACATAGAAGAATACCACACAGGTATCACCATGAAGGTGAAGACTCAACTCACACCAGTTATAACTTAAGTACAGAAGTACAGATGATTAGTCCTAAACGAGATCATCTTATTCTATTAAGAAGCACTGCTGATGACCCAAAATTATCTATAGGTAAATAACCCCCACTGACCCACATAAGATCATTAGGTAACTAACCCACACAGACCCACACAGGATCTGACTCACACAGGATCGGTATGCGCTAACCGACAGAGGAATGCTGAGCGCTGACCCACACATGATCGATATGCGCAGACCCACAGAGGTTCACTGAGCACTGAACCACATAGGATTAGTATGTGATGACCGACATAGGATCACTGAGCATTGACCCGCATGGCACACACAGGATCTGAATATGACCCACATAGGATCTGAGGATTCTTCAAGTATTTCCATCAACAGGGTTCTCACACTAAGCATGCTTGATTCCAAGAGGTTCTGCTTCTCAAGCCATATGTCGATACTTCAACTGCCACAACGTCCCATGAAGAAGAATCCCAAAGGTCCATCACGTAAAAGGGACCCAACGCGGCTGATAGCGCATCAATAAGACGCCCGATCTACAAGTTATTAGTGTTTCCTTTCCAAGGCCCCGGTTGGATTTGGATTTGATCCAACCTGGCCATACCCCAACATTATCCAAACTCAAGTGAAGTATACCAAAAGGACCGTCTCGATCAAAGGATCCCAGCGCCATAGATGGTTCATCAAAGGGATGCCCGGTTCTAAAGATATGGAAAAAAGGTGTATCTAGGTCCAGATGAGCTCGGGTCAAGTCTGTCCCGGTCGGACCGACCCGGGCTGACACACTTCGGGTCAACCCAACCCAGTCCGTGTTCGGCCCGGATGGGCTAGACCGTAGCAGGCCTGACCCGTTGGGTTGTGGTCCAGCTTGACCCACAAAAAGCGGCCCACCGCGCTAGTGCGGTCCACCATGGTGGGGACCGCACTAGCCGCTACCCAGGGGGAGGTGCCCCCCGATATCCTGAGTGGTCCATGGAACTTTCGGTAGGCGTATGTTGGTGCACGGGACCTGCCAGAGCTGGTCCTGATTGGTGTATCACGGTCGGCCGATCCTCCTCCCAGTGGCGTGATGGTGCTACTGTCCTCCCGCGGCCGGGAAGGTGCGCCGCTTGCTCAATATGCGGATGGTCGGGTGCCGGACGCCCTCCGGTTTTCCGCCTACTAATGTCGCAGCCAGCCGGCTGCTGGCCGCCCTCCGGTGCATCACCTTCTCAAGACGCGGACTCCTCCTCTACCGGCTGTGTGGACGTACACCACTCTTCTTCCAAGCATCATTACAGTATCGTTCCAAGCCTGAAAAATACGACTTCCACATATTCAGAATCTTCAGGTCGAGATCTCCCTGTCAATATGTCGCGAAAAATGAGAAATTATATTTTCAGCGTGCTTAATTATTCATCGTTGAATATGAAGAAAGAACGCGTGGAGAATGAAAGAGAAGGGTTAAGGTATAAGTGAAGAACGATGGCCATGTTTGTTTTCCCATCGTCATTGTTAATCAAGAATATGAAGAATCAAAAAATAGATTTAATAATACTTTATATTAAAACCCCTACCTCGATCTTCTGTTGGAGGTGTTGTGGGGAGGAAAACGATGATGGTGACGTCTGCGTTTGTTGTTCCCGCAAGACGCTTCTAATCCGGGCTCAAGCATCATCCTCGTTCTTCTTTGGCAGTGGTTCTTCATTAGAGTATCTTCTTTGTTGTAGGATCTTCCTTTCAAGTCCTTCTCTCCATTTCTCCAATCGAGAAAAAACCCCCAATTCTCTCAAGAAGAGTAAAGAAAATAACTCTTAATTAATAAGTTGTTACATTAATTTAGATTTAATGAACCCTGTTAATTAAAGAGAGTTGTGGTTACATAATTAGTGTTACCTGGCATTTAATTCCCAGCCTTAATTTCCTGAACACCCTTGTGTGGTCCCCTCCTCCCCAATTTAAAAAAGTGGTTTCAAAAAGAAATATAAAATGTTTTTTATTTTATTTTTTTCTTCTCCCACGAAAAACTAAAAAACTAACATCCACCCTCAACCTATTACGGTCAAGGTCAACCACTCCTTAAGTGAATATCGGTGCTGCGAGTTCAAAAGTGTCTTCATATTTCAATTCCGAGTACCGGTTCAAAAGTTACAAAATGCCGCTCAGTTGTATACTAAATGCACCCAAAAAAAAAGTTCAAAAATTCATTCTGGGCACACCGGGCCTCAGAATCATGTGCCGTTGATTTTCGCGGATTCGTAATATTCCCATATAATTAAAAATAATTCAAGGAAAAAATATGGGTCTTTACATTCTCCCCACATTAGGGATTTGCGTTCATGAAAGCCACAACACAAAATAGAGAAAAAAGTGGGGGTATTGAGCACGAATATGAGCCTCTCGCTCCGATGTTCTCTCCTTGAGGTTCTTGTGCTTACAACGTAAATGCACCAGAGGTATCGACCGCATACGAAGGACTCTCTCCCTTCAATCCTCAATCTCTACTGAGGCCTCCAAAAACATTGCTCCATCCTCTATGTCTATCTCACCCCATTCAATGATGTGCGAAAATTCTTGTATGTATCTCCTCAGCTGGGACACATGGAAAATGTCATGCACCTAGTGCAATTGAGGTGGAAGAGCTATGTGGTAAGACACCTCACCAACTCTGCTGAGGACATGAAAGGGTCCGATGAACCTCAGAGATAACCTGCCACCCCAGCCAAATCTATGCAAACCTCATCGAGGTGAGACCCGTAGAAAGGCAAGGTCACCATCCTCAAAATGAAGTGGTCTCCGTCTCCTGTCATCATAGGAATTATACCTACTTTATGTGGTCTTAATTTTCTATTGGATGATATACACCTTCTCCTTGGAAACCCGTACCATCTCTGGTCCCATGAGCGTTGACTCCCCTGGGTCAGTGTAGCATAGAGGTGATCTGCAAGGTCGATCGTACAATGACTCGAATGGTGCCATACCGATAGTGAAGTGATAAATGTTGTTGTACACGAACTACACCAAAGGCAAGTGATCCGCCTAGCTGCAGCCGAAGTCTAGGACGGAAGCACGCAACATTTCCTCAAGTGTTTGAATGGTACGCTCTTCCTGACCATACATTTGAGGATGGAAGGCGGTGCTCAACCGAAGTTGTGTCCCAAACACCTCCAAAAACCCCTTCCATAGCTGGGAACTGAAATGTGCATCACGATTGGAGATAATCGTAGATGTAATTCCATGAAGCCGGACAATCTCCTGCACGTAGAGGAGTCCCAAGCTCTCTACTGTTCCCTACTATCTGATAGGTAGGAAGTGGGCTGACTTGTTGGGTCAGTCAACAATCACCCAAATGGAATCATGCCCCTTGGACGTACGTGGAAGTCCTGTCATAAAGTCCATGGATATTCCATCCCACTTCCACTTTGGAACCTCTAGTGGCTGAACTAAGCCCGCTGGAACCTGATGCTCTGCCTTCACTTTCTGACAAGTGTGGAACCGAGAGACAAACTCTGCTACAACTTTCTTCATTCCTGGCCACCAGTGCTAATGCTGAAGGTCTTGGTACATCTTTGTTACTCCTGGATGTAAAGATAGAGGTTATGTATGTAACTCCCTCAAAAATTCCTCCCGTAGCGTCACTGGTACCATAGTATTTCCTCTAAAGAGGATGAAATGCTCCCCACCTTCATAAAATCTATCAGGTGCCTGTCTTGTGGATATATGAGCACGTCGAGCTTCGAATTTTGTGACCCAAAGCTGCACCTTCCTGACTCACTAAAGGAGTGGGGAAGTTAGTATCAAATACTGAAGATAATATTCTCCATCTTGACACACCTAGGATATCCGTAATGTGGCTAGCTGCTCTGTTTCCTCACTCGGAAACTGTATACCAAATCTCATGCTATGTGCATTTTCTATTACATTCTCCTTCCCAGGAGTATATAATATCTCAAATTCATAGTCCTGGAGGAACTCAAGCCAATGTCGTTGTCTCCGGTTCAGGTCCTTCTGAGAGAAGATATACCTAAGAATCTTGTGATCAGAGTAGACTGTAAAACTTTCACCCATCATATAATGTCGCCACATGTTCAAGGTGAAGACCACTACTGCTAACTCCTGGTCATGGGTAGCGTAGTTATGCTCATGATATCTCAGCTATCAAGAAACATACACGATCACTTCTCCCTCCGGCATCAAGACACATCCAAGCCCTGTCCCTGATGCATTGCAGTAGACTACGTACCCAACACCCTCCTCCAATAGCCTCAATATGGGGGCATTCGTCAGTCTCTGTCTCAGCTACTGGAAACTCTGTTATAATCTCTCCAACCACACAAATGGTTTTCACTTCTTCGTCAACACTGATAAGGGTGCGAAAACACTTGAAAAGTCTGATACAAACTTCCAGTAGTAACTAGACAAACCCAAAAAACATCGCACCTCCGTTACACTCCATGGTGTCTCCCAAGAAAGAACAACCTCAATCTTTGCAGGATTCACCAAAAATACAACCTATGAGATGATGTTTCCAAGAAAGTGGACCTCTCGGATCCGGAACTGTCACTTCAGGAGCATACCCTAAAGATGGTGCTCTTAGAGAGTGTCCAGAACAATCAGCAGATGATAGGCATGCTCCTCCTTTATAGTTGAGTATATCAAAATTTTGTCGATGAAGACTACCTCAAAGTGATCGAGGTATGGATGGAAGATTCTGTTCATGAGTCCCATGAACACTTCTAGGGCGTTAGTTCCGCCGGATGGAATTACAAAGAACTCATAATGGCCATACAAACATCTGAAGGCCGTCTAATTCACATCCTCATCTCATACCCTGAGCTGGTGATAACCTGATATGAGGTCTATCTTTGAAAACCATCATGATCCCTTCAGGTGATAAAAATGATCGTCAATACTAGGGAGTGGGTACTTGTTCATAATGGTCACCTGGTTTAGGCACTGATAGTCCACACATATTTTGAAACTCCTATCTGGCTTCTTGGTGAACAAAATTGGGGATACCCAAGGAGAAACACTGGGCCTAATGAACCCCTTTCTCTGCAAGTCCTCCAGCTATACTCGCAGCTCTTGAACCTCCGCGAGAGCCATCCAATATACTGGTGTAGATATCAATGTCATCCTGAGGTACAAGTCGTTATAAAAGTCCACCTCTCTGTGAGGAGGTAGACCTGGAACATCATCAGGGAAAACATCAGAGTACTAGTCCACCACTACATGATAGCTCAGACTCTCAACATCAACTGCTCCAAGGGTAAAGCTATCCAACTGATGTGTGATCAGTCACACACTCCTCCAAGTAACTGCATCCTATACTACAATGGTTCCCTTCTCGCATGTGAAGGAAAACCTTGTCCCATATGTGCAGACACACCACACTTTGCACCTATTACAGTTGATTTTAGCATGGAATGTAGATAACCAATCCATACCCAAGATGATGTCATAATGCCTCGATGCAGCTACTAAAAGATCCCAACCTAATATATCCCCTCCTAGAGTAAGCTCACACTCCCATCACAAGTGTGTAATCATTGAATCCTCTCCCGTAGAAGTCTCTAGACGTAAGGATCGAGCCAACGACTCCACCAGAATCTCTGATCTCCAAACGAGAGCCATGGAAATAAAAGATTGAATGTCACCTATGTCTATAAGTACTAAATCTAGTTTGGAGTAGTCAAATATCATACCTTGTATCATCTCCGGAGCACCGTGGTCATAGGCCTCAGCTACCTGGACTTGAGCTCGTCCCTATCCACCTGCTCTCTCTGGACGGGGTGGACCACCTCGAGGTGGTGGCGGTAGAACCCCAAATCACCACCCACTTCCTACTGCATAGTCATCTCCTATTCCATGTCCTACTATTTCCTATAGACCTCCTCGATCAAATCTTCACCTCTGCCTAGGTGGCCTTTCGACTGTCAGCTGGTCGTCTGTACGACGGGTCAGGTAGTAGCGAGCCATGTGACCCTACCCACCACATGAGTAAAACTGTATGTTCCTCACCAATCCTGATCTGTTTCGAGAGCTCCACACTTTTTTTTAAATTTTTCTTAAAGTTTCTCTTTAATAACTTTAAATTTTCTTCAAGCACCACTACTAACCTTTTGGTCGAAGAAAGGTATATTATCTTCATGGAAGGATCAATACATATTGGTTATTTGGACAATTTAAATCTTACCAGACCTATTATTTTTGATGGAAATGATTATGAGTATTGGAGAGATAGGATGACGAATTTAGTTATTAATACTAGAGTTGATAACTACATGATACTGATAGGATACTATAAGATTCCTGATAAGGAATTGAGAACTTTTACTAATCTGGAAAGATAAGAATATCAAACTAATTTCAGAGTCAGAAATACATTGCTATATTCCATGAATAGGAAAATATATAGTAAATTATCCTCATGTGAAGTTGAAAATATTATCTGGAAGAAACTTGAAGTTACACATTTTGTAACTTCTAAAGTTATAGAGACAAGAAGAGCTATGTTGAGGGTTGAATACCATGACTTTAAATTTACTTATGGAGAACCCATAAACAAAGTTCAGAAGAGGTTCATGACCATTGTGAATAGCTTATAGTCCATGGGAGAAAAATGTCTTGATGATGATATACTTGTTGACAAGATCATAGACATCATGCCCAATGAATGGGAGTCCAAGAGGACAACAATTGATGAGAACATGAAAGTCACCCAGATCTCCTTAGATGATCCTTTTGGAACTATTCTTCCACATGAGACTATAATGAAGAGAGATACTAATAATATTAAAAATAAGAAAGGAAAAATAAGTGTTGCATTCACAACAACATCTAACCATGAAAAATCCAAAACTCCCGAAAGAGTTAGTAGATCATAGTCAAAGAAAGTTACTATTCAGTCAGAATCCAGTGATACAGAAAAATATGAGAATGAGTTAGCTAATCTATCTCGGAGAATGATCAAGATAGTATCTTAGAAAAACTATCAAAATAAGTTTAAGAAGAGAGACTACAAAGAAAATAAATATGGGGAAGTTACTTGATATGAATGTAGAATAACATGTCATATCAGAACTGACTGCACTCTTTTGAAAAAGAAGGATAAGAAGGAAAGGAATTCAGAAATAAATAAGAAGAAGTTTTATCATTCTAAGAATAAGAAAAGTCTTAAAGCAAACAAAAATTGGAGTGCTAGTTGTGGTGACTCTTTTAAAAGTAAATCTTCTGAATATGAATCATCAGCTTAGAAAATATCAGATTCATTGCTACTACTTTACCAAATACTTGTCTTATGACCAAGGTATGCTCTGATGATGTTTAACAAATTTATCCCTTTTTAAGAATTATTATCCTGAAGATATTTCTTCTGATGAAGATACTTCATCTTTAGATAATGAAGAAATACATTCTTATGAGGAAGTATCTATATTTTCAATGTTGTTAGAAGCAAAAAATTATAAGATTTACAAGAAACCAGATAAGGAAAATACTAGAGAATAAGTTCTTACAAAAGTGATTTCAGACCTCACCAGAGATCTTGAAGCTAAGGATCAGCTCCTAAAAAAACATTTGAAAGATCTTAAGTAAATTATGAAAAGGGAAAACTTTCTAATTTTACTTCTGGTTAACAAAATTTTGATAAGATGTATTCTCAAATCAGACATCAAGGAAATACTTCTAGAGTAGGTTATTATCACAGAAAACCTATTTTCAAAATGAACTGTTTTATTCCATCCAAAGCCCCCTACTGTACAAAATGTGAATGTGGTGGACATTGGAGGAAAACTTTTTCCTTAAACAAAATTCAATCCCTAGGATTCCACAAGGCTTATTTTTTTTAAAAAAATATGGGTTCCTAAAATTTTATTGTCTAACCCTGGATCCAAACAAGTTTGGATTCCGAAAAACTAACTTTTTTTTTTCTAGTAAAATGAAGAATATACCAAAAATATCTGGTATATGGATAGCGAATGTTCAGGTCATATATCTGGTAACAAAAGTTATTTCCATAATATTGTCAAAACAAAAGGTGGAAAAGTAACATTTGGGGATAATTCTCAAGGATAAATTGTTGGTATAGGTAATATCATTCTTCTTGGAAAAATTTAAATTTCTAATTTATTATTGATTAATGGTCTTAAGAGAAAACTTATAAGCACAAGTCAATTATGTGATGAAGGTTACCTTGTGAATTTTAGGAATTGTAAGTGTTTAGTTCACAATTCCAAGGATGAATACATTCTTACTGTCCATAAGCATGAGAATGTTTACACTTTGAACTTAGAAGACTTAAGAAGTCAAGATCTTCCTTTATTAAGTGCAATTGAAGATAAATCTTGGCATTGACATAGAAGGTTATGACAATGCAACCTTAAGAACCTTAGAAATCTCTCAAAGAAAGAATTAGTTAAGGATCTACCGGTTCTATGTTTTGATTCTTCAAAAGTTTGTGACCCTTTTCTGTTCGGAAGGAAACACAAATATAGATTTAAATTTATTAGTTAAGTTTCAAAATCTAATTCCCTATAGTTAGTGCATATGGATTTATTTGGTCCTACACAAACTAGAAGTATTGGAGGAAAATATTATGTATTTGTTCTTCTTGATGACTATACTAGAAACACTAGGGTCTATTTTAAATAAATAAAATATGAAAACTTTTCTTATTTTAAAACTTTTCGAGCTCAAGTAAAAAATGAGAAAAACCTACCATTAATAAATATTCATAGTGATCATGGTGGCGAGTTTGTAAATTTGGTGTTTGAAACTTTTTGTAGTAAGAAAGGTATTACTCACAATTTTTTAGATCCTAGAACTCGTCAACAAAATGGTGTTATTGAAAGAAGGAGCCAAATCCTTCAAGAGAAAACCAGAACCATGTTGAGTGAATATTATATAGAAAAACACTTTTGGGATGAAGCTATATGTACTAACCGTTATACTATAAATTGAGTTTTGATAAGGCATTTTCTTAATAAAACTCCTTATGAGCTATGGAATTTTTGAAAACCAAAAGTTTCATACTTCAAGGTTTTTGGTTGGAATATTTTTATCCTAAATACTAATGATAACTTACACAAATTTACACCAAAATATAATAAAGGAATTTTCATAGGCTATTCCACTAACTCTAAGGCTTATAGGGGTTTTAATAAAAACACTTGTATTGTGGAGGAAACAGTAAATGGTAAATTTGATGAAACTGATCCTTTTGTTTTAAAACAACCTATTTTAAATCCTCCAGATATATTTTCTAAAAATGATCAAAAAATTATAGTTCAACATTATTCTAAGGAAAATGTTCACGAAAATATTCCTGAAACATTTACCCCTGAATATTTTCTATAATATGTTTATGATCAGGTTTTACAAAACCCAAATCAGTTGTTACTTAGAAATCATCCTACTAATAATGTAATAGGAGATGTCAATCAACCTGTAAGGACTAGAAGTTCCTTATGGAATGAAATTGAACATGTTGCTTTTCTTTCCCAATTGGATCCAAAGACTCTTGAGGAAGCCTTAGGTAATGAATATCCGATAAAGGCTATACAAGATGAACTCAATGATTTTGTAAGGAATCAAGTCTGGATCTTGGTTAAGAGACCTAAGGATACATCTGTTATTGGTGTAAAATGGGTCTCCAGAAATAAATGTGATGAAAATGGGATTATAGTTAGAAATAAAGCAATATTATTTGCTAAAGGTTATAACCAAAAAGAAGGAATAGACTATGAAGAAACATATGCACCGGTATCAAGACTTGAATCTATCCAAATAATTTTAGCATTTGCAGCATTCTATAATTTTAAACTTTAGCAAATGGATGTGAAGTGTGATTTCTTTAATAGATATGTACAGGAAGAAGTCTATGTAGACCAACCTCCTGGTTTTGAAGATGCAAAATATCCTAATCATGTATGTAAACTTACCGAAGATTTTATGGATTTAAACAAGACCCTAGAGTTTGGTATGATAGACTTACTTTTTTTTTACTTCCAAAAAACTATTCTAAAGGAACAGAAGATACAACACTTTTTATAAAGAAAGATAAGAAAGACATTTTAATTGTACAAATATATGTTGACAAAATTATATTTGGATCAACTCAAAAATCCTTAACAGATTCCTATGCGGATCTTATGAAGTCTAAGTTTAAGATGAGTATGATGGGTGAGTTAACATTCTTTCATGGTTTAAAATTTCTCAAAAACTAGAACGAACTTATATATCTCAACATAAGTACGTCAAATATCATCTTAAAAAGTTTGTGTGTGATAATCCAAAGAGTATAAGTACCCCTATCGGATCTTCTAATACTCTTGATACTGATGAAGGAGGGAAACCTGTGGATCAAACATCTTACAGAGGAATGATAGGAAGTTTACTTTACTTAACAGCAAGTCAACCCGACTTAATGTTTTCTGTTTGATTATGTCCATGATATTACGAAAATCCTAAGGAATCCCATATTAAGGCTGTGAAAAGAATTTTCATGTACTTAAAATGAACCTTGGATTTAGGACTTTTCTATTCTTTTCGAAATGTTTTTGAACTAAAAAGCTTTTCGAATTCTGATTTTTCTTGTTGTAAAATGGATAGAAAGAGTTCATCCAGAATTTTCATTTTCTAGGAGATTAATTAGTTTCCTGGTCTTGTAAGAAACAACACTCTGTATCACTTTCCACTACTGAAGCAAAATATGTAGCAACTGGAAGTTGTTGTGCTCAAGTATTGTAGATGCAACACACACTCACAGATTATGGCATGAGCTTTACCAAAACTAAAATCATTTGTGATAACACTAGTGTGATATCTCTAAGTAAAAACCCAGCACATCAATCCTGTACTAAGCACATAAATATTAAGCATTAATTTCTTAGGGATCATACACTCAAAGGAGATATAATTCTATAATTCAACAGAATGCAAGAAAAACATGCTGATACATTTACCAAACCATTACCATCCAATAGATTTGAATATATTAAACAAAATCTAGGAATGATATCTGTGAGATAATCATTCATATATACTTCTTTTTTAATTATCTCTTATCATTAAGATACTCCTAAATTCAGGGGGAGTATATATGTTTAAAGATTTTAAAATTTTGTTTTCCATGTTTTTTTGAAAATTAGCGAGTTCCGAAATTGAGATTTTTTATCCTTTATATGTTTTCTCAAGAGACCTGCAATTTAATAGTTCAATTTTTTTGATTTTTGATTTTTCTAAAAGAAATATTTAGTTAAGGAAATATAACCTTGAGAAAATTTTTCCTGAAGATAAATCTTCTTTAAATTTTTTTTCTTTCAAAATTTTCTTTCTATTTTAAAAATCCCAGAATCAAAATTCTCGGAATGTATATTTCTGGAATTCAAATTCACGAAGTAAAAGTTCCAGTGTCTAGTTTTTTTAAACTCTAAGAAAATTTTCTTCTATACTAATAATTTCTTCAAAGATTCCTTAAAGTTACATTGACTTACCTCCTAGTTACTTTCCTACAGTCCTATTTGTTTGTATTTCTTTATTTTAAGAAATTTTTCTTCAAATTCATATTTTCTTAGAATCTGAATTTTATTTTTCTAAAACCTAAAGACTTTGGTATGTATATATATTTTCAACCATCTTCAACTGTTAGATCATTTTGGACTAATCACAGTTTTTTGATTTCCTTATGGATCTTGAAAGGTCGTAGTTTGACTATATAAGTTCTACGCCACTTCATGAGGACACCACTGGTTCCTTAAGACTTCCACCCAAAGTTCTACTGCTTCAGAGTTTGTCATTCTAGAATTATTTAGAGATTTTTTACAGATTCGGATGTCAGGTAGTTCGGACCGGATGTTAGTCAAAGAGAATAAAGACTAGATGATATTTCGGGAGATACTTGTATGTTTAGACTTTTTCAATCGGTATAACTCCCTCATCTCTCGTATTATTAAAGGTAATAATTGGGAGAGTATTTGTATAGAAAATTACAATGTTCAAGATCCTATATATCCTGAGCTATTCATACAGTTTTATTACTCTGTAAAATTCTTTGAGAAGGATAGAAATGAGTTTTTCATATTTAAGGCTTATGAAAAGTCTTACACGATTCCATGCTGAAAAATGGATAATTTTTTGAAGATTCCATATGAAGGAGAATCCCTTATAGGTTCTTACAAAATCCCAGATAAGGAAGGTTCTTTAGAGAAGAACCGTGATTTAGAAAGTCTCGACATTAGGGGAGTTAAGACTCCGAGGATTGCACACTTATCAGTGGACCATAGTTTGGTCATATTATAGATGCAAGGGTTATTTATTCCAAGGAAAGGGTATAAAGATTCCTTAAAGATGTGTGATATTTTATTGCTAGATTTTCTCATCAATCTCAGGAATGTTAATTTTGAAAAGTATATTTTCCTTACAGTTAATGTTGTGAAAGCCGGTACCATCAAGTCTCAAATTCTCATGTACCCAACCACTATCTGAAGGATAGTTGTTATGGTTTGAGCCAAAATTAAAATTACATGCAAGTCCAATTTAAAGCCTTGAAAGATTATGTTTCTATGTGAAGATATGCTGAAGATAATGAAGATTTCTTACAATCCGGAATCTAAGAATTTTGAAGAAGTCGTGACACCGGATGTTCAAAAACTGGTATTGAAGGAAACCATTATGGAATCGACCAAATAGGCACCGAAAAAGTCAGTACTAGAATCTTCTAAAAGTTCCCAAAAGAAGAAAAAGTCAGATGAGGTTTCTCATGATGATCATATCTCAGTAGGTCAGGCCTCAGCTCCACTAGTGATAAGGAAACAAAAGGCTTACTCAGATGATATCATTGCTGGATGGAAGAAGTTAGCTGAATCCAAGAAAGAAGGGGATCTAGTCATTGGGTTAAATCCACCAGAGGCAAAGGCTTTAAAGATTCAAACCATGGATGTGTTAGAGAAACAAGTAAGGTGAAGAGGTAGAAAAGAAATAGATCTGAGTCAGAGATAGGGAGTAAAAAAATCCTCTGAAAAGCTACTAGTACCGGATGTCACTCCAAAACCTAAGAAGGCGAAAAAATCTGTAGTAATATCGGAACCTATTCTGGAATTGCAAAAATAAGCACAACAAGAGGATGAGATTATTCAAGAAGAAGAAAGTGATGTTTTTAGACAAGTTGAGGAGTATGTTACAACACCAAGAGTTTCTAACGAGGAAGAAGAATAAGGAGAAGAAGAAGAATAAGAATAAGAAGAAGTGGATATCGATGTCGAAGAAGTAGAAGTGGTAGAAGAAGAGGTTGATGTAACCGGAGACGAATATGAAATTAATGAATATAAAAATAGTGATACCAAAAGTGAAGAAGAGAAAGAAGAAGAAGATATTCAAGGAGGATATAGAGATAATGAGGCTATAGAAAATGGGGCAGTCCCTCAGGGTTCCAAACCCTCTACGATGCTAAAAGTTGATAAAGTGAAGGCCTTTATGGTTTCCCCTTCTGATGCAGACTCACCTCAAAACATTGAGAATTCAGAATCTTCTGCTATGAAATACAATAAAGAAGAATCTTACTCCGAGTCCTCATCATCTATGGGTTATGACTTTGTAAAAAGTTCATTAATGAAATTAGTAAGTACTATTCCATTTCTTGCTAACATTGATTACCAAATCAAAATTATGTAGGAAACCATAAAACAAAAGATGGATTCAACATCTATGATGATGGACATGGTCGTGAAAGGTGAAGCCGATCATAATAATATTTTCATAGATTAGAAATCTCAAAATGTTTCATGTCAGAAAGTGATGAGCCATATCAGAACCTTATCAGATAAAGCTCCACAATTCTCGGACTTCCTGTAATAGACAAAGGTAGCTTTCAATGATGTATGAAATGAGTTCTCCAAATTCCAGACTTCTCTCTCAGAGAAATTATCAAGTGAGTTAGCTGTGATGAAAAATGAAGGAAAAAAATCTTCTTGAACAAATGAATACCATAAACGAAGTTGTCAATTATCAGAAAGGAATATTAGCTGGTCTTGTGAAGAAATTGGATTCACAAGAGGAAGTGATCAATGTTCTTGAAGGTAAGAATCAGTCTCAAGAATTTCAGATCCAGGCTTTGGATAAGAGGGTTGATGAGCAAGATGCCTTGATAAAAAAGCTTCAAGAAGACCACAATGAGGTGAAAACTATTAAGTACTTGGTGAAAAGTCTTTTTTCAGAGAAGAAGAAGGAGGGTTGATATTTTTTTCCATGCCAAATTTTTGTTGTATTTCATGTGAAACTTAATGAAAATTTCATTGCAAATATTTTATATATTTTGTTTTGTGTATATTTATTTCTAACCTTAATGGTCCCTTTCCATTCCTTTTTGAAAATAAAAAAGGGGAGAATTATTTCAAAGGAAGATGTTAATGGAAGAAATTTTTAAAAGGAAAAATATCCATTGGGTAAAATCTAAGGAAAAATAAATTTCCTAACCTTCATCTATAAGGAGAATTTCTACATTTAAGTGGAGTCTCTCTAAATAGAAGTTTATATATCTAAGGGGGAGATTTCCGTACTCAATGAACTTGTACACAAGGGAAGAATAATTTACCCTAAGTTATACACTTAAGGAAAATCTAAGTGATTCTAACTCTAATAATTTATTTTTTCCTTTGTAATTTTTTTTCAAAGTTGTTTTTGCTTTCCAAAAAGAGAGAGACTGTTAGGTCTATAAGAACTCTCCATTCATTAAGCTTTTGTTTGGAAAATCACAAACACCTTCTTCATAAATATATTTCTTTGTACTTAAATAAATTACCTTATAAACAAAATTTCCTTAGAATTTTTGAGTTATATAATTTTTTAATGGTTTTTAGAAATCTTTTTTACCATACTTGAAAAGTTTTTATGGTTTTGACTTTTTTTTCCTTGTTATACCATACTGAAATTCCTTAAGACATTGTTTTCTGTTCCCTGTTTTTCACTGTGATACTGATTTCCATCTTGAATGAAATCCGATATCATATTTTTCTTATACTTATATTTCCAGTATTTCGGGTTTCTAATGTTCTTAAATTCTGACTTCCTGGTTACTGGTACTAAATTTTCTTAAGATAGATTTGACATACCAATACCAGAAATCCCAATACTGAAATCCTTATATCGGTTTATTTCCGTTATGTAATAAATCATGATACTGATACCAGAATTTGTATAACCGAGTTTTCATAGAATATTTCCTTATACTTTACTCATATCGATTTTATGAAAATCCATTTTAAATTTCATAATTCCCAAATTTTTTATTTAAAGCCTTATTTCCTTAGAATTCCGAATCTTTTAATTATTTTCATGTCATTTAAATTTTATTAGATTCCATGTTTCTTATACTTAAGGTGTAATATCTTTATATTATTGGATGGTTATATAAAACGATGTCATTGTTTATGTTATAAATTAACCATTTTATGTTTTCCACGTGTCCAAGTCCCTCCGAGATTTAAGGAAATATGACTGTTGGAGTGTAATCGGCTGATAGAGTTTTTGAAAGCCATAAATAGGACCTCAGATGATGAGATCCATTCAAGGATACTAGTTCAATAGGTCATGAGTTCACATGAATGCACTTTAGAGTTCATCTTTCTAAAAGTGAAAAGCTCTAGAGAGAGAGGCTCTTATAAACTCTCATGCTTTGTACAGATAGTTTGAACAGCCTGTTCAAACTTACTTCCTGAAAAATTGCTTCGTGTAGAGGTGCAATTTCCTTAAAATCAGAGACTTCGTGTTGTGAAGTCATAGGTGTCAATTTCCTTATAAATTGAGGTCTTGCGGGGACATCAAGATAGATACCAATCTTAGAATTGAGGGATTACCCCGGTTTAGGTAAGACATACTTTCTTGTAAGTATAAAACAAGGGACCTTTATCCATGGTTATTGGATACCCTCCTCTTTGGCTTAATAGGATATTGTGATTTTCTGCTGCTTTGTAAAAGTTAGGTAGTTTTCTTTTTGTACAAAATTTCTAACTTGTATCTCTGATTCTAATAGATTCTATACGCCTTGTGGTAGAATATCTTTGTAAGAAAAGTTTATTAAGATTTAGACTTCAGAACTTTATATTTTCTCTAAGAAGTTAATTTCTTATTAGAGGTGTTGTGAATTTTGTTTTTACAAAAAAATTTCCTTAAGATATTTTAAACTATACAATTCACCCCCCTCTTGTATATAGTGCATATTCAGTTCTATTGCAATCATAATATTGGTATAGAGTAGTATATCATACTCCATACCTTCCTAACACATCCATATACTTCCAGATTTATATGAATATACTACGTGACATATGGTGGTGGGTCTTTCATCTAGTGACTGCTCAGCAATGAAACTCTCCACTAAGAGTTCTTGCTCTAACGACCCTGCTTGTGTCGAGATACTTAGAGAAATCATTGAAGCTCTAATCTCGTGTCTGAGCCCCTGATCAAAGGTATGGGCTTGGAAGAAAGGGTATCACACCATGTAAGTGGAGTAGCATGAGAGGTCGGTGACACTCGCTGAACACTGAGCCACAGTCATGCTACCCTGCTGCAAGTGGAGAAGCTTCTGTATACGCACTGTGCGTAAGGCCGCTGGGAAGAAATATTACCTGAAAAGGATCTTAAAGTCCACCTAGATGAGAGTGAACTCATCATGAACCTGAATAATCATGGTCAAACATCTTCCCACTACTCCTTGAAGAAGGCTGTTGGCAAGGAGCGTCATGAGATCATCTAGTGTCCTTACTATTCGAAAAACTATAACCACGACCTCTAGCCAATCCTCAGCCGCTTGTGGATTCGTCTCGCCCCGGAACCTCTGTGTCCTTGGGCACTGAAACTCGTAAAACATGCTCAAGAGGCGTGCACCCTCTCATACTGGGTTTGGTGGCATCAGCTGTCCAATGGGTAGTGGTTTTGCTGGTACAACACCCGATGGTACAACTGCCGAAAGAGGGCCCTACACCGAAGCCACGCCGCTCGGTGGGCTGTCATCACATACTCTACCTGTAACCCTGGCTTGGTTGTCTGAGTGGAGGCATCCTGAAAAGAAACAGGCATGCCACGATCATTAAGTTATACGTGGTGAGCTAACTGAAAGTGATCACAAATAAAACATTTCAAAAACACATATGCAATCAGTGTTTTCATGCACTGAGTCTAAAATCAGAAGTCAGGGTCCTGATGTATTGATACGTCGGCTGCTGAACCAACAATGGTTTCCCCAAACTGATATCCACACTCATAACACATAACACTATTGCTGATTAAAAGATCAGAGTCTAATTCTTTCGGTAGAACCGACTCCTATGATATTTATTTTTCATGACCCGTCCCCCTAGGGCCCGTGATGTGACTACCCCATGCCCGCCTTCCATAAGCCAGGGGCTAGCAACTAGCACCAGAAAAGAATATCCCTAAAACTGGGAAGGCATATCTTGTAAACCTGTAAATTCACCCAAACCAAGGACACAACAATACACAACCACAAATTAAACTATATAGTAAATAGGGTGTGTACAATAAGTAAAGGGTCAGAATACAAGACAAACTGGAAAGTAAAAGTAAAACTAGAAAGTACAATTAAAATTTAAAATAACTCCTATGAAAACCCGTCAAGGGTTCTACCTGAAGGGCAGGTACAACTCTCAAATGGTCATCTCTACGGTACACCTCGTCTAAGGTCCACCCTTGAGAAGTCTCTAGTCCATGTACCCTCGTCCTTGATCTACGCTGTTCATCATCTGCACAAGACACAACACGTTGTGGGCGTAGCCCGTCCAGGGGTGAGTACAATGATACTCAGTAGGGACCTCAAGACCCCTGAAGGTCTCCTAAAATCCACAAACGATAAACCACAGAGCAATACAAAAATCACCAAGCATGAAAAAAAATAGTAAACCCTATTTCGGTATATGTCCATACATATACCTAAGTTATCAAGTATACCCATCTTATTTAAGAGGAAACCCAAGGCCCAACTCTTTAGCCAAAGCACAACTATTCCACGAAGGAATGAATACCATGAAAGTAACACCACATAGGAAATTACCCCAAAGGTAATTCCACACAAAAGAATACCACACAGGTGTCACCATAAAGGTAAGTACCACAAATGTAATTCCACACAGAAGAATACCACACTGGTATCACCATGAAGGTAAAGACTCATCTCACACCAGGTATAACTTAAGTACAAAAGTAAAGATGATTAGTCATAAACTAGATCGTCTTATTATGTTAAGAATCAATGTTGCTGACCCACACAGGATCGATATGTAACTAACCCCCGCTAACCCACACAAGACTAATATGTAACTAACCCCCGCTGACCCACACATGATCGACAGGTAACTAACCCCCACTGAGCCACACAGGATCAGACCCGCATAGGATTGGTATGTGCTGACCCACATTGGATCCCTGAGTACTGACCCACATAGGATCGGTATGCGTTGACCCATACAAGATCATTGAGCGCTGACGCACACATGATCAGTATGCGTTGACCCACACAGGATCGCTTAGCGCTTACCCACACAGGATCTGATGATTCTTCAAGTATAGGCAGCTGTAGGGTTCCTGCACTAAGCATGATTGATTCTGGGAGGTTCTTCTTCTAAATCAATTTGTTGATACTTAAAATGCAAAAAATTCCCATGAAGAAGCATCCCAAAGGTCTGTCGCATCAAAAGGGACCCAACGCGACTGATGAAGCATCAATCAGACGCCCAGTTTGCAAGTTATTAGCGTTTCAGTTCCGAGGGCCAGGTTGGGTTCAGGTTCGATCCGACCCGGCCATACTCCAACTTTATCCAAAACTTAAGTGGAGTATACTAAAAGGACCGTCTTGATCCTAGGATGTCGATGCCATATATGGTTAGTCAAATCGACACTCGGTTCTCATGATATGGCCGAAAAGGCGTATCTGGGTCCAGATGGGCCCAGCTCTGGTCCGTCCCGGTTGGACCAACCCAGCCCGACTCGACCTGACATGACCTGACACGGTTCGGGTCGACTTTGCCATTTCCGAGTCTAGCTCAGATGGGATGGACCATGACAGACATGACCTGATCCGGGATGTTACACTCTTACCACTCTAACCATGTCTTACTTTCAAGTTAACCAATCAAATCACTGTTGATAACACTGAAAATTTAGTGAAACCTAAGAATAGTGGTTTCTCAACATCTTCATAAGTTGTTAAACACTTTTTTTAATGGTTTTAATAACTACATAATGAATTTATTCTTCAAGATGATCTTATGTCAGATGCATAAAATCTTCATCACATTAGATCTTGAATTGTTTTTTATTTCATCAGAATAGATCCAACATGTATAATTATGACTAAAACCATAGAAAATCAGATGGTATTTGATTTATTTATAACCTAATTTTCTCATATGAAAACATTTCATGCTTGGATAGAAAAATACATCTCTGTTATCAATATTTTATTTGGAAAATTCCAAGAAATTTCAAACCCCTTTATCATATTCATGGTTAGTTATTCTTGTTTTTATCCAATTACGATCCACTAATTACCTAATAAATGATAATATAATATATAAATATAGTAATACATATAAATATTTAAACATATATATAAACAAATAAAATTAAAAAAATAAGCATATATAAAGACAAATAATTTAAACATGCATAAATTTTGAATAAATAATTCATATCTTAACAATAATTAAAAAATGAAGAATAGGTTGTAAAAAGATAAGTAATAATAAAGTCAAAAATAATTTATAAATGAAAAAATAAATGAAAATAAATACTTCAACCACAAACATATTATAAAAATAAAAAATGTATAAATACAATAAATTATAAATACAAAAAGTTATAATAAAAAACAAATTTTAGTCATAAAAAAATTATATAAAAAATTATAACCTTAGAAAAAATTATATTTAAAAACTTTATAACTGATAATAAAATAAGAAAAAAAAAATTATTGGATGAATACAATTTATAACTAAAAGATAATTAATTTATCATCAAAAATAAAAATATAAGTTAAAAACTTTGGATGTAAATAGATCATGAATTTCATTGCACTCACATCAAGGTGGTGGAAGCAAGGCGAATCATTCAGGATTGTAGAGAAATATATAATCACATATAAAAATAGATAATTTAGACATGCATAAATTTTTAACAAATAATTTATATCTTAAACGTAATTTAAAAATGAAATACATGTTTCAAAAAATCAAAATCTATTATAAATAAAAAAATCCTAAATGAAAATAAATTAAAGAAAAAAAATGTTTTAGCCACAAACAAATTATAACAATTAAAAAGTTATAAATATAAAAAAATTATAACGACGCATAGTTGTAACCAAAAAAAATTACTGTGAAAAAAATTTAGATTAATACAGAATTTATAACATTAAAAAATTTCACCAATTATTTTTTAATTGTTAATAAAATACATAAAAACAAATAAATAGATGAATAAAATTAGTAACTAATATATAATTAATTTATCTTAAAAAATAAAAATATAACTTACAATATTTAGAGGTCGATAATGTAAAATAGATCACGAATTCCAATGAACTCACCTAAAGGTGGTGATTATAGGGTGAATGCTAAAATATTGAAGATATGCATTTTCAAAAAAGAAATAGAAAAAATAATGAACAAAAACCATTAATTGTAGTTACATGTCAATTAGATTAGGGTTCATGTGGACTGAATGATGTCAATGATCATGAAGAAGGATAAAGGATGTATGATTGCGGAGAAATAATGTGAAAAGATGATGAAAATCAAGTAAAAGTCAATATTGGGGGTTTTTGGGGGGCTTCTAGGGTCAAGAGAAGGACAGTTTAAAACATTTTCAATCCAAAAAATGATGGTTTTGGTTGAACATATTTTTTAAACACATTTAATGTCGATTCTCTATAAAATAAATATGAAATGTTTTTTTATTTCTCTTAACATTAGTTTTATAAAAAACTGATTTTAAAGGTAATTCAAAATACATTTAACATAGATTTCTATAAAACCAACATTAAAATCTCCCTGCATCAGTTTTAATGTCAGTTTAAGAAAAATTAATTTTAATGTTTCATTGTGAAAGGCACTTTTTATACTAGTGAAAATATTTTTTCTTCAAAAAATAATTTTTATAGCATTTTATATGGGAATATTATGATTAATTTCTAGAAATTTTAGAAATTTTATTTTAAAAAAAGGATATAATTTTTTAAATCATCATATCAAAATTATTTTTGTATGAATTTTTTGTATTTTTATGAAAAGATTTATTTTTCATTGAATAGTGAAAAATACCAATTTTTAAAGAAAAATGTCTTTTCATTTATAGAATTTTGAAAGACCCATTTTTATTTTGAAATGGTTTTAAAATTTAATTAGTTTCTTGATTCTAAAAATAATTCAATTAATACCTTTTTTATATATTTTTTACTTGTTCTTAGTGTAAAAATACTTTTAGACTAAAAAGGGAATTTTTTAGAAAATCGTTTTTCATTGCGTTTTATGAGTTAATATTAAATTGAATTTATGCCACTTATAGAAGTTGAATATTATAAAATAAATTCAATATTTTAAATCAAAATTTTTATTATTTTTTAATAATATCAAATTAATTTTGGGTTATAATGAATAGTTAAAATAGTATAAAACTTTCACCGAGGTAAAAGGGTAAACCAGGTCAAACTAAGTTAAAATTAACGTGATAAGGCTTATATTTATTAAAAAACTTGGATATATTTCATTATATGAGTATATTTAATCCATAATCATTATAAATTTTGAAAATATGACTTATATTTTCAATTTATATTTGATTATGACCTATATAATATTTTAAGTAAAGAAAAATACAAAATGTCACTCTCTTGTTTTTAAATATATCATCTATGTTCACATAGGGATACAAATAATTTACAGATAAATATTAACTTTTATTTTGATAACAATGAAATTATTTATGTTAGGGTAATTTATTTATAATTTTTAGCAATTATATATTTACCTTAGAGGCTTATACAACACTGACACAGTGTTTATGCAAATAGTAGAAAATTCTAATAAATGATTTAAAAAATTTAAAAGTAATATAATTTGGATGAATTATTAATTTATACATTTTTAGATAAATATAACCTATTATCAATGTTATAAATTTTTATATTATAATTCAATTACTATCTTCATGTCTTTAAATTCAAATTTTGGTGAAAAATGAAAAAATATAATTTTTTTATGATAAACAATATATTTTATGATATTTAACTAACATAAATTTGGAATATACATTTACAATACTTATTTAATTACTCTTTTATGATAATATAATACATATATATTTCCAATATAATTCAAAACATATAAATTATAATTTATTTCATGATAATTGTGAAAATCATTTTCTGTGTCGACGTAGTGTTTGGGCAACACTAGAAAAGTAAAATTTGGTGTCCTAAAGATAATAATTAAGAAGTAAAAAAGTATTTTCTTAACTTTTTTATTCAATATTATGTATAAATTATGATTTTTATTTATAGTTTTGAACTTTGTAATTATATAACAATAATGTTATCTAAATGCTTGTGTAATGCGTACGCATGACGCATAAAATCAAAATAACAAATTAAATATGTTTTCATGACATGAACGGGAATAAATATACCTTATTAAAGAATATGAATCATAAAAAAATTTAATATTTTTTTAATTTTAATAAAATATTTTCCATTTTTAAAATTATTATAATTGTCTACAACACATACGCCCAATGACACGATGTATATGAAAATTGTAAAACAATTAAACAAATAATTTTAAAAATATTAAAGATGATAATATATAAATTATTTTCAGTATACCATGAATTTTATAGATATTTAGTAAGTAAAATTGAATATCTGATAAATTATATTTAAAATTTGTAGTTTTTATGATGTTTTTAAGGTGATGTTTTATGAATAACAATGAAAAATACCATAAATAGTTTTTAATGTCTAAAATATATTTTTAAATAATTGAAAAATTATAAAAAATATATCATGACTCATATAGATAATAAATTATCAATAATATAATTTTTTTCCTTATGTGTGCCACTTTTCATTTTTAGAATTACCATTGTGACACTTAAATACTGAAAAATTGCGAAAACACCTGTGGTTTTCTTCATATAAAAAGGGACTGAATTAAAAATTTCCACACAACACAAATTCCATTTCTATCTAAAAAATATGAAGAAATATCAATATAATAATCCCTTAATACATCCCCATCCACTAGGGTGATCATAAACCCGTCCTCCAAAATTCTTTAAGATTAATTGAAGAGATCCGACACATAGAATAAGGAATTTCTTAACTCAATTTCTGTTCATTGGGTTACATCACTCGTTCATTGATTATGTTATTAATAAATTATGTGAGAAGTAACCTTTGATATTTATATGTTATATTTACACTTTTATTATGTAGATTTAAATTTTTTAGACATAATATCTTCATTGATTAACTCTCACTTTAATGGTGTGATCTTAGTAAGGGAAGTTCATCTCAATTTCAGTTAATTGGGTCACAATTTAAATTATAAACCTATTTTCCTTTATATGGTGTGTATACCAACCCTTTTTATTTAATATTAAAAATTAATATTATTTCTTGGTATATAAAGTTTCATTTCAAGTTAATTCCCTTATGGGGTTTAGATTCAATAGTTAGCCATGGGGTAAAAGTTTATATTACAATCTAACTTTTTTACTGGGGATTATTTATGATTAAATTTATAATGAGTAAATTATATGGTATATCTTTAAATTTTTAGATGTTTTATTTTACTTTGTTTATTTCTATTGTTTTAATGTATTTGATCCATTTTTACCTTATTAGGACTTAATACAACCGAGAGAAATGTTTTTAAGAATGATTGACCATATTTCTATTTTGGTTGATGAAAATTTTCTTATATATCCATATTTTTGTAAAGGTTTTCAAGAAATATTTTACCATTATCAAATTATTTGATCAAAGTTATTTTCAATTATATTTTATATTCTGTAAATGTTTTGATGGAATCTTTTGTCATTTTCCAAAAAGGAAATTTTTAATTTTTACCAAAAATGTAAATGGAATCTTTTTTTAGCATTTACCAAATGAATGAATTTTCCTATCATCATGACCGTAATTTAATTTTAATATTAATTTATCATATTTCATATTTATTTTCAAATAAAATCCTTTTTTCTATCATTTTTTTATTTTTATAGAAATGTATTACTTTATAAAGGTTTGGAAACTTTTTTTGAAGGTAATTTAAATCTTTAAATTTAAACAACATTAAAAAGGTTTTAAGGAATATAAATTTAAATATTTTACCCCCATTATCTTCTATGATTTCTAAAAGAAATAAATTTACTTCAAAACCTAAGGTCTTCATTCATTTCTTACCGATTTAATTTTTCCTGATCATTGATTTTCAAATGATCAGTTACATTCTTATGATGATGTTCTCTAACACCATCAATCATTATTTAGATATTTTTCCCTCTATATCCATATTATTTCACATATTGTATATATTTATTTTCTAGAACATATATAATTTCTATATATGTAGTAAGTTAAGGAATACTACTATGAAAGTTATTTTATTGACTGTGGAATTACTATTATTCTATATTCTTGATTGAACACCAACATGTTTTGATTGATAATTCATATTGATTATAAATTATATAGATCATTAAATATAGTAATAATTAATTTAATACATGTATGTTTTGGGTGGGGCTCAGTAATATATAACCCCTTGATGTATCAATAATATCATGAGGTGAAACAAGATGACATGATGTATAGGAAAAAGTTGTAATATAATGTCATAAAAGTTGGGTATCGTATGTATACCTACGCATTAATGAAATTAAATTACCATGATGCATTGATGATTAAATTTACGATGTCTTGGAACGAGGCCTTGATGATAAAATTTTGAATATACAAAATTACACATTTCCTCTACCTAGAATTCAGTTATTACTTTCCATGTTATTACTTTCATCCATCGCAATACTTAGTTCTCAAGTAATTAATTAAATGGAACACATATTTATTATTCACTCTTCCATATTATTATGCCTTACTTCTTATTGATATCTTCCCCTGTATATAATCCATACTAAGCATATGATCCCACTGTTTATTTTTTTTTCTATTACCCTAGGCTTTGTATAATGATGTTAAATAAATTATGTCTCGAAAATTTTCTTGCGTGAATAATTTAATGGGAGATATTTAAGACTTAATGTGGAATAAGAAAAGAAGGGTATAGTGGAAAATATGACCACTTAAGTACGTGGATATTATTATGTAACAATTTTCCGAATTCTATAAAAATATAAACCTAAAAGGTCCTTGGGTAGGTAAGTGATATATATTTCAATTTTATGTTGTGTATTTTGTATTGTTGAAGCTGTGTCACATTTATTGGCATCAAATCCAAAAAATGTAAAGATTTTGTTTTAAGAACAAGATTTCAGCAGTACTGGTTTGGGATTGTCACAATTTTTATCAGATAAGTTTTTAAGTAAATTTTGAGATTAATATGTTTTCATGTTATTTAAATTAAGTGTTATTGATACTATAATGGGTTTATAATTTTATGGTTTATCACCCATTCAATGGAAGAAACTCTATTTTTAAGGTCAAAAGTGACTATACTTTAAGTTGATTTAAAACTTTTACTGGTTCTTAAGAATAATACTCCATTTATATTCAAATAAACCTTAGGGTTAGTATATTATTTCATGTTAAGGTAATTATTTTATATTGGATTGTGATATATAGACATCTTTTATGGTTGAAAAGTGATTCATTAACAAGACACTATTTTTTAGATATTTATAGATTAACTAAGGATTACCTTTCAGGTTAGTATCTAAATTTGATTTGAGATATTTTGTAGAATTTCACTAAATTATTATTTTTTATAGTGATTTATTATAGTGATTAATGATACTTTAAGATATTTTTCATTGGGTTGAGTCATATATAAACGTTAGCTTTAACATGTGATTTAACATGAGAGATTATTTTAAAATAATGCTATTAAAATTTTTGGAATGTAATCTAAAAGGTTTGAGATCAACTTTGAGGTTAATAAATTTTTTATTGTTGATGTTATTGAGGTTAATTTTTACATAGTTTTATTTATTTGTATAATGATTTATGTTGAACCTTGGGTATTGTTATATAAATTTTAGACATATATATATATATATTATTTCATCATATAAAAGTTTTTTCATTTTGGTTATTATATTACCATGTGATAACCATTTTTTATTTTATTAGATGACTAGATATAGTTTTAAAAACTTGTTAACCCTTTTTTATGATCTCATTAGATGTTTATTTTAGTGATTCATGTATGAAAAATTCATATTGTTCATTCATCATTTGAGTATGGGACGGAAAGAGGCATAATATAATTGAAACACACAATCGGAGGATGAAATTGAATTTATGGATTTGATGAAATAATGTATGTTTATTTTCTGATTAAAACAAACCATCAAATTTAGGAAATGATATTGAAAATTCATTTTTTTTCATTTTTACAATCAATTCTCATGAATTGATGGTCGTTTTCACCCCTTAGTTACCTATAGTTTTTTGGTGATTAACTATCTCATAACCATATTATATATCACTCTATATTAATACTTGGATGATAGTTTTCTCCTCAATATATATATTTTAACTTCCCTCCAATGTTATCCTTATCTGGGAACCTGATTATATGTTATTTCAGGAAACCTTTTTGTTTCCCACTTCCCCTTTTCAAAGGAAGTTTTATTATCCCTCTATACGATATGAATTTTAAAAAAAATATATTTTCACAATTTTAACCTTTTATTATTGAAATAAAATTTTGTGGGAATAATTTATTTAACCGGGGATAATGTAACACCCATAAAATTTAATTTAAAATAATACTATTCTCAATAGCTTTATTAACGTGCAATATCAAACTTTAAGAAAATTGCGATATTCTATGAAGATATTATTATTTAAATGGAAAAATTATAACATATCCATTAAATTAAAAAGTATGAATATATGAAACTTAATTATAAAATAAATTTATAATCGTAATATGTTTATTAATTATTAAAACATAGGTACTCAATTTTTATTAATGTTATTTTATGCTTCCAGAATATATTTTCTTCAAAAAATGGTCTTTGTAGCATTTTGTGTTGAGATATTATAATAAATTTATATAAATTTTAGATATTTTTTTGATAAAAATGATAATGTTTTTAAAATCATAATATAAAAAAAAATTTAGGGCTATTTGTTTTGGAGTTTTTTGAAAATATATTTTTTCAATGAATAATGAAAAATAGAAATTTTTAAAGAAAACTGTCTTCTATTTTCTAGCATTTTTTGAGCTCTATTTTGAATTTAATTGGTTTAAAATGAAATTATTTAATTATTTTTAAAAATAATTCATTGTGTACATTTTTTTATCAATATTATACTTGATCTTGGTATAAAAATACTTTCAGACTTAAAAGGATATTTTTTCAGAAAATCATTTTTTTGTGATTTATGGGTTTACTTTAAAATGAATATTTGAAACATATAGAAGATGAATAATGTTAAATTTATTCCATATTTTTAATTGTAATAATTAATATTATTTAATAAGTTGAACTTAATTTTTGGTCCTAATGAATTGTAAACCCAGTAAAAATTTGTCACCATGATAAAATGGTAAACTGAGTAAACCAAGTTAAAATTAATGTGATAATGTTAAACATTAATTAAATAAACTTCCTATATTTCATTGTATGGGTATAATTCATCCATAATCCTCATAAATATGAAAATTTGACTTTTTCTATTTATCTTTGATTATGACCTATATGATCTTTTAATTAAAGAAAAGTATAAAATGCCCCTCTCTTACTTTGAAATATCTCTTATATGTCCACATAAGGCTAAACATAAGTTTCGAATGAATATTAAACTTTATTTTATAATAATGAAATTATTATCATGATGTTAATTTATTTATAATTTTTTGTGATCATAGAATTACCTTAAATACATTTACAACACATACACATTTCTTGTGTAAGTAGTAGAAAAAAAGGTGTATGATTTTACAAACATTAAAAGTAAAATATTTTAGATGAATTATTGGGTTCCATAAAAGTTTTAGATAAATATAAAATATTAGTAATGTTTTAAAAGTTTATATTCAAATTACATTACCATCTTCATATCTTTAAAGTCAAATTTTGGTGATTAATGAAAAAATATTGTTTTGATGAGATACACTATATTTTATGATATTATCATAGCATGAAAATGATATATAAATTTATGAAACTTATGGAAAGAATCATATATGATAATATAAAACACATATCATGAAAAATTAGTACAAAACATACAAACTAGAATTTAATTTTATATAAATATTAAAATCATTTTCAGTGCGGATGTAGTACTTGCCCAACACTGGAAAAGTCAAATGTGGTGTCCTAAAGATAATAATTGATAAGTAAAAAATATTTTGACAAATGTTTTATAAAATATTATATATAAATTATGATGTTTATTTATATTTTATAATTTTTGAGTTATATAATAAGAATCTTATCCTAATGCTTGTGCAAAGCTTGCACAAGGCGCAAAAAGTACAAATAACTTGGTAATTATATTGTCATGATATGAATGAAAATGAATGAAAATTATTATAATGATTTATAATAAATTATTTTTATTTTATTAATTTTTTATTTATTTTTATAATTGTTATAATTTTCTAAAACACTTACTCAAGATGGTGCGCCGTATATAAAAATAGGCAAACAAATAAATAAATAATTTTAAAAATATTAAATATGAAAATATTTAGCTGATTTTGAGTTTACCGTAAATTTAATAGTTATTTATAAAGGATAAGTGATTATATAAGATATTATACTCAAAATTGGTAGTTTTCATGATGTTTTTGAAGTCAAGTTTTGTGAATAGTGATGAAAAAGACATTTAATAGTATTAATGTTTATTTTTTTAACAAATAACTAACAAATTACAAAAACTTATATCATGAATCACACACATATATATATAATTATATATCATATCCTTTATGGTCCTTATGTGTTCCAATTTTCATTTTTATAATTATGTTTTTAACCCTAAAATATTGATAAATTGCGAAAATGATATTGATTTTTTCATATAAAAAGGAACCCACTTCAATATTTTCCACACAACTAAAATTAAGTTTTTTTCTCAAAACTATGCTAAAAAATATATAACAATCCATTAAAACATCCTCCATACACTAGGGTGATCATAGAACTCTCCTCCAATGTCCTTAAAATAATTTGGGGGAAGGCGACACCAAGAATAAGTACGAGATTTCTTAACTCAATTTCCATTCATTGGGTTATATCACCTCTTCATTGATTATGTTATGAAAAAATTATATGAGAAGTAAAATTTGGTTTTTATATGTTATATTTACAATTTTATTGTGTGTATTTACATTTTTGACAAATAATTAATTCATCTATTTATTCTCACTTCAATGGTATAATCTTTGTAGGGGAATTTCATCTCAATTTCACTCTATTGGGAAAACGTTTATATTATAAACCTATTTTCGTTTATATGATGTATATTCCACAAATTATTCATTTAATATCATGAATTAATATTATTACATGTTATATAAAGTTTCATTTCAAATTAATTCCTTTAAGGGTTTCAGATTCAATAATTACCCAAGTAGTTAAAGTTTATTTTACAATATCAATTTTCACTAGGGATTTTTTTAGAAGGGCCCCTCCTCCAAAAGGCCGAGGAATTAATTCATAATAATTGAAACATTAAAAAAGGTGAAAATGTGAGATTTTATTACAGTCATCCCTATAAAAAAAGAGTAAAGCCTTAGGAAGAGTATCAGACCAGGTAATGGGTTTTCCAACTCCAATGTTTGTAAGACCATATGCAACCCTGTTATCCTAATGATAGACATAAGTGATGATGAAATTGAGAGTTGAAAGGGTCTCCATACATTTCATCCACTTTTCTACGAGCTACAATGAGATATGCATTTAACATTTCTGATGGCCTGCAAAATAGTAGAAGAGCCACTCTCGAGGCAGATATTAGTCCAACCATTCATTTTCACACAAAAAACGGCATGTATGATCCCAATCATCTCATCCTCAAGAGAGCGTTTCACACCATAGGAACCATAGAAACACCCTTTTAAAGTGTCATCGTGATCCCTAAAGTCCGCACCACAACCCTAAGTACCATGATTCCCTTTATGCTTAAATGTTTAATGTGTAATTTATAAGACATATCCATAAAATCACCAATTTTTTATTCTAGAATGTTTATTTATTTGGTTTTTAAGTATTAGTTACATTTTTATCTTCTTGGGACTTAATATGATTGAGAAAAATATTTTAAGAAAGTTCAAACTTATTTCCATTTTAGTTAATAAAAGTTTTCTTCTATATATATATTTTCATAAATTTTTTTCAAGAATGTTTTTACCTTTCTCAAATGATTTTATTGATGTCATTTTTAACTATATTTTACATTATTTATAAAGGTATTAATGGAATATTTTGTAATTTTCAAAAAAAAGGAACTTTTGACTTTTTACCAAAAATTTAAATGGAATAATTATTTTAAAATTTAACAAATGAATATAATTTTGAATTTTAATGACCAAAACTAGATTAAAAACATAATTTATAAGATTCTATATTTATTTTCAAATAGAAATATTAATCCATTATTGTTTTAATTTTTAGAAATGGGTATTACTTTATAATAGTTTGAAAACTTTTTTGGATGAAATTTTAAACATCATCTTTATAAAAGGTTACAAGAGTTGTAAGTAATGTTATTTTTAATGTTTTAATTACATTATATTCTAGGGTTTTTAGAATACATCCCTTTGCAACAAAACTAATGGTATCTTTTTATCTCTTACTGATTAAATGTTCTGTGGTCATTGAATTTCTCATGATCATTCAGTTTCTTGTGATCATGTTCTCAAAAAATATCCATTATTATGTGGATATTATCTTTTTTCTTACAAATCCATATTCCTTTTCACCTTGTATATGTTTTTTTTCTAGAGCATATATTGTTTCTATAATCGGTGTAAGTTGAAAAAGTTACTATGAATGTTATTTGATTAATAAGGGAATTATTATTATTTTATATTCTGGATTAAAAAGGGACATGTTTTGATTGATAATACTTATTGATTAAAAATCGTACTGATCATTCAATATATGAATAATGCATTAGACACATGTAAGTGGTGGGTGGGACCTAGTTATATATACCCCCTCGATCCATCGACAATCTCATGAGATGAAACATAATGACATGATGTATATGAAAAAGCTATAAGATCGTGTACTAAAAGTTTAATATCTTATGTATACCAAGTCATTAAGGAAATTATATTGTCACAAGGCCTTGATGATTAAATTAATGATGTTTTAGAATGAGGACTTGATGGTAAGATCATGAATGTATGACATTATACATTTACTCCACTAAGAATTTAGTTATTACTTTCCATGTGATTAGTTTCATATAAGGTAGTACTTTATTTTAAAAATATTGATTAAATGGAATATTTATTTATTATTCATTATTCCATATTTTTATTCCTTATTTTATCATGATAACTTCTACTATCTTTAAATTTTATTGAGTATTTGATCTCATCATTTATTTTCTTTCCATTTCCCTAGGTTTTGATGAATGATGTTAAATTAATCACGTCTTGAGAATTTTCATGTGTGAAAACTTTTATGTGATATGTTTAAGACTAAATGTTGAATAATAAAAGCTAAGTATGGTGGAACGAATAATCTCTTAAAGATATGGATATTATTATATAAGAGTTGTATTAATTTTTAAAAACTCTACAACTAAAAGTTCCTTGAGTATGTAAGTGATCTATATTTATATTTGATGTTTTAATTTTTGGATTATTGAAATTAGTTCATATTTATTGGTATCTAAGACATAAAAATGAAGATTATGTTTTAAGCACTAGATTCTGGGAGTGTGGGTTTAGGCTTGTCATAGTATGGTTCCTCCTTTCACTAACACCATTCCACTATGGTGTATAAGGTGGAGTTATCTGGGAGATAATTCCAAACTACCATGGAATGATGATAAACTCATGGTTAATATATTCACCACCATGATCAAATCAAATCTTATTTATTATCTTACAAATTTGATTATCTACTTAATTCTTTAATTCTTTGAATTTTTCAAATGACTTGGACTTATACCTATAAAGTAGACATAACCACATCTACTTAAGTCATCATTAAATGTTATGAAGTATTAATATACAACTCTAGAATATATTATAAAGGGTTTAAACACATTAGTGAGTAAAAATCCTATAATATCCATAGTCCCTTCATCTTATTCATAGAATAATGGTTTGGTCATTTTCCCTTGCAAACAAGTATGACATATTTCAACTGGTCTTAACTCAAAAGAGTTTTAATAACCATCTTGTTAGAGATTTTTCATATACTTCTCTTTTACATGAAAAAGATGGAGATATCATAACTGGATGATATATAGTTGTGAGGACATGATATGATATCTATTACAAATACTTTTTTTAATAATTTAATACAAAATGACCACTATTTATCCTTGTCATGCCATACAAAATTTTATAATTCTAAAAGAGGAATTATTTATTTCTAAATTTGAAAAAATAAATCCATGTAAAGGTAAGAAGAATTGATGATGTTATTAGTAACACCTGGCACAAAATAATAATTCTTTAAAACCAAATCATTCCAGTTGGAAATAGAAGTTGGTAGTCTTCTATAGACAAAGTAATGAGTCAAGCTATATTGGCTACTTGAAGATCCACCTATCCTCTACAATTCTTTAAGAAATATACTTGGTTTCTATATTTGGATACATATGTGAGAAATAAAATATATATCTAATACCCGGTGTGTAGATATAGAATGATCCACTTGATAATGAATACACCTTTAGATTTCCCTTTATTTTGGGTGTAGTTATTATTCTAGTGGACTAGCATTGCATATACAAAACATACCACTTACTTTTACTTTACCTTCCTTTGAATGTTATTCTTATTCGAAGGATGATGATTTGGAGATTTAGACATAGAGTGAGTCTTTTCTCCCTTTACCTTCTTCTTCCTTTTCTAGTTCATTATCAGGGGTATTGGTTTTTCCCACCTTATGTCCTTTTCAAATTAAATAATGAGATTAATAAGTCACTAAATTTTCATCTCACTATATATAATGTTTTAATTCATTATTAAACTAGAGAAACATTTATGTAGAAAGTAAAGGATGATATCCCTACATAGATCATCAGGGAATTTAATGCCCATGATGTCTAAGCACCCTTGGTAGCCAATCATCTTGACTACTTGAGACCCTTATGATACCGACTCATCAAAATTTTAAACAAAAAATTCTTTTAGGATTTCATATATCTATTGTATCTACCTCTCTTGATATAGATCCTAAAGGTGATACATCATTCAATACACATCAATATCCCCATATTGATTTAAAATCTCCTTAGACATAGATTGTAACACCCCGAGTTTTTATGAAACATATTCTTTTTAATTTCACTAATGTCTTGTGTTGTACACTAAAACAAAAGGAGCTTGCACAACACACATCCTTGATTTGCCTTGCATTACACGCAATCACGACCTTCCTCGATAGCGTGTGTAGTACGCAATAACGAGTTTCACTAAACAACAATATGCTATTAAAATATTATTAAAACCAGCCCTTATGAATAGTAATAACCACTTTTTGAAATTTTGTAATTTTATTTTTCAAAATGGAATTCATTTTTGGATTCGTAATATCGAAATTAGCTTAGGGTGAAACTTTGGTGATTTTCGGATAACTTTCATATTTTGATGAATAGTGGAAATTACTAAATTTTAATTAAAAACTACTTTTTCAATCGAAATAATTAATAGTGATAAATTATTAATTTGAGTGGTTTTAAAGTATATTTATAATATATTTTTACAATTTAATACAATGATGGTCGTTGGATGTAATTTCACATTTAAACCAGACATAAACAAGTGTCAATCTTTTGATAGTTATTATCTCTTAAGAACACGCTATTTGTTTTGACGACGGGAATAAATTTTTAAATTAATTAATGCAACTGATATGTTTTGAATTTGGTAAAATAGAAATCATTTTTGATTTCATAATATCAAATATAGCTTAGGCCTAATTTTTGGTATTTTTCTGAAAACTTTCAATTTTTGATGAATAGTGAAACCACTAAGTGGTAGGTTAAAAACTGAATTTTGCATAAAACATAATTTTACCGCTTCTGTGAATGGAATTTTAAAAATCTGAGAGACACAGTTGATGTCAGTATGTAAAATGTGGTTCAATGAGATGAAAATGATTTTTGGTGAATAGTAACTTTTTACTTTTTTTACCGCGGTTAATAGTAAATAGGGCAACTAAGGGTAAATATGATATTACTATTACCCTAACACATGTCCTAATTCTATTGGACAAGTGTAATTCGACCAAAAAAAACTTAGGAATAAAATATGACCATTACGTCCACTTGGATTAGATTAGGACATTTATTATTAATTTATTTAAAGAAGGGTTAAAATAGTTAAAATCAAAGTTTAATAAGTAAATAATTTTTAATATGGGGTTATACATAAGATAAATTCGACTATAAATATTAATTAGAAATCTAAAAATATTTCCTACATTATGGTATTTTATTTATAATTTTTAGACATTAAATAATTTAATTTATTTATGACACAATTATGATGCAGTAATTATCTTATTTATGAAATATTGACATAATTGATATTATAAATACCAAAATAAATGTAATTTAAGACTTTTTATGAATTCCACTAATTTTATAGGTTACTATGATATATTAGTGTTTATTTAATCAACTTGGTTCGAACATATAATTTTGTTATGACTTTCAAAAAAATCATATATCAAATAGTGTCAAAATTGACACAAAATAGTTTTTAAATCTAATTTTATATTATTAACTGTTATTTTATTCCTAAAAATCTAAGGTTTGGACAAATGACTTAGATAAGGATATATATATTTATAATAAACAATTTGGGGTACGTTTGGCATGTCATAGTAAGTGTATTAACCATAGAGTGAAAGAAAACAAAAAGACACAGTAAAAGTTAAATTATTTAACTTAGAGTTAAATCTAATTGATAAGGTTAAAATAATACCCTAAACTTGTATAAATCCTATTTGTTGATAGGATTTAGACCCATCACCACTTTAGATTCGAAATAAGACCCTTTGGAACCATTATAAACCGATTTTGACTTTAATATAAAATAATATTTTGAGATATTCCTAAGGTGCCCCTCTCCTCCCTTATAAAAGGGCACCTCCTCCCCCTCCTCCTCACACCAATTTGAGAACTCAAGCTCGGCCAACCCATTCCATTTTCTCCTCTCCACTTCCCTAGAATAATCCTAGAGGTCATGGTCTTCTTCAAAGACCAATCTTAGTTCCCTAAGTGGAGGATTCAAAGAAGCGTTCCAAAGAAGAGGTAATATCCATTACCGATCTTTTCAATTTCTTTCTTCTTCAACTTCTTATTCTTTAGTTGTTTCATGATAATGTAATAACATAAGTATTACTTACATACTGATATGTTATTATAAATATGAAACAACCCTAATTCACCTTATATCCATCCTACGAAAAAATGAAATCACCGCGCGTGCGTACGTACGGAATACCGTCTCCACGCCGTGGTGTAATCTATTTTCCACCATCACCTTACAAGGATGGGTATAATGGTGTAATGAGTAACTATTTATGATTATTATAAAGTAATATTGATACTGAAATAATATACATATACTCCAATACAATTCCACGATCATAGGAACGATATCATCACTCGTGCGTACGTATGGAATACCGTCTCCACGATGTGATGCGACTCGTTCTACATGATCATCATTACATAGTAATTATATAAATGAATTGAATGAATAAATATGATATATGTTACACTAATACCATTCTGGATATAAGGTATCTATAACCTTAAAAGAAGAATAAGAATTTATTCGGCAAACCACACATAAGAACAAAAGGCAATAAAGACCCGAGTAACAAGTAACAATGAAATATTACTAACAAGAAGCTAAGAATATGACCATATATGATATCATATCAATATGTATGATTATGGAATAAGTCAATAACATTATTTAAACCATTATACAGGATATTCGGACACATACAAAGCAAATCGGACCTAAGGTAAGGAAAATATCACAATCTCATTTTTATCCGTGATTGTTTATTCATATGTATTTATTGGGGTGTATTTTATCATCCACATCCATGTTACCTCAATATGTAATATTGTTTCCATCCACTTACACTAGTTTAAATCCAATTTTACCCTTCGGTGAGTTTTTAGTAAAGAATATGAAAGGAATCTTTTGTCGTTTTTTCGTACGAGGTACTTTTTGACTTTTCTGACAAAAGTACAAAGAATGATTTTTTTAACTTATACAGCATGAATGGATTTCTAAAACATTATTTACAAGAAGCTTCTTTTACAAGTATTCAAGTTTATTTTTAATCAACTTCTTTTAGTTTAAAATTGTATGACATGTTAAGAAAGGAAAAGTGTTTTTGAAGTAGAAAGGATATTTTCCTCAAGAATGAAGTTCAAGTATTTTATCAAAATTATTTTCCATCTAAGATAATAAAAGGGTTCTGTTTTTATCCCTATTATTACATGGATTTGATTATGTTGTGATGCAAATATTTTTATGAATTCTTTTATCTTATATGAATTGTTTTCTGATGTCATGTTGTTTAAGAATCCCATTTTTATTACATGGGTTACGCTATGATGTATGGTTTATGATTATGTGGAACACATAAGAAAGGATTCATTATAAGATGGGTGGGACCTATATCTACCTCCAATGCATTGGGTAAAGATTTTATATCTCATGAGATAGACATGCCTGGAATGGTAGGTTATACCGGTTCAGTGAAACAGGACTGAAACGAGGGTTACTCGATTCAGAAAAGGCACTTTGTCCACTAAGATAGTCTTGGCAATGAGTCTTGACTAACAAGCAATGATTCTCTATGATTATGTGTGTATGCCACAAAGTTTCATGTTTTATGTTATGATTATTGGGATTAAATCTCACTTCTATGATTTATCCCATGTTATGATATTATGATCTCTTTTGCAGGTTAAGATTTCCAAAAGCTATGTTCTTATGTATATGATGTGATTGATATTTCTTTTGTTTACCCTTACTGAACATTTGAGCTCACACTTTTATGTTTTCTTTTCCCCAGGATATAAAGAAAGGTTTTAGGTAAAAAAAAGGAAGATCTTTATGGGAGATGTTGAAGATCTTTCACCACGATTAGAAGATTATATTCCGAGTTTCCAAAGACACTAAACTATTATGATCCTTGTGTTTGTGTGTTTTTATTATGTACTAAGTATTCCGCAAATGTAATGTAAAGTCAATGTACGTCAGGCTACGGGTCTCAACAGTTGGTATCAGAGGAAAGGTTTAGTCAACCTTTGGAAACTAGGATGCGAAAACGTTAGTGAGATCCCTAGAGATATTTCTACGGTATGTCTAGGGATGTCCCTAAGGTTAAGTATACGTATAGGTTATAGTACAAGAACTACGCTAACGATCATAGAATTAAACCTATGATGTTAGATATTGAAGGTAATCCCCCTTTATTATGTTGTTTTCCATAGCATGATTTTTGCCTCTCACACTATTATTTTTGGGTTTTAGAAAATGGCTGGAAACAAGATGATTCACGATAATGGAGAATATGATGGACAATGGAATGATATTCTTCATAATGAAATGGGACTTGGAAGTCCAAACCTCATTATTATGCCGAATCAGAAATCTCATAATATGATCAATAAAGTAAAATTTGTTAAGTTTCCTGACTCGGCTAATAAGGGAAAGTTGGAGTTTCATGATGATCATAGAGGAAAGAAAGTTCAATTTCCCCTATGTAAATCATGTGGGAAGAGACATCAAGGAGAATGTTTCAAAGGAACTGGAAGATGCTTTGGGTGTGGAAAAGAAGGACACAAATCTAGTAAGTGCAATGGAAAAGTTTCAGTTAACACCATGGATGAGGTTAATGGTGTTGCTACAACATCAACAATGGTTAAATGTTTTAAATGTGGAATGTACGGGAATTATGAAAACCAATTCCCTAAGGGAATGTCTCATGAAGAGAATCGGTATGGTCGTATGGGTAGTATTTTTGTTGACGACGATGAAGAGACTACAAATGATATGTGAGATGAAAGAATTGTTGAAGCTCGGTCAATGGTTTCAGAAGGTAGTGGAATGATTACATGTTTATCAAGTGTAATGTTGTACTATAGAATAAAAAGACATCTAAGGATTGTTACACTGTTGTCTTTCCTTAAGTTTTGAAAGTTTATGATGAATGGTATGAGTAACAATGAAAGGTTATTCAGATATTTTTTGGAAAGTGGATGATATGCGCATAATGAAGTGATAAAGAGAAAATGAAATGTTTGACAGTATTCATGAGATCATGATTGATATAAGGACTAAGTGATATCATGGTTTGATTATAAAGAATTTTGAGGATTTTGGTTTGTGGAAAGTGTTAACTTTTAACTGCATTCATGTTTTCACTAAGGTTCAATGGAATAAATGGTTAAGGCCTTCTAATGATTGGAATGTGACCAACAAGATAGGAATGCAATATTACGATATATGGGGATCAATGATGGTATTAAATCTCTGGTAATCATTTTCACTATGTTATGAGAGTGGACCGAAGTATTTTAGATAAGCCTAAAGATTGGAATGGATTATGTTGGACACAAGTTAGTATTGTTTAAGGATAGAACTTTTTTTTTGATATTATTGATGGGATGTTATAGTAATGTAGTTTTAGAAAAAGGACAACCTGCAGGACGGGTGACAACCCATCGCGTCGGACAAGGATGTGGGAATCGAACCCACAACTGAAGTGCGACTGGCCTTTATCGCCTACCACTGGACTACAGGAAGTCCCTGGTTAGTAGAAAATAGTTTTATTTTATTAAAAGGTATGATATATGAAGTATAAGTTCATTTTTGGAACCATATACGATTAACCATAAGATGAACTTATAACTTTTGCTAACCTTTTGTTTGAAAGAGATGGAATGACCCGTCATTCTATCACATGATCTGCTAACACTTCACAAATAACAAATTCAACTTCATTTATTTAAGAGATGAAGTGGAAATTGTTTAAGGCATGAACAACAGTGAGATTGTACCAAAATAAAGTAAGTATTTATTCTAATTCAAATTCTTTAACTTTAGGGAAACAATCTTGAAAACCAAAAATGTTGTCCTAGTGATCTTATATCTGATGAATCAGATGGTTCCTTAGATCGTCACAAATTTATGGCTTTGTGATTGCTGGATTTTCCATAGCCATGTTCTCTACCACTCTCCATCAGAACATGATGGTTAGATTTCTCTTCCATATCCATATTTTCACCTATGTGGAATCCCAGTGATTAGTTTATTTGGGTAACCGTTACGATTCATACTTTTGTTTTTAAAGATTGGTTTTGGTATTACTTTTTATGATGTTGGTTTCTATTAAAGAAACTTTCGAGTAGTAAACCATTTATAACCCCGACGAATTTCGAGGGCGAAATTCATTTTAAGGGGTGTAGAATGTAACACCCCGAGTTTTTATGAAAAATGTTCTTTTTAATTTCACTAATGTCTTGTGTTGTACACTACAACAAAAGGAGCTTTCAAAACACGCATCCTTGATTTTCCTTGCATTACACGCAATCGCGACCTTCCTCGATAGCGTGTGTAGTACGCAATAACGAGTTTCACTAAACAACAATATGCTATTAAAATATTATTAAAACTAGCCATTATGAATAGTAATAAACACTTTTTGAAATTTTGTAATTTTATTTTTCAAAATGGAATTCATTTTTGGATTCGTAATATCGAAATTAGCTTAGGGTGAAACTTTGGTGATTTTCGGATAACTTTCATATTTTGATGAATAGTGGAAATTACTAAATTTTAATTAAAAACTACTTTTTCAATCGAAATAATTAATAGTGATAAATTATTAATTTGAGTGGTTTTAAAGTATATTTAGAATATATTTTTACAATTTAATACAATGATGGTCGTTGGATGTAATTTCACATTTAAACCAGACATAAAGAAGTGTCAATCTTTTGATAGTTATTATCTCTTAAGAACACGCTATTTGTTTTGACGACGGGAATTAATTTTTAAATTAATTAATGCAACTGATATGTTTTGAATTTGGTAAAATAGAAATCATTTTTGAGTTCATAATATCAAATATAGCTTAGGCCTAATTTTTGGAATTTCTCTGAAAACTTTCAATTTTTGATGAATAGTGAAACCACTAAGTGGTAGGTTAAAAACTGAATTTTGCATAAAACTTAATTTTACTGCTTCTGTGAATGGAATTTCAAAAATCCGAGAGACACGGTTGATGTCAGTAAGTAAAATGTGGTTCAATGAGATGAAAATAATTTTTGGTGAATAGTAACTTTTTACTTTTTTTACCGCGGTTAATAGTAAATAGGGTAACTAAGGGTAAATATGATATTACTATTACCCTAACACATGTCCTAATTCTATTGGACAAGTGTAATTCGACCAAAAACAAACTTAGGAAAAAAATAGGACCATTTAGGTCCACTTGGATTAGATTAGGATATTTATTATTAATTTATTTAAAGAAGGGTTAAAATAGTTAAAATCAATGTTTAATAAGTAAATAATTTTTAATATGGGGTTATACATAAGATAAATTCGACTATAAATATTCATTAGAAAGCTAAATAGATTTACTACATGATGGTATTTTATTTATAATTTTTAGACATTAAATAATATAATTTATTTATGACACAATTATGATGCAGTAATTATCTTATTTATGAAATATTGACATAATTGATATTATAAATACCAACATAAATGTAATTTAAGACTTTTTATGAATTAAACTAATTTTCTAGGTTACTATGATATATTAGTGTTGATTTAATCAACTTGGTTCGAACATATAATTCTGTTATGACTTTCACAAAAATCATATATCAAATAGTGTCAAAATTGACACAAAATAGTTTTTAAATCTAATATTATATTATTAATTGTTATTTTATTCCTAAAAATCTAAGGTTCGGCCAAATTACTTAGATAAGGATATATATATTAATAATAAACAATTTGGGGTTCGTTTGGCATGTCATAGTAAGTGTATTAACCATACAGTGAAAGAAAACAAAAAGACACGGTAAAAGTTAAATTATTTAACTTATAGTTAAATCTAATTGATAAGGTTAAAATAATACCCTAAACTTGTATAAATCCTATTGGTTTATAGGATTGCGACCCATCCCCACTTTAGCTTCGAAATAAGACCCTTTGAAACCATTATAAACCGATTTTGACTTTAATATAAAATAATATTTTGAGATATTCCTAAGGTGCCCCTCTCCTCCCTTATAAAAGGGCACCTCCTCCCCCTCCTCCTCACACCAATTTGAGCACTCAAGCTCGGCAAACCACTGACATGTTCTCCTCTCCACTTCCCTAGAATAATACTAGAGGTCCTGGTCTTCTTCAAAGACCAATCTTAGTTCCCTAAGTGGAGGATTCAAAGAAGCGTTCCAAAGAAGAGGTAATATCCATTACCGATCTTTTCAATTTCTTTCTTCTTCAACTTCTTCTTCTTTAGTTGTTTCATGATAAAGTAATAACATCAGTATTAATTACATACTGATATGTTATTATAAATATGAAACAACCCTAATTCACCTTCTATCCATCCTACGGAAAAATGAAATCACCGCGCGTGCGTACGTACAGAATACCGTCTCCACGCCGTGGTGTAATCTATTTTCCACCATCACCTTACAAGGATGGGTATAATGGTGTAATGAGTAACTATTTATGATTATTATAAATTAATATTGATACTGAAATAATGTACATATACTCCAATACAATTCCACGATCATAGGAACAATATCATCACTCGTGCGTACGTACGGAATACCGTCTCCACGATGTGATGCGACTCGTTCTACCTGATCATAATTACATAGTAATTATATAAATGAATTGAATGAATAAATATGATATATGTTACACTAATACCATTCTGGATATAAGGTATCTATAACCTTAAAATAAGAATAAGAATTTATTCGGCAAACCACGCATAAGAACAAAAGGCAATAAAGACCCGAGTAACAAGTAACAATGAAATATTACTAACAAGAAGCTAAGAATATGACCATATTTGATATCATATCAATATTTATGATTCTGGAATAAGTCAATAACATTATTTAAACCATTATACAGGAGCTTCAGACACATACAAAGCAAATTGGACCTAAGGTAAGGAAAATATCACAATCTCATTTTTATCTGAGATTGTTTATTCGTAAGTATTTATTGGGGTGTATTTTATCATCCACATCCATGTTCCCTCAATATGTAATATTGTTTCCATCCACTTACACTGGTTTAAATCCAATTTTACCCTTCGGTGAGTTTTTAGTAGAGAATATGAAAGGAATCTTTTGTCGTTTTTTCGTACGAGGTACTTTTTGACTTTTCCGACAAAAGTACGAAGAATGTTTTTTTAACTTATACGGAATGAATGGATTTCTAAAACATTATTTCCAAGAAGCTTACTTTACAAGTATTCAAGTTTATTTTTAATCAACTTCTTTTAGTTTAAAATTGTATGACATGTTAAGAAAGGAAAAGTGTTTTTGAAGTAGAAATGATATTTTCCTCAAGAATGAAGTTCAGGTATTTTATCAAAATTATTTTCCATCTAAGATAATAAAAGGGTTCTGTTTTTATCCCTATTATTACATGGATTTGATTATGTTGTGATGGAAATATTTTTATGAATTCCTTTATCTTATATGAATTTTTTTATGATGTCATGTTGTTTAAGAATCCCATTTTTATTACATGGGTTACGCTATGATGTATGGTTTATGATTATGTGGCACACATAAGAAAGGATTCATTATAAGATGGGTGGGACCTATATCTCCCTCCAATGCATTGGGTAAAGATTTTATATCTCATGAGATAGACATGACTGGAATGGTAGGTTATACCGGTTCAGTGAAACAAGACTGAAACGAGGGTTACTCGATTCAGAAAAGGGACTTTGTCCACTAAGATAGTCTTGGCAATGAGTCTTGACTAACAAGAAATGATTCTCTATGATTATGTGTGTATGCCACAAAGTTTCATGTTTTATGTTATGATTATTGGGATTACATCTCACTTCTAGGATTTATCCCATGTTATGATATTATGATCTCTTTTGCAGGTTAAGATTTCCAAAAGCTATGTTCTTATGTATATGATGTGATTGATATTTATTTTGTTTACCCTTACTGCACCCTTTAATGTTTTCTTTTCCCCAGGATATAAAGAAAGGTTTTAGGTAAAAAAAGGAAGATCTTTATGGGAGATGTTGAAGATCTTTCACCACGATTATAATATTATATTCCGAGTTTCCAAAGACACTACACTATTACGATCCTTGTGTTTGTGTGTTTTTATTATGTACTAAGTATTCCGCAAATGTAATGTAAAGTCAATGTATGTCAGGCAACGGGTCTCTACATAGGTAACATGAAACATTGGATATTTTTGGTATCATCAAAATGTTTCTCATATATAAATAATTCTTCATTACTATCCTTTTTGACAATAAATTTAGTAATTGGGTTTTACAACACATATAATTTCATTTCATGTCATAGAATAATGTGCAAACACATATTCCATTCTTAGAAATTAGTGTCAGTGATAATGTTATCCTTATCAAGTATGGATCACAGTGATATACATGAATTCATGTGTATTGTTGTTTCTATAATTAAGAAATAAAATATTTTATCACGTTATCTGATTTATAAAATTAGATAATTTTTTTTTAAATTTCTCACTACTTTATTAAAACATCATATCCCTCACCATTAGTTTTGAATTATCATGTTTCATGGATATTTTAGTGGAAGGGATCCATATTACCCTTTTAATTACCTAGATTGAGGTCTATAAAGATATTTAAAGGTATTTAGGTAGGCATAACTTACCAACAATATTAACTAAAAGTTTCTTGATTTGTTGAGTGGACTCCCCAGTCCCAAAATTCTAAATTTGGATTTACTCAACACTTTTCCATTGAGTTTTATTACGCCCCATGGAGGTGATCAACCCTTAATGTGAACTAGGTTAAGTCAACCCAAAAATCAATATTGAAATTCCCTGATAATTGAAAGCACCGCAATAGAGGTTTTCCAAAAACTTTGAACTTTAGTTCGATTTTCTTACCCAAATAGTGAATGTTTATACTTATTTAATATATATAATTTATGGATTTTAATATTTATGCGCAAATATCCTATTTTATCTTAGTAACATTATTTTTAATAATAAGTTGATTTAATTTAGTGATAAATCAAGCTTTAGATAAAGTTCACATATAATAAAATTTATTTTAATTATATATTTCATACTTGTTAATTAATTAATTCCTGTAATCATGCCAAGATATCGATAATGAAATTAACAATGAAACTTGAAAAAAATAAAATAATAAGAATGGAATGATCATTATATTTTCCTAATGTTTAGTTTATTTAGACAACGATAAAATAACCATATACCTAGGGTGAAACACCTTGAACCATAAGTTGGTTCATGTTATAGTTTTACACCTACCTCTCTATGTAACTTCTGGATTGGTTTCACATCATCTGGAAACTTGAACGAAGATTTTACTCCACTTAGGCTCGGGGAACCAAAAGATTAGTTTAGTGGTTTCACATAAAAGGAAACCATGGTCACACATGACCTTACATAATGAGGAGAGGGATGATATGTAGGACATAAATTTTATTTAATAATAAATTAAAAGGAAAAAAATCATATATAAATGTATTTTCTATGATCATGATCATCCAAAAATATGTAATGAATTATAAATTTAATGAAATATAATTCAATCCAAACCATTCTTATTTAAGTTAATTTATGTTAGAATAAATTAATTATTTTCTTTAATCAATCAATTATTATTTTTAATTCTAATCTAATCATTGTTGATATTCTTATCCATCATTATTTAAAATAAATTAAATATTTTATTTAAAATTGACCAAGTAAAAAATATGTAAATTATAGAAAACAGTAAGAGTACCTATCCAAAATACCCAATGTGTATTAAAATTGTATATTTTTTACTCATGTGAAATTTAACATATACTTATTGTCATGTGATTTTATGGAATGCACAATAAAATAAATGATGCATGAACACATGTTATTTACTCAGTGTGTTATGGCTTAATGCTGTTCTGTCAAAAGGATAATTTTAAACACTTTATAACCTTAGTTTGAAAATCAAAATAAACTTCCTTAAAAAAGTATATCTTTCTAAATTTTATAATTCCCAAGTTATTAGAATGTTTTATTCGGAAATCTATTTTACCAGACAAAGAAAGACCTTCCCATCATATGAAGTTTTTCCTTAATCAGATATAGACGTAATTTATACATCTGATTGGTGATTAAAAACTTCATAAGACATTGCTTTTTGAAATTAAAGTAGAAAAGTGTAACGAAGTCTATCAGATGATGTTATACTAAGACTACTAGAAAAACTTCAATGGATATAGGCACACATGATTTCCGAATGAACTTCTGTAAAATCTATTAGATGAACTAATTATATTCCATTGGATGAAAATTTATTATTACAATTGAAAAAATATAGATACAATATAGTGGTGTAGATTATTACCATAATTATATGATGATGATGTGCTTAACTATAATATCCCATGATTTTTATAAAATAAAACCATGTTTGATAGGATAGAAAAAATGCAACACCAAGCGTAAATGAACTGAAAAACAATATTTTTTAAATGTGACTGTTATAACTTAGCCATTAAATTGGTGGGTATGAATTGGATTAACTAATTTTGAAATATATATAATGTTTTTTAATCAATAAAAATTTATTGATTAATTATTAAGAAATACGCACCCATTTGTTTAGTAAATTCATTTTATTCTTCAAAAATATATTTTTTGAAAAATGATTTTTGTTGTTTTTATGAGAAAATATCATGATTAATTTTTAAAAAATTTATAATATTAATTTGATAAAATTAACTTCATTTTTCAAAATCCTTATTTTAAAATTATATTATGGTAAAAGTTATATAATTTTCTGAAAATATTGATTTTCAATGAATAATGAAAAATATTGATTTTTATTGAAAATTATATTTCTTTTTCAATTATTTTGAAAAAACTAATAATATTTTGGATTATTTATAAAATTTAATTAGTTAATTTTTATTTAAAATAATACAATTTTTCTTTTTGAAATTAAATTTATACTTTAATTTATTATAAAACATTTTATACTTAAAATGATCATTTTTCTTAAAAACAATTTTCAATGCATTTTGCTGATTTGATTTTAAATAAGATTCTAGAACTTTTATGTTTTGAATTTTGAAAAATAGATTCCATATTTTTAATAATGTGGTAAAAATTTATTAAATATATATTTTTTATTTTTATTCATCATGAATAGTAATGATTATAATTTTTGTTATCAAGTTAAAGGGTAAATTAGGAAATTAAAGGTTACAATTTATATGACAAGAATTAAAAAATGATCTTAAAAATTGAATAAATCTTATTATAAGTGTCAATTTATTATGTAGTCATAAAATATTTAGTTATATGACATTTTTTTTGTGTGGATGAGATTATGACCTTTATAATATTTTATGTAAAGAAAAGTTAAAAATGTCACACTATTATTTTTAACATGGGGATTCCAAGAGGATATGTTCTGTTATAAATATTATTTTGAAATATAATATATTTATATTCATCATGGTAATATATTTTTAGTTTTTAGTAAAGAAATAATTACCTTAAATGCTTAAACAATTCTAATACAATAGTTATTCAATTAATGGAAGAATAAAATAAATGATACTAAAGATATTAAATGTAGTACAATTTGAAATAATTAATGTGAACCATGATTTTTTAGATATAATAACATACTATAGAGGTTTTTATTCATTTTATCATAATTCCTCTTTTGTCTTGATGTTATTAAAGTTAGAGTAAATGAATAGTTCTAAAACTGACATTAATGATAGTTTATAATAAATATTATTTTACTAAATGATTGTAAATTAATAAACATATTATATTAAAAAAATTATATGAAATTTTTAATTACATAAATAATGATCTATTTATGATTTTTTTATTTTATAATAATATTTTCAACCCTTTAAGTGTAGAAATATTTAATTACATGGTAATTGTCAAAAGGGTTAACGAAGGGTTAGAACAAAAAGATAAGGGAAAAATGTGATCCAAAATATTGAAATTTTTATTTTATGTTATTATTTAGACCCATACTCATTCTATATTCTAAATAAATAAAATTTTATCCATTTTTAATTTATTATAAATTTATATTAATTTAATATTTTGAGAAATTCCCAGTGTATCCCTCCCCTGTCCCATAAAAGGTTATCTCTTCTTCTCATTAATTCAAAATTTAAAACCCTTTTTTGGATAATATATGCCAAAATACCTTCATAAAATCCCTCACAATGTTATATAATCCTTATTTTAGGCATAATACCAATCCTATAGGTCTTAAGTTATAAAAAAGGAGATTTTTAATCGAAGGGGTATAGTTTTTAACCACATGTTTTAGTTTTATTTCATTTTAAAATTCCTTAAAATTTTATTAAACCTTGATAAAATAATAAAAACAGTATCCTACATATAATGAGATGTTATTTTGATAATTTTATAACTTATACCTATCCCATGTTCCATTAAAATGGAAACAAAACCATCGTTCGTGTGTACGATAAACTACCACCTCATGAACCAATGTAATTTGTTTTCCATCACCATCTCCCATGTATGGATTATAATTAGGGAATTAATGTTTATATTTGATATTAATGACGTATCTTCATTATTAAAATATAATATATCATTTACCTAATTAGCTTTACATTCACTAAAAAATGATAACGTTGTTTGTGTGTACGTGTGGACTGCCACCTCCACGAATTGATGTGATTAATTTTTCATCACCAAATAACATGAATGATATATATTAGTATAATTAAATAAATAATATATATTTATTCTTATTATTATTATTAATTAAATATAAAATTATACTTACCATATTCTATATTGATCGTTGAAAAATGGAAACGTTACTCTTGAATACGTATGGCATAATGTCTCCATGATTGTAACACGATTCAATATTCATAACAATACTTAATGATTGGTTTTAAAATTATAATTCATGTATAAAAATAAAAATTAGGAGGTGATTATTATTCTATTTATGATGGAATAATGTCCCCTTTGAGCATATCCAACCTACTGAAGTTATTTTGGACTTTGTATTAAATATCATTAAAACCTCCGATATGAACATAATTAATTAAGTAATTGTATATAACATGTTAATAAATGATATAAAAGAGTAAATAAACTTTAATTTTATTTATGAAATTAAATAATCAAAATAAATATTTTATTGATGAAGATAAATAAAGTACGTTATGAGTCAGACTCATGGTAATTGACTTTCTTTATAAAAAAACTATTTTGATAGTTCCCTTAAAACTATCTTTTTCATCATTATTCATATTTTTAAAAGTTTTTTTGTGGATATTTTATATGGATATAAAATATTTATAAATGAAATTTTATGCCTCATTTTAATTTATTTCAAATGTTGTCAAAAGGAATATTTTTATGGAATATTTGGACTTTCATAACAAAAAAATGTCCTATTTTAATATTTACGGTGATAATAAATTTTTTGCTTCCATAACCATTATTTAATATTTGATTTACCTTAGAATATTCCATGTTTTCTTTAAATAAATATGCTCTTTCAATTTATTCTTATGATTTTATTTTTGGAAATTGGGTTTAAGGAAAAGGGATATATCAATATCTGAAAATGATTTCTTATGGGAGAAAATAATATTTTAATGATGAAATATTTTCTGTTTTATTATTATGTTATAGAGTTGGAAAATTGTTTATGATTATTGGTGGTTTAATTACAAACCAAGTTTGGGTGGTTCAATTATTAACCAAGGATAGGTGGTTTCATGATAAACTAAGGATGGGTGATCCCTTTATAGTTCTCTAATGTATTGGGTAAAGGGATAAAGTTCATCGATTAGGATTATATTAAGAGAGTATGAGAATATATTGTGATGATTATTCTAAGTATTTTATGTATTTAACTAATTAGGTTTCCCATAAGAGATTATGTGAATAAAATATGATGGTTATTCCCAGTGTAACTGTGATGATTATTTCAAGGTTAACTGTGATAGTTACTCCAAGTACAATCATGATAGTTATCCAATGTGTAATCGTGGGGGTTACTTCGTATGTAATACTAATATGAAAATTATGAATCAAGTAAAATATATTTTTAGCTATCTTTTCTATGGTATTTTCTATAATTTTATAATTTCTCAAGATAAGATAACAATCTTATGTTTAAAGAAAAGGATTTTCTACTTCTAATAAGTGAAATGTATAACTTTGTGAAAAAAGTTATTATGAGTTTTCTCAATTTAAAATAAACAATTATGAGGTTTAATTTCCCTTAAATATTTATTATGAAATGTCTTATGAAAATATTTGTCCAGATAATTTTATTTCTTCGTTAATAAAATTTTTATTTTTAAACCCCAATGTTTATTATTAAAAAAAGGATTCTCTTTATGAGTATTAATAGAATAATGAACTCTTTATTTATTTTATTCCACTTAGTGATATTTTAATGCTAATCCCATGTTTTAAATTTTTTTCTTAAGTTTTAAGGATGGGTATGGTCAAAAAATAATTCATGTTGAAAGCTGAATAGATTTTTCATGAAGAGAAAACATGTTTTATTTTAGATGTATTAATTTTTTTTTGGAAAAATGGATACTAAGTAGAAGTGTACCAGTTATGATATACTGGTTATTATGTAAGATTTATGACCTAATTATATAAAACTATAAACTTGAAAAGATATTTGGGAATTTAAGGAATTGAATTCTAGTTAAATGTCCCTAGAATATATAATGTACAAGGCCATGTCCATATAGTTGGTATCATAGAAAGATTTAGAAAAATTTGGAGATTATAATTATTTCATTTTAAGTTTTCTTAATATTTGTGTATACCAACATGGGTTTAATATTTTATTTTTTCTTATAATTTAAAAGACCTAGAAACCCTTTTTATGTTTTAAGTGAAGTAAATTTAAGGTGACTAATGATATTTTGTGAGACGTTTTGTTGGGTAGAGGTATATGAAATCATTAAATATAAAATGAAGTGTTATTTGAGGAGTCAAGGTTGGATTTTATTTTAGAATCATATATGATATTAATTTGGATTTATGGTGAATGTTTTATATTATATGATTCAGTAATATACCTTTTTGGGTATATGTCTTGATAAGTGACTAATGTTCTTTGAAGATAAATGTTAAATTTATATGGTAAGAATATGAGATCAAATACTTGTAATTTTTGGGTTTCAAGTTTGGTAGGTAATATTTTAAATAATTTTTACTATATTTATTTATGGAATTATTTAGTTTGAACATTGGGTATTACTGTTGAATTTTGAAGATTAATGTATTATTTCTTCATATGGAGGTTTGTTTATTTTTGGGATTTATCTTAGCTTATAATAACCGTTATGGTATTTTTTGATGTCTAAAGATAATGGAAATATATAATTATCCTTTTGTGTAAGTATATGATCCGGTGGGAGTATATAAATCTTAAAAAAAGCCATTTGGAATGCTCATCTTTTGGACTGAGAGATGAAATTGTGGTAGAAACTGATCAAAGGATGATGTTCAACTTTTCAGGTAAGTAAATTTACTTATGATTTTTTGTATATATAAAAATGAATTCATCAACTCTATGAAAAGGATCTTAAAATAAAAACTTTATCCGTTTAATTTTTTTATCGAGAAATCAATAGCCTTTCATTATAGATTTACTTTTTTGTGATGGTTAACTTTCTAATGACCATGTTCACTATAAATGTTTATCAGTCCTTTGGAATTAGTTTTTTCTTCCATGTCCATGTTCCCAATTCCCACTAATTTTTTCCTACTTTTAAAAATAATCATGTGTTATTCATGATGACCTTAATATTTCTCTTTCCATTTTTTCAAGTGGATGTTTTATTAAACGTTTTTATGATGTGAAATTTCAAAAATAGTATTTTATAAAGTTAAAACCATAGTTTTTGGGCTTGATATAAAATTGTGAAATTAAAATTTCTTAAATGCGGGGAAGATTTAATATCATATTATTTCTTTAAAACAAGACTATGTTCGATAGCCTACAAAACACGTAACACCCAATGTAAACAAATTGCAAAATATTATTATTGAAATGCGACTGTTATAACCTTACCATAAACTTATAGGGTATAGATATGATTAAATAATTTTAATATATATATAAAGATATAACAAATAAAAAATTATTTATTAATTCTTAGTAAATAAGCACTCAATTTTTAGTAAAGTCAATTTCTTCTTCAAAAATACATTTTCTTTAAAAATATTTTTATTGTTTTTTGTGAGAAAATATTATACTTAATTTTTTAAAAATATAGAAAATTTATTTTATTAAATTAAATTAATTTTTTAAATCATCACATCAAAATTATCGTAATGTAAAATTTTTAGTATTTCCTAAAAAGATTGATTTTTTAATAAATAGTGAAAAATTCTGATTTTATAGAAAATTTAATTTAATTTTAAATTATTTAAAAAGTAGAATTATATTTTTGGATTATTTTTAAAATTTAATTATTTTTTTTATTTAAAATAATCCAATTATGATATTTAAATGAACTTTATACTTGATTTTTTTTTAAAAAATATTTTATAATTAAAAAAATCATTTTTTTGTAAAAATGTTTTCATCATATTTTACGGACTTTATTTAAAATTAAATTCTAACAATTTTAGGTTTTCAATTTTGAAAAATATAATCAATATTTTTAATCAGTAGGACCAAATTTATTAAATCGATTCCTTTTATTTTTAGTCGTCAGGAATAGTAATGATAGTAATTTTTGTCACCAAGGTGAAAGGTAAATCAAGTAATTATGTGTTAAAAATAATATTATAAGGACTATAAAATGACCCTAATACTTGCATAAATTATATTATAGGAGTAAATTTAATCCATAAAAATACAATATTAGGTTATCTTACATATTTTCCATTTGGATGAGATTATGACCTTTCTAATCTTTTATGTAAAGGGAAGTAAAATATGTCACACTCATACTTTTAATAACTATTATAATTTTAACATGAGGATAAACAGATGATATGTTCAGTTATAAATATTATTTTGAAAAAAATTCATCTTCATCCTGGTAATTTATTTTTAAATTTTATTAAATAAATAATTACCTTAAATGCTTACATAATACTAATATAGTAATTATTCAATTAACAAAGAAATAAAATAAATGATATTAAAAATATTAAAAGTAGTATATTTTGAAAGAATTAATGTGACCCAAATTTTTTTTGAGATTAAAATTAAATATTATATATTTTTTTATTCATTTGATTCTAACTCCTTTTTGCCTTTTTTTTGCTAAAGTAAAAGTAAATGAAGTAATCTAAAATTGACATTAATCATATTTTATAATAAATAATTTTTTAATAAATGATTGAAATATAATAAAAATATTTTATCCATCCATATTAATTCAATATGGATAATAAAATCAATCATTTTCCATTTATGAGTCTTTTCTCATTTTATAGTAACACTATCATTTCTTAAAGTGTAGAAAACTTTAATATTACTATAATTGTCAAAAGGGTTTATAAAGGGTTAAAAGAAAATTATAAGGGTAAAAATGTGTTCTAAACATGTGAAAATTTTATTTTATGAGAAAATTTAGACCAATTCTCATTTTATATTCTATATAATTTTTTTAAAATTTTTAATATTATATTAATTTGTTATTAATTTAATATTTTGGGAAATTCTAAGAGTGCCCCTCCCCTCTCTTATAAAAGGGAATCTATTATTCTCTTTACTTCACAGTTAAAAAACCATTTATTTTAACAAATATATATAAATTTCTATTCCTAACATCTTGAAACACCTTATATAGGACTTAGTTTTGGCATAATACCAATCTTACAGGTCTTATGGTGTGATACAAATGATATTTTCCAATGAAGATATAGAGTTTTTAACCACATGTTTTAGTTTTATTTCTTCATAAAATTCTTTAAAATATTATTTAACCACTATAAAATTATAAAAAAAGTATAATAAATATACTAATATGTTATAATGTAAATGTAATAACTTATATATTTCTCCTCTACCATCAAATTAGAAACAAAACCATTATTCATTTGTATGGTTGACTACCACATTTCGAATCGATGTAATTTATTTTCTATAACCATCTCTCACAGATGGATTATAATTATGGAATTAATTTATATATATATTATTCATGAAATATTTATAATTATGAAAATATAATATATCAATGACCTTCTTACCTTTCCATTCACTTGAAAACGATAACTTCATTCATGCGTACGTGTGGACTACCACCTCTACGAAGTGATGCGATACATTTTTTATCACCACATCACATAGATGATATATATAAGTATAATTAAAGAAATAATATTATATTTATGATATTATTATTATTTTTAAAATATAAAATGATACTTATATTCTTTTCATAATGATCATTGAAAAATGGAAATGTTACTCTTGCATATGTTTGACCAATCGTCTCCATGATTGTAGAATAGTTCATTTTCCATAACCATATTTCTTGATTATTTTTAAAATTATAATACATGTATAAAAATTTCAATTATATTATGATTATTATTTTGTAAATTATTGAATAATGAACACTTTGACCATAATCAACCCATTAAAGTTATTTTGGACTTATGTACCGAATATCAAGAAATGATATGTTATGAACTTAAATGATTAAGAAATATTATATAACATGGTAATAAGTGATATAAAAGGAATAAAAAACATGAAAAATGTTTTTATGAAATTAGATAATTAAATAATTTTATTATTTTGGATGATAAAGTACATAATTGATGAGTTAGAATCATTGTAATAGACTTTCTTTTAAAAATAACATTTTAATGTTTCCCCCAAAAATCTATTTTTCTTCTGTATCCATATCTTTTAAAGTTATTTTATAGATGATTTAATATGGATGCGAAATATTTAAAAATGAAATTTTATGTATTTTTTACATTCTTTCAAATGTTTCCAAAATGAATATTTTTTCAGAATGTTTTTACTTTCTATACAAAAAAGACAAAAGAAATATATTTCATCATATTCGGAGGAAAAAACGTTTCCCACCACTATAACAATTATTTTATGTTTGGATTACTTTCTAAGGTCCCCTATGTTTTTGAAAGAAAAAAAACTTTTACTTTATTATAGAAATTCTATTTTTGAAAATAGGATTTAAAGAAAAGGGATATATCAATATCCAAAAATGATTTAATATGAGTTAAAAGAATGTTTTTTTGATGTAATATTTTATGTTTTATGATTATGTTATGGATTTTTGGAATTGTTTATAATTATGGTTTGTTTTCTTATAAACCAAGGATGTTTGGTTCCATTATTAACAAGGTAAGGGTGGCTCCATGATAAACCAAGGTCAGGTGAGCCTGTCATAGCTCTATAATGCATTGGGTAAAGGGATAGAGTTAACCGATTAGGTTTCTCACAATAGAATATGAGAATATAATAAAATGGTTAATCCAAATATGGGATGTAGTTAACCAATTAGGATCCTTCTAATAAATTATATAAATATACTTCGGTGGTTATTTCATGTATAATTGTGACAATATTTTCAAGAGTAACTATGATGGTTATCTAATTATAACCGTGATGGTTAGTCCATGTGTAACTATGAGGGTTAATTCATATGTATTAATTATATAAAAGTGATGCCTCAAGTAACCTATATGTTTTATTTATTCATTCTATGGGTATTTGTGTGCTTCTTATGACTTATCAAGGAAATATAATGATCTTATGTTTAAATAAAAGTATTTTCTACTTATTACTGGTGAAATGAATAATTTTTTGAAAAAGTTATTATGAGTTTATCATGATTTAAAATAAAGTTTCATGAGTTTCATTTTTCATTAAATATTTTTTATGAAATGTTTTATGATAATATTTGGGCCAGAAATTTGATTTCTTGGGTAAGAAAATATTTATTCTAAACCCCCAATGTTTATTTTTTAAAAAAGATTTTTTTATAAGTATAAATTGAATAACATTTTCTTTTTTTCTTTTATGTACTTTACTAATATTTTTATGCTCACTCCTTGTTTTAAAATATTTTTCATACGGTTTAAGGATGGGTAAGGATAAATAATAATTCAAGTTGAAATTCATGAAGATTTTTCATGAAAAAACCATGTTTTATTTTAAAAGTTTTATTTTTTAGAAAAAATGGATACCAAGTACAAGTGTCCACCTTATTATATATGGGATGTTTTGTAGTTGTTATGACGTAATTATCTAAAACTATAAAACTGAAAATATATTTGGGAATTTAAGGAAGATAATTCTATTATAAAGTCACTAATATTTAATGCCCAAGTCTATGTCTTTATATTAACCTTATAAGAGAAGTTGGTGTTTATTAAATGTTACTATAACAACCTTTGAGATATATGGAATATGGCCACTTTGAATTTTACTATAAAAATTATCTCCATTAGAGGAGGAGGGAACTTTTTCATGATCAACTTTATAGATTTTTGAGGTGTTTATAAAATCTTATGATGAGTGAATTATTAATTGTATTTCATTAGAGAGTTTTACTTGGAATCTTTTTGTGTGGAATTTTGTAAATGTATTATGTTTATTACCTTTATAATCTCTTTGTAAGATCAGTCTTGATCTAAGGATCTCAAGTCTTTGAGTGACATAGTTTATTCTTATCTAGTGTGATTAAGGGTTAACAAGGATAGGGAAACAAAATATCATATGATCTTAGTAATCCAGGACTTATAGGGCTAGGAAGGTAGACCTTTTAGGTTTCTTTAAAACTATTGATATCTTGAGTCTAATTAAGACTACCTTTACTCTGAAGGTTAAAGTGTGGTAACTTATTAGGAAAGTATTTTTTATTTATTCTTTCACCCTTTATAGAAATTGGGTTACTTTGTTACTCTTATTAACTAAAAGATTTACATATTTTACAATGTGCATGTATTAAGGAATGTTTAATACTATTTTTTGTAAACTTTTCTAAACTCCGATTTTCTGAAGTATATTAGCATTTCAACATATGATTACTTCCATATTAGTGGTTAGTTAAAATTTTATGTTTCATTTTATAAAATACAACTCAACCCCCTCTTATAGTAACACCATAATCTTTTGATCATACAATTATTATCGTAGGACTTTCTACTTATTATAAATTATTACACTAATTCATTTTATAGAAAAGAGTATACTTGCTTTTTAAGATGGCTGGTTTTTCAATGAGGACGTTTGAAAATATAAATTCAATCATACCATTTATCTTTGATGGTTATAATTATGAATATTTGAGATATTTTATAAAGACATTCATTATAAAACAATAGAAAAAAACATTGTTATACTGCACATAAATTATCAAATTTCTGAGAAAGAGGTTACAAATTTTATTAGAAAAGAAAAGTTGAAATATCAACTTAACTAAAGATCCAGGAATAATTTTTTATTTTATAAGAAAATAAAAATAATTTGTCATATTTATTTTTATGAAATTTTATATAGTATTTATAATAAATTGTATGTTATAAATTTTGGGACTACCAATGTTATTGAAAAAAATAAGAGCTATGTTGAGAGAATATTATAGAGATTTTGATTTCTTCTCAGAGAATATGTTTCAAAAATGCATCTAAGATTTATGATCATTTTAATAGTTTAAATTATTTGGTAGATAAATATTTAACTGATGAAAAAGTTGTATAGAAAATCATTTACATTATCCCCAATGAGTGGGGATAAAAATTAACAACTCTAGATGATACTAACCATATTAAAAAGCTCATTCCGATTGATATTATTGAAAACATCATGAAATATGAGGGAATATTGAAAAGCTATGGTGAGAAATATGAAAAAACTAATGGATGAGTTTTTTCTTCAACTTAAAAAGCAGTTGATAATGTTATATCATCTGAGATAGTTACTAAATATTTGATGATGAATAAAGTCAAAGTTGAGATAGAAAACTGTTCATCAGGACAATATAAAAATGAACTTGAAAATCTTGCTAAAAGTATGAATAAGATAGTTGTAAAAAATGATTTTCGTTATAAGTACAAGAAAGGTTTTAATGATAGAAGTGATAAAAATAAAAATTCATAGATAATATGTAATGAATCTAAGATTCCGGATCATATTATACCAAATTTTTCTAGATTGAATAAGAAAGACAAGAATGATAAAATTTCAAGTTTGACCTACAAGAAAAAGGCCAGAAAATTATGAATGTTTTTAAAACCTGGAGTGAAAGTGGTGGAGATACTTCATTTAATAGTTATTTAGAAAATATTAGGGTCGATCATAAAAATATTGGTTTTATGTTAAAATTACAAAGACCAAAAATTGATACATGGGTATGGTATATAATAAATACATAACCAATTTAACTTTAAATGGGAATTATCTTGATTATGATGACAAATATTTTAATTCTTTTGAATAAGAAAAACCTAATACCTCTTACAATTAGGACTCATTAGAATGTTTTCTATAAGTTTCTAGATAAATTACTTTGTTTGAATGAAAAAAATAAAGTTTCAAAAAATTATTAAAATTATAAGGTAGAAGTTTCCAAAGAAAATTTAAGGATTTAAAAACATTAAATAACTATTTAAAATCTTATTAAATATTTAGATAATAAATATAGTTCCACTTCAACAAATAAAAATATTAATTTGATTGTGAAACTAAATTTTGAAATATTTAGTCAGAAAAAAACTATCCAATTTTACTTTTGAAAAAATTATTTTTGATAATAAGTACAGATATTTGAAACCTATTAAAAATACTTCTTGAATTGGTTTTACAAACTCAAAAAATCATTTTCAAAAATAATTTTTTTATTCCTAAAAGTGATCCATTCTGTATAAAATTTCAGAGAGGTGGACACTGAAATAAAAAAATGTTTTTGAAAAAACAATAATTTTTTAGTTTTTTATAAAGCTTAAAAATCTAAGGAATTGAAACATGTAAAACATTAGAATTTTGGTAATATGTGGATCCCAAAATTTCTGTTGGATAATACATCTAGACCTAAGAAAGTTTAAGGACCAAAAACATTATTTTTTTTAGGGAAATAAGAAAAATACTAACAAAATTATTTGGTACATGGATAGTGGATATTCTTGACACATGACTGGAAATAATAAATTTTTTCAAAATATTATCAAGTTAAAATGTGGTAAAGTAACTTTTGGTGATAATGCTCTAGGATAAATATATGGTGTAGGTGATATTGTTCTTCTTAGAAAAGATTAAATTTTAATTTTTTTAATTTTTGTAAGACTTAAGAACAATATCATTAGCATATGTAAATTATGTGATGAAGGATATATTGTGATCTTTAGGAATGATAAATGTATTGTTAAAATTTTAAAATGTAAATCTATTTTTTCTACTGATTGGCCTCATAATGTTTACACTCATAACTTATAAGATCTTAGAATCAAAGGTCTAACTTTCCTCACTTATGTGGAAGATCAATCTTGATAATGACATAGAATATTAGAACACCAAGATGTTTTTACTTTTGAAAAAATTTCTAAGAAAGGATTAGTTAGAGTTTTACCCAAGCTAAGGTTTAATTATTATAAGGTTTATGATCTTTTAGAATTTGTAAAGCAACATAAGTTAAGTTTTAAATCTATTAGTGAAGATTCCACTTCAAATTCTCTAGAGTTAGTGCACATGGATTTATTTGGTCCAATTAAAACTGGAAGTATTGGTTTAAAATACTATTTATATGTTTTAGTTGATGATTAATCTAGATATATCTTGGTTTTTTTATAGAGAAAACATCAGAAGAATTTTTATATTTTAAAAACTCAGTAGCCCATGTAAAAAATGGGAAAATTCTTCCTTCAATAACTATTCATAGTGACCATGGTGGAGTATTTGTAAATTGTCATTTTAAAACTTTTAGTAGTAAACAAGGTATAATATAGAAATTTTTATATCCTAGAACACATCAAAAAAATGTTTTTGTTGATAGAATAAATATAATTTTTAGGAGATTACAAGAATAATATTAAATGAATACTCAATTGCAAAACATTTTTGGGTTGTAGAAGTTAGTACTACCAACTATACTATAAATCAATTTTTACTTAGACCTTTTATTAATAAAATTCCATACGAGTTGTTGAATTGAATAAAACCAAAACATTATTACTTCAATGTATTTTTTATGAAAATTATTCATATTTAAATGTAAATATAAATTACTTAAATTTTCTCCAAAAATTTAATGAATCAAATTTTCTAGGATATTCTACAACTAGTAAGTCTTATCATGTTTTTAATAAATATAAAAGTACCAAAGAAAAAATAGTGCATGTAAAATTTTATGAAACCAATCCTTTTGTATTTAAATAACCCAAACCATATCATTATATTATTTTTCAAAAATTTATTTTCAACTCAGTTTGGAAAAGTATTCATATAAGAGAACAAATAAATATTTTTTAAGGTTTACCTCTAGAAGAAACTAAAAATGTACTTTAAGAATAATGTTTTACAGATACAAGGAATCAAACAATCCCCAAGTATTATGCCACTCATAATATCATTGGTGATGTAGATCAACCTATTAAAACTAGAAATTCCTTAAGAAAAAAATGTTAAAAATGTTCATTTTTATCACAATTTGAACCTAAAACTCCTTATAAGGATTTAAATGATGAATATTGGATAAAATAAATATAGGATGAACTTAAAGAGTTTTATAGGGATTAATTTTAGAGTTTGGTGGACCATCCTATTGATTTTCCTATAATTAGAGTAAAATGGGGTTTTTATAATAAACACAATGAAGATAGAACATTTGTAATAAATAAATCAAGAATTATTTCAAAGGGATACTATCAATAATAAGGAATAGACTACGAAGAACTTTTTTCCATTATCTAGACTTGAATATATTCATATAATTATATCTTATACAACATCCTTAAATTTCACTCTTTATGAAATGGGTATGAAGTGTTATTTTCTTAATGGATATGTTCAGAGAGTATTCTATGTAGAACAACCACATGGTTTGGAAAAGAAAAAATCACCAGATAATTTTTTTAGACATACTAAGGCCCTCTATGGACTTAAACAGTACCCAAGAGCCTGGTATAATAGACTTACTGTAGTTTTGTTACAAAACTAATTTTTTAAGTGAGTTCCAGATCCACACATTTTTATTTAAAATTTTATTAAAGATACCGTAATTTTTTAAATTTATTTTAAGGAAATTATATTTTCCTCAAATCAGAAGTCACTTACAGATTCCTTTTCAGATCTTATGAAATATGGGTTTGACATGAACTTGTTGGGTGAACTAATTTTTTTCCTATGTTTTCAAATTTTACAAAAAATGAGGAGGAAATTTTATATATAAAAAAAGGATATAAAATATATTATTAAAACGTTTGGATATGAAAATACTACAGGTTTTAATTATGCTATTATAACCTAAAAAACTTTCAATTTTGATGAATATAGGAAACCATTTGATCAAAATGCATTTATAGGAATGATTGGTAGTTTACTATACCGTATATATAGTTTACAAAACATAATTTTATATATATGATTATGTGAGAGATTTTTAGTTAATCCAAAAGTGTCCCATTATAATGCTATAAAATTAATTTTTCAATACCTTAAGGGTCCTATTCGTCTTAGAATATTTATTTTTCTAGAAATGTATTTGATATAATTTTTTTTTCAGATGATTATTTTGGTGGATATAAAAAATATAGAAAAAGTATATCAGTAAATTTTCATTTATTTTAAGTGGTTTTAGTTTCTTGGTCATGTAAAAAACATTTAGTATAACTTTAAACTATTGAAGCGAAATATGTGGTAGCTGGAAGTTATTGTGATCAGGTGTTGTGGATGCAACACCCACTCAATGACTTTGACACGAGTTTTAATAAAGACCTTATTTTTCCAAAAAAAATATTTTCTAATAGTTAATAAAAACCCATCAAATTAATCACGAGACAAGACCATATATTTAAGACACCATTTTATTCTAGATCACACAAAAAAGGAGAATAATTTTATAATTTATCAAAACATTGGAACAACTTGATGATATGTTTAAAAAACCCCCCAAATTATAATAGATTTGAATATATTAAACAAAATATTATAATGTTCAACATTAAATGATCATTTATCTACTTATTTTTTAAACTATACCATTATAGTAAAAAAATCCCTATAGGGGGGGGGGAATATTTTTTACCTTGTTTTGATTTTTTTTGTTTTCATAATTTGTTTCTAGTAATGTTTTTATAAACATTTTTTGGAAAAAGTTTCCTTAAAATATTTTGGACAAATATTCCATAAAATCATTCAAACATACTTTTTTCTTAAAATATTTTAGTCAAACTCTTTCGAAAAAACTTTTTTTATAATTTTTTATCAAAACCCATGTAGTACATATATGACAAGACAAAATTTCATTACAATTTTTGTGTTTTTTTTCCATGTAAATTATAATTTTTTTTTATTTTCCCTATTTATTGTTAAAATATGTTTTATGTTTTTATAATTGTTTTTAAAAAAATTTATGTTTTATCAAGATAAATCTTTATGCAATAAAACTAATACAATTATTTTAAAACTTCTAGAGTTCAAATATTTTAACATATTTTGAGAAGGTTTATCAACCATTGATATAAATAAGAATTTCATATTTGATTCAATGAATACAATGAAGTTGAATAATCTCACTTTTTAAGTCTGTACAAAGGATAAGTTGGTCACCAAAATCTTTTCCACTAGATAAATTCTATAGAGAACTCTTGCTACCCATATTTCTCTCAATTTGTTTTTTTTTATCTTTCAATTTCTAAAAGTACACCTGATTAGTAAATATAGATTCCTTTTGTGAATTATACAACAAAATAGATTTGATTGAATTATTTAAAAAAATAACCTACACTAGTAGAAAAAAACATTTAACATTGGATTTTTTTCCTTTTATCTTGGTTTTATAACAAACGTTAATATAAAAGATGTTTAAAGTGGGATTTTCCACATTGGTTTTATAGAAACCTAAATTTAAAAACATTATAGAATATGAATCATAGAATAATTTATATTTAGGTTTTATATAAATCCGACATTGAAATCATGTCGACATCGAAAGGAATTTCAATGTCACTTTTATAAATAAATGATGTGGAAAACAACTTTTAATGTCATTTTTTAATAAAAATTGATGTAAAAAGAATTATTAGAGGATTTAGATGTCGATGTTTTATAAAAATGACATTGAAGGTTGAATATTTTTAAACAAATATTGAAAATTACATAATCCCCACACCTAAAAGACAAAAATAGAACCAAATATGACAAAATTACAATAGATTCAACAGAAAAGTAATGAAACCCATTGAGAAATTTTACAATAATTTTTATAAGTATACAAATAAATTAAATTAAATATACAAATTACTCAAACTTAAAAAAATTTCATAAATAAATTTTGAAGTTGTTTCAGGTTGATGAATGTATATGGAGAAACATTATCAAAAAATTACAAAATAAAGCATTCCAAATTAAAAAATAACATTTTTTTTATATTACAAGTGTTATAAGTAAACTAACATTTTCAAAATTTATTGTTTTTTTTGTTGTGATTATCTCATAAATGAATTGTCATAAATGAATTGTAACACATAATATCCACATTTAAAATTATCTTATTGATGATGACACTGGATTTATGAAATTATATTTTAAAAATAAAATCTTCAGATATGTAAGAAAGATAAAGTATTCAATAATATAAAATTTATATACCCGAACATTCATGTATTCAATTTTTTCTAGGTCCACTATTAGATAAAAAGCCTTATTTAATGCAATAAATGACTTGTTGTAATTTGAAATATTAATTATAAAACCGAATGTAAACTGAAAAATTAATATTAAAGAACTAAAATCATGGAATAAAACTTGCTTAACATGTTTCTAAATTTTCTTCAAACACCACCCAATGAAGAGCATAACCAATATACTTTTATTTCTTTTGGAAAAAATACACAGAACATACAGTGTCCACTAAAAAATGAAATATTCAACATTTATAATCATATAATGAACAATTATTCATAATTATATATTTTTTATTACCAATAAAGGAATGAAAAATATCAACATGTGATATCTATGTTTTTTTGTATTTTAGATAAATATTCAATTACGTTTTGTTATGTCAAATAGTTTACTTTTATTGAAATGTTTTCTAGGTCGATACAACCATAAGAAGAAGTGAAATCATATTGGATGAAAAGACTATGAAGATAACTGATTAAGAAATAAATAATTCAAATCAATATAAAATATGTTTATATAATAAAAATAAATTAATAATTGAAATTTACTTACATGGAAAACAACTTCAACATCATTATAGTGAACTAATCACCATTTACAACATCCATAACGACGGGTTTTAAAAATATTTAATCATTCATATCATTCATATATAGTAGTTTTCATTATAATAGTATAATAATTATCTAATATAAGAAAATATTTGATAAAGTGGTTACCCAATCAGCTTCCAAAGAAAGATTTGAAGGTAGTAGAATTTGAAAATTTCATTTCCTTAGTTTTGATTCCATTGATACATTATAATATTATATAAGAAAAGTGTAATAAAATGTTATATGTAATTTTGAATTTAATTACAAATAAAAAATACAAATTAAATCATACTTATTATGTCAGCTGATGACAACAATCAGTCGGACAAAGTAAAAAATGGCCAATACATTTTCCAACTATGGACACCTCCTCATTAGGCAATGGCACTGGAGCAGTTAGATTAATAATATCATGTACTACTAATATTACATGAAAAAATAAATAATATGACGATTTATATAATACTTATATGATGTAAAATCCCATGTGATACAATACGTATTAGAGTATCTCAAGAAAGAAACTCACAGTACATAGTATGTTCTGAATGAGGAGGTGGAAGATTTGGGTAGGAAGGTTATACAAGGTACATTCGTCTCATTACTTCTTCAAGAGTAGTTGATACATATGATTTAATTCTAGCATCTATCAACCCATTCAAGTCTTATAGATCAAACATCAAAGAATCTATTTCTTCCCTATATTCCACCACCATTGATGTTGCAATAGGGGCATGTAATTTATTTTTAATACGAATCCCTCCTTAGAACCGCTAACATGGGGAGGGTGTTTTGGATTTCCTAAAGAAATTTTAAGAATATACTTCCTACAATTAGGGATAAAGGTCCATTGTGTAATTTTATATTGAAGGGCATCATGAAGTAATATTTTCAAATGTAATATTTGTATAATTAATGTAAAAAATTATAATATTAATGAAAATTAACAATTAATGACTTACAATATTATCAGATACTTTTTTTTCTGGTCAGTTATTCACTCCCACCATTTTTAAATTATCTCAATTTTACATTTTTTCAGACAAGTGGGAGGAGATGGAGGGTCAAGTGGAACCTCTTTAGAGTGGCTACATGACTTGGATCTTAATTCAATATGTTTTTAGGAATCATTTTTTATTCTAATAAAGTATACCCTTTTTGTAACAATTTATGAGGGAATAAATTGTGATAATTTATATCTTGGTGATATTTCCATGAAAACTGTTACATAATAAGAAATAAACAAGTTATAAATTAATGAAAATAATTTAAAAAAATATTGTTTTTAAAGAAAAAAAATACATTTAAAGCTTCCTTCTATTTATCGGAGAAAAAATTATACCATGTTTCTATATCTATAAACTCAAACATGATTCATTGATCATTATCCTTTTTACACCAAAAAATACATGTTTAAGTAAACTTCATCTTAAAATCCCTTTATCTTATTTCCATAAAGGATATAATGTTTTTTTAACATTTCTTTTGTCTGTTGAAATTAAAATCTCATCTGTAATTGATTAAATAAAACATTAAGAAATTTATAATATTAAAATAATTGGTAAAATAAATAAATAATTTTAAAAATTTTACAATTTGGTACTTCAATAAAATATATTTTACTAACTGGTCGATTATCCTCTAATTAGGGTTTAAAATTATTATCCTACAACAACACAATATAACTAGGAAAGTCCTAAACCGTGTCTCATTTGGGACAGTTAGAATGTCAATTTCATCAATGTTAATTATTACCCTTTTCTCTCTATATGAAAGTGAATATTTTGTAAAAAATATAACACCATGCCTTTTATCTTTAGGTACCATCCTCTACTGAGAAGAATAATAGCTACAAATAATATTAATAAATATATGTTTAATTTCATTAAATAAATTAATTATAATAGATATATATTTAAATGAAAAAAATCCATCACCTCAGTTCACCCACCTTAGTGCTTGTCATTTGAAAATATATATTCTACCTCAAAAAAGTATCTGAACTTATATTTTATTAAAATTTAAAAACTATAATAAATAAAAATTATATTTTTCATAAAAAAACAATTTGTAAATGAAAAAAATTTAATGAAAAAATGATTTCGACCAAAAACATATTATAATGATTTAAGATGTCTAAATAAAAACAATTATAAATACAAAAAGTTATTACCAGAAACAAGTTACTGTTATATTAAATTTAAATTCATAAAAAAAGTTATAACATTAAAAAAATTGTACCAAAAAAAATTATAGTTGATAATAATATATAAAAAAACATATTATTCGGTGAATTAAATTTATAAAAAAACGATAATTGATATATATTAAAAAAAATTAACATATAAAATTTGGATGTAAGTAGATCTTGAATGCCACTGAACTCACTTGAATGTTGTTTAAATAGGGAAACATTATAGGAGTGAAGAGAAACATATGAGAACATATAAAAATAGTTAATTAAACATGCACACATTTTTATCAAATAAATTACTTCTTAAAAATAATTTAATATAAAAAACTAGTTACAAATTTTTTTTAATCGAAAGTCATTATATGAAAACAACCAAATTATAAATGGAAAAATAATTAAAGGAAAAAACATCAAAAATTTGGAGGTTTATAATTGAAAATTGATTATAAATATTCACATGATTAACTAAGAGTGTAATTTTCTATTTTCCCATATCCCTTTAGCATAATCATTTATTGAATCATAGACTATTTCGGTATTATAGTTATTGTTCTCATTCGGAAATAATGTAATAGATTAAAAAACCTCACATAAATATATAACATCATTATCATCCTCATCACCTAAATGAATTATTTTACCTTGAAAAATGACAAACCAAAAATCATTTTGTGGATCAATAATATAAAATATTTTATTTTCATGTATCTCCGTAATAAATTGTTCCTCTTTAAAACTAAATATTTTATAATCAATGAGCGTAAATCCACAATCATCATGTTTCTTACCACTTTCACTATCAACCCAGTTACACTTAAATACTGTTACTCAAAATTTAGTATAATTAATTTCCCATAATTCTTCAAGAAGTCCAAAATATTCTGTTGATGTAGAAATTGAATTTTTTTATTTATAGTTGAAAAATACAGTACTTCAGTGATGACCATTACACCATTATTTTGAAAAGTACTCCTATCATCCCGAGTTTTTGTGTAAATTGTGTAACCATTATTTTAAAAAACCAGACCTTGTAATTACATTAAGAGATGGTCCTCTACCAACTATTTAAATGTTTTTAATGTAAATACATTTGTGTTGAATTTATATTTAAACTATGAAAAAAATGTATTTTAATATTCAACCCTCATCCACTTTTAATTTATTTTTGGATATTGTTTCCGATTCTTTTGACGAGGCACGCGTGTCCGTCTGATTGAGTGCGACAGGTGCGACTTTTGTTACCCCGCATTCCCACTTTCCAAAGGCGGGCAGCATTCGCTTCTTATTCAGGGACGTCTGCTCCTTGATCGAAATAGGAAGATGGGATGTCGGTTCTTCCTTCTATGGATTACTGCTCAGAACTCATCACCTAGTCCAGGTCTTCCACATAGATTTAATATGTAGTTTGTGAAACTCTTCCCAGTACCATGTTTTCATGGACGCCGGTTAATTACACTGCTTCTGTCAGGACATTCCATGGGGTCCGGTCTGGGCATCAACCTTCAGTTGGGGGAGTAATCACGTTGAGGAATTACTGGCGTGTCTGGGAGCTGGGGAATTGGCGTGTGTGTCTTTAGTCCCGTTTTATAGGGCTTCTCGAGGGCTCAGTAGCCCGAGGCATCCCACATCGAGCGTGGGGAATCATATGACATAGGCATGTATCTGAAGTTTTCCTCAGCTTCCCAGGTTTAACATAGGGTATGCCGCGAGTTTAACGTCCAGTGGTGATGGATCAGACTGATCGGAACACAGATTAGAGGTGATCAGATTGAGGAACCCCTGTAGGGAACACCGATATTAGGGCCAACACGTGGGAGGCTCCCCAAATGCTGTGGAGGAGAATGACGTGGCATGATCTCACCGGGAAGTGGCGGCCCGGGTAAGAATCAGGATGGAAGAAGGTTTTGGTCTTGAGTCTGGAAGAGACTTCCTACGTATCCCCATTATAGGGAATCAAAGTCCACGTAGTTTGGGTATGGATGTGTGGGGTTTACACTCTAGGCTACTCGGGTGTTGGTGAACCGACGTGAAGGAGATCGGAACAACTAGGTAGTGGGATTGAACCTCGTGGAGGCTTCCTACGTACCATGCCTTGACACGGATAAAAGTCCCCGTAGTTCGGGATGTGTTGTGTCGGTGTACCGATGTGAAGATGGACCGGGGGTCCGATGGGTGTTGGGGTTGAACCTCATGTGTGTTCCTACGTACCATGCATTGACATTGATCAATGTCCTCATAGTTCGAGTTGTGTAGATACAGTTTAACGTCATGCGGGATGAGGTTGAACCGACATGAAGGGGGTCAGAACAACCGAATGGTGGGCTTGAACCCCGTGGAGGCTTCTTATGTACCATGCCTTGACATGGATCAAAGTCTTCATAGTTTGGGATGGTGTAGGGCTTACACTCTAGGTTTCCTAGGGTATTAATGGGGCTTGGCGCACTGAAAGGGGGACAGTCGGGGCCAATCGTTATTAGACTTGAACCTCATGGAGTCTTCCTACGTACCATGCCTTGACATGGATCAATGTCCACGTAGTTCGGGAGCTGGCAGTTCCGGAGAACCGATGTGAATAAAGACCTTGGTCCAGGTGGACTATGGGCTTGAACCTTAGGGAGGAGGGGGGGCATATTCCTTGTCATGTCGTCCGCTAGCCTTGGGAATCGAAGATGAATGGAGGGAGCACTATTCCCCACCATTCCCTTGGCTGGACTTAGCGCCGAGGGAGTGGGGAGGAATAGGGGCGCTGCCTCCTGCAAGAACGGCAAGGGGCTTAGACCAAAGTGGATTCCCTTTCCCGTGGACAAACGCCACTACCAGAAAGAGGATATCATCCCCTGTGGAGACCTTGGGGCATGGAGAATGTCCAAGGTGGGGGAACCCCACGTGAGAGGCATGAGGTGATGTCACAGTTTAACTTCGTGTTTTGAAGAAGAGGGTGCTTGGCAGTTTAACATCCTACAGCTCAAACGAGGTTGGTTTACTCCGCACCCCTAGGACTTACATAACCGGTACCCTCTACTCCTTGTGGGAGGGAAGGTACTGGCAATGATGTGGTAAAGGGGGGTCGCAGAGCGAAACATCGAGGGGTCCACATTAGTGTGGATATGCGAAGAAGAAATAGATGTTATCATTCCTATGAGAAGAAGCATTAGGAGAAACAATGCTACGGGCGGTATCATTCAGGGGACTTTGAAGTCACATCGTGAAAACATGGAGGGTCGCACTGGAAAAGGAATTTCCAAGCAGAGGAGTCTGTACGAAGGTGCCTTGTGGAGTTCCGTTGCTCTGTGTGGTGAAGGGCACTGACGATGGGGTGTGATTTGAGAAGTGGGGTGCGTTGGACTTATCATGGGACGGAGGTGCAAATGGGAGGTTCTTTACGAAGTGGAAAGGCATTTGCGGAGCACTACCTCACAGAGCACAGGCGCTGCACGAAGCAGAGTGTCGTGAAGCAGTTTGATTTCCGAAGTACAGTGTCCCTGCCTTGGCATGTGGATGACGTGTACATGAGGGGTGTTTCACGAAGCATAAACACTCCACGATGACCCGGGTCCCCTTGGGGATCCCCTTCCTTCGTGAAAGCCCTCAGGTTTTCCAAAAGGCATCCCTATCGGAAGAGGGGATCAAAACGAGACAATGGGGAGGCCCCTCATGAAGCAAAAGTACGTCGCATAGATCATGATTCGTAGAGTAAAGGCTGCTTCGTGATATGGGAGCTCAGAAGTTGAAAGGTCGAATTGTCCATCCATTGGGCTTGGGGAGAGACCAGTATTTATAAGCAAGAGGCGCAACGAAAGAAGATCTTACATGATGCGAAGAGGGATTGGGTTGCTTCGTGGCGGGTCGCGAACATCAGGGGTGTTCGCGGAGGGTACCACCTCTTTGGCTTCATGGAGGGCTCACGAACGTCAGCAGAATTTGTGGAGGGTACCACCTCCTTGGCTTTGCGGTGCGCTCACGAACGTCAGCTGTGTTCGAATAGGGTATCGCATCCATGGCTTTGCGACATGCTCGAAAACGTCAGCAGCATTCGCGGAGGGTACCACTTCCTTGGCTTAGCGGCAGCCGCGTTGCTTGGGGGGACTCCGCGAAGTGGCTTCATGAGGCCAACCATGCAACTTCTTTCTATTCTTCCTTTTCTTCCAAAATTTTGGTGTCAACAAAGCCCCCCCCTCAGAATTGAAGCCGCGGAGAAATCAAGGGTCGAAGTATGAGGGTAAATCGCCAAAATCTTCGCCCGTTCGCGAATATGGATCGTGAAGAAGGCTCGCTAGGTGGACAATCGACTCGCAGGCCACGCGCTCCGTGAAGATCGACACGACCCGGTCACGCTGCGAAGCTTTGAGGGCTGCCGTATATAAAAATGGGGGGATGACATATATTTTGTGCTTTCCCTTCTCCACGAATTTGTCCTTTTGTGCTATCGATTCACGAAGCTCAGTTTACTCCATGACTGCTCTCCATGAATCGGGCTTCACGACGCACCGCGAGTCTTTGACGCCGTGACAACGCTACATGAGCGTGCACTTGCAGACCAAGGCAAGGCTCCACAAATCGGCTTCACAAACGAGCTCCATGAACATGCTTCACGATCCGACCTGAAAATTTTCTGAGTCTTGAAACCAAATGCCTCATCAAGAAGCTTCCCATGGGGTGCTCACAGATGCCACCCGGAGGGATGAGATGGCAAATTGTCTAGGTCTGGGGGAGCTAGTCTGGAGCCACTCGGACCATAATTCATTGACGGAGCTGCTATCAAAGAGCCAAAAGAACTATCTACTCTGTAGAAGGCTGCCGTTGTATGCCTTAAGGCAGAGGGATGATGTCTTCATTCCCGAGGCGAGTAGGGACGAACTGACTTACTTTTTCAGGAGCACTCCGTACCAGTGCCAATTGTTCAGGGTGGGTGATGGTCATGCTTGGGAAGACTTCACACCTGTCACCACCGACTTCATGTACAATCATCTGAAAAATGTTGATGGGAAGCCATTGTAGCTGGAGACGTCCCCTTCCATGTACCGCACAATACTAATGGCAGCCTTGAGGGATTCGAAGAAGGGGTGGTCCGATGAGTGGGACCTATGCTAGGGCGGAAACTTCACAAACGATTAGGCATGGGAATACTGGGTAGGCGTCTCATGCGAGGAGTTTGGAGTCGAGCTGAGGAGAGTGGGTTTGTATGAGGTGGCATGGGACTCCCAATTCCACATATATAAACCAAAACAGCTGATTCCAGAGTTTTTGATCTGGTGGCCTTCTAGGACCAACACTTTTCACCTGCACCATGGGGAGTTCGGCATCAGTTTTTGGGATGTCTATCAGGTTTTTGGGGTCCCAATATTGGGAGATATGTATGAAGAGTTCCTCCTTGTCATGAGTGCATGGGAGGATCTTGAGAAGATGCCGCGGTTGGCGCTGACACTGATGGGGATGGTCCCTGGGGAAGACAAAGAAGCAGTCAAGGATGTCCACTTCAAGAAGTGGATCAAGCAGTTCCTGAACTTCCTGGAGGATCGAGAGTACCTCGTGAGGCCTCAAACTTGCCCGAAGGGGGATCAACGGGGCAAGAATTCTTATTGGAGGCTCTTGGAGAACAGCCAATGGAAGACCTGGGGGTTCTGTGTCAATACTGAACTACAGCTGATAGTCAGACTGGCAGCATTTATCGTGACCCTTATCTGTAGTTGGATCCTATTTGTGAGGGATACCAACATGGGGGTGCGACCTAGCTCACTCATCATGGCATCCATGCTAGCCACAGGAGGGTGGGTCAATCTGGGGATTCCGATGCACACAAAATTGTAAAAGATGCTACGGCATGTTAGCGAGGGAAAGAGGCTGCAAAGGATATGTGGGCCCTTCCATCTTTTATATGGGTGGATCGCGGCGCACATCAGGCGGGTTTACGAATATCTGAACCCCATCTCAACTCTAGGGTCAAACATCCGTCCATCCATCCTTAATGATTCCAGGAGCTTTCCAGCCAAATTGATCATACCCATGGTGTTAAACCTGGTATGGAAGGTGGGAGAGTTTAATTTTCACCCGCTTCCATTGCCGACTGGGGTTCTTAATGACGAAGATTGGGGAATAGAAGAGAACCAGGCCTATCTACTGACCTTTCAAGGTGGAGTCTTGGTGGAAAGGGTGGACCATGAGCCTCTCTGTGAGCCATACACCCCACAATGGTTTGCAAGGAAATTCCGGTGCCAGCTTTAGCTGACCCCGCAGGTCTACTAGGAGGTGCGCCACGAGGAGCACCCATGTGTGATGAGGCAATTGTGGCTCATGTTCAAACGGGAAGATAGGAAAATGAGGAACACATTTCCCCTACCTACTACCACCTTCAGACTGGTGAAGGAGTATTCATTAAGATGGGAGGTAGCTTATCTAGGGGAAATACTAAAGCAGCCAACTATTTGATCCAGTGATGGTGGGCCTTCCCCATCTCCAGGTTGGGGCTGGAAGGCCGCAAGGGCCTCTCGCGATTGCGGGGCTACCATGGTGGCGAGACCTGCACCGGTTGAGGGTGAGGTAGTGGCGGTGAATCCAACAGTGGGAGAGTATCAAGTGGTCCCAGGAGAACAGAGACATCCGTAGGGGTGACCACTGAGGGGATTCCGTAGGATATCTACTCAGGCCCTGGGGAAATGACTGTGCCATATTGACATGCCAGAGGATGCTGTTTTCCCGAAGTCCTGGGACATTTGGGATGTAAACCAGAAATTTCCCAGCATGCCCGAGATGTGGCAACACCTGAATTGTCTCAGGATGGATTTACCAGGTATAGGCCCTGTCTGGGCCAGTTTTGCAGTATCCTCGGTGAAGGTGGAGAAATATTTGGCTGAGCTGGAAGACTTCATGCATTCCAGGGGTGCCATGTGTCCAATGACGGACTGGGTGAGTGTACTCCAGAATCAGATGGTTCCCCCACAACTGTCGGTCACTGAGTTGAGAGGGTGTTTCCCCTAATCGGAAGAATCAGAAAAATCCTCTTGGGGGGACGAGGCCGGTGGAGGGAGCCCGTTGGAGGAAGGAAAAGTCGATGATCAAGACTCGGGTCTCCACGATTTCGCGGAGGCTCTTGAGGTAATGTTCTAAGTTTCTTTCCATGGGGTCTGCTCTCTGGTCATTATGGATTTCTTACCAACACCTGAACCGCACAAAAGGACCTTGTACACAGACCACGTTCTCACTCCTCGGTGGGTGCTGATGTAGGACCCTCAGATCCCGCACCTATGGCCACGTCCAGTTCTATGTCTGGTGGGGCTAAGACACCCAAGGTAGCTCCTCCAGAATCTCCAAACCTCCTAAAAATATACGAAGGTCCACGCTTTGAGGTCCCGTCAACATCAACTCAGGAGAAACTCCAGGAGTTCGATCTCTGTAATCCATCTTCACTGAATTCATTACTGCCACACGTTGATCATGCCAACTGACATCCATGCATTTCTCTGTCACGTACACTTCTTCGACTGGCATGGGCCGCTGCGGCGAGGATGGTCAGGATTTCTGGCAGCTCCCCTCCCAGGGGCACACCAGTAATCATGGACATAGTTACCCAGCCCACCTGAGCTGCAGCTCCCCCCATCATTGGAGGGACCGCCAGCGGGGTCGTTCCTGAGGTTATTGAGGTGCGGTTCGATGATGAGGATCGGCCAGTCAACCCAAGTCCTTCCATGCCTGATCCAACGCCAGATGGAGTGCCTGATCCAATGCCAGATGCAGATCCCGCTAAAGATTTCTTAAGGGTGTACCCCGCATACGAGACTACTAACCGTGCGGACTGGGGTGAGACGACCTCTGATGAAGAGAAAAGCGAGATAGTCCATCGCCGATCATGGAAGCTGATCGTACACTTTATCAAAAATACCCCCCCCCCAGGCATTATGGATGGACGAGATGGATAGACTTCACCCACAAATACGTGATCTGTGTGCTGGGGGAGTGGATTCCTAGCACCCTCACCTGCACATCCGAGATCTTTTGGCAGAGAAGATCCGAGAGTATGATCATGGCCTCAGTGTAGGCTGGCAGCGGAGGAAGGCGACGAACATCAAGAAGCATGAGGAGGCTGAAAATTAGGTCCAACGGCTACAAATCCAGGCGGATGAGCACTCAACCTCTCTTAACAAACAATCGGAGCTGATCTCACTATAGAAGGCCCAGCTGGAAGAAGAAGAAGACCGTTTGAGGAAAGCTTCTGAAGAAATGGCCATCATTCATGCTGACGTAGAGTGGGCCCGAGCTGAGGCTTATGATCATTTCCCCATCACTGTGGAGGAGGAGTGGTAGTTGAGCCGGCAGAAGCAACTCTTGGACACCACAAGTCAAAGGGTGGTGGAACTACAACTCTCTTTTGACGGGCTCAACCCTTTCATGAGAGGGATAAGCCCCCAAGTGCTGTAAGGATCACAAACTCTCAAATTTACTTTCATGTTTTGATTTATTCAATGTCATAGCATGAATGAGTTTCGTTATGGAGGTCGGATTCATACGCGTATGTTATATTTGTGAAATGTCTGGTGGTCAGTCCCTAAGCTCACGTGAGTCAAGCCCAAAGTGAGAAACAAGGGGTGATCACCATGCTATTCTACTTGAACATAATGCATCGACCAAGATTAGGGTATCTGGGGTTTAGGAAACCAATCTGAATCTACCGAGAAGACATGGGAGAGGCCTAATCGGAGGATTAGGACCTCAGAACAAATGATGAGCCATTCTTCAGGTGTGCTCTAGTGCAAGAGCGGGATAATGTCAGGGGCGTTGGGATTAGTCTGAACATAGGGAAGTGGAAGGTATGAATCACGATATCCAAAAAATCTAGAACGCTATGGTAGGTGGCGTGATAATGAAGGATAAATGTTTACAATGTTTGAAACACAATATCCTTATTGAGTTATCCTGAAATGGGGATAACAAATGAGGGCCAACCATTGACCATGTTCGAAACAAAGGGCCTGCCTCAAAATGCTATCCATTAGTCTTCCAGAACGTCAGCCCAAGACAATAAGTGGGCCATAGGCCGAGCATCCATACTATTAGTGGGTTCCTCCAGAAGCAAAGGAGGACGAGGGTACGAGTAAGGGGCATGCAAAGCGTGGAATGTGGAGTGAGGGTTTGTTCAAAAAGAATCCAACACTCTTGAAGTAATGCCATCATGGTAGAATCACACTAGATGGCGCATCAGTCTGATCATGGATCACTCTTTCTTTCATACAGGGCCTCTTTGGTGAGGGATCCATCACATCCCATTGTCATCTTGGGGCATACAGAACTTGCTGGAGGCAAAATTGCAGTTACTTAGATCCCTACAAGGGGTCTGTCCAGGATGCCGGAATGGGGGAGGAATAAGATTTATGATTCCTAGGGCTGGACCCTAGGAAAAACAACATGGTGTCTCTATATATCCCATGAAGATGAGAATCAAGACATACGTAGTTCTGGAAGCACAGATTAACATCACGTGGGATGAGGAGAAGCCTGGTTGCGCCAGTACGCATCCCACCAAAACTACTAAGCCCATGTGAGTCATGCTCCATGTGGGAAACAAAAAGTAATGGGGGACTTTCTTGACACAATAAAGGGAATGTGTGGGTGAAGGGATGCTCGGTCAATGCTGGCCCAATGATGCTAACCCGTCAATATAGCACACCTAGATGCGCAAAGAGGTAGAGCGGATTACGTCAGAATTCCACTTGAACATGAGGAAGTGGAAATGTGTGAATCAAGATGCTCACAATCTGGATCACAATGATGGAGGTGTGGAAATGGAGGATAACTATTGACCATGGCGGAAACACAACATCCATATCGCATTATCCTGGAATGGGGACAGACAAATGAGGGTCGACCTTTGAACATGTTCAAAACATGGGACCTGTCACAAATGTCGTCCGAGATCCTTAGGGACGTTGGCCCAAAACGGTAGGAGAGCCCTTAGGCCTAGAATACGTGGAGAGCCCTTATTCCTAGAATCCATGTCGTCTGAGCGTCTTTTTGGACATGGAATAGGATGAGGATCCAAATAGTAAGCTCATAAATATTGGACATGGAATGAGGGGAATGTCCCCATGAAAATTCCACACTTCAGGATCTTTGTAAAACACATATAAATACGATAACGAGGAATATTAGATAGAGGGGGTTTTATCCCCTTCCCATAGGGAGATCTTAGTTTAGGGTCGTAGAATTCAGACCATGGATGAGAGGAAATGCGGGAGACTCATGATGAGTCATTACAAAAACCCGACGTGGATGGGGACCTAAGGTTCTGACCACCACGTGTTCCCTAGATAGGGTTCAGGTCGAGGGACCAAAACGAGAGTTGATCTGGGCCTCAAGCAAAGTGCACAGGTGTTCCTACGTACCCCATGAGGATGGGGATCAAGCTACACAAAGTTATTGAGGTGGCGTAGTAAGGTACCAGTGCCAAGGAAAGAGGGGCATACAGGAGTGGCCCTTACGCCAAGAGGAGTGGTATTTGGTAAATCTTATTTGTCCATTAAGGTGAATGGATTTTTTTGTGAAGTGACAGTCCTAGGGAAGTAGGCCCTAATGTCACTAAAATAATCAAGACGTAGCAGGCATTGACAAATGGAATGATATCTAACCAATACCCAATGTGATGTCCCCTACGACGAGGTCATAACAATGCAGTTCTGTTTTTCATAGTGCAGTCAGGATGATAACATCACAGTTTAGGGCCATGTGATAGGACCAAGCATGAATTTTAACGTCACACAGTGTAGACATAGAAGAGAAGATTCTAGGTGGGGAATGTGTATGGTGTAATAAAACATTCCCATCGTGAATGGGGACACGGTCCCGTATCACACTGTACGCAACTCCGAGAGGGGGACCTCAGGGCAAGGAGACTACATAGAGGTAATAGTGAAAGGGGCAGGAGAAACTAGCTCCCAGTTAAGATGGACCTGAAAATGAGACGTCCAGGTGGTCCTACGTATCCCATAATGATGGGAATCAATCCATACATAGTTCTTGAAGTCTGAATTTTAATGTCATGTGGGACAACATACAGTTTAATGTTGTGCATGACAGGAAACAAGAGGGATAGTTTTTAGAATGGGGTGCACATGGTGCGGCCATTGCAAACCCGATGTGAATGAGGAGGTAATCCCATAACATGCCTTGTGGTCCCGTAGTCAAAGTCCAGCAGCTGGGACAGAAAAGAAAAATTAGCATAACTCAAGATGGACCCAAAGACTAGAGGTCTAGGCATTCCTACGTATCCCATGAGAATGGGAATCAAGAAAAACATAGTTCTGAGGAGATCTTAGTGTACTGTCTTAGATCTCGGACCGCAGAGTGATGTCTACTCTCCAAGTAAGTGCAGACCTCGACCAGATCTCTTATCCCACGTGAGTCAAAATCGGTGTGGGAAACAAGGGAGGAAGATGTCTATTTCAATACATGGAACGCACACCAATGGGAAATCAGTGTGGAGCCCCTATCATGGATCTAGTCTTCCAAACACGCATATGCGTACTGAGGAATAGAAACAAGAGTTTCAAAGTTCTACATGAACATGATGAGGTGGAGAGGGATGTGAATCATGTAATCGAAATTTTGGGCTTAATGGTGTTGGCGTGACGATTGAGGATAACTATTGACCATGACAGAAACGCAGTACCCCTACCATGTTACTTGAAATGGGAAAAATAAATGAGCATCAATCGCTGACCGTATTTGCAACGAGGGACTTGTATTAGTTTTTTGTTCGAAACCCTCAAGGACGTTGGACTGCGATGGTAGGAGGGCCCTTAGGCCGAGAATCCATGCCATCTCGGGGTCCCTTTGAATGTGAAAGGTGATGAAAGACCTAATGAAGGGTAACACGAAGCCTGGGAAACATGTAGAAGCATGTCCAAGTAGAACCCAACATTCCAGGTACTAAACCATAGTACCGTTCAAACACCTTGGTTGATATCCGAAGAGGGTCGACGAGGGTGCTCAACTTGAGAGTAACTGATTTGGGGGGGGGGGTGAGTATAGAGTAAAGAGATAGAGAAATCTTAGGAGAAAGAGGGGGGGGGGGGGTAAATGGAATGGTTGTTACAAAACCCGACGTGAGTGAGAACATAATCCCATACCAGACTGTCTACTCCTCTCCCTGGGAAAGGGTAGGCCAAGAGGCCAAGTTAAAAGGGTGATTTTTGGGAGATTGGGCTGGACCTGACATCTAGACATTCGAGCGGTCCTACGTTTCCCAAAAAGATGGGAATCAAGACACATGTAATTCTCAAAGCACCGGGGGGGGGGGGGGGGTGGGTGGGTGGGTAGGATATCCTAATGAGTAAGTGTACGATGTGGCGAGTAACCCGACGTGAATGAGGACATAATCCCACACCACACCCCACATTCCCATAAGAGAGAACCTGGGCCAGGGGCCTGAAAAGGCCAAGGGGCCTCAGTTAGGAAGGCCTGACCAGCTTGTAGTTTAACGTCATGCAAGGAGGATGAGGAGGGGAGTAGGATACCCCAAATAAGGGAAGTGTACGACATGAAGAATAACCCGACGTGAATGAGGACATAATCCCGCACCACACCTCACAATCCCATAAGAGAGAACCTGGGATAGGGGCCCGAAAAGGCCAAAGGGCCTCGGTCAGGAAGGCCTGACTAGCTTGCAGTTTAACTTCATGCAGCGAGGAATGGGAGAGGATCGAGGCTAGATCGACATGAGTTGGGGAAAACGTATACAATTTGCTATACGTCTTGAACTGAGGGGAAGATTCAGGCGTTTGGGATGGGCCGACAGACGAAATGTATGGGCGTTCCTACGTATCCCATGCGGATGGGAATCAAGCCATACGTAGTTCTTGAAGGCCATGCAGTTTAACGTCATGCGGTGAAGACATGGGAGTATGGAAGAATGGGAGTGGGAACATGGTCTGAACCTTATAACCCTTGTATGAGTGGGTCTGAGGGATCCCCAATCATGCATGTATCCTTTGAGTGAACTATAACCAGGGGGATATCCGAAAGAGAAGAGTTTGGGGCTGGGCTCAAAACAAAGCATCTAAGCGTTCCTACTTATCCCATAAGGATGGGAATCAAGCCATGCATATTTCTTGAGATGTAGTTTAACATCATGGAGGAAGATGCGTAGTTTAATGTCATGAAGGATGATGTGTAGTTTAAACTCATGTAGGACTGGACAGTTTAAGGTCATGCAGGACCGTCGTGTAGTTTAGGGTCATGTGGGACCATTTACTATAAGGTCATGCAGGACCATAGTCCTCAGGAAAATTATTTCTTGAGGAATTTGGCATTGGTGGGAGGTGTTATGCGCTCACCATCCATAGTAACCAAGGAATACGTGCCATTGGAGTAAACCTTGTGAATGATGCAAGGTCCTTGCCATTTGGGCTCCAACTTGGGTGGTTTCCTGCCGGGGATCATTGGTGCTCAGAGGGACAACACCATGTCACCTTGTATGAAATAGCAGAGGCGATCCTTCCTGTTGAAGGCCATAGCTATTTTATTATGATGCCTTTCCAGATTGTGTAGGGCACAAAGCCTACTCTCATCACGTGCTTCCAATTCAGCTAAACGGATTTCGACCACCTCATCTGGTGCCTGCGGGTCATAGACCGTAGTGCGTAATGATGGTAGCTGGATCTTGATGGCCAGTACGGCCACAAACCCATACACCAGGGAATACAAGGTTACCTTGGTGGAATTACGAGTCGTTATCCGATTGGCCCAGAGGGCGTTGGGGAGCCTGTCCGGCCAACACTTCTTGTTCTGGCCAACCATTTTATGAAAAATGTTAGAGAAGGTTTTTTTGAATGCCTCGATCTTCCCATTTTCCTACGCGTGATAGTGGGAGATATGGTTTGAACATATATTATACTTAGCGTACAGTTTCTTCAGCTCAGCTGCTCAGAATTTGGTTCCGTTATCGGTGAGCATGGAGTGAGGCACTCCAAATTGGTTGATGATATTGGAGATCACAAAATTAACAATGGATCGAGCCTTGAATTCCTTGAGTGGGATTTACTCTACCCATTTGGAGAAGAAATCTGTAGCGGTCAGGATGAACCTACACTGGCGAGCTATCGCCGGTGGGTACGACCCCATGACATCGAGCCCCCACACCACAAATGGCCAAGAATACTTGGTGGAATGGAGAGGTTCTGGAGACCGATGTAGTAAATTTGCATGAACATGGCACGAGTCACATCTGTTGGTGAACTCGATACAATTGTGAATCATAGAGGGCTAGAAGTACCCCAATCTCTGGATCAGATGGGACAACTTCGGCCCATCATGGTGGGAACCGCAGGAACCAGCATGAACCTCTTGCATGACATGAGAAATCTAGAATCCTTGAATTCAACAGAGTTGAACACCATCAAAACCATGATTATTGTGGATCTTCTCAAGACTGGGACCACTATGGAGGGTGAACTGCAGCGCACGACATCAGATTCGCTCGTGCTTGGCCCGATCATCCAGGAGGCAACCATTTTGGAGATACTCGACAAAAGGGGATCTCCAATCGGGATCCATTTTGACAACTGCATTTGAATAACCTGGGGCTCCTGACGTGGAGGATCCGGCAATAAGATGGCTTATTCGCTGGCCGTCATCATCCTCTGGGGCGACGAGGGCAACAATAATCTGGTGCACCACATGTATGATCATATCATCCTGCTCGGGTTCTGCAAGTGACATAGTTAAGCCATCCAAAGCATCCGATCGACCATTCTGTGACTGAGGGACATGGGTTACCTTTGGTCGAGAGGGGAACTGAGCCATTAGGTGGTGGGTGCACTCCAACAATGGTACGAGCTCTGGCTTCCTGAAAACATAGTCTCCATTGACTTACTTGATGACTAACTCGGAATCTCCTTTAACATGAAAATGGGGCACATCGATCTCAGGGGCCAGCTCGAGGCCAGTGATGAGATCCTGATTCTTTGCCTCATTGTTGGTGTAGCCTTCTGACAATAGGAACGAGTACGGAAGAATGGATTGCACAGGGTTAATGAAGATGATACCCAGGCCCACTCTATGGAGCCTAGGATCATTGAGCCTCCTATCAATGGGACTCCAGGAGGCACCGTCGAAGTGCATTTTCCAACATGGGACGACATGGTCTACTGAGAGGATTGCCTCATCGAGAAAATCCAGGTCCAGAGTATGATCCGCAGAGGTTTCATGGGTAGCTAAGAATTCTACCAATTCCTACCCCTTGATAGCCTTCTGAGGCACAAACCTAATGTCAAACTGCTGGAGAATTACCGCCCATTGTGCTAGTCGGCTAGTCAACATGGGGCGGTTCAGGATGTACTTCAGCGGTTCTAACCAAGACCTACTATACCTCATGGTGTTGTAGGTAATGTCGTAATTTCTTGCACGAAAAACACGAGATCAAGGCATCTTTTCTCAATAGGGGAGTATCTAGACTTCGTATCGAGGAGAATGAGGCTGAGGTAGTAGTGGCTATTATCTATCCCCTCATTCTTCTTCTGGTTGAGAAGGGCACCGAGAGACTGATCTAGGGCGGTGAAATAGAGAATCAACGACTTTCCAGAGACGAGTGGCATCAAGACCGAAGGCTGCAGTAGGTATTGCTTAACTTCCTTGAACATGGTCTGGCACTCTTCATCCCATTCATAGGCAGTGCCTTTCTTCATGAGCCGAAAAAGGGCTTACACTTGCTAGCCATGTCTGCGATGAATCAGCGTATGTAGGCTAAGTGGCCTAGAAATCCTCGAAGCTCCCGAATATTGCTCGGGGGGGGGGGGGAATTGGATGATGGCCTTGATCTTCTCTGGGTCGATCCCGATGCCCCGATATCTGAAAATGAAGATGAGAAACGTTCCGGAGGTGACCCTGAAGGAACATTTAAGCAGGTTCATCTTCAGGTGACGGGAATAGAGGAAACCAAACAATTTCTCAAGGTCATTGAGATGGTCCTGGAACTGGAAAGATTTGACCACTAGATCGTCCACATAGCATTCCACCAATTTTCTGATAATTGGCTTGAATATGCGGTGCCTGTCCCACTGATAGGTGGAACCTGCATTTTTCAGGCCGAAGGGCATAACTTGGTAACAGGAAGTACCTTGTGGGCCCAAAAAGTTGTGGACTCATCGTCTTCGGGGGCCATCCAGATCTGGTTGTACCCAAAATACCCATCCATGAAGGAGAGGGATTGGAACCCGACCGTAGAATCAATCAACAATTCTGTCACTAGAAGGAGAAAATAATCCTTTGGACAGTGGCAGTTGAGATCACGGAAGTCAATACGGACTCTGATCTGCCCTTTCTTCTTCCTGACTAGCACAATGATGGCCAACCACTTGGGGTTCTCGACCTCCTTGAAAAAATTGGCTCTAATGAGCTCATCAACCTCGGCCTCGACCATGGCGCTGTGATAAGGGTGAATCTCTCTGGGAGGCTGCTTGAACCCGCGATGGTTTGTCGGGAGACCAAGGCGGTGGATGACTACCTGGAGATCTAGACCTGGAATCTCGTCGTAACTCCAGGCGAACACATCACAGTGCTGCTTAAGGAATTTCACGTACCGCTTCTGCTCCTCTAGGGAAATGGTGGCACTAATCTATGTGGGTATCGGATCTGCCTCGCTACCATGGTTCACCTGTACCTATTCATGAATTGTGGCGGAGATTACTTCTTCAGAGGTAGGGGGAGCATCTTCCAAATCCTCTTCTTCACTTGTGGAGGAGGGATTCCCTATGGGTGAGGCTTCCCCTTGATCAAAGGAACCTGACGGGAGGCTGGTGCCATCCTAAAAAATAGTGGATAGTGCATCAGGAGATTCACATGCTGCGGAAACCATGTCGATGATGGAAGTTGATCCAATCCCATCTAGCCTTCGGCCAGAGGGCCACACTTGATGATAAAAGCAATAGTGACATGTTGGCTTTAGCTGGATAATTCTAGCCTAGTGGAATAGACACGTATGACGTACCTCCATTTCCATTAGCCAGACATCGTGATACCGTACGTGGGAAGGAGGTTCCGGGATCACCTGAGCCTGGTTTGTGTAGGAGTATGAGGTGATTTTCCTCCGTCACTTGGACTTGGTAATATGCCTTCCTCTTATACCTGAAACAACAAATCATTTCCCCATGTCGGGGGTCATGGCCTCTAATCGATGGATCGGGAAGACATATGCGTCATACAGACCTGCCAAAGGGTAAGTTGTGACCGTGGCTGGCTCAATATCACTTGCCAAAATATGCTTATCCTTTCTCTTGTAATAGTCAGCGTCCAGATAATGAGCTTCACAAGAGGAGAAAGGAGATGAATCTCCTTGTATTACACCTACTTGACCATTAAAGGAGTACTTGAGGCACTGGTAATACGATGAGGGGACCGTCGCATGCAGGTGGAGCCATGGCCTGCCCATCAATGCGTTGTATGCAGTGTCCTAGGAGACAACCATGAATTCGGTACTGGAAACTAGGCCACCGAACTCGGTCTTCAAATGGATCTTGAATACCGGGGTCTACTCGGTCCTGTCGTATCCTTGGATTATTAGGTCAGGGGGAGTTAAATCATCCTTAGATAACGCCAGCTTCTGCAGTGTCCGAGTTGAAATTAGGTTAACCCCAGAGCTTGTGTCAACAAGAAAGCCGCATACTTCCACACCAATAAACTATCCAGCGAAGTACAATGGATGCATGTGATCCTGTATGGGAGGGTCTTCGTATTCACTAGAGAACGAGATAATTAACTGGCATTAAACGTTCTCAATTGCCTCAACAAGGAAGGATTCGACTACTTCTACCTCCGTCTTAAACTGGAGGGGGCTCTTTAGAGCCTCAGCGAGCACCTCATGCATGTTTGATGACAGACGCAGAGCCTTAAGGACAGAGATACTCGTTGTAATGATGGAATTACATTTGAGGACATCATACTTCCGTTCCAAGTGTGGAATTATGATTACAGGAGGCCGCTCTACAATTAGAGGCATGACGGGCCCTGCTGGCTGGACCAACGGCTGGCTAGTTCCAGGTATGTCCCGTTGCTCACTTGTCGAAGCCTAAAGAGTAGCTGCCGGATGAGGACCGGATGACTGAGATTGTCCTGTAGAAGGTAGAGACTGGCCACAGTGCGGATGAGGTAGCTCTTCCTGATCTAGTAGCATAAATGGCGGTGGGGGTAGATCTGAGGACACAAGAGGAGGAGGTTGCGCATGCTAAGCTCTTTGTGGGCCTGCTGTATGGTCTCTATAGCGTGAACAGATTTTCTGAAAGTGTTAGTTGACGTTAATTGAAAAACCATATGGCTGTGGCTCCACTGACGTTGGCATCGGCTGGGGACATTGGAGAGGTTTGCCTGGCGTTCCCCTTCGTTGGGAGTCATATAGGGATTTACCAACTCCACAGTATTAAATTAAGCGTACCCTTGACTGTCACTTGAAGATTCATCCATCATTGGGAGGATTCTGGGAGGGATCCCCATCTCAAGGGGAATGAAGTTGCCGAGAGTGTGGGATGAATATGGAATTGGCGGAGCACATTGCTTCTTCTTGCGCCACTGATGCTTGCTCTTCTTGGAAGAGGCCGGCTGAGATGATGATGCAGAGGTGCTGGCTGCAGATTTTGAAGGCTCCGGATGATTCAGGAATGCCCAAATAATACCATGGGTGCGATCAACTGATTTTCAAGCCATCCAATCATTGAACTTCTGGGATCCGCGACTGAGAATCTACTTCTAGTCACCTTCATCGTCGCTACCGCTTTCTGACCGCACGAAGACCCCCACCACTTGTGCTGGGGCTGGGCCCATCCTGACTATGTTGTTATTGACCTGGTCTTTGATCCAGTCCTTAAATACATATCACTGCTTGAGGGTGTGACCTAGAATCTGATGTTAGGGGCAGTAGTTGGGGAAATCATTGATATTTGCCTCTTCTATCCTTCTGCACTCAGGCAGTTGCACAGTCCCTTCCTTCAGGGAACTATGGAAATAACCAGGGACCTGATCCTCATTGAATGAGTAGGTCTGATTCCTTCTGTTCGAAAAGGGGGATCTAGGAGCCGGGCCCTGGCGAGGGGCCGGAGGAGCCTCTCGAGGAGGTGGAGCCTGATTATCCCACCTAGGCAGCGGTGGCGCGTTGTGAGGGGGAAACTGCCGATTCTGAGGCGGTCGCTGCTGGGCAAGAGGCTGCGCTGGTGGTGGCGGGCCTCTGCGCAGTTGCGGAGCCGGTGCTACTAGTATGAATTATAGCTACCTGGGGGCTTCTATTTGGTCCACCAAGGTAGGCTCGGCTCTGGGATCCCTCCTTGCTGGGATCACATGGGGAAATGGACATGCCTGACTAGCCTATTGCCGAGCTTCCTCGAGGCACTGGGTCTTATATGAGAAGTCTCAGAACCCTCCAGGATAGTTTTTAGTGATCAGGGAAGGAACTAGTTTTGTTTTGACATTCCCTACACACATCGTCAGTAATTTATCATGAGTTAGTGGAATGTCGAAGGATTATGTGAGCCCCTTCCACCGGGTGATGAAATCCGTGACTCTCTCATCAGACCTTTGCTTTCACCTGAAGAGGTTTGTGGTGCTGGTCTTCCGCATGGTGGAGCTGAAATGGTACATGAATTACCAGTGAAGATCCTCCCAGCCGGTTATAGATCCAATGGGGAGCTGGATGTACCAAACAAACACATCTCCTTCTAGTGTCTGCACAAAACATCGGAGCTTGGCGGCTTCCTGCTGTGTGAGAGTCACTAACATGGGGCCACACATATAGGAGAAGTGGGCCAGGTGTTGCGGCAGGTCCCCTGTCCCGTTAAATGGAAAGAAAGTGGGATTTCCAAAACTCGGGGGTGCAGGAATATCATCCACCTATGCTGGATATGGATTTCCATCTGGTGGGACCGCCACCTGTCTCGTTTTCAACTCCTCAAGTGTTGAAATAGTTGGTGCCCTAGACACAACTATATAGTAATTTTGATTACCGTACCATGTGTACTGTTAGATATTAATGATGGTAACATGCCATTAAAGTGCATACTTTTCTGCATCCACTATGATAACGGTAATGTCCAAAGGTTAATTGTTATGTAGAGAGGTTATAGTAGATCCCAGGATATAATGAGAACCTCGAGATACAATGACATTGATCTTAAATATATGTTCTATAGTATAGATACATCATAATGATTGGACACAGTAGATGTCTGACTATCAGGTGATGGGGGCTCATAAGCATTGAGACTTCTTCTCATTAATTTCTCATTTGGTGATCTCTAGTAGTGAGATCATAAGGACAGACCTGTCAATAGGAACACCACATGTTTTGGGGGTCATTGGTTGTTCTTATCTACGAACATGTGTATTGGTCTCCTAACATGAGACTGTTACCAATGTACATCATTTAATTATGTACTTTGTTGAAAGGCGAAAACCATGGCAGTAATGTCTTGGTGAGGTAGTTTGTGTTGGGTGCATCGTTGGTGGTATGACGTTGGTTTAATGGTCAAGAAAGTATTTGTCTCTTCCATGTTTAGGAAGTTGTATATCTTAGGCGTGCTTGATCAGGATGGTGCCACCTTCATAAGTCATTGGACAAAGCCGTAAAAAGTAAAATCCATCCGTATAGATCAAAAAATAATAAAACAAGATAAGGACGATGACACAAGAGTGAGTCCTGCTTTATGCGATTTCAAATGACAAAGATACTATAGTATATAGTCAGTGTTCGTATTTTGGTAGTCGTTGCAATGACTATCCTTATCTCTTTAGGGACCATGATGGGTTGCTAGAACCTGCTTTTGGTCTGTGGGTTTTATTCACTACTATTGAGATAAGGGCCTAGAGGGTCACATACAATAGCGTATTCAAGAATCCGCCCTATTCAGTTGAATAGGAATATGGACATAGTGGCCCCCTCCATGGGGTCTGAGCAATGTCCATGTTTTTGATCACCAAAATAATTAAATAAATTTATTAATATTCAAGTTACGAATATTTGGGATTGAATTTATTTATTGTATTTACGAGTTTAGTAAATACGAGAAAATATTTATCGAAGGAATATTATTTTAATATTCAAGGTTCATTTAATATTAAGAGGGAAAATGAGTCGAGTTAAATGGATCATATTTTATCACGTAATATATTATAAATATTACAAGTATGTGATAAAATAAATAAATAATATTGATGAAGTTTTAAGTTGTCATAGTTATTTATTTAGTGGACGTGAAATTAACGGGGGTCGGGGAACACAAACGGGTAATTTACACAATCCGCTATAAAAAGAGGAGAGGGGATAAAGCATAATAACCATTCATGTCAATTTGGCTAAATCCTCTCTCTCCTCCCACTCTCTAGAGAGATAAGCTCTCGATCCGAGCTCGGATCGAGTTTCTCCTCATGCATCGCAAGATCGACGATGTGGTGACCGTCGGAACATCGAATATATCATCGGATCGCCGCGCTAGCACCCGAAGTTCGATGATCAGTGTTTCTGCGGATTTCTGAAGCATGAGTGGATGATCTAGAGGGGTCCTGCTATAGATCCTTCGTGCAACGATCACCGATGGAAAGTTGCAGTAGACAATGGATTCAGATCTGAAACAGGTAAGTTTTTTTTTAATTTTGTGCTCTTTACAATCTACGCGAGATCCTAGGACCTCTCCGGGGCTCGGATCGTCGGCGACAACAAGTTCTGTTGTCTCACCGATGAAAATTTTATAATCCCTAGCCCATCGGCTTCCACTATAGGCCCCTGATACCTAACATTGGTATCAGATTGAGTTACGTAGATTTTCAGACCCAAATAAAATTAATTTGAATAAAATTATGTAGAGGGTTTAAAAACGGTCAAAACGGATCGAACCGCGTTTCAATCTGATTCCGAACGACTAAGATATGGTCATTCAAAATTTCTGAAATGGATTGTGTTCGTGTTTTTACTCAGGTTTTAAATTTTGTTGATTATTTCTGTTTATTGGAAATAATGTAAGTTATTAAGAAATTATAATTATTATAATTATAATTATTATCATTGTAGTTATTATAATTTTAATTATATATATATATAATAATAATAATAATATTATTATATCTAAAGGCTAAAATAGCCTTTAGAATGTTTTTTAAAAATTATAATAATAAAGGAAGACCCCAAAGGGGGTCTTCTCACATGGAGAACCAAAAGAAAGACCCCTTGGGTCTTGCTGTGTTTAAAAAAAAAAAATAAAGAAAAAAATGTTGTTCCATGTGGAGAAAAAAAAATGAAATTGCAGGGGGTCTGAGTGGACCCCCTCCCTCCTCCCCACGCGGCGCACTGTAGCACTACTGGGACACCGCACCCCAGGCTGCCGCGCAAAGAACCCCCGCCTCTGCCTACCTTCCCTCGCACGTCGCTCACGCGACGCCCATGCCACCAGACTCTTCCCGCATGGCGCACCACCGGCAGCACCGCTCCTCGGCCTCTCCCAGCCCCTGCCTAGTCCATGCTTCGCCATGCCCTGCATGCAGGCCTCAGCTCCGGCCTTCCTAGAGTCTATTGTCCCAGAACCCCCTTAGGGAATCTGCAACATCCTGGATGACTTCTCAGCACCTCACACCGGCCTCCAGTAGGTCGTTCCACGAGAACTTACTGGCCATGCACACTGGTTGACCTTACCCAGCTGGCTTTCACCACCTTGCACCCGCTTTGGCCTTGCCACCCTCTTCACGGACGGCCTGCGCACCTCCGGTATCGGTTCATCGGAATGCCGTGTGCCACTACGGATCAACCTCAGGTGCAGGTAACCCTGACGCGCTTTTTTAGGGATTTGGTTTGTCTCGAAACAGGACCAGACAGATTTGCCCGACCATGTTTGGGTCTGTGCAGACCTGCCTGACCCAGTTAAGCTGAGCACAGGCTTTGACCGACCCATTACTGGTCTGCGCAGGTTCATCGCGACCCACGACGAGTCAGAGTAAGGTTTCGGGACACGAGTCATATTTCAATTAATATAATTTATTTATTTATTGACCGAATTAAATTAAATTAATTAATATATTAATTATGTTTAAAAATAAGTAAATTTTAATACACGAGGTTAAAATTAATTTATTTTTTGTAATTAAATTAATTAGTTAATTAATTTAATTTTATGTATTAAAATTAAATTAATTACATGACTGATAATTAATTAAATTATTTGAATTTATTAATTCATTTAATTTAATTAAAATTAAATAACCTACTTATTTATGCATTTTAATTTTATCACACTTTAAATTACCCACCGTCTAGTCTTGAGCATCGACCTTTGTATGTCTGAATTTAATTATTATTATTTAATTAATTATTTAAATGCTTGTGATGATTATAAATTAATTAAATAGATGTTATACGCATCATCTTTATTTTTTTCGGTTAAAATGTATAAGGTCTTGCACGCCAAATATTTATATGATATACATTTATTCCCGAGTTCCCCTCGTCTGCGAGCGAGTATCTTTGTACTTTAGATGAAGATGGTGAGCGATGTGGACCCCACCAAGATGAGGTGGTGTACGAAGGTGCAAGATGACACGTGGATTCCACTAAGATAGGCGGTACTCCAAGACGTGATGTAGAACCCGCCAAGACATAGCGATACTGCAAAAGACCAAAAAACATACTAGACAAGGGGAAAGCTACATTTTGAGTCAATATTTGACTCAGGTAAGATTCCCTTAGGTCGTTTAGATGCTCAAGACCATTCGGGTAGTTGTATGGACTTTATGAATTTATTTATTTTTTTATGCATTTTAGAATAGTGGGAAAAATACATAAAATAATAGATAATAAAATGCATAAAGACGCGGCGTATGTTTTTTCTATTAACGTTCTGTTGTGAGCGCGACAACATAGATGAACAAGTTTAATAAAAATGGATCACATTCATCAAGAGAAAACCAACAAAACCCTCAAAGAAAATATTAAGTTACAAACAACCTTCCATCATTCAAGTTTGAACAAAACCGGGTGTTCGAGGTGCCCGTTAATGCCTCAGCTGAGGGTGCCTCTTACTACCAGGGAGTTCTTATTCATGTGGTGGGTCAAATTAACTAAAATTACAGAAATAGAATAGACTTAGCTAGATTTTTGTAATTTTAGAGGAAATATTTGAGTAAATCACTAAATGATTTTTGAAGATGGGTCTTCACTCAACATATCAAAGAACCACGAGCTAATGCGGTTGGCTAGTCAAAAGCCTACCTTGGACCCTCTGAGTAGTGGCGTAGCCCTAGATTGTAGACAATGAGAGAGGTTCATGGATCCTTGTGATTAGAATACTCAACAGTATTCCGATTTTAGTACATAGGGTTCCTAGAATTTCATTAAAATTAGTGGGAGACATTTAATGATTAAATAATCAGTAATGTCAGATTAGGTAATCACATAAAAGTACAATCTGCTAATGTATATTTTTAGATAATAGAAAGAAATACCACAATAAAGCTGCGATAAATATTATACAATGTTAATTTCTAAACTAAGAACGAATTTCCTAAATGTAGTATAGGCGCTTACACACAATAATACGATAATATAAATTCAAGGTGCTTGTGTACCAACCTGTTAAGCCACCTTAAGAAGAGAGGATGTAAAACTGCTTACCAGAGTCTAATGAATCAAGCATATGATGGTTCTATCATAATTCTATCATCAACGTATGATGTTAGTTTCGATCTCTACATTAATACATGGACGATGTTACATGTAGTCTCATCTCTAAGATCCTTTCGAGGAGAAAGAGAAGAAAGATTAGAATGTGATGATTGCACTCGGATTGTGTAAACTGAAAGACAGTTTACAATCTTTCATGTAATCCCATTCTTATACCTTTTACACCCAATTACTCTAGTTTAATTTAAAGGTAAAAATGAACGGTATAGAGTAAGAGCTTCATTACCGCTAAGGTAACATTCTCCAAGTAATAAAAATATTTTAGATAACACCATCTTTTATTCTTATGGTGAATAAATGACAAGGCGAAAAGGCCTATGGAAAGTTACGCTAAAGGCACCTTCCTCATTCCATTTAATGTAAAGTGGATGGTTATTTATCAAGAGGTTATTTGCATTCCATAATGAAATAAATTCATGAATGTTTAAAAACTGAAATACAAGAAGCAAGTACCCGCTCCTCATTCAGTTAATATTCATCAAATAAAAGTATATTTTTCTCTCTTAATTCTTGGGTATTAAAATACAATATGCTTTTCACATATATGTATTGAAATACAATAACCATGTAAGTTTAGAGACATTACTAGAAGTGTCTTCTCCAAGAAGCTGAGAAAGGGTGATTCCTAAGTCCGCGGTGAGAAACCCATAACTTCTAATTTCCAAGTGATTGATTCAAATTGAAAAAGTTGTGGAGTATAAACAAAAACATTTATCTCATGTTCCCATTTGGACATGATGATACATTATTCCATGTTTTGGAATGAATGTAGTTTGTGGTAACATACTCAATAAATAGTTCACTATTATTTGAATCAATGGCAATACATGATGAATATAAAATGTAAGACCTACTGAATTATGGCAATATGATTCTTTGTCAAACAAACTAAAAGAGGATGTAAACAATATACCCAGTATGGTATTTAGGCTTGCCACAACTAAAAACCTATGGTATTATTGACACCCTTAGTTTAGACAAAGAAACCTTTAGAAATAAAGGTATTCCACAATGCTTTCCGAGGTTAGTTCAACAAGACTGTGTGAACTATTCCAAATAAAGTAAGAGGTAAAGATACTTCATAAGTTTCCTTTAATTGATTAAGGAATAGTGAAGTATAAGTTTGGTTAGAAGATATGAGTTGCTTTAGATCGGCAGGCTGAAGAATATCTTGACCAAGAAATCACCGATCATGATAATGTAGCGTGGAGTAATTCCTAAACGCATGTTACCTTATCTATATCATTGTGTTGACGTTCTTAAGGATGATTGATGATAAAGTCTTATATATTAACATTGGTCAACCAAAATGTAGCTTGGAGCAATTCCTAATCGCATATGTTACACATCAAAGTTATGATGTAAGTTGTATCAATGTTTCATCTTGCGGAAACATCCATCATATTTCAAAATGTGATTTTCAAATAACAGAGTAAACCCATAACCAATATTCCAACTAAAATGAAAAATGGATATCATACGATTTATTGTAGGATGGAAATTCATTATGTTATAAATCATTTTTTAGGATGAAAAGAGTTTGTTAAGAAATAAACAAACATTAATCATGCTGAACACGTGGTGCATCTAAGTAATTATCCTTACATTTGATTAAGATATTAACTAAATCCCTAAGAGATAAAATATGTAGTCAAGTATTAGACTATATTTCTATACAAGGGTGGAAATATCTATTAGAGATAGTGGGAGCTGAATTTACTTGGACTTAGTCAATGCTTGTGATGCACAAATCGTTGGCATAGGGAACAAGTTCCACAAGTAAATGTGGAATAAGAATGTTATAAAGACACATACTAGATAGGAAGTATGAAACCGTGGTGATGGTTTTATATTCACCATGGTCAGTGATATATTATTCATTGAGAATAATAAATCCTACAAGTAAGTAGTATAAGGAAAAGAGCTAGGATTGGAAAGATCAACTAAAATTCAATAATGGATTGCATGTATCAAATTGAAAAGGGGCTTATAAATTGAATACTATGGTGGGTATTCAAATGAAATGATACATGGATGGTACAAGTATGGTACCAATAAGGCTCGATTGGTTATACCAAGTCGGTACGCCTAAATCTATTAGAATTTTACTTGTCATAGATGAACTTCTAAGATCTTTTATTGGTCACTGGATCTAAAGATCATTTTTCGTGGAAGGTGTCTATACTACACAACCAGAAAGAGATGATGAAATCAAATGATTCCAATAAGGGTTGAAAGTTGTTGAAATCCAATTCTGGATTGAAGTAAGCAACAAGATCTTAGAGTGTTCATTATAAATGAATATTTTCCTTGTGTCTACCAAAGGTTAGTGGGATTACCAATGTTTTCCAAGTGAAATATGTTCAGTAACATATGGAAAACAGATTATGATCTTACAGTTTGATAAGATCCGGATAAAAGCAATTATCCAATGATTGACTTCAAGTAGAAACCTAAGTTCTAGGGAACAAGATCCACTCACGTAGATCCAAAGGTTGCTTGGTCATAGTCAATCATACATATAGTGACATTGTACTGAAAAATACAATATGGAGCAATTCAAGTTCAGTATTTTTGCCAATGTCACATGGATTAATCTCTCCAGGTTAATATGTTCGGAGCATGTCTAGAGATTAAAGTTGTGAATTGATACCATATGCTTTAGCAATGGACCAATCAAATATGCCCTAATATGTACAATAATTGATATTTTCAGGATATAATTTATTATAGGTAGATTTCAATTATTTCTAGGAGCAGTGCAAGTGATGCAGTCATAACTATCATCTTGTACTTCAGAAAGTAAAAATGATATGTACCAGGAATATGTAGAGGAAGGTATACTAGTTTTGGTGGGACACATACTAGTAGTCCATAGATCAATTTGATCTAGTATCGCTGTTAGGCAAAGGAGATGAGTGAGTCAAGCTCATAAAAGCTTTTGGTAGCCATACCTACAAATACCGAGTACGTCGTATCTTCTAAGGCTGCTAAGAAGCAGTTAATAATCGCAACGATTTGTCCCAGTTCTTGTTTTTTCACCAAGTGAGAAAAGTATTATCATAATAAGAATTATGATATTCTTACTAGACAAGTTGTCAAGTTATGGCAAAGGACATAATTAATATACTCAGAGATAACTTATCTCGAGAAGTATTGCTCAAGCTGATGAGGTCACATATATCAAATATACCACCCGACGAAAACGTGGCAGGCCTTGTAGTTAAATCCATTACTCAGCAAAAGCATGGTATTTATCATGTGATTAGCTAACAAGTTTAGTTATCAAGTTGGCTCTAGTGCAAGTGGGAGTGTTGAAATAGTGGGTTCCCTTGACCCAACTATGTAGTACATTTGATTACCGTATCACGTGTACAATTAGATATGCATGATGATAACTTAACATTATAGTGCAGACTTTTATGCATCCACTATGATAACGGTAATGTGCAAAGGTTAATTGTCGTGTCGATAGGTTATAGCAGATCCCAGTCTATAATGAGAACCTCGAGATACAATGAAATTGATCTTAAATATATGTTCTATAGTCTAGATAAATCTTACTAACTGGACACAGAAGATGTCAGACTATCAGGTGTTGGGGACTCATAAGCATTGAAACTTCTTCTCATGAAGTTCGCACTTGGTGATTTCTAGTAGTGATATCGTGAGGACAGACTGATCAATAATAACACCACATGTTTTGGGTGTCATTGGTTTTTCCTATCTACAGACTTGTGTATTGGTCTCCTGACTTGAGACCATTACCAATGTATATCATTTAATTATGTACTTTGATTCAAGGAAAAAACCATGGCAGTAATGTCTTGGCGAGGTAGTTTGTGTTGGGTGCGTCGTTGGTGGTATGACAATCGTAGAATGGTCAAGAAAGGATTTGTCATTTCCAAGTTTAGGAAGTTGTATATCTTAGGCCTGGTTGATCAGGATGGTGTTGCCTTCATAAGTCTTTGGCCAAAGTAGTAGAAAGGAAAATCCATCCGGATAAATTAAAAAATAATAAATCAAGACAAGGACGATGACACAAGAGTGCATCTTGCTTTAGGAGATATCAAATGACAAAGAGAATATAGTACACAGTCAGTGTTCATTGGTTGGTAGTCGTTGCAATGCCTATCCTTATCTATTTAGGGGCCATGAAGGGTTTCTAGACCCCACTCTTGGTCTGTGGATTTTATTCACTACTATTGAGATAAGGGCCTAGAGGGTCACCCACAATAGCGTAATTAAGAATCTTCCATATTTATTTGAATAAGTATATGGACATAGTGGGCCCCGCCATGGGGTCCGAGCATTGTCCATGTTTTCAATCAAAAAAATAATTTATTAAATACATTAATTTTCAATTAACGAATATTTGGGATTGAATTTATTTAAGGTATTTACGAGTTTAGTAAATACGAAAAAATATTAATCGAAGGAATATTATTTTAATATTCAAGGTTTGTTTAATATTAAGCCGGACAGTGAGTTTAGTTAAATGGCTCAGATTTTATCACATAATATATTATATATATTACAAGTATGTGATAAAATAAATAAATAATATTGATGCAGTTTTAAGTCATCATAGTTATTTATTTAGTGGACGTGGAATTAATGGTGGTCTGGGAACCCAACCGTGTAATTTCCACAATCTGCTATAAATAATGGAGAGGAGATCAAGCATAATAACTATTCATGTCAATTTGGACAGAGCCTCTCTCTCCTCCCTCTATCTAGAGATAGAATCTCTCGATCTGAGCTCGGATTGAGTTTCTCCTCACACATCGCAAGATCAACGATGTGGTGATTGTCGGAATGTCGAATATATCGTTGGATCTCCGCGCTAGCACCAAGAGTTTGAGGATCGATGTTCCTATGGATTTCTGAAGAATTTGTGGAGGATCTAGAGGGATCCTACTATAGATCCTTTGTGCAAGGATCACTGATGAAATGTTGTGGTCGACAACAACTTCATATCTGAAACAAGTATGTTTTTTTTTTAATTTTGTGCTCTTTACAATCTATGTGAGATCCTCAGACATCTCCGGGGCTCGTATCGTTGGCGACGACAAGTTCCGTCATCTCGCCGGCGAAAATTTTAATATCCTTGACCCACCAGCTTCTGCTGCGGGCCCCGTATACCTAACATCATGGAGGGCGATGTGTGCCTCCATTAGATCATCCCGACGGGGGTCCCTATCTTGACATGGATCCCAAACGAAAAGTGTGTTTCAAGGCTCTTCGACATAGTAGATGGGTTCAACGACTCGTAGAGCGACTGGCAGGACAGCCTGCGGGGCTGCTAGGGGAACCCGAGCTGGATTCTTTAGATTTATGTGTGTTTGGGAGGGTTTGGTGAGGCGTATCGCACCCTATTTCCATGAGTTCTAGTTTCAACCTTGTCTGTGGAAGGGGTATGATCAAGGTTTCTTGGAGGCATCTCGTCGGGGAGAAGTTGTCCCTCCCCCTGCTGCCCCGGCCTAGGATCACCATAGTCAGTTCGTTGCTCTACAATGCATTCGGCCAAGAGTTGTTCAACCAAACTCTTATTCTTAGCAAGTTGTTGTAGCTACATGGCCTTCTATGGGTCTTCCTCTGTCTTTTTCACTAAGGCGGACAGGTCAGAGTGCCTGAAAGCTCCGACATGTTCTTTACCCCTACCGGCATTCTGACAGAGTACCAACAACTAAGTAGGAGTAGGGAGACCTAGGAGGTTCCTCTACTGATGAGTAATCCTCCCGGATGGGTCTAACAATGGTGGCACACCCTCAGGGGGTAAATCTCCATCAAGAAACTCCAGCTCATCCTCCTTGTCCAAAACATTGACCATGTGGACCGTGACCCTTCCCAGGGGCATGTCCTCAATATCGCATAACGAGTTAGGCTAACGTCAAATAGGGATGAAGAGGAGGGAAACGTACTTCCTCCAGCCATATACTTGGATATGGAGGGTATCCTCCTTGATGATTTTTTGGAGTACCCGAAAACTCTGAATGCATCTTTGTTGAAGGGTCTTCTGGCACCCTGGTGACTTAGGGCGCTGGGATATGGGGAGTAAGACCAAATCGACCAGACAACATTGATCGCCGATTTCCTCAAAGTGCACTTGGCTCTTGGGGTACACCACCAGATGAAAATAATGAAGGAAGTGTGTTGCCCATAGGGTTTGATGGAAGAACTCAACTTCCTCCGCGATGGAAGATTCTGGCTCACATAAGTTCAACGCTACCGCTGGCTAGAACTTCTCTAGGAAATGATCCACCATAATAATGTTCCATATGCTCCTGGGATCGGGTTCAAGGTCTTTCACCGTGTTTCCCCACTCGTCAACCGGAGGTGGCTGAGGAAACAGTAGCAGTACTGAGGCGGAATACTGAGATAGTAGACTAGGCTGTGGAGAATATGACAAACGAGCTGACTGGCCGCCGAATTCTAGGCCATCCTCCGAGGAGTGCAGTGACCTGACCACGATGTCATGATATGATGGGATGATAGCCACAGTTACTGGTGCAGGGATCACGGTTACCGGTGATGGGTCATGCTGTTTCTCAACCGCCATCGGTCCCCAAAATAGCTCTCCTGGATCTCTGGTCGAGGTAGAGGGCACTTCTATTGATGATGGTGGCGACTGCATGGTCGAGACCTATGGGATTCCCAAAATTTCCTCCTCTTGGATGTACTAGCAAAGAGAGGCGAGAATCTGGTGGACTTCACACTCCGGAAGGATGAGGCTGATACGCCTTGTTCCTGCCCCGATCCTTGACACAAAGGACCGAGGGAAGGGTTCCACCGCTGACTAGTACTCTAATTTAGAATTTGAGAAACATAACGGTTTGATCTTAGTCTCAAGCTTTTTGGTGTACTCCTTGCGAAAACAATGACCCACCTTCCTTCCCTTAAACAACTCTTCGGGGAAGGGAAAATCCCCGAAATGAGGAGGTCCTTCGGCCACACTGGTGTCTGGGCAGGGAGTACTTCCACCTGAGTGGGCTAGGGTGCGAGGAGCACTGGGGTAGATGTCAAAGGTGACACGGGGAGGACCTCCATGCTTAGTGCTGGTGAGGGTAGGACCCCCGCTGGAGATGACGAGAGCACGGGTAGGACCTCCATGCCTAGTTCACTTGGTGACGTCAGTGTGAGGAAGGTTCCCATACTGATTGGGATGAACACGGGTAGGACCTCCGTGTTGGGTAATGGTGCAGTGAAGTTGATCTCCACCCCTCTGGATACCAGGACATGGAGGACCATAGTTAACTTCTACAAGGATGTGAGGAAGTTACTCTCATCGTAGAGTTTCTAGATGAGCAACGTCCCCACCCTGGCGGTTCATGGCAGGAGGGATGGCTCCGTACCCAGTGTAATAAGAGTGAGAGAGGTTCCCAGATGGGGTGTTGCTACCACAAGGAGGCCCTTACTTGGGTGGAAGTTGGCATAGTACATAACTCCAAGTTGGGCCTGGAAGCGGGAAGGGTCCACGTCCTCCATGGTACTTGACTGGGTAGGGTCTCTGTACCGGGTGTCATTACTGTGAATTAGTTTATGGTGTCCACTCCCTGTGCCTGCGACCAGGAGATTCGACCCAGCCTGCCCGTGGGGTTGTTGGGGCCTCGATCCAGGTCGGGCGTATAGCTTCCCCTGATCGACGTATGTAGGGGGTTGCTGATGCATATCGGCGGTGGCTCGGGCCATAGTAGCCGCTGACGTTGATGCTCCTTGATGGGCACGCCCCTCGGCCTGTGATCAATGCTAGCATCAGGTCAGCTGGGCCGGTACCGGTGGTGCAGGTAGGTAGTCTACTTGCTCTTCAGCTTGGGGAACGGGGGTGGCGGCGATGGCACGACCTGGTGGGGTCCCTTACTAGGAACCACTGGGATGAAACTCTGGCCGGGCTAGCCTGAACATCCCCTACCTAATCAGTATAGGGCATGGAGTCATCGAGGCGTTCTGGGGACAGGATCCCGAAATGATTGAAGGTTGGAGTGGGGAGCAGCGGCTCCCTGCACGGCCTTCGGGGGCGGCGTTGATGGCGCGGTGCAAACGCCTCTAAATCCAGGCGGGCCATGTCCCTCGTAGGGATTACCCCCTCCTCGTACCTACATACAAGGTCATTGATTTCCCTCTGTTGGATAATTTATGATGGGGAGAGGGGGTGTGGGCACCCCGTAGTCATGGAAGTCGAGGCTGTCATAGATGAGGAAGAACTGCACTGACTAACTGAGTTGGTATTGCCTCTGCCCCTATGTCTGTGGGTTGGAGGTGCTCGAGTTCTGGATGCAGCAACTGGGCTCCTGAAAGTAGGGAGATCAGCTCATTAATACTGACAGAAAAAGAAATCGACGCCCAGTGCCCCAACACTATTCTATCTTCTGTGACTGGTAAGAGGGATCCGCACTGACAATGTCACAGACCAAGATGCCCAACATTTTGACTACCCTAACTTTTGGTGAGTTTCACGCTAGGCCCACTATTTGATTGGCGGGACTCGGCGCCAGATATCTGGATCGGGTGACACATCACTCTACTGATGTGTCGAGCGCTACTAATCTCCATTTTGAGGAGAAGAAAATTCACGTCAGTTTCACCATTTCTGTTTCTGACGCTTTCACCAGGGCGCGTGCGTCTAAATGCTTGAGTGCGACTGGTGAAACTTTTTTTACCCCACATTCCCTCTTTCCAAAGGTGGGTGGCATTCCCTCCTTATTCAGGGATGTATGCTCCTTGATCGAAATGAGATGATGGGATTTCGGTTCTTCCTTCCGTGGATTCCTCCTCAGAACATGGAACCTAGTCCGGGTCTCCCTCATAGATTTAAGATGTAGTTCGTGAAACTCTTCCTAGTGCCATGTTTTCATGGATTCCAGTTTATTTCACTACTTCTGTCAGGACATTCCAAGGGGTCCGGTCAGGGAAAAAACCTTCATTTAGGGGAGTAGTCACGTTGAGGAATCACTGGAATGTCTGGGCGCTGGGGAATTGGCGTTTTTGTCTTTTTTCCCTTATTATAGGGATTCTTGAGGGCGCGGAAGCCCGAGGCATCCCACATTGAGTGTGGGGAATCATATTCCATAGGCATGTATCTGAGATTTTCCTCAGCTTCCCATGTTTAACACAGGGCATGGCACGAGTTTAACGTCAAGCGGGGATAGATCTGACTGATCAGAACACTGATTAGAGTGGATCAGATTAAGGAACCCCTCTGTAGGGAACATCAATATTGGGGCCAACATGTGGGCGGCTCCCCAAATTCTGTGGAGGGGAATGAGGTGGCATGATCTCACCGGGATGTGGCGGCCCAGGTAAGAATCAAGATGGATGATGGTTTTGGTCTTGAGTCTCAAAGAGACTTCCTATGTATCCCCGTAGCAGGGAATCAAAGTCCACGTAGTTCAGGTATGGATGTGTGGGGCTTACACTCTCTAATACCTGGGTGTTGGTGAATCGATGTGAAGGAGATCAGAATGACCAGGTAGTGGTATTGGACCTCATGGAGGCTTTCTACGTACCATGCCTTTACACGGATCAAATTCCCCATAGTTCAGGATGGGTCGTGTCGGCGTACCGACGTGAAGATGGACCGGGGGTCTGATGGGTGTTGGGATTGTACTTCATGTGGCTTCCTACATACCATGCCTTGACATGGATCAATTTCCCCGTAGTTCAGGTTGGGTAGATATAGTTTAACGTCATGCAGGACGAGGGTGAACCGACTTGAAGGGGGTCAGAATGACCGAAAGGTGGGATTGAACCCCGTGGAGGCTTCCTACGTACCATTCATTGACATGGATCAAATTCCTCGTAGTTCAGGATGATGTACGGATTACATTCTAGGCTTCCCAGTTTGTTAATGGGGCTTGGTGCACTGATAAGGGGGACAGTCGGGGCCAATGGTTGTTGGGCTTGAACCTCATGGAGGCTTCCTGCATACCATGACTTGACATGGATCAAAGTCCACGTAGTTTGGGAGGTGGCAGTGCCAGAGAACCAACCTGAATAAGGACCTTGGTCCCGGTGGATGATGGGCTTGAACCTCAGAGAGGCTTCCTATGTACCTTTCCATAGCAAGGATCAAAGTCACCATAGTTTGGGTATGGAAAGGGGTTGTCTAACCGATATGAAGGGGTGTTAAAACAACTGGATGGTGGGCTTGAGCCACGTGGAGGCTTCCTACATACCATGACTTGACATGGATCAAATTTTCTATAGTTCAGGTGGGAGGATATAGTTTAACGTCATGAAGGACGAGGGTGAACTAACGTGAAGGAGGTTGGAATGACCGAATGGTGGGCTTGAACATCGTGGAGGTTTCCTACGTACCATTACTTGACATGGATAAAAGTCCCCATAGTCCGGGTGTATAGTTTAACATCATGGTGGACGGGGGGCATTCGGTGCTTATGCTCTGAGGAGGCCCAATGTATGTCTTGGTCGGTGATCACTCTAAGATCACGGGATTCATGCTCAGTGTGAGAAACAATAGGTTGTAGAGACCTAAAGATCATGTTGTGAAGGGTGCGTCCATGGGAAGCGAAGAAGGGGATTATGCATTGGACAACCCAATGTGCTGGGACTTACTACAGGATTGAGGCCCATGTGCGACAAAGCATTGGAGGATAGGTGTTTGGAGCCCAGGAAGAGAGGAGGGGGCCGGTTCCTTGTCACTTCCTCCGCTAGCATTGGGGACCGAAGATGAAAGGAGGGAGCACTATTCCCCACCATGCCATTGGCTGTACTTGGTGCCTTGGGAGTCAGGAGGAACAAGGGCGTTTCCTCCTATAAGAACGGCTAGGGGCTTACACCAAGTTGGCTTCCATTTCCCACAGACCAACGCCACTCCCAGAAGGAGGATATCATCCCCTGTGGAGACCAGGGGGTGGGGAGAATGTCCAATGTGGGTGCACCCCACATGAGAGGCACGAGGTGATGTCATAGTTTAATGTTGTGTGTTGAGGATGAGGGTCCTTGGCAGTTTAACTTCCTGAAACTCGGACGAGGTGGGTTTACTACGCACCCCTAGGACTTACATAACTAGTACCTTCTGCTCCTTGTGGGAGGGAAGGTACCGGAAATGCCGTGGTAAAGGGGGGTTGTAGGGTGAACCATCGAGGGGTCCATGTTAGCATGGCTATGTGAAGAAGCAATAGCCGTTAGCATGCCTATGCGAAGAAGCATTAGTCAAAGAAATGCTACAGGTGGTATCGTCCAGGGGACTTTGAAGTCTCATCATGTGAACCTAGAGGGTCACATGGGAAAAAGAATTGCCAAGAAGAGGAGTCCGTAGGCAAGGGCCTTGTGGAGCTCGGTTGCTCTGTGTGGTGAAGGTAACTTACGAAGGTGTGTGCTTCCGGAATTGAGGTTCCTTGGACTTATCATGGGGTAGAGGTGCAAATGGGAGGTGCTTTATGAAGTGGAAAGGAATTTGTGGAGCACTTCCTCACGGAGCACATGCGCTTCATGAAGCAGAGTGTCACTAAGCAATGTGCTTCGCAAAGTACAGTGACCCTGCCTTGGCATGTGGATCACGTGTACATGAGGGGTGTTTCAAGAATCATAAATGCTACGCGAAGACCCGGGTCCTGTTGGGGATCCCCTTCCTTCATGAAATCCCTTAGGATTCACGAAAGGCATCCCTCTTGGAAGAGGGAATCAAAAAGAGACAATGGGGGAGTCCCCTCACGAAGCAAAAATACCTCACGTAGCTCATGATTGAAAGAGAAAAGGATGCATCATGATATGGGAGCTCAGAAGTTGAAAGGTCATATTGTCTGTACTTTGGGCTCGGGGGGGGGGGGGGGGGGGGGGTATTTATAGGTAAGAGGCACCGAGGAGTAGATCTTATGCGGCACAAAGAGGGATTGGGTTGCTTCGCGGTGTGTCATGAATGTCAGGGGTGTTCACGGAGGGTACCACCTCCTTGGCTTTGTGGCGGGCTCGCGAACATCAGTGGAATTCGTGGAGGGTGCCACCTCCTTGGCTTCACGGCACACTTGCGAACGTCAGCGGCATTCGTGGAGGGGTACCGCCTCATTGGCTTCGCGGCGTGCTCACGAACGTCAGCAGAGTTCACGGCAGTCGTGTTGCTTGGGGGGGACTTCACAAAGTGGCTTCGCGAGGCCAATTGTGGGGCCACTTTCTCTTCTTTCTTTTCTTCCAAAATTTTGGTGACAACAGATATCTCACCTTTAATATAAAAATATGTGATGATATATATGGTTGAACCTCATCTATGTTGTTCAAAATGTATAAATGTGACTGCATCACTTCATCACATGGAATAAACATTTCCTTTAATCCAAAAAACCCCTTAGCTTCACTATCAATTTTCAAATGTCAATATTTAAGAAGACCAATATGCTCCACTTCATACAAATAATCAGTACATAACTCAATAAACACTTCCATTACATATTTTTGAACAATAGTTGCTGCCAGTAGATGGCGTTTTTTAATATATCCATTCAAAATTTTCATATATCTTTTAAAAGGAAACATTCAAAATAAATTAATAGGACCACATATTCTTATCTCATACACCAAATGAATCACCAGATGAACTATTATATCAAAAAACCTTATTGGGAAATACATTTATATTTGAAAAGGTATGAGAACATCTTTATTCACCAACATATCTAATCATTTTGGATCAACAAATTTATTATTAATGGATTCAAAAAAAATAACACAACCTAATGATAGTCTTTATAACAAGTATAGAAAATATTTCACACTATGAAATTAGTATAAGTTATTGTACCAATACATGGCATTAATGAGATTTCATACATATTAATTTAAAATCCTTTAGTGACAAAAAATTCTTCACATTTGAACAATAACCACTGGATAGTTTAATACAATCTAGACACTAACAAAAATTAATATTCTCACTCCCAAATGTGTGAAAAGTTGTAGGTAAATATTTTTTGTTTCCTTTCATAGTGAGACTTAACTCCAAATTTATTACCATGGATATCAAGTCAAATATAGCATAAAATATTTCCTTTTTCCTTCCTTTTATGCATAAAAAAATTCCAATAAAGCTGTAAAATATGTTTTTATCAATATTAATATTGACAATGTTATGATTTATCTCTCAAAATTCCAATAAGGTAGTTTGAGTAAGATAAAAAAATTCTTCCCAGTATCTTTTTTGATGATCAGAACTTCATTTTTTTTCCAGATGTGAAATTAATATTTTTTAACCTGTCGTAATTTTATTTGGATGGAAATAGTTGTGGGGGGAGATTCTTTTTCTTATAAACCATTAAATGCATCTTTCAACCTATTATAAAAATTATTAATTCTAAAAAATATTCAATTTAGTATGTGCCCCCATCTTTATTCAATTATTCTATTGTCAACATGAAGTCTCTTCTTCACAAATTGGACTCTCTTTATATCCCTTAACACGGTATCTAGATAGGTTTCCATATATAGGAATCCTGTTTAATGTTAATATTATCATAGAACAGAAAAGAAAAAATATTTCCTATAAAAATTTAAAACTATAAGACCTATATCCTATAGAAGTTTCAAATCACCAATTGTTGTTGAAAGATACACATCAATATCATTTCCTGGATGTTTTGGTTAAAAAATATCAAGCTCATCCTAATTTTTTTTCTTCATACATATATGTGGGGATAAGTTGTAAAATGCCCAAAAAATAGGCCATGAACTATGTTTACTATTTAAGTTCTAATATGGATTCATTCAATTAGTGTACAATTCTATTCTAATATTTCTAGATTTATATCCAAATTCTACCATTGTGGTGAATCAAAAAGGTGATGTAATTTTCCATCAAATATGTGCTCATCAATATGTCATATTAACCTTTTTTCATCATTTGTATTTGAAAATAATACTTTAAATAAGAAATTATTACAAGGTACCAAATTACGTTAGAAAGAAGTTAGATATTGATACCTAATAATAGACGAGAGTTAAAATAATTGTCCATCTTATATCGCGATGTCCCACATTTAAGAAATTATGATAAAATTTTATAATCCTTCATATAAAATACATAATCATTGGGGAAATCACATATCTTTTTATACCCCAATCTCATTGGGCATAATATTTTATTTACACCATAATTGGAGTCTAGAAGCTCATTTCGTTTTGGAATTATCTCTTTTTAATGTTCAAGAGATTCAAAGAAAACTTTATCTCTCTAACAATTTATTTATTTCAAGTTAACTAATCATAGTTTAGTTGATAACATTGAAAATTTAGTGTAACCTAAGAATATAGGTTTCTCAGAATCTCTATAGAATCATTTAGAAATTATTGTTTTTTCAATGGTTTCAATACTTACATCATAGATTGATTCTTCAATATGATCTTATGTTTCATGTTGAATATTTCCATCGATAGTAGATGTCGAATTTCATGTTATTTTTCCATGCCCAATTCAATGTGTATATTTTTTTAAAAACCCATATAAAATGTTAGGATCCTTATTTTCCCTATAATTTAACTTTCTCATATTCGAGAACATAAAAAATGAATAGAAAATAAAATCTTTTTTTTGAATATTTCATTTATGAAATTACAATAAATACTCAACTCCTTTTTCATATTCTTCAGTGGTTCTTCATAAATTTATCTAATTATGATACATTAATTATGTAATATAACAATAAGAAAGGCAGACATATTAAAACATATAAACATATAAAAATATATATAAATAGACAAATTTTTTAAGTAAAAAAATATAATGAAAACAACAAATTATTGATTACTATTTGATAATAATAAAAAATTATAAATAATGATCCAAACATATCATTTAAAAATTTAAATAAAAGGGATTAAACATATATAAAAATAGATAATTTTAATGTGCATAAATTGTTAAACAAATAATTTTTATTAAATAAATTTAAAAATGAAAACAATGATACAAAAACAATTTATAAATGAAAATAATTGATGAAAAAAAATTAATCAACAAAAAAATTATAACTACTAAAATTTATAAATACAAACAATTATAAATAAAAAAACTGGGGGAAAATAATCTTAGTTGATGGATCTCAATTTCATTTTAAAGATGTTTCTCTTGAGAAATCACTCAATTTTCTTATTATAATTCAATAATGATTATTCTTTAATCCTACCTTCTCTCAGCTAATCGATTTGTTTCATATGTAATGAGATCATTCCTTCAAGGATGTTATTTTTGAATCTTTTAAAAGTAAGAAGAAATTAGTTGAAAACCTCAACACTGGTTGGGATATTTGGTTAGTGAAATTTCATGGGATCTCTTTTTTAGAGGCCCTTAGTGGAATGGACACCATAAAGGATCATCTTCCCAGACTTTTTATTGTTAAAAAATAGAGGATGAAGGATTATTAGTTTTTGTAGATCCTAAATACCTTCAATAAATACTTGATCTATTAAAATTCACTATTATTAGTCATATTACAAATTGCATGGTAAAAAAACTATGGTCCTCTATAGAACATAAATCTAGGATCATTCATTGTTGGGGAAGAAGTGAATGGAAGATGATTCTGATTGGCAAAGTATTCTCCTACATCTTTATAGATAGTAAATATGACCTTGATGTTGTGTGTAATATTGGGAATGTACATATGAAAACTAGAATTGTAAGGATATCTATATGGGATATTAATTTCATCCCCTTCATTTGATGTAATTCAACATCCTAAATTTGGATTAAATTACATGTCCTGAATTAGGTGTTTTGGCACCCAAAAATTATAAATGATATTGCTACTTTCTTTATAATACCTCTAAAAGATGGATAATTTTTCTCTTAATGGTGAAATTGGTATATATTCTAGAACATTGGTTCATTCCAATTTGGATGTTAAGACTCTATATGTGATTAATTTTATTTCTAATGATAAAAAATCTAAAGTAAAGGGGGATTATGAATATGTACATCTTTTTTGTGATGTTTCTCTAATTTTTTTTGGTAATTCTATTTCTAATTTTTGGGTTATTCATAAGAAATTAAATCCACCACTTGATGTTAATGCATTGAAATATGTAAAAAATAACAACAAAGTAAAAGACTTTATTTTTTAAATTAGTGATACTATGAAAAAGGTTGAGTATTATATTTGTGTGAAAGAAATAAAATACATTGGCCTAAGGAATTCTAGTGGTAAATCTTGGGATACTCTTATTAATGAAGAAGAAAGGGAGAATTAATTACCTAGGCCTTCCCAAAATATGAATAATGTTACAGTGCCTCTTGATTGAGGTGTAGGAGAAAATTGAATTATGAGAAATTAGGATGATAGAATTTAACTTGAAATTTCTCATAACATTAAGTTCTTTGTTAATTCACTGTATGCTGTGAAACTCAATGGAGTTTCTGACAAGATTGAAGGTGTTTCAATATATTATCTTGGAATAAATCAAACACCTCTATCTACCCATAAAATCATGGATATTTGTAACAATCCCATCAATATTTTTATGGTTTCTAAAGAAGGAATAAAAAAAGATCTATAGAGCCTCAACATATCAATATAACTAGTCAAAATCAACATATCCTAGTGTTTGAAAATGAGGGAAAAATCAATATAATATATTCTCACCTTCATAGGAGAGGGGGGGTGAGATCGGATTATTCTTCTCCCTCCCGACCGATTCCCTAAGTCTAATGCCACTGGTTTTAGCTCCCCCCTCCCGATCAGAGGGGGGAGACTTGCGATTTTATCTGCCGGAGGATAATCCATTGGATATTGGCTCCATACTACCTTTACCGAGAATCTCCATTTCGCCGAAGGTCCCCGTTCTTTTCTAAGAGGTTCCCCAACTTTATTTGCTTACAGCGGAGCTTAATTGTGCATCTGATCTTTTCAAGCTTACAATGGTGGCCCACTTCCATCTCCAGCGGCCGTCAATCGAATCCTTTGATCGATTTGTCTCTGAGTCTGAGAAGGTGTAGGAGTGTGCGGTCGTCAGTTTTCTTGACCGAAAGCACTTCATGATCCGCTTTGGATCGGAGGAGGATTTAATCTATGCCTGGTCCCAAGCCCCTCAAAGATGTAATGGTTTGTCTTTCTACCTATTCTGCTAGAGTTTTGACTTTCACATGCAGTGTGACCCTTCGAATTTTGCAGTCTGGGTAAGTCTTCCAGGGTTGCCTCTCTCGTTTCAGAATCCTTCTATCTTGTGTGCAATTGGGAACATGATTGGTAGGTATCTTTGCTCTGATTGGCATACTGAGTCTGTGTTTCATCCTATCTGCCGGAGATTTTGCGTCGAAGTTGATGCTCCGTGGTTACCGGTCCGATGCATTTGGATTACAGATGAGCAGGAGTTTCGCTGGAAGCAAGAGGTGATTTTTGAGTTGTGGATGCATTATTGTGTGCCTTGAAACCAGTGTGGTTATCTGGCGCTGAACTGTCGCAGCAGGAGGGTGAATGGTTACTCAAAAGTGACGGGGCAGAACCACAGAGGAGGGTGCGCTGTTAATAGTATGGAGAGGGACTTGAGAGTGGGTCATTTTGGGGATGGTTTGATAGCACGAGGGGATATGGTGGAAGGTAGGCTGACTACTGAGGAGGACGTGGGGTGTGTTGGGCGGGAAGTTGTTGTTGCGCAGCCTGCTGGGATGGGCGAGCCTGCACATGGCAGTGCAGAAATGGAGGAGATAGAGGCATTAGCTCTCATGAAGAGGTAGGTCCGTGAACCTATGGCTAGAAATGCAGTGGGAGATGAGCCCATGTCAATAGTGCTGAGGTAGGGGATGACCCAGAATGTTGCCGAGGTGACTCATGTTTGACTTGCTGAAGAAATGTTGGGCATCCAGGTGGGAGAACCTGTTACTTATATGGCTGGGTTTGACAAGTCTGGTACTGAGAACACAGTGAAGGGTAATTTCATGAAGACAGTGGAGCATAGGCCCCAGGACCCGATGGTTAAACAGGTCTTTGATCATTTGAAGCGTGATCTTGGCATTGAAAATGCAGATACTGTGGATGGGCAGGATGTGGATGCTGGAGGAAGGAGATTCGTGGTCTCTACTGGCAATAGATTTCGGGAACTAGAAAATGAGGAAGAGCGGCATGACAATGATGATGATGCAAGGGAGGAAGGTGGCCTCATACAGCTTGCTGCATCTAGGGAAGAGGTGAAAGACCTTGTGGATCAGCCACAATGTCTTGTATTAGTAGTTGATAACAGTCAAGTCCAGTAGGAGGATGGAAATGTATTTCCAGTAGTGGGGCAGCAGCAAGATCAAGCTCTTTTTTAGGGGGTGATGCATGCTACTACTGTTATGGAGAGTTCTAGGTAGTCTGTGGTTGAGGATGTGGAGCATACTAGCAATGGGACCAAATTGTAGGAGATGGCTTGCAAGTCCTTTCAGTCAGAGTTGGTGACTATATCTTTATTGGAGGATGGTTATTAGGATGTGAAAATATATGGAGCGTGGGTTGATATCACAGATAGTGACAAAGAAAAGAATAATGGTGTGGTATGACCTTCTTACAGTAACGTTTTTCAGGGTGAAAGGTTGAAGCAGCAAGGGGTGGAAGGTTCTCAGACTGCCCCACCACAGCGTAGAGCAAGGAAGGATTATTCTTATCTTACAAAGCCAATTTCCACTAGATATTCTCTGGGGAAGAAAACCTGGGCTATGCAATCCTCAAAGGAATTTTTGGCCTTGGAGAAGCTGAATATCAGAAGGAAATATTCCAAGGTTCTTAAACAATATGAAAGTTCAGAGTGGGAAACTGATAATTCAAGGGATGTAGTTTCTAAAGAGGGTGATGATGAGTGTGATATCTATGGTATGTAGTTGTTCTGAACTTTATGTACCGGTTATGATTTTCTTTTATTAATTAATGGTCAGAGGCTTGCCTCTGGATGAGCATTTCTGGTATTCTCAGCTTCATAGATTCCAGATATCATTTTTCTATTCATGACAAAATTCATTTATAATTCCATACAAATCCCTTTTTAACTCCATTGAAGATACTAATAAAGATATTACATAATTTCATGGGAATTATATTCACTATTTCATTACACCTACCCTTCCTCATGAGAGGATTGGAATTGTTAACTCATCCACTTCAATCATTGATTTTAGGGAATGTATTGAGAATAAAAACCTTTAGGAAGTTAACTTAATTGATGCCAAATACACATGGTATAGAAAAAATCTAAATTAAATGGTGTCCAACTAATTGGATAAGATTTTTTTAATAATCCTACCCATGATGTTTTGGCCTTCATTTCTTGTACCACTCGAGAAAAATTTAATTCATATCTTCATCCTATCTTGAATAATATTTCTACTTGTGAGTTTTAATCTCTATTTCTATTTAGATTTAACAATTCATAGACCTTGCATCCTGATTGTAAAAAATTGGTTCAAGACACTTGGAATTGTTTCAATTATAAAGATTATTCCATGGCTTGTGTTTTAATGAATAAAGTGATTAAGAAAAATTTGAATGTTTTGAGTCAATAGTGCTGGATCCACAGTGATGAAACTATTTCTCAACATTAATCTTTTCTTCACACTATTTTAGAAAATAACACCATGTGTGATTTTTACATAGGTCTAGAGTAAGAAATTTTGCTCACTCATGATCACAATATCCTCTTAAATCTCAAAGATGGTATGAAAAGAGAATAATTTAAAGTTAAATGGATTAAGTAGGGTGATAAGAATACCCAAATTTTCAAATCTCTTCAAAAGGTTATGAAACTCAATTGATCCTTAGATATTATCAATGACAGTGGTGAGTCTTTGATAATACAGAGGATATGGATGCTCATGTTTTCTGTTATTATATGAACCTCTTTGATGTTCCTAACACTAAAATTTAACTAATGGAATACATAATTCCTAGGATTGTTAATCATGAGGGTAATTCAAATCTTACTGTAATTCCCCTTGATTTTTGAGAGTAAAGAAGAAGTTTTGGGCTAAATTCTGTTAGCTCTACTAGACCAGTTGGGTTGACTAACTATTTTTTTCAGACCTTTTAGGAGACCATCCATTGTGTTTTTTGAAAACTTTTCCTTTATTTATTCAAAGGTAGTCAGCTGAAACATGGTATCAATGATCAATTTCTTTCACTTATTCTAAAAGATGATAATGTGAATACGATTAACCTTTTCATAACTGATGCTCTTTTCAACACTATATACAAAATTATTAGAAACATTCTTAGTAAAAATATATCCAAAATTTCCAATAGGATTGTTTCTTAAAACCCATTTGGTTTCATTAAAGGTAGAACTATCCAATAATTCTTTATCACTACTTATGAATGTGTTAATCTTATTTGGAAATACACTAGGGGAGGTAATATATCCTCATAGGTTGATGTTAAAAAATATTTTGGTAAGTTATATTTGGGCTTCATTTTCATGTTTTTAGCTAGATTTGGATTTTATGAGGAATTTATTAAATGGTTTAGAATCCTTCTAATCACAGTCCATATTTTAGTGCTCATCAATGGCTCCCTTAAGGCCTACTTCACTTGATATAGAGGTTTTAGACAAGGTGATCCTCTCTTTGACATTATTGTTTCTATTACTAAAGATTAATTGAGTATTATTATTCTCAAAATAGATAATTCCAAAAAAATAAAACCTATAAGAGCTACTAGAGGCCTTTCTACCACAACTATTTTTTTGTATTGTTATGAAATTATCCATTTTACTCATCGTGATAAAAGAAACATCAATAACATCAATAATGATCTCCTTTATTATGAAGTGTCTCAAGACAGGGGACTAGTTTGAAAAATCATACTTATAAATTAGAAAAAAATATTATTATATCTAGAAAAGTGGACATCATCAATGAGTTCAGAATCAGAGAAGGGTAACTTCCTTTCACTTATCTTGGTGTCCATATGTTTTGGGAAAAACAACATGTTGTCCATTTTTCTCACATTGTGAGACATATCAGAAACCATTTGGCTTCCTACAAAGGTAATGAAATTTCAATGGAAGGTAGGATTACTCCTTTGAAAGCAGTTACTTTGTAAAAATTTATTTATTAATTTATGTCCTATAAATGGATGATTTCCATCATTAAGAATATCAACACTTTTATCAAAAACTTTTACTATAGTAGAATTCTCCTTCAATAAATACTCCCTAATAACCCATGTAAACAATTTTAACAACCTTTTAACTATGGATGACTAGATATTAAAGATATTTAAAAATTCAATCACTCTTTCTAGGATAATTTCATGTGGAGGCTCATCAATGTGAAGTTAGAGGGACTATCCTTTCCAAGATGCATATTTATGAGCATGTTCGAAGCCAAGAATTAGAATTATGAGGACCATACACTATAGCCTTACCATAAGGTTTCTTTTACCACCATTTTAGTGAGTTCTTACTGGAAGGAAAACAAAAATTCATCTCTTAATTTCTGGTTAGAAACCTAGATGAGTACACCTCTTCTTAATATATAAAAATATCCCAATCCATTACATTAAATAGATGTTATAATCAAAGGGAAAATAGTTAATCAATTGGACATATTCCTACTGAATTCAAGGATGTGATTTTTAATTAAAACTTCCTAAATGGTGATGAAATCTTGGTTTTGGAACCTGCCTCCAATGTGAGGCTCTCCACCAAATCAGTCTTCTAAAAGGGAATGTTGGGGATGAATACAGTTGGGACAATATTTTGATTAGATTCTATATTCCCCTATCTATATTTTCCTTTAAATAGAGTGTGATGTACTCTATGCTTCCCACTGATGATTTTATTCAGTCTATTGGATTTAATTTATGCTTGAGATGTTCCCTTTTTAGTTAATATAGGGATAAAATTGATCATCTATTTCTTTTTCGTATTAATAAAACCGCTTTATGGAAAACTATTTCCAATCTTGTTGAGGTGAATATCCATTAAAATCTAGCATCCAATAACACTTAACAATTTAAATAAAGATACATCTCCCATAAAAAATTATAATTCTCTTCCCGGTGACCAACTATGATATTATAAATGTGTTATAGAGCAGCCAGAACAAGATGGTTCCTTAGAATAATGAATTCTTACTACAGTCAAATCTTACTCTAGTCATTGTTGCTGTGAAAAATTCGAGTCCTCTTTAAATTTTTTATTGTGATAATTATATACATAAAATTACCATGCATACAAATATTGGCATTATAGTTAATTATCATCATCCTTTTGGAACCTTTAAAGTCATGTGGCACCCTCCATTTCTAGGATGGATCAAATTTAATATAGATGGAGCTTCAAGAAGAAATCAAATCCCTTTCTGATATGATGAAATTTTAAAAAATAATAATATTAATGAAATGGTATGCTTTTAAAGTCCAAATAGAATCATTACATTCTTAAATATGAAATTATTGGTATAATCAATGCCGTTGAAATGGAAAATCATTGAGTCTAGCTCAATTCATGGGTTGAATGTAATTCCACCACTATTGTGCAAGAAATAAAAAATGACAACATTCATCTATCTTGGATGCTGACTTAAATATTGGATTAATTTCATGGACTCTCTTTTGTCCATGAATTATACAATCACACATGCATATCGTAAAGAAAACTATTTAGTATATGGGGTTAAAAATAAAGGGGTAACTGATCTTGAGTTAACCTAGCTCAATGTTGCAATAGTGGACTTTTTTTCTTTATTGCAGAGGTATTATTGTAAGAAAATATTTTATAAACTTTTGTAACATTTATTTTATTTACTAATAGAGGATTTTAATTTTGGGAAAGTTCTCATTCTCTAAAAAAATTATAAATTCAATGGATTCTGAGTAAACAATATATTGACAAACAATTTATAATAATAAAAAATTCATAATATTAAAAAAATTTAATTAAAAATAAATTATTGATAAAAAATGATACAAAAAATGAATAGATCAATCAAATTTATAACAAATAGAAAATTAATTTATCTTAAAAAATAAAAAAATTTAAAATTTGGAGGTTGATAATAAGAAAATAGATCATGAATTCTGGTCAACTGAGTCGAATTCGGTGGCAATAAAGAAATGGATTTAATATTGAATAAACAATTGTACAAAAATGAAGTAAAAAAAGAAACCAACAAAAACCTTAAACTACGATTGTGGGTTGATTGAGATAGCTCAAGGACTATGAATGGAGGATGAATGATAGAATATTGGGGAGAAATAATGTGAAACGATGATGAAAATAAACAGTAAGACATGATAAAGGGTCATCAAATGTTTTTGGGAGCTATTGATTGACATCCTTAGTTGAGAGGATAGTTTTTTATAGGAAAAGAAATGAGGGTTTTGGGTTCTCAGTTATTTTCATAAAATACTTTTAATGTTGGTTTTTTAAAAGCCTGAAATTAAAAGTAAATTTTAAAACATTTAATGAGTTTTTTTATAAAACTAATTTTAAATGTTTCTGGATTTAATTTTAACATTATATTCTATAAAAAATTAAAACTTCAATGCCGAAGCCCCTATTTCTACCCGTTCAGGGACAATAAGTATGAGTCTTTTCTAAATTCCGTTATATTTTTCAAGGTCAGGAAGCTATATGTGTTGAAAAATATTATTTTTATTTGCACTATCCTGATATAGTCTGAGAATTTTATACATCCACTTAATTTAGTGATGTTATAGGATTAAATGTTATAACATTTACTATATTTTGAAAATCATATAATTTGAATAACCAAAAAGTTACTAATTTAGTTTAGATTTCTTTGAAGGCGATTAAAACATTGTTACTCATAAGATAACTAAGAATTTATGGAGTTTTGATAAATATAAGGCTGAAACACCCCTATTTTCCTTACATGAGAAATTTAAGAATGTCTCCCACATATCTCATAATGCAAGGATCATGGGTTTATCGGTTTAAAACTTCCTTATTTCCAGGAAATGAGATATACAAACACTTAATGTTCATGATATTTATGTATTAGATTTTATTTATAGCATGAGGAAATTCAATTTGGTGAATTTTATATTCAATTGCCTATATACAGTCAAATGTGGATCTTTGAAGATAAAGATTAATTTATATCCAAGTTTCATAAAAAAGATTTGGGTGATGTTTTTGGAAGTTCAAAACATAAATAATGAAGAAACTCATATAAGAGAGAAATATTTTTATAAAGATGAAAAAATAGTTAAAAATATGATACTTATTTTTTTTCCAAATCTGAAGAAGTATGTTGAAAAATCAAAAAAAATATTTTCAGTGTCAAAATTTTAACAACTCTAGGAAAGAGTAGAAAAAAGAAAAGCTACTAATAAATATCCCCCAAGGGAGTAACCAAAGGCCATGTTTGATGATTAATTAATTGTTTTTATGAAAAAACAATAAGATAAAAATTAATGATCCTTGTTTTGGTTTGGATAAGACCAAAGATCCAACTCTAAGGGAGCATGCTTATAAAAGAATTTGGGAAGTGGAAATGAAGAAAAGTGCACCCAAGAAAGATATAAAAAAATATATCATCATACTTTCTATAGGGAATTTAGAATATTCATTCAATGTTTGATCTTGAAACAAAATATGCTTCATTAATTCCATCAAAAAAAGTATCCAACGTACTTGAGTTAGTTTGATAGAAGAAAGGAAAGGAAGTTTTGATAAAAAAATCTCAATTTCAGGATATTCAATTTGATGTCAAAAATTCTATTGAGAAATAAAATTAATTTATGAAACTTTCCATCCTAAAGAACTTATACAAGGAAATATATGATAAAAGAAAAATCAATGTTTGTTGAGGGATTAAGAAAACATTTTGATATTGAGGAATGTTCAGCTAAAAACTCAACTTCCTTATCTGGTAAGTCTTTAAAGATGTTTCTCTTAGTAATATTGATAAATATGAATCTTTATATGATAATGAACAATAATCCAAAGACAAAACATCTGAAAAATATCTTTTTGATGAAAATTATTTTGTTATGGATATTTATAAATCTCAAAATGATGAAAAAAGAGAATATCCATAACCTTCAAAGCTACCAGTGGCTTTAGTTCATGAATATTCAAGTGATTCCACATATTTAGAATCAACTAAAAGCCTTAATAGAATTAAATTGAGATGAATTAATTCAATAAATTAATTAAAAGTCTAGACTATTCTATACACTCATTTCAAAAACATATAATCGTGATGAAAATATATCCAAGGAAAATTAAATCTTTTGGAAAAATCAAGTGCCCTAATACATCTTACTGATATAGTGATCCAAAATGATGTTGAGGAAAAATATTTTAAAGTAAAATAAAAAGTGGAATTAATGAAACTAAAAGGTTTTGTGATGTTGGTAAAACATAGAAAATTTGATATAATATTTTGTGATGAAAAAATTCAAGGAATCAGAATAACTACAAATCCAGTCTCCATGTTTGTAAGGTGAATCAATTAGGATTGTGTTTAAAGTAAAAGGATAACTAGTAATATAAAATATATTTAAATGAGCCAAGAATATGTTAAGAAAAGAGTATTTAACTTTTGGTTGAAGAATTTATAAAAATTAAAGCAATAGTTTATGATTTAGAAAAGAATCGAAATGGGTGTGAAAAAGTACAAGTGTTGGAAGAAAAATTTGTAAAGATCAAGTCAATTGTTGTTAGATTTAAAAAACATAATTAATATGTGAAGAAGATGAATACGATTATCCAAAAACCTTTTAATAAAAAATTATTATTTTTTGTTGAAAAATTTATAGTGTTTTTAATAATAAAAACTAAATCATTTTAGATGAATTTTTAGATAGATATTTTTTCATTATATTTATTGGATGGACATTTTCCCATTTCATTGGATAAATATATTTTTTATACTTATTATGGAATATTTTCCTTATTTGTTTGATGACTAATTATATAAATTAGTCTGTAGTTCACCCTAAATTTGGGTTAACTTCTTCCTCCTAAAAATATTTTCAAAAATTTCAAAGAGGGAGAAAGAGTTAAAATTTTTAATACAATGGATATAAACATTTGGAATAAAGTATTTTTTGAGAAAGTGTGAAAATTTTAAAACAAAGTGGGATAAATTAAGAATATGAGGAGAATTTATAAGACAGGAGGAGTATGAGTTTTTATAGTTTTTAACATTTTTTTTCTATTTAAAAGTTCTGTTTGGTGATTTTCAAAAAGGGGGATATTGTTGAGTCGAAAGGATAACATTCAAAACATTATAATCTTATTTTGAAAATCAAAATACTCTTATTTAAAAGTTTATTCCCTTATAATTTTTACACTTCCCATGTCATTACAATGTTTTTATAGGAAATTATTTTTACTATATATAAAAAAACCTTCCCATCAAACAATGTTTTTCCTTAATTAGACATTTATGTATTTCTTATATAAGATGGAAGACTACAAACTTCATTGAATTTAGATTTATAAAAGTACTAAAATCAATGTATAACAAAGTCCAATTGATGAAAATATACCAAGAATACTAGAAAACATTTATCATATAGAGGTAGACATGATTTATAGACGAGATTCTATAAAATCTATCAGACAAAGAAATTCTACTATATCATATTAAAAATTATTATTATACCTAATGTAATCCATGTACACAATAGTGGTGTATATTATTACAAGAAAAAGATGATGGCATTGTGATGATATTTCCAAGATAATTTGACGTTTATTGAATTTCATTACAACCACCTCCGAGATATGTGGAATATGACCATTGGGAATTTTTCTATAAATAGTAGCTACATTTCAGGAGGTTGACGATTTTTAATAATAGACATTGTAGGGTTTCTATAAAGAGTTTGTAAAATATTTTTTTTGAGTGAATACTTCATCGCATTTATTTAGAGAGTTTTTATTAAGGTATTTGTTTATGACAGATTTAATAAGTTAATTAAGTTATTTTCTTTTGTATTCATTGTATCCGATTACTAGTGATTCAGGGATATCAGGGTTTCGAGAGATATAGGTTTTTCTAATCTGGTGATATTGAGGGTTCAAAGGTACAGGTAAACATAAAAATTTCTGATCTTAGTGATTGGCGACTTCTATGGAAAGGAAGTAAGACCTTTAAGGATTGGTTAAAACTGTAGATATCTTGAGTCTGATTTAGAATCCCTTTACACTAAAGATTAAAGTGTGGTAAATTTATTAGGAAAGTATTTGAAGGATTTTATTACACCCTTTATAAAACTTGTGTTACTTTTTTATTCTTATTAACTAAGGGTTTTGCGTTTTTCTATTGTGATTTTATTAATAAAATTTTCATACAATTTTTTATAAACTTTTCTTAAATATGTTTTTTTAAAAGTATATTTACATTTTTATGCCTGATCAGTTTCATAAAATATGGTTGTGAATGGTTTATGTTTTATTTTATAAATTACAATTCATCCCTCTCATAGTAAAACTATAATATTTCAATCATAAAACATTATGTAGAGTAGTCACTACATCATGAATTATATAGAAAAGTGTAGTTCAAAATACCACATAAAAATTATTAAATTATATATATATATATAAATTTAAACCATTACATGGTGTGTAAGATTCAAATAAATGACCCACAAAACACATGTTGATAAGGTTTCATATGTATAGTAAATTTTGTTTAAATTCTATGTAAATAGGTAATATACACCATGTGTACTAGCCAGCTACATGTTGTATATAAATCTCCACTATCTATCCATGGCACACACCCAGGGATTAGGTGTGTTGTTCTGCCAAAACAATTAATGGGGTATACAATAAGTACTAGGGATACATGTTGTGTGGCATCCAAGTTACACGATTACCAGTCACACATGTTGTGTAAAAACACATGAATCCTCTTTGAGTAATGTGTACACATTGTGTACCCAAGTTACATTCCATGTAGTCTGACTAACCATGTTCTAGACTAGACCATTCAACATTAAAGGTATTATATATCCATCACATATAAAAAATGACCATGATAAGTATTCATTCGGCGTTTGTATGGGGGCATTAAACATGGGTACATAGTGTGTACCTACGGGTTACACATTATGTACTATTGTGTTATCCATATAAAACACTTGACACCTATAGATGAGTTCTTTGAATTTTAATCATTAAAAATTAATTAATTTATTAATTATATTTTTGAGAATGAATAGTAAGAAGAGGTGATCTCGTGATTTGGATTAAAGAATGAATAAACCAAAACTAAAAACTAATTATAAATTTTTAAATCAATCAAAAATATTTAAATAATTATATATTATTATGTTACTACTTAATACCACTTGAAGGTTCTGGGTACAACATAAGTTCTGATAATGCCTACCCTACTCGACTTTTCATCACAACTGATCATTAATTCAAGATGTACAACAACAAATCATTTCGTGACCAATAGAATTTAATCAAAGGTTAATTGAAAAAAAACCTCAAAAAATGAAGTATTTACCTTACAATGAATTATTTATTTATTGATGAATCTGAAAATAACCTCTACATTGTACCATCTGTGTATCAGAAGAATCAAGTGTAGATTAACAACTCTTGAGACCATCCTAATCTTTTAAAATTATCATACTTACATTAAATAATAGATATATCACATGTAAAATCTATCCATGAAATTATAGATTGGTAAAATAGATTATTAAAAAACTATAAAATTGAATATGAAAAACATTAAGGTACATAATGGAAGTAAAAGTATAATAGGTTTAGTCTAAAACTCTAACATAATCATCTCAACTTTATAGTCACCTAATTCCAAACACATTTGTTAAAAAATATAAAAATCCCCAAATTGGATCATGTATAAATTATATAACAACACACAAGGTGGTCCAGGCTATCACCATGCCTCTGCCACAGTTTTCATGGGAGTACAAAAAAGAATAAAATAATGAAATAATATGTCAGTACTCTTATATGATCTACAAGAGTATATGATTTAATATATTTATAAGAAAGTTAAAGTACAACTCAATATTAATACAAATAGAGATTTAGAGAGAAATGAAATATCATTACAACAATAGATCAAATTTTAGTTGTTCTATATAGATTTTTCTCTTATCGATGTCATACTTAGTTCTGAGATGAGATGTGTAGACTTGAAAGTATTATCAGATCCTGCAATGAAGTTCAATTTTTAACTAAGTGACATCTACTGTTGATAATAGAGAACTTTTTAATATTATTTTCCTCATCACTAAATTTATTTCTTCACAATATTTTAATCTTTAAAAGAAATATTCCTTCAAAAATATCCTTTTGAAAATGATCATTATTGATTCTTTCACTGATAATGAAATCTGAGAGCATTAAATGACTATAACATTACATTTATATCTGTATAGAATGTTCTTAGAATATATATATATTATTAAAACATAATCTCACATTAGACACGGTATCTTGAAGTGTGTTGTGATATATTTTCCAAGGTCACTCTAATAATTGTTGAAAATTTTGGTTGAATTTCCTTGATAAGTTGTGCGGTCGATCCAATACATAGCATATTTTAAAATAATCATGCGTTCACTTCACTTAAATGTGTAGTAACATGAATTTATATAAAATCTCCTGTAGTTTTTAAAAAATCTCAACTTTTTAAAATAGTTTCTTATTTTCATCATATAGTCTATTGGAAGTAATGTGTGATCAATCAAATACTTTTCAATTTATTGACAGAAAGTACATACCCTAAAGTTTATTGAAGAGTTTACCAGAAGTCAACCATGGCATGTGGTCGATCCACTTAGACATACAGTCACTTCATCCGTTAGTGATAATTCCAACAAACCATTACGGTAACTCAAACACATGATCACTATAATTGGTCTTACGGTCTCTTGATTACTTTGTAATATTTATTTAATAGTTGATCAGATGTACAGATGATCAATTCATTTATCATTCGATCACTTTAGTGTTTTTTGAAATTTATATTGATTCCACATTCCTTCATAATATCGATAAAAGGTATTTATGAAATTGAATAAGTCCTTACGGTCGGTTGATCACTTAAGAAATTTTTGTCATCCAACTCAAGGTTTCTTGTCTAGATAGTCTAGCATTACAGTCCATATGGAACTTAGGATATTTTAAATAATTTCTTTAAAACCATTTAAATTTCATAAAATATAGAATTGATTAGAAACAAAATAAAACTAATTTGTGATTATTAAAATAAGGAATTCTTGTTCTAATTCAACGATATTTCTCTTTTACGGTAGAAAATCATGACATTTATAAAACCATGAAATTAATTAAAATAATGTATCATTTATACTTAATTTATACCCCTTTTGGTATTATAAAAACAAGGTAATGTAAAAAATGTAAATATAAAAATGTAAATAAGATAATATAAATGAATAATGAGAAGATATATATATCATGAAATGTGGAAAAAATATTAAAAGGACATATCAGAGCCCTTAATCAGAATCTAAGTCATCCAAGTCTCAAATAGTGGAAGGATCAATAGGGGATTTACCATTTCCAATAACTTGAACGGGAGAAGGTGAAAAGAGAGGATAAAATACACCTTAAGGAATGAAAATTACCTTAGAAATAAGCCTATTATAATGAAGGGATTGAGTAAGACTGAGACTGAAAGTTCACGTAGGAGGTGTGGTAAGAGAAGTACTTGTGGAAACAGAGGCTGGTGTTGGATAAGAGGAGATACAGGGTATATGGGGAGATGCAAGTATAGGAAATGGAGCATTGGAAACATACGTATAAGTATCCAAGAGTTTGGTAATGTCTGACACTACTTGAGAAAAATTATATATCACTTATATGAATTCATCATTCTTTAACAAAAACTAATATAAGAGAGAATCCATTATCAGTAGATTTTTTTATACTATATTCTTAAAAGAATGGGTTAGAGGAGGGATTTTCAAATCTTGGGAAGAAGACTGGAACTGAGTTTTTAAATCTTCTTTAGTAAAAATCCTACCTAGATAATACTTGATTTATAACTTGACAGTAATTTCATCATTTTTAGTCTGAACTACTTTTGTATGAACAATATCAAAGATATTTTCCCCATGAAACAAGATCCATCTATATAAGACTCTTGGAATGCTTGAAACTATCCATTTTTTTTGGATTTCCCCATGAATAATTCTTTTGATAAGATTTTCATCAATAGAAATAAGTGCAATAGGAGAATTAGAAGATGTCCAGGAAGAAATGGAAATAATAACAAGATACCTATGGACTAGCATAATTAACATGCCAATTAGATATTCCTATAAATCTCCCATCAATGCTATAAAACATTCAATTTCATGAGCTATACAATCAAATTTCAAAAAATATTAGGTTGTATAAGAATAACCACACTCTCAATAATAAATTATTCTCTTCTAGCCTATCATATTCATTTGGACTACTTCTATTAGAAAAATTATTTCAAAACATCTAGAAGATATTTTTAAAACTAAATAAATTCAGTTAATGTAATGGATGAAGTAGTTTAAGATGCAGCTGGTTGAGGTGGATAATAGCTAGGGATAGGATTAGAGTCACTGAAGACCAAATATTAAGTTTACAAAATTGACCCTTCATCATCTGTGGAGTCTAATATAGGATTATAAATCTCTTTGAGTGATTTATCATAATTTTTAACAACTACAACATCAGTTCAAGGGAATGGGTCAAAGATAGGATCTACTTGTAAGAGTTTTGTTAATCATGAAAAGGAGAATAAACCATAAAAAATCCTATAGGTGTAGATCCAAAAATTTATGGTATAAAATATGGGTTTTCCTATTCCTAAATAATTGGAGATGAAGGATCCCGCTCAACCTTCTATGAAGGATTGGGTACAATAGGTATATCCACTAGGTTTGGGTGGACTGTCACCATTATTATCATCTTTATCCTTACTATGAGAAGAAAAGGGATTCACATCTAAAAGAGATCTTTCAAAAGACTCCCCTTCTATTGGAGGCATATTATCAAAGATAGGTCCCCCTATCTCAAACATGGTAGAACTATCAACAATAAGTTTCTCAAATACATCACTCCCAAAGCTAATTATATTTTTTTTCTAAAAGAATAGAACTAGGGTCTTCTCCCCCTCAAGAGTTTCTTCCCCTTTCTTCATTGATTCAAAATCTCTTGTAACTTCCAGTTCCTTGGAAACTTCAGAACCAAGAGTGTATACCAATCATTCCTCAAAATCCCATTATGTTTCTTCATTAAAATCATCAAAAACCTCTAATTTTCATTTATCAGATCAATAATCAGCTTCAACAATCTACTTAGGATCCAATCCTAGATCTATTGTTATCCTTTGGTTTGGCAGGGTTCTGTATAGTATTGAAATAATCACAAATAGTTTCTTCATCAGAAACCTACATCTTCTTTCATGGGTTCTAACTAATTTTAATCCACCTACAAGTTGTTTGGTTGAGACAAATTCCACATGAATGTAATGAATTTCCCACTCCCATATGAATGAGTCTCTTTTATTAGAGAATATATAAAATGAACATGGAATAAGGTAGGGTATTAAACCTTGAGGATGTTTTACTCAAATATTCTATATGAATCATAAAAAATCTAGATAGACTAATTAGAATCTAATGAACCATTAAATATATAAGGAAGTGGTCTTGATATTTAATAGTTCTAAAGTCTCCATTTCTAGTGAAAATGGTATACTATATACTCTTTATCAAGAGTCTAAACTAAATATTTAACTCACTATAACTTGACATTTGAGAGGTTCTATCATCAGTTAAACCCTTCAAGGAATTTTCAATCTCAAAATGCAAATGATTTGAAGGATAATAACTCTGGTAATCATCACACTCACCTAGATGTTATACTTTTACGATTTTAACCGAAATTATTGAAGACAAATCACATTACTAGCCAAAAAAAGATGTTCTTATGAGATATGATTGATCAATAGATTCCAACACCATATTTACATAAAAATATTTTACTAACCAATGATATAAAATTTAATTTCCATCCAAAACTCAATCACTACATCCTTTCCAAAGTACGAATCTCTATATAATAGAATGACTGATCCTAAACTACTCAAAATCGACTTATATTTATGGAATGACTTCTCATGAAAAAAATATGAACCTTCATAATGTTAGTCATGCCAATTTTGTTCTAATAAGTCTTTTATTGATTTTTATGCTTAGAAACACCCTTATTGTTTTACTATTAAAGTTACATTGGGTGGATTTCAGGTCTATTTTTAACAGAATATTTTAATATATTTTCATGAAATTTTAAATGTATTCGAATTTATATTTATTTTTAGGTGAAATATTTTCTATAAAGTAATCTAGACTTTTTGAAGAAGTGTAGAATCACTATTAAAAAAATTATGTTTCAACCGTTTGTGGGTATGAAAATCTACATTTATAACCCCATGCTTGGGATGAATGTTATATATGATAACATAAATTTTAATAATAAACATCAATTTTAATTACCTAACGTCAAATTTGGAACCCGTTTTTGATATGAACATTATTATTTGGAAACTAATTTTTAGTAAGAAACCTCATATTCTAGTATGTAATGTTTGGTATGTACCAAACACAAGTAACCCCACGTTGGTGTCATACTCCACAATATGGAAATCTATATTTATTATCACCCAGATACTATCAATGGTACTTTTCTCATTATACTAATGAAAAAAACCCCACATATAATTAGTAGTTGGTAGTATTTTTTTGAATTATTTTCAAGAAATATGCTATGATTTCTCTATAGTAAATATCTCGATAATGAGATTCAAAGTAGTTTTTTTAAATTCATCAAAAACATATTAATTAATTATATTTTCTAAAAGAATTTATGATTTTTAGTGGATTATTAAAGTCAAATTTCAAACACACCAAGAATTTTGAAGATGACAATTTATCTAGAACCTTTGTTGGATCCATTTAATCGTAATTATATCAAATTTCTTATTTAATTCTCAAATGGATATATTAATAGAAGATTTGATTTTTTTCTCTAATGATATGTTTTCTCAAATGTTTAATGATATTAATATCGTACTCTAAATTTATATTGGATTTTCCATTTACAAAGGCTATTTTTCTATTATTTATAACAACTCCTATAAAAACATACTATTCATCTTCTGTAGTCTAGAAAAGTTTTCAGGACTAATATTTAGAGACATACATTTTATAACTTCTTCTGTGTGTTTATCCTTTTGTTGATTTTTTTCTTGTTTATGATGTGTTATCTAAATAGATTATCTATATAAAATTTGAATATTATTTATAATGAAAGTGATTTGACACTATTTTTATATTCTATCATGAACCATACCGGGATCCCATCCAACCTCACACCTAACCTGGTCTGCGACATGGCCCAAAGGGCATTCTTGATCCCCATGGGTTGACAACTAGCGCCAGAAATAAAAAATAATCCAAATGGGAACAATTTAAACCCAATAAATTAGGATAAATAAACAGACTAGAGAATCTGAAGAAACAATAAAAAGAGAAATTTAATAAATACCAAACTCATCTAGATACAGACCACAACTAAACAAAAAACATGGCATAAACTAAACAAAAAACTAAAACAAGATAATGCCAATGAGATCTCTATGTGTCATCTTGGTCACCACCATCCACAAAACCAAACTGCTCCAAGAGCTATATAAGGACCCATCCTTAAAAATTACATAATCTTGAAATATGTCAAGAATTCACATAGAGGATCTTTTCAGGTATAGAGTTTTAGAGAATTAGGCCATAAGTAGTACATAAAAACTTGAATATTACATGTTGACACTACTACCCAGTATCCATTTTTCATGAAATAAAAAATCATGAAAAAAGAGACATGTCTAGTTCCATGTTTTAGACAACATAACTTTTCCTTGATCACAACCTTGAACCAATTCATCTTTATGTCCTGTAAATAAATATTTCAAAACTTGAAATGAGCATAAAAATCTCAATAAGGGTTATAAAATAATGAAAAGAAACATTATCCCATCAATAAATACAAATCAATGAAACCATACTTTTTTATCATAACATACCTTATGAAATCATAAGATTTATGAATAACATACAGAAATCATAAATCATAAAGGTTACTTATGGAATTTATAACATACTTACGTTGTAGCTATCACATCTACATAGGGAGTCACATTTGTAACACCCATCACAGTATATTCCCTAAATATATTAGGAGAAAAAATCACGTTTACCTCTGTCACGTTACCCAATGCATTGGAGAGCTATCTCGAGCTCACCCGCCATAGGTTTATCTCAGAACCACCTGTATACATAAACAATTCCCAATAAACATTACATATTCATAACACATAACACAAGAATAAACTAAAGATTACATTTTCACATTCCAATAACAATATATCAACTCAATATATTGAAATAAATAATTCTTTTTGAAATCATTTTCAAAACTATTTAAAACATTTAATAAAGAGATTTTTGAATCAAAGTGTCCCATAACACTTTGAAGATTTTAAATTAATTATCATTTGAAAACATTAATTTCCATATACATAAATCCTAAAAACCATTTGGAAAACATGGACATTAATGATAAATATTTATAAGAATAAACATTTAAAATATTTAAAACGATATTTTAGTTAAAGTGTATAAAAAAAATGAGAGACGCTTGGATACAAATAATTGAGGAATAACATTTAATTATAACATTATAATATCATGAGAATAAATGGATTCATGATATAATATGCCAAAGTACAGTATATACACCACATAATAGTGAATTGGTTCATAACAACAATGAAGTCTCAATGGAATATTAATTGAGACGAAATCCCTTATAAAAACGATATCCTTAGATTTCAGATAAATAAATTACATAATAATATTTGAAAAATATAAATACACTCAATATGATTGGATATTAAGTGTAAATTAATCAATGAACATTAACACATATTATTTTTAAGACAAAACCAATGACTTCGATGTTTAGCTCAATGAATGGAAATTGAGTTAAATTACTCTTATCAAGTTCATATTGATTACTTGAGAATTTATCAGTGGAGTGATTATGTGTATAAAATGTATATACACACAATGGGGAGTCGAAATTACAACATAACTAAAAAAATATTGATTCTACACATAATCATATCATGACATAATCAAGAATTATATGATTAACCCATTGAATAGAAATTGGTTTAAAAGGTTCCCTTACTGATTTGGTAACTTACGAAACTTACAACCCATGAAAGAAAGATAAAAAGATTAAGATGTAAATACCCATAAATTGAATTATATTAAACAATGAATACAATCTTGGGAATTACATACACCACACAAAAGTAAATTGTTGCAAATATAGCATGAATCTCATGGGAATAAAAAGTGAGATGAAAACTCCTTACCATGTTGTAATCAATCAAGTAATATGACCAAAAGTTAATAACCACCAAATGAATCATAGAATACCATGGATATAAATATAATAATGATAATATATATCAAATGGTAGTACACAATACACAACATTCAATAAATAAGTAGCGAACAATGGAAATCTCACGGAATTATAACTGAGATAAGAAATCTCTTACCTCATGTCTGACTTGACTCGTTTGTTCCTTGTTCTTCCTAAATAATAAACTAATGTTAATTTATAGTTTCTTAAGATACTTTTTCAATTTTATTATTCCTTTTATATCACTTATTACCATGTTATAAACATTATGTAATCATTTAATTTAATAACATTCGTTTTGTCGATATTTGGTACTTGATTAAAAAATGGACTTCTTATAATTACAAGTTGTTCACATAGTCAAAAGTTCACTATATACAGAATAAAATTCATGATTTATATATCATATATATCATATATATCCAGTATATACATTTATTTATAATATTACATAAGATTTGGTGGTAGGAAAGAAATTACAGCATTCATAGAGACGGTAAGCCGTACGTACGCATGAATGCTACTTTCATTTCTATTTCATATTTTAATAGAATAAAAAATTAATGATAAATAGTTATATTAAAACTAAATTATAATATCATATATAATTTCAATAACTCTATCAATTATATGTTCCACATATGGCATTAACGAGTGATATAACTTTGAGGGGGTAGTAGTCCGCACTTCCTCAGATGAAATTATCACATTTACCCACTATGGGAACCATAAAGGTATGATATAAATTAAAAATACAGAAGTATAAAGAAAAACAAAACATAATATATTTCATATTTAAATAGAGTTCCATATTAATGGCCACCATGGGATGCGGTAAGAGATAATTGAATAATCATCGCTTTGTGAGGCGTTAGTTTTCCATCCACAGAAACAGTATAATCTTTACCCATTAGATGGAGGTGTGTGTGTAAGTGTTGTTAAAATACTTCTCATAAAAACTTTATAGTATATTTAGGATACTGGTTTTGTTATAAAAGAAAGGAATAAAAAGATTTTAGGGGTTTGAGAAGTAAAATAAAAGAAAATAAGTTATGAGAAACCATTACCTTTAATTTGGGTAACTCGCTTTGGTTTGAACCAAAAGGACTTCTTGAAGTGCCTTATGACTAAGGTAAGGATTCTAGGTGGAATATGTGGATATTGAGAGATTATTTGTGCTGGGGTTGGATGAGCCATGGGGCTCAAGAGGTGTGTGGAATGAGTTAAAAGTGAGGGATTTTTATAAGGGGGAGGAGGAGCTCTTTAAAAAAGTGTTAAACTATTATTTTATTATATAATGATTTAAGATTATAAAGGTCAAAAACCTATTAACGTTGAATATAATATGACTAATGGTCGAAATAAATTAATCCAATAATAATTGAATAGTTTTTGGATGTTATTTTAAAATTTATAGTCTTATTTATTTAAATCATTTACGAATGAGGTAAAAACTACATCATTTTTGTGTCATAAATAATTTAATTTATTTGATGTCTAAAAATTATAATAAAATACCCTGATGTATGAAATATATTTATCTTTCCAATTAATATTTATATTCTAAAAGATAACTTATATAAACATATGTAAAAATTAATTTACACATATATTTGTTTATGTCATTTTTGCCATTACATTAAGTGAATTAAAATAAAGTGTCATTATCATTCCTAAGTGGCTCTATGGGGACCCCAAATCAAGCCAAGGATGCCATTGTTTGTCCATTAATCACCCAATAAGGTAATTACAAGTATTAAGGTAATTTTGAATTATTATAATATTATTTTTACCTTGAATTACCCTATTTACCTTTAACTGCGGTAAATAAAAGTAAAACATTACTATTCACAAAAATATATTTTCATCTTATTGAACCACATTTTACTTATTAATAACAACCATGTATGTCATATTTTTGAAATTAGATTCAAATAAGCGGTAAAATATCATTTAAATGAAAAAGTCAGTTTTTTAACTTCTACTAAGTGGTTTCACTTTTCATCAAAAATTGATGTTTTTTAGAAAAATACCAAAAAATCAGCCTCAGATATATTTAGTATTAAAAATTCAAAAGTGATTTCTATTTTACCAAATTAGAAAAATAGAATTTTCATTAATTAATTTAAAATTAATTCCCATTGTCAAAACAAATAGCGTGTTTTTAAGAAACAATTTTTATCAAAAGATTGACACTTGTTATGTCCAATTTCAATGTGAAATTAATTCCAATGACCAAAATTGGATTAAATGGAAAAATATATTCTAATTATACTTTAAAACCAATTAAAAATATAATCTAACCATATAAATAAATTATATTAAAAGGTAGTTTTGAATTAAAATACAATATTTTTCACAATTCATTAAAAAATAAACATTATCGGATAAATTCAAAAAATTTACCCAAAGTAAATTTTGATGTCCCCATTCAAAATTAGGGTTTTATTTTGTCAAATATAATGTATTAATGAGACTAAAACTATATTTAAATAGGGTTCTCTTTTAAAAGGTGGTAAATCGACCTTTTAATGTAAATTATGCTTAAAATTAGATTAATTCACATTTTAAGCCTCAAACTTTTATTGGATAAATGTAAATACATTTAACAAACATGTATAATCATATTGTAATTAATTTCGTTCATTACCGCCAATACAAAGGCTAGGAGTTAACTACCATTTAAAATAATAATATAAAATTATTAGTGTGAAACGTAAGATTTCAAAGAAAACTGTTGTTGTGTATCGGGTACGCTATCAAACAAAGAAACCCCTATAAAGTAAAATTAATATTTAATTCAAAATAATAATAAATATGAAAATTTCATATTCTTTATTTTCCCGTGATGTTACATCCTTCCACCTTTTGGGAATTGCGTCCTCGCAATTTTAAAATTTTTCTAGGAAACATCATTAAAAGTCCCATATTGGAAAAAGATTCAATAAAACTATCACTTTAAAATAAAGAAAGATATATAAAAAGGTCACCCAAGACAACCCATACTAGGATTCCATGTAGGAAAACATGGATATGGAAGAGAAAAAAAACCATCAAGTTATGATGGAGAGTGTTAGAAAACATGATTATGAGAAAGTTAACCCCTAGAATATCACAAACTTGTGATAGGTTAAACGGTCATCGATTCCCCAGTAGGAAAGGTTAACAGAAAACATTTTTGTTTTAAGTGAATTTTCATTGAGGAATTTATTTATTAACTTAACTAAAAACATAATGAAACATAATTACCTATCATGTAGACTTTCAAATTTTACTAGATTTCTAACACAAACTCATATTTTCTCCAAATGATGATTATTTAGGATGACTTGTTCACATTAAAAGTGCTATAATCTACTTTGAGATAATCACATAATCCACAAAAGATGAACAATATATTTCCCATGTCTTTAGAAGTTAACCAAGACAAAAATTGGTTAGTATAAGATCAGATAATCTCCAAAAATTAGAATCTTTTACAAAATGAAAAACTGCTCTTAATCTCTAAAATTTGTCAAAAAATACCCAAAGTTCAACCAATACTATTCAATAAAAAATTTCCCATAAAATCCATCAAAGTAATCCAAACTACGATAGAAACAAAAATCTCAGAAGGATTTAATCACATATTCTTCCAAGATAAATCTTAACTTTTATCTCCAAATAACATCAGTTACTCTTAAAGTTTCATATTGAAAAGTAATTAACCTAATCACATATTCTCCATGATAGATTAATCATATCCATAGATAACCCAAAATCAAATTATTATTTATTCATAAAATAATATAACTAAAACGAATTACTCATACTAGAAAGGGACTTCACATAGCCCAGTGTTAGGCGATAAATCCCAATCGCACTTTGGTTGTGGGTTCGATTCCCACAGCTTTGTATGATGCAACGGGTTGTCACACGGTCTTCGTGTCATCCTTTTTAAAAAACTATATAATTTTATAACATTCCCCAAAAGATATAAATTCATCAAAAATAACTATAGGATATTTTAACTACAAAGATTATCTAATAAGTTTCATTTTGCATCCCAAAATGTATTAACCTGTAATTGCTTCAAATTCAAGGGTCATATAAACCCAAATGGTTTTTATGACTATATCCACAAAAGAAAAGATAATTATTACTAGAATAAATTTTTCATATATCAAACTTTATGGTTACAAATAATATAAAAAGTCTTCTAATGTAATCCCATCATTAGAAGAGCTTTAATACTTTTAAGCATTTTACCATCCTAAAATCTACCATAACACTTGAATCCCATATATGTTGACTTCTTACTAACTCAACATTCTTCATGATACATTAACTATTCATTTCCAAATTATTCCGAAATAATTCTTTCCTACAATAAAATCATGAATCATATCCTAAGATTCATTAATGTCAAAACACAAGTTAGGAAATAATCCATACCATTCATTTTTCATTGTCAGTTTCTTAATCCTCAATCTGAATGGAATTAGGTATTGATAAACATATATTTGTATGATCATCATGATAAAAATCCCAAAACTTCTTCATAGGACATCTATTTGTATAATTAATATGCACACCACATTTAAAACATTCAATTTATCCCTCATAAGGAACTTATTTCCATTTCCTAGAGTCAACTAGATACTTCCTTTTTCCTTGGAAGGTTCTTGATTTATGACCTTCATTTCCACAACAATAGAATCTTACCATCCCTATGAAACATTTTACTAGGTGTTTCTTTCCACATCCTTGACACATTGGTTTTTGAACATACATACCTTTATGATTATTACCTGAAATTCCATGGGGATTTTTTTCTCGCATATACGATGCCTTATAAAAATCATCAAGGTTTATGTGGTCAATCATGACTGTAGATAGTTTGTTGAGAAAAAAAACAAGAGTTCTCCTTGCAGCTTCCATTTTATTCAATTTCTCATTCAGAAAACCATCACAATTTTCTTCACATCAATTGTTACTTTGATGCTGGCTAGATCCAGCCATTGACTAAAGCCAAAAAGGTAAGTGTGAGTATATCAGTAAAATCATCATATAATATCTTATAAGGAGGGTAAATACTAAGATATACTTATTCATGTTATCTTAAACTCATTCACTTTATCTAAAATATTTTATGACTCTTTCTAAAATCATAACCATTATGGTAATGTCACTAATTCTTAAAGAACACCCTCACCCATAAAGTTATGTAAACCAACATCTGATACCAACTATAAGGACCCAACCTTAAACATTATATAATCTTGAAATATGTCAAGAATTCACATTGGGGATCTTTTTGAGTTTATATTTTTATAGAATTAGGCCAAAAATATTACATAAAAACTTGAATATTACATGTAGACACTACTACCCAGTATCCATTTTTCATAAAATAAAATATCTTAAAAAGTGGCATGTATTGTTCCATGTTTTAGACAACATGACTTTTCCTTGATCTCATCCATGACCATATTCATCTTTATGTCCTGTAAGAGAAAACATTTCCAAACTTGGGATGAGCATAAAAAGCTAAGTAATGGTTATAAAATAATGAAAAGAAAAATTATCCAATCAATAAATACAAATCAATGAAACCATACTTTTTAATCATAACATACCTTATGAAATTAGAAGATTTAAGAGTAACATACAGAAATCATAAATCATAAAGGTAACTTATGGAATTCATAACATACTTAAATTTTAGCTATCATAGATATATAGGGAGTCACATTTGGAATACCCATCATAGTATATTCACTAAATCTATTAGGAGAAACATTCACATTTACCTCCGTCAGGTTACCCAATTCATTGGAGAGCTATCTCGGGCTCACCCACCCTAGGTTTATCTCAGAACCACCTGTATACGGAAACAATTCCCAATAAACATAACATATTCATAACATATAACATAAGAATAAAGGAAGTATTACATTTTCACATTCCAATAAAAATATATCAACTCAATATATTGAAATAAACAATGCTTTATCAAATCATTTTCAAAACCATTTAAAACATTTAATAAAGATATTTTTGAATCAATGTGTCCCATAACACTTTGAAGATTTTAAATGAATTGTCATTTGAAAAAATTAATTTCCATATAAATAAATCCTAAAAACCATTTTGAAAACATGGACACTAATGATAAATATTTACAAGAATAAATCTTTAAAATATTTAAAATAGATTTTTAGTTAAAGGGTTTTTAACAAAATGAGATATGTTTGAATACAAATAATTGAGGAATAAAACTTAATCAGAACATTATAATATCATGAGAATTAATGGATTCATGATATAATATTACAAAGGACAGTATATACACCACATAATAGTGAATTGGTGCATAACAACTATGAAGTCTCAATGGATTGTAAATTGAGATGAAATCCCTTATAAAAATAGTATCCTTATATTATGGATAAATCAATTACATAATATGTGTGAAAAATATAAATACGCTCAATAGGATTGGATATTCAGTGTAAATCAATCAATGAACATTCACACATATTCTTTTTAAGACAAAACCAGTGACTTGGATGTTAAACTCAACGAATAGAAATTGAGTTAAAATTACTCTTATCATGTTCATATCGATGACTTGAGAATTTATCAATGGAGTGATTATGTGTATCAAATGTATATCCACACAAAGGGGAGTGGAAATTACAACATAAATAAATCAATATTGATTCCACCTCCATGAATACTTTTATAATGGGCGTTCACATTCCCAAAATCAGATCCACTTTCAACACTATTTCAAAACCAAGATGAAAATACAAAAATTAACCAATGTTTCCAAATGAGTCTTTATACCTTTTTGATACCAAACATCCCTTCATAATTACCAGAAGGTTTATGACTTAAATAATAACATTTAAGAGTGCTTGAAAGAACCAGTTGAGAAAAATTGGGGGGGATTGATTTTAAGACCAAGAGTTTGAAGAAGAAATGTGAGAAAGAGAGAAGTGTTTTTGTGTTCCATCTTCATTTGAATGCACATCCATGTGTGCACGTTGTTCATCGATGGATATGCCAAAATCTACTGTAAAACTCTAAATTTCCATGAAGATGCCAAAAAATGATTTTAAAGATGACCACCTACTACAAAACAAATCCCAACGATTTCAAATAATCACTAAAAAGGCAATCAACCATTTTTGAACAAAGAGGTCCTTTTTCCAAAAAAAATTATAAAAATCACCCTATCACACAAAAAAGGCTCAAATCACAATTCAATCCATTTATTATAATGCACCAAAGTGAAAATACCACTGAAATCATGCATTTTTACATTAAAGGATCAATGTACATTCTATCAAACACCTTTAGTGCACATCTACATAGGCCAATATGATGAATCACTTAAAAACATATTTTTAACCAATTATACTAAGTTTTTATCCCCATAATAAGATAACCAAGACCACCATAAGTATGCAAACCATGTTTTAAAATTAATTGAGAACACCCAAGTATCTACATAATTCATCATAACGGAAAAATATGGAGATACCTACCTCAGTGGAATGCGAATCCGATGAAACTCTTGTAGGAGGAAGAATACACCCCTAAGATCAAACTACACACCCTAAACATCAAAATAATTGAGATATGAAATAACCCTAATATCTATGTTTGGTCTAATAGAGGGTTCACCAAAGGAAAACCAATAAATTTGGAGAGGAGAGAAGGAATATGGGAAAAAGTGGCAAAACCCCGTAAAAAAAATTAAATATATCTTTAAGGATGCAACCATAGAGGGGGAAAATTGAAGGGAATATGTGTTTCAGGACCCCTTTGTGTTCCAAATTCTACCAAGGAGTGATTTACCCAATTTTGGGTTAAAATGGGAGAGGTTAGAATAGGGTTTTTATCATTTTAATGACCTGGGTTGATCACACAGTTTGGATGCACAATTTAGCAAACCGTATTCCAACCGTACAGTAGCCACTGTCAAAGTAAGAACCAACTGCACGACCAAACCATGTGGTTTGTTCTACTGTGTTCAAATCGTGGGGTTTATTTTCACATAGATAGGTTCATCCACAAAAATATACTACACATCTTGACCGAATGTTCTCAAACTGTACGATAACCTCTTTCCAACACCAGGACCTTCCGCACAGTTACCTTGGCTGAACCGCATGGTTTTCACTAACTGTGCGGTGCCCGTGAATAAGAAACAAATCCACCCATACTTCTAAAATTAGAAAAGTTTTACCGGTATTCAAATTGAACCTCAACTGGAAATATCTGATACCAAGAAAAGAATAAAATTAAAGATTTTCCAAGGTCGGGGTGTGACATATTTGAATAAATATTGTTTTATCTGTCAGTTACATTATATGAATTTGAATACTTTCAGACATAATTTCTCTAACCAAAGATAATATATTATGGTTCTGAACACTTGGGTGTTGAGTGTTTTGAGATCTAATAGAGGTCCCATTTTAAAGCATTGTAAAAGTTGTTGTAATAAATTTTATTTTCTTTCTCTCAAATTTCGAGATCCCTTAGAAATGGATTTGATAATGAAAATCACCAATCTCATGGAGAGAGTGTTGGTGGAGTGGAAAAGTGGTTTTTTGTTCCCTATACCACATTAAAACAGTTATGTTATCTTATTTTAATGTTGGTTTTTTATTCTATTAATGAAATGGGAATATCATTACTTAACATGTTTTGAAGGAGGATTAGTTCTAAAATATTTAAGTGTATTTAAAAGAAAAAAATTTACCCTCCTTTTCTGAATTCATCATTATTCTGACCTAACATGTAATATTCTTAATTTCACTTGATCACACATTTAATATTTTGGAATCACAAAAAACTTCAATATTATCTTCTCTAAAGGAAGGATTTATTTAAACTACTATTTATTGATATTCAAAAGTTAGAAGTCTAGGTTTTGATAAAGGAAGGGTCAAAATAGGGCTAGGATTAAGTTTCGAGAAATGCATGTTGATTCAGATTCCTTATTAAGATGTTAAATAAAATCATTTATGGATTTTCTATAGTAATACACATAAAAGAGTAAAAAAAAGATAGAATAAAATACAACACACACCAAAATTTGAAATTAAGGTATGATCAAATGGTTTAAACACAAGGTAAAATAATTTCAATCGAGCATAAGAAATTTTTTTCAATTTTCCTTGTTAATTGAATTAAATAAATATAATAAAAAAATTGTATTTTACAGAAACAATTAAAAAAATTACTTATACAGTATAAATATAGTACTAAAAATCAATACAAGGTAAAAGAATAAGGATTAAGAATAGTTAATCATACCTTATTCATGTTAGTTAAAATTCAATCTCTTATAATTCAAGGCCTTAGTGAAAATATTAACAAATTTATGTTCTGTGCTGATGAATTCAAGAGTGATATTCCCATTCTGAAAATGATATCTAAAAAAGTGATGTCTTATATCAATTTGTTTTTCCCTATATTGTGATATAGGATTCATATAAATGTTAATATAATTTATATTGTCATAATTTTGAAGTACATGTCGAAATTGATATCCATACTCTAATAAAGGGTGTTTCAACCATAGAATTTGAGTATAATAACTACTTACAACTATGAATTCATATTTAAAGGTAGTGAATACAACATAATTCCACTTTTTACTGCACAATGAAACTAGATATTTTCCCAATAAGTGGCATGTTTCATAGGTTCTTTTTTCTATCTAACTTACAACCACTGAAATCAACATCAAAATAGCTAATTAAATCTAAATCATGCCCCCTAGAATAGAAAAATCCCAAGTTGGTTATACTTTTGATGTATTTCATTTTTTAAAAAAATAATTAAATGAGATTCCCTAGAATGTTATTGAAAATGAATGCACACACACACACTAAACATAATGTTAGGATGATAAGCTATCAATTAAAGAAAACTCTGAATCATAACTTTGTAGATGGTTTGGTCAACTGGTTTACCAGTTTTATCAGATCCAACGTACATGTGGTTCTCATTGGAGTGTCATATCCCTTTTATCTATCCATGAAAAAAATATTTTAAAAGATGTTTAGGTTACTTACATTGGTTTAAAATAGTTCATTCTTTATATTGAAATATTTAAAAACCAAGAAATTTTTTTATTCCACCCATAAAATTCATTTCAAGTTCATTTTGTATTATCTTAGAGGATTCAGTACACAACGTAATCCTTAAATAACCAAAAAACAATATCATCAACATATAGTTGGGTAAACAAAAAATATTTTTAAGTTATTTTGGAAAATAAGGTAGGATAAAAAATACCTTTTTTAAAAGTATTTCAAAAATGAAAAGTTTTAAGCTTATCATACCAAGATCTAGGTGCTAGTTTTAATCCATAAAGTTTATTAGTAAATTAAAAAAAAAATTTGAAAAAAATGGATATTTAAAAATATAAGGAGTTTTTAAAGGGAAAAAAATCATCAACAATATAACCATTTATAAACATACACTTTAAATCCATTTTATATAATTAAAATTTAAAATAACTTAATATGCAAGTAATATCCTAATGGATTCAAATATATCTTTTAGAGAAAATGTATCTTCATAGTCAATACCTTCTTCTTGACTATAACCCTATTCTACCAATATATCCTTATATCTAATTATATTACAATATTAATCAACCGTGTTTCTATATACCGATTTAGTAACAATTGTTAAATAGTATTTGGGTCTCCTAACAAGTTCCCATACTCCATTCCATTCAAACCGATTCAATTCTTCTGGTATATCCATTAACCGATGTTCACCGTTGATTTCCTTATAATGTTTTTGGGTTCAAGCTATGAAAAAAAGATTGATCTTCATCCTGGTTTCTAAGTGATGATCGAGTTTGATTACCATTTCCTATATTTCTAAAAAAAACTTCTAAAGAATGGCCTTTATGGGTTCTAATGGTTATGTGTATATAGTTAAAAGATTCTTCTAGGTGTCACCTAGGATATGATTCCTTTAAATGGACTTTTTAAGGATATTGTTGCAGTAAATTATCTATAAGGTCATTGGTCTTGGATGTGGTATTGATATTTAAATTGGATATATCATCCTCCAAATTTTCTAAGGAAACTCTAGGTTCATGTGTATCAGTCTCATAAAATATGATAGGAATAGTTTCTTTGACCACCTTTTTAATTTTATTAAATACTCTACAATATTTACTGGATGTATATTAACTATTGAAGATTTCCTCATCATTCTTCAAGGAAAAATTATCTAGATTATCATTTTTATTGAGAATGTAAAATTTGTGGCCAAAAACCGTGAAATAATTTACCTTAGGATTCCTCCGATTTTATAATTCATATGGAGCCTTCTTTAAAATGGGTCTTACTAAACACTATTAATTACATAAAATGATAAATGTATGGCTTTAACCCAATAATAAACTGGTAGGTTATATTTACTAAGCTTGGTTTGGAATATCTCTTAAAGGGACACATTTCTTATTTAAGCCACTCAATTCTATTGGGGTGTTCAAGGAGAAGAGAAGTCATGATTATAGCCATACTATGAGCATAATAATTCAAAATCATGATTTTCAAATTCACATACCTCATCACTACTCACAATCCTAATTATAAGTCCAAAAATGTTTTCTATAGATTTTTTATACTTTGAAAAACACCTATAATCCCCACTTTTGCGAGTTAAAAAATACATCCCTGTAAACGTTGAATAATCAGAAAAAATTTACACAATCATAGGATTTTCTAGCTAAACAAGAAACAATATATGGTATAAATAAGTATATGTGAACCAATTATAGTTTTTGAGAGGTAGAAACCTCTTTCCTTATTTTCATGGAAACTTTATATTACTTTCTCTTTTGATAGTAATTGCACACTTTATATTTTGAAGAAGTTTTCTTACAATCAATCAAATACAAACTGATTTTAGTACCCTTATAGATTTATGAATAGATTTGAAAGAATTATAAAAATAATTTATTTTTTCCCAAACTAGATTGTTTGATATCTATATTAAATAGATTTTCTTTTTTACTAAATATTTATTTAGTAAATTTCAATTATTAATAAAATTGTTTTTATAGAGTTTAATATTTATCTAGGTTGATAACCAAAACTATCTCTTGGTTTAGGAACAACATGAATTCCGAGAATTTTATTAAAAGTTTCAGTTCTTGATAAAAACCTTCAATATCTTCTTTTGTTTTCTCATTTATTATTTTTAAGTTATTATTTTCCTTAATAATATTTTTACTCTTTTCCTTTTCAATAACTATATTATATTTAACAATATTAGAAAAAACATGATGTTTCTTTAAATTATTATTTTTGTCCTTCAAATCATTAAAAATTCATTCCAATATATCATTTTATTCAGATAGATCTTCAAAAGAAATATCATTATCATCATGATTTTAATTTTCATAAATAACAATAAAATTATTTTTTACCCCATAGCTTATTCTCATAATGTACATATTTTCTATACCATATAAATCATCTTTTGATGAATCCGAGTCATTTGAGCTATCGTAAGAAGCAATCCAAGCTTCCTTCATTACTTAATTTTATTTATTTCCTTTATCCTCATTAATATTGTTATATTTCCACTCTATACAATCAACTTTGATGGGTCGTTTTCTTTAACACTCAATATAGGTAATCTCATTGGAGGATTCAACATTTTCTAGTCTTTTATATAATTTCATCTTTGATTATAATTTTCTTTGATATTTAATTTACTAATTTCTTTATCTTGTTATAAAATTTCTTGATTCTTATTTATAAATTGGAAATTTCATCATCATTTCCAGAGTCTACATCACTTTCACTAGTACTTTTTTCTTTTATTACTTATTTCGATTTATTCTGAGATTATTTGAATGTAATTGATTTTTTGGGTGCAGTATCTTCATCATTAACTTTAATATATTATTTATACATCATCAAATTTCATATATTATAAATTATTAGTAGATTTTTCAAACTATATTATTCTTAAGTGGATATGGAAATGGATCTCCATTTATTAAAAAGTATCATAAAGTTATCATTACTTGAGACTTGTCATCAATAGTTTTCCCCAGTGAATGCATCATGTTTTTAATATCATTAATGCTAATATAAATAATAGAAATACACTCATCAAGATTCATATTAAATATATCATACTTAATAGTATATGTATTTAAATTCATTTATTTACCTATAGATATCCACTTATGAGATACAGATAAGGTGTCCTAGATTTCAAAAAATATAGTACATGTATATATTCTCTTAAATTAATATTCTCCTAGTAAAATATATAAAGCATTAATTGATTGATAAATACCAAGAAACTATAGTGATATCACTCCTATAATCTCTAACAGTTTTTTGGTTTTTTATATTGATCTTCTATTATAATACACAAATAAAACCAATACCTTCAAGATGAATTTTCATTTTAATCTTCCACTGAGCATAATTTGTTTCATTAAAACAAGAAGGTATATTAGAAAAATTCCCCTAAAGTCTATTATTATCCATAAAGTTAAAAATTTATAATAAATAGATTTTTAGATATTTTGGTTAATAAATTGAACACAATTAAAACTAGATAAATAAAAATAAGAAAAATATAAAAACATTTGATACCAAATGTTTGTTGTATTGGAGTAATAAAGAGGGGGGGGGGGTGTTACTGGAGTATCCTATAATTGTTTTGGGTAAAAATATTTTATAAACCAAATTACCAAATGTAGAAATCACCACGTTAACTAATATTGTGGGTATATATAATTTGTTGTGTTGAAATAACATCTCAAACTCTTGATAAAGACTCTATTAAAATATCTTAATATTATCCTATAATTTTGAAATTATATTACCTACATTAAACAATAGATATATAAAAAGTAAAATTTTTCTATTAAAGTATAGTTTTTTAAATGATATTTTAAAAATAGTTCAGAAAATAGAGAAAGAAAAACATTAAGGAACAAAAAAAATAATAGTATAAGAGGTTCAATATAAAGATGAGACTTAATCCTCTCACCTTGAAAATAACTTACTTTCAAGAACATTTATTAAAAAATAATTAGATCTAAAACCTGGATTAGGTATACAAAGTACATAAACACACAATACTATCTCGGCTATCACCAAGCCTCTCACATAGTTTATGTGGGAGTTTGAATAATAAGGAAACAATTAAAGAGTATATTATCACTCTTCTATGATATAGAGAAGTATGAGATGAAAAATATCTATAAGGAATTTCAAGAACATCTCAAAAGTAATAAAAACATAGAGGGATTGATAGAAATAAAAGTTTGATGCAATAGTATATCAAATTTATGTATTTATATATAGATATTTTATCTTCTTGGTGTATAATTTAGTACTAAGATGAGATGTGAATACTTGAAAGTGTTATATATTCTGATGAAGAAGTATAAATAAAAATAATTATTGATTTCCATTGAAAATAGTTCAATTTTAAATTTTTGATTTTTTGTCTCTATCTTTCTTTATTCACGATCTATTCCTATTTAAAAGAAATATTCCTTTGAAAAGATCTATTGGAAAATGACCATTAATAATTCTCATACCCAACATGAAATATGAGAGCATTAAATGATTTTAGTTTAAAATTTAATTCTTTATATATAGTGGATGGAATATAAATGCTATTAAAATATAATACCAATTTCAACAAATTTTATTGAAGTGTTCCATATCAAATTCTCCATAGTCTCTCTAAAACCTAGGGAAACATTTTCTTGGATTCCCATGATAAGTCGTGCGGCTGATTTCGGTGAAATTGAAGTTAATATAATATTGAGAATATTTTTGACATTCTCATGCAGTCTCTTAACTTCAAAAAATGATAGCTTGATGTCATATGAAATATATAACAATTTTTCAAAATATTATCTTGGTCATAAAATTACTTTCCTTCATTATCCAGTCAATTGGAATTAATGTGCGGTCACTCCAATACTTCAAGACTTGGTGACATGAAAGGATATACCATGCAGTCTTTTGAATATTTTATGATAATTACACTATAGTTGATCAAATAGGCATGGAGTAGATCTAATTGGTTGTTTAGTAACTGGAAGCAAAAATTCCAAAAACCATTGCAGTCACTTTGAGATATAATATGTTGTCACTCAAATTGGTCTTGCATTCACTTTATTACATTGTGATATTCCCATAATTTATAATTAGATGGTCATACTGTCGATGCATTTATCCTGAAGTCGGTTTAGTTCTTTGAAAAATTTATCATTACTCCATATTCCTTTATAGTTTCTATATAATGTCCTTAAGTGGTCAACTGATTCCTTAGAGTCACTTGAGGACTTTTAGAATTTTTTTTATCTTACTCTTTATGGCTTGTATGGCTAGTGTGGATTTACAGTCAATATAAATCATAGATTTATTTTATAATTTCTAAAACTATTTAACTTTCATATAATAATGAATTGATAAAAAAATATGATTTATTATTATTAAAATAAATAATTGTTGGTCTAATCCAACAACAATAATAATTAATTTTTGTTGACATACGTAAAACCAATGAATTAATTAAATATTATTTATTGAATAAAAAATTTATTAAAATAATATTTAATATATATTATTTCTCACGAAACCTTTATACACTTCCCTCCATTCCTCCACAATATTTATTCCACCTTGAATAATGACTATTTATTTAATAAATACAAATCTCTGCCTTATTCTCCAATAAATAAATAAATAAATATTAAATTATGTAAATAGAAAATAAATATTTATTCAATATTTTTATTAAAAGAATATTGTAACTCCCTAAAGTTTTTTGAGGATATTATGTTTGATAGCATATATGACCTACAACACCAAGTTTAAATGAACCACAAAATATTATTCATTAAATATTACCAATATAACCTAGCTATTGAATTTGAGAGTATGAATAGGATTAAATAAAGTATTAAATATATATAAATTTATTAATAAATAAAATTATATTGGGTTATTCTTAGGAATTAAGCTCCCAATTTTTAGAAAGTACATTTTATTCTTTAAAAATACATTTTCATCATAAAAGGTATTTATTGCCTTTTGTGAGAGAATATTATAATTAATTTTTGAAAATTTAGTAAATTTTATTTGATAAGAATGATATATGTTTTGAAATTATCATATCAAAATTATCTTATGGAGGTTTGTTAAGATTTTTTTGAAAATTTTGATTTTTCATTGAATTTTGAAAAATAACGATTTTTATTGAAAACTGTATTTTATTAAAGTTTTCATAAAATCAAATTATAATTTGGATCCTTTTTAAAATTTAATTAGTTAATATTTAATAAAAATAATACAATTATATCCTTTTAAATTAACTTTATTCTAAAATTTAGTATAAAAACATTATTTGTACTTAAAAGGCATTTTTCTAAAAAGCAATTTTCATCATGTTTTAAAAAATTATTGTAAAATTAATTTATGAAACTTATAGGTTTTGAATTTAATAAAATGTATTCCAAATTTTTAATTAGTTGGTTAACATTTGATAAATATTCATTTGTTATTTTTGGTCAATATGAATAGTAAGTGTTGTAAAATTTATCACCCCGGTAAAGGGTAAATCGGCTTAATCTAGTTTGAAAAAAAGTGATAAGGCCATAATTTTTTTTCTTAATTATTATTTAATGATTATATTTATAACCATATTACCTTAGTCTCTAAATATTTTTTTTAGCTAGAAACTTTTCCATAAAAATTATCTATATAATATTTAATGCAAGGAATGTTACAAAATGTCGCTCTCTTAGTTTTAAATATATTTTACTTGTTCACATAGAGAAAAAAGCTAGTTATGAATGAAGATAAATGTAAATTTTGTGAATAAATTTTTTTTATTAATTATGGTAATTTATTTATAATTTTTAGTGATTTAAAATTTACCATTAATTTTTTTGCAACGAGAATTTAATATTTATTCAATTTATGGAAAAATAAAATAAGTGATTTTAAAAAGATTAAAAGTAACATAATTTGTGTGGTTTATAATGTTAAATGTAGTTTTAGATAAATATAAAATATTATTGATGAGTAAAAAGATTATATTTTAATTACAATTTTGTATTTATTCATTTTATGTCAAATTAAATGAGTAGTGTCAAAATTGACATTAATTATATTTTCTCAAAATAATATTTTATTAAATTATTTAAAGATCATAAAAATGTGGAAATAGGAAAATGTGGATAATATATGGAAAACAATATGACCACTTGGATATTTATTACATAATTATTACCTTAAATGTAAAATAACCACCCTTTAAGTGTAAAAAAGACGTCACTGCGATTAAGGATATAATTGGTTAACAAAGCGGTTAATGAAAACGATAAGGTTTAAAATGACACAGAAACATGTCAAATTCTTTTTAAACGGTATTCGAACCCCATACTACTTTATATTCAAATATATAACCATTTTTAAGCATTTGGTTAGATAATGCTTTATTATTTTTTAATCTTTAAATAAATCCCAAGAGTGCGCCTCCCCTTAATTATAAGAGGGATCCCCTCTTTTCTCTTATTCACACAAATTTGAACCTTTTAACTTGACCATACCCTTCCAAAATACCATCTAAAATTTATTATTCACCTTATATAGGTTTTTGTATTCCCAAAATTCCAGCCTTAATATCCTCAAGAGGCGATCTAAATGTGTTGTTTCTAAGAAGAGGTAATCGCCTTAACCAATCACATTTTTTGTAATTGTTATTTTACCTCATATATATCTATTATAATATTCATAAAATAATAAATTAATTTTATTAAGTATAATTAAATTTTATTATTATTATGAAACCATACTTATTCACCCTCTTTCCATCAAATGGGAATTGAATGTATTACTCGTACGTACATGCAACTTACCATCTCTATGTAACGATACATTCATTTTCCATCACCATCTTTCATGGATAGTTATTATGAGGAGGTTAAAGTTACTATATAATAATCATGACATAATTATTATTCTATAACATATATATAATAAATCTATATTTATTCTATAGGAGGTTCAAACATGTATAAATGAATCCAGACCTCAGGTTAGGGATTTTCATCTCATTTTTATTTCTGTGAGGAACATACCATATTACCCACTTTTTTATTTTATGTGGTGTATATACTACCAATTGATTTATTTTATGATTCTTATAATTAAATTTATGGTTATTTACATATACATCTTGTTTTATTTTCTTTCAGGGGGCTTACAACTCAAATGTTTCTAATGTGGTAAGTGTTTTATATTACAATCTCATTGTTTATCGAGATTGTTTATAATAATGTTCCAAATGATGAATTATTATGATATACCTCTCAATAAACTCATAGATTTTCTTATAATATATTTATTTCCTTAAATTATATGTTTTATATTTTAATTTTTCTCTCTTTAATTACTCAAAATACTGAAAGATTTTTTTAATGAAAACATACTTCCTTTATCTCTTCTGTTAAAATTCCTTTTTCTTCCATGTTAATGTTTTCTATTTTTTTTAGTAATATTTTTAATATTAGCATAAAATTTTTTAAATTAATTTTTTCCCATTTTTAATGTTTTAAAAAATTTTATAAAAGAAATATTCTTAACATTTTCTAAACTAGGTAATTTTTGAATTTTTATAAAAATGTAAAAATAATGTTTTATTTTAACTTATACAATAGAATTTACCACCATCATGAACTATAAATACTATAAATATTCATTTATAAGATTCCAAGGATATTTTAAAATAAAATTATCTTTAGAATATTTACTGAATTTATAGTTTTTAAAAAGTGGTTTTCAAAGAGGAAAATGTATTTTTCTCAAGAATGTTTCAATGGTCTTGTAATTGTATTTCTGTTCATCAAAGACAACAACCCATGATTTCACTTATTATTTATGGGGGTAATGATACAAGGATACCATCCTTATTCTTTATATGTATGATTTATATTTATGATAACAAGATGACTATGAAACCCTTTTCTCTTCAATGGGGTTTTCTACCATTGGATGATGATTTTTTTACAAAGTCCATTTATTTTCTATGGGTTATGATATAATGAAATGTATATGAAACTTATATCTTTTCATGGGTTTGGATATGAAGAATGATTTATGATCTTAGGGATTTTATATGTATTATTTTCATTATGTGATATGTGGGTCCAGAATTATGTTTCCCTCCATTTCATTTGGTAAATATTGATACCTAATGAGATCAATAGGATTATAGTGGGGTGTGAACATAGTTTAGTAAGTTTATTTGTCCACAGTGAATGTAGTTGGAGTGAAAATTGAATATTATAATGGTTTGGAGATAGAACACAATTCACTATTATAGTTTTTGAAGTATTCATTGACTACCAAGGCAATGACTTTCTATTCTTATGTGTATGCCCCATACTTATTTCTTATGCCAATGTTATTATCTCACAGATTATGTTCCTTGATTCCTTTATTATGCAAGTATTATGATATTCCAATAATTATTTTATTAATCAATATTTTGATATATGATATCAAGGTTATGGTTTTTAAAATGTTATTTTCATGTACTCAGACCCTTGTGATCATATTATATTATATCTCCCTTATTTTCACTTACAGAGCATCTTAGATCACACTTTCTTATGTTTTATTTTCACCAAGATATGAATAATTGTATTATATATGATATGTATAAGAAGGGTGTTATATATTAATATATTAGAGGTATATTATTTAGTTCACTTATGAACCAATGGTTTATGTATCTATGTTTCCAAGGATACTATTCCTAGCCGATTCTATAATGTATCATTATGTTATTGAATGAATATTCATCTAAAAATATGTAATATCTATATTGGAAATATTTATGTACCTATAGTTGTTATTAGGTTATGGTTTAGATAATATTTATATATTACAATGATAAAACCTTAGTGAGAACCCCATTGATAAGTCTATGTACAGGATAACATCCTAAACTTCTTGTAATGATCATGGATTACCTATGTTAAATGTGTCATAGATTGAAAAGGATGTTTCATGATTTATACACCATATAAATTATTTTATAAGATTCTTCATATGGCTATTTTTGATCAAACTATAATTTTTGGTTTTAGACAATGGATGGAATAATGAGGATTTGTGTTAATGCTGACACAGAATAGAATAGTTGTTCTAAATAGAAAAAAATTTAAATGGGATTTAGAATATGAAACCTTATGATTATACCTGATAATCTATCATGTTATATGATTAAATACCTATAATTGTGTTAGTTTCTTAAAACACCATACAAGATAAAGAATGAGTTTTTTAAAGACCATAGAGGAAATAAGTTTCAGCTTCTTAATGTATAGAATGTAGGGAGAAGCAGTGTCTCAACAAAAAATAAAGTTGTTTTATATGTATAAATTAAGAGAATAAAGCATGTAATTTTGATTAAAAAAGAAGAGTTCAATGGAGTAAAATAAATTCCATCCTATGGAACCATTTATTGGTCAATGTATCATATGTAGGGAATATGGGAATTATTTGAGCTAATACCTTAATCCAAGGGACAACTCCTAGACCAAAGAGGGACCAATGCAAATACAATATATAAAGTGAATGTATTTATGTGTTTATGTATTGGGATTCAAGAATTATATCAATGATATTCTGAATATAATAATAATGAAACATTTAATTATTGGTCTATGATAGGTTTCTTAAAGGATTTGAAAATATACGTTTAAGAGAACCAAAAACCCTGAAAATTGATAATGTTTAGTTATGATAATGATATGATAATAATTGATGGGATTGTATTAGTGATCTTGAAATAAGTCAGTGATTTGATGATAGAATGATTTATGGTCATATCTGATGAAGTTTATTTAATTTTTGGATTTATAAAATATATTCAATGGTATATGATTTTATTTTAGGAATAAGAATTGTGTTAATTTTTTAAAGTATTTGTTTTTTCATTTGAGGTTAACATAGGAGTTATACACACCATTATTTGTTTATAGGTTTATGGTTGATCATAGTTTCAAAGGTTTACGCACCCCTTTTTGAGGTTTGAAGTAATGCGATTTTGAGATGATTTGAATCTTTTACAAAGTTTTTGGAAGAAACTCCAATTGAGGATGGAACAACCCTTTCGGTTAGTATAATATTTAATATTAAGATTAATTATGGTATATTGGGTACTAGGATACATATAATCTTGATGGTTGAAAAAAATTATTTGAAATTGTGATATTTTCAGAGATATTTATTGTCAAGTTAAGGATTAAATTTTAGGTTAGTACCAAATTTGATTCATGATATTTTGTTGAAGCACACTAAATTAAAATATTATACAGTTATTTTTCATGGTGAGTAATTATATTTTGGGAGATGTTTTATTGGGTTGAGTTTTATGTAAACCTTATTTTTTGGATGTGATTTAACATGAAATATTATTTGGGAAGAATGAGATTAAATTTTTGAAGATATAATATAAATGGAATGACTTTACCTTTTAGAAAGAGTTAGTAACAATATTTCATGTTAAATGGAATCCAAGGTCTCCATCAATATGAGTATATCCCCATGGTATTCCCAAGTACTTTTTTATCAAAATGGATAATGAAAACCTCCATTTATTCATCGATTGTTAGAATCTCAATCAAGTGACAATTAAGAATAAATATCATTTTCCTCACATTGAATTTTTATTTGATCAATTAAATCGACCTAGGTTATGATTTAAAATTTATATTCAATTCATATACCACCAACTTAGGATCTAGGTATATGATATTCCAAGTACTTCCTTTAGGAAAATGTATTATAAAATTGAGTATTTTGTCATACCATTTGTTTAAAATAATTATCCTATATATTTATATAGATCTAATAAATTGAATGTTACATTAATAAAATTATTCATTAATTTTAGTATTAATGGATTATATCTTAGTTTATGTAATTAACTAATAAGATAATGAAATACACAATAGAACTCCTTCGGGAACCTTAAGAGATCACTACCTTTATGACAATTTATTAAAGTTTCACTTCTTTATCCAATAGGTAAAATTTATAGGACATGTAGTCTTATAATATGGAATGGACCTGAAATGGATATGGATTTAATTTCTTAGGAAGTGAGGGGAAATGTATTTCATATTGAGATCTTCCTCTCCCTAGTATGGTATTACATGCGGTTTGAAAAGGATTTCTAGATGTTGGTTTCACCGTTGACTACTCTCTCTAGAAATGGAGTGAAATTATAATGGTATTTGAGATGTTAGTTTTACTTCAATTAATTGAAATAGTGTTTGACCTACTCTCCTTTTATTATTCTTCTAGAAGTTGGGTAGGGCTACATAATATATTATGATGCTTTGTTCATTGTTTTCGGTTGTGTTCTTATTGTGTATGGATCTCATTATCTCATTATCATGAGAAGAGCTTCCCTTAATATGATATAGATATTATAAAATTCATGTATTCTCTTAAGTATCAAATATAATACCTTTTTTGGTTAAGGTTCACATTTTATTCTAACTAAAAGTTTTCGGGATATATATTTTCTTAGAAAAGCATAGATATAGAAAATGGGTGGAGTACCTGCAGACATTTTATTTTGACATCACCTATACCCTGGGTAAGTGGAATGTGTTTTTTTAATACCCTCAATAGGAATTTTACTTCCCAAACAATGATGGTATCAAAGGATGTGTGGATCCTCATGGTGATATGCACTAACATCCACATGGATGTAATGTAATAAGTGACTTTTTTCTCTTTGGTGAGAACTTAGTTGAAATTATCTCTTATAAATTTGGTTTTATATGGGAAATAGTGGGATGATTAGTTATGAATTATTATTGATTATTTATATATTGGTGATACCATCGTCAAGTGGTCTATCACCCTATAGGGTGTTCTTTTCTTCAGAAACTGGTATGCCATTCCTTTGCCTTTGATAAGGGTTCTGATGGAAGATTTTCATTTCTCTCATTGAGATATACACCTAAGAACTAGTAAGGGTTATTAAGACACTAATAATTTGTTCATGCGACAAATATTGAAGTGGTACAAAGATAATTTAATATTCTAATGCTTTACATGCCAACATATTCACTTTATGCACTAAAATCCTTTTTTTTCTTAAACTTATCCTTGGTCTGATATGAAAGTGGGAGGAGATGTCTGTGGATTTCATCATTAGACTATTATGGACTCCTAGTGGGAGTAATTCCATATGGTAATGGATTTAAAGGTTAATCATGTCATATCATCTTTTTTGGATCTCGGTTACAACTAAGGCTGAAGACACATGAAAGACACATCTTCTTGAGATTTTGATGTTTCATGAAGGTCCATTGGCTATTATTTAAGATAGAAACCCCTCAGTTTACCTATTAATTTTAGAAAGGCCTCTAGGAGAAAATTTTATCTAAAATTATGTTTGTTTAATCCTACTATCCTTAAACAGATGGTAAAACAGAGTGAAACAATGATGTTCGAGAGGATATATGCTTTGTTCAAGCATCATATGCTTTAGAGGTTCTTAGGATTTTAATTTGATAATGGTTTAATTTTCCTACAATAATAGTTATCATTCATCTATCAAAATTAATCCCATTGAAGCCATATATATTTGACTGTATATATCACACCTTTATTGGTCTATGTTTAGTAATGATTCTCTAGTTAGGCTGAACATTATTTAAGAGAATACCGCTAATATCCAAGAAATTAACTAGTGGTTGGTGATGTCTCAAAGAAATCATAAATATTTTTTGGATCTTCATATTTATCCATTATAGTTTTCAGTTAGTGACTATCTATTCATGAAAATTTCACCTCAAATATGTCACATATGGCTTGCGAAGCATGGTAATTTAGCTCTAAGATACATAGGTCCTTTTGAGATCATTGAGAATATTATAAAGGTGTATTATCGATTGAAATTTATACTATTGATAAATATGACCCACAATGTTTTTATATTTCTCAAATCAAGAATTATCATAATGATCCATATCACATTATGAATTGGGAAGAAATTGATATTGAGAAATATGTGTCGATAGTTGGGTAACCAGTCTAGATAGTTGATTCCCAGTAAAAAATCCTATATTTAAAATCTATTTTATTATTTTCAGTGGTATGGTAGCATGAAATATATTATCATGAAACATGAGAATGATAATCTAGTATGAGAGAGTAGTAGAATCACCTTTATTTGGATTAAGATTTTTCAACTAGAATATATGGGGACGAAAGTAATATGGGTGAGGGGATACTCACATATCGGTAATACTTTCAGGAATTAAAAGATTTATTTTTTCCATTTTCCTTTATTTTATAGTTTTTTCTTACTATGTGGGATGTATGGGTTACTTAAATATATTTAGTTAGTGTGTAATTACATTTCACAGTGTGCAATCTTAGTTCCTACCATGAACAATTATGGACAGAGGATGAATTTCTTGAGGTAGAGATCCTGATTTACATAATTCATGGTTCAGGTGATGCACCAACTATTCACACTAAAAACTAATTGAGATGATATGATTCATAGTATGAATAATGTTTCATGTCATGAAATCTTCTAGCCCATATTTTAAAATATCATGTTCCCTATTTACCCTTCATGCATTTTTACTCTATTATCCACTAGGTTTCACTAGTCTCAAACATGGAAGTGTAAATATTTTCTAAACATCTTCTATCCTTCAATCCGGCTATGATTTTTGTCAAAATTCATCGTAAATATTCAAGGGTAATTACTGTAAGTGATTTCTCTCCTATTTCCTCGATCATTTCCCTTCTATCTTATTTTTTACACTCATTTTAATGCTATGGTAGCTAAGAGATTTTTTGTATTTGGAATTATTAATAATAATTTATCATTTTCAGTTCAATTAAACATCCATGAAGTTTCTTTAATCTTCATTTTTTTGATCCCATCCTATTATTTGTAGTTTTACCTGTTTGAGGTGGGTGTTTTTATAAAAATATGTATCCATACGAATCTATCTTACATTCTTGTTTTTGAAATTAGTTTTAAACTCTTTGAAGGAATGCTTTTTATTTCGTGAAATATTTTATGAATGTAGAAAATGGATTGATATTGAAAATGTTCTGAAAGAAGTTTTATAACTAGTTTCATGGTAGTTTTTTATTTCTAGGAAAAATATGATGAAGTGATACAGTAAAGATTATTTTAATTATGAAAATGGTACCTCTCTAATAGAATAATATCCCATGGAATCTTAGGTATTAGGCGAGTAGTCCTAAAAAATAATAGTTTCATTTGGTCACCCTCACTATCATTTCATATGTTATGAAAACAAAAAATAAAACATTGTTAAGGTAGGGGAGACACGTGTTGTTGATCTTCTATCTCTAGGCCAGAGTTTTAGGGATGTGACTGAACACCTAACTATTATTCTTTATTTATTAGAGTTATGGGGATCCTACCTAACACTAATAAGATATACCTTAGGTCTTCTTATAATAGTTTAAAATTATTTTATAATCAACATTGGAAATTGATTCATGTTTTTAAAATGGTTTATTCTGATGTTCTTTTCATACTATTAGGAAACATTTGACTTCCCTGATTTGTTATAAATTATGAAGAAAATTTATGTATTTTCATGAAATTGTTTCAAAAAGGATATTCTCCCTATTATATTAATGATTATGAAAATATTATGTTTTAATAGTTTAATTCCTTGAAATTGAGTATGTTTGATTTATTTAATAATGTATGCTTTCAGAACACTAGGAGCGGGGGGGGGGGGGGGTACTCGGGTATGGAGATCACACCCTACATACGACCAATGGGTTAAGGATGAATTTTACTTGTATGATATAGGAGTGGGAAAGTAACCACTTAGATGTGATGGGTATTCATGCTAGTTTAGTTTTAGTTATAGTGGGGGCATAGTGCGATGCTAACTGACAGAACACATAAATATGTGTTGTAGTAATATATTTTATTATTTACACCTAGGATAATACTTATATTTTCTTAGAATCACACATTTAATTCAATATTTTATATCTAAAAATTTCTTGTTATTTTGTGAACTTTTTTGAGGTTTAATATATTTATATTATATATACAGATGTTTTTCATTACCCTTATTATTGATGTATACTTATTTTTATGTCCTTGTAGGAGAAATAATTCCGAAAGGGGATTATTTGATTCCCATGTGTATATCCCAAGATTATGGGGATTAAAGAATTCCCTTCGATCCTTTCCATGGTCCATCTTATATATCCTATTTGGGTACACACCGGATTGGTTTGTGATAGTATTTTTTCTTATTACAAAAATCACGATGTGTATTTACCTCTTACATTAATAGCATATTGTGACACTAGTGGAGTCATCCTTCTTCTGGTAAAATGGTTTACCCTGGAAAAGAGCAAAGAGAATTAATTTGCGAGAAATCCAGCGTTGTTTTATATTACTTCTCATTTCAATTCACGGAAGAGGAAATGCACGGGTGGCTTGCTCATACGAGAAAGCAACAAGATTTGTTGAAACAAGAGAGACAAAAAGGGATTATCAATGAGGATCAATTCGAGAATGCTATGAAATTCATTTACTTTGAGAAATTGAAGTTGAAAGCACCACTTTCTTGATGTTGTTGTTTGTAGATATTCTGTGTAGTCTTTGTTTCTGGTTTTCTGGTCACAACTTTGCTGTTCTAGCTGATCTGTGTACCTCTAAAGCTGATTTTCCATCCTTGATGCAGTTGGAGTTCTCTGATCAGACTTACTAGTGGTCTATCTACGGATCTTGGATGTTTGGCATTTAAATGCTGTTTTTTATTTCCTTGAAGATCTCCTGGTTGGTATGTCTGAGCATCTATGTCTGGATGTTCATAATGAATTGTTGGGAGATCATGATGCTAGAGCTGGAGTTCCTGTTCTTGTTTAAAGCTTTTTGACAGACTTTGGCCTCCCTGGATTGCATAGCGCGGACGGTTTGGGACTGGTTTTTCAGGAATGCTGGGTGGGATATTCTTGTTGGAGTAGTTTACAGCCCCCAGTGACTTCCATGCTAATGGTGTCAATGAGCATTTTATTTCTCAGGCAGTGATGCAAAATACCAGAGCAAATGATATACTGAAACAGGCTCCTTTCCTTGTGCCATTCACAAACAGGGTCAATTTTTTCGCTTCACAGCTGGCAGCAGTTAGGCAACAAAATGTTTCTCTTACAGTTTTTTCTAGAAAGCGAATTAGAGTACGCTGGGATCACATATTGGAAGATGGTTTTAATCAGTTGAGTGCCATGTCTGAAGAGGATCTGCATGGAATGATTCGTGTAATGTTTGTCAATGATTTTGGAGCTGAGGAGGCTGGCGTTGATGGTGGTGGAATTTTTAAAGATTTCTTGGAGAATATTACCCGAGCAGCATTTGATGTGCAATATGGGCTATTTAAGGAAACCGATGATCACATGATTTATCCAAACCCTGGGTCAGGATTGATTCATGAACAGCATCTCCATTATTTCCATTTTCTTGGAACCGTTTTAGGCAAGACAATGTTTGAGGGCATTCTTGTTGACATACCATTTGCAACATTCTTCCTCAGCAAACTGAAGCAAAATTGCAAGATTGGAACAACAGACGACGTGTTTGGTTGGTTCTTGTCAGCCTAGGTTGTTTAAATTTTCATTCTTGTGGGCTGTATTCTGGTTTTTCCTGGTGTAGGCTTACTACACCTCGTGTGTACTTTGACCCCCTTTTCTGTTTTAATAAAATTCTCTTGGCATGGATTGGGAAACCAATCCATGTCACTTTTAAAAAAAAAATAAAAATAAATACTATATTTTAATTTTTAAGTCCAATATTTTTATTATCTAGATTCAACTCTTCTTCATATATCATTTTCTTTCCAATCGTTTCCTTGACATGAATCTTGATAATGACAGAAAATTATCTAATTGAAATAGAAGTACTTATCTATATATTGTGTAAGCATCTCAGTAATATTAGAGCTTGCTACATGTCTTCCGCTGGTTGTCTAGTGAAATTAATTGTATTAATGATTTCATTGAAACTATAATGAATTTCATAAATTGATACATCTTATTTCAGCTTAAAAGTGTTATAATTCCTAGTAAATGTTTTTAATTTGATTTTTCTAAAATTATAAGTTCCTTAATGTGATATAACTAAAGTGTCCCATATTTCAAATGAAATAACACAAATAGAAATTAAGTAAAAATAATATTCATCCAATACAATAAAAAAATTAATTTCACTATTTGTAGTTACAATCATGCATATATTTTGATTCGTCACTCTATTACTTTCTATGAGATTTAGGTTTTTCCTATTTGTCTTCAAATTCCCCCTAATATTAAATCTTAATATTTATAAATATATTTGCATTATTATTTTCCACTAAGAATAATTAGCTCCATTAATTAATGTTGTTCAATTGGTACTAGGAAATTTATTTCTAGCATCCATAATTATAGAGTGAGTAAATAAAATTTAAAGATCTTATTTTAAAATTGATTGAGGTTGATAGAAAAATTAAAAAAAGAGAGAAACTATACTCTAATACCAAATGTGGGTCCCAAATGAATGCTCTATAATGGTGGGGAACTAAGATTCTAATATAAAGAGTTTCTATATTGAAAATTATACATTTTCATCTCCAAATTAAAAAAATATCCCAGATCATAAATATAATTGATGTATATAATTTGGAACATTGAAATAGTTTCTCAAGGTCATAATCAAAACCCAATTACAACAATTTAAATTACTTTACATTTTTAAAAAATCTTACTCGCACAAAATATGTTATATATATATCTTCAAAATTAAAAATATCAGTTTATATCTTGAATTCATAGTTTTAAAAAAATCTGCAAAAAATTATACATTTTTCAAGTAAGTTTAATACAACAAATGAAAATCAGAGTTTAAAAAAAATATAAATAAGTGGTTAGCTCTAAATTATATCTTTGTCCTATAAACTTGACAGTAATGCACTGTATATCTTATTTCTTAAAACATAATAAACAATCGATTTTTATATAAACAACTACATACAAGGATGTCCAAGATAATCCAAGCCTCTTGTATAGATCTACTTGGGATAATGGAAGAAAAAAATAAACGAGTATCTGAGTGATATTATTTATAGTACTTAATAAGTGATAAGTAAATGTCCTAAAAACCCAAGCATAACTTAATATTTAAAAGAAATTGAGAGAGTGAAGAAAACATGGGATGTTAGATGCATCTCAATATATCATAATAATCAGACGAATATTAAGGTTTTTATATTTATTTGATTAACCATTAAGATTAAAAGAGAGTATTGTTATAAATTCGTCCTTCTTATTAGTTTTTTCGGTGTCCCCTAGAAAACAGAGTATCATAATGCCAAAAAATGAATTCTAATGATCAAAAAAGTACTGGCACCTTGATCAAGTAAGGATTTATCTTAATTATTGAGATATATTCATCAATTATCCACTCTAATATAATTATAAAAAATTATTTAGATTGAGAATGAATTCCAAAATTTATTATCTGCTTTGAATTTTCATTAAATTCATCAAAATATAGTCCTTGGGTCATTTTGATGAATTTTATTTTTGAATTATAAACTGCTGATGTAACCTCTATAAATCACTTATACATAGTCACTTGATCCTTGTGAACAATGTGATAATCGTCATGTGGTAATTTTTCTATCATATGGTGAATTTGAATAAATTGATAATAATTTTTGGTTGATCAATTTTTATATTGCAGTAAATTAATCCTTCAATGTTAGGGTGATCAATTGTTAAAAAATCCTGAATCTATTAGACATGGTCGATTAAATTCCTTCTTATGGTTCATAATCTGAAGATTCTTGATTTACTAATTATATTCACTCAGAATTTCACTATGTCATTTATGGATCAATATGGTTGGTTGAAACTTCTTTGAGTGGTAGCTTCAACACTAAGAAAAAATTTATATGTCCATTATGGTGGATTGAAATCCTTATTGTGGCCGACAAATATATTAATGTGTTTGATCTGATAAATTTAGTAATTTATTCATGGGTTCTTCATATATTGTGTGGTCAATAATTTACTACATTATACCACTTTACTTAACTTGGGGTTGAAGTCTGTATAATGTTTTGTCACTTCAATACTTTGTAAACATATAATTTTTTTTCCAGAAAACTGTTTTCTATCATAAAAAAAATTCCTTAGAAATATGAGAAACATAATTTAGATCTTTAAAAAAATGATATCTACACTAAGACAGAAAATATCCCCCATTTTTTGATCAAAATCATAGTAGAATAAAAATTTCAAAGTAAAAACACTTAAAAATATCTAAACCATAAACTAGTTAAATAAAGAAGAATCATATACCATTATCTCCATTGGCATACATGTACTCTCAAGTTTGGGATTATCGAAAAGTTTTAAGAGTTAGATATAAGAATAAATATATTGAAGAATTGAAATATATTCAAGATAATAACACATACAATCAAGATAAGAACAAATATAATCAAGGTAAGATCCAATATGATTCATTGTAAATAATTTCAATACAAAATAAATGTTTTATATCAGATGGACTAATTTTAATCTAAATCTGAATCTCTCATTATTATATGATCAACAAAAGATTTTTTTTCTTTGATGAATGATGAGTGGAAGGATTAAGTGCATTTTATAACTCAAAATAGGATTCTAAAAAGATAATTCTATGTGTCCCATACCTAAAGTGTTGAATAGCCTAAGTAGGTGTGAAGTCCAAATGTGTCATTGATATAAAATGAGATAGCTATTTATGTGGTAGATGTTGGATACACTAAAGCTAGAGCCATTTTTGATGGAATAATAAGGAAAGTGTAATATGGATACAAATAACGCTCCATAATTTGAGAGGTTTCTTTGATGTCTAATGATCCATCTTCCCTAATATGGAAAACATGGTCCTTATATTTTATAAATACTTACAAAAACGTTTTTTAAAGCGTTATCTTATCCACATAAGGTTCAAAATCCTAGGTTACTTTATTCATTCTGAGCTCACTAGCTACAGATCTAAATAGGTTCCTTAATTTTGTTTTAGTAAATATTTTGTTCAAGTAATACTTAATATTAGTTTAATAACTTCTTTATCATGTTTATCCTTATTTGATTCATATTTTACCATGTCAAAAAAAATTTCACCATTAGATGCAATATCAAATTAAATTAAATTTACTGTTTTTGAAAAATATTCTACAATAGAATTAATTTCCTCTTGGAAAACATGATTTATTACACTCACATAAACAATGGTAATAATAGGAGTAACAAGTGTATAAGAAGAGTAATATTGTACCATGGAATTCATGTACCACTAACCAGGATTTCTTTTATTCCCTATAGGTTTTCCTTAAGGCCTCTCAAATAACAACTTAAACTCTAAATCTCCGGATTCAGATGGTCAACCTTAAGAAATAACTTTGGTTGGATTTGAGAAACAATAAGAGAACCATTCATGGATATCTCTTCTCCTATGGTAGGTAACACTATATCTCTAAATCCAAGAAATAATTACCTGAGCACATTCATTAGAAAATATTTCAATGCACTTAAATAATATTTAGTGTAATAGGAAGAAACATGAGTAGGAGGAGAGGGTATTTCTTATATATAAGGCGGTAACCTATCATACTCTACAAATTATTCTCTCTAAAATTATTTTTCCATATGATTTTCCTCTAACCCATTTGTATAAATAAATTCTATCTGACCATATCTAACTAGTTCTGACTCACCAGTAGTAATAGTTTCTTTATAATTTTTTATAGGTGTAGGTCCAAACATATTATCTAGAAATTATTACATGGTTATTTTGGTCCCACCTTTAGGTAGCACTGGTCTAGGGAAAATGGGTTAAATTATTTCATCAAGTTATATCTAAGAAACATGATATCCCTCAGGATATTTGGATAAGACTAGGTTAGTAGTTTACCCTTGTCCAGGTGGAATTTCCCCATCATGGTCATCACTACTATCTAAATCGTATTTCTTTCCCTTAGAAGATTCACCCCTTGCTTATTTCTTATAGTACTCATCGTATCTAAATTTTATTCCAATTTACCAATTTAATGAGTTAAACTCATATTAGATATGACATATTAGTGTTATATCCTATCTCATCAAGATCATCCAATGACTATCCAGAACACTTCATATCATCATCAGCCAAATCTTATTCCTATGAGAGTAAAGATAAGAGAGATTCAGGAGGGACAAAAGAAATTCCCTTAGGAATATGGACTCTTGTATCCCCTAACTATTGAGAATCTCTCTATTATTCATAATCTATTTTTAATCTTTATCCAAATCATTTATTTATTCTTATCATTTAACAACCACACCAATAATATTTTCTTATGAAGAGTATTCAACAAATTAATTTTCTCTCAAACATGTATTTGTTATATCCTTTTGACTCACTAGGTTCTTCACTGTATTATATTTCTCATACACTTTATTACTATCAAAAACCCATATTTTTCTCTAAGGGTTTGAATTTATCCATATTATTTATGAAATAGCAGAGTTTCAAAAAACTACAATGAAACAATATGCTTTTCCTCCCCCCAAGGAACAAGTATATTGTTTACTAATAAATCTTATATTGACTATGGATAGGGTAAAGAATTAAACCTATATGAAGGTTTAAATAATTCTTATATATATATTTATATCACTAAATACCTTGATAAGATGATTCACAACCAATGCTTCATTAAATGTAGAAAGAAAATATATTGGTGCCTTAACATTCTAAAATCCCCTTTCATTGGACAAATTTAATGTCGAATATACTTAAACAATAATATATACTCACTCTTTATCTCCATAGTAGTTGTGCTTAAGGGATTTCTACTACTAGTTTTCTCCTGTAAGAATATTTCAGTTTTAAAATAAACATGGTTTATTGATTAGTATAACTATAACTTGTCAAAATCACCATTATTTGGACACACAAAATTTTATGATACAATTTTTTAAATAATTTGAATTTTTTCGATAGCTTGAATTACACACAACCATGAGTTTAAAATAACCGCAATCTTCTATTAAAATATTATTTAACCAATAAAACCTACCCATTTAATTAGAAGGAATGAATAGTATTAATAAAAATATGAAATATATATAAATGAAACACTCAATATAAATTTATTGATTAATTCATAGGAAATATGTACTAAATTTTCAATAAATCTATTTATGTTTCAAAAATATAATTTCTTCAAAATATAATTGTTTATTTTTGTGAGAAAATATGATAATTAATTTCTGTAAATTATAAAAATTTTATATTATTAGAATAATAACTTTTTAAAAATTATTTTACTAAAATTATCTTGGAGTGTAATTTTAATTTTTTTTAAAATGATTGATTTTCCAGTGAATATTAAAAAAAAATATTGAGTTTTTTATTTTAGTTTGAATAATTTAAAATGATATATTTCATTTTAAAGTTATTTAGAAATTAAATTATTTATATTAAAATATTAATAATCCAATTAATTTCATTGGAATCAATTTCATGATTTAAGTTAGTATAAAAACATTTTAAGACATAAAAGGTATTTTTATGAAAAAATTCTTTTCATTGTGTTTTGCGTTTTTATTTTAAATAAAATTATTAAAAATATTAGTATTTAATTTCAGAAAATATATTATATATTTAGAATATTTAAGTTCAAATTTGTTAAATAATACCCTTTTTTATCAACATGAATATTACACATGGTAATGCTTATCCCCTCCGTAAAAGGTAGATCGAGTTAATCTAGGATAAAACCAACTAAAGAGGTCATAATATTTCAACTTAATTGTTAATGGAAGAATTTAATTTAACCCTTATCACATTATACTTGAAATATATATGTTTAATGGAAACATTTACATTAAAATTACCAATATAATATTTAAATCAATGAAAGTTACCAAATACCACTCTCTTAGTTTTTAATATCTATTATGTGTTCATAGAGGGAAAAAATAAAGTTATGAATGAATATAAATTTAATTTTGGTGAATAATAAAATAATATTCATGATTAAAATTTATTTCTAATTTTATTTATTATAAAATTAACTTAAATACTTTCCGAATTATAATATATTATTTATTCAATTAAGAAGAAAATAAAATAAATGATATTACAAATATTAAAGGTGAAATAATTTGACTCATTTATAGTGTTCCATGAATTATTTTTATGAATATGACATAATAGTGATTATTAATTGAATTAAATCAAACATATAACTTTTTATTGATGTATTTTATGTCAAGTCAATTGAATAGTGTCAGAATTGACATAAATTATATTTATGGAAATAATATTTTATTAAATTAATTAAAAATAATTAAAATATAGAAATAGAAAAGGGGTTTAATATATGGGTTGAAATTTCTTTTATTTTCTATTTATGAGTTAATAGTTACCTTATATGAAAAATTATAACCATTTAAGAGTGAAAAATATGTTACTGCGGCTAATGTTAAAATTAGTTAAGGGGTTAAACAAAAAGAGAAGTTTTAAAAAACCACAAAAGCCAATCCAAATTAGACCATATGATGATATTTAAATCACATAATACCCTAAATTCTAATTCAATTCAATTTTTAAGGATTTTTATTTATAAAAAACTTTATTATAATTTAATATTTAGAGAAATTCCAAATGTTCCCCACAACAGAGTTTTAAAAGTGAACATCCCCAATCACTTATTTACAAATCTTTTAGCCTTATATATCGAAACAAACCTAAAATAATGCCTTCTAAACTTCCCTATGCACACTATAAAGGTTCTATTAATCCCAATATAGCTACCCTAGGATCCTTAAGAGGATATTTAAGGGGGTTCTTTTAAAGGATGGGTAATCACATTAACCGATCACTTTCTTTTTTAATTCGTATTTATCTCATATTAATCTATCGTATAAATCATAAAATAATAATTTATACATCCTAAGTAAACTTAAATTTTATTATTATTATTATTATTATTAAATCACCATTATCCACTATCTTTCCCATCAAATAAGGAGTGAAGTTATAGCTCGTGCATATGTATGACTTACCGTTTCCACATAGTGATAAATTTCATTTTCCACTGCCATATTTTATGAATGATTATTATTATGGTTTATTAATTATATATTATAATTAGGACATAATAATACCATAATAATATAAGATCACATCTTACTTATTACCTTGAAATCCTTTGGAATACAATATCGTCACATGTGTGTATGTGTGGACTACCACCTCCCCGAAGCGCTGTAATTGTTTTCATTTATGATTTACAGGGATAGTAATAAAGATTTATTTCATGAATATATAATATTTATATGATATAATAATGATTCTATAAATGATAATTAACTTTTACCTTTCATTTCTTAAGACCATCAAAAAATGAAAACAACTTTCTTGTGTACGTATGGTCTTCCATCTCTTTGATTGTTGTAATAAATTTTTCAATAGATAACTTTTATAGATGAACCTGAATTTGTTTATAAGAAATATAAATGATAATTATAACAAGAATATAATTCTGTAAATTATATATCTAATATCAAATTAAGAGTACCAAATCCACTGAACCAAAACACATATGAAAAAGGAATTAGTTATCACCCAAAATAGTGATTTTAATAATGAATTATTAAAAAATGGGTGATAAGAGGTTATAAGTAATTCACATTTGGTATAATATATATGAATATGGTTCTGTAATAGATATATAATAAATATATTTGTATTATACATGAGTTTATAATGCATATGAAGGAAGTCGAACCTTAGGTAGGGGTTTCTCATCTCACTTTTACTTTCAAGAGACATAAACCATATTCCACACTTATTTTATTTATGTAGTGTATATACTACCACCTTGATATGTTATTTCATGAATTTATTTATATTAATATTATTTAAATTTTTTTATAACTTAATTATTTCATGGGGTTATGATTCGAAAGTGACTATAGCAGGAGGGGTTTATTTTACAAGACCATCATTATTTGATATTGTTTATGCTTAAGTCTTCCATAGGGGAATTTTTAATATTTATATCTTAAACATGATATATATTGTTATATATATTTTATTCATTAACCTATCATGTAATTTTACCTTTCTTATCTTTTATATATTGAATATTATTGGGAATTGTTTTTAAGAAAAAATGATTTTATTTCTCTCTTCGGTCAAAAAACCTTTCCCATAAACATCCATGTTTTTTAAAAATATTTTCAATACTCTTTTCAAAATTATAAAAATGATGTATTAAAGATATGTTTTAATGATATTTTACTTTTTAAAAAAATGTTTTAATGTAATCTTTTTTCCTTTCCAAACGTGGAACATTTCGAACTTTTTAAGGTGCAATTTTTTTTACTCATATGAGATGAACATAATTTCACACTAACATGAACTCTAAATGATTTGAAGAATACTTTATAATTTTAAAAGTTTTTTCCAAATAAATAATTTTCTTTAATATTTTATATGATTTTACATTTTACAAGAAAAATTATTTTCAATGTAAAAAAGGGGTATTTCTCCCCCGAAATATTCCTATAATCGCTTTAAAGTACTTTTATCTATGTAAACATACATTATTGAATCTTATGTTGAGTATTTAATATAATAGTAAAATTAATGTTTTTAATTGTTTATGATCATATTTTATAGGGAAATTATTGATATGTTGTATGATTAGTTATTTCAATATGGACATTAATTGATTTTTATGGTGTGTCAATTAAGTTGTATTATTTATTCATATGAGGAATGTATTAGACTTAGTAAGTTATATTAAGGGAATGATATATCCCTTCTATGAATTGGTATGTTTCATGAGACAAACTAGATTGGGTTTTGGCTGAGGCCATACCCATTTATTTTCATATGTCTCGGAATAAGGCCTCAATGATGTTTTCAGATATCTTGGCCAAGTCCTTGATCGTAAGTTTCAGTTGTTCAATCTTATGCATTATGTCATAATGAAATCAATTTTTTATATATGTGTGATTATATGAATTTTGTTATATCCATATGATATTTTCCAAGTCATGTGATTATTTATATGGAATTTGTTAACCATCATTTATTTTTCCATATTATTAATGCTTTATTAGCTTTTACTGTACGCATACCATTACTGAGCATCTAATCTCACCATTTTATTTTTTTTATTTTCCCAAGGATTTTAATAAGGGTATTATGAATAAAAAATATGGTTAAATAATGATTTTTTTATATGTATTTTATATTTCTAATGTAACATGGTAATCCTTCTTGTATCTGGTTCTTCAAGAGTACTAAAGTATTTATTGATTTAAGATGTGATTACTTATATCTAGAGGAAATTTAATAAAGTAACTATTGGATCTCAACTACAAGGTTCAGGGTATTTATGATTGGTATCCGAGTAAGTTTAATATAACCCTTTGTAACTAGATTTATGAAAACATATATTTGGGATCACATCCCTATGAAATATTTTGAGAAAATTCTTAAATAAACTAAGCATTTTATTTTGATATTATTTATACAAAAATATAAATTTATGTTATGTGTTTCATAATTATATAAATTATGAATTATAATTCATAATTTTAAAATCTAATCTAGTGAATTTAATTTTTTATAAATGGTTCCAATTTGAAGGAATGGAAACCATATCAATGCACATAATCTATTTAGGGATTTCCCTCCTATATAAGATAATGAATCTGGAGTAGGAGATACACTTTGAGATAAACAAATTATACCTCTATTAAAAAGGTTAAATCAAGTTATACCCAATTACCTAGATTATATGGATCATAATACAAATCCAAAACATGGTGAAACAATTTTAGAAAACTTCATGCTTTAACAAAATTCATTATTTAATTGAATTACAAATCAAATTTTAGTTTAGATATTCATAAGTTACATAGAGAAGATATTTCTCATTTTATTACATAAGTAATGTTAGATTTGTTTCATTATAAATTACCATATATTAAGGGATATGGATCAATGGTGTAAATTTATTCAAAACACTAAGGATGAAGAGAAAATAAAAACCATGGAATTAAAGGATTTTATGTAAATTTTCTTGGAAAAATATTTTCCTCAAGAGAAATGATAAGACATATATAGAAAATTATTGAGTTGAAGAAGAAAATATGAATAATATTTCTATGTATGAATCCTACTTTACATGTTTAGGAAATCATGTTACAAATTTATTACATAATATAAAGAGTGAAATGGAAAATTTCTTTTATAGTTTAAATCTAATCCTTCGAAGAGAAATAATCTCTCAAACATTCTCATCATATAAGGATAAATTATAATGTTATATCAAGATAGAAAAATAATTCTCCAGGTTTTATGATATTTAAGGAAATAAAGAGAATAAGATGATGGAAGAGAAAAAAATAGATAATTGTAAGAAGATAAAGAATGATTTTTCCACATGTGATAATTATGGAAAAACACTTTGTTACTTTCCTCAAAGGAATGTAATTCTTATACAAGGGTGTATATAAAGGGCACCAGGATCATTATTTCTAGGACAATAAAGAAACATCCATTGTGAATTACTATAATGATAAAGGGTACTATAGAAATGAATTCCCCAAAAGTTAAGGGAATATACCTCACAATAAGATATGGTATCATGTTAAAGATGATTCTATTAGTACTGTCAATGCAGAATGATTAAATTACCTGTGTATTTGGATAATATAATTATGTTGTATATTTATTTTAATAAGTTTTATTATAGTTATAAGAATCATGAAATGTATAAGGATTGTAATGAAGTAGTTTTTATTTAAGGATTTAAAATCATATGCTGAATGGTATTGATAACCAAGAAAAGTTATTTAGTGGTAAGGTGATATTTTTATAGAATACATGAATAAGAAAAATATAGACTTTAACATTTTCATTATGTTGAGTTAATAATTTTTAGTTGGGATAATGTGTAAATTGATATTGAATAAGAAATTGGGATAGTATTAGTGACCTTGAAAATGGTTAGTAATATGATGACAAAGTAATTCATGATAAATTTTAATTCATTTTTGGATTTATATTTGATAATAGGATATTTTATTTAATGAATAAGAAGATAATTCATTATTTTAATCATGAATTTTTTTTATTATGGTTTTATGGTGATTTAAGTTTTTACCATGTTTTAAGAGAATATGTGATCAATGTACTTACATGTGACATTAAGAGCTAATATATAGGGGTTATTGAAAAGTAGATTTTGGAATTTTTTTGACCTTTATTTTAATTTTTTTTCTGACATATTATAGAGGATCTTTAAGGTTAAATATTTATGAAATATATTATGTTAAACTTTAGATATTTTTGTTTGAGGTTAAAGTATAATTTATAATATTAGATAACCTATGCTATCAATTTTGGCATTGGTAAATATTGAGAGGCCGAAGGAATGACTTATGGATGTTATAATTCATTAAATTATTATTTTAGTTCTTTAAACATAAAAATATCATCTTGAATATCTATGTCCTAGTGTAAGAGATAAAGTAGAAATTGATCAAAGAAAAACCAAAGGATGATACTATGCTTGTGACATGGAAAAAAATCAAGTAAGTTTATTTTATAAATTTATTTATCAATACTGTAAAATAATCCCTCAAATCAAGGAAAAGTTACCAAACATAAAAAAATTATCCATTTTCTTTTCTTACCTATAAATCACTAGTCTTTTATCCCAATATAGATTTACAATTTTGTGACTATAAACATTCTTATGAACATATTCTCTAACACTCTCTATCAATCCTTGGGAATTATCATTATATTAAAGTTACATATTTTCACTTCCCTCTAATTTTAACCTATTTAGAAACCTAGGTATGTGTTATTCAAGATGAACATTTTATTTCTCTTTCCCTCTATTGAAGAAGAATTTTGATTAACCATTTCTATGATGTGATTATTTCAGAAAAGAATTTTCAAATGTCAATCATTGATAACTGAGTAGAAAAGTAAATTGGGATGATTAAATTTATTAAAGTAGGGGATAATATGAAACCCGAAAATTTTATGGTATGTTTTCTAAATAAAATTAATTTAATTGATAGCTTGTGTTACATGTAACATCAAGTTTAAACAAACCACAATCAACTATTAAAATATTATATGACCATTAAAAATTATCTATTTAATTTATGGGTATGAATATTATTAACTCAATTATGAAATATATATATATGTTAACTACTCAATACTAAATCATTGTTTAATTATTAGTAAAAAAGTACTCAATTTTTAATAAAGTAATACTATGTTTCAGAAATATATTTTCCTCAAAAATGTTTTTATTACTTTTTTTAAGAAAATGTTATAATTATTTTATATAATTTAAATGGATTTTATTTTATAAAAATAAAACCATTTTTTAAATTATAATATTGAAATTATCTTTGGGTGAAATGTTAATATTTTTCTAAAAAGATTGATTTTTTAGAGAATAGTGAAAATATTAATATTTATTGAAAACTATATTTTTGATTCAATCATTTGAAAAGTTGCATTTTATTTTAATGATATTTGAAACTAAAATTATTAATATTATTTTATTATCAATAAAATTAAGTACATTAGAATCAATTTCATGATTGAATTTAGAATAGAAATATTTTTAAACATAAAAATACATCTTTCTAAAAAAACTACTTTTAATTATATTTGGCATTTTGATTTAAAATTTAATTTTCCCACATATAGGTATTGAATTTGAAAAAAAGGATTTCATATTTTGAAGCATTATTTTCATATTTGTTATATATTCCCCTTTTATTTTTTTTAATATGAATAGTAACCATGGTAGAATGTATCACCTTGGTAAAAGGTATTTCAGGTAAATATAGCTTATAACTAAGTGATAATGTCTTAATATTTCATCTTAATTCTTATTTTGTGGATTTAATTATAACATTATCACCTCTGTATTGAAATTCATAAGTTTTATGATCACATTTACATGAAAATGACCAGTAAAATATTTAATTTAAACAAAGTTACAAAATGTCACCCATCTAGTTTTAAATATCCATTATTTGTATACATAGGGACAAAATAATGTTATTAATGAATATAAATTTCAATTTCCTAATTGATGAAATTATATTATTGTTTATTTTATCTTAAAAGTTTTAGTGATTATATAATTACCTTAAATATTTGTGAAACGGTAATACAATATTTATTGAATTAATATAAAAATAAAATAAATCATTTTAAATATACTAGAAGTGATAAAATTTGAGTCATTTATAGTGTTACATGAATTTTTTAGATGAATATGACATATTAGTGTTATTTTATTGAATTATATTCAAAATAAAACTTTTTATTGATGTATTTTTAGTAAAATTAAATGAATAGTGTCAAAATATAAATTAATGATAATTTATCAAAATAATATTTTATTAAATAATTTCAAAATTGTTTAAATTTTGAAATAGGGAAAAGGGGTAATATATGGTCTAATATTTCCCTAATTTTTTATTTATGATTAAATAGTTACCTTATATGTAAAATTACAAACTTTTAGAGTGGAAAATATGTTACAGTGGTAGATGTTAAAATAGGTTAAAAAAAGGGTTATATCAAATGATAAGGTCTAAAAGAAAACAAAAACATGTCTATATTTGTTTTGGTGATATTTCAACCATATCTTACCCGAGGGTCTAATTTCTAGGCTTTTGGTTTCATTTTCATGATAATGACTTTATTATAATTCAATATTTTGAGAAATTCGAAAAAGTACCCCTCCCCCCAATTATAAATGAGAATATCCTCACTCACTTATTTACACCACATTAATCCATATATATTAAAAAATTATTACTTAAATATATTCTAAACAAACTTAAATACATTCCAGTGGTTTTGTTTATCCCAAAATACAAATTATAGGACCTTTAAGTAGCTATTTAAAGGTGTTCTTTCAAATGAGAGGTAATCACCTTAACTGATGACTTTATTTAAAATTATTCTTTTCCTCATCTAAATATATTTTATTTATAAAAAAATGATGACTTAGTTACCCTAAATATACATAAATTGTACCTTTATTATGAAATCAGAAGTATCCAAAATCATTCTCATCAAATGGGTAGGGAAGGTATCACTTGTGTGTATGTATGGCTTACCATATTCATGTAGCAATAGAATTCATTTTCCACCACCATATTTCATGGATTTTTATTATGATGGGTTTAATTTTTATATATAATACTTATTATAAAAATTAAATCTCTGAAATTTTTATATCACATCTATCTTCTTACCTTAAAGTCCATTGGAATACAATAATGTCGCTCATGCATACGTGTGTACTACCACCTCTATGATAATATATGATTTTTTTAATTTCTTTTTTAATTGAATGGAAATAAGGATGGATTTGATGTATATATATTATTTACATGATATAAATTTTTTATTTATATGAAAATTATAAGTTACCTTTCTTTATTCTTGTAACACCCCAGGTATATAAAGAATATGAAATTTTCACATTAATCCGTATTTGTGAATAAAATACTAATATTACTTTAAAGGGGACGCTATGCTCGATGGCGTACCCAATACAGAACAACGAGTTTCTTGGGAATCTTACATTGCACTCTAATAATAAAATAATATTATTTTAAATGGTATTTAATGCCTAGACATTGTAATGGAGGGACTGAATAGAATTAACTAAAAAATTATTATATATGTTTGTCTAATATTTTTACTTTTTAAAATAAATGTTAGACGATTAAAAATGCGAATGAATCCAATTTTAAGCGTAAATATTCTAATATTCTTTAAGAGGTCGATTAACCGCCTTTTGATGGCGAACCTCTTTTAAATAAACTTTTTGAAAATTTTATGTATTATATTTGACAAAATAAAATTCTTCTTTAGAATCGGGACATCAAAATTTACTTTGTGTAAATTTTTGGTATTTTTCCGATAAAGTTCATTTTTAATGAATAGTGAAAAATGTTGTATTTTAATTCAAAACCTCTGTTTAATCTAATTTATTTATATGATTATATTATCTTTTGAATTGTTTTTAAAGTGAAATTCAAATATATTTTTACCATTTAATCCAATAGTGGTCATTGGAATTAATTTCACTTCGAAATTGGACTTAAACTAGTGTCAATCTTTTAATAGATATTGTTTCTTAAAAACATGCTATTTGTTTTGACAACGGGAATTAATTATTAAATTAATTAATGCAACTTATATGTTTTGAATTTTGTAAAATACACATCATTTTTGAAATCGGAATATCAAATATTGCTTATGGTGAATTTTTGGTATTTTTCTGAAAAACATTAATTTTTGATGAATAGTGAAACCACTAAGTGGTAGTTTAAAAAATATTTTTTCATTTAAATGAAACATTACCACTTCTGTGGTTTGAATTTCAGAAATCCGACAAACATGGTTGTCCTTATGATGTAAAATATGGTTCAATAGGATTAAAATAAATTTTTTTGGTGAATAGTAACTCTTAAGTTTTTAATCGCGATTAGAGGTAATTAGTGTAATTTAAGGTAAAGATAATGTTATAATAATACGAAATGCCATTGAAACATGTTCTACCCTTATTGTATGAGTCATTTACAACCAAGAAAATCAATGGGTCAACTTTGGGACCCCATGGAGCCACTTTGGTTGGAAAATGACATTAATACCTTTTTATTTAAAGTTAAAATTAAAATGTCACAAACATGTGTTGTTTTACTAAAACATTTTTTACATTGGGTGAAATAAGTTATATTTTTTACTAGAAAAATTAATTATAAAGATAAAAATCATTACTACATAATGATATTTTTTTATAATTTTGATACATTAAAAAAATTAATTTATTTATGACCCCATGATGATGCAGTGATTACCTCATAAATGAACGATTTAAATAAAATGAGAAGATAGGGTGAAATATAAGTCTTACAATTGTCACGAACTTATTGTATGGGTGGATTTAAAAACATTATCAACTTAGACTTTATATATATCCTTTTAGGATTTTTAAAATCCGAAAATCATTTTATAATAATGTAATATTTTTTAACTTTCCAAGAGTGCCCCTCCTCTCCTCTTATAAAAGGCCCCCACCTCTACCACCTTACACACACCTCTCAAGACTTTGGCTCAACCAAACCCTTCCCATTTCATCTCTCCACATCCCTATCTTCATCATTGAATCCTAACTTTGTGCATAATCCTTTCCAAGGAAGCCTTTGAGCTCAAATCAAAGAGAGTTACCCGATTTAAAGGCAATGTCTTCCCTTGTGTTCTTTTGTTTTATTTTTCTTATCCAAACTCCTAAACTCTTTTTATTACTTTTTTTTGTAACAACACCAGTATATTTAATATACTTGGATGTTTTTATAATAAGTATTCAAGCTACACTTCACACACCTCCGTCTAATGGTTAAAGAACATACTGTTTCTGTGGATGGCGAATTACTGCCTCACAAATCGATGATTGTTCAATATTCTTTTAACACCTTCAAAGGTAGCCATTAAGATGTCACTATATTTATATATGATATATAATATGTCTATGTTTTCCTTAAACTTCTGTATTTTTTATTTGTGACATCAAATTATGGTTTCCATCATGGGTAAACACGATATCTTCACTTTAGGATGTGCGGACTACCGCCCCCTCAAAGTGATTTGATTCGTTAATTCCATATGTGGGACGTATAGAGGATGGAATTAATGTTATTAAATATGATATCCTACTGGAATTATAATATACCTTTATATTATTATTATTTCATTTCATTCAATACAAAAAAAAGAAGTGAAAGTAGCGTTCATGCGTACGTACGGCTTACCGTCTCCATGAACGGTACATTTCATTTCTTATCTCCAAATGTTATGTACTATTATAAGTACATATATATAATGTATATATATTGAATATATTACATATGAATTATGGATATAATTCTGTAATTATTATATATATATCTCTCATTTTGTTTTAATTCCATTAATATGACAAAAAATGAAAGCAGTGTTCATGCGTACGTACGTCCTACCGTCTCCATGAACGGTGGTTGTAAATTTTTATCTCGAAATTCTATGGAATAGTATAAAATGAATATATAATGGATATATATGATATATAAAACATCAATACTATTCTGGATATGATGTACCTATAACCACATGGAAAATTATTTTCCAACAAGTTCAATTTTTACTCATGTACCAAACATCGACAAAAATGTCTGATATGAACTCAATTTATTAACCAATTATTATAACATTATAATATGTGATATTAACTGAATAATAATATCTAAAGGAGGTCCTTAATAAATTATAAACTGACCAAATTTTATTATTTAGGAGATTAAAGAATGATCGAGTCATGCCGGACACGAGGTAAGGGATCCTAACTCTCTCATTCTTTTTAAGTACTATCTTTTATGTCGTTTATTTTAAGATCCTCTTTATTAGTTGGGGGATGTTCTTTAATAATCCTATTACTGTAATTTCTATGTTCATATGGTGATAAAACATATTTGATTTCATCAATCCATTTTTTTGTAAGTTTTATGTGGTGCCGTTAGGCTGCCGAGTTTTCGTAAGTGGTTTTTCACCTCACTTTTATTCTCGTGAGATTTATGCTACATTTGCCACCATTTACTTTGATTGGTATATTTAATGCCAATTATTTTACTTTTTGTGTAATATAATTTCATTTATGAGTATTTACATCAATTTTGTATTGTCCTTCTTTCATGGGGTGTATGTTTCGAAACATACCCAAGTCGGTAAGGGAACCTTTCACCCTCCTCTTTTTAAAAGACTTCTTTTGTTGGGTATTTTAATTTATATATTGTAATTTTGGGATATGTTATTCTATATCCTTATTGATTTAAATTTTATGTCCAAGTGATGAGTTACCCTTTTTATCTCTCATCAACTCATTTTCTGAATTTTGAAGTGATTCCGTTAGGCTGTCGAATTTTTACAAGGGAACTTCTTAACCAAATTTTGATTCTTTGGGATAAACTTGCACTCCTTGAATATGTCATTCTATGAATATGTGTGAATAACCTATGATTATTTTACACTAAATATCCACTTATATTTGGTGTATTCTCTTGTCACACAAAATTATGTAATCGATTTATCCTTAATCTAAGGATATCGTCTTTGTATGGGACTTCGTCTCAATCTCCTTTCATTGAGGCATATTTTGTTTTATACACAACCTTCTTTTATACTGTGTATAAACCCCTCTGACTTTTATGTTTATAAAAAAGAAATCTTTTTATATGAAGCGTTTTACTAAACAACAAAAGGGAATATTTTTTTCGTACGTATGCGGCGACAACAACTTCTCCGCCACCATGTCCATTATTTGAGTTTCGGCTTCCTCTGCAAGCCATAACTTCTTTTTAAATGAAAAAAATAAATACCATGTTTTACTTTTCTTTTATTTTGGTACTAAAAATGGTTTTCATCATGTTTTTATATCAATGTCTTGTATTTATATCTTGTGATTGAAAAGTGGAAATGTTATGTTTCCTTTATGCATGTTTTATGTGATACGATTATGTTATGGTTCTTGGGAATTATTATGAAGACAGGTGGTTCCGTGATAAACTAAGGGAGGGTGAGCCCGATTTATCTCTCCAATTCATTGGGTAACACGAAGGAGTTAAACGTTAAGGATTGTTTGATGAGATTTAGGGAATATATTATGATGAGAATTCCAAACATAACCAAGAGGGTTACTCCCTACGTAAGAATGTTATGAATGCCTCAAGTTACCTTTATGCCATATGATTTCTATGAATTATTCATGATTTGATGAGGTATGTTAAAATGATTATGTTTTATGAGTAAAGTATGATTTCATACATGGACTAATGTTTTCTTTTTGTACTTTTATATCCCTTACTGTGCTTTTTATGCTCATCCCAAGTTTTTGAAATGTTTTTCACAGGTCAAGGGAAAGTTTCATGATATGATGATAGTGCCAAGGAAGTGTCATGAAAGAATCCATGTTTTATTTTAAATATGTTTCCGTTGATGGGAAAAAATGAATACTATCTTTTATGTAACCACTTTGTTTAAATGTGGAATGTAATTCATGATTTGTGATCTAATTCTCTAAAACTATAAACCTGAAAAGATCTTCACTGTGAATTACTCATTTAAGTCAATATTAAGTAATATTTAAGGCCGGGGCCATATAGTTGGTATCATAGGTCGGTTTAGATAACTTTTAGAGGTTATGGTATTCTCTAAGCATAAGTGACATTGCCATAATTGTTAGGATTTCAGAAAGAGTCCTAGTTTTAGATAAAGGGAATGAGTAAGTATATCTTAGTGTTTATCTTTCTCATTATTACATGATGGTTTTGTTGATTTACTCACACAGATATTTATGTTTTTAGTGTATGGATGGATCTAGAAGGCACCAAAGTGACAATAGGTTGGAAGGAAACTGTGGTGGTTCTCTGATTAAGAGACTGGATGAAATGGGGGATTCAATTAGGAAACTCGTGGTTGTTCTAAACCAACTATCTAGGAGTCATGATCAACCACTTGAACCTTGGTAGGTTCTGTAATGAATCATTTACGAGATGACCAATCAATGTGGAAGTTTTGGTAATAATTATAAAGGTAAGAATTAGAGTTTATATGATCCTTACTATTGACGTAATTATGGGTTATTATATGTTATGATGGAAAATGAAAGGCATGAGATAAACTTGAGGATAAAATATGTTATGATTATTTTTGAAGAATTTATCTCATTTTGGGGAATGTTTTATGAATTATATTGTTTTGGAAAAAGGGAAAACACAAAGACCGTGTGACAACCTGTCACATCAGACAAAGCTGCGGGAATCGAACCCACAACCAAAGTGCGACTGGTATTTATCACCTACCACTTGACTACATGAAGTCCCTAGTTATTTTGACTAATTATTTTTAGTTAGATGATTTTAGGAATCAAGAGTAAGTTGATTTTGGGTTATCTATGTAAATGATTAACCTATCATGGAGTATATGTGATTAGGTTAATTACTTTTCAATATGAGAATTTAAGAGAAACTGATGTTATTTGGAGATAAAAGTTAATTTGTACCTTGGAATACTATGTGACTAAATCATCAAAATATTTGGGTTTCAATATTAGTTTGGTTTACTTTGAAGTATTTTATGGACAATTTTTTATCGAATGGTCTTCGTTGAACTTTGGGTTTTTTTGAACAAATTTTGGAGATTAAGAATATATTCTCTTTTTATAAAGGATTATACTTTTGTAGATTATCTGATCTCATACTAAAAATTTTTGTTTTGGTTTCTGTCTAAAGACATGGGAAATATGTAGTTCTATTTTTTGGATTAGGTGATTCTCATGAGGTTGATTATAGTACTCTTAATGCGAACAAGTCTTCCTAAATACTCATCTTTTTGAGAAAATATGAGTTTGATTAAGGAATCTAGTAAAAGTTGAAAGTCTACGTCACAAGTTGGTATGTTTCATTATGATTTAGTTAAGCTCAAAAAGAAATTCCTCAATGAAGAGTAACTTAAAACAAAAATGTTGTATGTAAAGTTTTCCTACTGGGGAATCGAATACCGTTTAACCCATCACAAGTTTGTGATTTTCTTATGGTTATCTTTCTCCTAGACTTGTTTACTATCACTCTCCCTCAGAACATGAACCCTTTTTTCCCACCATATCCATGTTTTACTACATGGAATCCTAGTATGGGTTAACTCGGGTTACCTTTGTACTTCTCTTTCTTTATTTCAAAGTGATTGTTTTACTGACTCTTGTTCCGATGTGGGATTTTCAATGAAGTTTCCAAGCCCTGTTTTAAAATTGCGAGGACGCAATTCCCAAAAGGGGGGAAGGATGTAACACCCCAGGTAAATAAAGAATATGAAATTTTAACATTTATCCATATTTGTGAATAAAATATTAATATTACTTTAAAGGGTTTTCTATGCTCGATGGCGTACCGAATATGCAACAACGAGTTTCTTGGGAATCTTACGTTGCACTGTAATAAAAAAATAATATTATTTAAAATGGTAGTTAACTATGAGCCGTTGTAATGGAGGGAACTAACAGAACTAAATAAAAAATGATTATATATGCTTGTCAAATATTATTACTTTTTACAATAAATGTTAGAGGATTAAAAATGCGAATGAATCTAATTTTAAGAATAAATATTCTACTATTTTTTAAAAGGTCGATTAACCGCCTTTTGATGGCAAACCACTTTTGAATCCACCTTTTTAAAATTTTATGTGTTATATTTGACAAAAAAAAAATTCTTCTTTAGAATCAGGACATCAAAATTTACTTTGTGTAAATTTTTGGTACTTTTCCGATAAAGTTCATTTTTAATGAATAGTGAAAAATCTTGTATTTTAATTCAAAACCTCATTTTAATCTAATTTATTTATATGATTATATTATCTTTTTAATTGTTTTTAAAGTGAAATTAGAATATATTTTTACCATTTAATCCAATAGTGGTCATTTTAATTAATTTCACTTTGAAAATGGACTTAAACTAGTGTCAATCTTTTAATAGATATTGCTTCTTAAAAACACGCTATTTATTTTGACAGTGGGAATTAATTATTAAATTAATTAATGAAACTTATATGTTTTGAATTTTGTAAAATATAAATATTTTTTGAATTCGGAATATCAAATATATCTTAGGGTAATTTTTTGGTATTTTTCTGAAAAACATCAATTTTTGATGAATAGTGAAACCACTAAGTGGTAGTTTAAAAACTGTTTTTTCGTTTAAAAGAAACTTTAACACTTCTGTGATTTGAATTTGAAAAATCCAAAATACATGGTTGTCATTAGGATGTAAAATGTGGTTCAATGGGATTATAATAATTTTTTTGTTAATAGTAACTCTTAAGTTTTTAATCGTGATTAGAGGTAATTAGTGTAATTTAAGGTAAATATAATGTTATAATAATATAAAATGACATTGAAACATGTTCTAGCCTTATTGGATGTGTCATGGAAGACCATGAAAATCCATGGGTCAACATGGGGACCTCATGGAGCCACTTTGGATGGAAAATGACATTAATAACGTTTTATTTAAAGTTAAAATTAAAATGTCACAAACATCTGTTGTTTTACTAAAACAATTTTTACATGGGGTTATATAAGTCATATTTTTGACTATAAATATTCATTATAAATATAAAAATATTTCCTACATAATGTTATTTTTTTTAATTTTTATACATTAAATAAATTAATTTATTAAGGACACCACGATGATGCAGTGATTACCTCATAAATGAACAATTTAAATAAAATGAGAGGATATGGTGAAATCTAAGTCTTAAACTTGTAAAAAACCTATTTTATGGGTGGATTTATATACATTATAAACTTATCCTCGATATATATCCTTTTGGGACCTTTAAAATCCGAAAACCATTTTATAATAAAGTAATATTTTATAAATTTCCAAGAGTGCCCCTCCTCTCCTCTTATAAAAGGACCCCACATCTACCACCTTACACACACCTCTCAATCCTTTGGCTTAGAAAAACCCTTCCAATTGAATCTCTCCAAATCCCTATATTCATCATTGAAGCCTCACTTTGGGCATAATCCTTTCCAAGGAAGCATTTGAGCTCAAATCAAAGAGAGTTACCCGATTTAAAGGTAATGTCTTCCCTTGTGTTCTTTTGTTTTATTTTGCTTCTCCAAACCCCTAAACTCTTTTTATTACTTTTTTTTTGTAACAACACCAGTATATTAAATATACTATAATGTTTTTATAAGAAGGATTAGAGCTACAATTTCACACACCTCCATCTAATGGTTAAAGAACATACTGTTTCGGTCGATGGTGAATTACTGCCTCACGAAACGATGATTGTTCAATATTCTTTTAACACCTTCCAAGGTAGCCATTAAGATGTCACTATATTTATATATGATATATAATATGTTTATTTTTTCTTTAATCTTCTGTATTTTTAATTTATGGAATACCTTTATTATAACGACCCATACTTACAAACATTGTTAATACTTCAAAATGGAAGCACACTTATTACAACATATGACAAAACCACAAAGGACCATATAGGTATAGTGTATTTAGAAACTAGGAAACATAAACAACTGGTTCATAAATCTTCTATAGTGTCTCCCATTTATTTCATCATATCTAGGGTCCCTTTTAGCATATTCTACTTAATATCCATTTTCCTGACCTGGGGAAAAGAAAACATAAAAGGGTGAGCTCAAATGCTCAGCAAGGGCAAATAAAGGAAATAAAAATCATATCATATCTTTTTGAAAATCATAACCTGCAAAAGAGATCATAATATCTTAACATAGAATAAATCAGAGAAGTGAAAATGAGATCCCCATAATCATAAAATGAAACTTGAAACTTTGTGGCATGCACACATAATCATGGAAAATCATTTCTTGTTAGTCATGACTCATTGCCAAGACTATCTTAGTGGACAAAGTCTCTTTCTGAACCGAGTCATCCTCATTCCAGTCCTGTTTCACTGAACCGGTATAACCTACCGTTCCAGCCATGTCTATCTCATGAGATATAAAATCTTTACCCAATGCATTGGAGGGAGATATAGGTCCCACCCATCTTATAATGAAACCTTTCTTATGTGTGCCACATAATCATAAACCATACATCATAGCGTAATCCACGTAATAAAAATGGGATTCTTAAAAAACATGACATCATAAAACAATTCATATAAGATAAAGGAATTCATAAAAATATTTCCATCACAACATAATCAAATCCATGTAATAATAGGGATAAAAACAGAACCATTTTATTATCTTAGATGGAAAATAATTTTGATAAAATACTTGAACTCTATTCTTGAGGAAAATATCCTTTCTACTTCAAAAACACTTTTCCTTTCTTAAGATGTCATACAATTTTAAACAAAAAGAAGTTGATTAAAAATAAACTTGAATACTTGTAAAGGAAGCTTCTTGGAAATAATGTTTTAGAAATCCATTCATGCCGTATAAGTTAAGAAAAACATTCTTTGTACTTTTATCGGAAAAGTCAAAAAGTACCTCGTACGAAAAACGACAAAAGATTCCTTTCATATCTTTTACTAAAAACTCACCAAAGGGTAAAATTGGATTTAAAAAATTGTACGTGGAAGGAAATAATATTACATATTGAGGAAAAATTGATGTGGATGATAAAATACTCCCCAGTAAATACCAAAGTATAAGCAATCTCGGATAAAAATGAGATTGTGATATTTCCCTTACCTTAGGTCCGATTTGATTTGTACATGTCCGAAGCTCTTGTATAATGGTTTAAATAATGTTATTGACTTATTAAAAAATCATACATATTTATATGATATCATATATGGTCATATTCTTATCTTCATGTTAGTAATATTTCATTGTTACTTGTTACTCGGGTCTTTATTGCCTTTTGTTCTTATGCGTGTTTTTCTGAATAAATTCTTATTCTTATTTTAAGGTTATAGATACCTTATATCCAGAATGGTATTAGTGTAACATATATCATATTTATTTATTCAATTCATTTATATAATTACTATGTAATGATGATCATGTAGAACGGGTCGCATCACATCGTGGAGACTGTATTCCGTACGTACGCACGAGTGATGATATCGTTCCTATGATCGTGGAATTGTATTGGAATATATATATATTATTTCAGTATCAATATTAATTTATAATAATAATAAATAGTTACTCATTACACCATTATACTCATCCTTGTAAGGTGATGGTGGAAAATAGATTACACCACTGCGTGGAGACGGTATTTCATACGTACACACGCGCGGTGATTTCATTTTTTCGTAGGATGGATAGAAGGTGAATTAGGGTTGTCTCATATTTATAATAACATATCAGTATGTAAGTAATACTGATGTTATTACTTTATCATGAAACAACTAATGAAGAAGAAGTTGAAGAAGAAAGAAATTGAAAATATCGGTAATGGATATTACCTCTTCTTTGGAACGCCTCCTTGAATCCTCCACTTAGGGAACTAAGATTGGTCTTTGAAGAAGACCAGGACCTCTAGGATTATTCTAGGGAAGTGTAGAGGAGAAAATGGCAGGGTTTGGACGAGATTGAGTGGTCAAATTGGTGTGAGGAGGAGGGGGAGGAGGTGCCCTTTTATAAGGGAGGAGAGGGGCACCATAGGAATATCTCAAAATATTATTTTATATTAAAGTCCAAATCGGTTTATAATGGTTCCAAAGGGTCTTATTTTGAAGCTAATGTGGGGATGGGTTAATCGCCTATCAACCAATAGGATTTAGACAAGTTTAGGGTATTATTTTAACCTTATCAATTAGATTTAACTCTAAGTTAAATAATTTAACTTTTACCGTGTCTTTTTGTTTTCTTTCACTATATGGTTAATACACTTACTATAACATTCCAAACGAACCCCAAATTGTTTATTATTAATATATATATCCTTATCTAAGTCATTTGGCCGAACCTTATATTTTTAGGAATAAAATAACAATTAATAATATAATATTTGATTTAAAAACTATTTTGTGTCAATTTTGACACTATTTGATATATGATTTTTTTGAAAGTCATAAAAGAATTATATGTTCGAAACAAGTTGATTAAATCAACACTAATATATCATAGTAACCTAGAAAAGTAGTTTAATTCATAAAAAGGCTCAAATTACATTTATTTTGGTGTTTATAACATCAATTATGTCAATATTTCATAAATAAGATAATTACTGCATCATCATTGTGTCATAAATAAATTAAATTATTTAATGTCTAAAAATTATGAATAAAATACCATTATGTAGGAAACCGTTTTAGCTTTCTAATTAATACGTATAGTCAAATTTATCTTATGTATAACCCCATATTAAAAATGATTTACTTATTAAACATTGATTTTAAATATTTTAACCCTTCTTTAAATAAATTAATAATAAATGTCCTAATCTAACCCAAGTGGGCCTAAATGGTCATATTTTATTCCTAAGTTTGTTTTTGGTCGAATTAAACTTATCCAATAGAATTAGGACATGTGTTAGGGTAATAGTAATATCATATTTACCCCTATTTACTATTAACCGTGGTAAAAAAAGTAAAAAGTTACTATTCACCAAAAAATTATTTTTATCTCATTGAACCACATTTTACATACTGATATCAACCGTGTCTATCGGATTTTCGAAATTCCATTCACAGAAGTGGTAAAATTAAGTTTTATGCAAAATTCAGTTTTTAACCTACCACTTAGTGGTTTCACTATTCATCAAAAATTGAATGTTTTCAGAAAAGTACCAAAATTTTACCCTAGGCTAATTTCGGTATTCCGAATCCAAAAATGAAGTCCATTTTGAAAAATAAAATTTATAATGTTTCAAAAAGTGGTTATTACTATTCATAACGGCTAGTTTTAATTATATTTTAATAGCATATCGTTGTTTAGTGAAACTCGGTATTGCGTACGACGCAAGCTATCGAGGAAGGTAGCGATTGCGTATAAAGTAAGCCAAGCTAGTATGTAGTGAATGATTCCTTTGATGATATATAAAAACAAAATATTACTCATAAAAATTTCCGGTGTTACATTCTACCCCCCTTAAAAAGAATTTCGACCTCGAAATTCATCACTTTGTATCAAACAGATGAGGATACTTATCCTTCATCATATCCTCAAGCTCCCATGTAGCTTCTTCTAATTGGTGGTTCCTCCATAAAACTTTCACCAATCGAGTGGTCTTGTTTCGTAGGTATTTTTTGCTACGATCCAGAATCACTATCGGTTGTTCTTCATAAGAAAGATCTTGGTCCAGCGGTACAACATCTGAGCTGAGTACATGTGAAGGATCAGGTATGTACTTTCTTAGGAGAGATACATGGAACACATCGTGAACTTGAGAAAGATTCGGTGGATGCGCCAATCGGTTAGCTACCTTTCCAACACGATCCAGTATTTCGAAAGGACCGATATATCTAGGGCTCAACTTCCCCTTCTTTCCAAATCTCATAACCCTCTTCCAGGGAGATATTCGTAAGAACACTTTATCACCCACTTCAAACTCTAGGTATTTTCTTCGGTTGTCGGCATAACTTTTCTGTTGACTCTGAGCTGCTCTTATGTGTTGTTGAATAGATCTGACCTTTTCTGCCATTTCATCAACGAGATTAGGTTCTAATAGCTTTCTTTCCCCAACTTCATCCCAGCAAGTTGGAGTCCTGCATCACTTTCCATAGAGAGCTTCATAAGGAGCCATCTGAATACCGGAGTGAAAGCTATTATTATAAGAAAATTCCACCAAAGGTAGGTGTTGATCCCAACCTCCTTTGAAATCCATAGAGCAAGCTCTCAATATATCTTCTAGGGTTTGAATTGTTCTCTCAGACTGACCGTCTGTTTGGGGATGATAAGCAGTGCTGAAACTCAACTCTGTATCCAGAGTATGCTGAAGACTTCGCCAGAACATCGAGGTAAATCTCGGATCCTGATCAGATATAATAGAAATTGGTACTCCATGTAATCTTACCACTTCCATTACATATATCCTGGCAAGCTGATCTAGAGTGAAATCCTCTCTAAAAGCAATGAAGTGTGCAAACTTTGTAAGACGATCAACTATGACCCAAATAGCATTATTGCCTTTGGATGTTTTAGGAAGTTTTGTGACAAATTCCATAGTGATGTTTTCCCATTCCCATTCAGTTATGGGTAATGGTTGTAACATCTCCTTCGACTTTCGTCTCTCGGATTTAACTTGTTGACAAACCAAGCATCGAGAGAGATATTCAGCAACATCTCTTTTCATTCCATCCCACCAGAAGTACTCTTTCAGGTCCCTATACATCTTCGTGCTTCCAGGATGAATAGAGAATGAAGTACTATGAGCCTCATCCAGCAGCTCCTTCTTTAATTCGGGGATGGGAGGAACACAAACCCGAGTCCTCAACTTTATTATCCCATCAAAATCAAGGTTGAATTCAGGAACATTTCGAACCTTTTTTTGTAACTCAACATCTTCTTTCTGTGCCTCTTTAATCTTCACATGTATAGATGGTTGAACATTCATTTGAGAAAGATAAGATTTTTCCCCTTACATTATAATTCCAAGATCCATCCTTTGTAAATCCATAAATATTGGATCTTTTATGATCCTCAACATGGATAAACTAGCATGGTCTTGTCAACTTAATGCATCTTCTACCTTGTTTGCTTTCCTAGGGTGGTAATGGATTTAGAAGTCATAATCCTTAATCAGCTCCAACCATCTTCTTTGACGCATATTCAGCTCCTTTTGTGTGAAAATATACTTTAAACTTTTATGATCAGTATAAATATCACACCTTTCACCATAAAGGTAATGCCTCCAAATCTTTAATGCAAAGATTACCGCAGCCAACTCCAAATCATGTGTTGGGTAATTTTGCTCATGTATTTTCAACTGTCGTGAGGCATAAGCTATCACCATATCATTTTGCATAAGAACACACCCCAATCCCTTCTTGGATGCATCACTGTAGATCACAAACCTTTCTACACTACAAGGCAGTGTGAGCACAGGTGCACTGGATAACCTTCTTTTCAACTCCTTGAAATTCTCTTCACATTCCTCTGTCCAAACAAACTTAACTCCTTTCCGAGTCAACTTGGTGAGTGGATTAGATAATCGTGAAAAATCTTTCACAAAAAGTCGGTAATATCCATCCAAACCAAGAAAACTTTGGATCTCAGTTACTGTTGTTGGTCTTGACCATCTTTCGATAACCTCTGTTTTTGCTGGATCCACAGATATCCCCTCTTTTGATATTATGTGACCCAAAAATGTAACTTTTTGAAGCCAAAATTCACACTTGGTAAATTTGGCATAAAGCTTCTCCTTTCTCAGAGTCTTCAATATAATTCTCAAGTGATCTTCATGCTCTTCCTTTCTCTTTGAGTAGACAAGAATATCGTCTATAAAGACTACCACAAATTGATCAAGATAGTATCTAAAGACTCTATTCATTAGATCCATGAAGATAGCAGGGGCATTAGTAAGACCAAATGGCATCACTATAAATTCATAGTGTACATACCTTGTACGGAAAGATGTGTTTGGTATATCCTCCCTTTTGACCCTTAATTGATGATACCATGAACGAAGATCAATCTTGGAAAAGTATTGGGCTCCGTGTAGTTGGTCAAATAAGTCATCAATGTGTGGGAGAGGATATTTGTTCTTGATAGTGATCTTGTTAAGTTCTCGATAATCAATGCAGAGTCTCATTGATCCATCTTTCTTTATAACAAATAGAACAGGTGCTCCCCAAGGTGACACACTTGGGCGTATGAATCCCTTATCAAGATTCTCTTGGAGTTGCTTCTTCAATTCCTGCAACTCAATTGGGGCCATTCTATAAGGTGTCTTTGAAATAGGCAAAGCACCCGGTACGAGTTCTATTGAAAACTAAACTTCACGATTTGGTGGAAGACCTGGTAATTCCTCCGGAAAGACATCATCAAACTCCCGTACGATGGAAATATTCTTAATCGTATGTTTCTCACCAACCATTTGAGATAAATAACCTTCATTTAGTGGAATCATGACCCATAAGATGGAAGGAATTTCCACTGGAAGGTTATATTCATCCTTGCATCGATAGACGATTGTAGATTGATCTGGAATATGAAATGTGACATCCCTTCTTTGGAAATTGATATGAGCTCCATGTAGAGAAAGCCAATCCATGCCAAGAATCACATCAAATTACAATAATGGAAGGATCAGAAGATTTGCAGGATGCACTTTCCCACAAACTTCGACCGGAGAAGAATTATAAACTTTTGATGCGACTGTTGTGCCATTAGGTGTTGTCACAGCTAACTCAACATCTAATTGTTGAGGTAATACGGTGATACCCTTAGAAAAGTTTTCAGAAATAAAAGAGTGGGTGGATACAGAATCAAATAAAACATTTGCTACTTTAGAGTGGATGGTAAGTGTACCTTTCACCACTTCGTTATCGTACTCCACATCACTGGTAAAAATTGCATGTGACATTCCCTTTTCTTTAGCCTTAAGATTTTGTTGACGTCGACCATCATCATCAACCCTTGGATTTGGGCATTGATTGGCATAATTCCCCATCTCCTTGAACTTGAAACATTGAAGTGTAGTAGGTTCATTCTGTGTATCCCTTCCTTTGTTTGCATCATTAGACATCTTCTTCCCATTATCGCGGCATTCAAATGCCCGATGACCTTCCTTTCCACATTTGAAACATTTACTTGTCCCTTTAAGACAACTCCATCCATGTTTCTTTCCACACTATGATCATAAGGGAAAGATCATCTTCTTTTCAGTGTGCACTTTAGATTTTCCTTTGAATTCCATCTTCCTCTTCTTATCAAACCCATGTGACTGATGGGTTACTCCAATCTCCATCTCAACTTTGAGAGCACGTTGAATGATTTCCTCGTAGCTATTGAAGTCCCTTATGGCTAACGCCCTTCGAAGACTTGGTTTTAAGCCACTAAAGAATCGATCGATCTTACTCTCAGGTTGGATAATAATACCAGAAGCGTACCTTGCAAGTCTTGTAAAATTTGCTTCATATGTACCAATAGATTCATCATTCCTTTGCTTCAGTTCAAGAAACTCTTTCTCCATCTTTGTTCGAAGAATACGAGGGAAGTACTTATTGAGAAATATGTTCTTGAACTCGTCCCATTCCATAGACTCAATTTCATCCCTTTTCCTCGTATTCTTAATAAGATTCCACCATTGATCAGCATCTCCTTCCAAACAATACACTGCTTGGATGACTTTATCATGTTCAGAACATTGAAGAACTGAAAATATCTTTTCAGTAGTACTAATCCATTTTTCAGCAACTAATGGATCAGTAGACCCGCTGAATGAAGGTGGACGCTGCCTCATGAAGGATTCAACAGAATGTTGCTCCTTCCTTTGCTCGTTTGGAAGTCCTGCATGATTCATATCTTGAGAAAGTTGTGTGAGCATGGCTACAAGATTTTTCATTCCAGCTCCCATATCATTTGGTTGCTCAGGGGGACAATCATTGCATTTCCCATCACATTCTGCATTAACACAGTTCCTTCGGGTTCTAGCCATTGACTAAAACCAAGAATAATAGTGTGAGAAACACTAATTATAATAGAAAAAACACATAATCAAGAATAAAATTTCACACATAAGGTCTTATCCTAGGGTATTCATGGCCATTTCTAAAACACTAATATTGTGTTCTATGCTTAGACTTATCCTTAGGGTTCTTACTAAGGCTTTCACATCCTAGTTTCCAATGGTTGACTATACCTTTCCTCTGATACCATCTATAACGACCCATACTTACATACATTGTTAATACTTCAAAATGGAAGCACACTTATTACAACATATGACAAAACCACAAAGGACCGTATAGGTATAGTGTCTTTAGAAACTGGGAATCATAAACAACTGGTTCATAAATCTTCTACAGTGTCTCCCATTTATTTCATCATATCTAGGGTCCCTTTTAGCATGTACTACTTAATATCCATCTTCCTGACCTGGGGAAAAGAAAACATAAAAGGGTGAGCTCAAATGCTCAGCAAGGGCAAATAAAGGAAATAAAAATCATATCATATCTTTTTGAAAATCATAACCTGCAAAAGAGATCATAATATATTAACATGGAATAAATCATAGAAGTGAAAATGCGGTCCCCATAATCATAACATAAAGCTTGAAACTTTGTGGCATGCACACATAATCATGGAAAATCATTTCTTGTTAGTCATGACTAATTTCCAAGACTATCTTAGTGGACAAAGTCCCTTTCTGAACCGAGTCATCCTCATTCCAGTCCTGTTTCACTGAACCGGTATAACCTACCGTTCCAGCCATGTCTATCTCATGAGATATAAAATCTTTACCCAATGCATTGGAGGGAGATATAGGTCCCACCCATCTTATAATGAATCATTTCTTATGTGTGCCACATAATCATAAACCATACATCATAGCGTAATCCACGTAATAAAAATGGGATTCTTAAACAACAAGACATCATTTAACAATTCATATAAGATAAAGGAATTCATAAAAATATTTCCATAACAACATAATCAAATCCATGTAATAATAGGGATAAAAACAGAACCCTTTTATTATCTTAGATGGAAAATAATTTTGATAAAATACTTGAACTCTATTCTTGAAGAAAATATCCTTTTTACTTCAAAAACACTTTTCCTTTCTTAACATGTCATACAATTTTAAACTAAAAGAAGTTTATTAAAAATAAACTTGAATACTTGTAAAGGATTCTTCTTGGAAATAATGTTTTAGAAATACATTCATGCCGTATAAGTTAAAAAAAACATTCTTTGTTCTTTTGTCGGAAAAGTCAAAAAGTACCTCGTATGAAGAACGACAAAAGATTCCTTTCATGTCTTTTACTAAAAACTCACCGAAGGGTAAAATTGGATTTAAAAAATTGTACGTGGATGGAAATAATATTAAATATTGAGGAAACATGGATGTGGATGATAAAATACTCCCCAGTAAATACCAAAGTATAAGCAATCTCGGATAAAAATGAGATTGTGATATTTCACTCACCTTAGGTCCGATTTGCTTTGTACGTGTCCGAATCTCCTGTATAATGGTTTAAATAATGTTATTGACTTATTCCAGAATCATACATATTGATATGATATCATATATGGTCATATTATTAGCTTCTTGTTAGTAATATTTCATTGTTACTTGTCACTCGGGTCTTTATTGCCTTTTGTTCTTATGCGTGTTTTGCCGAATAAATTCTTATTCTTCTTTTAAGGTTATAGATACCTTATATCCAGAATGGTATTAGTGTAACATATATCATATTTATTCATTCAATTCATTTATATTATTACTATGTAATGATGATCATGTATAACGAGTTGCATCACATCGTGGAGACGGTATTCCGTACGTACGCACGAGTGATGATATCATTCCTATTATCGTGGAATTGTATTGGAGTATATATATATATATATATTATTTTAGTATAAATATTACTTTATAATAATCATAAATAGTTACTCATTACACCATTATACCCATCCTTGTAAGGTGATGGTGGAAAATAGATTACACCACGGCGTGGAGACGGTATTCCGTACGTACACACGCGCGGTGATTTCATTTTTTCGTAGGGTGGATAGAAGGTGAATTAGGGTTGTCTCATATTTATAATAACATATCAGTATGTAAGTAATACTGATGTTATTACTTTATCATGAAACAACTAAAGAAGAAGAAGTTTAAGAAGAAAGAAATTGAAAAGATCGGTAATGGATATTACCTCTTCTTTGGAACGCCTCCTTGAATCCTCCACTTAGGGAACTAAGATTGGTCTTTGAAGAAGACCAGTACCTCTAGGATTATTCTGGGGAAGTGGAGAGGAGAAAATGGAAGGGGTTGGCCGAGCTTGAGCTCTCAAATTGGTGTGAGGAGGAGGGGGAGGAGGTGCCCTTTTATAAGGGAGGAGAGGGGCACCTTAGGGATATCTCAAAATATTATTTTATATTAAAGTCAAAATCGGTTTATAATGGTTCCAAAGGGTCTTATTTCGAATATAAAGTGGGGATGGGTCTAAATCCTATCAACCAATAGGATTTAGACAAGTTTAGGGTATTATTTTAACCTTATCAATTAGATTTAACTATAAGTTAAATAAATTAACTTTTACCGTGTCTTTTTGTTTTCTTTCACTATATGGTTAATAAACTTACTATAAAATGCCAAAAGAACCCCAAATTGTTTATTATTAATATATATATCCTTATATAAGTCATTTGGCCGAACCGTAGATTTTTAGGAATAAAATAACAATTAATAATATAATATTTTATTTAAAAACTATTTTGTTTCAATTTTGACACTATTTGATATATGATTTTTGTGAAAGTCATAACAGAATTATATGTTCGACCCAAGTTGATTAAATAAACACTAATATATCATAGAAACCTATAAAATTAATGGAATTCATAAAAAATCTCAAATTACATTTATTTTGGTGTTTATAACATCAATTATGTCAATATTTCATAAATAAGATAATTACTGCATCATCATTGTGTCATAAATAAATTAAATTATTTAATGTATAAAAATTATAAATAAAATACCATTATGTAGGAAAACTTTTTATATTTCTAATGAATATTTATAGTTGAATTTATATTATGTATAACCCCATATTAAAAATGATTTACTTATTAAACTTTGATTTTAACTATTTTAACCCTTCTTTAAATAAATTAATAATAAATGTCCTAATCTAACCCAAGTGGGTCTAAATGGTCATATTTTATTCCTAAGTTTGTTTTTGGTGGAATTAAACTTATCCAATAGAATTAGGACATGTGTTAGGGTAATAGTAATATCATATTTACCCCTATTTACTATTAACCGCGGTAAAAAAAGTAAAAAGTTACTATTCACCAAAAAATTATTTTTATCTCATTGAACCACATTTTACTTACTGGTATCAACCGTGTCTGTCGGATTTTCGAAATTCCATTCACAGAAGTGGTAAAATTAGGTTTTATCCAATATTCAGTTTTTAACCTACCACTTAGTGGATTAACTATTCATCAAAAATTGAAAGTTTTCAGAAAAGTACCAAAATTTTACCCTAGGCTAATTTCGGTATTCCGAATCCAAAAATGAAGTCCATTTTGAAAAATAAAATTTATAAAGTTTCAAAAAGTGGTTATTACTATTCATAACGGCTAGTTTTAATAATATTTTAATAGCATATCGTTGTTTAGTGAAACTCAGTATTGCGTACGACGCAAGCTATCGAGGAAGGTCGCGATTGCATGTAAAGTAAGCCAAGCTAGTATGTAGTGAAATATTCCTTTGTTGATATATAAAAACAAAATATTACTCATAAAAATCTCGGGTGTTACATTTATGGTTTCCATTATGGGTAAATGCGATATCTTCATTTTAGGAAGTGCGGACTACCGCCCCCTCAAAGTAATTTGATTCGTTAATGCCATATGTGGGACGTATAAAGGATGGAATTAATGGTATTAAATTTGATATCCTACTGGAATTATAATATACCTTTATATAATTATTATTTAATTCGATTCAATAAAAAAAGAAAAAGAAATGAAAGTAGCGTTCATGCGTACGTACGACTTACCGTCTCCATGAATGGTACATTTCATTTCTTATCTCCAAATGTTATGTACTATTATAAGTACATATATATAATGGATATATATTTAATATATTAAATCTAAATGATGGATATAATTCTGGTATTATTATATGTATAGCTCTTATTTTTTTTTAATTCCATTAATATGACAAAAAAATGAAAGTAGCGTTCATGCGTACGTACGGCCTACCGTCTCCATGAATGGTGCTTTTAATTTTCTATCTCCAAATTCTATGGAATAGTTTAAAATGAATATATACTAGATATATATGATATTTAAAACATCAATACTATTCTGGATATGATGTACCTATGACTACCTGGAAAATTCTTTTCCAACAAGTTCAATTTTTACTCATGTACCGAACATCGATAAAAACGTCTGATATGAACTCACTTTATTAACCAATTATTATAACATTATAATACGTGATATGAACTGAATAACAATCTTTAAACTAGGTCCTTAATAAATTATAAATTTACCGAATTTTATTATTCAGGAGATTAAAGAACGATCGAGTCATGTCGGACACGAGGTAAGGGATCCTACCTCTCTCATTCTTTTTAAGTACTCTCTTTTATGTCGTTTATTTTAAACTCCTATTTATTAGATGGGGGTGTTATTTTATATTCCTACCACTGTAATTTCTATGTTCATATGATGATAGACCCTATTTTATTTCATCAATCCATTTTTTTGGAAGTTTTAAGTGGTGCTGTTAGGCTGCTGAGTTTCCGTAAGGGGTTTTCATCTCAGTTTTATTCTCATGAGATTTATGATACATTTGCCACCACATCCTCTGAGTGGTATATGTACTGCCCATTATTTTAATTTTTGTGTAATATACTTTTGTTTATGAGTATTTACATCCATTTTGTATTGTCCTTCTTTTATGGGGTGTATGTTTCGAAAGATACCCAAGTCGGTAAGGGAACCTTTCACCCTCCTCTTTTTAAAAGACTTCTTTTGTTGGGTCTTTTAATTTACATATTGTAATGTTGGGATATGTTCTTCTATATCCTTATTGATGTAAATTTTATTTCCATGTGATGAGTTACCCTTTTTATCTCTCATCAAGTCATTTTCTGAATTTTGAAGTGATGCCGTTAGGCAGTCGAATTTTGGCAAGGGAACTTCTTAACCCAATTTTGATTATTTCGGATAAACTTAAACTCCTTGAATATGTCATTATATGAATATTGTGAATAACCTATGATTTTTTTACACTTAATATCCACTTATATTTGGTGTATTCGTTTGTCACACATAATTATGTAATTGATTTATCCTTAATCAAAGGATACCATCTTTGTATGGGACTTCGTCTCAATCTCTTTTCATTGAGGCATATTTTGTTTTATACAAAACCTTATTTTATACGGTGTATAAACCCCTCTAAATTTGACATTTATCCAAAAGGAATCTTTTTATATGAAGCGTTTTACTAAACGACAAAAGGGAATGTTTTTGTCGTACGTATGCGGGGACAAAAACTTCTCCGCCTCCATGCCCATTATTTTAGTTTCGGCTTCCTCTACAAGCCATACCTTCTTTTTAAATGAAAAAAATAAATACCATGTTTTACTTTTCTTTTATTTTGGTATTGAAAATGGCTTTCATCATTTTTTTATATCAATGTGTTGTATTGATATCTTGTGATTGAAAAGTAGAAATGTTATGTTTCCTTTATGAATGTTTTATGTGATACGATTATGTTATGGTTCTTTGGAATTATTATGAAGATGGGTGGTTCTGTGATAAACTATTGGCGGGAGAGCCTGATATAGCTCTCCAGTGCATTGGGTAACGCGAAGGAGTTAAACGTTAAGGTTTCTCCGAAGAGATTTAGGGAATATACTGTGATGGGTAATCCAAACGTAACCAAGAGGGTTACTCCCTACGTAAGAATGTTATGAATGCCTCTAGTAACCTTTATTCCTTATTATTTATATGATTTATTCATTATTTTATGAGTTATGTTAAAATGCTTATGTTTTATGGGTAAAGTATGATTTCATACATGGACTAATTTTTCTTTTCGTACTTTTATATCCCTTACATAGCTTTTTATGCTCATCCCATGTTTTTCAAATGTATTTCACAGGTCAAGGGAAAGGTACATGATATGATGATAGTGTCAAGGAAGTTTCGAGAGAGAATCCATGTTTTATTTTAAATATGTTTCTGTTGATGGGAAAAAATGAAAACTATCTTTTATGTAACCACTTTGTTTAAATGTGGAATGTAATTCATGATTTATGATATAATTCTCTAAAACACTAAACCTGAAAAGATTCTCAATGTAAATTATTCACTTAATTTAATATTAAGTAAGTTTTAAGGCCTCGGCCTTATAATTCCCATTTATCGAAAAATTAATACAGTATTCATGCGTTTGTACGACATACTATCTCCTTGAACCATGTAATTCATGTTATTTTCTATAACTTTTATTTATGAAAATGAATATATATTTAATTAATATACATGATAAATATATCATGATTAAAATTCAAGAGATGACATAAACATCATCAATGTACAAGGACCAAAACTACTGAACCAAAACATACATGAAAAAGAAAGCAATTATCATACAGAATAGTGATTTCAAAAAAGAATTATTAATAAATGGGTGTTAAAATGTTATAAGTAAATAATATATGGTATAATATATAAGAATAATATTCTTTAATATATGTATAATAAATCTATATTTAATATATATGAGGTTTGAATGCATACCAAGGAATTCAATCCCGAGGTATGTGTTTCTCGTCTCACTTTTATATCCAAGAGATATATGTCATATTCACCACTTATTTCATTTGTGTAGTGTATATAATGAACTTTTATGTTTTATATAATGAATTTACTTATCTTAATTTTATTTAATGTTTTATTTTTATGTTACCAATTTCTTGGGAGTTATGATTCAAAAGTGTCCACAATGGTTAGGGTTTATTTCACAATATTCTAATTATTTGGGATTGTTTATATTTGTGTATCTATGTGTTGAATTGTTTGATATTTCTATATTAAACACAATATATTTTCTTCTCCTATGGTTAATCATGAACTTCTCAATTAATAGATAAATTTTCTCTCTTATTTATTTAAAATTGTTCAGAAAATGTATTTAGTAAATGCTAACTTTGTTTCAATATTTGGTCAAAAATAATTTTCCATCCATATCCATGTTTTCTATAAAAAAATTCAAGTTTTTTTTAAAATTATCCAAATAATTTTATAAATATATTTTGACACATATTTTTATTTTTATAAAATATTTTGAAAGGAACATTCTTTTCATTTTCTGAATAAGGTAATTTTTGACTTTTACAAAAAGTGTAAAAAGAATAATTTTTAAAATTATATGACAAAAATTGAATTTCCCACCATATTGAATAATAAATTCCAAAAATTTTATTTTATATGTTTATAAGGTTCTTTTAAAAGAAAATGGTTTCTTTAAGGTGTGGGATTTTTTTCGATTTAAAAGATATATATTTTCAAATTATGAAGTGTATTATCCCTAAGAAATATTCAAATAATATCTTTAAATTATTTTCATCTATGTAAAAATAATTTTTCGAATCTTATATTGATAATTTAATAAAATTATACCATTCAACAAATATATTTGGATGGTTTATAATCAGTTTGACTTGGTAAATTATTAATATTTGGTGTGACTAGTTCATCCAATAAGGTCAATTATTTATACTCAATGGATATCCATTTAGTTTAATTTTTTATTTATATGAAGAATGAATTGGAATTAGTAACTAATAAGAAGGGTACCATCTATCCCCTCGATGCATCAGTAGGTCTCATGATAAAAACTATATTGTATTTTGGACTAGGCCTTAGCCAATAAATTTCAGATGTCTTGGAAAAAGCATTGATGGTGATTTCAAATGTCTTGGATAGGATATCGATGGTGAGTTAAGATATCCAAAATTATGAATTCACTTATCATAAAATCAGTTATTGATGTCCATCTGATTATTTTATTTTTTATGATATACATTGATGAGTTTCTAGCTCATGGGATTATTTATTTGGAATTATTTTTACCATCATTTATTCTTCCAATATTTTCCATGCCTTATTAGCTTTCATTATATGCATACCCTTACATAGAATCTAATGTCACACTTTTATTTTCATTCTTTTACCTAGTATTTGAAGAAATATATTTTGAACAACATCAATGCTGAAATAATTCTATTATTCTATGTATTTTAGATTTCCAATGTGATATGATAATAATGTTGGTATCTAGTTCTTCAAGGATACAAAAACTATTAGTGCCTTTAGGATGTGACGCCGTATATCTAATGATAATGTAATAAAGTAACCATCTTAGCCAGGCTACTAATTTTTGGGTCATTATATTTATGATTTAATTTCATTAAATATTTTCATATCTTATATGATATTTCCAATTTTTTTTAATTTACATTGATCCTTATGATATCATTATTTTCACCAATTTTGAGTTCAAAAATATAATAAAACCTTTTCACTAACCTTAAATAAAATGGTTTTTTATTCTCATTAAACCACATAAACAAGAATTGATACTATATAGCTTTCCAAACAAGCTACTTGTGGGTATTTATCCATTAAATATGTACTTCTATCTCAATAATAACCATATGATATGACATAAAAAACATGAGAGGGGTTACTAATTCAGTAGAGCCCATTCTGGTTCTCTTCAAAGAAGGAGATGATTCCAAATTTGAAGACTTAGTAGCATACTTAAATCTAACAATATTCCACTAAGATTAAAAGTTCTAGATGATTAATAAACAATAAAATTAGGGAAGTATACAATATAATATAATATTTAAATAAAGATGATAACTTGACAAACTATGAGGCTTGTGCAAGATTGATACACTATGATATTATGAAATACCACCCAAAAACAATTCCCAATAGATTTCAATGGAAAATTGAGGTTCTATTGTAGATTTACTTACCTCATGTTAGAATCCTTATAGGACTGCCATTTTAGTTTAACCAATTGAATGGGAAAAATTACATCTAAACTTAAAACTTATAGTGTCTGTTATGATTATCATCACTTATGACCTTCAGAATTTTAAAATCCACCATATTAGGATTAAATTATGAAAACAATAATGCAAAAACAATAATCCAATTCAATTTAAATTAATAATTCAAACCATAATTTGAAAAGATTAATGTAATATAGAATATAAAATATAAATTAAAAAGTAATGAAATAATAGTAATTAATAATTCCTAATTCATGTCTTATATAATTCAGTCTATCAATATACAATTTGTTTCTACAATTACCTATAAGTTATTATTTGATTATTATGAATTTTTTAGTAATAAAATCTTTTTGAAAATGTTCACTCAAAAAGTGGTGTCATATATAAATTTGATTTGTCTTAGAATGAGATTCTAAGAACCTTTAAAATTTTTATAGCATTTGTATTATGAAAATTTATATAGATATTTAGAATTAGTAATCATAGGCATGTAATGAATGTTTCATCCTTAGAATATATGCATAGAAACTTCTTGTTGATATGTAATAATCTTTAGCATAAAAAAATTCTAAATAGTTCTTATTTTTTACTACACCAAAGCAATAGATAATTTCCTAGAAAGTGACATGTACCACTATTTCTTTTTCTTTCCAAATTACAAACAACAAATATAGTATTATAATGATTAAAAAATTTAAATACACGTCCCTTAGAGAAATCTAATCCAAAATTAATGTTTTCTTTCATATTTTTAAAATCCTTTTGATTTCATTTAAATGTAGAACATTTGGGTTTTCTTGAAAAAAGGAACACACATATATACACTAAAAGCAATATCTGTCCAACTAGAACTTAAGTACTATAAACTTCAAAACATATATCTATAACAAATCTTTGAAACCAGTTTATGAGTTTTATCCACAACTAGTTTAAATATTTTACACATTTAATTTTAACTTCCTTATGTGCTATCCAAACTGAAATATTTTATAAATTCTTTAATATATTTTAATTAATTTCCAAAAAATCCATCTTTGTTTTGTAAAATATGAAATCCAAGAAACAATTCTAACTCAACCATTAAACTCATTTAAAATTCATTTTGAATATATTTATATAATTCAAGCCACAAATAATATTTGGATGAACTAAATATAATATCATCATGAATTTTGGAGAAGTCAAAACATATTTTGAAGTTATTTTAATAAAAAGTGTTTTATTATCCAAAAAATTTGAAAATCCATTTGAAATTTAGGAAGAGATGATCACATTATACCAAGCTCTATGAGCCTGTTTGAATCCATAAGGTTCTTTTGATATTTTAAAAAATGGTTTGGTAAATGAGGGTTTCAAATATAAGTTTTTGGTTAATAAAAAACCATAATAATATAACCATTTAAGAATTAACTCTTAACATCTATTTGATATGTTTTTAAAATAATAATTTTTATATAATCAAGGAGTATTACAATGAATTCAAGTGTATATACTTGGGTAAATTTATCTAAATAATAAATAACTTCTTCTTGGATATATCATTATCTAACTAATCTATCCTTTTTTCTAACTATGACCCCTGATTTATCAAACTTGTATCTATAGACCCATTAAATTCCTATAATTTGGTTGTCTTTGGGTATTTTAACTAAATCCCATACTTTATTTATTTCAAATATATTTTATTATCATTACATTCCTATGAACCAATGTTAATCATTGATTACTTGTATAATGTTTCTATGTTATAGATGAGAAAAAAAGGATTGATGTTTATCCTGGTTTCTAATTTAGTCTCAGGTTTGAGTTCCCTTGTCCATATCACCAATAATTTCATCTAAGGGATAGTATCTATCAGTCCTAACAGTTTTTGAAATTAAATTTCTGGTCCCTTCCAATTTTTCTTCAAGGTCATCTTGACTTATGTTGGGTTATTTATCATGTAAATAAATAGTAAGGTCATAATTCTTAGAGGTGTTTTTGATATTCATATTTGACACATTATCCTCAAGGTTTTCAAGAGTATGTTCATGTTCATGTGGATTTATCTCATCAAAATTGACATGTACATATAATTCCATAAATTTTTATTTTTATTAAAAAACTCTATATAAATTACAAATAGTTTAATAAGCTAGGAATATTCCTTCATAACTATTCAGTGCAATTTTTTTAAATACTATTTTGTGTTTTGAATAAATACTTTTCATCTAATAAACTATTATGTATTTAACATTTAGTTTTATAATATCCCAAAATTCCTAGGAATATTTATCTAAGATAGTTTATATTAAAACTATTTTAATAACATAAAAATATATGTTCATAACTTCAAAACAAAAGTATATTGGTAGATCATATTCATTAAGAATAGTTTGGTAAATTTCATAAAGAGTTCTATTTTTCCTCTCAATAAACCCTTTTTTTATGTGTTATAAGTAAATATGAATTATATCTATATCCTTGTTATGAACACAATTATTCAAGCTCTTGATTCTCAAATCCATAACAATGATCAGTTCTCAAGGTTTTTATGCTATGTCCACTAATGTTCTCCAAATAATTTTCATACATATCAAAAGAAGAAATAGATTCCCTTTTCTGATCTAGGAAAAATACCTAGGTGTATCATGAATAGTCATCATTGCATAATCATGATGTTTTACACCAAGACAAGAAACTCTAGAAGGCCCAAAAAAATACATGTGAACCAATTATGGAGTTCAATAGGTAGACACATTATTATTTAGTTTCAAATGTATTTCAAGTTACCTTCCATTTTGATAGGGATTTCAAACTATGTCCTTTCGGAATTATTGCTTAAGTAGATACTTGAAAAATTATTTTCCAGTTTTCTTCCTAAGTTAGTGTACGTCGAAGTGACACTGTCTCATATTCCACAACCAAGATTCTCTATAAAATATACTTATGTAGGCAATGTTTTTTTTTGAAAATAAGAAAACTAAATTAACAATATGTACATTTTCATTAATTATTAAAGTTCACACTAAAGGATGCTTGAAATCAAAAACATTTACTAGAATTTTTTTTATATTTAAAATTATAGCCAATATCATAAAATTAATATATACAAATTTTGTATATATTAAATCATAAATAAATAAAACATTATAAATTAAAAACAGTCTCATGTTTACTATTTTTCCAACTCTAATTACTTTTTATTTTTATTTTTCATCATAAGTGGCATGTCCACCATCCAACTTTCTATTTACTCTATACTTTATTTGTGCCTTTTGATTATTTTACGTTCACAAAATCAAACAAAAAATGATTTTGCAACCCATAATGTTTTGGGTTTTACGAATTATCAAATAAGTATTTGGGAATCCGAATATATATCACAAGTTTACATACAATATTATTAATAGATTTTGATAAAAATATTTTCTTTATTAAAAAAATATATGATTTACTTACATAACTAGAAGTTCCTTTCGTCTTACATATTAAAGTGTTATTTATTTAACTAAAAACAATGTAATTTTTAAATAGTTTCCTTTTCTGTAAGGAATTATATTCTATAGTAGTATTAAATTTATGAGGTTAATTACTTCCCAAAATCATATTTATCGTATTAGTTCCATTTGTAAATTATTCTAGATCCTTTTTATGATTTGTATTTTTCAATTTTATCTCATTTTTTTAATTTAATAATTTGTATTTTTTTTCTTTTTCAATCATAAGACAACTTTTTATCATGAGAAGATAAAGAATTAAATATTTTTAGTATTTTATATATATCTTAATGGTTATTTATAATTTCATTCATCATAGACAATTATTGAAATATTTATTTATTAGTTATTTTAGATTTATTTAAAACATCATCAATTTAAAACTAAAAAGTTGTTGTATTATTTCATACCTCACGTGCACTAACCATGAAGAAAAAATTGGATTTTTCACCAGAATCCTATATTCTAAAGTCATAATTTCTTTATCTATCCTCAGACACACACTAGGTTTCCTTTATTGATTTATTTAGTTTCTTTGAAAAATAATTATGATTATTTTTTTATTTTACCTTATGAATTTCATCTATGGTGTGTTATTTCCTCAATACTTATAACATGAAATGTGACTAATAGAGTTAACCTTTTTTAGTATTTCTTTAATTTTCCTCTCCCACTATACTTTCGTTTTCATTTGGAATTTGAAAAAACTTTCTATATTTTAGAATTTTTTAATCTCATGGACATATGATCCCTCACCCCATCACTCTCAGAATCAAATTCATTCCCATTTGAATAATATTTGGTCACTAATTCTTATTTATGATAAAATTTATTAAAGTATTTTGTTTTATAAATAACTTAAACATATTTATTGTATACCATAAATTCTTCTTAATGTATCATCATCTTACTAATTATTTCCTGGAATTATAGATTAATAATGGCATAGTATTATCTAATTAAAAGAGTAATACTTCTCTATATAAGAGGTAAGAATATAAATAATCCCTAAAATTTATGCATGCATTCCATTTTTTAAATATTTTTCATGGTTTTTATGATTTCATTAAATCTGTAATACATTTAAAAATGGATTCATAGGGTTCCATCTAAAAAATTCATACTTCATACTTTATGTATTTGATCACATTTCTTTAACATTATAAGTTCCTTCATGAGAAAAAAATAAGTGTCCTAGATTTCAAATATAGTAACAAAAGCAGAAATTTTGTTAAAATCCTTTCCCAAAAATAAAAAAATAAGGAATTCATAGCTTTGAGGTTGCAATCATACATATCATTTTTTCATCACCACGTTATTTATAGTAGCTTTTATTTTTTCAATATTTATCTTCAATAATACCCCATATATCTAATCAGATGCTTTATTCATATATTTTAATTTTTTTACATTGAGTATATTTTGTTCCATTAAATAATGGAATTTGATTATTAGTACGACCTTAAGGTCTATAATCCACAATTAAAGTGTAAAAAAAGAATGTAAGGATATTATTATAAGAACTTGATCAAATTAGAAAAAAATAACAAAAACAAAGATAAATAAAACTCTTTTACGAAATTTTGGTCTTATAGGATGCTCAAGAGGTGGGATGTCTTCCAATATATTAACATTATACTTTGAAAATTATAAATAAAAAATCCCTCAATTAAAAAAATAATCCAAATCAAAATTATGATAGATATATATATTGGTACTTTGAAATAGTTTCTCCAGTGCATGATCAACACCTTATTAAAATAATTCAAGTTATATTAACTTTTGATGAAATATTACTCACTAAAAATACAATATATATATATATATATATATCACACATAAATTAAAACAGTTAAGGTATATCATGAATTCATAGTAATAAAAATAATTTATAAAAAAATTTATTCTTGTAAATTTAAAACAAGAAATTAAAATATTGTTTAAAATTAAAAACATAATATAAAAAAGACATTATATCTAGATTGATTCTTCTTCCTCTCTTCTTTATTGTAAGATAATACCACACATGTTTATTAAAATAAAATAAACAATCCAAAATCTGGGTCAGGTTTTACACAAACAACAGTACACATGGAAGTCTAGACAAAACCAATAATCATTTATAGTTCTATACAGTATAATATAGGTAAATAAATAAATGAATGAGTATAAAAGGACTCATATCTAAAATAAAAGAGCACTGTTAAGTAAATGTACCAAAAAATGAATCATAACACCATATTTAAAAGAAATGGCCTGAGAGATGAAATCATGGGAAGTTTGATGCAGCTCTATAACTGATCGAATTTGGTTGAACAATAAGGTTTTTCTCCTTGTTTTATTTTACAAGAATCTTGAAAGAGATTTTCATTATTAATTAATCCATATTCTAAGTATTTTAAATTTATCCCATAAAAATAGTGCCGTAATGTAAGATAATGGTGTATCAGGATCATAAAAGCACTAACACCCTGAATAAAGAAGTATTTCTCTTACTAATATAGATATATTATGTAATTATCCATTGAAAGATAACCATAAAAATCATTTAATGAGAAATAAAACGATAATTCTTCATATACCCATAAATTTCATTAAATTTTCCAAAATATAGCTATTGGATTATTTTAATTAATTTTATTTTATAATTATACCTTGTTGATCTAACCTTTGAAAATTTACTTATACACAGTCACTCAGGAATTCTTCTTAAATTGAGACACTTCATGAAATCAATTGTCTAGAATGTGGTTAAACTAAATCATTTGATCATAACACGAGATTGATCAAATTTTTTATTAAGGTCCCTTCATCCTTCAATGTTTGGTTGATCAATATTTATGAAAATTTGGAATCTACTACACACATGCAATATAATTATTTATTGCGGTTGATCTTCTATGGCCACTTTATTTCTTACATGTGGTTTCTCTAATGATTAGAATGTGGTAGTTTGATATGCACGGTTCGTTGAAACATCTTCATGTTGTATCTTTAAGACTTAGAAAACTTTTTGTTTTTTCGGTATGGTCAGTTGAATTCCTTCTAATGGTTGATCAATATCATTATGCAATTGATTTGATAATTCAAAGGAATTTATTCATGGCCACTTCATATAATGCGAAATTAGTTCAATACATAGAAAATTTAAAAAAAGGAAAAAGTTTATTTTGATTAAACATTCAATTCACTAGAAACTTGATAAACATGATTTGGTAATATTAAAATAATGAATTATATTAATAAGACAATAATACCAATTTTGGTGCATTTTCATGGTTGAATTAATTCGTGGAATTATGTTTCAAATAAATAAAAATTAATATAATATTCTAACTCAATGAAATATTAGCTTTTATATAGAGATGTATCATTTGATATGGGATATCATAAGGAATAACAGGATATAACCATATGATATGGGATATCATAGTATATTATTCTGAATAAATCCTTAGATTATAAAATGTCATAATTCATGATATATACTATTCCAAGCTTCAATATATAATTTATTTTATATCATAAAATTAAATTATGAATCATAAATAGAAATATGATGGAATTGCACTATTTATATGGACTAAAACAGATAATCGTATTAATAATATGATATAAGACTACTCCATAATCAGTTATAACCATTAGTCGAAGGCTTTTTCATATATTCTGGTTCACCAAATATAAAACATGATATAGACATATGATTTTACTAGTTATTATGATTTAAAAAATATAATCAAATATGAAATAAAGAAAATATGAATTTTTAATTTTTATTGGAAAATTGATTTTGATAATATATAAAGTGTTTATAAAATTTAGAGTAAGATGTTCAAGGATTTTTATTTAATTTATAATGATTTTATATGTTAATAATGTATACAATGTTTATAACTAATTATTAAATGTTTTGAAAAATTTAATATATAAATATATTTATTATTAATTGTAAAAAATAAGTTATTTTTATTTAAATAGAATGACTTATAAATTTCATATAAATGGTTTTTATATAAATTATAATGAAATTTATAATGTTTCAATAAATTATAAAAAAAGAAAAATATAAAAGTGTTTATATTTAATTATGAATTTTTTAAAATTATTAATTTTAAATGTAAATTTTGATTATGTATAACGTTTACATAATATAAGAACTTTTTTATATTTTAATTAAATATCAAATGTTTAAATAATTTTTTTATAGAATTATAAATTAAAGGAGTTTCTATTGGTGATAAATATAAAGTGTTTATATTTATTTCTTTATTTATTTATAAAATGTCTATAAAGATAGTTCAATTAGATAATGATTATAATTATTTTTCTTATGAATCATTCTTACATGCTTATCTCATGTCTAGATTTATGAAATATTTATTTATTTAATATATTACCAACTTTATATTTATAATTATAATAATAATTGATTTATGACTTAGTTTAAATGTGTTTAAACTACTTCTTTAAATTATCAGACATGCATTTAAGTTGTTACATACTAGTTATAATAAAAAAACTGTTTTTTGTACTTTGAATTTAGCTTATATACGAGTTATGAGATTAAAGGTTGAGGTTAACTATTTTTTATGAATATTATGTTTTGGAATTATGATGAAATTGAGGTCAATATTAACTATGGAACCATGGGTTGTGGGAATTTGGGTCAGAATGCTCAATAGAATAAGGGACTATAAATTGTCTAGAAAAGTGGTGATTGGTTATCTATTACATAATTTTTAATCTTGTATACATTTGAATAATTTTAATATGTGTAAATATAATTGAATTTTAATTTTTATTAGTAACACAAGCTGTAAGTTATGTGATTTTTCGTAGCACAATGTGATTTGAACATATTTATTGAGAGGAAAAAGTATGGATTCAAAAACTAAATATTCAGAAGCATGCATTCATATAAAGGGAATACATGAGATAATATGGCGAGATATTAAAATCCCCTTAACATGTAAATTATCAGAATAATTTTATAGAAAAATCTTTTTAGGAACTAAACCATAAAAATGGGTATGTCATTCCAAAGATGGGTTTCTTATGAATCTTCTTGTTATGGAGGGATAGTTTTGGGTGAACCTGATAGAAATAGGTTCCCACTTCTGACAGGATATTTGGGTCATACTTAGGTGGTAAAACACAATAAGATTAAGATATGTAATGAATAGAGTTGAAGTAATCCACATGATGGATATGATATGGATTTATCCACTCAACTATCCAAGGATCATATATGACATGATTAACATGACGGCCTACATAAATAACCATGTGGTGGGAGAAATTCTAAAGAGACCCAAATCATCTTAACCCACTAATTAATATAATGTGTATTGAGAGGGGTTATCATTTTAATGGGAGAAATTTTAATGAAAGGATGTATTAAATGAATGTAAAATATGACACTCATCTAATGAAACATTATACCGTATATAAATAACTAAAAAATAATTAAAAACAAACATGAATTTGAGATAGATTTTAGATAAAGAGAATATTAAGGACACAAACATCCTAAAATAGTATATAAACTTAGGAATTGTTATTAAGTAAGAAAGAAAATTATATATTCTATAGAAAAGCCTTCATGAGTGCCACAATGGTGAATCTATTCAAAAAATAGATCTTGACACTACTAAACTGGCTAGGTTAATTGAAATACAACTTAGAAGGGGTTGAATAAGTGGTAAATGATTTAAAACTTATTTTGAATTAAACCTCATTGAATTTTTAAGTTTTTGATACACTCAATATTAACTCAACCTCACATGGTGTGAATTTATTATGAAACAAATTAATAGTGCACAAGGTTTATACATGGTTAACCACAAGTGTATAATACTTTCAAGGTTTGGTTCAATATCCTATACCAATATTATCACTAAATATAATTCTGATTAAAAGAGATGGTAAATGTACTTCCTTGACTTCTTCAAGCCTATATAGGATTATATAAAATAAGGGTAGTATACATATTTGATGTTTTTGATATGAAAAAAATGGGGAACTATTTATATAGAAACCAGAAGTATTAAAGATTATATCTTCTATCTCTTTTGTGAGTAACATCTTTTTTACTCCACCAAATACCATAGCATAAAATATAAATAGTTTCAACAGAAAGGCCTCAGATTACTAGATTATAATGAACTCAATTGCATGCATTCATGTCCTTTATAATTAGATTTTCAAAATGTCTAACACGGTTATGGGACCATGAATTCATAGTATGGTCTTCTTCCTCCTCATTTTAAGGAGTTTCAATGACCAGAAAATTCATATCTTGCTTTCAAAAAAATGAATATGGCTGGTGTAGTTATAATTGATATCCTTCTTTTTCTCTCTCTCTTTGATAGAATAGTTCTTGAATAGAGTTGGGTATCGGCTTCTCAATATGTGATTAATTCATGTTATATATTTGATACCATTAGCATTCATCATATTATATGGAAAATAATTCCATGAAATATTCAAGAAACGTCCTATGATTTTCATTTACACAATATTTCCAGAATAATAATTTCTTTTATCATAAATGTTAATATAAATTATTTTTATTTGAAATATCCATGTAATTTTTTAATAATCCTATCATTTAATCAGCATTAAAATATTTATAAAACCATGCATCAAACATGACTTTTATCACAGCTATGATATTTAATCTTTTTTAGTAAATCATCATTAGAATAAATTACAAGGAGGAACTTCTCATATATTTCACTAAGTTTCCTAAAATTATGAATCCTCCATATGCCACCAAATAAATTCACTATTATGACTTATGAAGGCCAGGATTCAACTTATATAGTAATTTTATACCTTATTAAGGTTTATGGATAAACTAATGAATTCCATGAATCACATTACAAACCTCATATCTCACCTTACAAAATTTAGCAATCACCTTATGAAAGTCCAAATAACCTAAAAACAATTAATCTATATTCTTAAAAATCCTTCACAGCTTATATATCATTTTTGAAAAAAATTAATGCCTTTAACAATCAATTCTCACATAAATCACCCCCCATATATTTTTTATCAACCTCATTCAACTCTTTCAAAACTCAACTGCAACCAAGAGAGATCCAATCATAACCTATCTCAAATTATATGGATCTTATAACCACCCCATATGATATTGTAGTTACTTTAAAAAATTTCATCCATTGGTGAAAATAAATTTTTGTCTAATTAATTTGAATGTTCCACCCTTAACACAAGAACACACCTTTCAAATTTATCCCCCTTTTTCATGATAATAATGACTCATATTTTGAATTGAATTTAATAAAATTACTACCTATAAACAAAATATATATTCACCTTTTTTCACACTTTGAAATCAAAATTCAATGGTAATGGGGGATATTCTAATGTCCGTTAATAAAGGGAAAATGGATGATCATTTATGCTCAGTATCGATTTCTCAAACCTATCATTAGGCATTGACTAGGTGAAAATTTCAGCCAATTTGAATCAGGCATAAATAAATTCTAACTTGATATCACCATTGGAAACCCAATATTTTATAAATTGAAAATATATATCCATTTGCTTGGATCTTGAGTGTTTCATAGTATTTTTTTAAAGATCAATCTTACTTTTATTGTCACATTAAATGTTGATAGGTCTCTCAATCTTCACCCTCAAGTATTCATGTTTCTCATTCATCCATATCAGATTGGTTCATAAACAACCAAATATTTTTCCAATTTTTCTCTTAGATTAAAAGATTTTTTCTTTTTGGAATTCCATCTTACATTATTTTCTCTGAGTAAAAAAATTCCATCTAATTTAGAAATTATATTATCATAATCACCATCCAAATAAGAACTAATATAAATAACCATATTTTGGTTGTATCCCTGTCTATATAATAACCCAAAACATCATGTAACTTTAATGTATTTAAATAACCCCTTTAACTTCCATGTTATGATATTCTAAATGAGCACTCTGGTATCAAGAACTTAACCTCACAACATAAACTATATCAATTCTGGATGCAGTTAGGTATAACATGATAACATTAAATTATTTTAAATGCATTAGATCTAAACATTCTCCATTAAAATCTATGTTTAGTTTCATTCCAACTATTGTAGTTAAAAACATTGTTTTTGAGATATATATTCCAAAACATCTTTTTATAATTCTTTTGCATACTTCTCTAGGGACTATAAAAAAATTTCTGTAAAGATCACATATAGTTAATGAGAGTATGTCATTTATCCCAACATTTAAATCCTAAAATATATATTCATTTTAATATAAATAACTTAACAAAAACCCACTCTATATCCTAAAAAATAATTTCATCAATATATATAAGTATCATGAGAGTTCCTATTTTCATTTATTTTTATGTACCGATTTTTTCCACTCTAACTTTGGTGAATATCATATTGTTCATGTAGTTTTCCAAATTTGAATACCAGGAACTAGAGCTTAATTTAGTATATATAAATTCTTCTTTATTTTTCATAACCTAAGACTATAACTTTCAATAAAAAACATTCATGATGATAAATATACACTTATTCTTAAATATCACCATTCAAGAAGGTATATTTGACATAAATTTGATAAATTATATAATAATTATAAGAAAAAACTAATAGGAACATTCCTATAACTTTAAATATTTCAACAGGATAAAATATATATTCAAAATTAACTCTTTGAGTTTATGACTAACCTTTGGCAACAAGTCTATCATTATTCTTCATGACTTCACTTTTTCCATTTTATTTATTTATGAACACTCACTTGTTCAATTTTTTTTCATTTGGTGGTGGACCATGTTCCCAAGCGATATTCTTATCTATTTGGATTATTTCATTCATTGATCTAACCCATTATTTATGATTGATAGTTTCATACACATAATGTTGCTCAATTTGTAAGATAGTGGTTATTTCATTATCGAACATAAACCTCCTCTAATCCTGTACTAGAGAAATATTATCAGCAAAGATTTTTTTATTCTTACAAATGCATATTTAGATTTTTATACTTTTATTTTATGTCTTAAATTTCCTCTTTCTCATTACTAGTCTAGTCTGATTTATCTCTTATAAAATGTCTCTCTACCTCAACCTGTTCTTCATTGTTTTTTCCAGAACATTTATCATTGTCTTCAGAAGAACTATCAAATTATGTTTCATTTAGAATACTCATATTGGGTTTATTTTTAATTATTTTTAGCTCGTAAATCTTACATAATTTATGAATTATTTTTTTCCAGCATTTTTATAACTTTCCACTGGATAAGTATCCATGGAAAATACATTCATTATCATTTTCATCAAAATTTAGTAACTTTTGGTTCATAATTTTCATGAATCAAGGATCTCTGAACACTATAATGTAGTGCATATTAGAATTATATTTTTTATCATGTATCATATGATGTCATTTTAGAGTATGGTAATAATAGGACTTATTTTTAATATTTATAGTTATAAAAAATCCTTTCTCTTATAGAACATTGTGATATTTTACTCTACTAACATGGTTGTCCCTATCACGACCAAACTTTGGTTTTTTACTTAGTGTTACAAAATTTTATTAATTCTACATAAGTATTTCTATATATATTATTAATACCATGTTTTATAAGATAAAATTAAAATAATTTACTTTTGAGCTTCTTAACATTTCCAAATATGAATTTCTTGATGTAGATCTTCAATTATTTCTCAAATGTTCTCTCAAATATCATAAACATTTAAAATACCTATTATTTTTGTTTTATAAAAATAACATTGGTCATTATAGTATAATAATTATTAAAGGTGATGACATGGAGGTCTCCCAGAGTGGACTTGTGTCTCATTTGCTTTGTAGATTATATTTCTATCCTTTTGTGACTAACTTGTGAAATTTTTAACTTCGACATGTTTGACAAATTTATTTTCTTTTTTTCTTATGAGATTATGTAATTTAATCAAAAAATATACCATATAAATATTTCATATGATTATATAATAACATTTTCCCAATTTTATTTCCACAATTGTTTCCTATATTTTTCACTCAAATAGCAAGAATTACTTTTGTATATAATCTGAAAAATGTTACCACTATTTATATCACCTGTGTTAATAAATCTTAAATCCATTATAATCTCAATGAGTAATGTTTTCCTTATAAATATAATCATATTTACATAATCACACAACTGGCTTGTACTTGACAAGTTGTGTTTAAGCCCATTGAAACAAACATTTGACTTTATTTTTTGAGCTTCATTCTCATATGTGCCAATTCCTTTATTATTTAAAGATATTTAATTTCTAAAATTCATGATGACACCATGGTTTTATTTAATATTATTTAATATATTGGTGTATCCAATCATGCGTGATGAGAAGTCACTATCAATAATCCATGGTGTTCTCATCATTCTAGCTTTGATGACCACTTCATCAATAAGTGACTCTTCTAATTTTAAACTTCTCAAAGTGTTGTTTACTTCATTAGTATAATCCGGATTTCCTAGAATTTAGTTCCTACACTTCTTAGAAAAATGATCTTTCTGATCACACCTCCCTCGGATCACCTTTAAGAATTAATACAAATTTGAGATAAATAACATAGATAAATTATTTCTTAATACATGATTCTTCCCAAACCAGCATCTTATATTCTATAAATAAATCCACATTAATTTAAATAATATTTTCCTCCATGGTAGAGACATAATAATATAGTTAAAACCTACTTATTCCTTGGGATTATTGAGTCTGTCTATAATTTTCATCTTGTTGTCTTGATATATTTCTACCCTCCATTTTCTTTTTTTTTTGGGTGCCTTTACTTGTCAGGTTTATCTCAACCTTCATTGATGTAAAAGAATTATCTTATGCATTTTTTAACCAATAGATTATTTTTTGCAACCTTATATATTAGTAGAGATAGATTTGAAATTTTCTGAATGAAACATATTGATTTTTACCTGAACCTGTTTACCACACTTCTCAACATTATATGTTGATTCTTACTTAACATATACAACCTTATAATAGTTATATTCCATATTTATAAGTTTCTTTTCATCCTTAATAAAATTTTAATCAGCCATATTATGTTTTAACTCACTATTATAGATTTTATTTTCAATTTCCTTCATAATCCTATCCTACTAATCCACTCTAACTTTATAGATAATTATCTCCTCAATGTGATCATTCTCCATATTTTGAAACTAATATTCATTTTTTTAAAATTTTGGACTTCCATATTAATATATTTGATTTATTTATTATATTTTATTAATTTATTTCAAGAAACACTTTATGCTTGGTTCTCATTATGCGTTCCATATAGGTTTTTTTCTCATTCTGCTTTAGTACTTGAATCTTCTTCTTTTCTCTCAAAATTTCCTTGAAATTGGTAAATTTTCCATCATATGCTTCTTTAGAATCACAACCTATAGAATAGAAATCATATTATTCTTTACACAAAATACTTCTTTTACTTTCTATTGAATTTTTATTTTATCTACATCTATCTTCATGTATTATTGAAAACTTCTCCCTTTATCCTTTATTTAAGGCCTCTCTTTTTCTTACTCATATTTATACTCCAAACACTTATTATTCAGGAATAATATTGTAATGTTTCCAATTCGCCCACACTTTAAGAACTTCAGTGTCAGTTTTCCCATGTATTTTTATTTTCCACTTTTAAAATTTTAAGAGATAAAGGCCACGACTCTTGTAATTATCATTACTTTAATCATATTTATCTAAATCACTATAGGATTCAACTTTATCCACCTTGTTATTCAATTTATCCCTTGATATGAATTTCATATCTTCTTTGTCCTTTCCATAAAAACCATAGGTTTCTTCATCTCATAATTAATAATATTATTATGAAATTCATCAAGGGAAAGATATTTCTTTAATTTAATTGATGAAATGTTTGGATTGAATATGTTAGGAAGTTCCAAATTTTTTTAACAAAAATATATTACTCTAGTTTTTAAAAAAATCCCCTAATGTGACTGACCATCTCATTTTACTTAATGAAATATTCATCAACTGACCCATCCTCATCCATTCTTATGGCTTCAAATTTATCTCTCTAGATTTACATATTGGCTTACTTAATCTTTAAAGTCAATTAATATATGTTTTATAGATTCTATAATATCTATTTAGTATTCCAGATCCCAATAACATTAGTGTTGAATTTATCTGATAAGGAAGATAGAATTCCATTTCAAGATTTCCCATTTACATCCAATTTTCATTTATCATCAAAGGTCAGGGGATTGTCTATCCTAATTTATTGGAAACCCATATTCATATCATCACTAACACACAAAACATGATAGAGAAAATAATTCAGGATCTAGTTCTTACATTAATGAAAGTCCCTTCCATAGAAAATAAGGAAACCCCAATTTTTCACAAAAATAAAAAATTCCATGCATTCTATTTATAATAGAAGGATTCTAGAGGGAATCTAGTTTAATTCGATACCAGTTGAAGTGCCTAGTTAAATTATTGTACTAATGGGAGGGGTTTAATCTATGGTATAATCTTTAAAAATTATTTTCAATTAAACATCTATGTTTTTTTTTCATGATTCACTTAATATAAACAACCCCTTACCTAATATGAAACAATTACAAAATAAATGCACAACTCATAAGATTTATACAATTTTTAGCCTTAATTTCACATAATGATAATTTATAGGTTTGGGATTATATCTAAGACCAATATTATGACAAAATATCATGGTGATTACAAGAGAGGGGTCATGTTCCTCCTTTAATTATGCAGTGTTTTCAATCCAATTATAAAATAGGGGTTGTATACATCCTTATAGTTTTCATTGTGAAAATAGAAATGTGGGTACTATTAATAATAGAACTACTAGTATTCAAGATTATCTCTTAGATCTCCTTTTTATGAAATATCTCTAGTTCTCTACTAGATACCTCAGTAAAAAATATAACTTATTATTCTATAGAAAGTTATTTGAATATCAGATCATAGTGAACTCAGTTTCATACATATAGGTCCTTCCTTGTAAAATTTTTTAAATGAAAAGACCTTGAAAAATAGAAAAAACATATATGGTGGTCTTTTCCACATTAATTTCAGGCCTGAAAATGATCATAAAACACCGTTATTACTTTGAAAATAAAAAAACCACAACTGGTAAGTTTTTGTCTATCTTAATATTTTATTTCTCTATGATATCGTAATTCAAGAAAGAAAAATGGAATCATCCTATAACTACCTGATTATTTCATTTTCTTAAATTTTTTACATTATATATTTACAATATTTTATGAATATTATTTATTTAAAACATTATTAAAACTTCCATTTATTTTTGGTTTCATAAATATTCTTGAATAATATAAAATTTGATTATAAACAATTATATCAAATATTTGAACTTGAAATATCCATAAATTTCAACCCAAGACCCTATCATTTAACTGTAATTAGTCTCTCAAAAAAACCATTCCTGAATTATGAATTTGACTATATCTACGATAATTATAATTTTCTATTAAAAAATCGTCATTTGAATGGATTTTCATGAATATATTATTAGATATTTCAGTAATTATCCTCACCTTATGAAGTTATCCTATGCCAACTAATGAAATTCCTTGTACATCTTATCAAGGTCAAGATTCACCTTATATAATACTTTCAACAAAATGATGGTCTATGTATTACATTATAGATTTTAACAATCACCTTACGAACCTCATATCCCACTTTACAAATTTTGGAATTCACCTTACAAAGGTTCATATACACATTAAGATCTATTAAAAATAACATTATAGTGTAACAAATATTCATTTCCACCATTTTTTGATGAATCACCTTAGAAAGTTTCAATATTCACCTTACACAACTGAAAATTTACTTAACATTGACAATAATTTCATATTTTTAAACCATTGTATAAAAAATACAAAAATCACTCAAATAATCACATGACCTCTTCAAAATATTCGAGTATATCACTAAATAACCATAAACACTTCCACAATATTATCAAACATTTTTTAAATATTATATCTCATGTTAGAAGAAAACAATAAACCCTTTAAAAATAAATTGTGTACTTCCCTAACGATAAGAGTTTAAAGGATTAATTGAATATATCATATATTATTCTTATGTCCGTATAACCTATGATTAAAAAACCAACATAAAAACATAAATGCGCTTAATGTGATATATAAACTGAAATTGATCTACCAATAATAGAAAATACAGGAAATATATGAGGTTTCAAAATAATTGTTAGGAAGAAATATGACCAAAGAAACTTGAGTCTCTCCTCATGTTATCAATATGATTGGGAGAGTTAATTAATTAGAGAGGTTGGGGTCTCCAATAAGTCTTAATCTAGCTAAATAATTTATTATCATATCACAGTTAGAAAGGTTCTGGAGGATTAATATAAATTACAACATTAATATATTTAATAAAACATTCTGAAACTCTTCAATATATTGAGGATTTATGAGGATGAAACTGGAGTTACATGATAAAGTGATGTATTTATAGTATAAAATTTTTAAGGTTTTAGCAAAAAAAAGTAGATTTCAAGGTCTAATAGTCAACCTCCATTTTGAATCCTATTACTGTAGATGAAAATAAGGGTAATTGTTTTCTTTATGAAAAGTATGGTAACTAGTAGATGAATTATCTAGAACACCTAAAGGGGTGTTAGAAACTTTATAGAGAGTCCACATCAGGTATTAATGTTAAATAAATTTATTATTAGATTTTGATGGGTATATCAAAAAAAATCTACATTAAAAAATTATTAGGAGTTTGTATAGAGGTTTAAAACTAATAAAGAGTTGACAGTTAGAGCTTAAAGTAAATATTTAAGTGATGAATAAAGGGGAATCTAAAAAAAGTAATTAGATATGGTGAATATCAAGATCTATTAAATCAGAATAAATATTATCTATTTTTTCTCAATTTCCACTTATATGATAAGAGGAGTTATAGTGAACAATGGTTGTTATAAATAAATGAGATGCTTTTTGATAAACATGATTATGAATTGATTTAATTCCATAGAATGGTTTTAAAATATTATAAGGATAAAATGGGGTTTATTTAGGGTTAAAAAATTTATACACTTTATTTGTTAAAATATTATGAGGGGAAGTGTTCCCACCACCAAAAAGTTTTATATTTTAATAAATAAAGTCTTATTTTTATAGTACTTCTAAAAAATACATAGAATAATATATGATATAAGGTTTTTGATAGTTTATTTATTAAATTTTTACACTAAAAAAATAAATCCTATTTATAAACATAAAACATTTTAGGTTCCATAGCATGATATTTTAGATCAAATTTAATTTTTAAAAGGTTAATGGTAGAATATTTTATACTAAGAGAAGAAAAAAATATAGAAAATAAATTATTATATCAGTCAAACTGATACTGAGAGACACTTTATATTCTAAATGAGTTTAAGGTATGTTGGTAAAAAAATATTAATTAAAAGAGTTTCATTTGATTTTGTTACAAAAATGACCTCAAATAAAAATTTAAATGTAAAGGTTCCAAGATGATGAATACCTTAGAATGAGTTCTAAGTAGAAAATAAATTAATTAACATAAAACATTGGATAATGTCAAGTTAAGAAGTTTGAATAATTAATCAAATATTTGAACATTTGGATTATGATTCCTAGTATCACCATTATGAAACCAATCTTTCTTCATAGATATTATGCACAGAGTGTTTTGGGATGTTTTAGAAGAAAAAAGACATGTAATGGGTTTAAAAATCCCCTAAAAGTGAAATACCCATAAATACTCTTTGATGGTCTATAAGATCGAATATGATTCTAATAGATTTTATATATTGTTTTTAATATTATTATAATATTTTAATAATATAAAATTTATCAAGTTACATAGATACATTGCACAAATTTTAGTTCTTTCTTGTTGGTCACATATAACCATGAATCATAATGATAGTTAATATCTTAAAGTATGACTTTGAGTTATCCCTAGTTGATTTTGGTTAAGTATTTCCATTTTATATGATGAAATGTTATGTTAATTGGGGTTATTATTTCATATAGATTTATGAAATGTGATAACAAGACACAAAAAAGTTTTGTATGGTGGGTGGCCCACAGAGTATGTGATATTAAGTCTCATACACGATGTTTTTGGTATGTTATGGGTGCATTTTTTAAATTTAATTCTTATACATTAGGTTATCAAATATACCAAGATAGTGAAGCTTCATTCTTTTATACCTTACTTACACTATACTAGCAGCTAATTTAATCATGGGGGGTTGGGTACTTTGTTGGTCATGTCATCCATTGAGGTTTAAAAAAGATGGTATTTTTTCTAACACAAGGAAAGCATGCCATATGGGAACTTGATTGAGATAGACCGATGGAGTTCATCAACCTATATAGATAATTGACACGTGACATTATTATTTGTTAAATAAGGGGTATGTGGTGTTCACATCTATTAGGATGAATGAAATGTGATGAGATCACCCTCCTAATCAATGTATATTGGATAATCAAGAATATATGATTGGCTATATGGAATAAAAATACACTATGACTAATGGTTACTTGATTTCATGGATTATGGGATTATATTTATATATATAATAGTATATAATATAGATAATGGACACAAGTATAGAAATACATGTTATTGTTAGAGATCATACTAGATCTTCTTTTAGATTGAGTATATTTAGTTACTTTATAAATTCCTCCTGTTGTTTATATTTATATATTAGAGAATTCAGACTTGTTTTTAATGATATAAAATTCAATGAGGTCACACTTTGTGGTCGATTGAATGGGGATTGAGTTTTAAAAAATATAGAGATATACTAGATTTGTTTTAGAGTTTATATATAACGCGTTGACCCTAGTTACCCAGAGCCGGTGCATTATTTTAATACAATGGCATGATTACAAGGAATCAAGTCCCTAAAGGCCGACCAGTTTACTAGTCTTGGAAAATAGATTACATACATGGATGTTACATTAAATTTTCTAACATACAAAACAAAAAAATACTTTGAGAATGCCATTTCCCCCTTATCATAACCTTGCATCTCAAACATAAAACACTTCTTGGGATCCTGGGAAAATAAAACATAAGAAAGGGGTGAGCTCAGATGCTTAGTAAGGGTAAATAATTTAGAAGAAGTTATAAATTTTTAAAGAAAGATGTGTAATAAAAACAACAGCCTTTTTAAACATAATCTTGAACAAAATATTGAAAAAATAAATCAAACATCACCATATAAGAAGTCACATGTACATTCTACTAGTCGATTAATCACATGAAATAACTAATTTCATAATAAGGGAATGCCTAACACTATAAATCATTACCACATAGTCAAGGCCTTGTGCCAAGACTACAAATACAATTTTTGTCAAGGTCTTTTACCAAGACACTAGTTTGTCTCATGAGGTCTACTAATGCATCAAATAGCTATAGTGGGCTCCACCCGTCACATACTAAGTCCACTACATTCCTCATATGAAAAAGTTGAAACATAACATAAACATTCGTATTAAAACTAGCATACAAAATGTCAATACATTAACCATAACCATGAATGGTATAAAAATAGAACATCCACAGTTATAAATATCATAACTCATTCAATACAATAAAAAATATTATATTATAATAAATCAACCTCAATCAATAATAATATCCAGTAAAGGAAGATGACATAGTTGAAAATGACGAGTTAAAATTTATGAGAGAATTATCCCTTTTGTAAAATCACTTAATGTAACACATTTATAAAGGAAGTAATTTAAAATAGGTTTTAGAATAAAAGTGTCCCATACCAATTTGAAACTTTTTTAAATAATTACCATTTTAAAACATTCATGTCCATATAAAAAAATCATTAAAATCATTTTGAAAACATGGACATTAATTAAAAAGATTTAGAATGATAAAAATTTAAAACATTTAAAATGATGTTCTAGTTAAGTATACCCTCACATAAAACCTTAAAAGATTCATTCTGAAAACATATTTTTGAAATATGTGTATCGATGATAAATATGTCCCAGAAAATACTTTCCCATAAACAACCTCGGATAATAATGAGATTTAGGAAATAACCCTTACCTCATTGTAATCAATCGATTCGTATGAACAATATCCAATAACCACCAAATGAATCATGGAATATAATGAATATAAATAGAATCATGATAATATATATCAAATGTCAGTACACAATACACCACATGCAATAAATAAGTGGTGAATAATGAAAATCTCACAGAATTAAAAGTGAGATAAGAAACCCCTTACATTGCACTTAATTTGGTCGAGGGTACGTTTAAACTCTTTTATAATGAAAATTGAATGTTAATATATTATTAAAAGACCATATTAATATTTATTATATAATAAATTATTCTTTTATGATTTTATACTACACATTTAATAATTATTTTCATGTTAAATTAACATTTCGGGTAATAATCGCTTTCTTTATCGTACTTATTTTAACTTGTTATTCTTGAATGTATCAATTAAGTCATGATTTAAATAATTATAGAATATAAATCTTGATTCATATATAATATATATTTATAATATAAATATTTATAATTGATAGATATATGAAATGGAAAACAACGTTTATGGAGACGGTAGGCCGTACGTATGCATAAATGTTGTTTCTGTTTTCCTATCGTATAGAACGGAAGTATGTGAATAAGAAATATATAAGTACATAAGTACATATATATATATATATCCAGAAGTATTATTATTTCATATATTACATAATTATTAGTATTATATATTTTTATAATCATTGATGAATGGTGAACGTGGAAATGAATCTCATCTCATCATGGAGACGGTAATCCGTACGTACGCACGAGTGACAATATCATTTATTCAAAGGTGTAGAATTGGATAGTATATTAATTTTACAGAGAAATGATCATGTTATTTTGATTATTTATATACATATTACTCATCATTATAATCATCCAAATAATATAGTGTTGAACAAAAAATTACACCACGACATGGAGACGGTAACCTGTATGTACGCACGCATGGTGAAATTATCATTAATAATATAGATAGAATAATGAATATAGTAGTTCCATATTTATAATGACATCACAGAATATAGACAATTTTGGTGTTATTATTTTAGAATTGAAACAACAAAGAAAAAGTAAGTGGAATAATAATAGAACGTGAAAGTGGGTGGTGAAGTCATTACCTCTTCTTCGGGTTCATCCTTTATTTGATCAAAATGGACCTTTAGGTTGGCTTTTTGACCCAAGGAAGGACTCTAGGATTAATTTAGGATAGTTGGGAGGATATTTGGGTAGGTTTTGGCTAATAAAAATGGCATTGAAGGTGTGAATTTGAGAGAAGGGGAAGTGCCATTTTATAAGAGGGTTGATGGGCACCTTAGAAAAAACTTAAAATATTATTTTATAATAAATTAATTTTTGGTTTATAATGGCTCGAAAATAAATTATTAAATGTTAAGGTGGGTATGGGTTGCAAACCACTCAACCAATAGGTTTTAGATAGTTTTGGGTTACCATATTAACCTTATCATTTAGATTTAACTCTGAGTTAAATAGTTTTACATTTACCATTTCTCTTTGTATTTTTATATTATATGGTTAATACACTTACTATAAAATGTCAATAGAACCCAAATTTATTAATTAATGTAATATATATTATTATATAAGTCTTTAGGATGAACCTTATATTTTTATAAATAGAATACTAATTAATAATACAATATTTGTTTTAAAAAATCTTTATGTTAATTTTGACACCATTTGGTATTTTGTTTTTGATAAATTCATAAAAACATTATTACTTCGAAAACAATTAATCTAACCAACCCTAATAAGTCATATTAAACTATAAAATTAGTTGAATTCATAAAAAGTATCAAATTACATTTATTTGGATATTTATAATATCAATTGTTTTAATCATTCATTAATACGGTAATTACTCCATCCTCATTGTGTCATAAATAACTTTACACATTTAAGGTCTAAAAAATATAAATAAAATACCATGATTTAGGAAGTCATTTTATATTTCTAATTAATATTTATAGTCTAATTTATCTTATGTATAACTCTATGTTTAAAATGTTTTAGTTATTAAAAATTGATTTTAACTCTTTTAATTCTTTTTTGAATTAAATAATAATTAATGTCCTAATATATTCCAATTGGACCTAAAGGATCATATTTTTTTACTAAGGTTGTGTTTATTCTAATTATACTTATCAAATAGAATTAGGATATGTGTTAGGGTAAGAATAATATCATTGTTACCCTTAATTACCCTATTGACATTTAACCGTGGTAAATAAAAGTAAAACGTTACTATTCACCAAAAATTATTTTTATCTTATTGAACCAAATTTTTCTTAATGATATCAATCGTGTATTTCAGATATTTGAAATTACACACACAAGAGCATTAAAATTATGTTTTATGTAAATTTGCAAATGCTCCTAAGAGGTGGGTAAAAGATGGTAAAAAGTTTGATAAAATATTATATATCTAAACTTATTATAAAATGGCACCAATGAATTACGTTGAACATATATATGTATTATATATCTAATTTTAAATAAAATAAATTAAAATAAAATAACTAATTATTTAAATAATATGTCAGTTTTAACAAATAACTAAATGTTTTTTCACTATTCAGTAAAAATCAAATGTTTTCAGAGAAATACCAAAAATTAACGCTATGCTAATTTCGATATTCTCAATTAAAAAATTAAAACTATTTTACCATATTAAAAACATATAAGTTTCATTTATTAATTTAAAATTAATTCCTGTTGTCAAAACAAAAAAAACGGGTTTTTTAAAAAATAAAAACTATCAAAAGATTAACATGTGTTTATGTCAAATTTAAATGTAAAATTACTTACAATGACCTAAATTTTATTAAATTATAAAAATATAATCTTATTATACTTCAGACCATTCAAATGAATAATTTATCACTATATATTATTTCAATTAGAAAAGTTGTTTTGAATTAAAATTTAGTAAATTTTCATATTCATCAAAATATGAAAGTTATCAGGAAAGTACCAAAAATTAATCGAAACCAAATTTTTATATCCCGATTCTAAAGAATAATTTAATTTCATTAAATTGAATATATAAAATTTTCAAATATTGGTTTTGAAAATGGTTCTCCATTAAAAGGCGGTGAAATTTCATTTTTTGAAAAATATATATTTTATCCGAAAAAATGAATTTGTTTTTATATTATGTCTAAGAAACCCATAATATGGATGTTAAAATTATATAGAGTATACAAGATTTAAAATTCAGTTAATAATATTTATAACTTATTTTTGATCGACTAGTTTGGTAATGTTGTGGTGCGCTCGAACACAGTGTTGCGTGTATCGCAAGCTATTAAATTACTTTAATGAGATAAAATACTATGTGATCTTGGGGTGTTAAATTCTCCCATCATTCAATAAATTTCACCCTCTCAATTTGAAATTATTTTCAAAAATAAAAGGTTAAAAATAGATAAATACCATTGTGTAAAACCCACATCTGAAATTGGGTTTAAAAAATTTAGTCTCTATAAGAGGGAAAGGGAAATGAAAAAGTTACCACCAAATTATGATGTCGATTAGGAGAACATTGGTGGAAATTATAGACACATAATTGGAGGGAAAACATAAATATTTATAGGGAGTGATTGAGGTCATCAATCACAATATATCATTTAAATATATTGACATAACAAATCCATTATCAAACCATTTTCAATACCAAAAAACATAAAATGAGTGTATGGTATTTATTTTATTTAAAAAAACATTTTGTCTTGTTAAAGAAGCCAATGATAAAATAAAACTCGTGGTGGCGGAAAGGTAGTTGTCACGGCTTACATTAAAAAAACATTCCTTTTTTTTTTGTGGTTTAGTAAAACGATTTGTAAAAAAAGATTCCCCTTGAAATGAAAAGTTAAAGGGTTTTATACATCATATAATAGAATGTCGTTTAGAAATCAGAGGATGCCTCAATGAAAGGAGATTGAGATGAACTCCCTTAACTAATGTTTAAGTATTAATTTAGTCATATAATAAGAGGGAATATATATATATATATACACTTGGTAGGTAGAGTTACTTCCATTAACTAATTTCTCTCACAAACTCATCTTTCACTCCAAAAGATAATAACATTCAAAAATATTATATTTATCCTAATCGTATAGGGTTAAAAATGAATTTATATTCATTTTTTAGACTATTTAAGAAAATTACATTATAAAAACCAGGACATCACGTAGGCCAATGGTAGGTGATGCACCCTTGTCGCCCTTCGGTTGCAGGTTCAAGTATTACGGCCTTGCTGGACGCAACTGATTGTCTTCGGACCTCTGGGTTGTCCTTTTTATGACAATAAAAAAATAACCTTAATAATTCTATCAAATTTCAAACATAATCTATTCTAACATTTAGAAATATCCAGAATAATTCTATTCAAACTCAAAGCCCAAAATTTATAAGGAAGTTAAACACCCTGAATTTCCTTTTGCCATGTAATTACATGTGAACACCGTCATGATGTATTCTTTTAAAACATGGTAACTACATGAATTATCATAAAACTTTATTGATTACATTCATGCTCTCTAATCCTATATATTACACCAGATATATTCATTATATCCAAAATTTTTGAATATTTAAACAATGATGAAATAAACAAACCATTAATCAGTTCCAACATAGTCAACAATATCCAATATAATTTATCCAAATCTATCATGTATTATTCCAAAATCACTACCTCAGTATCAGAACGATATTATGGTTTATATTTCTATCAACCATATATTTTCAAAAAATATAACCTATTATTGAGTCACTTTTCTAGGCTCCACACAATCTCAAGTCCTTAATGAAATAGTACTGCAGTACAATCCTTATATACTATTTAATTCTTATATCATGTACATCATTAATACAATAGTCAAATGAAACAATACTTTAATTACAACATAGGAAATATAATCATTCCTCTTCATCTTTGGTAGTATCATAACTTTATTATTATCCAATAGAAACATTTGGGGTATACTCTGATGATTTGGACATTGATTCCTGTAGTGTCCCAACTCCTTTCAGATGAAGCATTGTACATTTGAAGCTTTTCTCTTACACTTGCAATCACGTACTTGGTGTAATTTATCTCTACACTTATAACAAACTCTCATTTCCTTCAATAATATACCAAGGTGATTCTTTCCACAGTTATCACATATTGGAAAATCCTTCTTTTCCCTCTTCCCTTTATCCATATTTCTCTCTTCCGTCCTTTTCTTCCCTTTCTTCCCTTTAAATTCACAGGACTTATAGAATTCTTTACATATATTATTGACACATGAAACTATTTCTTAATAGGTTGAGAATACAAGGGAGATTATTTCCCTTCTAAATGTTCGCTTAATTCTATGAAAGATATGATCATTCTTACTCTTTGGATCATATGTATTGTTGGAGTTCTCATTCCTTCTACTAGGTGCAATTTTTATATAATGGCATAAAATAGGTCATAATATGAATTACAATGAATAATTCCAAACTTGTAAAATACCTAAGGTAAATTGAACAGTTTATGAATATAATCCATAATAATAAAAATGTTTTCTTTGAGGAAGTATTCACTCCTAAATCCTTCATAATGATTTGTAAAGAAAATGATAATTATCCTAAGTATATCCCCCAGCAGTGTCATAACCAAGAGTGAAGAAAGGCCCATTTTCGTGCACTAGTCCCAATTCGAGTCTAGCTCAAAGCGGTGTTTTTGGATTTTACCCCTAGGTACATCTGTGCCAGAGCCACCTCTACCTGCTCGTATCTAGACAAGGATGTATTTTTTTGGAGAACTCACAAAATGCCTACATTAATAAAGTTCTAGGATGTTATTCTATACGAATCCACAAAGTATATCTTAGGGTAATGTGATCTAATTAGATTTTATCTAAATCTAGTTTCCAAGGTTATTTCTTAAATTCCTCTGATACCGAATATAACGCCCTGACCCCAGTTACCCAGAGCCGATGCATTATTTTAATACATTGGCATGATTACAAGGAATCATGTCCCGAAAGACCGATTAGTTTAGCAGTCTTGGAAAATAGATTACATACATGGACGTTACATTACACTTTCTAACATACACCACAAAAATAAACCTTTGAGAATTCCATTTATTCCTTAGCTTAACCCTACATCTCAAAAATAAAATGCATCTTCGGATCCTGGGAAAATAAAACATAAGAAAGGGGTGAGCTCAGATGCTCAGTAAGGGTAAATAATTTAGCGGAAGCTATAAAATTTTAGGGAAAGATGTGTAATAAAAACAAAATCCTTTTTAAACATAATATTTAACATGATATAGAAAAAATAAATCAAACATCACCATATAAGCATGCACATGGATATTCTACTAGTCGAATAATCACATGTAATAAATAATTTCATAATGAGGGAAATCCTAACGCTGGAAATCATTGCCACATAGTCAAAGCCTTGTGCCAAGACAACAAATAAAATTTTTGTCATTGCCTTGTCCTAATACAATTGTTTGTCGCACGAGACCTCCTGATACATCGAGGAGCTATAGCGGGCTCCACCCGTCACTTACTAATCCCACTGCATTCGTCATATGAAAAAGTTGAAACATAACATAAACATTCATATTAAAACTAGAATACGAAATGTCAATACATTAGCTATAACCATGAATGGTATAAAAATAGAACATCCACAATAAAACATATCACAACTCATTCAATACAATATGGAAGATTGTATTATAATAAATCAACCTCAATCAAAAATAATATCCATTAAAGGATGCTGACATAGTTGAAAATGATGAGTAAAACTTTTGGAGAGAAATATCCATTTTTTCAAAATCATTTATAAGTCACACATTTATATAGGATGTAATTTAAAAGATATTTTTAATCAAAGTGTCCCATACCACTTTATTACGGCTAGTTTGGTAATGTTGTGGTGCACTCGAACTCAATGTTTCTTGTAGCGTAAGATATTAAAATGCATTAATGAGATAACATACTATGAGATCTTGGGGTGTTACATTATCCAAAAAGAGTTTGATATGGATATTACAAGGTATTGCATATGATGTGATACATTGTAAAATTAATGAAATATTTCCACGAGTTTTTTCGATATATCAAAAAGTATTTTTTATATGGATTCACATGATACGATATATGATATAATATATAATGAAATAGAACAAGGTCTATAAGATTTTAGTGAATGTTGGGTAGTAGGGGCTAGAGCTTGGCTATAGAAGAAACACAGAGTATGGATTAAATTCATGATGTGAATCGTATTCATTAAATATATTCAGAATTCATTACATGAATTAATTTTTGCAAAACCCAAGAGTTTTATATGGTGTGAATTAAGTATACACTATTAATTGAATACACGACATTAATTCAATTCACAACATGTAATGGTCTTGATAAACCTTGTGGAAAATGTGAATTTCTTTTTTCAGGAGGGGAAAACCCCATGATTTTCACGACATGTAAATATATAGGTCATGACTATTTTGGGAAGATTTTTTAAAGGGGAATAACCCACCTTGTTTTGATAGAGACCTTATTTATTCTTCTACATAGTAGCCCAATCATCCAAATATTCTCTTCTATGCCTAACCTAGGTTCCCTAGTTACTTCTTCACTCAGACTCTAATCGATCCACCATTCATCACGTTGGTTATCCATATATAAGATCTTCACTCAGTTGTCTTTTTTTTTCTTGGTTTTTTGTCTATTACTCTATTATGAAGCAAGGTAATATGAACTATTTTGAGGTATTTATTGCTTCTTATATTTTTTCTGTTCTAGAACGTTTGAAAGGATAGAAGTGGATGATTGTTCATCTACCAAACTAAGGTATGTGTTCTAGTTTTTTACCCTAAAATCCTGTTTTTTATTATATTTCATTGTTCCGCATGATGGAATTATATGGGGATTCTTCTAAAGTGATAAATAAATTAAATTAAAAGATAAACCATTCTTGATAAAGTCTTAGCAAGTGGAAAGTTAAAATCATAGGGTGATTAACCCAAAATGATCCACTCCTATTGGTGTTTCATCATTAAGGGCCTTAGGGTCTCATGATTTGAATAAATTAACCCACCATTGGAGGTGTGTTAATTTCCCTTGGAATGATTATTACTTATTTTCTTAAATAATATTAGTTTATGTGTTAACTAAACCTATACCCCTTCTTCATGTTAAGTGTGACTCAAGGTTTCGGACTTAAGGAAACCTTGTAAAAGCTCATTTATCTTTATAAATTTAATTTTAAAATGCAATTAAACATTTTAGGAGTGATACTTGTTTTATATTATATAATACCTTTGATGGGTTCACTCGGAATACGCCTTATGTATTTATTCAGGAGTGATACCTGGTTTCCTAGTGGATTACCTCGGACTGGCTCAATAAGCAATGTGGTATACCAATACATGAGCGATACATGGATCACTATTTGTAATACCATAGAGGGGATATAAGGGTTATATAATTACACCATGTTGGGAGTGATACTTTGGCTCCACTTGGAGATCACCTTGGACAGACTCTTATGATGATGGATACTTATAGTGCTCCTAGAGCAATACATGGGTTCCTCTATACAAATTTTATTACAAGGGATATCAGTACTTCTTGATTTAGAAATTATAATGATTTACTTATAATGAACTATGAAATTCCATTTTTTTCTAATATTAGGGATTTTTCCACCAGGACAAAGCACATGCTTGGGTCTTGTCATTGTTACACAAGACTTTCTAATGGTGTTATTATGTTTCCATACATGCATCCCATCAAATTTATGATGTACCTATATAAATTTACATATATAATATATCTTCATATGTATGCCTTGGTTTAGAGATATCTAGATTAGGAAAAAGTAGGTAGTGTTGGTTGAGTATCCATTTTAGAACCCAAACTGATGAGGTTAATTATTAAATTATTATTTTCTTTACCCATGGAATTATCTACAAACTGCTCATTTTATATGCACATTATGGATAGTTCTAGAAACCATTGGTGGTGGCCTAATAAGTATATTTCACACCCTATTAGAGTTTCCCATGGTACCCAAATAAACTTCAATATTTAAGGGATAGAAAAAGGGATCTTCCCAGATTCTAATGTGTGATTTTTAGTACAAGGAATGGAGTACGGGAGCAGAGGACCAAGCCTATGATCATTTTTTTATAGTGGAATATTTTGGTCTTTTATCCTTTTTTAGACTTTTTTATATTCACATACACATATATCCCATGCACTTATCTTTTTTTATAACATCATGACATGCACATCATCTCTATGGATTACGTTGATTTAGTTTTCTCCTATTGGTAACTTTTGGATGTTTACTATTATCTTGATGATAATTGTTTATTATTATTTCTATTCCATATGATTTATTATTTAACATTTTTTTACACTCTAATTGAGACAAAATATTCTCCCCATGGACACTCCCCAGTACCTCACTACTAGTCAGCAAGCTTGAGTGTACGAGGAGGTGCGCTTGAGGTCATTTTGGCCAACCAGTTTGGGGCACTGATTAATGGATTTCTGGTCAAGATACTAAAAAGTGGTATTAGATTCATTTTTTTACAATTGTATTAATATTCGGATATTAGGCAGGACACAAGGATATATCCGGATTTTTTCTTGAGCCTATTCATAGGACTTGCTGACCAATGTATAGAGGAAACTTGAATTACCATGGATATGATATATATGTTATGGTTAGTGCCTATAATAGTTATACTAATTTTACCATTGAGGGACGTACATGTCTTATGAAATTATTATTCATCATATTATTTTTATGTACTTAATTTACTTTTCCATGTATATAAAGGAGGTATCATATCATGGATCATTATAGTAACATAGGGATTCCCTTTTCTTGCATTATTCCATTCTATATTGGTATGTCTTGCTGGATTCATTACCTGTATTTCCTATGACTGTTGTGATATCCTTGATTACTATAAATGGAAATGTGATAACATTTCATATAGGGATAAAATAATTGAACTAATTATGTTATATTCACCAATATACACGGTGTTTTTGTATATAGGTTGATGATGTAACCCTAATTGACTTATTATACTAGGTTGGATCCAGGAACCATTGGTTCTACAAGATGTAACGTTAGATGATTTTGATTACATGAATTTCAATTGTTTTTTATGAAGTGTGTACTTTTATAAGTTGGTAATGGGGATTCATTTAATCAAATGATTTTTCATGAATTGTAATATCCCGATATCATATGTAAGGTTCAGGTTGTAGTTACATGACACACTAATTTCAATTTATAAAGAGTATGGACCTTTATAAATTGAAAATTATGACACATATAACCAAATTGTGATATATATATATATTTATATAAATAATTATTAATTTATATTAATTTAAAATTAAAAATGAAATGGTTACCATTAAATGGGTTTTCTAATTTTTAAGTAAAAGGTCTTTTCCTATATACCTTGAAATTGACGCACCATATTCTTGAACCTTTATGGTGTTAGTGAGACCTTGAACCTGACCAGCAATTAGTACCGGGTAGTAGGTAGTGTCTCTTGTGATCGTTTTTGATATTATTATCAAATAGACATACCTTTAGGATAAGAAAAAGAGGTGTTACTCATTTATATGAAGGCCCTTAACTGGTCATTTTCTATGACTGTTGATCCTATCTGCTTTAAAATCTTATTTGAGGTATGCATATGGAAATTTAAGACCTATTCCAATATAAAATCATTGAGTCACTCATCAGGAGGGTGGTGATGACCATGATCTAGAGGTGGTGTGCCCTAATGCACCAATATTACCACCTATAGTTCCACCATATGAACCTAATTTTCTTCCTTCAATGGGTGATAATTCCTTGTTTTTAGAGAGATTCTTGTACTCCATATAGTCTATATAGGGAGCTTCATGACCTGCCTCTTCTATGGTAGAGTTGATGCAAGAATCCCGATAGTATCATCCTACAACCTTCTTAGGGGAGGGTTATCCTTTGGATGTTGAGTTATGGATAGAGGCTATATTATAAATCTTATATCATTTTGACATTCCTCTATATTGGAGGGTAAATCTATCTACCTGTATGCTATGTGACTTTGCTAAGTGTTGGTGGGATGTCAACTCTATGTTTGATCATCATCAAGGTACAGTCTGAGTGAAATTATAGATAGTTTTTATGATAAATTTCATCCATATAAGTCAATAACAGTTCCTTATAGTGATTTTACAAACCTACAATAGGTTGTTAGGTTTTTGAAAGAGTATTCAGATCATTTTAGCAAGCTTTGTCATTCTGCATTGACACTATCCAGTAATGAGTTGATGACTAAAAGACAATTCAAGGATGGGATTATATACACCATCCGATCATTGGTAATTTTTTTCTAGTCCACCACTATTTCATAGATAGTGAACCATGCCCTCATCCCTAAGAGAAACTTGAGGGATGTTGTTAGTGTGAGCTAGGGTGGTTCATCTTCAAGGCAGGGAGGTGATTATTCTAGCGATAGGAAACATTGTTTTGAGACTACTCATGGGGTAAGAAACACCCATATGATGTGAACTTATAGTTATGTTGTTTTTCATATGAATCGCTAGTGTATTGGAAACCCAATCAAGTTCCAATATTGTTACAGGATTGGTCACCTTCAGTATTTCTACTAAACTATTCCCCTAGTGCCTAATGATAAGGGATCTGTACTGACACAAAATTCAAGTATAGGATCAATAGATATTTTTCAGAAAGAGAGCAAGTTGACTACTGGCCAATCAGGATGAGGAGATGGACATTGATTTTTTTTCATACTTTAGAGGTACAACGCTAGAAAATAGGACCTACCTAGGTTATTCAGGTTGCATCTCAGGGATGTAGATCAAGCCAAGTATATGAAGTGTAGCCGACACCCAAGGAGTAGAGTCTAGGGCCTTCTATAGTACAAGTTTTTATTCAAGTATCCAATGAATTAGTATCTAACTTATTTTATATAGGATTTCTTTTAATTTTATATTTGTGAAATTTATTGAATGTGTGGCGACAAAAATAGAATACTTTAATAGCATGATAACTCTCAACACACTGTTAAGGGTTTGATAAAAGAGTATACATTGGTGTAGGGGTTTCCTTATTGAGGTGGGTAGATATATCTTCTTCTAGGATCATTTTTCCCTAAAGATTATAGGCTTTTATGTCATTATTTGTCTAATATATGTAGTTCTATACCAAACACATGTTTATTTCTATCACTGGAGGGAGCATTTTACATCACCTGAGTGTAGTGCTTATGTTCATAAGGGTGAATGGGATGTACATGAAGTTAAAGATGGACTGAAGTGTCTTGTTATAGGAAGAGTGATGTCCAAGAGATCTATCTAATTTATAAGTGATCAATGAATGAGTCTTGTAAAATTCCCTCCTATGGTGAATCGTTCTAGGGATTCTTTCCCTGATGAATTCTCTCGTTTACGTCTTATGAGATAGGTGAGTTTCATCATTGAAAAAGTGTCTAGGGTGTCACTTGTATCCATTCCCCATTAAAGAATTGGACCTATAGAGGTCTAGGAACTCAAGAATCTATTGGAAGTTTTGGAATCTAATGGTTTTGTATGAACCAGCTATTCTCCATAGGTTTCACCAATCGTTTTCTTCAAGAAGATGGATGGTAGCCTTATGTTGTGCATTGGTTTTCAGTGGTTAAACCCTATTATGGTAATTAACTAGTATCCACTACCACATATAGATGACCTATTCAACTAGCTCTAAGAATCCACTATTTTCTCTAAGATCGACTTGAGGTTTGGTTACCAGTAGGGGTGTGTGAGACCATCACACATACCGCATACATAGTTTTGTAAATGGTATGGTATTTATGGTTATATAGTAATATTGTTAGAACTTAGAAATGCACCTATAGTTTTCATGGATCTAACAATCATGTTTTCAACTTGTATGTAGATTTATTTCTGGTAGTCTTTGTGTAAGATATATTGGAATATTTTCACACTCAACATGACCATTCCAAATAACGTGAGATCATGTTTAATAAACCGAGAGAGAATCAGTTGTATGCTAATCTCAAAAAATTCCAATTTTGGATCAATAAGGTTCACTTCTTGGTTCGTATCATCTCAGAGGATGTATTATATATCGAAACATAAAAGGTTTGTATCATATTTTCCTGGGATAATTCCAATACTTTTATTCAAATATATAGATTATTGAGGCTAACTGTATTATATACATTTTATTTAGGACTTACCACACCTAAATATACTATTATGGGGTTAATGAAAAGGGTTTTTAATTTTTTTGGTCATATTTATGTGAAAAATCCTTTCAAAATTTGAATGAAATAATGATTTCAACCTCGATACTGCTTCTTCTAGAGGTGGGAAGAAGATATACAATTTATTGTGATGCTTTACGAATCATGATTGGAGAAGTTATGATGAAAGTTTACCGATTCGTGGCATATGGATCCCACCAGATAATACCTTAGGAGTTGAATTACCCTATGAACAACCTTGATCTAGTAGTTATGGTTCATTATTTACACTTTTGTAGGAACTTCCCATTGGGAGAATAGTTCTTCATTTATTTGGACTATAAAAGTCTCAACTACATTTCCACACGACATGAAATGAATCTTACGCATCACCAATGGGTTGAGTTCCGTTATTAATTCTACTTTGACCATGTTTGTACACCTAGAAAGCTAAATTTTTTAGTTGACTCCCTAAACTAGAATACTCATATATAGGCCCTCAAATAGAACTGTAGTGAGTTGTAGTCTATGGCCTATTTTCAGATATTCACCTAGAGGTTCAAGAATATAATGGGAATCTTGTTTTCGAATCTTTAATAATGACATAATACCTTATTTAATGGGTAAGGATGATACATGTTTAAGGAATAAAGGCCCTATTATTGAGGTAAAGTATCTCAGGTGATGGACCACCACTAGGTTGCATTGTAAATGAGGTTGAGATTCTATGAATTCTCAGATGTGTCTGGGTCCATATAGACATACAATATGAGCTAATGTGGGAATCTCATGCCTCTATTTTTTTCAGTAAGCTCTATGTTAACCAAGATTTATTGAGACATATTTCGTCATAATCGGTGGTCAGGTATGAAGAGGTATATTGTAGGTTTTATCAGACGATGCTCCACCGGTCAGCAGTTCAAGGTTGAGCACCAGTGTCCAGCTATAATTTTATTTCCTTTGCCCATTCCTAATAGTAAATGAGATGAAATAAATATATATTTTAGGATAGTCTTTCCAAGATCACATCAAGGTAGTGACATGGTGTGAGTGATCATCACAAGGTTGACCACGGTTGCACACTTCTATCCTATACAAGAAACCTTCTTAGTTGACGATTTAAAGAGACTTTATATTCAGGTGATTTTGAACCTTCATAGTGTTACCCATTCTATCATATCATACAAAGAGTATCAATTTACATTATGGTTCTAGAAGGGGTTGAAAAATGAACTTGGTTCACAGGATCTTGTAAGTAAAGTATATCACCCTTAGATTTATAGGAAGTTAGAGGATAAAATACCTATGTTAGAGGTAATGATCAAAGAATGTGTAATTGATTTTTGAGTCTCATAGTAGAAGCACCAACATCATGTTGAGTTTTCCTAAAATAATAGTTATCAAGAAACTATTCAAATGGCTCCTCATGAGCACCTTTATAGTAGGTCTTGTTGTTCACCTCTATGTGGGTTAGAGGTTGGAGAGGCAATGATACTGGGTCCTCATATTGTTCAGGAGACATCAGAGTAGGTCCAAATGATTAAAAATCATCTGGTTATATCTCAATCTGGGCGTAGGACTTATACTGATCATTGCTGATGACTGCTGGTTTTGAGGTGGGACATTGATTCTTTCTGCAAATTCATCATAGATTGGGTTATAAACAAATTTAAAGATAAGGAGACCTATTAATCCATTTTGTCGGATTTTTTTAGGTTATAGAGATATTTGGACTGGAATTAAATTGGTTGGATTTAACTCAAAGGTACTAGGCCTTTCATGATTTCTTCAATGTATTACAGTTGAACCACTATTATTCTGACCCATCTTATTCATTTGATCTTCTGTATATTGGGCTTGTTGAAGATGCAGCCTTTGAGGAGAAACCTGTATGTATCGTTCACCGAAAAATTAAGGATATATAATTTAGGTCAGTTTTTCAAGTATGAATTTTTTAGTAGCACATCTATGGGAAGGATGATACTTAGGAGATAGAGGCTGATGTACATACTTAGTGGACAAAACATTTCCCATATGATGTTTTACCACCCGAGGAAAGGCAACTCTGGAATGAGTTATTTTATATTGGGTAGGTTACAACACCTTGTATTTGTAGAGAGGAATGGATTATTTAAATTTATTTAAACACATATTAAGTAATTCTTTTGGAATAATTTCCAATAATCATGCCTTGGGGAAGATTTTTTTTTTATAAAAAAGGATAGCATTGGCTAGAGCCTGGTTATAAAATAAATACACAGTGAGAATTACATTCTTGACATGAATATAATTCTTAGTGTGTATTCTATATACATGATTTGAATTACTATGGTAAAAAACCATGAGTTTTATAGGGTTTGAATTCAATACACTCAATTAATTGAACGCACACCGTGAATTCAATTCAAGGCATGTAATGGTATGGATAGACCAAACACATGACGTGAATTGATTTTTATCAATGGATGAAAAATATTATCATTATATTATGTGGAAATATACATGATGTGAATATGTTAGGATGTTTATTAAGGGGTAATAACCCGCTATATTGATAGATCCCACATTTCATCTCTTACACGACATCCTAACCATCTGAATGATCCACCATTCATCATTCGGTCATCCTCTGGTAAGATATTAGATGTGATGTATTTTTTCTTAGTTTATTCTGTCTCTTTCTATACTATTTTGGTGTAAGATAATAATCCCTATTTTTATGGTACTTTTCAATTCATCTGTTTTCTTCTCTTACAACTAATTTCAAAGGTCTCCAAAAGACGAGTGGTTATATACCATCCTATTGTAGGTGGTATATTCATTTTCCATAATATTATCATTATATTTTATCATTAATTATTTTAAAATGCCCCAATATTCTTGGGATATTCATCTCAAGTGTTAAATAAATTAAATTAAATTTTTGATATAGTCCTAGCCACCCATGATTTAATGTTGTAGGGTGATTACCCCAGAAAAATCCACACATGAGGGTGTTCCATCATTAATGGCCCATGTGAATCATTCTTTGAATAAATTAATCCACCATATGAGGTTTTTATGTTTATCTTTAAATGATTTTTACTACTTTCCTTAAATGGTATGATTTTATGTGTTAACTAAATTTATGTAACTTATTCAATATGAAGGATATATATCGTTCATGGCTAAAGTACATATTTGATAGGCTCATTATACATTATAAATTTAATTTATAAATTAATCTAGACACTCCATGAGTGATACCTAGTTTATATTATAATAAAGTTTACCCAATTTTCTTTCCACAATTGTTTCTCATCATTTTCACTAAAATAACAAGAATTAATTGTGTATATAATCTGAAAAAGGCTACCACTATTTCTATCACATGTGTTAATAGTTTTTAAATCCTTTATAATCTCACTAAGTAATGTTTTACTTATAAATATAAGAACATTTACATTATCACACAACTGGCTTGTACTTGACATGTTGTCTTTAATCCCATCGACAAAAAAACATTTAACTTTTTTTTGGAGTTCCATTCTCATATGTTCCAATTCCATTACTATTTAAAAAGATTTAATTTATAAAATTCATGATTCTGCCATAATTTTATTTAATATTATTTAAGATATTGGTGTATCCAATAATGCGTGATGAGAAGACACTATCAACAATCCATGGTTTTCTCATCATTCTGGCTTTGACATCCACTTCCAAAATAAGTGATTTTTCAATTTTTCAACTTCTCAAAGAGTTTCTTCCTTCATTGGTATACTCAGTATTTCCTATAATTTTGTTCATACACTTCTTAGAATAATGACCTTTCTGATCGCTCCTCCCTCAGATCACCTTTAAGCATTCAAACAAATTTGGGATAAATAACTAAGATAAATTTTTCTCTTAATACTTGATTCTTCCCAAAACAGCATCTTATATTATATAAATAAATCCCCCTTTATTTAAATAATATTTTACTCCATGGTAGAGCCGTAATCATATAATTAAAACATATTTATTTTTGGGATTATTAACTATATTTATAATTTTCATCTTCTTGTCTTGATAGATTTATACCCTCCATTTTGTTTTGTTTTTTTTGGTACCTTTAGTTCTCAGTTTTATCTCTACCTTTATTGATGTAAATGAATTATTTTTTACTTTTTTAACCAATATATTATTCTTTAGAACCTTATATACTGTTAGAGATAGATTTGACATTTTTTAGAATGACACAAATAGATTTTACCTGAACTTTTTTACCACACTTCTCAACATTTTATGTGGATTCTTAATTAACCCCCACAACCATATAATAGTTATATTTCATCTTTACAAGTGTCTTATCATCCTTAATAAACCTTGAATCATCCATATTAAGTTTTTATTCTCTATCGTAGATTTTTTTTAATTTCCTTCGTAATCCAATCCTACTAAACCATTCTATCTTTAAAGATAATTATCTCTTCTATGTGATAATTCTCCATATTTTGTAACAAATCTTATTTTTTTTAAGATTTTAGAATTCTATAATAATATATTTTATTTTTTATTATAGATTTTTTTTATTTCAAGAAAAAAATTATGCTTGGTTCTCAGTATGCATTCCATGTAGGTTTTTTTCTCATTCTTCTTTAGTACTTGAATCTTTTTCATTTCTCTCAACATGCTCCATGACATTGTTATATTTTCCAACATATGATTCCTTAGAATCACAACCTATAGAAGAGAAATCATATTATTATTTTCACAAAATATTTCTTTTACTTACTATTGAATTTTTATTTTATCTACATCTGTCTTCCCTTATTTTTGAAAAATTCATCCTTTATCCTTTCTTTAAGACCTCTCTTTTTATTACTCATCATTATAATCCACACGCTTATTATTCAAGAATACTATAGTGATGTTTCCAATTAACCCACACTTTAAGTACTTGAGTGTGAGTTTTCACTTGTATTTTTATTTTCCACTCTTAAAATTTTAAGAGATAAATGCCACGACTCTTGTAATTATCATTACTTTAATAATATTTATCTAAATCACTATAGGATTAAACTTTATCCACATTGGTATTCAATTTATCCATGGATATGAATTTCATATCTTCTTTACCCTTTCCCATAAAAACCAAAGCTTTCCTCATCTTATTATTAATAATATTATTATTAAATTCATCAAGGGAAAGATATTCCATTAATTTAATAGATGAGATGATTGGATATAATATGTTAGGATGTTACCCAATTTTTTAACAATAAAATATTCCTCTAATTTTCTCAAAAATCCCCAAATGTGACTGACAATCTCATTCTACCTGATGAAATATTCATCAACAGACCCATCCTAATCCATTCTTATGGATTCAAATTTATCTCTATAAATTTACATATTGGCTTCCTCAATCTTGAAAGTCCCTTAATATTTGTCTTATAAATTCTATAATATCTCTTTAGTATTCTATATCCCAATAACATCAGTATATATTTTTTCTGATAAGTAAGATATAATGTCATTTCTAGATTTCCCATTTACATCCTATAATCATTTATTATCAAATGTCATGGGATTGTATCTCCTAAGTGGTTGGAAACCAATTTTCATATCATCACTAACATACAAAACATGAGATAGAAAGTAATTAAGGATCTAGTTCATACATTATTGAATGTTCCTTCCCTAAAAATAAGGAAAACTCAATTTCTCACATAAATAAAAAATTCCATGCATTCTCCTTAAAAGAGTAGGATTCTAGAGGGAACCTAGTTTACTTCGATACCAGTTGAAGTGCCTAGTTAAATTACAGTACTAATGAGAGGGGTTGAATATATGGTATAAGATTTAAAAATTATTTTCAATTAAACCTCTAAATTCTTTTTCCCTGATGTACTGTATATAGACACCCCCTTAAATAATATGAAACAATTAAAAAATTAATGCACAACACATAATATATATACAATTTTTATCCTAAATATGAGAGAATGATAATTTCTAGGTTTTGGAAGATATCTAAGACCAATATTATCATAACATATCATTGTGATTACAAAATAAGGGCCATGTTCTTCCTTGAATACAACAAAGTTTTCAATCCAATTACAAAATAAGGGTTGTATACATCCTTGTATTTTTCATTGTGAAAACCAAAATGGGGGTACTATTAATAATATAACCACTAGTCTTCAAGATTATCTCTTAGATCTTGTTTTAAAAAAAATATCTCTAGTTCTTCAACAGATGCCTCAACATAAAAAATAACTTATTATTCTATAGATTGTTATTTTAATATTAGATCATAGTGAACTCAGTTTCATACATGTCGGTCCTTACTTGTCAAATTGTTAAAATGAAAAGACCTTGAAAAACAGAACAAACACATGTGTTGGGCTTTTTAACTTTAATTTTAGGTCTGTAGATGATCCTAAAACACCATGATTACTTTGAAAATAAAAAATAACAAACCAGGTAAGTTGTCATCTATATTCATGTTTTCTTTTTCTTTAATATCGTAGATCATAAAAGAATAATGGTGTCATCTTATAACCACATGATTATTTAATTTTCTTTATTTTTGTCCATATATATTCACAATATTTTATGAAAAATATTTCTTTAAAAATTTATAGAAACTTCCATGGATTTTTGGTTGCATAAATATTCTTAAATAATATTACATTTGATTATAAATAATTATATCAAATATTTGAACTTGAAATCTCCATAAATTTCATCCCATGAACCCCTCATTTAACTTTAATTAATATATCAATAAAACCATTTCTTAATTATGAATTTGACCATATCTAGGATAATTAATATTTTCAATTCAAAAAATCATCATTTGAATGGATTTTAATGAAAATAAAATTAAATATTTCATTAATTATCCTAAACATATGAAGTTCCCCTATGTCAACTAATAAAATTACTTACATATAGTTAAAGTCATGATTCAACTTATATAGTTCATTCTACATAATGAAGGTCTATGTATCATATTTAATATTTTATGATCCACCTTATGAACCACATATCCCACTTTAAAAAGTTTGTAATTCACCTTAAAAAAGTTCATATACACCTTAAAATCTATTAAAAATCACATTATAGTCGAGGAAATATTCATTTACACCCTGTTTTTCATGAATCACCTTAGGAAGTCTCAATATTCCCCCTATGAAACTCGAATTTTACTTAACATTATTCCTATTTTTAAACCATACAATAAAAAATACAAACATCTCTCAAACATTCAAATGAACACTTCCAAATATTCAAGTACATCCCTAAATACACCTAAACACTTCCACCATATTATCAAACATTCATTAAATATTATATCTCATGTTAGATGAAAAATATAAATCCTTTGAAAATCCTCTGTGCACTTCACTAATGATAAGAGTTTCAAGGATTAATTGTATATATCATATACTATTCTTATTTCCATATAACCTATGTTTCAAAAACCAACTTAAAAACATTGATGCAATTGATGTGATAGATAAATTGCGATTGATCTATCAAGAATAGAAAATACATAAAATATATGAGGTTTCAAAGGAATTGTTTGAAGAAATATGACCAAGGAAACTTGAGTCTCTCCTTATGTTCTCAATATGATTGGAAAAATTAATTATATAGAGAGGTTGGGGTTTCTATTAAGTTCTAATCTAGATATAAAATTTATTATCATATCACAATTAGAAAGGTTCCAAAAGATTAATATAAATTACATCATGAATATATTTTATAAAACCTTACTCAAACTCTTCAATATATTGAGGATTTTTGAGGATGAAATGGGAGGTACAAGATAAAGTTATGTATATAAAGTATAAAAGTTAAAAGGTTTTAGCAAAAAAAGTAGATTTAAGGTCTAATAGTCAACCTACATTTTTGAATCCTAGTAGAGTATCTAAAAAGGTGGGTAATTGTTTTCATTATGCCAAGTATGGTCACTAGAAGAGAAATTATCTAGAACACCTAAAGGGGTGTTATAAACTTTATGGAGATTCCACATCATGTATTAATGTTAAATAAAAATATTATTATATTTTGATGGGTATATCAAACAAAATCTACATTAAAAAATTATTAAGAGTATGTATAGTGGTTTAAAATAGATAAGAGTTGATGGTTTTAGCTTAAAGTATATATTTAAGTGATTAATAGAGAGGTATCTACAAAAAGGAATTGGATATGGTGAATATCACGATCTATTAAATCAGAATAAATATTATGCATTTTTTTTCAGTTTCCACTTAAATGATAAAAGGAGTTATAGTAAACAATGATTTTTATAAATAAATGAGATGATTATTTTGATAAACATGTTTATGAATTGATCCAATTCCATAGCATGGAATTAAAATAATATAAGGATAAAATTGGTTTTATTTTGGGTAAAACAATTTATACACTTTATTTGTTTAAGTATTAGGAGGGGAAGTGTTCTCACCACCAAAACGTTTTATATTTTAATGAATAAAGTATTATTTTTATAATACTCATAAAAAATACATAGAATAACATATGATATATGGTTGTTAATAGTTTATTTATTAAATTTTTACATTAAAAAGAATAAATTATATTTATGAACATAAAACATTTCATGTTCCAAATCATGATATTTTAGATAAATTTTAATTTTTAAAAGGTTAATGGTAGTATATTTTATAATAAGTTAAGAAAAATAAATGTAAAAAATAAATTATTATATCAGTAAAATTGAAATTGATAGATTATTTATATCCTAAAAGAGTTTAAGGTATGTTGGTAAAACAAATATTAATGAAAATAGTTTAATTTGATTTAGTTACTGAAATCACCTAAAATAAAAATTTAAATGTAAAGGTTCCAAGATGACGAAGAACATAGAAAGAGTTCTAAGTAGAAAACAAAATTAATTGACATAAAACATTGGATGATGTCAAGTAAATAAGTTTGAATAATTTTTCAATTATTTGAAAATTTGGATTATGATTCCTAGTATCACAATTATTAAACCCATCCTTCTTCATAGATATTAGGTAGTAATGGAGTTTTTTGGGTGGTTATATAAGAAAGAAGAGATGTAATGCGTTCAAAAATACCCTAAAAGTGAAATACACATAAATACTCTTTGATGGTATATAATATAGAAAATGATTCAAATGAAGCTTATATATTGTTTTTTAATATTATTATAAAATTTTAATAATATAAAATGTATTAGGGATGCACCTCGTCTTGGAGGCTCGTCACAGCGGCAGTTCGGTGGCAGCGCGGAGCGGCGGAGGCCGCGGGTGGCAGAGCGCCATTGCCTTTGTCACCTTCCCCCATTTTGAAGAACAGCTAGATTCAACATAGGGATTAAGGAGAGGACATGTCATGTTAGTTTGACCCACATTCTATGCATTACTGTGGTAGAAAGTGGTCCATAATAAACAAGGTTGAAGAACGTCATGCCCTCCCACAATGACTCTTTCCCTCCCAAAAAAGAAAACCTTTCCCTTATTTGTTTTAAAGAAAGGAAGAACATGGGAATATAATCATACAAAAAATGAATCCCTACCTCGTTTTCTTGCTGGCATTAGCACAAGAAGTTAGTACGATCATCGATTTTCCATAGATGAGGATGTTCCATATCGAAAGAAGTCCCAAGGAAGAAGGTCAAAGGAGGTCAGCGTTCTTCATTGGTGGATCATTCTACGTTGGGGAGCATGTTCTTCGTTGGAGAACATGTTCTTCATTGGAGAGCATAATCCTCCATGTGTTGGGCATTATGTTACTTTACTTTCACTTCATCACTTAGTGAATCTATCCCTAATCCTCCTCCCAAGCTCCATATATATAGGAGAGGGGGGAAGGTAGGTAACTATTGTGGAATTTATGATGGTTCATTTATTAGGAACCTTTCTAAATTCCAATGATGATTTTACTTAATTTAAAAAGGGGTCAAGACAATTAACTAAGTTTGCACAATTATCGGTATATGTGTTGGTACAATTAATGTGGAGGAAGCTTAAGAGGATTCTCTACATTAATGAGGGATTTGAGAAGTTTCTCCCTTATTAAGAGTTTCTGTTGGTACCCACCTCTTAAATAAAACTTGGGAGGTTTTTCTCGGGTGGCCCCCACCACCATAACCTCTCATGGGAGGATAAGGTTCGGTGGTCCCCACTACCAAATTCCACATGAAGGTTTAGTTCTGGTGGAACCCATGTCTCAACACCCACATGGGTGTTGCAAATAAAAATAAAAAGTCACATACATTAATTTTTATTTTATTCCTTAATGTAAAACCCAAAAAATGACTTTCACCCTGAACCAACTGCCATCGAGGTGAAAGTATCTCTAAGAGAATACTGGTGCTGTGAGTTAAACGGTGCCCCCAGATTTTAATTCCAAGCACTGGTTCAAAATTTAGAAAAAACAGCTCGCATGTTTACTGAACGTACCCGATCAAAAGTTCAGAAATTCAATCCGGGAACTCTTGGCCTTAGAATCATGCGCCGTAAATTTTCACGGACACATAAAATCCCATATATTCTAATAACAATTACATGGAAATTTCGGGTTTTTACATTCTCCCCACCTCAAGGCTCTACGTCCCCATAAGCCACAACTCAAACAAGGTAAACAAGTGGGGGTACTTTTCACGCATCTTAGCCTCCCGGTCCCATGTGCTCTCTTGGAGGTTCCCGTGATGCTTGCGTATGCGCACCGGAGTTATCGACTATCAGAAAAGGACCTTCTCTTATCAATCCTCAATCTCTATTGGAACCTCCATAAAAAGTTCCCCATCGCCGACATCTAGCTCGCCATGGTCGATGATGTGAGAAGGGTCATGCATGTATCTCCTCAGCTGGGATATGTGGAAGACTTCATAAACCCGATGCAACTGAGGTGGAAGATTTAAGTGGTCTGACACATCTCCAACTCTACTAAGGACCTAGATGGGTCCAATGAACCTTAGATATAACTTTCTACCTCGGCCAAATCTCCATAAACCTCGTTGAGGTGAGACTCGTAGAAAGACATGGTCGCCATCCTCGAACTCTAGAGGTCTCTACCTCCTATCAACATATGACTTATGCCTGCTCTGTGAAGTCTTCATCCCCTCCTAGATGATCTGCACCTTCTTTGTGGTAGCCTGTACCATCTCTGGTCCCACAAGTGTTGACTCCCCTGGGTCGGTCCAACACAAGGGTCATCTGCAATGTTGCCCGTACAACGCCTCAAAAGGTGCCATCCCAATGTTGGAGTGATACCTGTTGTTTAATGCAAACTCCACCAAAGGAAGGTGATCCTCCGAGCTATGACCGAAGTTGAGGACACAAGCACACAACATGTCCTCGATGGTGTGAATGGTTCACTCATTCTGGACATATGTTTGAGGATGGAAGGTGGTGCTCAAACGAAGCTATGTCCTGAAAGCCTCTGGGAACCCCTTCCATAGCCAGGAAGTAAAACATGCATCACGGTCAGAGACAATCATCAAGGGTACTCCATGTAGAAACACAATCTCATACACATAGAGGTTTCCCAAGCTCTCTACTAAACCATGCTCTCTGATCGGTAGGAAGTGGGCCGACTTGGTGAGTCGGTCGGCAATCACCCAAATTGAGTCATGAACCTTGGATGTACGTGGAAGTCCTATCCCAATGTCCATGGATATCCCATCCCACATCCACTCTGGGACCTCTAAAGGATGAACCAACCCTGCTGGTACTTAATGCTCCTCCATCAATTGATGACAAATGAGGCTTTGAGAGACAAAATCTGCAACTTCTTTCTTCATTCCTAGCCACCAGTGCTGTTGTTGGAGATCCTGGTACATCTTCCGAACTCCTGGATGTACCGCTAGAGGTGATGTGTGGAACTCCCACAACACATCCTCCTGGAGTGAAATTGGTACCATGGTACCTTCTCTAAAAAAGATGATGTGCTCCCCACCTTTAGAAAATCCATCAGGTGCCTGTCCTGTGGATATCTGAGAACGTCATGTCTCGCAGTCAGTGTCTCCACGCTGTGCCTCCCTAATTCACTGAAGAAGTGGGGGAGTGATTGTAAAATACTGAAGGAATGTTTCTCCATCTCTATCCATAAAGGATATATGCAAGGCGGCCAACAACTCCATAACTTTACCAAACAGTTGTATACCAAACCTCCTGCTGAGTGCATCTGCTACCACGTTCCCCTTCCCTGGAGTATAGACTATCTCAAAGTCATAGTATTGGAGGAACTCAAACCAACGTCACTATCTCAGGTTCAGGTCATTCTTAGAGAAGATATACCCGATACTCTTGTGATCAGAGTACATAGTAAAACACTCGCCCATCAGATAGTTTCTACCCATCTTCTAGGGAGAGACTATTGCTGCTAACTCCAGGTCATGGGTTGCATAGTTTTTCTCATTATGTCTCAACTATCGAGAACCATATGCGATCACTACTCGCTTCTGCATCAGGACACATCTGAGTACGGTCCCTGATGTGTTACAAAAGTCTTTGTACCCTACTCATTCTTCTGGAAGCATCAAGATGGGGGCACTAGTTAGCCTCTACGTCATCTCCTGAATGCTATACTGGAATCTCTCCAACCACACAAAGGGTTTACCATTCTTCGTCAAGGCTGATAGTGGTGCTGCATCTCTAGAGAAATCTGGCACAAATCTTCGATAGCATCTGTCCAAATCCAAGAAACTTCGTACCTATGTCATAATCCTTAGTGGATCCCCAGCATGTGCCCCCTAAATCTTCACTAGATCCCCTGCAACTCTAGCCTCCGATATGACATGTCTCAGAAAGTGAACCTCTCAGATCCAAAACTGTCACATTGAAATATTACCATAAAGATGGTGCTCTCTGAGTGTGACATATACTACCTGTAAATAATAGGCATGCTCCTATTTAGTAGTCTAGTAGATTAGAATGTCGTCGATGAAGAACACTACAAAGCGATCGAGGTACATATGAAAGATCATGTTCATGAGTCCCATGAACACTACTAGAGAGTTGGTCATGCCAAATGGCATTACCATGAACAGGTAATGGCCATACCGACATATACATTTCGTCTTCTTCACATCCTCGTCTCGGACTCTGAGCTGATGATAGCCTGATCTAATGTCTATCTTCGTGAACCACCGTTCTCCCTTTAGTTGATCAAAAAGGTCATTAATCCCCGGGAGTGAGTACTTGTTCTTCACGGTCACCTGGTTTAGGCACCGATAGTCAACACAAAGCCTCAAGCTCCCGTCGTCCTTCTAGGTGACCAAAATCAGGGCTTCCCAAGGAGAAACATTGGGCCGGATGAACCCCTTACCCTAAAATTCCTCCAGCTGTACCCACAACTTACAAAGATCTGCAGGAGCCATCTGATATGCTGTTGTAGATAGCGGTGCCATACCAAGATTAATGTCAATGTAAAAGTCCACCTCTCTTCAAGGAGGTAGACCCGGGACATCATTGTGGAAAACATCCGTATATTGGTCCACCACCATAGGATTGCTCGGAATCTCCACATTAACAACTTCGAGGGTAAGGCTACCTAACTGATCAGTGATTGACTACACTCTCCTCTAGGTAAATCCATCATGTGCTTAAAAGGCTCCCTTATAGCCAGTGAAGGAAAACCTAGTCCCATCCCTACGTACACACCGCACTTTGTGCCTAATACAGTCTATCTGAGCATGGACTGCAGATAACAATCTCATACCCATGATGGAGTCTTAAGGCCTAGATGCCGCTACTAGGAGATTACAACCGATTCTCTCACCCCAAGAGTAACCCCACGTTGCTGGAACCAGTGCGCAATCGTCAAATATGCTCTTGTAGGATTCTCTAGCCGTAAATATAAAGTCAACGACTCCGTCAAAATCGCCGAGCTCCGAATGAGGGCAGTGGAAATGAATGAATGAATGGAACTAGTTTCTATATGTACTGCAACTAAGGTGGAGTAGACACAGATAGTACCTCATATAATCTCTGGAGTGCCATGATCGTAAGCCTTACCTTCCTGGAGCTATGCTCTCTACTGTCCTCCTGCTCCCTATAGTCAGGGTGGACCTCCTCATGGAGGTGACCGTAACTTCTCTAATAATCTCCCACCACCAGCTATATAACCATCTCCTCTGCCACGTTCGCCTGTTCCCTGCAAACCTCTGCAGTCGAATCTCTGTCTCTATCTTGGTTGTCCTTCGACCATCTTCTGATCATCTGAATGGCGGGTCAGACAGTCACAATCCATGTGAACCTGCCCGCCACGTGTGAAACACTACCCGCACCTGGCTTGTCTGTCTCCGATTCGGGTGCCCCACACAACCGATCCTAGGTAATGCCGTCGTCCACCTGTAGGTCTGTTCCTATTGGACTTCTGTGACATCTGTCTGCTACCTACTGTAGAAAACTCCACTACGTGTCGACTGGTGGTGGATCTCGCTACTGGAGAATGATCAGCAATAAAACACTCCATTAGGAGGGCTCTCTCTAACACCCCCGCCTATTTCGAGATGCTGAGTGAGATCACTGAATCCTTGACCTCCTGCCCGAGCCCCCACTCAAAGGTCCAAGCCCTAAAGAAAGGGCCCCACACCATATTGGTGGAGTAATGTGAGAGGTCATTGAACCTCGCTGAGTACTGAGATACTATTAAGCTGCCCTGCTGCAGATGAAGTAGCTCCTGAATTCCCACTGCACGAAGAGTCTCTGGAATAAACTCTTCTCGAAACAGGCTCTCGAAGTCTGCCCAGAGAAGTGTCACCACATCCTGAACCTGGGGCATCAAGCTCCACCATCTACCTACAGCTTTCTGTAAAAGGCTAGCAGTAACAATAACCATGAGGATGGATGGTGTCCCTACGAGTCGGAAGACTCTCCCCACAACCTCCATCCAATCCTCTTCCTCCTGCGGGTCCGTCTCTCCCCTGAAACATGGTGGCCTATGGCGCTGGAAGTCATGCTACATGCGAAAACAGCATGCATCGTCTACTGCTGGGGCTGGTGGAATCGGTGGCCCAAAGGGGAGTGGTACCGCTAGTGCCTCCTCTGAAAAAGGGCCTTTCCCTGAGGCCACATCGCTCAGTGGGCTATCAGTTCATACAACTCTCGGAACTCTAGCTAGCTGTCTGCATGGTGGCATCCTGAAATGAAATAGGTTCAATACAGTCAAAAATTTATACCTAGTGAGATGACCTGGTGAGTTGACATGAAGAAATATTTTTAAAACACATACTCAATCAGTGTTTTCATGCATTGAGTCAGAAATTAGAAGTCAGGGTCCGGGTGTATGGATACGTCGGTCGCTGCACCAACACTGGGCTCCCTAAACTAAAATCCACACACACTACACTTAACACTATTGCATCACAGTGAAGATTAGAGTCCTATGTTCTGTGGTAGAACCGACTCCTCTGATACCAATTTGTCACGACCCATCCGTATGGGCCCGTGCCATGACTACCCCAAGCCCGCCTTCCATAGGCCAGGGGCTTCCGACTAGCACCAAAGACATAATTCCCTAAAATAGGGAAGACATTGCCTTTATAACCTATAATCACACACACATGCAAGCACAAAACTGGACGAAACCCCATGTAAACTGTATGAAAATAGAGTGTTGAAAGTAAAAGTGGCCAGAATACAAGCCCAACTAAAAAGTACAATTACAATAGTGAAACAATAAAAATGAAAGAAATGGGAATAAAACTATTGGATTGTCCTACGGGGTTCCTACATGAAGGCTAGGTATATATCACCACCTCAGCACTCCATGTACATCCGTCTCCTCCACATATCAACACACCATATGGTCAACCTCCAGGTACCGTCCCATCCTGGTACTCTCAGCCTCAGTCAGTGCTATCTGTCATCTATATCCAACACAACAAGGTGCGAGCATAACCTATATAGGGGTGAGTATAACGATACCCAGTGGGGACCCCGAGACCCATACGGTCTCAGAAAACCACCAAGGTATTGTAACCATGGTCATTCTATGCATGATTTAGAGTATGTAATAGTTTGTGTTTATTGTCAATCCTCAGTGGAAGTTAAGAATGTTTTACAATAATGTGATCATATAGAAAAAGAAGATAACAGTATTGAAGGTGGCACCGTTTTCCAGTGGTTTCCAAATTTTTGGGCCTGAAAATCGAAAAATGAAGAAAAGTGGTTTTTGGAAAAGGGACTTGCGCGCCGTTGCCTTGAAAGAGAGGATACTTGCGCGACTTTTATTTTTCAATATCAGGACATGAAAATATGGCAACGGAAGAAGGGATCCCAAGTATTATGTTTGGTCGTGCAAGTAATTGCGCGCTGAAACTTGCGCGCCGAGGGAGGACATGTAAGATGTCACACAGGGTATCCCAATGCCTATAAATAGTGGTCCAACCCTCCTCATTCGGTATGAAGTTCAGACTTAGATAAATTCAGAGCTCCCACTGCGCTGGTGTAGTTGTCGCGTAAGTGGTGGTGCGTCATGCATGTAGAGGTTGCGCGACAGTTGTTTGCTGCACGTCCAAGATTGTTTGTGCGAGAAAGGAGGAGAGTCGTGCAAGTTTGGAGTTTGGGAAGGAAGTGTTGCATAGGTGGTTTAGTGACACTTGCGCGCAAGAATTTGAGGCACCGTGATGACTGATAGTTGCCCTCCAAAATCAGTCTGGGAGTAAACGAAATTGAGTCATGAAAGTTTGAATTTAAAGAGTTGTGTGTCGCACAAGTGGGAGATTTGGACTTGCGCGTTGTCTTGAAACTTGCGCATCGGGCTTGGAGAAGCATTCCAGGTGTGGTTGAAGTATGCCTGTCTTTCTGGGGCTATGCGTAAGCTAGAGGATTTCCTGATACTTGCAGTACAAAGTGAGATTCAACTACGGAAGAAATTTGGACTTCAATAGAGCATCCACAAGAAATAGTGGATCTGTTCTTTTGAAATGATGAAGGGACCTTCACGTCTATAAACTGAGTGGGACTTAACCAAGGGAAGTGATCTAGGGGGAGTCAATGGGAGTGACCCGAGGGATTTAGTAGGCTATCCCTGAACAATTGTAAAGGCAGTGAGCCTGGGACATAGTGATTGTTCCCAAATCTTTGTAATCCCCAATGAGTGAAGAATAGTGGAATTTGGTATGACCGATAACCTGTCGGTGTATGATCCTTGGACATAGCCCTTAGTGTTAAAGCAAGTAAAAATTGTTGTGTCATCCATGTGCATGTTAATGTTTTATTTATTCTCATTTCCATCATCCAGGTCAAACTAGTTTCTACCAATTTGGGAACAAGATCTGTAAGTTTAAAAGAAAAATTTGACACCCTGATTCAACCCTCCCCTCTTAGGTTTTCCCGAGGTTCTACAAGTGGTATCAGAGAGAGGTTGCTAGTGTTTGATCTATTTCTCTTCCGAAATGGAAATCTCCACCAGTGTTAGGGCAATTCCCCTCTTTGATGGAAGTAATTTTCAGATTTGGAAGACCAGAATGAGATCTCATCTAAGATCCCTTGGAATGGATATTCTATTGTCCACTATGCATGGTATATATGTTACTTATCCAACAGGGTTGACTATGACTGATGAAGATAGGAAACTTCTTGATGCTGATGCTAAAGCGTAAAATGCTGTCACCGCATCCCTTTCTGTTCAGATCTATCTATAGGTGATGAGTTGCACCTCAACAAAGTCCATGTGGGATAAACATTAAAATATTTATAAAGGAGATAGAAATGTGTAGGAGGTGAAACTAAAAGTCCTACACAATAGGTTCAATGATCTGATGATTCATCCTGATGAGAATGCAAACTCCTTCAATCAAATTATTGAATTGGTTAGAGCAATTCGGGGTCTAGGTGAAGAAATCAAAGATGTTGACATTTTAAATAAAATATTAAGAATACTTCCACCCCTTAACAATGCAAAGGTGTTAGAACATGAGTAAAGAGATATTTCCAATCATTCTTTGGATGATCTATTGATCTTCCTAGTGCCATATGAAATGAGAGAAAAACCAAAGGATTCTACTACATGAGTAAGCAAGAAAATGGCGTTCAAATATATAGAGAAACTGAAAATTTAAAAAGCTAGTAGTGGTGAATTCGATGAGGAAAAAGAAATTCTTTCTATCATTTCTAAGAAGTTCCAGAAGGGAAAAGGTAAATTCAAAGGGAAGTTACCTCAAAATTTCTTTGGTTGTGGAAAATTCGGGCACATTACATCTCATTGATTAAGAAAGATCATTGATGATGATAGCAATGCTGAAAACATTGTGAAGCTTCAGAAAAGGGTTTTCAAGAAAGGAGACATCAAATCTAGAAAGAAAGTTTTGAAGAAGAATTTTTTCTGTGAAGAGGAATAAGATGATAATGAATTTTGTGATGAAGAATAACCAGAATTTAAAACTGGGAACCATGCTTCCATGATGGCCACTATTGAAAAATCAGAAGACACTAGGGGAGAAAATCAGTTGAAAACTAGTGCAGATCCCTAGTTTCAACTTAAGGATGCTATTAGTAAGCTTAATATTATCTGTAGGAGTTGCAATAAGTGGAAACTAATCGTAGAATAATCAACTGAATATGTTGATCAAATTGAAGCTGAAACCGAGAGACTAGAAGAATTTGTGAAATTACATTCTAAAATCCTTGAAAGTAATGATGATATAGTGGATCTGAACCTGAGAATTGAAGAGCAGGGAAAGGTAATCAATGACCTCATACCCAAACTGAGAGAAAAATCCAAGGCTGCTGAGGGTCTTGAGGAGGAAGTTTTTACTCTTAGGAGTAAAATTGAGACTGAATCAAATATGAAAATAAAGTTTGTAAGATTATCATATGCAAAACTACTAGCTAGATCCAAGTGTGGTTCAGATAGGGTTGGAAAAATCTTGAGTGATCAAATACTCTCTTGCATGGGAAAGAGTGGAATTGGCTGTAAAGTTGAGACATCAACTGCAGGAAGTGAAGAGAGCCAAAATAAAGAGAAGGTGAATGTTGGACATGTTGAAACATTTCCTGGAGTGCTAAAAAATAAACCCTCAATCCAAACTAAAAAGAGAACTGGAAACTATCCTCAATCATTCAGAAATGATAGGCAGCTGATTCATTCTCTCAAGGAAGAAGATATGCGGAGAAATTCAAGTGACAAGACATTTCCTCTCATAAAGTGTCAGTTATATGGCTATCTGGGCCATACCATGTCATATTGCAAAGAGGAAAGGATCTATTTGAATAGGGAAGATTTGAGACGTCAACAAAGAATACTGACTTCATATCCTTCATCTTATAGAAGAAATAGTTTCTATGGATACTGTTTTTGTTGTTCTAACTTTGGTCATAATGCTTTTAATTACAGGTAGAGAAGGTATATGGAAACCTCATACTAGATTTTGTACAGTGGTTGTTCATCACATATGACAGGTAATGCAGGCCTGTTAACCGATATTAAAAGGAAGGTTGATGGTAAAGTATGATTTGGTAATGATGGAGCTCTGAAAATCAAAGGCAGTTGAAGTACTGAATTAGCTAATGAAGAGCTAAAAAGACTGAATTATTTTACATAGATGACCTACGTCATAATCTTCTCAGCGCGAGTCAACTCTGTGACTCGGGACTTATAGTTACTTTTAATCAGAAAGGTTGCACTATCAAGGGAAAGACATGCAATTCACTTATGAAGGGATGCAGAACCGAAGGCAACTTGTATGAGGTTGATAGTAAATAAAATGTTTGTTACATGACTGTTGAAGAAGGAACAATTTTGTGGCATCAGAGACTGGGACACATCAATCAACAAGACATTGATAAAATATCAAAATTCAAGATTATCATGGACATTCCTAACTTGAAGCATGAGCCTGAAAAGTCTTGTGATGATTAAATTCATGGAAAGCTGGTCCGTAGTTCATATCTACAAAGAAGAAAAGGGTATCTCATCTTCTTGATCTAATTCATACAGATGTATGCGGACTGATAAATGCTGCTGGAACTCCTGGAAAGAGGTACTTTTCCCTTTTCATAGATGATTACAGTAGAATGGAATGTGTTATGGTCATTCACAAGAAACGAAAAGTGCTTGACTGTATGAAAAAATATCGGTGAATCTCCAAGAATGATACTGGACGAACAATCAAAGTGTTGCGATCTGCAAATGGAGGGGAATACAGGTACATTGAATTTGAAAATTACCTGGAGAAGCATGGGATAAAACATGAGGTAGCTGCTATGAGAACTCCACAACAAAATGGAGTTGTTGAACGTAGGAATCGACAGGTGAACAACATGGGAAAAACTATGCTGATTGAGAGTTGTATTCCATAACATTGCTGGAAAGAGGCTATTCAAGCTGCGGTGTATATTCAAAATCGAACAGGTCTCTATATGGGTGAGACGAAGACACCATATTAATTGTGGCAAGGAAGGAATCCATCTTTGAAATACTTTTATGTTATTGGAAGTAAGTGCTATATCATAAAAAAAGAAGGAAATCAAGGAAAATATGATGATAATGCAGATGAAGGTATTTTCATTGGATACTAAATGAAGAGCAAAGCCTATAAGTGTTTCAAGAAGCAATTATGATGGATTTTGGAAAGCATTGATGTTAAGATAATTGAAGAGAAAACCAAAAATTATTCAAGGAAATCATATTATGATGTGATAGAAAGTGAGGAAGAAAGTGAACGTGAAGAAAATAAAAATAAAGAAATAGAGAAATCTAAACAAAACACTCAACATTCACATCATGATGTTGACTCAGAAGAAGAATCTGAAGAAGAAAATATGGCTGTAGATAATGCAGCTGAACCTCAAAGGAGAAATCGAAGTGCTGAGATTGATCCATATAACATAATTGGGGACAGGAGTGCACACACTCAAACAAGGAGTATGAGTAATAACACGCAATCTGTATTTCTGTCAGTTGTGGAGCCATCCTAATTTGATGAAGCTGCAAAGTGTGAATCATGGGTGAGTGCCATGAATGAAGAGTTAGATCAGATTGACAAGAATCAGACATGGGATTTGTCCAGATACCCGGAGGTCACAATGTGATTGGTACAAAATAAATCTTTAAGAACATGTTTGATGAGCATTTAACTGTTATTAGAAACAAGGCATGACTGGTATGTAAAGGATACTCCCAGATTAAAGGGGTTGATGTTGAAGAAACCTTTTCTCCAGTGGAAATACTGGAATCAATCGGGCTTTTCCTTGCCATGGAACTCCAAAAAGGATATAAAGTATAACAAATAGATGTCAAGACAACATTCTTGAATGGAGTACTCGAAGAAGAATTATACATTTAACAACTAGTGGGTTTTGTTCTTGGTACTGATGAAACAAAGGTCTGCAAACTGATGAAAGCTCTATATGGTTTGAAGCCAGCACCACGAGCATGGTATTCCCTGCTGGACTCGTATCTCAAGAAGTTGGAATTCAAAATCGGAGGAGTAGAACACAATCTAAATGTGAAGAATTCTCCAAAAGATCAGTTAATGGTTTTAGTCTACTTCGATGAAATTATATTTGGTGGCAGGAGACAGAAATCAATTGATGAATTTTCCAATCACATGAAATCAGAATTTAAAATGTCTACGATTGGGGAGCTCACATATTTCATGGGGTTGTAGGTTATTCAAAGGTAGGATTACACTATCATTTCTCAAGAAAAGTATGCAAGAGAACTGCTAAAGAAGTTTAATATGCAAGACTCCAAAACAATATCAACTCCGATTGCAGTTGGAACCAAACTTGGAAAGCATGAAGATGAGGCATCTTTAGACCCCACTATGCATAGGATGATAATTGGGAGCCTATTGTACCTGACAGTGACACGACCAGATACTTTCTTTGCAACCTGTCTAGCAGCCCTCTTTCAGAGTAATCCAAAGGAGGAAAATATGAGAGCAGTAAAAAGAATCATGAGGTATATTAAAGGCACTCACAATTGTGGATTACAATTTACTAAAGGAAGAGACAATGAATTATCAACATTTTTTGATGCGGACTGGGCTGGCGATGTAGTGGACAGAAAGTCCACCAGTGGTGGAGAATTTTATATTCAGAATAAATGTGTTGGCTAGTTGAGAAAGAAACAAGAAAGTACTTCTCTTAGTACTGTTGAAGTTGAGTATATTTCCACGACAAAGGCATACACTCAACTTCTATGGATGAAGCAACAAATAACATATATTGGTGATGAGGTGAAACTACAAATGGTGATTTACTGTGATAACAAGAGTGCAATTGATCTTAAAAAGAATCCTGTTCAGAATTCTCATAAGAAACATATTAAAATTAGTTATCACTTTATCAAAGAGAATTATGAGCAAGGCCAGATTAGAATGGATCATGTGTGAACTGCTAAGAAAGAGGCTGATATCCCGACCAAGCCACTGTCAGCGGCTGTGTTTGAGAAGCATCGGTTTATCCTCAGTGCTCAGCCACCTCCCAGTGCATAAGGGGGTTATGAACATCCCCTCTCCCCAGTTATGTTAATTGTTTTTAATCTGTTTATGGATGCGATGCTGGTTTTTGGAGGAGATACTATCGAGGGGGAGTGTGGTTTTAGCTGAACAATGAACAATTACTGCTCTTTGAGTTTATTTTCATTGGGGGAGAATGGAATAAATTAAGGTATAAATTCAGGCATATAATTCATTAGTGACATGATGAGATTCAATGTTATTGATAGGATGAGAAGGATGCGAAGGAATACATTGGAAATGTAATGCTTCTATGACATTGTAATATAATTACAAAACACGGGAACCCAATTCAATCTTCCTCACTGGTTTTCTACACTGAGCATTGATCACATAGACATAGAGTGTTGGCTGAGTTGATTCTTGCATTTATGGTTTGTCTATGGCTGGTGCTCTATTGAATTTATTTACTTATTTCCAACAAACCCAAATGGGGAGATTGTTAGAACCACGGTCATTATTTGCATGATTTTGAGTATGGTATGGTTTGTTTTTGTTTTCAATACTCTGTGGAAGTTCAGAATGTGTGCCAGAAAAGTGATCATACAGAACAAGCATATAACGACATTGAAGGTGGCACCTCTTTCCACTGTTCGCCAAATTTTTGGTCCTGAATATCGACAAATTAAGAAAAGTTGTTATTGGAAAAGAGACTTGCGCGCCGTTCCCTTGAAGGAGAGGTTACGTGAACGCTTTTTTTTCAAGATTAGGACATGAAAATTTGGAAAATGAAGAAGGGATCCAATGTTTTATGTTTGTTCGCACAAGTACAAGCATGCCAAAACTTGCGCGTCGAGGGAGGACTTGCTCTCCATCATGCAGGGTATCCCAATGCCTATAAATAGAGGTCCACCCCTCTTCATTCGGTACAAAGTTCAGACTTAGAGAAATTCAGAGCTCCTGCCACGCAGGTGTAGTGGTCGTGCAAGTGGTGGTGGGTTGCACAAGTATAGGTTGCGCGATAGTTGTTTTCTGCGTGTCCAAGATTTTTTAGACGGGAAAGGAGGAGAGTCGCGCAAGATTCGAGTTGGGGAATGAAGTGTCGCATAGGTGGTTTGGTGACACTTGCATGCCAAAATTTGAAGCAGCGCGACATCTAATAGTTGCACGAAAAAATTAGTCTGGGAGTAAAAGGAACTGAGTCGCTCATGTTTGAGGTTGAAGAATTGTGTGTCACACAAGTGGGAGAGATAGACTTGTGCACCATCTTGAAACGTGCGTGCCAGGCTTGGAGAAGCGCGTGAGGTGTGGTTGAAGTACACCAGTCTTTATGGGGATACATGTAAGCTGAAAGATTGCCTGATACTTGCAGTACAAAGTGAGATTCATCTAAATAAGAAAGTTGGACTTCAATAGAGCATCTACATGAAATAGAGGATGCATTATTTTTCAATGATGAAGAGAACTTCATGTCTATAAACAGAGTGGGGCTTCACCTAGGGAAGTGAGCCAGGGGGTGTCAATGGTAGTGACCCAAGGGACACAGCAGGATATCCCTGAACAATTTTAAAGGTAGTGAGCCAGTGATAGAGTGACTGTTCCCAAATGTTTATAATCTACAACGAGTGAAGAATATTGGAATTTGGTACGACCAACAACCTGTTGGCGTATGGTCCTTGGACGTAGCCCTTAGCGGTGAACCAAGTAAAAAGTGTTGTGTCATCCCTGTGAATGTGAATGTTTTATTTATTCTCATTTCCATCATACAGGTCAAACTAGTTTCTACCAACGTGGGAACAATATATGTCAGTTTAAAAGAAAAAGTTGACACCCTGATTCACCCCTCCCCTCTCAGGGTGTCCCGGGGTTCTACACAAGGATAAACCACAAAAAATGATATCATTAGATAACCCTACTAATGTTTATTCCCATACATATACCTATGTTATCAAGTGATCTATATCAATCCTGAGGAAAACACAGAAAAACAAACTCATCTCAGCAAAGATTTTATTCTAGGGGTAGTATCTAGTAACATCCCCAGTCACATTGTCGAAACCTCAGCTGCTAGAGAACTCCTCCTCCATCGAGTATAATGGGAATGTCGCAACACCATGGACGCTTCCAACTAACCGTGGAATACTGAGGTACTCCTCCTGTCGAATACTGTGGATCTGCTGTGTCACCAAGCACGCTCCCCACCGTGGGTATGCAACATCACCAAGCATGCTCTTCTTTGTAGCCTGCTGAGGTTCTCCTCCTATTGAGTACCGTGGGTTTGTCGAGACACCATGGCGCTCCCCACTGTGGGTCTTCCGCAACACCAAGGTGCTCTCCATTGGGCTAGTTGAGTCACTCTGAGGTGAAATGGTCAGAAGTCGTCAGGTCTCAGCCAGCTACTAGGTCTCCGAACTCTACTCGCTCATCTCAGGAAGGATCCACTCCACGAGCTACAGGTCGATACTCCAACTATCACAAAGTCCCACAAAGAATTATCTCAAAGGTCCTCCATGCCATATGGATCTCAACAAAATAGACGGTGATTCAATTGGACACCTAGGAAGTGAGTTATTATCCTTTTAGTACAGGGGGCCCGGTTGGATTCGTTTTCGATCCAACTTGACCGTTTCCCATCTCAAACCAAAACTTTAGTGGAGTATACTTAATTTGACCGTCTTAGTCCAAGAATTCTATCAGCACTGATGATTCGTCAAACGAACATCTAGTGCCAATGATATGGGCGAAGGAGCGTAAATGTGTCATAGTGGGCCCGGGTTCAATCCGGCCCGGCCCGACCTAGCATGGGGCAACCCGGTTCAGGTTTACCCAGCCCGACCTACTGGGTCAGGCTTGGCCTGTGATGCGGCCTGGTCCGCTGGGGGTCCGGCAGGCCACGAGGGCCACGAGGGTGTTGCGGAGCCCGTGGGGGTCACGTGGCGGCTTGGCTGCGGGGGTGCTATGAGGGCATGGGCCAGTTCGCTCGGAGCGCCGCGGGGGCGCGGGGCTCGTTCGGCCAGTGCACCACGTGGGGCACGAGCCGGTTTGGATGGGGTGCTGCATGGGGTGCGGGATGGTTCGGCCAGGGCACCGTGAGGTACACAGGGCCGGTTCGGCCAGGGTGTCAAGAGGGGTGCATCGTTGATTCAGTCGGGGCATCGCGGGCGTGCAGGTAGGTCCGGCTAGGGTGCCATGGGTGGTGTGGGGTGGATGCGGCTGAGGAACTGCGAGGGGCGCCGGTCGATTCGGCCAGGGTTCCACGAGGTGCATAGGCCGGTTTGGCCAAGGCACTACTGGGGACGGGGATTGCACTGGGCCTGTTCAGCGGGGAGGCCAGAGCAGCGCAGGTGCGCAGAGGCGGCGTAGCTCTGGGTGGTAGATCGGCTCGGCAGCATGGCATGGCAGCGGTTCGGCGGTGGCGTGGGGCATCAGAGGCTGTGAGCGGGGGAGCACTATTTCCTTTGTCGCCTTCCTCCATTTTGAAGTACACCTAAATTCAACACAAGGATTACGGAGAGGACGATCCATGTTAGTTTGTCCCACACTCTCTGCATTAGGGTGGTAGAAAGCGGCTCGTCATAAACAAGAGTGAAGAACGTCAAAACCTCCCACAAGGATTGTTTCTGGCCCTCAATATAAAACATCTGCAATCTTCGTTTTAATGAAACGAGGATCTTGGGGAAATAATCATACACAAAAAAATCCCCTACCTCATTTTCTTGATGAAATTTGCACAAGAAAGTAGTACGGTCATTGACTCGCTATAGATGAGGATGTTCCACGTCGGAAGAAGTCCCGAGGAACAAGGTTGAAGGAGGTCGACGTTCTTCATTGGTAGAGCATTCTTCATTGGGGAGCACAATATTCATTGTAGAAAGCGTTCTTTGTTGGAGAGCGTAATCCTCTAAGTGTTGGGTGTCACGTCAATTTACCAGTGCTTCGTCTCTTGGTAAATCCGTCATAAATCCTCCTCCCAATCTCCATATATATAGGAGAGGGGGGGGGGAGGTTGGTAACAATCGTGGAATTTATGATAGTTCATTTATTAAGAACCTTCCTAAATTCCAAGGATGATGTTTCTTAATTTAAAAAGGGGGCAAGACAATTAACTAAACTAGAACAATTAAAGGTATGTGTGTTGGAACAATTAATGTGGAGGAAGCTCAAGAGGCTCCTCCACATTAATGAGGGAGTTGAGAAGTTTCTCCCTCATTAAGAGCTTCGGGTGGTCCCCACCTCTTAAATAAAACTTGAGAGGTTTTTTCGGGTGGCACCCACCACCATAACCTATCATGAGAGTTTAATGTTTGGTGGTCCCCATTACCAACTTCCTCATGGAGGTTTCGTTCCGATGGACCCCACCTCCCAACACCAACATGGGTGTTGCAAATAAAAATAAAAAGTCACACACTTTTATTTTTATTTTATTCCTTCATGTAAAACCCAAAAACCGATTTTCACCCTTGAGCAACTACCATCGAGGTGAATGTATATTTAAGAGAATACCGACACTGTGAGTTCCAAGGTGCCCTTAGAATTCAATTATGAGCATCGATTCAAAATTTACAAAATCCAACTCGCACATTTACTAAACATACCCAAACAAAAGTTCAGAAATTCATTTCGGGCACTCCAGGCCTCAAAATCATGCGATGTAAATTTTCAAAGACTCGTAAAATTCCTAAATATTTTTTTAAAAATTAATTGGAAATTATGGGTCTTTACAATGTACATCATCTATATTGATTACTTTGATTTAGTTTTCTCCTATTGGTAACTTTTTGATGTTAATTATTATTCTGATGCGAATTTTTTATTATTATTTCTGATCCTCATCATTTATTATTTACCATTTTTCTACACTCTAATTGAGATATAATATTCTCCCCATGGACACTTTCCAGTACCTCAATACTATCCGGTAGCCTTGAGTGTATGGGGAGGTGCTCTTGTGGTCATTTGGCCAACCAGTTTGGGGCACTGATTAGTGGATTCCTGGTCAGGATGCTACAAAGTGGTATCAGATTTCATTTTTCATTTTGTCTTACTATTTGGATATTAGGCAGGACACTAGAATATATCAGGAGTTGGTCTTGAGCCAATTCATGGGACATGCTGACCAATGTATAGGGGAAACCGAAATAACCATAGATATGATATTTCTGTGATGGTTAGTGCCTATAATAGTTGTACTAATTTTACCATTTAGTGACACACATGTCTTGTGACATTATTATTTATTTTATTATTGTTATGTACTTATTTTAATTTTCCAAGTATATAAAGGAGTTATTATATCATGTATCATTATAGGAACGTAGGGATTCATTTTTATTTCATTATTCCATTCAATATTGGCATGTATTGTTGCTTTCATTACCTGTATTTCCTATGACTATTGTGAGATCCTTGATTACTAAAAATGGAAATGTGATAACATTTCATGTAGAGATAAAATAATTGGATTAATTAAATTCTATTCATCAATATACATGGTGTTTTCGCATATAGGTTGATGATGTCACCATAATTGACCAATTATACTAGGTTTGAGCCAAGGACCATTGGTTCTACAAGATGAAAGGTTAGATGATTTTGATTACATTAATTGATTTTTTTATGAAGTGTGTAAATTTATAAGTTGGTAATGGTGATTCATTTAATCTAAATATTTTACATGACCTATAATATCATGATATCAGATGTAAGGGTCTGGTTGTAGTTACATGACATACTAATTTCAATTTAAAAAGAGTATGGAACTTTATAAATTTGTAATTGTGACACATCAAACCAAATTGTGATATATATATATATTTATAAAAATAATTATAAATTTAGATAAATTTAAAATTATAAATGAAATGGTTACCATTAAATGGGTTTTCTAATTTTAAAGTAAAATGTTTTTTCCTCTATACCTTGCAATTGACACACCTAATTCCTGAACCTTTATGGTGTTATTTGAGTCCTTGAACCTGACCCGACATTATTACTAGGTAGTAGGCAGTGTCTCTTGTTAACTTTTTTGATATTCTTATCACCTAGAGCTACGTTTTGGATAAAAAATTGAGGTGTTACTCATTTATAAGAAGGCCCTTAACTAGTCATTTTCTATGATCGTTGATCCTATCTGCTATTAAATTTTATTTTAGCTGTGCGTCTAAAAATTTCAGATCTATTCCAACATAGAATCTCTGAGTCACTCATTGGGTGGTTGGTCATGAACTTTCTCTAGAGGTGATGTTCCCTAAGGCATCAATATTACCACCTATATTTCCACCATTTTAACCTCATTTTCATCCTCTACTGGGCGATAATTCCTAGTTTTGAGTTAGATTCTTGTGCTCCATATAGTCTATACAAGGAGCTTCATGACCTGCCTCTTCTATGGTAGATTTGATTTAGGAATTCAAGCAGTATCATCCTCCCACATTCTTAGGGGATGGTGGTCCTTGGGATGTTGTGTTGTGGATAGAGTCCATATTATCAATCTTATATCATTTTGGCATTCCTCTAGAGTGGAGGGTAAATCTCTCCACCTATATGCTATGTGACTTTGCTATGTGTAGCTGTGATTTCAACTCTCTGGCAAATCATCATCAGGGTATGGCCTGAGTGGGATTCTAGATAGTTTTTATGACTTATTTCATCCATAGACATCAATAACCGACCCTTCTAGTGATTTTATGCACCAACAGTAGGTTGTTTGGTTTTTTTATGGTGCATTCGTATCATTTTAGAAAGCTTTGTCATTTTGCACTGACACTATCCAATAATGAGTTGATGGTTGAAAGACTACTCAAGGATGGGATTATGTACACCATATGATCATAGGTAAATGTTTTTTAATCAACCAATATTTCATAGATATTGAACCATGCCCTCATCACTGAGTGGAACTTGAGGGGTGTTGGTAGTGTGAGCTAGGGTAGTTCATCTTCGAGGCAGGGAGGTAATTATTCTAGCGATAGGAAACATTGTTTTGAGACTAATAATGGGGGAAGCACCACCCATATGCTATGCACCAATAGTTATGTTGTTTTTCATAAGAATACCTAGTGAATGATAATTTCTATCATGTTTCAATCTTGTGGTAGGATGGGTCACCTTCATCATTTCTACTGATCTTTTACCCCAATGCCTAATGATAAGGGATATTTACTGACAGCATATTCGAGTATAAGATTAGTAGATATTTTCTAGAAAGGGAGATAGTTAAATACTGGCCAATCAGGCTGAGGAGATGGACATTGATGATTCTTCATACTTTAGAGGTACAATGCTAGCAAATAGGACCTACCTATGTTATTCAGGTTGCATCTTAGTGATGCAGATCAAGCCATGTCTACGAAGTGTTGACGGAACCCAAGGAGTAGAGTCTAGGGCCTTCTATAGTACAAGTTATTATTTTAGTATCCTATCACTTAATATATACCTTATTTTATATGGGATTTCTACCTCTTTTATATTTTTGAAATTTATGGAATGTGTGGCCACATAAATAGAATACTTAAATAGCGTGATAACTTTCAACCCACTGTTAGGGGTTTGATCAAAGAGTATAAAATGGTATAGGGGTTTCCCACTTGAGTTGGGTAGATATATCTTCCTCTAGAGTCATTTTCCCTTCAAGATTATAGGATTTTATGTCATTATTGGTTTGATCTAGGTAGTTCTATACCACAACCATGTTTATTTCTATCCCTGGAGGGTGCATTTTACATCACCTAAGGGTAGTACTTATGATTATAAGGGTTAATGGGATTTCCATGAAGTTCAATATGGACTAGAGTGACTTGATCTTGGAAGAGTAATATCCAAGATATCTATCCAATTTATGAGTGATCAAAGAATGAGTCTTGTAAAATTCCCTCCAATGGTGAATCGTTCAAGGGATTATTTCCCTGATGAATTATCTCATTTAACTCCTATGAGAGAGGTGAATTTCACCATCAAAAAAGTGTCTAGGGTGTCACTAGTATCCTTTCCCCTTTATAGGATTGGACATATTGAGCTCTAGGTACTGAAGAAGCTATTTGAAGGTTTGGAAGCTAATGGTTTTATATGAACCAGTAATTCTCCACAGGGTTCACCTATCACTTTCTTCAAGAAGTTGGATGGTAGCCTTAGATTGTGCATTGGTTTTCCGTGGTTGAACTATATTATGGTAGGGAACTAGTATCCACTACCACATATAGATGACCTATTCAACTAGAACTAAGGAGCCACAATTTTCTCTAAGACTGACTTGAGGTTTGGATACCATTAAGGGTGTGTGAGACTGCCATACATACCACATAAATAATTGTGTAAAAGCTATGGTATTTATGGTTATATATTAATGTTGTTCAGACTTAGAAATAAACCTATATTTTTCATAGCTCTAATGAATAATATTTTCTACTTGTATCTATATTTATTTTGGGTAGTCTTTGTGGAAGATATATTGGTATATTTTCACACTCAACATGACCATGCTAAATAACTTGAGATCATTTTTAATAAACGGAGAGCACATCAGTTGTATGATAATTTGGAAAAATTCCAATTTTGGATCAATAAGGTTCACTTCTTGGTTCATATCATCTCAGAGGAAGGATTATAATCGAAACATAAAAGTTTAGTATCATTTTTTATTGGGAGAATTACAATAATTTCATTGACATATATAGATTATTGAGGATAGCTGTATAATACTTGCATTTTATTTAGGACTTCTCACAGCTAAATAAACTATTATGGGATTGATGAAAAAGGTTGTTATTTTTTTTGGTCAGATTTATGTGAAACATCCTTTCAAAATTTGAATGAAATAATGAATTCATCATCGATCCTTCTTCTTCTTGAGGTGGGATGAAGATATAAAATTTATTGTGTTTCCTTAAGATCATGATTGGAGTAGTTATGATGAATGTTTATCGGGTTTTTGCATATGGATACCACCAGATAATACCTCAGGGGTATAATTACCTTTTTCAAAACCTCTATCTAGTAGTTATGGTTCATTATTTACACTTCTGTAGGAACTTCCCATTGGGAGAATAGTTCTTCATTTATTTGGACTATAAAAGTCTCAAGTACATTTCCAAACAACATGAAAGGAATCCTAAGCCTCACCAATGGGTTGAGTTCCATCATTCATTCTACTTTGACCATGTTTATAAACATGGAAAGGTAAATTTTTTAGTTGAGTCCCTAAACTAGAATACTCATACATAGGCCGTCTAATAGGCCTATAGTGAGTGGCAGTCCAAGGTCTATTTTCATAGATTCACCTAGAGGATTAAGAATATCATGGGAATCTTGTTTTGGAATATTTACTAATGACATAATACCTTATTTAATGGGTAATAATGAGACATATTTAAGGTATCAAGGGCCTATTCTAGAGGTAAAGTCTCTCAGGTGATGGACCACCACTAGGTTGAGTTATCAATGAGGTTGAGATTCTATGCTTTCACACATGTGTCTCGGTCTATAAAGACATACATCAAGAGATAATTTGGGAATCTCATGCCACTATTTTGTCAGTAGGATATGTGTTTACCAAGATTTATTGACACATATGTCATCATTATCAGTGGATGATTATGAAGAGGTATGTAGTAGGTTTTATCAGAAGGTGCTCCATCAGTCAGTAGGTGAAGGCTGATCACCAGTGTCCAGCTATAATTTTATTTCATCTTCCCATTAATAAGTGTAAATAGGATGAAATATCTATATATTTCAGGATATTCCTTACAATATATCTTCAAGGTAGTGACATGGTGTGAGTGATCATCACAAGGTTTACCAAGGTTGTACACTTTCATCCTATACAAGAAACCTTCTTAGTTGACGATTTAATGAGTCTTTATATTTGGGTGATTGTGCACCTTCACAGTTTTACCCATTCTATCATATCATACAAAGAGTATCATTTTACATTATGGTTCTAGAAGGGGTTAAAAATGATTTGGGTTCATAGGTTCTTCTAAGTAAATTATATCACCCTCAGACTGACAAGATGTTATAGGATACGATACCTGTGTTAGAGGTAATTATCTGAGCATGTGTACTTGATTTTTGAGGCTAATAGTAAAATAACCAACATCGTGTCGAGTTTTCCTAAAATAATCGTTTTCAAGAAACTATTCAAATGTCTCCTCATGAGAACCTTTATGGTAGGTCATATCATTCACCCCTATGTGGTTTAGAGGTAGGAGAGGCATTTATACTGGGTCCTCATCTTGTTCAGGAGACATCAGAGTAGGTACAAATGATTCAAAATCATATGGTTACAGCTCAATATGGGTGTAAGACTTATACTAATCATCATCAATGACTGCAGGTTTTGAGGTGGGACATTGATTCTTTCTGAAAATTTCCCCTAGATTGGGTCATAAATAGATTTGAAGATAGGGAGACCTATTAATCCATTATGTCAGACCTTTTTAGGTTATAGATAGATTTGGAATGGAGTCGTATTGGTTTGATTTACCTCAAAGGTACTATTCCTTTTATGATTTATTCCAAGTATTGCAGCTGCACCGCTATTATTCTGACTCATCTCATTCATTTGATTCTATGTATACTGAGCTTGATGAAGATGCATCCTTCGAGGAGAAACCTAAACGTATCGTTCATCAGAGAATAAAGGATCTATAAGTTATGTCAGTTTCTCTAGTATGAATATTTTGTTAGTGCATATATGTGTAGGATGATACCTAGGAGATAGAGGCTAATGTACATACTTAGTGGATGAAACCTTTCTCAAAAGTTGTTTTACCACCAAAGTAAAGGAAACTCGGGATGAGTTATTTTATGTTGGGTAGGCTAAAATATATTGTATTTTTATATAGGAATGGATTATTTATATTTATTTAAAGCCATATTAAGTTATTATTTTGGATTAATCCCCAATAATCATTCCCTGAGGCAGATTTGTTTTTTTTATAGAAAAGGGTAACATTTTCTAGAGCATGGCTATAGAAGAAATGCACGGTAAGAACTAAATTTATGACATCAATATAATTCGTAGTGTGTATTCTATATACATGATGTGAATTAATATGGTACAGAACCATGAGTTTTATAGGATTTGAATTCAGTACACTCAATTAATTGAATGGACACCGTGAATTCAATTCAAGGAATGTAATGGTATGGATAGACCAGAAACATGATGTGAATTCACTGACTGATAATTATTATTTTTTATTAAGAAACACTTTTAAGGAAAAGTGAGAAACTGTGAATCCAAACCTAACAAGCATAAAAACCAAACCCAAAAGTAACCAAAACAACATAACAGATCTGCCTCACCCCAGCAGTTGCAACGTGGTAAGAAACTTTCACAGATGCCATGTCACTCAGCTTGCTGTCCCATGCAAGGTTTCATGGGCCCGGTAGAGATGGCAAAGCCATACCCTCTCTGACTTCCAAGTCCAAATGAGATGCATCGGTGTTAGAAAGAGGTCAATCCCCATCTGAAGCAGATCCAAGCATATGATTTTTTATATTATGTAGAAATATACATGATGTGAATATGTTAGGATGTTTATTAAGGGTTTAGAACCCACTATTTTGACAGATCCCACATTTCTTCACCTACACGAAATCCTAACCATCTGAAGCTCCTCCTCCATGCCTAACCTTGGTTTTTTTACTTCTTCACCTAGACAATGATCAATCCACAATTCATCATTTGGTAATTTTTTGGTAATAGATTTGATGTGATATATCTTTTATCAGTTTATTCTGTCGCTTTCTATACTATTTTGGTGTAAGATAATAAGCCCTATTTTAGGGGTACTTTTCAATTCATATGTTTTCTTCTCTTCCAGCTAATTTTAATGGTGACCAAAAGAAGTGTGGTTATATACCAACATATGGTTGGTGGTATAGTTATTTTAAAAAATTTTCTCATTATATTTTATCATGAATTATTTTACAATGCACCAAACTTCTTGGGTGATTTATCTCATGTGTTAAATAAAATAAATTAAAAATACAGTCCATGTTTGATATAGTCCTACCCACCTGTGAGTTACTGTCGTAGGTTGATTACCCCCGACACAATCCACACCTAAGGGTGTTCCATAATTAAATTCCCAAGTGCATCATTCTTTAAAAAAATTAATCCACCATTGGAGGTATTTAAGTTTATCTTTAAATAATTTTTATTACATTTCTTAAATGGTATGATTTTATTTGTTAACTAAACCTACGTCCCTTCTTCAATATGAGGGAGATATAATGGTATTGAATTAAGTACATATTGGATAGGCTCATTATGATTTATAAATTAAATTTATAAATGAATCTTAACACTCCAGGAGTGATACATAGTTTTTTTATAGAATTCCGGGTATGGGATCACTTGTCGGATGATTATGTATTTACCAGTGAGAGATGCATGGTTTCCTAGTAGATTTCCTTGGATGATCTCAGTAGAAAATTTGATATACCATACCATGAGAGATACATGGATCCATATATAGAATACCATGTATGGGCTCTGGGGGTTATGCCATTAGACCATGCTGGGAGTGGTACTCATGTTCAACTTTTGGATCGCCTCAGGTAGACTCTTATGGTGATGGTTTCTTATGGTGATCTGGGAGTGATACTTGGGTTCCTCTTTACAGTTCTACTTGGATGGTATCACGATGCCTATTGACTTAGAAATAATAATCCTTTACTTATCAATATTTATAAAATTTCATTTTTCGATGCTTAGGGACGGCTTCACCAATCCAAATAACATGCTTGGGTTTGGTCCTTTTTACGCATAACCTTCTAATGGTCTATGTTTTTTTTCATGCTTGTATCCCAACAGATTTATGATGTATATATATACATTTAAATATATAATATTTATACATAGGTTGGACTTGCCTTAAATATATCCTTATTAGGCCAAAGTAGGTAGTGTTGGATGGGTATCCCATAAGGAACCCAGAGTGATGAAGTTCATTATTTAATTATTATTTTCTATACCCTTGGATTTACATGCACACTGCTCATTTTATATGAATAGGATAGATAGTTATAAAGAACATTGGCGGTGGAATAATGAGTATATATCACACCCAATTTGGACCTCCCATAGTACCAAACAAGACTTCTTGATTTCAGGGATAGATAGAGGGACACACCGATCTTCTGATGTTAAATTTTTAGAACTCGTATTGAGTACATGAGAATAAATCAAAGCATGTGCTTGTGATGCTAGTGTAGGTAGTTTTTGGACTTTTCATATTTTGTTTTATCATGTTGTATATGAATTTACCCCTATATATTGTGTACTTATCTTTTCATATAGCATTATGACACGATCATCATCTTTGTGAATGAATTTGATTCAATTCCCACCTATTGGTTACTTTTGGATGTTTATTATTATTCTGGTGCTTATTTTTATTACTATTAATACTGATTTCCATTTATTATTTACCATTGTGACACACATTGATTAAGAGGTAATAGTCTCCCCATAGACACTCCCTAGGACCTTGTTGTTATTCAAAAGTCACTCGAATATGCGTAGGGATTATTAAGGACTTGTGGACAACTAGTTGGGGGAACTAATTTGTGGCTTCCAACACATTGCACTATAGTTGGTAATGTGAGAGGATAAACTGATTGAGTAGTTAGTCTTTGTATGGAGATTCCTTGAGAGTAGTCAAGCATGGGTAGATGATCCATGCAATAGGAATGACACATGAGTGACATGTGACTATGTGGGGGTGTCTATGAATATAGATTTCATTAGGTTTTTATAAATATTAAATAACAAATATAGTTCCTTGGTAATTTTTTTTGATATGAATGGAATGTATGGTTGTCTGTTTTGGCCTATGTATAAGGTCCTAAATTTCTAAAAAAATCCTTATGTTTTTATAAGTCTTGTATATTTTATGAAGGGTACATTGAACCTTTTTATTTTTATGTTTCTATGTTTGTTCATGAGTTCAGTTGATCGATTATGTAGGGACTTGTTTTTTCATGTGGTTGGTTGACTAATCACGAGGTTGCTTGTTTGTTTATATGTTTTGTTAATGTTTTCACATATATTGGTTGTGTATTTCTTTAATTTTTATGTATTTCTAGTCCTTACTTTATGTTGTTGATTCCTTCACATTCTATTGGTTTTTTCATATGGTAGAATGATATGGTCATTCTACTAATCATTTGTATAAGTGGTTAATACTTTATCCATGTAGTAAATCCTTTATATAATCCTTTGTTCATGCGGTCAATCCTTTGGTCACTTAATATAGTCATGTGTTCAATCTTTGTACATATGGTCAATCCTTGGTTCACGTGGTTGATCCTTTTCTCATGTGGTCGATCATTGGGTCACATGATCTAGTCATATAATTGATCATTTATATATATGGTCTATACATCATGTGGTTGATGACTTTATGGTTGCTTGGATTTTCATGTGGTCACTTAATATATTTACGTGGTGGATACTTTTTATCCGTGATTGATTCCATCATGAGGTCATGTTTTACTTCGCATGGTTGATCATCATGGTAAATCATCCCCTTTAATCGTAAGAATTTCAGTTTTCCAAAACAAATCCCTAAATTTTAGTATGATGTAAAAGAATTATTTTGACATAAAATATGGAAAACTAAAGGGAAGGGGTATTTAAACCCTAATAAGATAAGATAATTTATATCATTGAATTAATTTATAATAGGAGATTTAAAATGATTCTTTCTACGAGAATTAAATTTAGACCTTATTAATGTAGACTAAAATTAAAGTGTGACTTTAATTTAAGAAACACTTGAGAGACTCATATTTTTTATTTTAAAATGATATTTAAATCTTAATTTTGATATACTTACATTATCTCACATTTTAAGGATCTAAAACATCCTCCCTTGGATCAGTTAAAACCTTATATACTTATTTGAGCTTGTTATTCTGAGTTTCCAATATTTATGTACCCCTTATTCCTCTATTAATGGTGGAGTGGAATCATCAAGCTTCTCATGAGGTATAAGATCTAATTAATATCTTTTATTTTTATACAAGATGTTAATTAATCATGATTTACTTTCTCTAGGTAAATTGGTGTGATTGACCTTAACAAAGATAATAATCCAATAATCAAATGAATGATTACTTAATAATATATAGGATTTGAAAAAAATAACAAGGAGATAATATCACATGCCATAAATATATATTCTTCTCTTAAAAGTAGATAGAAATATAGATTAAAAAAATTGTTAATCTCTGAATCAAAATGTTGTTATATAATTTCGAATATTTTAGAAAATTGCATGAAAGGGTTTATTATCAACATTAGTGTGATTACGTTTCAAAAAAGGGAATTTAAAGGACCCAAAAGTGTTTTATTTTCTTGTTTTATATGATTATTATTATATAAATTATATAATATAGAAAAAATGATAATTTCATGTTATCGTGTTATTTGGGTTTGTAAATATATAGTTAATATGTATGTGTGCTATAAGATAATTAGATATTTGTAATGAATTGTTTTTTGGGACTTATTATTTATTTATTCATGATGTTTATTATTGTATTCTCATCTTATCAATTGTTCCTAAAACTATATGAGGTAAATGCCTCCCATGTGTGTGATTTATATACCCTTAGTGCTACTTTATAACTCATGGACTGTTGGAGGTGGAGTTCATGGGTCATTATATCTCTTTATTCATGTTCAAACTAATAGTGTCACCCATTATAGTGATTTGGGTGTATATTTTTTTCTTTTGGAGGTCATGGACATCAAAAGAGTGATTGATGAACCTTCCTCAGCAGTGATTGTGGAGCTAGATACCCTAGTTAGGCTCTGCCTTTATAACAGTTTCATCCGAGTCAATAACAGATGAAGGAAATTCCATATTTTTATCATCATAGAGTGGATTGGGTAGGTAGGTAAAAATCCCATGATATCCCTCATCCTCAAGGATAGTGGGTTTGTATTGGTCATGGGGTAGTCCCCACCGAGGCCAGAGGGGCCATGGGGGAGGACATTATCAAATTTAGTTTTTAGAATAATAGAATCGCATGAGCCAAACTTTATTCAAGGTACTATCAACATATTTTCAACTTGGGTTTGTGCCTTTTTACTTTAGATATATGAAATCCTTTGTCTCAACCACTCTGGTATATGCTTTGGAAATTCAATTAGATGGAATTCTAGTGCCCATGGTTTTTACTATTTCATTTAATTTTTTATTTTTTTGATTTATGTAGAGAATATGACTTGGTTTTGGGTAGCACCATCATTGGGGAGACTTTCTATGTTTATGAATACAGTCGTATAAAATCATCCTTATCATGGATTATCTGTATTTAGTGTATTATATCATTGATTGGTTTAGGAGGTGAATATTTTTTTTGAATTTAATGGAGAATATGCATTTTTTTACAACAAAGACCCTTGAATGGGTTGGAAGTTTTTTGGGTCCTTAACTTACTTGATGGTCACACATATGTTGAGTTCTATGTAAGATCTGATGAGGGTGTTTCCCATGCCAGTATTAGAGTGACTTTATGTCCGCCTTGAATAGGTTTTGGTGATACCCCTGTAACATCACGAGATTTTATGAAAAATATTCTTTTAATTTCATTAACGTCTTGTGTTGTATGCTACACCAAGATTACCTTGCGTTATACGCAACACCGTATTAGCTTGCAGTATATGCAACACTATTCTTGGATCGTGTTACACACAATTTTGATAATAGTTATTCTACGCAACATTGAGTATATATATATATAATGTATAAATTAAATATGATTGGATTCTGTTATAGGAAACAACGAAGGATTCTTGCATAACACGCAACCCTGACTTGGCTTGCATTACGCGCAATCGCGACCTTTCTCGATAGTGTGTGTTGTACGCAATACCGAGTTTTACGAAACAATGATATATTATTATAATATTATTATGAACTAGAAGTTATGAATATTATTAACTAAATTTTGAATTTTATAACATTATTATTCATCTTACACATTTTCTAGAACATGGTATAAGAACAAAATAAATGTTTCGGGTAAAATAAGTATTTTTAAAAAAATGCAGTTTTGTCGCCTTTTGATGGAACACCCACTTTAAATCTTGTTTTTGACATGTTTATAAGTTCAATTTGACAAAATAAAATTCTTTTTTGGAATCAAGAAATAAAAATTTACTTTGGATAATTTTTTCATATTATTATGGTAACTTTCATATTTTGATGAATAGTAAAAACGTGCTATATTTTAATTAAAAAAAACTTTTTTTATCGCAATAATTTATATGGTTAAATTATAATATTGAATGGTTTTAATATATAAATATAATATATTTTTACCATTTAATATAATGTATGTCCTTATCATTGATTTTACATTAAATTCGTAGGTTAAATCAAATAAATCTTTTGGAATGTTTTAAAGAAAAACCCATTTTCTTTCGACAACGAGATTAATTTTAATTTAATTTCTGCAACTTTATTGTATTGAATTTGGAAAAATGGATTCCATATTTGGAATAAGTGGGTCCAAATTATGTTAATAAGCTACTTTTTATTTTTGGGAATTATGAATAGTAACTACGGTAAATTTTATTTACCATAGTTAAAGGTAAATTGGGTAATTAAGCGTAAATATAATATTATAAAATTACACCAACACATGAAAAAATTCTATTGGATGGATAAAAGTAGACCCATATAACCTAAGGGTCGTATTAGATTAATTTTATGGACTTTTGACCATGAAAATAATTTAATTATTATTAAAACCAAAGAAAGTGACAACATGTCACTCTCTTAAATCTTATAAGTATAATAATGTTAATTTAGTGATAAACATCATAAAACATCGAACATGAATAGTCTCAAGAAATCTAATAAAATTATATACATCATGATAATTTATTTAGAATTTTTAGGTGTTACATAATTGACATTAATGGTGATACATTAATGATACAGAAATTATTTATTAAGTGGAAAATAAGTAATATAGTTTTTATTGAAATAATAATACCCATTTAAAGGACCAAAAACCTGAAACAAACTTATTTTTAGTGTATATCTACACCGTAATCATCCAATTACATAATATATAACCGTTTGGAGCCTTATAAAAGTGATTATGACACTTATATTATTTTATTTTAAATGATGCCAAAGTTTCCACCTTCATAATTTAATAAATATAAAAATTTAAATATTGTAATTTTAAGATGATAAATTCGAGTAAAAGTATTATTGTGAAAGGTAATAGATATATCTTCATCATATGAGTTTAGTTTTAATTTTTATGCAACAAATAAGTATATTAAATAATTATACAAAAATGTTGTAGTAATTATTTTATTAAGAGATAAACCAAGTAAATGGTTTTAAAAATAATAAAATAAATATTATATGAACTATTTAATGTGATCCATTAATTTTATAGATACATATGACCTCTTATGAATCTATTAATGCTTTTAGTTTGAACATTTATTCTGTGTATATGTTATTTAAATTCAAATAAATGAATAGTGTCAAAAATTACACTATTGTTATTTTATAAAAATAACATATTATAAAATTGTTTAAAAATAAAAAAAATATTTAAAAATTATAAATATAAATTTATATTGTCTATAATGTTATAAAGTAAACAATTATGGAAAATTCACAACAAATATGTAATTATTTGTTATAATTTAAAATTTAGAATTTTATTGCAACAAATAAACATAAATAGATTAAATAAGGATAAATCAAAATGAGAAGGTTTAAAATAAGATCCAAACATGTCTATATTTGATTGGTTGATGAGATTACAACCCTATATCATCTAATCTCAGAATATGAGTAATTTTTTGTGGTTTTTAAGTAGGGTTAGATTTATTATAATTTAATATTTTTAAGAATTCCAAAGGTGCCCCTCTCCTCCCTTATAGAAGGGAACCTCCTCTCTCTCTTCCTCACACCACTTTTAGCCTTCAATCTTGGCCAACCCCTGAAAAATTATCTTCTACTATGCCCTAAAAACATACTATATTTCCTGGTCTTCTTCAAAGAACAATTTTAGTGCCCTAAGAGGAAGACTCAAAGAGGCGCTTCAAAGAAGAGGTAATGTCCGTTATCGATTCTTTCATCTTTATTTCTTCTTCCACTTCTTCTTCTTAGGTTGTTTCATTATGAAGTAATAACATCAACATCACTCATATACTGATATTCTATTATAAGTATGAAACAACCTTATTTCACCATCTATCCATCCTACGGAAAACGAAATCACCGCACGTGCGTACGTACGGAATACCGTCTGCACGCCGTGGTGTAATCTATTTTCCACCACCACATTACTTGGATGGGTATAATGGTGTATATAATAACTATATATAATTATTGTAAAGTGATATTGATTATTAAATAGTATACATACATTCCTATCAATTCCATGATCATTAGAATGATATCATCGCTCGTGCGAACGTACAGACTACCGTCTCCACGACGCGATGAGATTCATTCTCCACGTTAACCATTCATGAATGATTATAATGTATATATAATAAGTAATCATGAATTATATGAAATAATAATGATACTGTATTTATGTGTATATATATTTATTTCATCTACTTAATTTCATTCAACTCAATAAGGAAAAGAAAACAACGTTCATGCATACGTACGGCCTACCGTCTCCATGAACGGTGTATTTCTTTTCATTTACTGATCTATTATATATATATATATATTCTGAATATATATTATATATAAATCATGTTTTATATTCTTTAATTAATTAATCATGATCTATGTAATCATATGAATAATTACAAGTCAAAACACGAACGACAAATGAAATGATTTTACCCAAAACACACTTTAACATGGAATTTACAAAAGAACGAGTAATATAAAGCCATATGTGAACCATATATGATATCATAACAATTCTTATGATTCTGGAATAAGTCAATGACATTGTTTAAATCATTATATAGGAGGTTCAGACACTTACGAAGCAAATCAGACCTAAGGTAAGGGAAATATCACAATCTCATTTTTATCCGAGATTGTTTATACTTCAGAAATTACTGGGGTGTATTTTATCATTCACATCCATGTTTCCTAAATATGTAATATTATTTCCATCCACATACAATTGTTTAAATCCAATTTTACCCTTTTGTGGGTTTTTAGTAAAAGATATGAAAGGAATCTTTTGTCATTTTTCGTATGAGGTACTTTTTGACTTTTCCGACAAAAGTACGAGAAGAATGTTTTTTTAACTTATACGACATGAATGGATTTTTACGGTTTTATAAAGCCATATTTTCATGAAGCTTCTTCAAAAATATTTCATGACTATTTTCAAGAAAATCCTTTACTTTTAAAAATTCATGACATTTTGTGAAAATAAAATGTTTTTAAAGAAGAAAGGATATTTTCCTCAAGAATTCATTTCAAGTGTTTTATCAAAACCATTTTCCATCTAAAATGAAATTATTTCATATGTGTATATTTTAAGTATAATTTCTCTTTTATTTACATTGTTTCACTTTTCTTATTATGAAATTTTATACATTTTTTTATATGTATTATGAAATGATGGGATGATGTTTATGAAACACATTTTATTCTTTGGGTTATGATGAATGTTTTAAGTTTATTTTGTGTCACAAGTAAGAATGATTTCACTATGAGATGGGTGGGACCTATATATCCCTCCAATGCATTGGGTAAATATTTATATCTCCTGAGAGAGACATGGCTGTAACAACATGTTAAACCGATTCAGTAATACAGGACTGGAACGAGGAGTAAACTCGATTCAGAAAGGGACTTTGTCCACTAAGATGGTCTTGGCATCAATGCCTTGGCTACTATGGATATAATATCATGTTCTTAATGGTTTCCAAAATTACATGTTTTATTCCCTGGATATTTTATCATTCTTAATGTTTCATTATGATCTATGCCTTGTGTACTTCCATGTTTTATGTCATTTCTCAAGCTTTTGATGTTTAAACATTATGTTCATGTTTTTAAGTTCAAATGTATATGGTATGTTTTATTTTATCCATGCTTACCCTTAATGAGCATTTGAGGTCACCCTTTTTATGCTTTCTTTTCCCCAGGGTATAAAGAAAAGTTTTAGGTAAGAAAAAAGGGGAAGATCTTTATGGGAGATGTTGAAGATCTTTCACCATGATTAGAAGATTACGTTCCAAGTTTCCAAAGATACAAAACTATTACAGTACATGTGTGTCTTTTTTTGTTATGTATTAATTATTCCACTAAATTAATGTAATTTCCATGTACGTCAAGATTTGGGTCTCCACACCCCCTAAATAAGATATTAAGTTTCAGATTGAGATATAGTAGGAGTTTCTCATATATTGATCTTTCTTAACAGGATAGCCCCTTCTGAACTCTGGGATATGTAGATAATAGTTAATTATATCATATAAAAGGGATTCATTCAGCCTATCATACATCCGTGGGGAGCTCCAATTTATATTTTCATAGAAGGTATGTGGTATTCTTCAATTTTATATCAAGTACCATCATTTACAATAGGTGATGGTGAATAACCACTATACTATCCCACATATTTATGATTTATTCAATTATTTGAAGGTATATATCTATGTATCTAATATCGGATTGTGATATAGATATCATCAGATACGAGTGAAGGGTTATAATATCTTGAAGTCTACTTTTTGATGTAGTTATTTCCATAACAAGTTAATTATTATGTCATTTAGTGTGATGAATGATCCAAATATGTCCATGGTACTGATGAATGTAGTGTTCTGTGGGCTTTTGGACTAATTTTTGCTAGCCTTTATTAATGATATCCTTATGTTATCTAGGTTAGAGGAGGATCATATAGAGTATCTATGAGATGTTTTGGGGGTTATTTGATTTCATCAACTATTCAGGATGTTATTGATGTGTGAGTTATAGGCTCATGAGGTCCATTTCTTGGGCCATGTAATATCTTAGTGTGTAGTATTCATAGATCCTTCGATGGATAAGGTGTTGTTATTTGGGTATCCCCCAATAATTTTTCAGAGATATGGAGTTTCCTTAGTCATTGTGGTTATTATTGGAGATTGATATCTAAATTATCATAGGTTTTAGCTCTGATAAAATCGTTGATTAGAAAGGATTAGGTGTCCATGGGGACATACTAGTGCTAGGATTCTTTCTTTAATTTGAATGAGAAAATAGTTAGTGCTATGGTTCTTCTAATAGAGGATGGAATTATGTTCAATGTTTTACAGTGATGCTTTTGGTCTTGTCTTGGATTGACTGTTGATTCCATAAAGGGAGGTTATCTATCATGTTTCTCACTAATTACAAACTCAAGAATGTAACTATAAAACTCATTATCATAGGTTTCTGTGGTGGTGTTAAAATTAAAGCTGTGGTGGCATTACATCATTGGTAAATTATTTATTATTTTCATATATAACAATATTCTAAGGTATGTATTATCCCAGAACAAATTTAATTTTTTGTAGCAATAATGGATGTAGTTATTATTGGGATATTACATCAGGATATTCTTTTAACATAGTAAAGTTAATTTTGTGGAATATTTGTTGAGCATAAAGTCGCATGGTGGTGTTTTACATGAGTGTGGAGACTTTTGGAGAGTGATAGAAGAGTTTTCATCATTACACCTTGACAGGTGATTAGTTTATTGAAGATTTTATCATTATTAGATGATGATAAAGTCATCGTTTGTGAATAAAGTACATGAGTCTTAGATGGTGGGTCCAAAGGAAAACAATTTACATGATTGAGTTATTTTTTTATTCTCTAGAGGGATGGTATGATTCTGTAACAACATGAGGTGTTATTTCGTGGTAATCTTTTCATTCCTTTGGCAATGTGTGATTTGTTTCTCTGTGAGTTATTCATTTCACCCTTAACAATATATCAGAGTGTGGACATGTTGTATAATTATATGAGAGGACAGTTTTGGTGGTCCTATATACAGCACACAGTTCCAAAGTTTTTCTATCAATGTTTTCTTTTTATGGAGAATGTTAATAATCAAGTTCTCGGTGGTTTTGTTCAGCCGCTTGATATTCAGCAGTAGAGGTGGGAGGCCATATCAATGGAATTCATATCTAATTTACCCAAAATTAAGTGTGTTTGGGATTATATATGGGTGATCAAAGACCACATGATGAAGTCAAATCACTTCTAATAGATTAAGTAGTAAATATTAGTGGAGGTTTTTCAAGAATTTAATTAGAAGAGGTAATTAGGATTCACTCGGTTTTGAGTAAATTCATCTTAGATAACGATAATCAGTTCACCTCTAGGATGTGGAGACGTCTTCAACATTATTTTGACTCTCACTTATGCATTAGAAATACTTTTAATCTATAGATTAATGGTCTAATAGAGTAGACTATATAGACTTTATAGGATATTTTTCATGCGTGTATTATATATTTTGGAGGTTTATTGGTCATTAACCTACCCTTGGAAAAGTTCTATTACAATAACAGTTACCACATTACTATCTGTATGGATTCATTTAAATAACCACATGTCTGAACTTGACAATATCCACTATGGTTTATTGATTTAAAATACATAGTTTTTTATAGGCTGAAATCGGTGTAGAATATGACAGAGAAGATACATGTGGTCTATGATTCAATAAAGGCGACACAAGATCATCATAAGCCCTATTTTGATAATAACAAAAGTTTTGTTACGTTCAAAATTAGAGATCATGTGTTCTTGAAGGTGTATTCTCATCATGGTTATAATGATTCAATCAAAGGAGTAATTTTTCTCCTTGGTTTATAGGGTCATTCATGATGTTTTTGCATATTAGATATTTATAATATTGACATGAACTACCCCCAAAATGGGCTATACTCATTATATATTTCATATATCATAGCTTTGAAAAGATATTTATGATGATTATTACATCATTGGTTTAGGTGAGCTAGATATTGAAGACATTGACACCTTTAAAGAATAGCCTGTGCAAATTTAGGAATATCATGAAAAGGTGTTTCATGGGCATGTTATTACTTTGGTTTTCTTTATATGGAATTTTATTTTCTGGAAGGAGATCACTTAGATGTGGGATTCACATATATGTTCTTCGTATCCTAAGTTGTTTTGAGGTTTTATTAGTTACTTATTTAGTTGGTGTTTTTATTTTTGCTATTTAGTGAGATATTTTATCTCTTTAATGTGATGTTTGTTTGGACATACCATTGACAGAATGGTATCTCCCCCGATAGTCTGTTTTGAGTTAATTTGTCAATGTTGTGGGGGGGGGGGGGTTTCACTTTATTCCTCTAGTGGGATGGTTGTGTTCCTGTGAAAAATGCGTCATTGAGGTGTATCTTATGGGGTGGTTATTCAGATCCATTATTTTATTTTATGTTTTTTTGAATTCATTTAGATAATAATTTTTCGAGTGGTATAAAATATAAGGTACTATATTTTTAAAACAATTTTTTTTCATTTTGAAGGATAAGAGGTGTCAAGAGGGTTCATAAAGCCTTTTTCTTTTTAAGTTTCTATTTTTTAAGATGATTATTTGAATGAATATTTGGACATTTTTTTATTCATATTGTTTGATAACTAATCTTGTTTCCACTTTTTATTTGTAGTTGGTTATTACAGTGCCTTGGATTGGTCATCTAATCAAGAATCTGGGTGTATGGTTGATCATTCTTTTATATTATTGATCATTTTAAAATCAGATGGTTTGTTCATGTAGTTTCTCTAGTCAATATTTCAATTATATTTGTGTTTATTCAGTCCTTTTTTGATGCACTCAATCCCTTTTAAGATTCTTTTTTCAGGCATTTGATCCCTTTTCTAACCATTTGGTCACTTGATCTGGTCATGTGATCAGTCGTTTGTGCATATAGTCAATTCTTTGTTCATGTGGTTTATATTTTTCCTGAATTTAATCATTTTGTTGATGTTATTTTCACTTTATCTATTCGTGTAATTGATTATTTTTATGTATGGTCAATCCTTCCTTCATTTGGTTTATCCATTATTGGTTACATAATTTATTCAAGTGGTTTCTTAATCTAGTCTTATGGTAAATCTTTTATATTTGAATTCAATTCCTTCATGTGGTCAATCATTTAATTCTAATAGACATTACTCATTGTTCATCATCCCCTATAAGAAAAAAATTTTAGTTTCTACAAAAAATCTATTAAATTCTTGTATGATTTAAAACATATTTTTAAAATTAAATAATGAAAAAAAATCAGAAATAGGGGGATTAAAACCTGAATAAAAGAGGATAATTTGTATCTTTGTATTCCTTAATAATATAATCTTTAAAATGATTCATTATTCATTATTAAATTTAAACCAAAATAATATATAATGTGATAAAATTTTTACCTATGATTTAGAAAAACAAAGGAGACTCATGTCTTTTATTCTAATTTTTTTCTTTCCCTTATTCAATATTCTTCATTTTTCTCAATCCCGTAGGATCCAAAACCTGCTCTCATGAAGTTATTAAACCCTTATGTACTTGTTTAAGCCTATTTCTATAAGTTCCTATAACTATGTGCACCCCTTTCGTCCTCTATTCTTGGTTTAGTAAAATCATGAAGGTTCTCATGAGGTAGGGGATTTATTTCTTCCATTTTGTTTCTATTCATGGTGTGAATTAATAATTATTCAATTTCAATAGGTAAATGGGTGTGACTTATCTCAAAAAAATTTAATAATATAAAAATTAAATGAATGATTATTTATTAATCAAGAAAATTTTTAAAGAAAAAGAATGAAATAATATTTTATATCATAGATAAATATTCTTATCATAAAAAGGGATTTCCACTTACAGTTTAAATAAATATTATTAATCCAATAATCTAATGTTGTTGGAAATGTTGAATTTTCTTGAAAATTCCAATAAATGTTTTCTTAATAATATTGATTTTATTACATTACAATTAAGTGTACTTAAAGGATCTTACAAAAGTTTTATTCACATACATTATTTGATTATTATTCTATAAATTATCTAATAAAGAGAAAAAAAGGAAATATCATGTTTATATTTTATTTTGTGATTATTTTATGATAAGAATTGTTTTAAAATTATAGATATTAGTAATTAAAATGACTAATTATCACAAATAATTACTTTTTCATGAAATGGAAAGTAAATTAACAGGTAGGAAATATTTTCATGTGTTTTACTCAATATTATCATTTCCTCTTTATTTAATAGATATTGTGTTATCGATTTTTCAGGGTTGTAGTTGTGTTATGAATTATTAATTTCCTAGAATTATTAAAACAAGGTAGATATGATTTTTTTTGATATTTATATAGAAAGTGACATTATCATTTATTACCATTCATTCTAGAAATTATAGCATTATGAAAATAATTATTGTAACATATTTTTTTCAACTATACATCTTTTTATCTACAACCTATAGGATTATTAATATGGAAAACCTATTCATAAAGAACTATATAATTAAATATGAGAATTAAAAGGTTTATTATTAAATAAAAAATGATTGTGGATAAATGAGATCATCCCTATTGTGGGTGAATTTAATTCATTGATGATTTCCCTTAGTTTTCTTTGTCTGTGTGAGAAAAAAACATAGTTAATATGTGCGCGTCTCTAAAATTAATTTATCTTTTCTATGAGTTGATGTGATTAACTATTTTTGTTGGGATTTCTTATTTATTTATGCATGATGTTGTTGGGGGATTTTCGTCTTATATCTTTTTCATTAAACTATATGTGGGCAATGCCCCCGATATGTGCGACTTATATACCATCGATTATAGTCTCAAAATCATGGCCTATGAGGCTGATGTTTAGTTAATTATCTTGATTTCTTCATTTTCAACCCAAGAGGGGTTCCCTTGGAGTGAGGGGTCACGATAATGTGAAACTAGTATCACTACGATGATACTCATGATAATATGATTTGAGGAATATAAGAGGGTAGTATGGAAGTTTCTACATACTTCTTAATGTAATTTGATTGATAATGATGATAGTTAATGAATAATTGTAAGATAATTTATTCATGTTATATCTTGTCATAAGGGAAATTTGATGATTTTTCATAATTTATATATGTTATTTAGGATAACTTGTCATAAGATAAACACAATTATAGAGGGATGAATAATAAATTAGACATGGTTTCCCTTAGATGATATATGAGACATGAAAATTGAATGGTGATAAAGAATCTATTAGACTTAGAGACAATGATAGAGTTAAATAATCTTATATTCCATGATTTCTTGGAGTTAGGTCATGAGATTCTTATGTTGATCTAATGAATAACCACACTTGGGTGTGTTTAGGTATTAAATAACCGATGAAAACCCTTTAGATTCCTCAAAATTACTGAGAAGTTGATAAGGGGAATAGACTTATGATGTTATGTTTGTGTGGAGTAAAGTAGGGGATTCCATATAAGGGTTTGACTATAGATTAATTGGGTAGAACCAGTGTATTGAAACAAGATGTATGTAAGATGTGAGATCCCTATAGTGTTGATGTGATATGGACAAGGGGTCATAAGGGTTATGGTGAATATGTGAGAATCATATTGTATGTGTAATAAGATGATAACACTTGATAAATGATAAATGGAGTAGATAAATGATGAATTTAATGGAACATTTATTGATAGAGTGTCTTGATGGTTTTATTTAGGAATTTTTTGGGTGCATTAACTACAATGATTTGGAAACCTATAAAATTTTGGAACTACTACGAGGACAGTGTAGATTCTATAGTTGAATAGAATATGAGTGTTATATTGAAATGATTTCAGCCATAGATGTCATGGTATGTTTATCAGGACTAGGATGTTTTATTGATGTATCATTTATGTATTCAAAGACCCTATTGTGATATTTTTAGGTTGTGAATATTTTGGTGAGATGAGCATGGCTTTTGAGAGACGATTTTTCAGTAATGATAGATTCTTAGTAGTTCAATGTTCACTAAAAAAATAAAAGGAAAATCCAAATATGATAAGAAAACCATAAATTACTAAATTATATGACCCTCACCTTGGGTGAATTATAGTGATTGTTGAGTGAGATGTGAAAGGTAAACGAGACCAGTGAAATTTGTGTTTTCACATTGGTTCTTGGGTGTAAAATGGTAAATTCTATCTGGGAAATGAGAAATATCCAAATTTATATATCAATAAATGATTCTCAAGTGTAATTTTCATGTAAATTAATAGATGGAGGTGGTATTTGGGAAATAAGCTGGCATGGTGGTTGATATTGGGAGATTTCAATGCTCATTATAGATTAATAAAACTTATTTAATATAGTTAGGTTTTATGCGATGGAAATCATCGTGGGTGTAAGATTTTTAATTCTAATGTGGATAATTGAGAGATACATGGGATATATATGATAATATTGTGATTTAGTTTAGACCAATGATGTGAACTATTGAAGTATTGTATTTTTGATTTTGTGTTATATGAATTTATCTTTAAATGGTAAATTACTATAAGAATAAAAAATTAGCCAGTTCCATAGTGTGTGGTTCATGGAATTGGAGTTAGTAGGTAAAGTGGGGAACATGTTGGTGTTTTTTCACATGATCATTGGAGATGACATAACAATTTATTTTACACATCATTCATGGGTGATCATCAATTTGAAAAATTACCTTTGGGGTATTTCTGGTTTTTGTTTTTGGAAAAAGATGATGGATAAGCTTCAAAAGAGGCTAAAGAATTCATATCATGTCGATTGGAAAATTTGTTGAAGAAGATAAAGAAAGGTATATTTTTTTATAATGGAGATAAATCACACTATAGTTATATATCACTCACCAAAGGAAGGTATCACATCATGATAAATTATTTTTCTGTAAAGATATATTATTTTATAAGAGAAATTACCACATTAAAAGGGTTCTATGGAAGAATAAATTAAGTTATATAGAAGTAAAGTTCAAGGATATATAGAAATAAATTAACACTATAGAATATTAAATGATAACATATTGTGTTTCAATGGGTCATGGAATAATACAAGAAATCTATATCATATTATCCTTTTTTGGAGTTTCGTATCATAGGTAATTCTTCACATCGCAAAATTTCTCCCATGAATGTCAGGTACATGAATTTATTGAGATGGTTGTCTTTTTATGTCAAGTGAATGAGGTGTCTTAGTATGGTGAGTCTTATGTGATATTGAAACAAAATATTCATAAGAATATATTTATATTATTCACAGGGGAATCACATTAGAGAAAAAGTTATTATTCATTGAATATAATGAGAGAATATCAAGAGATATTCCTAAAAGTGAAGGTTACACCGTGAATAAAATTATAAATCTTAATGGGTATTGTAAAAGTTATTTCTTATAATTTCAACATGCTGTGAAAGTATGAGGCAGATCTAGAAAACATTGAGGGGAAGATATTTTCACTACGAATTAGGTAATCATGTCATGGTGGTCATGAAATTAGTAAGACAAAAAATTTGGGTTTTTGATTTAAGAATGTTATTTTAGAGTGATGTATATGATCACAACATAACAAATTCTTGTAATATAGGATATATATAATTAATAGTTTCAATAATTTACGGATTTTGTATGGATAAAATTATAGAAGGTTGAGTTGAAATTAAATATTTGTTTTGGATGAACTTGTCTCTACTAATTAATGAGTATTAAAGAACCATTAAAGGAAAAACATTGAGATTTTATCAAGGTTGGAGATACATATTTATCTATAGAAAGAAAAGGAGGATAGTGGATCATCTTGATATGTAATTATAGATCTATGAAAGAAGGAAATGGAGATTAAAGGAGGGGAATCCATGGGTTTATATTATTGAATGATAAATGAGTTTCATCACATGGATAAAATATGATATATTGATATACCATTAATGATATAATCTCAATCTCGGATAGTGAAGATCTCGATGGTTTCTCTTAGAGTAACAGTGATCATTCTGAGGTAGTATGATCAGTGAGTTATCTACTTTGTGAGGGTTTGTAACCTATAAGGTCAATTAGGGCATCCTGAATTTTAATAAAAATAGTAGCATGATTAATATTTTTAGTACATTGGAAAATCATTGAAGAAATATTTATATCCTGAATCACCCCCACCTCTATAGTTATTTACCTTGTTTTGGACCAACATGTAGTATCAATGAGGAATAATTTCTATAGAATATCACTCTTAAATCCCTGAATGTAAATTTCATCAATAGTGGAATTATGATCTTCAATAAAAAAATTTATCAATTATAATGGAATCAGATGTGATAATATATTTTTACATTGTGAATTGATGTTTACAAAGTTTCCATATATGGGATCTCAATTCTCATAGTGAGTGGAGAATTATCAATGAAATACTAAAGGGATATTGATTTCGATTAGAAATGTTTTAATGTGTTAATACATTCTTTATCTAATGCAATTGACCCAAAGGTAATGTCTTTTAAATCCTTATAGGGCTTGTTGAAAAAAATACTCAACATCTATAAAGGATATTTCAACGTATATGTAGTAAAATTATTGGTTTTATAAAATATTTATGAGGTTTTTTTTGATATAGATGAATGAACCCCTTAATGAATTATTCCATCAGTTTAATGTTGTTGTGAAGGATATGAATGGACTCTAATAAACCATCAATGATTTTAAGATTGTGAATAGGATCCAAAGAATATTATCTTTGTGTTTTAATGAAAATGTCTTGGTGATCAAAGATAATGACCCAAAAAAATGTTGATTTATAGTCTTTGAAACATTATTATTATATATGAGATGCGAAATAATGAAAATTATTCCTTAGAAAGGGATAAATATTAAGAAGTGGGGTTTAAGGTAATGATGAAACTCATATTGGAGGATGATATTGAAAACAAGGAATTCAATGAGGTGATGTGTTTACTTTCCTCAAATATAAAAAGGGGAAAATTAGAATTCAAAGGCAATATTCCAATAATTTTTTTAATATGAAATGTTTAGGAACCTCTTAGTAAAGTTCCCAGAGAGGTTTTGATATGAAGATAAAGAAAAATCATTCACAAAGTTATCATTACAATATGTGAATGGAAGGAGGAGTTCAAAATATAAATTACCCCTAGAAAATTTCTAGAATAAGAGGATGCTAGCTTGGAAGAAAATGAGGAAGAATAAGTTGAGGACTAAAAAGATCCCAATGAATAGTTTCGTATAAATATCATAAAAAATTATAATCATAGGACATCCATGGTAAAGATACTGAATTTGAGGGAAGGGTATACCTCATCGTTGAACTACAAGTTACTATTGAATAAATTGATGTTTGGTGGGACAAAAAAAGAACCCTAATTGAGGTTTTGTTTTCCCAACATTATATACACCAATAAGAAGAATAGAAATACAATTAAGGGTGAATGTTCAATAGCTCAAAGTTTTATATCTATAAAACAAACTATCATTTGGTTAACCTAATGATAAAAATAGAGTATCCCTAGATTATCATTGTTCTGACTATTTATGTGAAATACCAAGTCAAAAGGATTGCGTATCTTGAACAAGAAGTAATAGATATGTGATAAAAGATTTATGATCAAGAGATTCTGTCAAACACCCATAATGAGATCATGATGTTAATATTTAAAATATATTAAAGGAGTTAAGTAGAAACACAAGGGTACAACAAAATAGTTATATTTTATCCCACAAGTGTAGTGTTTCAAAAATAATGGAAAATAAATGGTAATTGATGAATGGTAGAAATAAAATAATCATCAGAAGAATAATTATTTAAATAAATACAAAACATCACAAAAGGTTAAAAATGAAGCAAAAATACTTATAATAATGAAATATAAATTCTATGTTATTTTCGTGGAAATATGAGACATAATATATTTGTATGTTCCATAAAAAACCTCAAAACACAAGTGATTAACACTAGTGGGAGTTCTTATACTTGGTATTTTTTAACAGTTTCTGTTTTTTGTGTGAAGGATATGGATACAAGTCCATGAACTAGTCATCAAGGTTAAAATAATATATTCCAAAGAATACTCAGAAATGGAAATATCTATTGCTAGAAGTGTCATTTTGTGATCTGAAACAACATAATAAATTTTAATTCCTACAAGATGACGTTGATCCAAAAGATATTGAGGTGGAAAAATCACATTCACTACCAAAGGAGGTGAAGTAGTGGACAAGGATGAAGAAAGAAAAATAATAAAATGTGAATTAAACTGAGACATATTTGAGAGAGATGGATAAAGATGGAGTATGGATCCTGGATAGTGGATTCACTTCTGATATAACTAAAAACAAATATTTTATCATGGGAATCATGTATGAAAAAGATATTTTCATTAAATTTTGTAATTATGAATGGTTAAAGATTATTATCATTGTAAAATAAAAATTCAAATGCAAAGATATGTGGTACATGGATGTCTTTGTAGTTGAAGTACTTTGTCACTATTTGATAAATGTGATTCAATTACATAACTTAAGTCATGATATCATTTTAAATAATGAATATTTAATTTTAAAATAAATAGATGGTATAATTATAAAGAAATGAAATCATACGAAGATAAATATCTACCTCAGTGGTGGAGAATAAGTGAAAAAAAAATTAACCAAGGAAGAAAAGAATGCGTTTTGTCATAAAAGGCTTATCCAATTTAAGAAAATGATTTGGAAAAACTTTTTGGTGAATGATGAAGTACATGATATTGCTAAACTTTTACATGATTACACTCACGTCTGTGATACTTTTAAAAAGGTAAATATATTTCAGAAGATGTATAACTCGAATGATAAGATGTAAGTAAAGTTACTTGAGTTATTTCACAATGATGTTTATGGGATAATATAACTAATATATATATATATGAAATGGTAATCGACTTTATTCACCAATTATTACTATAGAATGAAATGGATTATGGTTTTATCTAAAAAAAATAGTTTTTTTAAGTGTGTTAAAAAAAGATTTAGAGGAATAAATAATTTAGAAGAAAATTTATAAAACATTGAATTATAATGAAATAAAATTCAAATTAATAATCAATTGGGACAATATCAAAAAAAGTATGGGATAAGCCCTCATGTTTTAGTGGTGAAAACTCCTCAAGAAAATTTTGTGATAGAGAGGATGAATTGGATCATTAAGAATATATCCCAAGAGATTCTTATTTAATGTTTTCTAAAAGAGATATATTGTATGTAATATGATTTGATGTTGTTATACATTTTGAATATGTATTTTCTGTACCCAAATGAATATAATATGACTTTGGAGATGTGATATGAGAATAAATCAATGATTAAATATTTTCAAATTTCTAGGATCAAGTAATTTATTTTTAGGAAAGAGAATCACTAAAAGTTCTAATCACAAGGTGATATGGGTATATTTCTTAGATTCTCATCCACGATAAATGTAACGACCTAAGATTTTATGAGAAGAATTATTTTTAATTTCTTTGATGTATTTTGTTGTATGCTTCAACAGGATTAGCTTGCGCTATACACAACACTGTATTAGCATGTAGTATACGCAACACTATTTTCGGCTTGTGTTGCACAAAATTTCATGTTTTTTTTAATAAAATTCATTTTACACAACACCATGTTTTTCTTTTGATCAATGAATAACTAAAATATATTTAGATTATGTTATACCCAGTACTAATAGAAGCTTTCCCTACATGAAACCCTGACTTCGATTGCATTACACGCAAGAGCGACCTTCCTCGACAGTGTTTCTTGTACACAATACTGAGTTTCACTAAATGAGATATTATTATAATATTGTTGTAAACTAGCCATTATGAATAGTATTAACCGAATTTTAAATTTTATAACATTTTAATTCATCTTCTAAATTTTATAGAATATTGTATGAGAAAAAAATAAAATTTTCATGTAAAATAAGTATTTTTAAAAAATTGATGTTTTACCATCTTTTGATGGCACACCCATTTTAAATCTTCTTTTTGAAATGTTTGTAAGTTCAATTTGAAAAATTAAACTTCTTCATTAGAATCAGAATATAAAAATTTACTTTGAAATAATTCTTGATATTTTTCTGATATTTTTCCAATTTTGATGAATAGTAAAAACATACTAAATTTTAATTAATTTTTTTTTTCATCAAGATAAATTTTTTTGTTAAATTATAATACTAAAAGTTTTTAAAGTATAAATAGAATATATTTTTACCATTTAATATAATTTAAGTCATTATCATTAATTTTACATTGAATTCATAGGTAAAAACATTTCAATCTTTTGCAATGTTTTTAACTTTTAAAACCCATTTTCTCAACAGTGGGATTAATTTTCAATTAATTACTACAAATTTTGTGTTTTTAAAATGGGATTCCATATTTGGAATCATTAGGTCCAAATTATTTTAATAGGTTACTATTTATTTTTGGGCATTATGAATAGTAACTACGGTAAATTTATTTACCACAGCTAAAGGTAAATTAGGTAATTAAGGGTAAAAATAATATTATAAAATAACCTTAACACTGGTATTAATATAATTGGATGATTATATTTAGTCCTATAATACAATTGGGTAGAAATGGAATCTATTAGAACCCACTTGGATGTGATAAAGTCTTTTAGTCTATTTTATTTAAAGGTAAGTGAAAAATGTATCACTCCAACTTTAATAATAACATTACTTTTAATAGAAGTTTATTCAGGATATAAATTCAATTATACAAACTCATTTAAAATATAAAATGTTTTTATTTATCATGGTAATTTATTTTTTATTTTTATGAAATATTTAATTACCTTAATAGCTTATACATTAATGATGAAGAAATTTGTTATTTAGTGAAAAATCAATAATATAGTTTTTATTAAAATAATAATACACATAAAAGGTCCAAAAACCTGACCAAACTTATTGGTCCTATATATCTATACCATAATAATCCAATGGTAAAATTTATAATCATTTGGAGCCTTATAAAAGTGATTATGAAACTTATAATATATTGTTTTATATGATGTCAAAGTTTTCACCTTCATAATTTAATAAATATAACAATTTAAATGTTGTGATTTTAAGATGTTAAATTAGAGTAAAAATATTATTATGAAAGGTATTATATTTATCTTGATAATAGGATTTTTTTTTAATTTTTATGCAATAGATAAGTATACTATATAATTATACAAAAATGTTGTAGTAATTGTTTTATTAAGAGAAATGTCAAATAAATGGTTTAAAAAATATATAAATAAAAATAAAATTAACTAACTAATGTTTTACACGAATTTTATAGATTACTATGACATATTAGGAATCTATTAAATATTTTGGTTCGAATATATCACTTGTGTGGATTTTATTTAAATTAAAATAAATGAATAGTGTCAAAATTAAATCTATTGATATTTTATAAAAAGAACATATTATTAAATAGTTTAAAAATCACAAAAATGTTTAAAAATTATATTTAAAAATTTATATGGTCGGAAATGTCATAAAATATTGAATTATGGAAAATTCACAACACACATGTAAGTATTTATAATGATTTAAAATTTAGAATATTATTACCACAAATAAAATTAAATAGTTTAAATAAGGATAAATTAAATTGATAAGGTTTAAAATAAATTCCCAAAATTTCTAAATTTTATCAGCTGATGAGATTACAACCCTATATCATCTCAAATTCAGATTTGAGTTATTTTTGGAGGTTTCAAGTGGGGTTTGAATTTATTATAAATTAATATTTTTTTAGGTTTCCAATGGTGCCCATCCCTCCCTTATAAAAGGGCACCTCCTCCCTCTCCACTTCACACCATTTTTGAGCGTCCAAATTCATCCCAAAACCGCCCATTTTACTTATAAACTTTCCTAAACACCTACTAGAGGTCATGGTATTCCCCAAAGACCGACTTTAGTGCCCTAAGAGGAGGTTATGATGTGGCGCGTCGTTGAAGACGTAATATCCTTTACTGATTCTTTCAATCTTATTTCTTCTCTTACATACTCTATTTGTGTTTTTTAATTATTAAGTAATAAATCTAGTATCAATTGTATTCTGATATGTTATTATAAATATGAAACAAACATATTCTATATTCTATCCATACTATGGGAAAATGAAATCACCATGCGTGCGTACGTTCGACTTACTGTCTCCAGGCTGTGGTGTTATCTTTTATTTCATCACTAACATACTTGGATGGGTATAAGGATGGAAGAGATAACTATATATAATTATTGTAAAGTGATATTTATTCTGAAATATTATACACCATACACTTCAATACAATTCCACAATCATGGTAATGATATCATCTCTCGTGTGTACGTACGGTCTACTGTCTCCACGATGTGATGCTGCTCATTGTACATGATCCTCATTGAATAATTATTATATAAATAAATTGAATGAATAAATATTATATATATTACACTAATACTATTCTATAAAATATTTATCGATAACCTAAAAATAGGAATAAGAATTTATTCAACAAAATACACATTAGAACATAAAGCAATGAACACCCGAAGAACAAGTAGCAATGAAATATTACTAATAAAAAGATAAGAATATTACCATATATATTATCATAACAATGAATAAGATTATGGAATAAGTTAATGTCATTATTTAATTCATTACAAAGGAGGTTAAAATATGTACAAAGAATATCATACCTAAGGGAAGCGATAATTTTGAAAATCTCATTTTTATCCGAGATTGCTTATACGTAAGTATTTATTGGGATTATATTTATCGTCCATGTCCATGTTTTATAATAATGTTTTCATAAAGTGTATAATATTATTACATGTATGTTTAAAGTCATTTTTACCCCTTTTTGACTTTTACAATGTGGTATGGAAGGAATATTTATTTTGGTTACCATACGAGATACTTTTTGACTCTTTCAGAAAATGTACGAGAATATTGTTTTTTAACCTATACAGAATGAACAAATTTTATGGTTTTGTAATGCCTTATTTCCATGAATATTAATCTACATGATTTAATGATTAGTTTCAAAAAAGTACCTTTCTTTTTAAATTGCATGGAATTTTGTGAAAAGAAAGTGATTTTGAAGAAGAAATGATATTTTCCTCAAGAATTCATTTCAAGTGTTTTATCAAAACAATTTTCCACCTAGAATGACATTATTTAGTATGTTTATGTTTCAAGTATAATGCCTCTATTATTTACATGGTTTGATTTTTCTCATGATAAAATTATATCAATTTGTTTTATATGGATTATGTTATGATGGGATGATGTCTATGAAACCCATATTATTCTTTGGGTTATGAAGAATGATTTATGTTTATTTTGTGGCACACAAAAGAATGACTTAATTATTAGATGGGTGGGACCTATATCTCCCTATAATTTATTCGGTAAAGATTTATATCTCATGAGATAGACATGGCTGGAACAATAAGTAAAATATGGTTCAGTAATATAGAGCTGGAATGACAAGTAAATGCAGTTCAGTAATGGAATTTTTCCACTATGATGGTCTTGCCCACAATGCCTTGGATACTATGGAAATCATAACATGTTATTAATGGTTTTCCAAAATTACATGTTTTATTCCCATGCTATTTTATCATGATTAATATTCCATTATTAACTATGCCTTACGTACTGCCAAGATTTATTTCACAACTCATGATTTGGATGTTTAAACTATATGTTCATTTTTTTAAATTCAAATGTATATGGTTTGTTTTATTTTCTCCATGCTAACCCATACTAGGAATTTGATCTCACCCTTTATATGATTTATTTTCACTAGGATTTAATGAAGGGATTTATGTAAAAAATAAAAGGGGATGATCTTTATGGGAGATGTTGAAGATCTTTCACCATGATTAGAAGATTATGTTCTGAGTTTCCAAAGACACTAAACTATTACAGTACTTGGGAGTCTATTTTTGTTATGTATTATGTATTTTTCAAAAGTAATGTATTGTCCATATATGTCATGCTTTGGGCCTCTACAGTTGGTATTAGAGGAAATGTTTAGTTAACCTTTGGAAACTAGGATGCGAAAGCTAGATCCCTAGAGATATTTCTATGGTATGTATAGGGATTTCCCTAAGGTTAAGTATAATTATAGGTTATAGTCCTAGAATTATGATAAAAATATCAGAATTAAACCTAAGATGTTATAGATTGAATGTACTCCCCTTGATTGTGTTGTTTTCCTAGATGATTTTTTCCTCTCACACTATTATTTTTGGGTTTCAGATAATTAATTGAACCAGAAGGAACCTTGTTAATGATCAATGCACTGGGAAATGCAATGATTGTCCTCACAAAAAACGAAATGTTATGGGTAATGGAGTGAAAAATCTTATTTCTATACTTACACATGTTATGAATCATTCTGGACATCCGAATGAGCTGATAAAGGAACAATATTCTTTTGAGTCCTTCATGAGGAAACGTCCGCCTTCTTTCAGTGGGTCTTCTGATCTACTTGTTGTTGAGAAATGGATCAATACCATTGAAAAGATATTTTCCACACATCACTGTTCATAACATGAAAAAGTCATTTTTTATGTTTACTGGTTAGAAGGTGAACCAGACCGGTGGTGGACTCTAATTAAGAATACAAGGCCCCAAGATGAAATTGAATCCATGGAATGGGACGAGTTCAAGAAATTGTTATTCAATAAGTACTTCCCATGTATTCTTCGAACAAAGATAGAAAAGGAGTTCCTTGAGCTTAAAAAAAAGGATGATGAATATGTTGGTATATATGAGGAGAATTTTACAAGGCCTGCAAAGTATGCATCTGGATTTATCATCCAACTTGAAGGTAAATTTTATTGATTCATTAGTGGATTAAAACAAAGTCTTAGAAGAGAATTAGCTATAAGATACTTCAGTACCTATAGTGAAATTGTGTGTTGTGATATAAAGGTAGAACTGGAATTTGGTGTTACATATCCATCTCATGGTTTTGACAAAAAATGAAAGATGGAGTTCAAGGAAAAATCTCAAACAAATGGAGAAAGGAGGATGAATGTTTCATTATTCTCAAAGTGTGGAAAGAAGCATGGTGGAGATTGTAATAAAGGGACAAGAAAATATTTTATGTCTGGAAAATAAGGTCCTCGATTAGCTGAGTGTCAAAGTAATGGGAAAAATGTAGTTAATGATGTCAATAGATAAAAGACTACAGAGAATGCTCCACCAACACTTCAATGCTTCATGTGTAAGTAAATGAGGTATTATACTAACCAATGCCCTAATCTACGGGTTAATGATGATCAATATCAACAACCTCTTAAGGAAAAGGATAAAGGGACGTCACATGTGATCACTATTGGCAATGTTGAACACGAAAATGATGTGGTGGAATGATTAAGTGTTTATGTAACAAGATTCCAAATTAGTGTCATGGAATCTCATTTATAGTATCGTGGAATATTGGAATATCTATGTATTGGTTTGTTGTGGTATAGTACCGGTAAACATGAAAAGTGATTGAAATATTTTTTTGAAATCACCTAATAGGCGCATAATGAACGAATAATGATATAATGAAATGTTTGATAATATTAATGAGCTCATGACTGATGTAAGGACAATGTTATATCCTTGTTCGAGTATATATAAATTTTGGGATTTTTGTATGTGGAAAGAGATTACTTTTGACAGCATTCATGTTTTCACTAAGGTTCTATAGTAATTCATGTTTCAAGAGAATACATGATTAAGGTATTCACATGTTTGGAATATGACTGAAAATATATATCTTATGATATATGGGGGATAAATGATGTTATTGACATGCTTGTTATATGACTTTCTAAAAATCGTTTTCTTTATACTATGTGATTGGACATAAGTATTTTGGATATGCCTAAAGATTGGAATGAATAAAGTTTGACATCCGATAGTATTGTTTAAGGCTAGAACTTTTTTTTCATATTATTTTTGGAATGTTATAATATTATAGTTCTAGAAAAAGGACAACCTGTAGGACAGAGGACAACCTATCATGTCGAACAAGGTTGTGGGAATAGATCCCACAAGCGAAGTGAAACAGTCCTTTATCTCCAACCACTGGCCTACATGAAGTCCCTAGATAGTATAAACTAGTTTTATTTTATTAACTGCTATGATAGATGAAGTATTAGTCCATTTTTGGAACCATATACGATTAATATCACCATAGATGGACTTATTTATATTAAATAACTTTTTATAAACTTATGTTTGAGATCGATGGAATGACCTATCATTCTATCACATGATCTGATAATACTTCAAAAATGTCAAATTCAACTTCATTTCTTTAAATAAGTGATGAAGTTGAAATCACTCATGGAATGACCACTGATGATATTATACTAAAATCAAGTAAGTATTTCCCCTTATTTAAAAATTAATCATCTTTAGGGAAATAATCTTACAAACCAAAAATGTTATCCTAGTACACTCATATCTGATGAATCCGATGGTACCTTAGATCATCAAAAATTTATGGCTTTGTGATTGTTTAATTTTTCATTGTGATGTTCTCTACCACACTTCATCAGAACATGATAGTTAGATTTCCCCTCCATATCCATATTTTCACCTATATTATCCTATGTGGAAACCCAGTGCTAAGTTACTTTGGGTGATCATTATGTTTCTAACATTCCCTTTTAAAATTAATTTTTAGTATTGTTTTTTACGATATAGGTTTTTATGAAAGAAACTTTCAAGTAGAAAACCATTTATAACACCAACGAATTTCAAGGGAGAAATTCATTTTAAGGGGGGTAGAATGGTACGCCCCAAGATTTTATGAGAAGTATTATTTTTAATTTCTTTGATGTCTTTTGTTTTACACTTCACAAAGATTAGATTGCGCTATAATTAACACCATATTAGCTTGTAGTATACACAACACTATTCCTAGCTTGTGTTGCACACAATTTCAAGATCATTCAAATAAAATTCAATTTACACAGCAAAAAATATAGTTTTTGATCAAATTATAACTGAAATATATTAATATTATGGTATATGCAACACCAAAATAAGGTTTCCCTACAAGCAACCCTGACTTGGCTTGCATTATATGCAAGAGAGACCTTCCTCGATAATGTGTGTTGTACTCAATAATGAGTTTCACTAAATGAGATATTATTATAATATTATTATGAACTAGCTGTTATGAATAGTATTAATAGAATTGTAAATTTTATAACATTATAATTCAACTTCTACATTTTCTAGAATATTTTATGAGAACAAAATAAAATTTTCATGTAAATAAGTATTTTTCAAAAATTGCAGTTTGGCAGCCTTTTAATGAAAAACCCATTTTAAATCTAATTTTTGACATGTTTTTAAGTTCAATATGAAAAATTAAACTTCTTCCTTGGAATCAAGATATAAAAATTTACTTCTGATTATTTTTTGTTATTTTTTTGACGACATTCTTATTTTGATTAATTGTCAAAAACATGTAAAATTTTAGTTAAAAACAACTTTTTCCATCAATATAATTTATGTGGTTAAATTATAATATTGAAAGGTTTTAAAGTATAAATAAAATATATTTTTACCATTTAATATAATGTAATTCATTATAAATAATTTTACAGTGCATTCATGGGTAAAAACATTTCAATCTTTTGCAATGTTTTAACTTTTAAAACCCATTTTCTCAATGGTGGAATTAATTTTTAATTAATTACTGAAACTTATGTGTTTTGAAAAATGGATTCCGTATTTGGAATAAGTAGGTACAATTATATTAATAGGCTACTTTTTATTTTTGGGAATTATGAATAGTAACTACGGTAAATTTTATTTACCACAGTTAAAGGTAAATTAGGTAATTAAGGGTAAAAATAATATTATAAAATTACCCTAAAACATGTATTAATATAATTGGATGATTATATTTAATCCTAAAATATACTTAGGCGGTAATGGAATCTATTAGCACCCAATTAGATGTGATAAAGACATTTAGTTTAATTTATTAAAGAAAAGTGAAATATGTCTTACTCAAACTTTAATAATTCAATTACTTTTGATATAAGGCTATACAGAATATAAACTCGATTATACATACTCATTTTAAAGCTAATTTTTTTTCTTTATCATGATAATTTATTTTTAATTATTAAAAAAATATTTAATTACCAAAATAGCTTATACATTAATGATGTATAAATTATTTATTTAGTGAAAAATCAATAATATAGTTTTATTAAAATACTAATACACATAAAAATGCCCAAACAGTAGACCAAAACTTATTAGTCTTGTATATATATAACATAATCATTAAATGGTCAAATTGAGACCCTTTGGAGCCTTATAAAAGCAATTATGACACTAATGATATTTTATTTTAAATGATGTCAAAGTTGTCACCTTCATAATTTAATAAATATAACAATTTAAATGTTGTTATTTTATGATGATAAATTCGAGTAAAAGTATAATTATAAAAATTATTCTATATATAGTCATCATAGGATTTTATTTTAAATTTTAATGCAAAAGATAAGTATGTTAAATAATTATACAAAGATGTGGTAGTAATTATTTTCTTAAGAGAAATGTCAAACAAATGGTTTTAAAAATATACAAATAAATATTATATGAAGTAATTAATGTTATCCACGATTTTTCTAGATGAATATGACATTTTAGGAAGTTATAAAATATTTATATACAAATATATCTTCTGTGTGGATTTTATTTAAATTCAAATAAATGAATAGTGTCAAAATTGACACTATTTAAATTTTATAAAAAGAACATGTTATTAAATTGTTTAAAAATACAAAAAAAAAATTAAAAATTAAAAATTAAAATTAATATGCTCTAAAATATCTTAAAATATCCAATTATAGAAAATTCACAACAAATAAGTAAGTATTTATAATGATTTAAAATATAAAATATTATTACCACTAATAAAATTAAATAGATTAAATAAGAGTAAATCAAATTGATAAGGTTTAAATTAAATCCCAACATGTCTAAATTTTATTGCATGATGCGATTACAACCCTATCCTATCTCATCTTCAAATTGGAGTCATTTTTGGAGGTTTTTAAGTGGGGTTTGAACTTATTATAAATTAATATTTCTTTAGGTTTCCCATGGTGCCCCTCTCCTCTCTTATAAAAGGGCACCTCCTACCTCTCCAATTAACACCATTTTTAGCATTAAAATTCTTCCAAACCCTACCCATTTCACTTCTACACTTCCCTAGAAACATAATCGAGGTCCTGGTCTTCTTCAAAGACCAACTGTAGTGCCCTAAGAGGAGGTTAAGAGGTGGCACGTCGAAGAAGAGGTAATATCTTTTACCAATTCATTCAATCTTATTTATTCTCCTACTTCCACTATATGAGTTGTTTCATTATTAAGTAATAAATCCAGTATCACTTGTATACTTATATTTTATTATGAATATGAAACAACCATATTCTATCTTCTATCCATCCTATGAAAAAACAAAATCACCATGCATGCGTACGTACGACTTACGGTCTCCACGCTGCGGTGTAATCTTTTATTTCATCACTAACATACTTGTATAGGTATAAGGATGGAAGAAATAACTGTATATGATTATTTTAAAGTAATAATTATTCTGAAATATTATACACCATACACTTCAATACAATTCCACTATCATGGGAATGATATCATCACTCGTGCATACGTACGGTCTACCATCTCCACAATGTGATGCGACTCGTTGTACATGATCTCCATTGAATACTGATTATATAAATGAATTGAATGAATAAATATGATATATATTACTCTAATACCATTCTTTAAATGATTTATATATAAAATAAAAATAGTAATAATAATTTATTCGACAGAAGACGCATAAGAACATAAAGCAATGAACACCCGATCAACAAGTAGCAATGAAATATTACTAATAAGAAGATAAGAATATGACAATATATGATATCATAAAAATGATTATTATTCTAGAATAAGTCAATGACATTATTTAAATCATTATACATGAGTTTCAGATATGTACAATGCATATCAGACCTAAGGGAAAAGTTAATTTTTTAAATATCATTTTTATCCGAGATTGCTTATACGTAATTATTTACTGGGGTTATATTTATCATCCATTTCTGTGTTTTATAAAAATGTTTTCATAAAGTGTTTACTATTATTCCATGTTTTTTTAAAGTCATTTTTACCCCATTTTGTCTTTTATTATGTGGTATGGAATAAATCTTTCTTTTAGATACCATACGAGGTACTTTTTGACTTTTCCAGGAAAAGTATGACAAGTTTGTTTTTTTAACTTATACAGCATGAATGGATTTTTACGGTTTCGTAACACCTTATTTACATGAATATTACTATAAATAATTTCATTATTATTTTCAACAAAATACTTTTCTTTTAAAATTTCATGGAATTTTGTGAAAAAAATATGATTTTGAAGAATAAAGGATATTTTCCTTAAGAATTCATTTCAATTGTTTTATCAAAACTATTTTCCAACTGAGATGACATTATTTAGTATGTTTATGTTTCAAGAATAATTTCACTATTATTTACATGGTTCTATTTTTCATATTATGAAATGATATCCATTTGTTTTATATGGATTACGTTATGATGGGATGATGTTTATGAAACCCATATTATTCTTTGGGTTATTACGAATGATTTATGTTTATTTTGTTGCACACGAAATATGATATTATTATGAGATGGGTGGAAACTATATCTCCCTCCAATATCTTGGGTAAAGATTTATATCTCATCAGATAGACATGGCTGTAATGGAAAGTAAAATCTGATTCAGTAATATAGGGCTGGAATGACATGTAAACCCAGTTCAGTAATGGAATTTGTCCCTTATGAGGGTCTTGGCAGCAATGCCTTGGATACTATGGAAATCATAACTTGTTATTAATGGTTTTCCACAATTACATGTTTTATTCCCCTGATATTTTATCATGATTAATATTCCTTTATGATATATTCCTTATGTACTGCCAAGATTTATTTCACCACTCAAGATTTGGATGTTTAAACTTTATGTTCATGTTTTTAAGTTGAAATGTATATGGTTTGTTTTATTATCACCATGCTTACCCTTACTGAGAATTTGAGGTCACCCTTTATATTTTTATCTTTTCCCTAGGATGTAAAGGAAATTTTTAGGTATGAAAACAAAAGGGGAAGATCTTTATGGTAGATATTGAAGATCTTTCACCATGATTAGAATATTATGTTCTGAGTTTCCAAAGACACTAAACTATTACGATCCTCAGGTGTCTGTTTTAGTTATTTATTAAGTATTATGAAAATTTAATTTAATTTCCATATACATCATGCTTTGGGCCTCTATAATGAACACATAAAAATGATACAACAGAAGTCTTGGAAAAACTATTAAAAGTCATGTTTTTATTTTGTGGAACATAAGCATAATTATCAAACCTGAGAGATGATTTCTCAACAAAAATAGCTATGGAATACCATAAAAAATTGATTCCATACTGAGTATCCTAGGGGGATTAAACAGGGATAGAGTTTATTTTAAATAATAAATAGATGATAAGGGAAATTTTCAAAGTTTATAAACTATAATTAATTCTATAATTACGGGTAAAACTAATAAACAAAACCACATTGGTAAAAAACGATTTTATGAAAACTAAAAGAATAAATACTCTAAAAAAGAATCATTTCTATCTTAAGTCAAGTCAAATAATTTCAAGTAGGATAAGAAACGTGAAAATTGGATTAAGGGGAAGAATGAATAGGTTGAATACATTGATAAGTTTCAAACCATGTAAAATTTTCCATGACCGAATATAAAAATATTATCAAAACTAAGTGGTTATTACATAAAAACACAATAAAAATGGGAAGGGGATTAATAAAAATGCATGATCATGGTATAATTGATATTACTAAATCAAAGGGATTTGTTTTAATGATAAATTGTTTCCAATATCCTAGTTAATGGACATTTGACTAATCTTAGAAATTTTGGACTAAATGAGAATAAATGTATTCTAAATAGAAGTAAAATCAAAATTCCTTGAATTATTACTTGAGGAAGAGGTGTAAATTGAGAAAAATGGTGATTTTAATGTTGATGAAGATGAGGTTAAGGTATAATGGTTTAATAAGGTTTTTTATGGGTTAATAAAAGTGCCAAAATAATGGTCTTATAGGATTTATAACACTTGAAAAATTATAGATTTTAATGAGGAGGTGTTGATCATAATCTCTATTTCCTAAAGGAAAATGGTCAAAGGATATTGTTACATGTTTATGTGGATTGAATAATTTTTGGAGGATCCTACAAATCATAAGACAAGATGTTTTTTTTGAATTCCCAAGGTATGAATTTATTATGTCGTTAACTGATGATTTAACATTTTTCCTTGGTTTAAATATGAAAAAAGAAGGCATTGAACTTTTATTTCTCAATCCAAATATATTTAGATTTGAATGAAGAGGTTTTAAATAGAGTATTGTATAGAGATAATGAAATTGATTTCAACCTAGATGATATTGTTAAGGTATTATTATGGGAAAATGGTCAGTGTAATGGAATATAGGAAAATCAATAGATGCCAATTTTATCTTACAATAACATGGACTAACATTGTGTTTTCCACTTATCAAGATATATGATACCAATGTTATCTAGAGGAAATCCACTTAATCTTAGATAATGTAATTCTTTCTTATATATAAGTCATAGTGAATTTCAAATTGTTTTATCATAAAACATAAATGTAGAAGTTATAAGGATTTATAAATAAGGATCAAGATTGTTCCTATAGATGGTTTCAAGTCGACATTAGGCACTATATTATATCTTGGAGGGATATATATTACATAGCTATGAAATAATAAATACTGAATTTCATTGATCACTATTGAAGATGATTATATTACGACTAATCAAGATTATACTCAATTTAAATAGATGAAGCAGTGACTTGAGGATGTTGAAATTGGTGTGAAATATCATATTTCAATCATGTACGATAAGTCAACTATTATAAATCTTAGAAAACAATCCAATCCATCGCTCAAAGAAAAATCAGCTCAGAATAAAGTATCACATTACCATGGAAATGGTTGATCAAAGTTAAGTAAATTTGCAGTATGTTTCATCACAAAATAAATTTGAAATATGATGATAAAGGAACTAACATTGGTTATTTTTTAGAAAAATCAGTTAGATATTTGTTTCCAACTATATTTATATAAATGTAAAATTTTAATAAGGGAACCCCACTCCAATATATAATTTTCTATGTAATTAAAGGGATATCGGTTATCATTAATTAATTTTTTATTTTTCTAACCCTATATTGTGAAATTTCAAACATGTTCCCTTTAAGATTATTAAAAAAGGGGTATAATTTATACATTATTTGTATAAGTTTAATATTATTTGATTATTCTCAGTTTTTTTGAAAATTGGGAGGTGTCTCATGATGAAGCTTTGGAAAGGGGTTTTTTTTGAATTTCTATTCTATGGGATATTATTTGTTGAGAATTTATAAAGTTAATATTGATAAAGGAATTGTTTTCATGGGAAATTTCTTATTTATAATTTTTTTTCACGATGATTTTGAATCATATGGGCTTAGATTTGATGATTTATGGATCAATTACCTACTATCTTAAGGAAACATGGTTACCTTATGTTGTTGATTAGTGTAGAAGGATTAAACAATATATTTGTTAAATGTGTTGATGGATAGTCAACAAACCCGAAAGTAGATATTATTAAAAAAAATACACATAGAGCATTTCTAGGTATTTTTTGTTGAAAAATATGATATATAAAATTCCAATGATTCTCAAAAAATCATATAATAGTAATTAGAGGAGTTGTTGGAGAAGTTAGAGGAAGATATTATAATTATTTCTACTTAAAAAGAATCAAATCATAACTAGATAGATAATATCATTGTTTGGTCCCATATTAGATTAAATTCTTATTGAAAAAAGAGTGAGTGTGCCATGAGGGAAGAGATCACACTATAAGTAGTCTAAAAAATAATGAATCAAATCCCAAATAACTTAAGGTAGAATGATCATAGGAATAACTAAAACTAGTTGAAAATTAACTGATAACGTATCATTCCTTAATGATTTATGTTATTCAGTGTGAAAGTTATGTTATATTATCCTATTTTGGGTGTTTTTATCACGGGTAATGTAGTATGTTTCAAAGGTTATTTTATGAATCTTAGATCTATCTAGAGAAGGTTGTTTGTTTAAATCATGAGAACCAGGTATTATGCTATGAAAATTATTTTATGATATTAAATCCAAAATTAAGTAAGAATAAACATAGAGTATTAAAATTGAGATCACTCTACAGTATAATATATTATTTCATGAACATGAAAGGTTTATTTTTTTGAGATATGTCAAGAAGTGAAGGTCATGTCATAAATTGACTCACCTCATGAAGTGACTGAAAATTAAATTTTTATTTCAAAACCACTTTTGAGGAAAAATTGGGAAACCCGATATAAGAAATTAACCTGAACAAGACTACAAGGAACAACCACTCCCCAGAAACTACATCATTGTGTTAATCCACCAACACACCTGACCTCTCAAAATGTTGTACTATGTAAGGATACACAGGCCTGGTACCAATGGAAAACCCATCCCCTCTCAATAATCCAAATCTGAACGGCCATGCATAGATGGGAGCATCCTACTCTCTAACCTCATCTGGCACTGATCCTTGATGGTTGCTAGTTTCTTCCACTATCAAAATTCAAAATAAACAAAAAACCAAAACTATCTCATATCCCGCCCATTTCAGAATCCAAAAACCATCACTGAGAAGAAACTGAAACCAAATTAAAAAAGTCACCATATATCATTGAATTGATCATCACCGATGATTTCCCTTAACTGGTCTCTTGAACTCACATCCCAAAGGACCAAGAAGACCATCATACTACTATTCTTCATAGAGAATAAAGGAATATAGGAACCATAGTAGAGAACTGATAAAGCATAGAGTCAAGGCGAATCACTAACAAAGAGATGGCCCAAATTCCAATCAAGAAACCACACATTCACCCCAGCAGACACAAACTTCTTCTATTGATTCAGGATTAAGAGAAATTGGCAATGGGAAGCTTCACATCATAGAAAAATATAAACAAAAACAGGATCAACCCAACCCAGATCAATAACAGAAGTCATCAATGGCCACAAATTACTGAATATTGAAACTAAAAGAATGTCCACCATGATGGGGCTAGCCAAAAGATTTATTATCCACACGAAACACAAACACTTGAATAGATCCAATCTGAAGAAGACTAGATCAACACCAACAGCTATGAATAATAAGAAAAGTGATATGCTTCTAGAACCGATGACTCTAAGACCATCACCACTGCTGAATGTGGAAGATGAGCCATGAACTGTCGCCTGATGATCCGATCCTAGCTGAAAACCATGAAACCACCAAAGCTACAGAATTTTAAACCTAGACATGCCTACTGCTGAAACTGAAACCCAGATATAAAACCTAAGAGGAGATGCTGAATCCAAAATCTAGAAACACTTGAAGCTAAACCCAAAAAACAAATCCACTTCCAAAGACCAAATCTGACAAAGTTAAAGCCCACCTTCCACCTTGGACTAGACAACCTTATAGCCAATGCCCTCCTCTCACCAAGAGTCTGTGCCGTCCCCTTCAAATCGCACATCCAGGTCAACTTTTCATGAATATAAGAGTCTAATTTGTAGAAAATATGAGGGTAAGGGATTTGAGTAGTGAATGAGGTGTTCACACCATGGTATTTTAAAAATTGGTAGTGAAACAAAATTGGGATTATAATCAATGGAAGTTATTGTTTTGTGATGTTAGTGATCATTACATAGAAGAAAGAAATCTATTTCATTATCTAGAATTTTAAGTTCCTATATTTTAGTTATTTTTTGTTACTCAAATTATATATGGGTGGATCAAACTTAATGGGGTGTGTTGGGATAATTTTTCATTCCTAATTAATGCATATTAAATATTAGTTTAAGGGGATAATTGGACATTTTATCATGGTTGGAGAGTTATTATTCTCTAAAAATGAAATGGAGGATTTTGGATCAATGGGAGAGTGAATTCCATATCTTTGCTAAAATAATGTGATAATGAATGGGAAACTAAGATTCTAGCTCACAAGAGGAGAAACTATTTTCATCTTGTTGTTGATGTAAGAGATGATTGATACACCACTGATGGTTTAATCTAATTCTTGGTTTTTAAAGATTGATAAATTTTCACATAGATTAGTATTTATCTTTCTGAGTGAGCGAGTTTAGTTATTTTTTCAACCATGAGAGTTTTATAAACCTAGATGGGTAGTGCAACTACACAGAATTATAATGAAATAATAAGTGTGCATAGTATTTTTGGTACATAGGAACATCATCTTTGTATGATCCTTGTATTAGCTCAGTTTATGTGAACTATGTAAAAATTTCCTATATAACTTTTATTGTTTTATCACTTCATATTTATCATGACAGTGAGTAGTGTTGTTTTTAATTGTGGTAAAAAATAATTTAAAGGTATTTTAATGAAAAAAATGTACCATGATTCACCCCATGGTATTTATATTATTTTGTGGAAACAAGTGGTGTCATAGTTGATGGTTGTTTTGGAATCTATATCTTAAATACATGGGAGACATCTTCATCCACAAGATTGTTTTGGTCTTTAATGGTAAAAATTATCAATTATGGAATAATCAAATGCAATACTATTTATGATCATTAGGAATATATGTTAACATGGATCCCCTATATATGATCTTGTTTAGCATGGTTAGAAAGGTTAGTGGAGGATATAAATGGAATTAGAGAAGCACTCAATGATTTAAATACCATAAAGTAGATTTTAAGAATATTTCCACCATGTTTTAATTTGAGGGTATCAGTTCTAAAGGATAAAAACCCATAGTATGTTACATAAAATAGGCTTCAAAATAATTTTTAACATACAAGATGAGTAATAATTATAATGGTTCTTTGGAAAAGCAGAAAGTTTAAGAAGTGGTTTTCAGGGAATTAAAGAGACTCACATTGGTGGACGATCCTGAAGATGATTAAGTTCATGTGATTAGGTATTTACATTCCTAAAATCTAAAATTGGGAAAGAAAAATTCAAAGGAAATATTTTAATCACTTTTTTTTAATGTAGAATGGTTGGAAACCATATTTTAAAGTGTCTTAATAATTTATAATTTTATTATGAAAATTAATCCTTCACAATAAAACAGTTAAAATATGTGAAAGGTTGGACAAATTTATTATATAAATTATTAAAAAAAATTGTCTTTAATAATAAGTTTCTATCTTAGAATAAATAATGGTAGAATAAATTGAGGACTACAAATGACTGAATGAAGATGTTTTTGGGGTTTTCATATACATACAATAATTAGAGGGCAATGATGATGAATATGTTAAATTTTAAGGAAGACAAGACCTCAAGGTTTCTATTACAAAAATTTCTATCTGGATGGAAACAAAGTTCAATGGAGTTGTTATGAATCCAAACATTACAAACAATAGGAAGAAGAATAAAAATATAAGTTAATGGACAAAATTTAATGGCTTCAATCTAGAAAACATTAAAACATATAAAGGTGATCAAGATCAAAATAGATGACCAGGATTGGATTAGATAGGTTTTAACTAATTATGATAAGGATAAGGTAAAAAGGATAAGGGATATGGAATGTGAAGTCATAGAGATGCAATAAAATATTAATGATGAAGATATAATTTTAACACCTGACATGACATCAAAAAGTTAGAGTGTATTGGTTATTGAAGGAGTTAAGGAGTAACATAGGGATCTAATAGAAAACTTACATAGTTGTCCACAAAATAATCATTTCAAAAATAAAGTAAAATAAATACTGATTCATGTATGGTTGCAAGAACATAATTCCCAAAAGAATACTGATTTTTGAAACTCACAAAATACCCATGTGTTCAAAAGAAAAATAATAAATACATGTAATAAATCACCTTAAATTCTGTACTATTATTTTAGAAATACATTACATAATAAATACATATTTTCAATATAAAAAAGAAATATCAATTCACAAAACTTATAAAAATAGAAGAATAGAAATTTAAACACATAGTAATTTTTTAAATTATACTGTTTTTTGTGTGAAGGATTCATACACAAGGCCATTAAATTATCATTAAAGGTGAAAAAATATCTTCCATAGGGTATCTAAAACTAAAAAACTAAAAAACTAAGAAGTTAAAATCTAGAAATACATAATCAATTTCAACCCTATAAGATGATATTTAACCAACGGAAAGAAAGAGTATCTATGTTTTATTCATTGATGATTGGAGTTGGATAGAATGGATAATAGTGATATCTCACAAATGTAAATTTTTCTAGTGTATTAAACATTATAATATATTAGAAGAGATGGTTATTGGTAATAGTTTTTGAAATTTGTGTCTAATTGTGGCATAGAAGTTTTGAATAATCAAATGGAAGAATACTTCTAGGAGTTGGGACAGGGCACAAGGTTTCAACAGTGAGAAATCTTCACCAAAATGGTGTGGTAAATAGGAGGTACTAGGTCCTCAACAACAAAGCCAAATCTATAAAAACATATTTAATGTTAAATTAAATAATTTTCATTCATTAATTAGATTTTATAGATAAAAAATCACTATAATAATATTTAGAAATTTTCTAATCAAAAAAGAAATTGTTTATATCTAACTAAATTTATTTAAATATATTATATAGTTTAATATAGAGGATTTTTTTACACATTGTTGAATTTTAATTTGAAAAAATGAATGTAATTTTTTAAATCATCATATAAAAATTATCTTTAGTTTCATTTTATATAATTTTCTAAAATGTTTGATGATTCAATGAATAGTGAAAAATACAAATTTTTTCAAAAAATGTACCCTCTTTTCATGTATTTAAAAATGTAAATTATATTTTGATTTTTTTTCAAAATTTAATTTGTTTATTTTTAATAAAAATAATCTTATTATGGTAGTTTTTATGAGTTTTATACTTGAACTACTATATAAAAATGTTTATAATTAAAAGACATTTTTCTGAAAACTTGACTTTCATCATGTTTTGAATGTTTAATTTTAAAATAAACTTTAAAACATCTTAAAATTTAATCTTGAAAATTTTATTTCATATTTCAAATCAAGATTTATAAATTTGGTAAATAAAACCATTTTAAATTTTTTTCATTATAAATAGTAACCTTAGTAAATTTTTGTAATCACGATAAAGGGAAAATGAGTTATTAGGGTAAATACTAATGTTATACGACTTAAAATTCATTCAAATAAATTCAATTATTTTCTTTTATTAGTATATTTCATCCATAAGAATCTAAAATTCAAAAATATGAGATTTTTTACCATTTAACATTTATTTTTACCATTATAATATTTAAGTAAAGGATAAGTAAAAAGTGTCACCCTCTTCCTTTTAATATAACCAAATATTTTGTGATAGGGATAAAAACAACTTATGTTTGGTTAAAAAGATTTATTTGAAATGTGAATGAATTTTTTTTATCATGGAAACTTATTTTAATTTTTAGTGATGAAATAATTTCATTAAGTGTATATAAAATGTTGACTCAATGCTTATTCAAGAAGTAAAAAAAAGAAAATGATTTTAAAAACACTAAAATTATTATTTTTTGGTTGTGTTATAGTTTCATTAAAATTGTATAGATAAAAATAAAATATTAGAGATGTTTTAATGGAATTTATTTGAGTTCTTTTATATATATATATATATTCAAATTAAAATCAATTAAATAGTTCTAGAAAATGACATTAATTCCATTTTATAATAAAAAATAATTTATTAAATTATTTAAAATTCATAAAAACCATATCTTTAACCTAGTGAATGGTATATAGTCTAAAATATCATCTATGGTAAATTGTTTTGTCATTATTCCCATTCTAATAATGTTCATGACCCAAAAAGAGTAAAAAACATAATATCATGGGAATTATCAAATGTTTTAATTGGTGTTAAAAATGGATAAGGGTAAAATCAGCACCTAAACTTGTCCCAATTTTATTGGATGGTATAATTTTGAACTATAATATCAATATATTTTATTATATAAATTTACATCAGTTTTTATTTGAAAATTAATTTATATTAACTTAATACTTTATGGAATTTCCAAAATTTTCCACCCTCACGTATAAAAGTGAACCTCCTAAAATCTATCACTCACACATTCTAAGCACTATAATTCATTCTATATGAAGATCCTTTATGGGTATTTTGTTTTAACAATGTTTTGTTTTTTTACAAAAAAAGATTGTAAATATTTAAAAAAAACAATTGAGACATATGCATTCTGAAGAAAAGTTTTTTTCAGCAGAAATGTTTTTTATGGAAGAAAAGTTTCTTTCTAAATAAATTTTTTTTGCTGAAAAAAATAAGTTTGGTAAAGAAAATTTGTTTTCTAAATAATATTTTTTCAAAAGTGAAATTGTTCTATGATGAAAATTTTTTTTAAATAAAATTTGTTTTATGTAGTGATTTTTTATGGAAGAAAAGATGCTTTCTAAAGAAATTTTGTTTGTAAAAGAAAAGTTATTCATTTAGATGATAAAAACGTTTTTCACTAAATATGATGAAAATTTACTATTTCAGAAAATGTGGAATGTTGGAAAGATAATAACTTTCCAAATATAATTGATACAATGATTGGATTTTCTATAAACATCTAAAAAATCATAAAGAATTCATGATACGAGCTAGAGTTAGAAAAAGAAAAGAGAAGTGAAATTTTTTCAATGTTTCCAAAAATTTAATTTTTCCGGAATCACCCTAAAAAGTTCTATTAGAATGAGAATTTATATAATATTGCGAAGTTAAAACAAAAAGAAAAGTTTTATCAAATCGAGAAGATCTGTTTCATAGATATGTTTTCTTAGATAGATGAGTTCTATCAAACTGAGAAGTTCTATCAGACTAAGAATTTCTATCAGACTGAGAAGTTTTATCGGACTAAGAATGTGTAAGAAATATTATGTTGCTTAAGGTTTGGTGAAATTGATACTTTAATATTGTTGATGGTTTATAAACTATTTATAAGTTTCAATAGTATTGTAATCCTTTTTTAGTTGTTCGGGAGAATTATGGAAGTAATCTTTTAGGTTTTGATTTCTTTTGGGTCAAGAGAATTAAAATGGTGAAAAGAGTTCCAGACTGAGGTTTTTCAGATTATAAATTTTCATAGAGATATTATAAAAATTTATCATTATATTACTATTGATAATTGAGATTTTTTGAAGAATTCAAGAAGTTTTGAGAAGACTTCAGGAAGATATAATAATGTTTAAATTGGTCTAATATGAAGTTCAAATGTAAGTAAAATTCAGAGATCTGTAAAATTTGTTAAGCGGGAAAATAATTTTACTTTCCTACCTTTACTATTTTTGGACAACCTATAAATAAAGAAGGATAGTATAGTGGTACTTTACACTATTTAACTTTGAAAAAAATTTGATACTCTACAGAATTGGTGTTAGAAGTGTGTTTTCCAACTTTATTTGATTCGAGTTGAATAAGTGTTTCTAGACATACTATTTTGATTATAAAATTAGACCGAGGAAGTGTTTAGTTTACCAAATAGGGAGAATCAGACTGAGGCAATTGGTCTGAGTTTTGATAAGTTATATTAGGACCACTATTTTTTCATATAGGAGCAGATTGAAGGGTGTATCATATTTGGGTTTTTCGGAATGAGGTCCATCAAATAGAGCCACATCAAACTATGTTTTCATAAATACTCCTATGGATCAAAAAGTATCTTTGTTATCATTTTTTAGTGGGAAAAATATTTGTAATAAAACACTTATAAACTGATACAAATTATTATAACCATTCCTATCAGCAGATATAATGTGTCTAATGGGAGTTGAGACAAGTTTTATTTAGTCCTTCATTATTTCAAATTTCTATAGAATCAAAAGAGTACTTATGGAAAGGATGTAGGTTCTCACATTGAGGTCAAACCTTATAGATCATGTTTTTCATGTTTAGTTTCTATTTTTTCAAGCATTAATTTACAAAAAGTTAGTACGAATAAAATTATAAAAAGGTTCATGGGTAATGTTTCTTAATGTTTATATTTTTAAAAAGGAAACAACAGATTGAACCCCCACTTATTAGTTGTTCTTTGATCCTTTGGAGATTTGATTAGTATCAGAGAACAGGTTACCCGGTTGAATCCTTATCATGGATAATCTCAATTATATCAACAGTTGAATAATTACTACATTTCATGGAAATAATTATTATCATTGGAAAAATAAGATGATTCTATATCTCCTGTCTCTTGTCTGGGAAGCTGTTTATGGCACTACAATTGGGTGTCCAACCATTGAAATATATATTCCCATGAATTTTGTTGACAATAGAATTATTTTAGTTAATCGAAAATCTAGAAATTATATTTACTTGGACAAAAAAAATATTTTTTTACGGTGTAGTTTTCTGATAGGTTATTTATAACCGACATGAAAATCTGAGTATAATACCTTTTCATGTCTTTTTATGAAAACTGAAGTGCAAAAGTGAGTATTCCATATTTTTTCATAATGATTCTATAATTTAAATGGCATGAAATATCATTTTATTATGTATGTTATATTATAACCGAAATGAAATCCATATTTCACATCAATTAAAATATCATCGACATCAAAAATATTTTAAAAATTTATGTATCACCTGATGGATTCATTACATAGCTTCCCATTTTCATGACAGTGCTCTCATTTCTATCTACCTCTCCCTAAAGCCTTAACTTTTCAGTTTCTTCGATCTGGTGGTCCAAATATAATCTTACAATATAAAAAGAGTTATAGGGTTTTTTCATCCTCAGTTTACAAATCAAAAATTGACTCTAAGTAAGCCTTAAACATTTTCGTTTCTCTCTTTTTAGATATTTTTTTGGCTTCAAATATCTAACTAAGGACTGTTAATCCAAGTGTTCTTCATTATTCCATTACTATATTCAAAAATTTGGGTTTTTAGGTTCATTATTTCACATTCAAGAAAGTTTTCTTTTTGGTCATTATTGCATTGATAGTTTATTTTCTTTTAATGTTTTTGTGAATTTATCCCAATATAGCAACTATAAAATAGGAAACATTCACAAACATCCACATGAAAGTTCATCTTAGTAGTAATTGTGTGTTTCTCACTTGATGGTGGTTTGGTTTTGTTTATTTTTCAAAAATATGATAGTGTTTTTCATTTAATATTGAATGGCATTCTTTTTATTTTCTGGTGAACTTGTTATTTCATGGAACTTCATTTTATTAAATCTAAATGAATTAATACCATCGATATGGGTGCACTATGAAATATTTATTTTTCGACATTCAATTTTATGAACGAAATAGAAAAAAATATTCTATTTGTGTTCTTAAGGAATATTTATTATATTTTTATTCTTTCATTTTTTTGAATCAAACATGATAATTAATTGTAAATAAATCTAAGTGAAAAAATCATATCTTAGTTTGGGATCAAAATATTTGGATTTATAATGGCATCAATGATTCAGTATAACATTGTATCCCTTATATTGTTTATAGTATAATATAAATTAAATTTTAAATTATAATTCTGTTTTTGTTTTCCCATTTGATTTATTAAATTATAAGAGAGTAACAAAATAAGAAAATCTAACATGATGGTTATATTTGAGATCTGTAGCTTCTTAGAACAAGTTAAATTCGAATTCTTAGTTCTCGCCTTATATGATTGGGACTGTATATTCTACATATGAATTTATAATGTGTAATTAGTTCATGATTTTTTTAATGTGAACTATTTTAAACTAAGACTCAATTTTTTTTAAATTATATTATTAATTAAAATATAGAATAAATTTTTTATTTTTATATATAATGAAAAAAATTTAGTAGTTCTCATTCTAAATATTTTTTATGAATATTGATTTATTGTAATAACTGTACATATTTTTTAATAATTTCATAAGGTTATATTCATTTAATTTTACTTGAGACACTTTTTAAAGGAATTTATTTTGTAATTTCTTCCGCATGAATGAATTTTCTCATCAAAATTTCTATTTTCCTTCAAATGTTTCTATTATTTCTTTTCTATATTTTTGGATTTCATTTCTAATATCAATATTTTATAAATTACTATCATTATTTTTTATAGTTATTTTTGATATTTTTTTACAGATAATGAATCGAAGTTGGATTAGTGCATCTCGAATAGGTACGAAATTTGAGGAAGGTGTCAAAGTTTTTTTTGGAATATTCTAAACAAAATGTTCCAAACAATGACAGGTATTTCTGTTCATGCCTAAAATTATTAAATTTGAAGAAGTTGAAAATCATAGAGCTGAATGATCATTTAATTTTTCATGGTTTTAATTTGAGTTACAACCCTTCGATTTAGCATGGTGAAACTGGGAAAAATTATAGATCTATTGATGATGGTGCTTTGTAAGATGATAAATCTAATAATCATGAAAAAATGATTCGTGATATTGAAGTAGAGGAAACTAAGAAACTGCCAACAGTTAAAAATTTATATAGTGATGTTGAAAAACCATTTTATCGGGGTTATACAGAATATACGATTTTATCAATGGTGTTAAGATTGATAAACCTCAAGGCGAAACATGGATGGATTGATAAGTGTTTTATAGAGATGCTATAATTATTGAAAGATATTATTCCTAAAGTCAAAGTTCTTCCATATTCATATTATAACACCCAGAAAATATCATGCATGATGGGAATGGGTTACAAAAAAACTACACGTATGCTCGAATGATTATGTGAAATATAGAAAAGAATAAGAATTTATGTTTGAGTTTCTTAAATGGGAGAGATCATATTATAAGTCGAAAGAAAAATCATAGGCTGATTTAGAAGTTTCAAAGACCCCTCCAAAAATAATTTTGGTATCTTTCAATAATTCCTCATTTTAAATGATTATTTTCTTATTCACATGATGTAAGAAGGTTAATATGGCATGTTGATGAGTGAATATGTGATGAAAAAATATGTCATTCAGCTGATTGTCCACAGTGGAAGAAAATTGATCAACATTTTACTACATTGGAAAATGAAGTTTGAAATATCATACTTGGACTGTGAAAAGATGGAATGAATCTATATTGAAGCCTTCGTATCACACATAGTTAATGGCCTATTTTATTGGTGATTTACAAATTATCTCTTTTATTTTGTATAAAGAGAAATTATGTCTTATTGAGATTAATGGTCTGTGGTCCAAAAAATTCAAGCAGTGATATTGATGTTTTCTTGTTAACATTAATTGATGATTTGAAATTTTTATAGGTGGAAGGTATAAGTGTATATGATTCTTATAAAATGGAATATTTTCAACTATATGAACTGATTATTTTCACTGTAAAATACTTACCGACATATGGAAATTTGTCAAGATACAGTGTTAAGTGTCATAAATTTGGTCTAATTTGTGAACAAAAGACTTTATATTATCAACTACATCTTGGGAGAAAAATTGTATACATGGTTCATCAAAAACATTGGCCGATGGATCACTCTTATAGAAGATTGAAAAAGACATTCAATGGATCACAAGAATTTGATATCGATCAAAAACTTTTATCCATTGATTGGTATTTTGAGAGGGTGAAAATATTTTATGTGACATTCAAGAAGTCATATAAATCTGGTAATAATAGAAATATTTTGAAAAAATAGTCAATATTTTTTGAGCTTCCATATTAAAGATATAATGAGTTGAAAAATAATTTTGATTCCATGCATATGGAGAAGAATATATGTGAATGTTTGATTAGAAATTTTTTAGATATTAAAGGAAAGACTAAACATGTACGGAATGTAAGAATGGATTTACTCTGAATAAGAATACGTTTGGAGTTGGAACCCACTCCTGATGTAAGGAAAACATTCCGACCCCCGGCTTTTTATACCTTATCAAAGATGGAGAAAATTATAACTTTTTACAGTATTCCTTATATCAAAGTGAAACATGGATATTCTTCAAATATAAAATTATGTTCTTTTAAAGGATTTGAAGTTGACAGGTTTGAAATCTCATGACTGTCACATCCTGATGCAACAGGTCCTTCCATTTTTATTATGTGGAATATTTCCCACCCATATTAGAATGAATATAATGAAGGTGTGTTATTTTTATAATTCAATTTGTAATAAGGTTATTTATTTTAATGCTTTGAAAATTTTGTAGAATTAACTAGTTTCTATATTTTGTAAATAAGAAATGTATTTTCCTCCTTTTTTGATACCATAGTGCAATTAATGGTTAATTTGATGCGAGAAATAAAACTTTATCGACCAGTATATCTATGATGGATGTATCCTTTTTAATGTTATATAAAGATATTAAAGAGGTATGTTGCAAATCCATATTACCCTAAAGCATCCATTATTGATATGTATATTTCTATCTAAGTAGCATAGTTTTTTACAAGCTATTTATCTAGCGTGGAGGACATAAGTTTTCCTAAATCTTGTAATGAATGAGTTAATTTTGGGGGAAAGGGGATTCATGGGTTGAAAATAAAATCATTGATAGGTGAACATATAAAGAAGTTATAGTTATACATATTTAATAACATAGATGATGCTCAAATATATATAACATTTTATTTTAATGAGTCGAAATATAGTTATCCAAAGAAGAAAGATATATGGATTTTAAATGATCATAACAAAACTTTTTTGTCATGGTTTACAAAGACTATGAAACCAGATGCATCAAAAACATTGAGATGGTTAGTGGGAGGTCCATGTTTAAAATTTATAACATATTTTGGGTAAGAAATTATGGTATATACTTCTCATATGAAGGATTAGGACAAAATAATTGTGGTTCATAAACGTATTGTGTATGTGTTCGCAGAAGAAATGAATTTTTCGAGTTCCAAGGACAAAAACCTAGTCTTTGCATCAACCGCATATTATGGAGTCATTGAAGAAATATGTGAGGTAGATTAAATTAAATTTAATGTTGCAGTATTTAAGTGTAAATGGTTTATTGGTAACAACAGTGTCTAACACGATAAATTTAGAAAGACACTAGTTAATATGAATTAATTGGAATACACAAATGATAAATTTATCAAGGAAACTCATGTAAAACCAATTTTCTATTGTTTCAAATTCTTTTGACTGAGAGTGCATAAATATTTAGAGACACGTTGATTTCTTCCCCGTATTCCCTCATTCCAAAGGATGGTGGCATCCATCACTTATTCAGGGATGTTTTCTCCTTGATCGATATAGGATGATGGGATGTTGATCTCTCCTACCATAGATTCCTCATTGTAACTCGTTACTAAGTCCGGGTCTCCCTTAAAGATTAAGAAATTTTTCGTGAAACCCTTCCCAATGCCATATCTTCAAGGATAATGATTAATTAATTTTCATCTATCAGGACATTCAAAAGGGTCAAGTTAGGGCAACAACCTTCGATCAAGGGAGTAGTCATGTTGGATAGGAGATAAAAATGTTCTCAAAACCAAGTCGGTATTCCAAAAAATCTCTATGATTATGGAAAGGTATTTTAGAATAATTCATTTCTATTATGAATGGTATATTCTCTATTTTAAGGGAATTATGTTGTCGAAACATTGTATCCCATTTTTCGATTATAAAAAATTCAAATATTCTATGGAATTGTGGTGTAAAGGAGATTGAAGTGTTTCAAAATGGATAAGAAATTAGAAATCCTTAACATATTCCTTGAGGAAGAGGTTTACATTGAGATCCATATGTTTTTTATATTACTAAATTTTATTGAAATTAATATATTTTAATAAATTCATTGAATGGGTCAAATAAATTACTAAGATTAAGGTATTCTATTATTGAACAACACTTGATAAATAATGGATTTCATTGAGGTGGTATTGATCATAATCTATAAAACAAAAAGAATAATGGTCAGAGAATTTTTCTACTCTTTGACATGGATGACATTACTTTTAGAGGATTAGATGAATTGTAATTCAATAAATTTTTATAATTCATGGGGTGTGAATTTGAGATATCATTAATCGATGATTTAATATTTTTTCTCGGGTAATATGTGATAGAATAAATTAAAGGAACTTTTATTTATCAATACAAATAATACAATTAGGGTCTGAAGTGATTTGAAATAGAGGATGATAAAGATATAATGATACCTATTTCATCCTAGATGATGTTTTAAAGAGATGAAAATGGATGAAATGGTTAATTTAATGGAATATATTTGAATGAATAGAAAACTATTATATCTAACATCAATTTGAATGATATTTTTTTTTTCACTTTTCAATTTATACACTACCAAGATTATCATAAGGAAATCCACCTTCTCACAATAAAAAATAATTATTTCTTATATAAAAAAATTATTGAATTATTAATGTTCTATCATGACGAATACAAATGAGATCTATTGGAATTAAAAAATAGGCATCAGGCTAGTTCATTGGATGATCACAAGTTGACATTGGGTGGTGTGTTCTATGATTGAATAGTGTGTATTTATTAGCTATGTAAGAATTAAGAATATATTTCAATATTAAAAAAAATAGTATACATCAAATCCAAACAAAGAACATAAATATAAATTAACACTTAATATAAGAGAAGTTTTCACAATGTCTAGTAATGTTATAGTATCTTTCAAGCCAAAATCAATTTGAATACATCATGAAAAAGTCACTACCTAAGGCTGATTTTAAAAGGCATCAGTTATCACATAGATTCCAACCATCTCCATCCAAATAGATGGTTTTGATAATGTAACCCAACCCAACTATGTAATTTTCTATGTTAATAATGCTATGGTGGTTCTCATGTATTAATGTTTTAGATTTATAACAATCTCTTTAAAACATTCCAAAATATTCTCTTTTGGTTTATTGACAAAGGGGGATAAGGTTTCTATGATTTGATGAAGTTTTAGATAGATGAAATTTTATCTCTTGTTGATAAATGGGGAGTCGTATCATGATGAATATTTGTAAAGGGGTAGAGTTTTTGAATGTCTATTTATGTGGGGTTATTGATTGATAAGTGTTGAAGAGATTAAAGTTCAATAATGTTTTTTAATTATGATTTTTTTATTTCACTTCAATTCTCAAAAAAATAATGGATCATGTGTGATTAAAGTTAATTATTTATGAATCATTGTTAAAATATATAAATAAAAGTGTTTTAAACTTAATACATTGATTGTGGGTGAAGGATTAAGATGATAATATATTGAATGTGTCCAGGGATTTTCAACAACTCCAAAGGGGATGTTATTATAAAAAATAACAGTGGAGTAATTTTGGGTTATGATTTCTGAAAAATACGATGATGAGACTTCCAAATAGAGTAATTAATATCATGGTGATTAAATAAGTTATGATATAATTAATAGAAATTATATCTATGTGACATAAATAATGCTAAAACCATACAGTTCACATCGTAGTATGGTTTCTTGTGGGATTAATATCCTGCGACTGAAAGAGTGATTGAACCATGAGTTGAGAGACACACATAATAAGGTTTTAAGGAAGAATAAATTAGAGTATATTGAAGGTGAGGTTAAGGATATATAGGATTAACTCAATCCTGTGAAATATTAAATAATAACATATCTTTTCGTAATTAGTTATTCCAATACATGAGAATTGTATGTTAGATTAATATATTATAAAGGTTGGAATCATGAAAAATGATTTATGCTGGGAAGGTATTCCTAAGAATGTTTGGAATCGAGTTTTATAGAGTTGTTTGTTTTTATACAGCATGAGAACTGGATATCATATCGTGATGAGTCTTATGTGACATTAAATCAAAAACTATGTAAGAATAAACATGGTGTACTTAAAGGGAAATATCTGCATAGTATAATTTGTTGTATCGTGAATATGAGGGGTTGATATTTGGTGATCTTACCAAAAGATAATGTTACAGAATGAAGTGAATCTCATGTCATGGAGGGTTAAGTCAAAGGGTTTACCTATAATTTCACCACTTTGTGAATATAATATTCTGAGTGTGAAAACTCACAGGTGAAATGAATTCTATTGTGAAAAAGGTGTTCATTACATGGTGGTGTGAAATTTATTATTAAAAAATTTGGGTTTTTCAGGGAAGGAAGGCATTATTCCATGATCTCGATGATCGAGAAATAACAGCATTGTGTAAAGTAGAATATCAAGAATTTAATGTTCCTATGTTTTAGGGATTTGGTTTGACTCAAATTATTAAAGGTTGACTCAAAATTAAAAGTGTGTTTTAGAATAATTCTTCTATTGGCATTAAGTAGGAAGTATTTTTAATTAAATGAGAATCATAGTGATTCATTCAAGGTTGAGGAGATATGTTTCTATGTAAAAACGGAAGGATGATCATGAACCAATGAGATAGGGAATTCTATATCTATATAGGAAAAAGAGTTATTAAAGGAGGGTAATTTAGGAGTCTATATCATTAGAAGAGAAATTATTTTTTTCACATGGATTAATAAGTGGTTAATTGATACACCATTATAAGTGTCATATCATTTTTATTATTGAATTTTGAGATTGGTTTTCTTATAAGATATGTGATCCTTCTAAGTGAGTGATAGAAGTGATTTATCTCAATTGTGAGGTTTTTAAACTTGGAGGATCAGTGTGGACTCTATAAATTGTAATGAAATAAGAAATTTCCTTTTTTTGTGAATCATCACATCATCATTCAATGTACATTGAATTACCTGGATGGGTGAAATAATTAACAATTAAGTATGTCATATTTTCCTTTTTTATTGCTTAATATTTATCATGAGGTTGAGTGGTGATCCAAATAATGATGAAAAGGTATCATTAGCAAGTTCATTGGATTAAAATGATATATCTCAATTCATCCAGAACCCCTCAATGTATTTAACATTTTCAGTAATGACGCCAGCATAAATAATGGATCAGTGCATGTGTCTTCCAGATAAAATATAATTCTACTTGTTTCAAGGTTCTAGTGGTATGACCATGGATAGTTGGATTGTCATAGATAAATAGTGTTCATTGGGTTTTTTATCTAGATTAGTTCACTAGAGATGCATGATGATGATTTTCAAGGATAAGAAGCGATTAAAAGTGGGTTGTGATATCCTATTCCATATGGTGTTTGGGAAACGATGAGACACCTATGTATAATGGTAATGGATAGTAGAAATTTTGATATTAAATTAAGGAGGGGATACGATTAACATGTGGAAAATACCTTTATTGAAATATAGGGTGTTTGATAATTAAACTTTTTTTGGTTAGCTATAGTGTCCATGAGATACATGATTTTATTAATCTAGGTATTTATTAATTAAAAAAAAGAATTTTTTGAGGGGTTAAATTGGCTATCCAGTACCCAGTATGATGGAAAAGGTAATCTAATAGTCTAACTTTTGGTATCTGATGAGCCACCAGGTTTCCTAAGTAAGTATCTCATGGAGGGAATCTTGTATCCTAATTCATCCCAATTTATTTTTTTAAAATAAGAAATAAATTGAGATTTTAATTTTCAGAATAAAATCACCCTCTTATGGGTGTCTTCTCCAAGATCGGTGATCAGAGGAAGAACCACCGCTCCAACTCTCTTTCGATGCCTCTTCATCATCCTTTGATATATTGTATACAAGGTAATTTGAGAATTTTGATGTGAGAAAAATGTTCTCACTTAACCTTCATTCCTTTCCACTTCAATTATCATATATTTTAATATGTTTCATATAGTTATTTGGCATGGAATTTTACTAGGTTAGGGGGAAATTGTACCACACTGAGAGAGGTTTTATGTATCAGGGATAAAGGATGTCTGGGAAGGATATAATCATCTCATTTCTAACCATTTTTTATAGTGAGTTATCTATTGAATTAATTCATATATTTTATTAATGTGTGTTTAATTTACTAGTGATTCAAAATATGAAATTATGGACTTTCCTCATAGTGGACATGAGCCATGTACCAGATCTTTGTGCATTTTTTATCAATGATTTTGTGAATTGGAAACATGTATTGAGTTTTTTAGATTATTTTAATTATCTATTAATAAATATAAAAAATTATAAATTTTTTTATTTATTAAATGACAATTTTTGGATAATATATGGTATTATGGTCTTGATGATGATTGGGTGAGATTAGATATTATTGAAGAAAATCAATAAAGGTGGTTAAATTATAGAAGAGATAAGTGGTCCCAATTACCTTTCAATTTCATATGAATTTTTCTATCTGGTATGACATATATATATATATATATAAGTAAGATAGTGTGGAAAATTTTTTGAAGGGTTGATGATGCATAAAGAGATACATGAAATAGGTATAACCATTAAGGGTAGTTATAAAAGGTTTGTAAGTGTCCTCTCAGATTAGAGTCTCTTCACGTCTCTTACATTCGATGAGAATTTGATATAATTAAAAGAGGAACTTATGTGGGTTCAATATTCAAGGGATGAATTCAATAATCGAAGGAGGTTCCTCATGATAGTGTAAGATGTAAGTGCCCAAAATTTGTTCATATTATCAATAAAAGATCTTATGTCTCACAATTGACATTTTAAAATATAAGAACATAGAAGGAATTTTATATTTTTTTCACATCATAGAATAATATTTATGGAAATAAATAAAAATACTATAGGTAGATAAACACTAAATAATAATTTATACATATTGATAAACTCCATAGATTTGATTTCTCCCATGATGATCACTCATGTTTTGAAAATAATAAAAATAAAGATAAGTGTTGGTAATATTATTGGCATTATCAATAGAAGCGTATAACATTCATAATTGAAGTAGTGAATGAATAAATATGAGAATAGTGGAGAGTAATTTTTTTAGTAGGAAAAGTGAGTTTTAGGATCTAACTATCAACTAAAAGTCGGCCAAGGTGACTGTTGAACATTATGAAAATTGGGAATTATGATTGTTGTACATTATGAATGTGGACAATTATGACCATTGGGTGTTATGGTTGACGGGAATTTTAACAATTGGTAATAATATTTGCATTATTATTAGTGTTTATAAAGGTTAATTATGATATATATTTGATGTATAAGAGAGACACTATGGTCTCAAATATTGGCATCATTCATTTTGAAGCCCATTTATCAAACTGTGTAAGGGTGGTAGCATTATTGGGATTCACAATTGATAATCTGAAGAAGAACATCAAAAGGTGAATCTCAAGTATAACTACCTATGGTATAAGTTCATGTTTGTGGATATCACCCCTATATCAATGTCAGTTATTCCACCCCATGAAAGTAAAACCAATTCACACTGCACCCTTAGGTCTTATGATGGTGTGATAAGTAGTTATATATCTTGAAATTAACTTGTATTAAGGTGTAAATTATTTTAGAAATTAAATTATGGCTTCTTAGATACCATAATTTTATTAAGTGTATCACCCTTATATAAATGATACATATCGTGACATTAGAGGATGGATAGGATAAAATATATTTTTCATACAAAGAAATCTTAATTTTAGTTTTTGGAATATATATAGGTCTTGTATTCATCAATATGTATTTTTAAGATAATATTAATGTTTACTTTCACAAAAATTTGTCAACAATCATATTTATTGATATATATAATATTAAATAAAGTTCGAAATCTTATGTACTTTTATTAAGACTTATAAATTCGACCAAATATTAAATATTACAAATTTAATTTAATAAGTATTTTACATGAAAAAATTAAAAATCACCTATTTGGATTATCTTATTGAAAAAATTAATGTCATTTTTTAAATCAATATGTTATAATTATCCAATGGAGAATGTTTCTTAAAACTATGATAGAGTTAAATTTTTGGGAAAAAAGTCAAATACAGTATAAATATACAATAAGTATTATGACATCGCAATGAGATAAAAAAGATGTAATAAATAATTTAAAGGATTTATTGATCGAAAATTTGTTTTATAATTAAAATAATTTAGTTTTAAGTAATATTTTTCATTTTAAAAACCTATAATGAATCTTCCAAAACCTAAAGTATATGTTAAGATTTTGAAACTAATTATTTATGAATATAACACACTTACAAATAATGAATTATGTTATTTTAAGGATTTAAACTCAATAAACTATTAAAATATTAAACACAACTCTTACGTTTGAAATAACATTGTTTAAAACCATGGGAATGCCATTTTCTTTCTAATTTAATAAATTACATTCCAAAACAAATGATTAGAAATTAATAGAAAAATTCCAATTCTTTTTCTATAAATACCCAATTATTATCCCATTAATCTCTACACCGAGGCCTTTTATCCTGAATTTTCCCCCATTTTATCTCTCTAGAGCCAGTAAAACGAGTTCTTATTGTATCAAGAATCTATTCTCAAGCATTAATAAGCCACTTTTCAAGTAAGGAACTCTCTCCCACTCTTCTTTTATTCAAGTATTTCCTTTGTAATAAGTCTTTTTATATTAAAATCATAATAATATTATGTGTATATAATTCTTTATTTAATATCTATTTTATACCCTAAAAATGATATACTTCTACTCTCTCATTTATCTCATTCCATAAATCAATTTTTATACCTACTATGCTACCAAACTAATTCATTAATGTTTTTCCCATGCCACCCTTTTATATTGTGTATACCCAAACCAATTTTCAATTTAGTGTGTTCTTATAATTGTAATTATATTTCATATATTGGTTATTTTCCTATATGAAACCAACATTCCTTCTCATGGTTTTAAATTAATTAAAATACCATGTCTTCCAACACTTATAAACTCAATGGATTTTATATGAAACTTATGTTTTATTTCCCATGTGTTATTGATGAAAAGATTTCTTATAATAATTAGTATATCTAACACACATAAATTTAGATATATGATGTTTGATCCCAAATATCTCTACAATTCATTGGGTAAATAATTAATCCATAAAGATTATAATATTATGATAACTTGTTGAATAACATTGGTAATATGTTTTATGAAACCTTAGTGATTAAAATTAGTGATATGCTTATTCATGTATCATTTAAAAATTTTATCCATATTTTCATGTTATGTCTTATATAATAATTATTATACCGTCATGTTATGCCTAATTGTTTTTAGATACTATGATTTCACATGTTCCATTTCCTTTATCCATTACTTGGCTTTATTCTCGCCCTTTTCTATTAATGTACTTCCTCGAGAAATAACCTGCAGTGAGGTGACCCAAGATATAATAATAAAGGATTCTTTCAATTGTGTTAAATAAATATTATGTTTATTTTTTCTATATTATTCATGTATTATATTCTAGTTTCAATGTCACTAAACCTCAAAATAACCAATGTAATTTTTCATTGAAATATTAAATGGTGGAATTATGATAAAAATAATGTATGAAAAAGGTGGGTTTCCCTAGCTAGTGTCAAATACAGGTAAAGATATTTTTAAAAAATAGGGCTACAAAAAATATCGAAAACTTTAGGGATAAGTCTAAATATTGGAAAAATACAATAATGTTAGTAATGTATACACATGAAGTCCCTTTTTTCAAGACAAAACCAATTTTTTGGGGAGTGGGAACCATAAAGAAAATTATCATGAATACAGGAAACCCATAAAAGTAGGCAACCCAAAGACAAGGAAACCAGAAAAACAAAATAAGAATAAGAAATAATGAACCTGCACAACCTGTGATCCCATACAGTACAAAGAACAAAGTTAAACACTAGACTGAGGGATCTCGTCGATATTTCCATGCCAGGTCATCTGTAATAATCTTCTTCTTCATTTGATCATAGAAGAATGGGGGAATTAGAAGAGGCTTAGATTCAATCATTTAGGTGTCACCTGATCCTATTTATTTTCCTTCCCCTGGACCTCCGAAGAATCCATTTGAAGGGTAGCTGGATCTTGTCTTTTTTTCTTTGTCTTTTGAAAATTTGAACCCAATTTCATCGGAAAAGGATAAGGAATAGAGGAAGATTTCATATCGGGATACATTGAAACTAGATCACCCATAGGCTCTAGAATCCGATCAAAATTTGTATTGGCATGAGATCCCAGAATATCATTACTGGGAAGAGAATCCTGTTCCTCTTTTAGGGAATACATGTCTTTTTCTATTCCACTTTTCACAAATGTATTCCAGTCATTGAGAGATTTATTTTTCATGAGAGATTATTTACTAGAAGATATGTTAACTAGTGTTTTGGGTAAATTAGAATGTTCTTTCTGAGGGTGCGACCTCCTCACATTCATGGATAAGCCCTCTGAGTCCATGATGGTCTTATTTCCATTACTAGAAGTGGGATGAAGGTAAACTTCCTCTTATTCCACTTCCTTACTCCAGATTGACTATGTAAAAGTGTTATAATACATCTCAGCTTAAAATTCATCCTAGTTCTCTCCCTATGAACCAACCCCTTTATGTCCTGATTCCTCACAATTCCCTTCTTCAAGTGGAATCGAGTCTCTATCACCCAATACAACAAACCTATTTAGATTACATCCAATTCCCTTGATCTGATTGATGGATTTTCCCATGTCCATCTTCAAACTAGACAGACCCTCATTTCACCTATCCTTTCCATCAGAAAAACTCACGCCTACCACATGAATAAATTCCATCAACCATACATGTTTGGTCTTAGTCAAATTGGCTCCAAGTCTCATACCTAATGGGAGTGATTTAATCACATCTTCCACATAAGAAGGAGTATGTACACACATTGTTCATTGATCTCTATGACCACAATCCCCTTTCCACTGGAAGTCTCTTTCTGGTGAGTGAAATACCCATTCCGCTGATTCGATTCAAGAATAGATGATCCCACACAATGACATCTTAGTTCTGAATGTCCTTGGAGGAACTAGAAGGGACAATATTTAGTCCACAACTCATACACAATCAGTTTTATATATCTGTACTCTCACTCTAAGACTATACACCGGACTATACACTCTTGGGTTATATTTTTTGGTTAATAAAATTTTATTTACAAACCATTATCAAGGATATATAGATAATGAAAATATTATTAAGGATTGAAGTATAACATCCAAGAAGAATGTCATTAAAAATTTAGGATTAAAAATTCCTTTATAATTATTGTTATAAGATTTATTATAGTAAACAAATTCTCAATTATGTATTCTTCATTGATAAAAATGGTAATAAATAAAAGGACTCTTGTAAATAACAGATGTGATAGAAAATGCAATGATGATATTTTTAATATGTTGTGATTCAGAGTTAAAAACTTCATGATGAAGAGGAATCATTCAAATCAAGTCCTTAATAATTACATAAACCATTAATGACATCTAAAATCACCAGGGAAAGAACCACTAGTATTTTAATCCATCATACATCAATGAACACCTATTGTTATTGAAAACTCTATGCCAACGATCATAGAAAATGGGTAAATATTGTATTTTTTACTCCATTAATATAATCAAGTGGTAGTTACTTTATAAATATATCTCTTAGATAGAGAATATAGTTAGTGGTGGAAACTGATGAAGAATATGAATCCAAAGAATTGGGTGGAATAAGCAGTGTGGGAAGTCTTCAAAAAATGTTTTTCATTGAGTATTTTCCATGTATTATTTGAACAAGAATGGAAAGATAATTCCTTGAATTGAAACAAAAGGAAAATAAATTAGTGGGTTGTTACGTGATTAAATTTAATGGGATTTCATGATATGCTTTAATATTTATCATTGATTTTGATGGTAATATCAATTTATTATTTGGTGGACTAAGACCTCATTTATGGAAAGATATCAAAATCCAAAAGTTTCAGAGTTATGAGGAAATAGTGTCATGTGATATTAAAGTAGGAATTTAGTTTGTATTTTCAATGTGATCTCAGAGAATTAATGTTAAGAAAAGGGATATCGATCAAAATTTTGGGAACAAATTTGATTGTGAAAGATAAGGGAAGAAATAATGAATACCCATGTGAAATAAGTGTGGGAAGAATCATTCATTGAATTGTCTACTAGGAAGAGGAAAGTGTTACAAGTAAAAAAATGTGTACATTTAGCTTTAGAATATCATGTATGTGTAGCCTCAATGTCTTAATGAAAATGATATCAGGAAGGTAGTGTAATAATAACATTTATTATAATTCTGGAAGTGTGGGGAGCATGGAAATTTCACTATCCAATGCCCAAATTACAAGATAATGAAGGGAAAATACCATCAACCCTAGAAGTGTCCAAGGGAGAAATATTATGCTTTTATAATCAGAATGACTAAATTAGATGCTCCAACTGATGTAGTGATAAGAAAATTAATCATTGAAACAAATTTATCATGTACATTGTTTGATTATATTTATACACATTCCTTTTTTCACTCATGTTCAAATAGAACAACAAATTTAAACCTAAACTGCAAGTGGTAGAGTTGTTAGTTAACAATGATAGAGATTCTATTCAAGAATCAAGGATATATTGAAATCCCCTTATTAAAATTGTTACGTCCAATCTCTCTACAAACCTGGTGGTTATTCAAATTGTGTAATATTACATAATACTATAGATGGATTCTATATCAAAATATAATTCTGATATCAACTTTAGAATCTATGAATTTTAAACTATCTAGAAGGTAAAACCTATTTTTATTTTCAAATGAGATATATTGTGACCTGGTTCTTTCTAAGGCCCACCACCTATATCATTATTCATGGAAGAAATTAGTGAATAAAGAGAAGAAAGTAAAAGTAAAAAAAATATAGAAGAGTTACCCTTTATTATGGAATATATTTATGTATTTCTTGGATAATTTCTTAGAACTAGTCTAGAAATAGAGAACGAACTATCAGTTGAACTCAAAAATTATTCCAAGATTATATTTAAGACCCCATATAGAATGGAATATGTGGACTTAGGGAAATTTAGGAATATACTTCATGATCATTTAGAGAAGGGTTTTATTATACTGAGTGTGTCTACATGAGGAGAAATTGTTCTTTTTGTGAATGAGATGGTGGAATAAATGTGGCCATACATTAACTATATAGAATGTAACAGAATCTAAGTGAAAAAATACCATATTCCAAGTATATATGATTTAATCAAAAAACTTATAGAGCTCAATGTTTCCCCAAGATTGACCTATGATCAGGGTATCATCAGCTAAGGGTGAACAAAGAAGATATTCCAAAGACTTCCTTCTATACATTATATAGAGACTATGAGTTTTTTTATTCCATTTGGATTAAAAAATGATCATAGTTTATTTATATTTTTTATGAATAAACTATTTAGGGACTACCACGATACATTTTTATTTTTATTTATTAATAATATTTTAATATATTCTAAAATTCGTTAGGGGTGTGAAGATTATATAAAGGTCATTTTAAAAACTCTGAGGGTGGAGTTGATTTTTGGTAATCTTTATAAATTTGAGTTCTGGTTATAACGAGTAGCATTATTAGGACACATTGTGACCAATTAAGGGATCTCATTTTATCTGTAAAAGAAAAATAACCTATAAGAGTGGCCTCATCCTGTAATAATAACTGAGATTTTTTGTTTCCTTGGTCTTCAATGATACTATAGTATGTTAGTAAGAAAATTCAACAATTAATAATCCAATATACAAGCTAAATTGAAAGGGAGTTAATTTATTTGAAAAAAAGGGTCTGAAGAAATTTTCCATGGACTAAAGAAGAGTTTTGTTTGTGATCGTATACTAAACTTACCCTCTGATGGGGAACGAATAATCATTTATAATGATGAATCATTGAAAGAACATGAATATGAACTCATACAGAATGAAAAGGTGATGGTATATATATCTTGACAATTGAAGCCTCATGAACAGAATTATCCTTACCATGATTAGGAGTTAGTTTTTTTATATTTTATTTAAAGATCTAGAGACACTATCATTATATAGAGAATTGTGATATATACACCGGAAACATATATTTACTCAAAAATAACTGAACATGGAACAAAGGTTATGGTTGGAGAATCTTAAAGACTATAATTATTATTTTTATTATCACCCTATAAAAGAAAACAATTTCATTTCTGTGTTGAGTAGGCTAGACATTAAATTTATTACAATGATGAGTATTAAATGGGACTCATTTTATAAGGACTTAGAAAAGATAGACATAGAACTCATAAGGTATGGAACATAATCAATATTATCCCAAATGATTTTATAACCACCATTATTATAGAAGATAAATAATGTATAAAGGGATGATTCTAAGTTAAAAATGTAGATAAAAATTATGAAAAATGGTAATTTTCATGAGTTCAATGTTGATTAAGAGGGAGAATTAATGTATTGTATAATGTTATCTATCCCATTTATTTTTGAGTCTAAGTAAGATATGATGGATAAAACTAAAAAATATGTATTCTCTATACATACTAATTGAACCAAAATGTATAGATATCAATGAGATTATTACTTGTGGTATAACATGAAAAGAAATATTTTTTATTATACTTAAATATGTTTGGTATGCTAGTAAGTGAAGGCGAAGAGAAAACTACCCAAAGGAGTGTTTAAACCACTACCCATGCCTCTATGGATGTGGTAAAACATCTGTATGGAAATGTTTTCTGGAATTCTTATGAAATCCAAGGCAAACAGTCCCGTATGGGTAATTTTTGAAAGATTAATAGGGTCTCATCATTTTTTCACATTATGAGAGGATTTCTCCCATGAGTTCCTTTGTCGTCTATATATTGAAGAAGTGGCGAGACTTCATAGATCACCACTTTCAATTATCTCAAACTGTGATTGAATATTAACTTCTATGTTTAGGAGTAGTCTTTAAAATTATATGAATATCAAAATAAACCTTAGCACATCCAATCATTTACAAAATGATAGGAAGTTGAGAACACTATTCAAACCTTGGATGACATGTTATGGGTTGGTCACTTTCTTTTCAAGGGAGTTGGGACCAACATCTTCGACTTGTGAATTCTCCTATAACAATAGTTTTCACTTAGGATTTCAAATTGATCATTATGAAACACTATATAAGAAAATGTTTCGAACACAAACATGATAGGATAATGTTAGAGAAGGAAAATTAATTGGACCATCCATTGTAAAATACATTTTAGAGAAGATACAAGTGATCGAGAAACATATCAGGGTTACTCAACGTTGGAAAAATAATAATTTTGTTAAACAATAAAGGACTTGTAATTTCATATTGGGGATCTTGTATTCCAAAAAATATCACCATGGAATGGAGTCATAAGATTTTAAATTAAATAGAAATTGATTCCATGGTATGTCAGGACATTAGATATTTTAGAACATGTTGGATAATTTTCCAGTTGGCTAACATCACATCAAAAACATTCCAGGTTCGATTATTTATTCCACACAACCTTGCTGAGAAAGTATATTTCATACCAAACACATATTCTAGATACACATGGTGTAGAATTACAACATGTCCAACCATATTAAATTTAATTGAACTAGATACTTAAGGAAAGGGGAAAATTATTGAAGAACAAGACAACCTAAATCATAAAAGTACTATAGAAAAATTAAAATCTTGAAGAAGAATCCTAGGATCCTGAAGAAATTATAAAAGAGAAAGGCCCCACATTAATTTTGAGTAGGGACACAAATTTGGGGGGTGTAATATTTTGAGGGGTAGAATGTAACAACCCAAATTTATTTATCTTATTAATAAAATAACATATGTACAAAAATGACTATTTTATAATAGATGCACATATAAGTAACTATATATTCCTTAGTACATCATGTAATTATAATTATGATAATTTACATGATTAGTGGTTTTATGTGAAGAATATCAATAGGGAAATTGAGCTATAATATGAACTAAATAAAGATATGGATTTAATGGAAGAGGTCATGGAAGAAAATTTTAAAATAAAATGACTTTAGGAGGGGGAAGGTTTCTTTAAAAATATTATATAAAAATAGAAGATCTATGAGACCCATTTATTATTTTAAGGATGGGGTTGATGTTATCATAGAAAAGAAATAAACAATAGAACATATTATTTTGTTTTATAAAGAAATGTTTAATTGAATATTGGTAATTAATTCTTTTTATTTTATATATTTCATTCCTAAAATATTAATCATCATGAAAATTATATTCTTAAAAGGAATCCATATCTTGTTAAAGTCAATATGGATACCTTCTCTATTAATTTATGGATTACAGTTTTTCATAATCGTTTTACTAACCAATTGTTTTAGAAGTATTGGGATATCATTCATGCTCATTTATTTTAGTTGATTTGAATTTTTTCAAAAATAGCATTATAAACATTAGAAAAAACTCCAAGATTCTTATTTTTATCCATAAACATGATAAGGTTGATAACCATAATTATTTTTGTACTATTTCTTTATAAAAATCTATGTAAACAATTATAAGAAAAATCCCAACGACCAAACTATTCACTATCATTGGTAATGTGGTTTCTATTCGACATTATAGTCTTTTTTTGGAACAAAAAAATAAATATTTCATTAATAATGCTTCCAAATGTATCAAACTTATTTATAAATCTAGGAGACTAGTAATATTTTCTCTCAAATTTTATATTTAAGAAGATTTTGATACTATCAATTAGGGATTTATGGTGGAGTCTTTCCAAAAGTTTTGTTGTAATGGTTTTTTCATTAATATGATTTTATACCATTTAAATTTTATTATTATTGATGTTTTGGTTAATTGTGGTCCTCATGGTTACTTATATTACTCTTGTAGAGTTCAAAAAGGTGATCCCCTATCTGCTATCATGTTCATCATTGCTTAATATTTTCTTAGTAGGTGTATTATTGATATGGTGGAAAATGGTCTGCTTAGGACCATTCATGCTGGGAGAGGGGTGAAGCCCCCTAAATGTTTTTCAATGTAGATAATATAATTCAATTATTATAGGGGGATATTAAAAATATCAAATCTATCAATGAGATTCTTGAGCATTATAGTTCTCTCTCCAATTAGTATATCAGTTTGAATAAATCCTATATCTTCTTTAGTCATAATTTCAATGAAAATAAGAGGGTGGTTATCTAAAAGATGTTGATCATTAATAAATTATAATTCATTTTTATTTATCTGGGAATCCCCCTTTTCCAAGGTAGTCCTAAGGATGTCTATTTCAGTGGTTTTTTTAACAAAATAAAGAACCAATTCAACTCTTGTGAAGGGAAATTACACTCCTTGTCTGAGAGAATTTCCCTTATTAAATGGATTGTGAGTCCCAAGATAGTCTTCTCATTTTAGTCTATAAATTTACCACAAATATGATTAATCTTATGAATCAATTATATAGTAGTTTTATCTATAGTGGATCCATCTTTGATAGGAAATAAATCACTATGGATTGATAACAATGTTGTAATATTATTAAAGTTGGTTGATTAGGTATTAAATTTTTTCCTTATTTAATGATACTTTGCAAGATCAATATATTTGGAGACTTCCCAATGATGAATCCTATTATAATAAATTTATGAAGTAAATTTTTTGTAACGTACTTTTTTCCAGTAATAAGTGATATCTCCTCTCCTCTACATGTCCTGTAATCAAGAAGAATTTATTCCATTATGATGAAACACTATGGGTCGATGGTATCTTTGAACTCCAATTTGATCTTTTGGTGGGATAAATGTTTGTAAAAAATATTTATAGAATATTTCTGTTAACACATTAGAAGTATCTTTATTAATATTAAAGACTAGATTTGTTATCCAATAGAACATTAATCAGTTTGATATGTTTTTTACTTCTGCAATTTTAGGTCCACAAAGGAAACTCTTTTATGGGAACCTGCAAGACTTGGTACTTCATGTAGTAAAATCCTCTAAAAAGTTTATTTGGGTAGGCTTATTGATGTTGTTTCTCAGATCACTCATTTTTTAGGCCTTGGATACCACCATCAAGGTTTATCCTCATTTGGAGATAATTGAAGTAAATACTGCCCTTAGATGATATTATTATGAAATATAAGATCATGATTTTCTTGGTTTTTTGAATTTTCCTGGCTTGAGAGGGCATCATATCTCATGTATTTTTTCACATACCTTGTGAAAGATCAGTTTGGGGAATTTTCATCATCTTGTTTTAAAATAATTACTCTCATATTGATGTGCCTTGTGATGTACAAGATGTATACTATAATCAAGGGGCCACTCCTCAAAAGGCTAATATTTTTATAACTATAGTTTCTGAAGCATTGTATCTTATTTAGTGGATGCATAACAGAAAGATATTTTCAGGGGTAGTTATTGATATTAATATGTCCATGAAGAAACATCACTTGGCTTTCATATTGGTTCACTATTAAAAAAATAACCTATACCCACCATTCAAAACTGTGGGTATAGCTCCCAAAATTGTGGTATAGTCTATACCCATAGTTATGGGAACCGTGGGAAATTGAGGCTTCGGTATAGTTCTACAACCTATACCCACATTTTTCCAGAGAGTATGTATAGATTTTATTCACTGTGTCATATAATTATTCATAATTCCACCATTTCATAGTCTTATAACCATAGTTTTGAAACTGTGGGAATAAATATTAGAAAAAAGCACGGAAAGGGTTTCAATCCCGCAACCTACTCTTCTACCACGTAGCATCTCACTAACAAATATTCTTAAATTGAATTTATAAACATATATCTATATCTGCCTAAATATATTAATAAAAATGGAATGTATAGAAAAAAACTAGTGGCGAGTTTCGATCTTGCAATTTATACTTCAAACACACAACACCTCACCACTTTAGCAACTAAACATACATTAATATATATCTAAATTTTCCTAAATACATTAATATAAACAATATTTATTAGTGGATAGAAGCCGCGAGTTTCAGTCCTATGACTTCCACTACCAACATATAGGGCCTCACCACCCCCTACTACACTTAAATTTATATAAATCAATATTTACCTAAATATATTAATATAAAAAATGTGTATAGAGAGAAAAATATCATTATAGGGTTTTCTCGGCCTAATATTTTCCCCAGATTCATGAGGGAAACCCTTACCCATGGTTCTCTCAAACCTTGGGTATAAAGTTTTTTTCCAGACAAATGCCCACAGTTTTCCTAGAGAACTGTTGGTATAGGTCTTGAACTAAGACCCATACCCATAGTTTTCTCAAAACAGTGGGTATAGGTTCAGAATAGACCCTTATACCCACAGGTTTCCCAAAACCGTGGGTATAGGTTCGTAAAGACCACTATACAAACAGTTTAGAGAAGCCGTGGGTATAAGGGAGGAATATACCCACCGTTTTGAGAAAACCATGGGTATAAGGGAGGAATATACCCCTAGGTTTTTCTAAAAACGTGGGTATAGTAGTTTTTTTAGAAGTGGTTTCTCATATGAACTCTTGTCTTGCTGAAAATTCGATTATGGTGATAAAGGTCCTTCATAGTTTGGGTATCCATGGAAATTATAGGAGTTAGAATGGATTTATTTTGTTTTTTTATAAATTATCTATGGTAGGTTAGATAAAAGTAATTGTAAATTATGCTTTGAAAATAAATCTTCGACCCTAGGGTTGTGGAGGTGTTTTCCAAAACTCAATATTTTGATTCTTCTATTTCTTCCCTAAGGATTGTGATATAGTGGTTTCTTATGAAGCGGTGACAGAGGGAGTCATCATAGTGATAAAAAATTGCATGCCACAATGATTAGAAATTTTTTTCTAGAAATGGACTCTTTATTACTCGTATTTTACATAGATATTATGAAAACTTATCCCTCATGGAGACTTGTGACAGTGTGGGAATACTTCAAGCTCTATTTTTCATAAATTTATTTTTTTGTATCTCATATTTTTAGGTAAGGTAATTTTGTTTCTAACACTCTTTATAACATTGGTGTTTGGTCAGAGGATTGTTTCTAGTCCTTGAGTGCTCGAGACTCTATTTAGGAGAATTTTTACTTGACATTTATAATTATCAATGTGTTCATTTTATTTAATTTTGTGTCCTTGAGTTTTATCTAGGGAATCTATGATTATTATTAAAATAGAAAACTCTATAGGCTTGAATTATACTATTATGATCACCCCTTCAATAAAAATAATAAAAATAAACTCAATCATTATGATTGAAATTATCATGGGATGTGTAGAACATTCATTAGTGAAGTACTGAATAATGAAATATAAGGATTGTGGAGTATATATAGCGTGTGTCATGGGAAAATTGGGTGTTATGATCTGATCATATCCTAACTATTGCTGAATATGATTGATGTTCAATATAACCCTATTCAATGTGTCCATTGGGGATTGTGTTCATTGGTCATTATAACCATTGGAAATTATATTACAACAAGAATTAGTGTATTATAAGGTTAATGATGAGAGATTATTAATGTAGACGAGAGAAACTATAGCCTCAAATAGTAGTATCATGCCTTTTGAATCCCATTTATTAGAGCTTGGGAGGGAAGTATTAAAACTGGGGTTCACGCTTCACCAAGCCCAATGTTGAGCTTCGATAAGTAGGGATTAAGTGGAGCTGTCTATGGGATAACATCATGTTAATAGAGATCACTACTAGATTAATTTTAGTTAAACCATACCATGAAAGTACAGTCATCGAGCACCTAACCCTTAGAGATTAAGTCAGTTTGATAAGGGTTATATATCTTTTACATAAGTGTTATTAAGGAATAAAATCTTTTATAAATGAAATAATGCTTTCATAGATCCCATAATTTTATTTATTTTATCACCCTTATATAAATGATAAAAGGAAAGTTATTAGATGATAAAAATGATACAATATATTTTTAATACAAAGAAAAAACAATTGTATTTTGGGATTATATATATATATATGTATAGGTTTCATTAAAATATATTTTTAAGATAAAATTAATTTTTATTTTCATAAAAATTTAAAAAATAACAACTTTTCATAAATAAATAATAAACCAGTTTTATTTAATAATATGTAGTTTTTCTAAGAGTTAAAAATTCAACCATATAATAAAAATTAGTATTATTCAATAAATACGTTTTTTAATTAAAAAAATAATAACATTAATAATTTTTTGATAAAATGGATGTCATATTTTAAATCATCACATTGAAATTAGCCAATCACCAATTTTTCATAATTTTCAAAGACAGTTGAATTTTTGGGTGAAAAGTAAAATATGATATACAAATTCATAAGTATTATGAAATCATAATGATATAAAAGTTCTGTAATAAATACTTTACTGGATTTTTCAAACAAATTTGTGTTTAATTATAAAAATAATTTATTTTAATGTAATAATATTAATTTTCCCAGCCAATAACGAATCATTCAGAACCCAAAGTATATTTTAAGATTTTAAAAATACTTCTTTATGAATATGACTTACTTCCACGTCATTAATGATATTAATTTAATTATTTTGGCTATTTAACTTGTAAAATACTAAAATAAGCCCTTGAAAAATAACAGGGTATAAAACCATGTACAGGAGAATGATTGTCTTATTTTAAATCATAGAGTAAAAAAGTATGATTAGAAATTAATAAACCATTTACCCCTATTTTTCTATAAATATATATTCATTATTCTATTACTCTCCACATAAAAAGATTCAAGAAATAATTTACCCTCATTTTATTCCTCTAGATACATTCAAATAATATTATAAGGTTCCATGAACCTCTTCTCAAGCTTTAAGAATCTACATTGGAAGTAAGGTATTCTCTCCTTCTCTTCTTTTAATTATGTATTTCATTTATAATATGTCTTTTGATTTTAAATTAATTATATTCTCATGTGATTATCATCATTACTATATTTTCCATTTTATTCCTTTAAAATGTGATATTTCCATTTTCTCTCACTAATCTCAATCCATAAACCAATTTGTATACTCTTTATGCTATTTAAATCATTCTTTGGTTTTTCTCTCAACCCACCCTTTTATGTTGTAAATACCAAGCCCCATTTTCATTTACGAGAATTATTATAAATATAATTATACTTAATTTATTAGATATTTACTTATATGAAACTACCATACCCTTCTAATGGGTTTAAAATAAATAAAATTCAATTTTGTTCAGAACTTATGAACTCAAGTAATTTTATATGAAACTCATTAGTTATTTCCCATGGGTTATTGATGAAATGATTTATTATTATAATTGATCTATTTGGAACACATTAATTTAGATATATTAATGGCCTTACCTCATAGCGTTCTAATTCATTGGGTAAAGAATTAATCTCTAGAGATAAAATGTTTATGATTACCTAGTGAATAACCTTGGTAATATGTTTTATGACACCTTAGTGATAAACATTGTTCACATGCATCTGAATGTATCATTTTTTATGTTTTACCCGCATTTCCATGTTATGTGACATATAATTATGTTTGTGATCTCATGTTATGCCTCATGTTTTAACAGTGATGGTCGTTTGTGTTCTATTTTCTTTTTTCCCTTACTTGGAATTATGATGACCTTTTTTCATTAATTTTTGTCCCCAATAAATTTTATGCAGTGAGGTGAACATAGATGGAATAATAATGGTTTCCTTCAATAGGATTAATTAAAATTTATGTTTATGTTTTTTTTATGTACTTCATATATTACTTTATCAGTTTCCAAGACACTAAACCTCAAAAGATATTGTGTAATTTATCAATGAAATATTATGTAATGGAATTATGTTATAAATAATGTATGAAAATGGTGGGTTTTACTCTACTAAGAGAAACAAGATATGGATGGGATGAATGACTGGTTCACATACTGTCCAGTTATGAATTAGGTTCATCGGGATAGTGACCCATGAATATAGATTAAAAAAATCTTGATTGGATTTAAAAGTCATAGTATCATTATAATATATATATTTCTAATGGTATACCATTTGTTAGAAACATAGATATTGGTTTTCCTTGGGGGTTATGGGTGGAATAACTCAACTAAATCCTTATCGGCTAAGTCACCTTGAGATATAATTGATTAGTAATGAGTAAATTAAGGGAGAAAATAAAGGGTGGTCTCATATGATTATGTGTGATGACTTATAGAGGGTTGATTATTATTCCAATTAATATATGATATATCTGTTTCAAGATACTTAAAATAGTACTAACATATTATGACTTGCGGTCCTTTATCACCAGAGAGGTGAATTTTGAGAGTGATGGGTTGAGCTTAGGATGGTTAAACCCTACTAAGTGTATCAATTTAAATGTTTCATATTATGTTATCCTTAATAATATACAAGGGATTGGAAATAATGATTTCCAAATACATTGAACATGATGTGTGATAGGATATTAGTCAAGCGATAGGGTTATGCATGGAATTTCTATAATTTTGATTATATTCAATCATTTTATTATAAATGTTATAAATAATTCACTATAGGGAGACCATATATGTGTATGCTTGTAATAAAATAAAGTGTTTTATAGAATGTATAAGGCTACTTGAGAGCCTACTATATATTCTCCAACCCCACAGGACGTTGATCGTATTTCTGATCTGACCTCTTGGATGGGACATGTTTACAAGCTGTGATTTTATGATGCATATCCCAGATGGGTGTATTTCAAACCAATGATTCTAATGATAATTTATAGTTTTGGATCATTTCCAACATATAATTTTATTTATCATATCATAATTGGTTACTCAAAGCAATAAGTTTATTGAGTATATTCTGGTTGGGAACATTGCTATTCTATAACTCTATTGAGTATATATGAATTGGGATTATTTTCAACCTATGATTTTATTGATCATTTATTGGTGGTATATATTTATAATTTTTAGTTCTATTAGGCATATATGGGTTTGGTACATTACTAAAATATGAACCTATTGAGCATATCTATCTTGGTACCACTAAAAAAAATAGATCTAAGTACACATAGAATGTTTGGGAACATTATTAACTTGTGATTTAAATATTTTTATGCTGGGTATTGATGGGTTTATACATATAATCTATTAAATGGTAATATTTATCCCATCTATCAGATGGAAATATTTGTCCCAACTATGGAATGTGAATATCCATCCCAACTGTGAAATGGACATATCTCTCCTGTGAAATAGGAATATTCATACCAACCATGACATGGGAATAATCATCCCATTATAGTAGATTAGGTTAAATTAGGTAGAATTCATCTATCAAGGTGGCTTCTTGAGCAACGGATGGTAAGACTAGTGTTAGGTATATGATTTTCCAAACATTCATTTTATATTTTAAAAGCACGAATATATATATATATACTAATTTATATTAAGGTTATATTAGAGGTTTCCTACCAATATTTTTTCTCACATAAAGTACATGGACCTTGGTGGATATTCAGACCTAATGTAAGGAATGTAGTTCAGAGCAATGGCCTTGGAATAAAATAGTGACAAAGAGTATATCAGTGGGGATTTAAATAGATATTTTAAGAGAAATCAAGAACTTATGGTAGTGTATCCTTAATATATATATATATATATTTAATTTATATTATATGATGAGATTATTAGTTATATCTTCCTTATGTTTAATAATATGGAGTTACTAGGGTCAATATGGTAAATTGTGATGTTATTTATTATTATGATATAACTTTCACTGTTATTACAGATTATTAATATTTATATATGTTTTTAAATATTTCATTTATCTAAATATTAGTTTCAACAATGATACTCAGGGTACAATCTCTTCATAACTTATGAACAACCTGTGATATTAATTAGATGCCACTAACATATAAGGAGGTCCTCCTGAGGTCATATATTGTCATAATTCAGGCCATAGAGGTGGGATACTAGACTAAAAATTAAAAAATCATATAGCTAGATCCAGACAGAGTGACGACCCAAGTATCTCATCGTCATTTACAACCCCAATCATATTGATAACAGTTGAGATAGAAGATATTACCTTCATATTATATTAAAACAATGCTTTCAAAACCTCATGCCTCTCATGTGTAGTTTTTTCTTTAATAAATCCTTTATATGTTTTGTATCATTATATAAGAATATATATTCATGTGTTACTTATTCAATTGAATATTCATGGAAACAATCATTAATTTATATATGTTAAATTAATATCTATTATACTTAATATAATCATTATTTTCTTCTTGGATACCTTCTTTAGTGGGTTCCTTAAGAAGTTGTTTCTCTAAAACATTAAATTTTTCACCTTATTTGGGAATTATTATCATTTTAATAGTAATATGGTAAATTGATATTATTTACCTTTTCCATTTATAAAATTTATCACAAAAATAAATTCAAGATAATATCTATTTCTATTATTTATAAAATAATCATTTTCAGCTAAGTATATTGTCTTATAAATATTAAATAAGGAATGTTATTGAATATAGTATCACTAAAATGATGACCCCATATTTAAATTATATATATTTATACCACTATAAACCCTGAGGGGTTATTAGGGTGTATTAAAAAATAATCTTTTTATTTTACTTTTTTGATTATGTGTCAGGATCTTATTCTCATGTTAACAAGAAATGTGTTCAACTTACATCACTTGATAAAAAAATCACAATAGTAATAAAAAATATGATGGAATGTAAAGTAAGTATAAAAAACAAATATTTTACTTGGTCATTGAAAAGGGATACATCCAAGTTGCACACACCAATGATGTGTCAATGTTCCTAGTTTACTCTACATTAGTTAGATGAATACAAGGTTTTGGCTACAGTCACTCCATGACTGGTGCATTTTATTTAAAGAATTATGGTTTGGTCACTCCCCAACAAAGAGTAACTCCCACTTCTTCACCTTCACATACTAAAATGATGAAGGATGTGTCATTTTATAGACTTGAGGGTTTCTTTAAGATCATCAAGGTTAAAATTAACTAGTTCCATCATTAGTTCCTCATATATTGTCTATGGTCTCTAATTAGTTGTTCCTCTTCCTTCTACAATCTGGAGGTGAGTAAATTCACAATGTGTGAGTTGTGTCTTTGTATTCCAAAATATACCAAAAGAATCACATTCCACTAGATATTAAATCGAAGATTGTAATTATATTTTTAAACACCTATTCATTTATCTCAATATATTACATGTATGTAGTTTCTCATTTTGTTCATATATCCCATTTCCTTTGGAAAAAACAATAATGTATTGCCTCTATGGATACTCATTCATGAAATTAATAGTACATCAATAATTATTATTATTGAACAAACCACTCAATTGTATTCCATGGACTTTTCATATCCACTATTTAATTTCTTCGATCAACAATACTCACATAATAACCATTCCTTTACACTGTATAGTACTGTATTAATATATACTACTTTGATGGTGTTGTATTCTTCTCATAACATTGTATACATAAAATCACTTCTCCTTCTGTAACTACTTAATTATATATTGATCTTAAAATGCATGAACGACGTTTTCATCACCTAACTATGAATACATAGATCTTCTTCTCCCTATTTATAAATCAAACCAGTCATGTGACTCACCTCTTCTTCATTCATGATTTGTCTTCAATGTGTCCACCTAAACATAATGTATTGTATGTCTGTTATACTTCAAGAAAAATCATCCTCATGTTTATATTTTAGGTGGTATTCCTCTTCTCCTCAAACTCCTTCATAGAATATTAAGTATTCAAGTTAGTATTTATCTTCACATGAATTTTTATATGTGGATATTGGATAGAGTTTGAAGTGATAAATATCTGTTTATTCAAGAATATAGCTCCCTCCCCTCACTCTCAGATCTCTTTTTTTAATCTATCCATGATTCTTTTGTTTTTATCATTCATCTCAATATTTCTATATTTGATGCTCATTTAGTTTTTCTTTTATAACTATGGAGATCCCCCATATTTAAAGAATATTTCCTCAACTACCAAAAATTGACACACCTTCAGATACACTACCTCACTTATTTGTTTAATTCTACCCACATGATCCTCCACTATAAGGCTCTATGTGCACTGACTCAAACCCAGTGCATACCATCTATAGAATAATGTATTAATTAGAAAGACTCTATCATGGATCTCTAATGATTATGACTTCAAATGTTATTCATGAAAATAATATTTCAAGTGAATTGAAATGTTCTAATTTATCATGCATCATCATTTAAAATATGTTATGTGGAACTAAGATACTCATTGACTCGAAAACATCCTGACACTCAAAAACTCATGAATGCTAGAGGAAGTAGACCAATGCAGCATTGATTAGATAGATCAGACTTATATCATCAAATGCATTCTAATATATGTATCTTATTAAGTATATTAATAATATTTATGTCCCATATATCCCAAATTACGAACTTAATAATGAGGCTACACATTAATTTGTCTCTTTGCAAAGTACACCCAACGGGGATGTATTCGGGTTAACTCCAAGCTTAATATAGCAGTGCCTAATGTAGGAACATATACTACAATAACACCCTATATCACAACCATCTCTCAATATGAACCTCCACATGTACACACATTCCCTAACCCATGCGAAGGTTTCGTATAAACAATGAACCATATACACTATGTCTTCTCTTAGTTGAGGTTCTCCTATAGATGCCTCATCTGGTGGCTATGGTTTAGATCCTCCCCTGGTCACTTGAGTTCGAATAACATTAGAATATTTATTCAACATCTAATGAATGACTTTAAAATAAGTGTAATCCAATATTAATCCTTAACAGGATTATAGAATGTAACATGTAATCTCCACGCCAATTCTTTTGAAATGCACTAAAATATTGAAAATCAACAAATTATCTCCAATTCACTTAAAATATAACACAAATTGATCTCAACCTCCAATTATTCAGGATAATTATTAAAAATGTATCCATACCCTACCTCTAAGCACAAAACAATCAACAGTTGTCTCATCAATCATGACAATTCCCAAAGCCACGAGTTATATATATTTATATATATATATATATATTGAGAAAAAAACCAATATTAACCTCATGGCCGAAAAATCCCCCCCTTGGGATTTTGAGGATAAAATACCCAAAAAACATTATCATGGTGGAATATGAATTTTATTTTTCCGCCTTTGTCAATAAAATACAAAGGTCACAATGCGAGGTAGAAAATTATTCTCTTAATATCTCACCATTAAGAAATTTTTATCTTCACCCCATTATTATCCTTTTTCATCTATACTCTTGCCCTTTTCAAATATACCACTTCTTGATATCATTTTTTTTGGAAATTATTGCTAAAAGAATGCTAAATTTCTCTTTTTGTTTAAATGACATATTGACATTTCTTTTAGAAATTACACTCACTAATTAATTCTATGTTTTCATCGGCTAAGTTGATATAGAAATACAGAGTGACTAATATATACCTCAAATATTTCCATAAACTATTAAGCAAGTGATAATATCTATACATTTTCTGAGGGATTGATTTTAATTATTCATAATAATCACCCACATCCAACTCAAAAAATAGAACAAAAATGTCCATAAATAAAGATTGTTATTCTATTTTTCAAATTACTTTTTTTTCCTCATCAATTAATTAGTCCCCCCCAACTTTTTTTATATTTGATTTACCATATAGGCAAAAGAGAATATATTCAACATACATCACAATTTAATTTCAAAGCTCTACCATCAACATCTTCAAGTATTGTTCAATTATACTAGCTTTACATGAAATAATGAATTTATTGATTCTCTTTTATCTTTTAAGTTCCCCCTAAAGGGATTATCTAAAATAATATACATCATGGTTGATCTTTCATTAAGAATAATATCCAAATACTAATGATATCATTTTGTTCGCATGTCACTATGGAAAAAGGACTTTTTGCGATGGGCCTTTTGTGGTGGGAATAAATCTCGTCGCAAAAGGTCCGTCCTAGAGGTTATTTGCGACGGGGGTAACATCCCATCCCAAATAACCGATTATTTGCAACGGGGTTTCGTCTCCCGTTGCAACAAGTTTGGCGTGGGTAGCGCGCCAAACCACGTGAAGGTTATTTGCGACGGGGTCCGTCGTAAATACCTGACGCGATTAATAGTTTTTTACGATGGGATGTCGTCCCGTCGCAAATGGTGTGCCAGAAGGGACTATTTGCGACTGGTCTCGTCGCAAATACCTACGCCCGTATTAATTACTGTCGGCGGTCAAAAATTATTTATGATGCGCACCGTCGCAAATACTCGACGCTCGGTTAATAGCTTTTTGCGACGAGATGTCGTCCCGTCGCAAAAGGTGTGGCGACAGGGACTATTTGCGATGGGGCCCATCACAAATAACTTTGTAACCGCCGGCAGTATTTAATGCGGGCGTAGGTATTTGCGACGGGACCCGTCGCAAAAGATACTATTTGCGAAGGGTATCCCGTCGTAAATAATCTAACCTATATATATCCCTATCCATTTTTCCTATCATTCCTCTCAATTCTTAGATCTGTTTCTCTCTAAACTCTGATTTTAGAGGGAAAATTTTTCTAAGTTAATTTTTTTTCACGAAGAAGTTGTGAAGCCGTCTACATCAATAGAAAATCGGTGTTAAAGGTATTTATGTTTTATTTAATTTATTATTTATTTCAATTTTATGTTAATTTTTATTATTGTTGATGAGTGGTAATTAAATTAAATTTACATTGTTTTGTTATTAGTATTTATTTGTACTAATAAATAGAAATTTTTAGTACTAATTTTTAATAATTATTAGTAATTAATAATTATTAGTGATAATTAGTAATGTATATAATTAATTTTTAGTAATTAATAATAACTGGTAATAAATAGTAATGAATATCAATAATTAGTAATAAATATTAATAATTATTAATAAATAGTAATAAATAGTAATCATGAGTAATAAATAGTAATAAATTGTCATAAATAGTAATAAATTGTAATAATTAGTAATAAATTGTAATAATTAGTAATAAATTGTAATAGTTAGTAATAAATTGTAATATTTAGTAATAAATTTTAATAATTAGTAATAAATACTAATAATTACTAATAATTACAATTAAATACTAATAATTAGCAATAAATACTAATAATTATAAATAATTAGTAATAATTAGGAATAATTAGGAATAAATAGGAATAATTGGGAATAATTAAAAACAATTAGACATAATTAGAAATAATTAGGAATAATTAGAAATAATTGGCAATAGTTAGGAATATATAGAAATAATTAGCCATAATTAGCAATAATTTGCAATAATTAGCAATAATTAGCAATAAATAGCAATAATTAGCAATAAATAGAAATAATTAGATATAATTAGGAGTAATTAGTAATAAAGATGAGTAAATTTGTAATAAATAGGAGTAAAATTGTATTAATTAAGAGTAAATTGTAATAATTAGTAATAATTATTAATAATTAAGAATAAATTGTAATAAATTGCAATAAATTGTAACAAATTGTAACAAATTATAATAAATTGCAATAAATAGTAATAAATTGTAATAATTAGTAATAAAATGTAATAATTAGTAATAAATTGTAATAAACAGTACTAAATTGTAATAAATAGTAATAAATTGTTATAATTAGTAATAAATTGTAATAATTAGTAATAAATACTAATAATTAGTAATAAATTGTAATAATTAGTAATAAATACTAATAATTAGTAATAAATACTATTAATTTCTAATAAATAACAATAAATAGCAATAATTAGAAATAATTAGAAATAATTAATAATAAATAGCAATAAATAGCAATAAATATTAATAATTAAGAATAATTAGGAATAATGCGTAATAAATACTAATAATTACTACAAAATACTAATAATTATCAATAAATACTAATAATTAGGAATAATTAGGAATAATTTGAAATACTTAGCAATAATTAGAAATAATTCGCAATAATTAGAAATAGTTAAGAATAATTAGCAATAATTAGGAATAATTAGCAATAATTAGCAATAAATAGCAATAATTTGCAATGAATAGTAATAATTACAAAAAATTAGCAAAAATTAGCAAAAATTAGCTATAAATAGAAATAATTCGCAATAATTAACAATAAATAGCAATGAATTGCAATAATTAGGAATAATTAGAAATAATTAGCAATAATTAGAAATAATTAGCAATAATCAGCAATACTTAGCAATAATTAGCAATAATTATCAATAATTAGTAATAAATAGCAAAAAATAGCAAAAAATATCAATAATTTGGAATAATTAGGAATAATTAGTATTAAATAGGAATAATTTGTAATAATTTGTAATAATTACTAATAATTGCTAATAAATACTAATACTTAGCAATAATTAACAATAATTAGGAATAATTACGAATAATTAGAAATACTTTGCAATAATTACAAATAATTAGAAATAATTAGCAATAATTAGGAATAATTAGAAATAATTAGAAAGAATTAGCAATAATTAGAAATAATTAACAATAATTAGCAATAATTTTCAATAATTTGCAATAGTTATCAATAAATGGAAAGAATTAGCAATAATTTGCTATAATTAAAAATAATTAGCAATAAATAGTAATAATTAGGAATAATTAGTAATAATTAGTAATAAATACTAACAATTATAAATAAATACTAACAAATACTAATAATTATCAATAATTAAGAATAATTAAGAATAATTATGAATAAATAAAATAATTAGTGATAATTAGAAAAAAATAGAAATAATTAGCAATAATTAAGAATAATTAGCAATAATTATGAATAATTAGCAATAAATATGAATAATTAGCAATAATTATGAATAATTAGTAATAATTAGTATTAATTAGTAATTATTTGCAATAAATTGAAATAATTAGAAATAATTAGTAATAATTAGAAATATTCAGCAATAATTAGCAATAATTAACAATAATTAGAAATAATTAGCAATAATTAGTAATAATTAGTAATAATTAGTAATAATTAGGAATAAATAGTAATAATTTGTAATAATTAGTAATAATTAGTAATAATTAGGAATAAATAAGAATAAATTAAAATAAATTGGAATAAATATGAATACATAGGAATAAATAGGAATAAATAGGAATAAATAGGAATAATTAGGAATATTTAGTAATTGTTAGAATAGTTAGTAATAAATAATAAAAGTTAGTAATAAATATGAATAATTAGAAATAAATAGGAATAATTAGTAATAAATATGAATAATTAGTAATAAATAGGAATAATTAGTAATAAATAGTAATAATTAGTTATAAATAGTAATAATTATTTAAGAACAATTGGAAAGAAATATTATTAAATATTAATAAATTTTTAGAACCTGGCATAATTTCAAGTGGATTGACGACACTCCTTTTGCTCGATGAATTTTCTCCTTTCAACTCTCACCGACTCAAAACTAGTTAGTAATAAATAGAAATAGTTAGTAATAAAAAGTAATAGTTAATAATAAATAGGAATAGTTAGTAATAAATATGAATAGTTAGTAATAAATATGAATAGTTAGTAATAAATATGAATAATTAGTAATAAATATGAATAATTATGTATAAATAAAAATAATCAGTAATAAATAGGAATACTTAGTAATAATTAGTAATAACTATTGATAAATAGTAATAATTAGTTAGGAACAGTTAAGAACAGTTAGAGAGAAATTTTAATAAATTTTAATGAATTTTAAGAACTTGGCACAATTTCTAGTGGATTGAAAACACTCCTTTTGCTCGATTACTTTTCTCCTTTCAACTCTCACGGACTCAAAACTAGTTAGTAATAAATAGTAATAGTTAGTAATAAATAATAATAGCTAGGAATAAATAGTAATAGTTACTAATAAAAAGGAATCATTAGTAATAAATAGAAAGAGTTAGTAATATATATGAATAATTAGTAAAAAATATGAATAATTAGTAACAAATAAGAAAGATGCAAGTAAATGATACGTTAGAAAAAAGAGTAGTCGTCAATCCACTGGAAATTGTGTCTCCCTTAATTATTAGTAATTCGTAAGAAGTGGTATTAATTATTTATCTTCTTTTTTAAGATAGGGTTTTTATAATTTTAAATTATTCAACAATAGTGAGGATTTTATATTTTGTAGGAAAATATGGATCAAGGAAGTCGACATCAGTCATTATTAGATGACCGTGCCTAGATAAATCAGTGCTGAAATCCAAATAGTTCTGGTTTAAATCCTGTATATATTGAGGGTGTTGAAGCTTTATTAGAATTTGAATCATCAAAACCGTAATATGTTTAAGATGGAACAATAAAGTTTCCTTCTAAAAAATATTCTTTGAGAACGTTTGACACATTTGACAAGGTTGGGGGAAATATCTTGCAGTTTGATTTTAAACAAGATTATGATTTTTGGTATCAACACAGTGAATGCATTTCCAGAGAAGATACTAATTACTTGATTCCAGATCCATCACGAATCCAAAATTTAGTGCATGATGTTGCAGGTCCATCTGTTCAACAAACTGAAACTCATGATGATATTTATTTAACTCCTGAGTTGGTACAATCTGAATTTTATGAGTTGTTGAGGTCTACTGAGGATGCATTGAATCCTGGTTGCAAGATAAGAAAATTAGAAGAGGTTGAAAAATAAATGGCTATTAAATCAGATAATGCAATGTCAAACAACTGTTTTGATCATATATTTTTTTTGGTTAAAACACTGTTAACTAAAAGAAATATGTTGCCTGCAAATTACTATGAGGGAAAGAGGTTAGTTCGTAATCTATGCCTTAGTTATCATAATATTTATGAATGTCAAAATGATTGCATCTTATATTATGGTGAAAATGATTCGTTGGATAGTTGTCCCACATGTGGACAATCGAGGTATAAAGAAGATCAACTAGGGAATTATGGATCGATTCCTATAAAACAGTTGAGACATTTCCCCCTTACACCCAGGATGCAACGTTTATTTATGTCTCTTAACACAGTGTCAAGATGTCATGGCAGAAAACCAATATTTCAACCAGTAAACGCTTGAATCATACATATGATGGTGATTCATGGAAACATTTTGATCGTCTGCATCTGTCTTTTTCTTTAGAAGACCGAAAAGTGCTATTGGGTCTTTATACTGACAGTTTCTGTCCGTTTGGTTCTTATGGTAGTAAGTATTCATGTTGGACTATCTTTATAACTCCGTACAATATACCTCCATGGATGTTGATGAAGGAACCATATATATTTTTGACCTTATTAATCTCAGGACATCCAAAGATGAATATTGATGTTTATTTGAAACCATTTATTAATGAGTTAAATGCATTTTGGAGTAATGGTGTTAGTACATATGATGTTGCTGTGTAACAAAATTTCACATTAAAAGCTGCATTGATGTGGATGATTAGTGACTTTTCGGCATATGGCATGTTATATTGCTTGAGTACACATGGTTCGAAAGCATTTCCTTACTCTATGAAAGAAAACAAAGCATTTATGCTCATCAATAAAAATAAACCGTGTTATTTTGACTGTCATAGAAGATTTATTCCAACTGATCATCCTTTTTGGGTTAACAAATCTCATTTCAGAAAAGGCACAATTGAAAGGGATGAACCTCTAAAAATGATCTCAGGTACAGAGTTAAAATCAGTTGTATTTTCAGTACCTCTCATCACATTTGGACCAACAGTAAACCAACAGATAATTCATGGCTTTGGGAAATAAAATAATTGGATAAAATGAAGCATTTTTTGGGATCTCTTATATTGGTCTGATTTTTTGGTTTGCTACATGTTGGATTTCATGCATATTGAGATGAACTGTTTTGATAATTTATTTCATACAGTTTTGGATACACCAGGTAAGACAAAAGATACTGTAAAAGAACGATTAGATCTCGCCCAAATTTGTAGGTAACCAGAACTTGAACTATATGAAAATGTCAGATCACAGGGGTTAATGAAGCCAAAAGCAGCTTATATACTGTCCAAAGAAAGACGCTTATTATTTTGTCAGTGGATTGCAGATTTGAGAATTCCAGATGGCTATGCTTCCAATTTGGACTGATGTATTAATAATGGTCATATTACCGGATTTAAAATTCATGATTGTCATTTTATAATGGAAATACTTATACGGATTAGACTCATAGGTTTATTGAAATCTATGATATGGGATTCGATAACAGAAATATCATATATTTTTTTGAGACAATTGTGCAGAAACAACAGATTACAATGCGCTAAGAAAACTGGAAGAAGATGTTTATGTAATTATATGTAAACTAGAAAAAATATTTCCTCTTTCTTTCTTTGACTTAGTGGAACATCTAATATTACATTTGACACATGAAGCTAAATGTGGAGGTCCAATACAATTTTGATGGATGTAACCATTCTAGATATGCATACAGAAATTGAAAAAAAAAGTACGTAACAAAGCATCAGTTGAAGGATAAATTGTAGAAGCTTATTTGCAAGTGGAAATTGCTGTTTTATGCTCTCAATATTTTTAATCTAAATATCCCTCAAAACAAAAACATATGGGATGGAACGAGGGAAATTTTAATGCTGAAATGGCCAACCCTTTATTAGTTTTTAATATGCCAAATCTTGGATTCGGTGGAGTTCAATAATGATGGATTTTAGATGATGAACATCACAGAGTTCATACATATGTTCTGCTCAACTGTGAAGAAATTACAGCATTTGTACTGTGAGTGCTTCTATCACTTCTTCTATAATTTCTACTACAGTATGTAAAATTATTTTATTTGTAGGTTATATTATAATCATATCAAGAAACAACTTCCACAAATTACAGTAGTTTCTCTTGAAGAATGCGGACAAATTTTTTATCTCAATGTTTCAAAAACTGGTAACATAAATTTTTGATGGTTTAATATCAATTCAGTTTACTATTTATTATATTGATAATTGTTTTACAAATTTTCAAGTGTCTCAATATGCTGATAAAATTGATAAGCATCTATTTATATTGAGTAACCCACCAATGGAAATGGTAAAATCTTATAATTCATATGTGGTTAATGGTTTTCGATTTCATACATGTGCATATGGAGAATACAAAAACAATGAATAGTGGAGTTTTTTTGAGAGGATCACATCATTGAGAAACTGATGTTGACTTATTCGGAATTCTGGATGAAATTATTGAGCTATGTTATCTTGGAAAAAATTATATAATGATGTTTAAATGTCGGTGGTTGGATATTGAGGGAGGCTTTCATGTTCATCGGACTCATGGAATCGATGATATTACATATTAACGTCTTTTTGCATTAAATGAACAAATTTTACTTGCTAAACAAGCACATAAAATTCATTACGTAAAGTATTGTGCCAATTCAAGAGACCTGAGTGATTGGCGGAGCATAATTAAAATGAAATCTTTGGAAAATCAATTTACTCAAACTGAATGTGGTTCTGCTGAAATGGATGGAATTGAAATTTTTCAAGGGACTACTCAAAATCCATCCTTTTCTCAAAGAAATGTGAATATTGATGATGGCATCCCACTATTAAGGGTTAATGGTGAGGAAGATGTTGATGATGTTACAACTGAATTTGAAATGACAAGGAATGGTGAAAGTGAAACTAATATGGATATTGATGATGCTGGGGAGGAATATGAAGACATTGACATCGTCAGATATGAAGATGATGATAAAGGTGAACATTGGCACAGTTAAATGCTGGTTATGATCATAACTAATATATATATATATATATAATAGTTATTTTCAACTATTTTCTAACAACAATCCTTTTGTGTTTCAGATGGACTCTAATATATTGCGTGAATTAGAGGAGGCTGAGCTACCTTTGGATGAGGGGGATGTGGGATCATCTGACCCTCAGCCTACTAGTGGTCCAGGAGGTACGCAGAGGGGGCACGATCTTGCGCGACTGATGATTTCTGACCCTATCCCCGAGCAACATCCACATCTTGGCTTCGATCCATGCACACAAGGGTATGATAACCTGTATATTTAAGTTAGATTTCATTAATTTTTTTATATATATAATAATTGTTTGATTATTTATTATTTTTTCACAGTTTTTCAGATGTAGTTATTGGACAGGGGAGAGCTATCTTGCGCAATTATTTTTCTCATCCATAGACCACATGGGAACGGATTCTCGTTGATGTGCAGCTCGATATGTATAATCATTGGCTGGTATGTAAATAAATAATATTTATATTGAAATTTATTTTGAAATTTATATTATTAATATAATGAAATTATAAATTATTATTAGGGTTTATGGTATCCCATCGATGATAGCATATGTGAAGATGTCTATGCAGAATGGGAGGTGGCTATGTGTGAGCCTTTGCATCAGTTTTTGCACAATTTGAGAAAGATGACCATTATGAAAGGAGGAGCGACAATATTTGATGAGTCGTGTAGAGCCCACTGACAAGAGTACATTTCATCTCAGGTTTGGGATAGATTATGTGTACACTGGTTGGGTGGTGTATTTCATAGGAGGTCTTCATTGGGTCGACCGAACCAGGGGAGACAAGAGGTGACACATCGAGCTGGTAGCCGTACATTCAGTACGCATAGAGAGCATTTGGAAAGTATTTTTTTTAATATTTTATATAACTTCAAATATAAACAGTTTATTTTATATTCATATAGGCAGTCAAGAATTCTGATTTTTAGGAGTACGATTTTTATCGGAGGATGTACAGTGATCCATCCACTAGAGAGATTAGAGGTGATCGCCATCGTCGGATTGTGGTTAATATTATTTTTTCAGTTTGATAATTAAATGCATATAATAATTTCATAATTTTATTTTCAAATTGGAATTGAAGGATTTATATGAGGTTGCAACTTCTCAGTCACAGGATGAGGGTCAGAACGAGGTGACTATTCTAACCAGTGCCCACCATTTTGATGAGGCGACATGGATGCAGGTGACTCAGTATGACTTTGAGAAGGGCCGATTAGTTGGTATCGACTCTCATGTGAGTCCTGGTACTTATTATGGAACTGTTGCGATGTCGGCCTCCAGCTCGAGAGGAGCTCATGGAGAGGAATCATCTTCTACCTCACAATATGAGGAGCAGTTCCGATCTCAGAATGACCTTATAGAGTGTTTGCAGAAGCAGTAAGAAGAGTTGTGTCAGCAGAAGCAGCAGTAGCAGCAGCACGAGGTAGAGATGTGTTGATGACAACAGCAGCATCATGAGCAGATGGAGTATATGCACCGTCTGACTTATAGTTTAGGGATTGAGTTTCTCCACCACCTCCTTCAGCTCCTCCACCACCTCCAGAAGATGACCCTCCCTAGTGATTTTTTTTATGTAAAAAACATTTGAATTTAACATTTTCTGTAATATTAACTACTTATAGTTTCTTTCTTTTATAACGGTGAAAATATAACATAATTTAATTTTTAATATTTTTTTATATTTTTCTGAATATATAGAATTTTAATAATTTTTATTTTTTTATTAGTTTAATAATATTAATAATATTGTTTCATAAATCATATTTTTTTTAAATATATTTTTCTCAGTATTATATTTTTAATGTTTATTTATTTTTCTAATAATAATAATAATATTTTTTTTTGGTTTTTTTATATTGTTTGTGAATATCGAGAATTTTAATATTTTTTAATATTATTTTATATTTTAATAATATTAAAATTAGTTTTTCAATAATCATAATAATATTTTATGATTTATTTATATTTTTTTGGGAATATTGAGAATTTTATTATTTTTTTATTAATTTAATAATATTAAAATTAATTTTTCAGTAATAATAATTTTATTCAATTAATTTTTTTTAAATTTATTTATTATTTGTGACAGGATCTATTGTTATGGGTTTTCGTCTCAAATAACCTAATTGTTTTGTTAAAAAATGTATTTGTGATGAGATTATGGGCCCGTCGCAACTAGTATTTATGAAGGGCCCTTCACAAATAGCCTAATTTTCTTTAAAAAAAGGTATTTGCGACCAGATTACGGGCTCATCGCAAATTGTATTTGCGACGGGACTGTCATAAATAGTCTAAATAAATATTTTTAAAAAATAATTTTCAACAGGATTACGGGCCTGTCACAAAAAAGTATTTGAGACGGTCCCATCACAATTTTTTTATATATAAAGTATATATTCATAGAATTATTTGCGATAGTGAAGTTGCCTGTAGAAAAAAACATTATTTGCCACGAGCCCGTGACAAATAATATTTTTTGCAATGACGTTTTCTGCAAGGGGCTATTTTTGATGGGACCCCGTTGCTAAAGCTTATTTGCGATGAGATCCCGTCACAAATACCTAGAATTCTAGTAGTATGTGCCAAATGAGATAATGATAAATTGTTAGGAGATAACAGATAAATTTCTTCATGATGGATGAATTCCTAAATATTATAAAGTATTCATTTTATAGAAATTACCCAAAATTATATATCACCTTTAATTATATTCAAAGAAGAAAAAATAGATTTTATATGTGGGAATAAGGTGGATCCCCCTATCTCTTTTATTAGAGCACAAAGGTTTGATTTATTCCTTGGCCTAGAAACAACATCAAACAACTCCATGCTCTATACCTTGATTTTATAGACATTAATATCCCTAGGTAATAATTATTTCTTGATCAATTCTACTTATTTATTAGATATATTAGGTTTCATTATAATATAAATCAAATAAATTCCATTATTTTTTCGTGTTTCATCTTCCATATTAATTCTAATTGATTTATCCATATATCAAGGAATTCATTAGGAACATTCTGAATCTTTTTTTATGTGTATACTATTTCATAGTATCTCATTTAACACAATGATTCATTGGTTATTTTCCTTTACTTTTCAACACTACAACTTTTCAACATAAAAAAATCAAACTCTTGTTAGTTTTATGCCAAAAGATTTTACACCATCGGCAAAGATCTTCAGTATCCTTAGTGTTATACATTTTTTAAAACCTCTCATGAATTTCTAAATTCACTTCTGGGGTATCCTACCTAAGAGAAATCCTGTTTTCTTCTCATAGAATTATTCTTTCTTTAACTCCATCCCACTCCTTTTAACATTTATTTTCAACTCAAATTCACAATAGTCTATGATGTGGCCCTTTTACCACAATAGAAGCTTCTTTTCTGGGTTAATGTGTCATCAATAACCAAATTCTTCTTGGATATACTGTGATCATCCTTTTTCTTATGATTATCCACTAATGTAGTATTACATCAATTTCTAGTTTACTTTCTTTGTTAGTTTAGTATTATCTACTTAATAACAATGAGTTATTATTGATTATTATATACCAACGTTTCTCATCACTCTAGACACTTCTATTTCAACCATCATAGAATATTTCATGGAATTCATATATGTTCATGGTAGACAGATTCCTTATTATATGTGAGACTTTCTTCAACACATTAGGATTTCTATTTTGTTTTCATTCCCCCACTGAATTTATCCCTTTAATTATTTTATTAATTTAACATATTATTATATCATTCTATGGTCATGTTTTGTAAATTTCAACATTAGAAACATTAGCCAAGGAATCTCATTTTTTCCCAAAGATACTTTATGGTAGGATTTTATTCTTTACAATTCTTGAAAAAAATTTGAGGATCTTTTCTTCTAATTTTTTTCATCCACCATTTATGAAGAGGTGGATTCCTTGGAATTGTTATCCATTCTCTTATGTCTAAATGTTTTTTAATTCATGTATAAGAAGATGAAATGACATTAATACAAATTGTTTTCTTACGACTATGGGTTGCATTTTTCATTGATTATATAGTGGATTGATCTTGACATTCATTATAAGTTAGAGGCTTATTACAAATTCCCATAAAAATTTCACCTTACTTGGATGCTTATGATGAATTTTATTGGGTGATTTACAGATTTCATAGTTTGACCTTCAGATCAAAACGCTTCATGTTGATATAATTTTTCTCAACCTCATTTGAGCTCAATATTTAAATCCATTAATTTTTCATATTATATATCTAATCTTTATGCATTTAAATTGTCTCTATTATTAATTTATTAAGGTATTTTATCTTATTCTATTTTTTCTCCAACTGATCCTTCTTCACAGTCATGTCTAATTTAAATCTTCATTCTGCTTCTTTCAGTTTATCTTTTAAAGTATTCATTGAGTATGTTTAAACATATTCATTTCTTCTTGACATTTATTGATAAATGTGAAATATTCCTTGAATTTATTTTTCAATGAGATTCCTCAAGATCCTAATTATTGTATCATCAGATTTTATCAGCAGTTACATCAGTGTTCCAACATTGATATGAGACTCCCCCTCATTATGATTTATGAAAACATTAGCTAGTTACTTCATATCCACCTTGATATCGAGAAGTTATTTTGAGTTCAGTTGGTTAGAAGATTTATTGGCTAAATATTTATTAATTTGGTTAATATATAATTCAATATCATCCACATATTCAGATGATTAATTCAATAGTCCATAAATCCTTTGATTTTTCATTTTTTTGAGTATTTATTTCTATAAGAGTATCTGGAAGATTTACTTTAAGGTCAATGATTCTCTATGGATCCTTTTGATTTAGAAAAATTAGTATTTTCTTCAATGGTACTTTCAACTTTCCTTTTTTACACGATAGAACCATTAGAAGAGACAACACTTGTTCATAGTTTATACAATAAGGTTAGAAAATAATTAAAAAGTTTTTCCTCTAATACCAATTATTATACCAAGATACACCCTAATAGGGGGCTGAATCAGGTAGAATCACAAAATTAGTTTTTCTTTTTGTATTTTGATTATGTTTTTGGAACTTATTCGTGTGATAATAGAAACAATGTTCAACCTCAATTAATTAATTGAAAAATAAAAAAAATATATTCAAGAAAGTAAAAAAAATAGAACACATAGATTTTATATGGTTCACTATAACTGGATGAATCCAAGGATCACACACTAACAATTTTCAATATGCTAATGTTCACTATCCACTAGTTCTATGAATATAAGGTTTCTTCCCTGATCACTTCATGTAAGATTCACTACCTTTAAAGAAAAGTTTTTTCACCCAAGAGGCAATCCATATTAATAAAGGATGTGTTGTTATGTATAGTTGAGGTCACTTCAAGATCATTAAGGTAAAAATTAATTGGTTGCGTATTTATTTATATGATCGTGATTATCTAATCCTTTTCATTATTAAAATTAGATGAGACTAACTTCACTATGTGTGAGTTTTTTATTTTTATTCAAAAATGTATCAGTATCAATACATTCCACTGGATGATAATTCTAATATTCTTTACTATATGCATAAAAAAATTACACACTTTATGTCTTTAATACTTAAATAAACATGAGTCACACAATTATAATGTTATTGTTGTCATAAAAATTCATTCATGTAAGACTAAGTACAAGAATTCCTATTCCTTCTTTCACTTCTATTCATGTTCCAATACTGGATAGAGTATCGTGTGATAAATATCTATTTATACGAGAATATAGCTTCCTCCCCTTACTCTATAATCTCTCTTTCTCTCTATCTACTACCTTAAGCCCCTATCTCAAATTGAGTTCATACCAACTCAAATTTTATACACTATGTAAAAAAACTCTGTCATGGATCTCAAATGTATTTAAATTTTCATGTCTTGCATGTAAAGATGATTCATAGTGAAACCAAATTGTATGAATGATCATGCTACATCATTGATAATCCATCATGCTTGACTCTGATGATCGTCAACTTGAGCAAAACCCAATACACAAAAATTTATTAATCCCAATGGAAGAAGACAAGCACAACATTGATCAGATGGATAATACTGATATCATCAGATGGATAATGATATATGTATATCTTATTAAGTGTAGTAACAATATCTATGTCCCATACATTCCATATCAAGAATTTGATTGTGAGGACACTCGTAAATAATCCTGTAGGACAACATTTTTTTCTTCATGATACATACTAACCATGTATCCACACTATACCTCTAAGAACCATCAAATAAACAGTTGTCTTATCAATCATTAAATTCACTAAGTCACCAATTATATATATATATATAGTAAAAAAATACAATATTAACCTCATGGTTTCACCACTATTATAGGTACAATATCCATATTTCATTATGTTTTGAGTTAATTTATCTATTTAGGCATAACATCATGTAAATTATGTCATATGTAAATCTTAAATAGTTGTTCACACAAATATATTCCCTAATTTATCTTTTAAGTTATTTCAACTCCATTCTACTAGTTACCTAACTGTTAGTGTTATGAAAGGATGTAAATATCATAGCTTATTATTGAATATTTCAATAGGCTGCATTGTAATTTCTCTAAATAGGTGGAGAATTTTCTCTAAAATTCTTACACAAGATAATCTATGGGCACTAAAATTTGGTTTGACCCACCCAAACTAAATGACCGATTTCATTAAAAGTGGTCACTTGGAAAAAATTCAAACACTCAGTATTTAAAGGGATTTATAATATCACACCCTATATATATATATATATCTCATGTATATTTCATATTTTATTTATTATATGTATGTAAGATTATATGTGATTTAATTTGTACATCTCATATTTATCAATCAAAATAACATGTTTAAATCATGTTAGTGTATAACTTTTTATATAATCAATGATTTTTGTTATACCACCATAGAAAAAATCATAATATTTGATACATATCCATATGAATCGCATGTAAATGGTATATTAAACTCTTTCATGTGAAAGATTAAAATTATAGGAAACTTAAATGATATTTAAGAGCATGTATATTTGGAAAAATAGCATATCCAACCTTTCTAGACAAAACCATTGTGTATGATCCAAACTCTGTAGAGACCCTAAGCTTAACGTACATGGACATTACATTACTTTTGCGGAATACTTAGTATATAAAAAAAACACACACACAAGGACTGTAATAGTTTAGTGTCTTTGGAAACGTGGAATATAATCTTCTAATGGTGGTGAAAAATCTTTAACATCTCCCATAAAGATCTTCTTTTTTTTAACCTAAAACCTTTATTTATTTCCTGGGGAAAAGAAAACATAAAAGGGTGAGCTCAAATGCTCAATAAGGGTAAACAAAAGAAATATCAATCACATCATATTCATAAGAACATAACATTTTGGAAATCTTAACCTGCAAAAGAGATCATAATATCATAACATGGGATAAATCATAGTAGTGAAATGTAATCCCAATAATCATAACTTAAAACATGAAACATTATGGCTTACACACATAATCATAGATAATCATTTCTTATTAGTCAAGACTTATTTCCAAGACTATCTTAGTGTACAAAGTCCCATTCTGAACCGAGTTCACTCCACGTTTCAGTCCTGTTTCACTGAACCGGTATAACCTACCATTCCAGCCATGTCTATCTCATGAGATATAAAATCTTTACCCAATTAATTGGAGGGAGATATAGGTCCCACCCATCTCATAATGATTCCATTCTTATGTGTGCGACAAAATCATAAACCGTACATCATATCATAACCCATGTATTAAAATTGGGAATCTTAAACATCATGACATCATAAAACAATTCATATAATATGAAGGAATTCATAAAAATATTTCCATCACAACATAATAAAATCAATGTAATAATAGGGATAGAAACATAACCCTATATTATCTTATATGGAAAATAATTTTGATAATACACTTGAACTTCATTCCTGAGGAAAATATCCTTTATACTTCAAAAAAAAATTTCCCTTTCTTAACATGTCATACAATTCTAATCTAAAAGAAGTTGATTAAAAATAAACTTGAAAACTTGTAAAGGAAGCTTCTTGTAAATATTTTTTTAAAAATCTATTCATGCCGTATAAGTAAAAAAAACATTCTTCTCGTACTTTTTTCGGAAAAGTAAAAAAAGTACCGCATACGAAAAACGACAAAATATTCCTTTCATATCTTTTACTAAAAACTCACCGAAGGGTAAAATAGGATTTAAACAATTGTAGGTGAATAGAAATAATATTACATATTTAGGAAACATGGATGTCGATGATAAAATATACCCCAGTAAATGCCAAAGTATAAACAATCTCGGATAAAAATGAGATTGTGATATTTCCCTTACCTTATGTCCGATTTGATTCGTAAGTGTACGAACCTACTGTATAATGATTTAAATAATGTCATTGACTTATTCCAGAATCATACTCATTGTTATGATATCATATATGGTTCATTTATGACTTTATTTTACCCGTTCTTTTGTAAATTCCATGTTAAAGAGCGTTTTGGGTAAAATCGTTTCATTTTTCGTCTGTGCTTTGATTTGTAATTATTCATATGATTACATAGATCATGATTAATTAATTCCAGAATATAAAACATGATTTATATATAATATATATTCATAATATACATATATATAATAGATCATTAAATGGAATGAAATGCACCGTTCATGGAGACGGTAGGACATACGTACGCATGAACACTGTTTTCGTTTCCTTATTGAGTTGAATGAAATTAAGTTGATGAAATACATATATATATAAATAAATCTAGTATCATTATTTTGTCATATATTTCATGATTAAATATTATATATACTTTATAGTCATTCATGAATGGTTAACGTGGAGAATGAATCTCATCGCGTCGTGGAGACGGTAGTCAGTACGTACGCACGAGCGATGATATCGTTCTCATGATCGTTGAATTGTATTGGAGTGTATTTATACTATTTCAGAATCAATATAACTTTACAATAGTCTGATATATTCATTATTTACACCATTATACCAACCCAAGTAAGGTGGTGGTGGAAAATAGATTACACCACGGCGTGGGGACGATATTCCGTACGTACGCACGCACAATGATTTTGTTTTCCGTAGGATGGATTGATGGTGAAATAGGGTTGTTTCATACTTATAATAACATATCCGTATATGAGTGATACTGATGTTATTACTTCGTAATGAAACAACCTAACAAGAATAAGTGGAAGAAGAAATAAAGTTGAAAGAATCGGCAACAGACATTACCTCTTCTTTGAAGCGCCTCTTTGAGATCTCCTTTTAGGGCACTAAAATTGGTCTTTGAAGAAGACCAGAACCTCTAGGATGTTGATAGGGAAGTGAAGAAGATAATTTATCAGGGTTTGGCCGAACTTGAAGGCTCAAAGTGGTGTGAGGAAGAGAGGGAGGAGGTGCCCTTTTATAAGGGAGGAGAGGGGCACCTTTGGAATTCTTAAAAATATTAATTTATAATAAATCTAACCCCACTTAAAAACCTCCAAAAATGACTCATATTCGAATCTTAGATGATATAGGGTTGTAATCGCATAACAAAATCAAATTTATACATGTTTGGATTTTATTTTAAACCTTATCATTTTGATTTATCATTATTTAATCTATTTAGGTTTATTTGTGGTAATTAAATTGTAAATTTTAAATTATAACAAATAATTACTTATTTGTTGTGAATGTTCGATAATTGTTTACTTTATAACATTATAGACCATATAAATTTAAATTTATAATTTTTAAATATTTTTGTGATTTTTAAACATTTTCATAATATGTTATATTTATAAAATAACAATAGTGTCAATTTTGACACTATTCATTTACATGAATTTAAATAAAATATATACAGAAGATATGCTCGAAAAAAAAGCTTTAATAGATTAATAAAAGGTCATATGTATCTATAAAATTAGTGGATCACATTTAATAGTTCATATAATATTTATTTAATTATTTTTAAAACCATTTATTTTGTTTATCTCTTAATAAAATAATTACAACAAGATTTTTGTATAATTATTTAATATACATATTTTTTGCATGAAAATTTAAAATAAAATCCTATGATGAAGATAAATATATTACCGTTCCCAATAATACTTTTACTCAAATTTATCATCTAAAAATCACATTATTTAAATTGTTATATTTATTAAATTATGAAGGTGACAACTTTGGCATCATTTAAAATAAAATAATATAAGTGTCATAATTGCTTGTATAAGACTCCAAATTGTCAAATATTCGACAATTGGATGATTATCGTTTAAATTTAAATGACCAATAAGTTTTGGTCAGGTTTTTGTTCCTCTTACGGTCACTATTAGTTTAATAAAAACTATATTCTTGATTTTTCACTTGATAAATAATTTTTGCATCACTATTGTGTCACAATTAATGATAATTATTTAATCCCAAAAAATTCTAAATAAATTCTCATGATGTAGATAATTTTGTTATATTTCTGTAGACTATTAATTTTATAAGTTTCATTAAGTTTATCACTAACATAAAATTATTATACTTACAGTATTTAAGAGAGTGACATGTTGTCACTTTCTTTGGTTTTAATAATAATTAAATTACCTTCAAGAAACAAAGTACATTAAATGAATCTAATCCGACCCTTAGGTGATATGGGTCGACTTTTAGTCATCCAATAGGATTTTTCCAAGTGTTAGGGTAATTTTATAATCTTATATTTACCTTTAATTACCCGATTTACCTTTAACTATAGTAAATAAAATTTACCGTAGTTACTATTCACAATGCCCAAAAATAAAAAGTAGCTTATTAACATAATTTAGAACCACTGATTCCAAATATGGAATCCATTTTTCCAAATTCAATACACAAAAGTTGCAGAAATTAAATTAAAATTAATCTCGTTGTCGAAAGAAAATGGGCTTTTCTTTAAAACATTGCAAAAGATTGAATTGATTTAACCTACGAATTCATGGTAAAATCAATGATAATGACATAAAATATATTAAATGGTAAAAATATATTCTATTTATACTTTAAAACCATTCAATATTATAATTTAACCATATAAGATATTACGATGAAAAAAGTGGTTTTTAATTAAAATATAACGTGTTTTTTCTATTCATTAAAATATGAAAGTCGTCAGAATAAAATGAAAAATTTATCCAAAGTAAATTTTTATTTATTGATTTCAAAGAATTATTTTATTTTGTCAAATGGAACTTATAGACATGCCAAAAACTAGATTTAAAGTGGGTGCACCATCAAAAGGCGGCAAAACTGCAATTTTTGAAAAATACTAATTTTACCCGAAAAATTTATTTTGTTCTTATACCATGTTCTAGAAAATGTGTAAGATGAATAATAATGTTATAAAATTCAAAATTCAGTTAATAATATACATAACGACTAGTTCATAATAATATTATAATAATATATCGTTGTTTAGTAAAACTCGATATTGCATACAACACACGCTATCGAGGAAGGTCGTGATTGCGTGTAATGCAAGCCAAGTCAGGGTTGCGTGTTGTGAAAGAATCCTTCATTGTTTCGTATAACAAAATCCAACCATATTTCATTTATACATTTAATATATATATATACTAAATGTTGCGTAGAAGAACTATTATCAAAATTGTGTGTAACATGATCCAAGAATAGTGTTGCGTATACTGCAAGCTAATACGGTGTAGCGTATAGTGCAAGGTAATCTTGGTGTAGCATAGAACACAAGAAATTAATGAAATTAAAAGAATATTTTTCATAAAATCTCGGGGTGTTACAAACTCCCACTATCCATATATCATTACATAATATTGTTTAATAATTTTAACATGATTTTAACTCATGGAATGTAATAATAATTATAATAAAATAGTAACTTCGGAAATATAACTAAAAAATTTCTAACATTTGTTGAAATAAATTAAATATAATGGTATAAATTATCATGACACTCCTTAAATGCATATTATATCATTAATTGAAGCAATTTGAAAAAAATTAAATTTAACATTTTAATATTAGTATTATAAAAACATATTCATGAATAATAGAATAAATAAATGAATGAACAATTCATCTATCTACTGATGAGAAATAATGAATATTTTATAATGTATGAATATAAAAAAATTATTATTAACTAAAAAAGAATATAAAATTTCCATACAATATAAATATAAAAAAATTACAATTATATTAAAAAAATCATATTTTTCATTTACATGGTATAAGCAGGAATTCTATATTAAAATATATTAACCATAATATATGAAATATTATAATTTTTTAATCCATATGATCTTTTCAAATTATTAATTTAAACATTTAATTTACTTCAATATCATATATAAAATATTTATTTAAACTTATGATTGTATCTGTTATGAAAACGTTGGGTATAATATAAATAAATTTTAAGAATAAAGAATCAATATGAACATTTCAAATTATAGTTTATGAACATTTCATAAAATCAATATAAACACATTATATTTTTCATATTTGATAATTTATAAACACTTGACAATTCATTTTGTAATTTAAATATAAGAACTTTATATCAAAATTCTAAATTTAAAATCTTTTAAATCAAGGAACTTCATAATAAACATCTATTTATTAAAAATTGCATAAATATTTTAATAGGTAATTTTTAATAAATCATAATTTTAATTTTAATTTATAAAAACATTATAAATTTAAATAAATGTTTTAAATTCCATTTATTATAATTTACATACAATTTATAAATTCTATTTTATTTATAAATGAAAACGAGAAAAAAAATTTAAAACATTTTTTGTCTCATAAAAAGATATACCATATATCACTTAATGTGTTATGGTAAATCCATATCATTTGAAAACCATGTACTAAAATATCCCATAATATTTCATTTATTTTTTGTATATCATAAAAAATGATATCTCATATCACTTTCTTTAATATGGTAATTTAAAACTATTACACAGTTATTACAAGATGAATTTTTGAATAACTAATAGTGATATCACCACATCCCTAGTTTCATTTCTGTCACAGTTGGAAATATCAATATATCCCTCTATGCATTATGCTAAAACAAATATTTTTCAATGAATAGGGACAGAATATTTCATATTGTAATTATGATATGATGCTATACTTTTAGATAATTGAAACTTGGTTTAACATGAATGACATATTATCCCAAATCATTTTTTGTGAAACTATAATCAACTATTGATATATTTTTTCATTTCTACCCATCACAAATCATCGATATTGACATATTTCTTCTTGTGATACATATATTCAGTAAAAATTTAAAATTTTCATAAAATTCAAAAATATCTTTAAAACATCATAGAAGTATTTCTAAAACCACTATTAGGTTTTTAAATAAATCACCATGCCCATAAATAAAGAATAAATTAATAAATATTTCTTCCACAATATCTTTTCCATGTCATATTTAGAGGAAAACCAAAAAATAAATACTTTTTATTTTCTCTTGTATAGTATTTGTCTTCAATATGTTTGATAAATACCCCTAAAAAATATCTAAACAAATTCGATCACCATATGTATTCATAGATCAAGTGGGTCTATAAAATATTAAAATGGTATTTCCTTTCTCTAACTGTATGTTAGTTCCTCTTCGTTGAAAATGAATAAATGATGAGAATATATATTATACTTTTTCACTATGATAAAAAAATTACCTATTTCAACCCTTGATTTGATTCCCTGTTTATTGGATACGTTTCATACACCATGGAAAGAGTAATTACCTCAAAAATTTTAAAAACACTCTAAACATTAGGACTTTTTAACATATATCACTTTAATCATAAAAACATACATTATTTTATAATTATTAAAAATTCATTATGATTCATTTTAAATTCCATTAATATCATGTGATGATATTTATTGGAACATTAGATAAACTTGGTTATAAGAAATGAACTAATAGTTTGTGATATCCCATATCACATTCTTATAACTCTCATTGATATATCAATATCAATACAAGTGATTTACACCACATAAATACTCCTCATTAATAAATATCATTATAATGTATTCCTTATCAACATATAACATATAGAGATATATCAATATCAAAAAACTGGATATAGATTTAGTATATAATGATATTTTTCGTTGATAATAATTTAAATACCAATAAGTTAAATAACATAAGAGGTAGTGGAATAATTTCAATATAAATTGATTTATATTTTCTTATCTCCCTTTTTATGTTTTCTTTTTATGGTTAGTTAAAACATTTGGTTCCCTTAATATCTTTTTTCAATACAAAAAATAAAGAACACAAGGAATAAAAAAAAATACTTGGCTCCCCTCAAATCTGGAGGTCAATTTAGGGATTAATAATTACTCACTTTTCATTTTATCAAATAACTAATTATATATTACATTGTTTAGAGAGTACAAATTTCTCCTCAGGATTCATAACCCCCACCACTTGTATGGGATCAAAGTATAATGAATATGCACACTAGATTTTTATATCAGTCATCAATAGTATATAAAATATAAAACCTTATAAATAATTGTGAAACAATAATATTCCATTAGATTTTGGGATCATAACACTCACTTTGTTGTAATATGAAAATACACAACTTTATCTCTAGGATAACATAAATGAATTTCAATTTTATATTCTATAAAAATGCACTCTCCTTCATTTTCTCCCAAGGAGAAATTAAATGCATATTTTTTCACAAATTTATCTCTTATAGAGAGATTATTAATTATGTCTATATATTTTCTTTATATATTACAATATATTATTTGTGTATTCTCTCATTTAATTATGTTCAAAAACCATTCAAAATATTCCTTCACATTCGATTGGGATATCCCAATAATATTTTTCAATGTTTTCATATCTTAAAGAGATGGGAAAAAATTAGAATAATTACTCAACCAAAAAAAATTATCATCACTATAGAGTAGTCTATTTGGGTTCAAAAAAATCATTCTTTGAACCAAGAAAGCATCTAAATTTTTTTATCGTTTCATTTTCATGGTTAAAGCATTAGGTTATTAAAAGCACCCACCCACTATAACATATCCTATAGTTTTTCCCTATAATAACAAAACACTTATTTTGTGTTAATAAGAAAACAATAGTTTTTATTTATCAAAATTGAAGGTTAAATTTATTTTATGTTTTCACTTTATTTTTTTTATTTTATTTACAAACCATGAAATTTACATAAATAAAAATAATGGTGATTGAAAAAATATTTTATGGTCTAAACTTACATTCTATATCATCACTATGGAGTTTTTTCACTCATCACCAAGTTGTTTTCAAGTTAACTGGAAAAAAATGTTTTCTACTTTCAATATTATCCTAGTTAAGTAATAATTTCTATAAATTATACCATAGTGAAAAGGGTATTATAGATAACCATTTTTATAATAAACACAAATTGAATAAAAAAATCAAATTTGGGAAAAATTATTTTTTAATAAAAAAGGAATGTTAATGGTTTGATTGATAAACAGAAATTAAAACATTTTCTCAATGGGTTATTAGTGGAACAAGTTAATATAGAAAAACCATAATGTATTTTTGTATGAAAAATATTTTTTTAACTTATTAAATATTTGTTCTTGATTAAACAATCCTCAAAATAATGACATAGTCATTTTGATCAAGTGATCATTTCAAATTATTTCAATTTAAATTAATCAAATACTTATGTATTATAAATTTCCTAATAAATTATACAATATTCTTATTTGTCTATGCATAGATGAATAATTGATTTTAGGCACTAATAAAAAAATCAATAAAGAAACAAAAAACAATTTTTTTATTTTTATATAAATGATATAGAGGAATCGATAGTAATTTTATGTATCCAAAATTCGGTACATAAGTGGTTTTATATCATTATTGAAAAAATGTTATATTGACAAGTTAATAAAGTAATTTTAATTATGATGAATGTATAGTCAGTTTTAATTCTTATGATACAAATAAAAATTGAGAAAAAAATGAATGTCATGGAGTGAATCAACTAGAACATTATATATATATATTTTTATGTATCATATGTGATATGTTGTGAAAGAAATTGTAGAAAACATTTATAGATAGAAAGTTGAATATATTTACTCATAATACAATATATCCACATTATAATATTTTATCAAGACTAATAAAATATTTGAATGAAACCATGAATTATGATTTTTTCTATAGGAATTATTCATCATTTAGAAAAGGATATTATAATAAAAATTGGTTTATAGAATCAAATACAACAAAATCTACTAGTGGTTAATTCTTTACATGGTTATTAGGGAAATATCTTTGAGTTCTAAGATAGAAAGTTTGGTGACACTCGATAAGTGGGGCTAAGTTTGATTCTTTGGATAATGTGATAAAAACCTCAAATGTATTAGAGATTTGTAATGTGATATAACTATATAGATTAATCTAACTATAACATAATCATTTTTTTATGATAATAAAGAAACTCTCTCACAATCCTACATTAATTTTTATAAAATAAAGTTACAACAAATATGTTTAATATATAACTATGTGAGTTGAAAGCTAAACCATGGGGATGTCATAATAATATAGAAAATGTAAAAGAGTAATTTGGTTTATACATTTATAATAGGCCTATGTGGGGATATTATATATAAGTATTCAACAAATATGTGATTGTTTATTCTCAATTAAGGTAAGTAGATCCAAACTAGTAACTAGTGTAACTATTAATCTATTATTTCAATAGAAAATACTTTAAAAATCATAAAAAATACAATATACAGATCTAGATATATTTTTTATCCTGATTAAGAATAATATATACTTGTATAGTATTAAAATAGTATTTGAAATCTAAAGTTGGGAAAATCAAGTAAATAATTCTGATAGGTTTGGAGAACTATAATAGATATTCTTGTATACTCAGTGACAAATATTTGAATAAGAATATAGATTTTCAAGTCTATAACTACTTCATATAGAGTTTTTAATATATAAATTATCTCAAGGTTTAAAAAATGAAGAGATGTCTTTATTTATCTATAATAAAATTAAATGAGTGGGTGTTATAGATTATGAAAAATGTGTGTGGATGTGAAATTAAAATTTTAAAAACCAATATATTCTAAAAAATTATTTGAATGGAATTTGAATTTTTAACATCCCTCTAAATTATAAGGTTTTTGTCTCAAATTATTAAATAAAGGGTGGAGTGTTCCCATATATATATATATATATAAAGGAATTTCTTAAATTTTTTTCATCATTATGTCTAGGGAACAAAGGGGTATTATTAGCATCACACTCCAACACATCACATCACTATCAGAAAAAGAAGATTTAATAAATGTTATAAAAACTATCGTTAAATGGTTTGATTAACTTTTTTTAGCTGTGGTTTTAGATAAATACATATAATTTATAGTGGTTTATTAAAAACACACCATAATTATTAAATACTAATTATTAATTATTATATATATATATTATTAATTAATAATTAATAATTAATAATTATTTATTATTATCAATTTTTTGTTATTTTAATTTTTATTTTCTTTTTAATTATTAATTATTAATTATTATGTTTTACTAATTAATTTATAATTGATAATTAAAATTTAATAATTCAATTAGTTTTAATCAATAATTACTATTCTTTGATAATTAATATTTTTTATTAATAATTATTAAATAATTTGTGGAAATTTTAATTACTTTTAAAATATTATTTATTATTTATTGTTAATTATTTATTATTTATTATTTTGTATTTTGTATTTTTTGTATTTATGTATTTTTTTTATTTTTTATGATTTATTGTTTATTATTTAAATCAATTAATAATTATTAATTATTTATAATTTTTAGTTATTATTGATTTGGTTAGTAAGGTTTATTCAATATGGGGTTTTATGGATTGGAATTGTGTCTCGATTGGTAATGGATACTTTTATTGTGTGTTTCCCTCTGAGGATATCAAGTAGATGTCCTAGATTCATGGGTCCTTTTATTTGAAGCCTATATTTCTTGTATTCATGAATGGTATCTTAATTTTAATTTTTCGAATATCAAAAACATCTTTGATCAAGTCCAGGTTTGTTTATATGTCGTCAATTAGGTACTTTTTCACTCCAAATTTCATTACGATATCTCTTATTTAATTTGTTGGAGTTGGTGCATTGGAACCATTTATGTTTACTTTAGATTAATTATATTCATTATTTTGAATATAAATAAACTTCTTATCAAATCATAACGGTTATTCTACGTGACATAGTATGTGAAATTTTCCTAAGAGTAACTATTTCACTAAATGGTCAAAATAGTTCCTTGATATAATGAGAACCCAGATGTTCCATGACAATATTCTTAAATATATGATCTATATCAAAATGGGATCATTTTATATGGAGAATGATATAGGATATCACCAGTAGTGGCTTATAGGGCTTTAAGGAACCTTTTTCTAGTGTACACACTTGGTAATTTTTAGTGCAAGATATTATGAAAATGCAACCTGCTTGTTAGAAGCCTGCATTTATATATGTCATTGGATGTTATTATATACGAACACATATATTTATCCTTAAAATTTAATATTATAATTAATGGATATTATTAGTCATGTACATTGATTTATTGATGAAAACTGTGATGACATATGTTTTTGGAAGAGTCGGATACGTTGGGTGTGTCACGAGTAATATTATATTAATGAATACAGTGAGAAATGATTTATCCCTTCCATCCTTTAATAAATCTGATATCTTAGCCCCATTTATTGAAGTGAAATAGTCAAAATAAATCGTATGTCATGATGTTCTATAAGTAGGTTCACTTCCAAGGATTGAAATAGAAAGACTTGGAGTACATGGGTTGATGATACCAGTATGCAACCCATTTGATTAGATATATCATAGTAAAGGGATTATATTAAACAGTAAGCATATTTATGAGGTTTTATGTCATTGTGACATTATCTTATTTCTCTATAGGTGCCTTGTCTTCTTGTTAGATGATAACCTTGGGATTTTGGTGGCTCTGTTTATTGCCACTGAAAAAGTAGACTATATGGCCATGCACTTGGTGTATCCAGAACCTCAATTAAACAACAACAATAATAATAATAATTTAATGTGATTAATAAATATTATTCTTTTTCATGGATTAATTATTATTATGGATTATATTTTTTTCCATATATTCAATCACTAGTAATTCGAGAGAATTTTTTTAGTGACCCAAGCTTTTTGTATATAATTATTATATCTTTTTAGATGAATATTCATTACATTACCTAATGATTCATCCCAGAATAATATAGGTCTATTATCATTGGAAAGTTTGAAATATAATCCATTTGTTCATAAATGAACTTAATCATCTCTAACTAAGTTATTCATATCTAACACTCTTCTAAGACATATCATAAAAAATACCTTTTTTCATAACCTGGGAAAAGGAATGAAAAGAAAGGGCGATATCAGTATCGACATAAAGTTAAATAAAGAGTTATCAATAAAACATGAGAATAAGGGTATGAGATCATGATTATAAAAATTGAAAAACCGTACCCTTCATATACTATATCATAATCTTATGTCATAACATAATTCTAAGTTGATCCTTAGAGATGAATCATAAATGAATCAAAGAACATGAGGTGTGAGATCATAAATTTGGCATTAGACATAAATTTTTGGCACACACATATGTATAGAAAATAATTTAAGTAGTATTAAAGAATTACATCCAATACTATAATGGTGGATTGGGTTAACTCCTCAAACCATCATAGTAGTCAAGGTTTACTCCCAAGAGTATCATAGTGGAAAAAATCCCTAACAGAACTGAGTTCACTTCCCATTTCAGTCCTATTTATCTCTTGAGATATTAATATTTACATAATTCTTTTGAGGTCTATATTATTATGGAACCACCCATCACATTTTGAAAATCATGCATATGTGTTCCACGAGATCATTAAATATTCATAATATCATATACCAAGAAAAGATATCGATTTCATAAACATTTCATCCTAGCAAGACCTGTGGAAAAAATGGTTTTCATAAACATTTCATCATTTCATCGTAGCAGAACCTAGGGAAAAGAAATGGTTTTTATCAAAAAAATTTCATCATAAGAATAAACCATTTAGATGAAGAAGAAGGACGGTATCTTTGGATCATTTCCCTAGTAAATCAAAATTGAAATCAATGGTTCTTGTCTTTATTGAATAAAAATTACATCACAATATCATTAAAACAATTGTGAGTAAAATACAGTTGCATGTTTGAATTTTTCTTTTCAAAAACTAAAAATTTACCAAATATTGTGAAAATGTATTTTTTTAAACATCCTTGGAAACATATAATGGAATCATTAAAGTATTGAGCATTTATGATGGTGGGAAATTTTATTAATTTCATATAAGTTAAAATAAAATAATCCTTTTATATTTTTTTAAAAATTCAATAAGTAACTCAATCAGAATATGATAATAAGAATCCCTTAATAAAATTAAAAAGTCAAACATGGGTAAAACTGAGATTAAAAAATCAAGGTAGAAAACAGAAAACATTCTTGAAAACATTTTTATAAAACATGAACATGGAAGAAAATTTATTTTTGATTGAACAGATAAATGAAGTCAGTTTTCTTCAAAAAATATTTTTTGGGGTTTTGAGTTCTTAAAAAGAGGAAAATTGAATGTAAAACATGTAATATAAAGAAATAACCATAGGATAATAAAATTAATGTGTTTCTTGATGGTTATAACGTAATAATTCATTATCAGAAACATAATCATAAATAATCATTATATGCAATGTGATTTTAAAGAAAACTCTTAAAGCATTGAAAACAATTGAATTGTTAGTTCAATGAAATAAAGAACCATATATGGATATTTAAATCCAAATATATTTCTTTATAAGCATCTTAAAATACATTAATTGTTTATATATTCACCACATTAAGTGGTGAATATGGCATGTGTCTCAATGAAATAAAAGTGAGACAAAAATTCATTACCTTAGCTTTCACTTGGTGATGCGGCTATTTTTTCATACATTTTCCAATATCATTTTCACTTTTTATTCTCTTTTTAGTATTAAAATAATGTATTTTGTGTTATAACTAACAATTTTTATATTTTATGTAACTATTTGTTCAAATATTTTTGTGTGTGTTAAAATCGCGTATTTTAGTTATTATTATTTTTGTTTTGAATATTATTTAAATTAAATAATTCATTCTAGTTTAAATTACATTTTTATTAGTTTTTTATTTAAACAATAATTTTTGACTCTTTTTTATTCCTTCATCATTTCATTTATTTTGTTTTTAAAAATATTTTTTTATTAATTCTTTAATTTAATTAATTCAAATGTAAATAAATAATTTTTGACTTTGGAATATGATACTTTAAATAATTAAATTATTTTTAATAATTTAATTCAATTAATTTAATAATTTCAATACTTTGATACATTGATTTAATTTAGTCCTTAATTTATTAATGTACTAATTAATTTATGTGAACTGATTTTAATTATATTTGTTTTTAATTAATTTTCATTCTAACAAATTTTTATCAGAAATAAATTATTTCTTGAAAAATAATTAAAACAAATAAATTTATTTTTAATAATTTAAAATATGAATTTTATTTTTTAAATTTTAATTTTTTATTGTTATTTTATGTAACTAATTTATTTTCGTTAAATTAATTTTATTTACTGCTTTTTAGATCAATTAACATTGATTTTAATTTTATTGTGCAGGTTACAAAATCATAAGAAGAGTTGCGGTGACTCACTTGAGTCACCACTAGGTCCACTCACTACTAGCTCTTCTTGGCGGTGTCTCCCCATACACCACTAGACCACCTTGCTGGTAGTACCTCCCCCTTTGTCAATTTTTACATCCTCACTAGGACACCGCCAAACCTGGCATTGCCTCATTTTAACACCTCCAGATTCCTTCACACTGTAATTTCTCTACTGGAGGTGAATCATCCACACACTTCCATATCTCTACTGGAGGTTCTCCCCCACTTCTCCTGACACACCACCACAATACATTCACAACTGCACTGGCGGTGTCTCACACTTCTCCTCATTTCTACCTATCTTCCTCACACTGCTTGCTCTAGCTGGCAGTGAGTCACTTCTCACTGCCATATCTGGAAATGATTCTTTCAACTTCCTTTACACTCAATACTGCTAGAAGTAGCACAAACAATTTAATGTAGCATCACAACAATTTATGGGCCGAAGAATAAAAATATAACTACTGTAATGTCGAAACAAATCAATGGCACTAGGTAGAAGAATCAAACATACAGAATCAATTAAATGTAGAATTTCCATGTTCAATGATCCAATAATTATAGATTAAACTAAAAACTAAAATTACCCATACCCCAAATCCTTGGAAGATTTGAACTGCATGAACCCTTACCGTATTCTCTGGCAACAACGGCAATATTTAACGTTGTCCTTATCATGAGGATGATCAAGTTTACATTTATAAAGTAATAATATATAGAACAATGGATAAACTCATGGTCACTATTAGGGAAGATGTGTCGAATGTCCATGTATAATTTTTTAATATCTTTTTCGGGTTTTTATATTTTGGAACAACCATAACAATAGCAAAAACTGTGCAATTTTGAAGAAAATTAATGTAAAAGAGATGGTGAAACAGTTAGTGACCAGAAGACTAATATAAAAAACAAGACACAATGAAGAAGATAAAAATACGGAAAGATACAGAAAACCATTATCAAGAACAAGGAAAAGACTTAGGTGGATCAACCCTCATCTCATTATCACAGATCAACTAAAAAAATAAATAAAAACCTTTCAACCTCACTCTGTGTATAACCGATGACTCGTATCACACACCAATATCACCAAAAAATTGAACAAATTTACATCGAATTAATTTATTTCTGAAGCATCCTTTCATATTTCAAAATTAATTCCCCCAACTAATTCATTATTATAAGAAATTATCCCAAGTCAGAATGAATCAGATGAGAACATCTGATCACACCACACCACCCAATTTCTCAGTTTGAGAAATTGAGAGAGAATGGGGGAAGAAATGAGATGAGAAAGTAGTGGACAGATTCTATGTACGTTTTCAATTTTTAATATCCAAATTCACAAATTCGGTCAATTAATGCAATAATGAAGCAGAAGATCGCGTTGAAGATCTGATCTCCAGATCACATCAGGTTTGAATACCTGAATCAGCCCCCCCCAATTAGATCTCCATCACTAGAGATTCAAGATCACATCGCAAAAAGAAGGAAGAAAAAATATATCACAATTACATTCCTAAAAAATAAGAGAAGAATATTTTTTTATAAAGAAAAGAAAAAAATGAAAAAAAATGCAAAACTAGAGCATAGAGAATCAGAGGATACATGTAGAGTGTGGATCTCGTCTCCAATATCGAAGACGATTCCACAGTCTAGGACTATGGTGATTGGATCATTTTTTGGGATCATGGAGCTTCCCCCCTTACATGAGAGGAGAGAATATCCTCTTCCTTTAAAAAACAAAAAAAAACACAACTAACAGCTAGTAGTAACATTCCAAATGGTGCTTCTTGATACACTTTTCACCGTCCTTCGGGTGGAAACCAAGTGAGTGCAGTTATCATTGTAAAATGATCTTGTGACCCTTCAAGTATGTGATTAAACCCCCCATGATGAGTTTGGTCTTTCACCCATGTTCTGCCCCACCTACTATAAAAAATAGAAAATTGAAAAATATGCTAGGCAGCAGTACTAAATAAAGAAACTTAAATTATTATAATTAATATTATTTGATAAAAATTAAAATTAAAATTTACATATATATATATATATATATTAATAATATATAAAAAAAGTGTTTAAAAATATTAAAATTTTACTATTATTATTCTATATATATATAATATATTAAAAAGTATATTTTTATTAGAAGTATTAATTATAACTAATATAATTTTATATAACTATTATATTTATTTACTAACATTTAATATTATAAATTATATGTTCCTAATATAAATACAAGTATATTGATTATTATAAATATATATATATTATCATTATAGCGATTATTATATAATAATAAATATACTTGTATTTATATTAAGAACATATATTTTATAATTGTAAATAAATATAATAGTTGTATATTCTTATATTAGTTAAAATTAATACTTCTAATAAAAATAAATATTTATATATATATATACAATAATAATAATAATGTCAATATTTTTATATTTTTAAACACTGTTTTTTAAATTATATATATATATACGTGATATTAATTTTAAATTTTTATTTATATCAAAAAATATTATTTATAAAAAAATTATTTTCTTTCTTTTAGTACTACAACCTGATTTTTTTTTCATTTTCCTATTGTTTGAAGTAGGTTGAGAATAATGTGGTTGGAAGAAAAAACTAATCACGGGGAGGATTTCATGACATATGTGATGGGTCCTGAGGTCGTTTCATGAGGATAACTATGCTCACTTGGCTTTCAACAGAAGGATGGTAACAAGCGCATTAAGGAATGCCACGTGGAATGTCACTACTACCTGTTAGTTGCAATTTTCATTTTTTTTGAATTAGTATGAGCTTATATACTCTCATGTAAGGGGGAGACACTCCATGATCCCAAAAAGATCATCCATTCACCACATTCCCAGACTGGGGAATCGTCTTTGACATTAGAGATAAGATCCCCACTCCACTTTTATCATCCTCTTCTTTATGATTTTTTTGTGTTTATTCATTTTCTTCTTTTCTCTATAAATTATTGTCTTGCTATATTTTTTGTGAATTTAATTGTGATTTTTTTGTCTCTCCTACCTTTGTTTTGTTATATGATCTCGAATCTCAAGTGATTGAGATCTAATTCATGGGTCCTGATATTTGTTTTGAAACCCGGTGCGATCTAGAGATATGGTCTTCAATGTGATCATCATCTTCATATTTACCTAAGCATATCACATCTATGAATTTGGATAAGCAAAAGAAAAATAATGCATTGAATCGGTCCGCTACTTTCTCATATTATTTCTTATCGCTTTCAACTATCAATTTATCGAACCGTGAATTTGAGTTGGGTCGAGTTATCTGATGATCTTAAAAAATTCATTCTGACTTGTGAGAAGTTATTTCCAAAATGAATTGGTAGGTGAATTAATTATTAAATATGAATGGATTCTTAGGATATGAAGAAATTCTATGTTTTTGTGTTCAATTTTAAGTGAGATTGGTGTGTAATCTGATTCATTGGTCATGCACTAAGTGAGGTTGAAATTTTTTTATTTAATTTTTAGTTGTTCCATGATAGAGAGTCAAGGGTGGATCCACCTAGGTATAGTCCATGTTCTTGCTAATTTTTATTAAGTGTATCTATCTTTGTATGTTCATCATTGTATCTTGTTTCTTATGTTAGTATTTTGGCCACTCACTGTTTCACCCCCTCTTTCACTGTTATTTTCATCATCATTCCTCTATTTTTTTCTTTTTTGTTTTTTTATTTTCAAAATAAAAAAAAATATTTTCATAAATTCCCCCTAGTCATTCGACACTTCTTCCTTGAGAGTGACCCCGAGGTTATCAATTGTTATATATCTTGGGACTTTATAAATGTAAACATGAAAATCCTCACAACGAGGAAGACATAACTTCCTTCATACATGTTCAAATCTCCATGTTAATAAATCTTGATTTATTATAAATATATTAAAAAACAATAATTATTTTATAAAAATCATGTATAAACGTTAAACCCGTCATAATAACTATCCATGAAATATGGTGAGGGAAAATGAATTGTATCACTACATGGAGATGGTAAGTCGTACGTACACACGGTTGATACTTTCACATACCATTTAATGTAAACAAGGTGAATAAAGCTATTTTCATAATCATAATAACATTTAATTATAGTTATGATATTTAAGTTATTATTTTATGAATACTATAATAGATTTCAAGGATGTAAATAAGAATTAAAAAGATAGCGATCTGTTAAGGTGATTGCCTCTTCTTTGAAAGGACTCCATTAGATCTCCTATTTAGAATCCTATGATTGGTAATTTAGAAATAAAAAAAATCTATAATGTGTCTAATAGATTTTATAATGTATTTTTTTGGGTATGGTTGAGATAGAAGGCTCAAAGAGGTTTGAATAAGAGAAGGGAGGGGTTCCATTTCATAAATGAGGGAAGGGGAGTTCTTGGGACTTGTCAAAATATTAAAAAACAAATTTCATTATCTTGAAAAATGATTCCAAATGGAAAAGGATTAAAAGATAAGATATTATAGTTTTTAAATGTAATAAACCATTAACATTTAGAAAATTATTGTTTTCATTTTAAACATTATATTTTTTATTAACTGATTGGCTAACCAATTTTAACCTTAACTGCGAAAGAATTTTTTTTACTCTTAATGGGATATAATTTTACTTATAAGGAGAAAATTGGTTAATAAATTTACAAAGGATGAAAATTTTAGATGATATATTATCGACCTTTTTATTTCTAAATATTTTTATCAATATAAAATAATTAAATAATTTATTATTTTGACAAAATATATTTAATGTCAATTTTGACACTATTCATTTAATTTGGCTCAAAAGTAATAAAGAAGAGGATTTAACTGGAATATAATTTTTATATACATCCTTAATATGTTTTATTTATCAAATAAATATGTGGAACACTATAAATCACTCAAATTATATAACTTTTAATCTTTTAAAAATCATTTATTTTATTTTTATATTAATGGAATAAATACAATATTAACGTTGCATAAGAGATTAGGGAAATTATTTAATCATTAAAAATTATAAATTAATTAAAATAATTAACAAAATTTCATTATTAAAAAAATAAATATTTAGATTAATTCAGAAATAAATTTTTTTCATAAAATATATTTAAAACTGAGAGTGACATTCTGTGACTTTCTTTTTTTAAATATTATATGGGTAATTTTTAAGGGTATCTATCAATTAAAACAAATATATTTAAATCATAAGGTTATAAAGTTAGAATTATATTCATCCAATAATAATTAATATGAATATATAATGCGTCATCACTTAGTTTTAACATATATTAACATGATTTACCCTTTACTGATGTGATAAATTTTACCACAGTTATTATTCATACTGAAAAAATATAAAAGGGGAATATTTATCATATTTAAACAACCTAATTAAAAATATGGAATCCATTTTAAAAAATTCAATACCTATAAATTTAGAAAATTTATTTTCAAATAAGTGTACAAAATGTGAAGAAAAATACTTTTTAGAAATATGGCTTTTAAGTACAAAAAATGTTTTATACTAAATTGAAGTATGAACTTTATTAGAAAGACAATAATTTGATTAATTATATATAAAATTATCTAATTAATTTTTAAAACTAATCCAAAATATAATTTTACTTCATAAATACTTGAAAAGAAAATATAGTTTTCAATAAAAATCATTATTCTTTACTATTCATTGAAAAATAAAACTTTTCAAAACAAATATAAACATTTCACTAAAATATAATTTTGATATAATGATTTCAAAACTTTTGTCCTTTTTATCAAATAAAATTTCTAAATGTTTCGAAATTTGATAAAAATATTCACTCACCAAAGCCAATAAATGCCATTTTGTAGGAAAATATTTTTTTGAATAAAAATGTCTTTTTAAAAAATTAAGGGAATAATTACTAAGAATTAATCAAAATATTTTTATTTATTAAGACCTTTATATATATTTCATAATGTGTTTCATACTATTAATACTCACAAATTCAATTACTATGTTATAACAGTCATATTTAAATAAAAATATTTTATTGTTTTTTTATGCACGATGTTGCATGTCATATACACTATCGAACATAATGTCCTTTTTTAAATATATCAGGGTGTCACATTATCTCACCCCCACCATTAATAAATTTATTCCACAAAATTTAAACTTTTTCTTCATTATTAATGGTTTTATATTTGAAAATTCATTTTATTTAAAACTCACATCATAAAAGGGGTTAAAAAAACTTTCTAATGAAAAGAGAGAAAGAGAAATATAGAGGTTTTCTGTAATAACACATATCATTGTTTCTATATAGGTGAAAATTAGTTGGAATTGAAAATATGGACATTGAAGAAAAATTTCATTTTCATATAATGTTGGGAGATATTGAGAACATTGATCACAAGAAATCTAATGATCTTGAGAAAGTTAAGAACTACAAAACCATCAGTTAATGTGGGGTAAAAAAAAGACCATAAATTCATTAGAATTTAAGGTAATATAAAAAACACTTTTTCAATGTACTTTTACTAGATTTTATGAATACCTTTACATTATAAACTAAGAACATAAGGAATACACTTTACAAATATCATTTCATTATTTGGTCAATTTTTAAGACAATCTCAACTAATGTTCCAAATAATGATTATTTGAGAAGGTTTTTCATTTTTGAAGCACTAAAATAAACTTCTAAATGATAAAAAATTATAAAAATATATTCCTTCCAATATTAGGTATTAATAAAAACAAAAATAGTTATAACAAGGTAAGATAAATATCAAAAGGAATAAACCTTCAATTTAAAAAATTCAACCTTGACCATTATAGGATGTTTACAAACCAATGATTCCTAATAAATGTCAACTACAATTGAGGCTATCGATTTCGAAAGCTATGGTATAAAAGGTATTACTCGAATATACCTTGAATCCCATTAAACTTGAAACACCTGGGTTTTCCCAATAGAGGTAATAAAAAACAGTGACGAATAATTAAAATTAATCTAATATTTGAAACATTAAATTTATTATGATTTAAAGAATATTTTATAGTCTAGGGAACATCCTAGGTCATCACTCTAAGAGATTTGATAGTTTTAGAGTATTTATTTTTAATAAAAAGTAAAAAAAAGATGAAGGTGGTTTTGAAAACATTTTTAATAAAATAACTTAATTTAAATTGTTTAATAGTTCATAAACCAAGTAGATTTTGAAAAATATGAGAGAAAGAGATCATTTAAAGTTTACTACTCATCTTGGATATTTTATTGTTCTAAAAATTTCATATGGATTAATGTAATTCTTCGGTAGAGGGTTTTCAAAATTTCTATTCCTCTATTGACTCCGAAAATGATACAGAAACTTTCGGTTATGGGCGTAGTGAAATCACATTGGTGGGTATACCCAACATTATTTTTGGCTATTAATAATGATCAATCTGAGATCCATCAAAATAAAAAAAAACTCTAGATCTTCAAAATAGAACGAAGAATGTAAAAAAAAATAGGTGAGTCCCGAAACCATAGAGAGGATCGTCTTATGTTGGTTATAATTAATTTAATTAAAAGACAAGTGTTACTTGATGGAATTCTCTATCTATTGGTGTCTCTGGTCACAATCTGATGAGATCTGTCATTGTGTCATAGAATCCAAGGGTAAGATTTTTCTAGATCTGATCTGCACATGTTCCATGTATCTCTGGACAATGTTGAAAGGATCCTCAGGTGCTAGAGTGGAATAGCCTGCACTTGCGATGTCCACCTTCGATCACCTTGAGTGCCGCATGAAAATCCCTCTTCTAGATCCTATGGAGGAGGATCTCTGTCACATCCTTAGAGCGTTCATGGAAGAAAAGCATTATCTCTTTCCTTGAGAGATTTCTCAATATCTATTGTGCACAACCAAAAAAATGGCTTGGATAATAATAAATATATATTTCATATTTTAATTACATAGAAGAATAAAATGAATTAATTACCCAATAGTATTTATTCATTTCATTTAATTCTCAGTAAGACACCATGTCTAATAATAACAGTTGAGTTTTATTGTCACATGACATGCATCTAGAGAATTACACCTCATATTATTTAATTAATTATATAATATAATCTTTAATAAATCCCTAGAAAAATGACATGGCATGTATATTAATATACATGAAGCACACTTTTTTCCATTTTATTTATTTTTTGACAAACTTTATTAGACCCTGAATAATTTTTATTTATTTCTCAGATTAATATCACTGCATTACTCACTAATAAATATATTATTACACCCATAATATATTCTCTTGAAAAACTATTGTCAAAATAAATGCGATCAGGCATCCATGAATAAATATTAAACCTCCATCAAGAATAATATTCATTCAACTTTTTAAATTAAAAATTTAATGGAGATAATTGGACACACTTAGTGTGTGACCCTCTAGGCCTCTTTCTAAGTGTTATTAGGCGGATCCTGCCTAAAGTACAAAGTTAACATCTAGCAACACACCAAGAAAGCCGTAGAGAAAGAAGTTAATGCCACAATGATGTGTCACCTCCTATGAACACTTAAAATTTAATGTAATTCATTTGTCTCGAAATCTCAAATCAAGTAAGTTGAATTCTAGTGCCATCAATCCATGTGCTCAATTATTTTTATTTTACTTTCTGAAATTGGGCAAGACCATTCCATTCCATGGACATGAATTTATTTTGGCTATATCAATTTCATCAAAGGGACTATGGTATCTACTTCTGTTATAGAAAAGAAGGGTCATATCCATTCCCACGTTATCTATTAATGTAGTATTACTCATGATGCACCCAACATATCCTACCTCGCTTTGAACAGTGCATCATCACAGTTTTCCTCAACACATCTAAGTGCATGAGTTGTAATACCCATTAATAATAATCTTAATGTATAAGGACAAATACCCACGCCCGCAGATAGGAACATCCAATGACTCTATGAAATGTTAATTTCTTACTGGAGGGTCTCATTATCATAATTCCCTCCAAGATATTACCAAGGGCACACACCATGTGAAGATGCCTCAATGTTTTATGAGTCCTCACTCCTAATGGTTTGTATTATTTGTGTCCATCAAATAACATCATCCAGACATAGAACATATGTTTAATAACAGTGTTATGGAACTTGTGGGTTCTCATCGTAGCAGGGATCTGCAATTACCCTTTAATGAAACAACTATCCTTAGGAAATTATCTCATGAATTGTTACACAAAAGAACAATCAAGATGTGATGAGTTATTTATTAATGAATAATGTACAAAGTAGTTGGTTCTAAGGCACTAACTCCAAAAGTCTCACACTTGGACTAGAGCTAACTTCTTACAACCTTTAACCTACTAGCTCTCACATGATATTCACGCTTCTACTATGATATGTCTTTAGTCATGGGGTCTGCCACGTTCTCTTCTGTGGACACTTAGATCGCTACAAATTCACCCCTTTGATAGAAATCCCTCAAGAGGTGATACTTCCATAGCATGTGCTTTTTCCGTTGATGTGACCTTGGTTCTTTTGAAAGAGCCATTGTTGTATTATTATCAAAATACAATGTGATATGATCCTTACTGCTAGGCACCACATCAGGCTCTTGGACAAGGTTCAAAATCCAGATGGCTTCCTTGGCGGCTTCAGATACCGCTATATATTCAGACTCTATTGTAGAATCGGAAAAAACTGGTTCCTCGGAAATCTTCTAGTTCACAAATCCTCTATTTAGAAATAAAACATATCCAGATTATGACATTATATCATTATAATTTGTCTAAAATCCATCATCATCATACCCTATGATGACAATATCCTCATCTCTTCTATACACTAGGAACATATCCTATGTTATTCTCAGATACTTAAGGATAGTTTTTACAGTAGTCCAATGTTGTTCTTATGGATTGGCATGATATCTGCCTACCATGATTAGGGCATAGGAAACATCAAGCCTAGTATATAACATGTTATACATGATGAATCATATAGACAAATATTACGGGATCTTACTCATTCTATATTCCTCCTATTGTGTTAGAGGAAACATTTTCTTAGACAGATGTAGGCCATGTGTCACTGTAATCATCCTCTCTTGGATTGTTCCATACTAAATATCTTTAGCATCTGGTCAATGTTTGTAACCTAAATTAGTCCAAACAGCCTCTTGGATCTATCATAAATGATATTGATCCCTAAAATGTAGGATGCGTCACCCAAGTCCTGCATTAAGAAACAATTGTTAAACCAGTCTTTAACTGACTGTAAGAATGGCACATCATTTTCAATAAGAAATATATCGTTAACATATACATCAAGGATAACAACGAAATTCCCATGAAAACTCTTATAAACGCATGGCTCAAATTCGTTCTGAATGAAACCAAATTTCTTTATGGATTCATAAAATAGAATGGTCTATGACCTGGATTCTTGATTTAATCCATAATTGGATTTCTGCAACTTAAAAACCCATTTGCCTTCTCCTGGTGTCACAAAACCTTCTAGTTGTGTCATATAGACATCTTTCAGAAGGTTACCATTATGGAACACCATTTTGACATCCAGATTCCAAATCTCATACTCATTGCATGATGCTATGGAAAGTTTGATTCTTATGGATTTAAATAAGGAAACTGGAAAGAATGTTTCATCATAGTCAATTCCAAGACGTTATCTGAATCTTTTAGCCACTAGCCTTGCTTTATAGGTGATAACTTGAACTTCCATGTCAAAATTTCTTTTAAATAACCATTTTCATCCAATAGGCATTACATCAAATTATCTCATCGCCCCAAAACCATAATTGGTTATGATACATGGAATCCATATCATAATTCATAGATTCTATCCATATTTCATCTTTTGAGGTTTTTACTACTTCCTTGTATAATAGTGGTTTATCATTGTCCATCAATATTGATTCACCATACTTGGTGACTAGGAAACTAAATCTATCTGGTTCCCTTACATCTCTTGATCTCCTATGTAGTACTTGTGTTTCTGAAACTTCTGCCATGTGGACCTGTAGAAGTTGTTCCTGTACCAACTCTTGTGTATCTTGAGTATCAAATTACTCGAATTTAATCTTTTTTCCACTATCCTTTTTGAGGATGTGACCCTTATCCAGAAAGACATATTTTTTTTGGTGATAATCACTTTCTTTTCTGAAGGTTTATATATGTAATATCCTTTCGTTTCAGTGGGATATTCTATAAAGATACACATTGTTCCCCAGTGTGCTAGTTTTGTTTCTTGAGAAGGCATTAACAAATTTCTCACATCCCATACTCGTGTGTGCGGCAAAATGGGTTTCTTTCCATTCCATAACATGGAGTGAATTATTTTTGACACCTTAGTTAGTACTCGGTTTAATGTGTATACAGCAGTTTGTAATTTATATTTCCAAACGGATAATGGGAGATTTGAATGACTCATCTTCGACCTCACCATGTCCAAGAAGATGTGGTTCCTAATTTCACTAACACCATTCCAATATGGTTTATAATGAGGAGTGAGCTGAGATAGAATCCCAGACTCCCATAGAAGATCGATGAACTCTTGGATCAGATATTCTCCAACTCCATCCGATCAATGTTTCTTAATCTCATTACTAAGATGATTCTCTACTTCATTATTGAATTCCCTAAATTTCCTTAAGGACTCTGACTTATAACTCGTTAAGTAGACATATCCTTATCTACTCAAATCAACTGTAAAAGTAATGAAGTAAGAAAAATCACCTCCACCTTCTACTTGAAATGCTCCACATAAATATGTGTGCACCAATCCTAGAAGATCTATGGCCCTTTCACCCTGACCACCGAAAGGAGGCTTGGTCATTTTATCATCTAATCAATTATAACATCTATCAAGTGGTTTTAGCTTAGTAGAGTCTAAATAATGATCTTGGAAGAGATTTGTCAAGAGCTTTTCATTTACATAACCGAGACGGTGATTCCACAACTTGGGGATGTATGATTCATTTGAGTTTGTTTCGTTATCGATTTCCAACACATGGTTTTTGTAATTTAAAACATAAAACAGTTATTTAAATGTGACATACCATAAAATACATTGTTCTTCAAATAGAAAAAACCTTATATCCAAATATGAAAATAAATATATCCATATCTATGAAAGGTAGAAAAATTATGTTCTTGGTAAAACTAGAAACATGATAACAGTTATATAAAACCAAATGCATCCTAGTTGGTAATGAGAGATGGTAATTTCCAATGGATAATACAGCCCACCTCGTGCCATTGGTAGTTTGAATATCTACCCATCCTCTATCAATATTTATAAATCAACTTGGTTCCTACATTTGAATACAAATTTGAGCCCCAGAAGCTGTATATAATACCCAATGTGTAGAAACAGAAATATTACACTCAATAACAAACACACCTATAGCATCACCACGCATTGGGGTGAAGTTCCTCTTGCAGTGGACTTTATTTCCACTTGAAAAATATACTGCCTCCCATTCCTTTCTCGGTCTATATATCTTCCCCTTCATGGAGGGATGGTGCTCAGGGGATTCAGACCATTTATGAATCCTTGGCCTCCTTTCCTTGTCTTTCATTTTCTTATTCACCATAACGACTGCTGATATGTCATGCCCCTTGTTATTATCTACCAGGATAATTAAGGTCATAAGTTCTGATATACCGTTCTCATTATTGGTCATGTTGTAGTTGACAATAAAGATAAAGAAGGTCTTGGGCATTGATGATAGGATGAGATCTTTATGAAACTCATCTGGGAACATAATCCCTAAGATGTCTAGGCATTCAATGAATCCTATAAGCATGACTACATGAGTCCCAGCTGGTGCTGACTCTCCAAGATTAGTTGTAAACAAAGCGTTTAAGATATCATATATCTCCTGTCTCACCTTCTCTTGTTAGTGATCTTAAAGGTGAGACATCATGCTCTACGCATCCATGTTTTAATGTTGCTTCAAGATCTCATTAGACTTGGATGATAGCATGAAACACCAGAAATTTGTTCAATCATTCACATGTTTCATATAAAAAGATAGTTCTTCCTCACTAGCCTCTTTTCCAAGTGTAACAGGAATAGGATCCTCCAGCATGTACAATTTCCTCTCATGGAAAATAATGATGCGTAAACGCCTCTCCTATTCCTAGAAATTGGTGCCAGTGAGAAGGTTTTACTTCTCAATTATGGTTCACAATGATATGTTTGAAGTTATTTTTCTTTCTATTTATACATATTTAATATTTTAAAAGGATTCGTAATTTATCATGATAAAACAAAGACAAATAAATAATTTGATAATTATTAGTCTCCCATTATTTTATCAAAATCCAATATCACTCACCATTGACATCAGAACATTTTGTTTCCAGACTATTCTAGTGGAAAGGATCCATATTTTACTTCCTATTACCCCAACTAGGGTTCTTAAAAAAACTAGAAAGGTTTTAGGTTGGAATTCCAAATTCCAACTTCATTTACTCATTGCTCCTTGATCCATTGAGTCGACTCCCCAATCCTAAAATCGTTTTATTTTAGATTTCCTCATCCTTTGGGTCATTGTCAAATCATGTCCTAATATTTTAGTCAACCCTTGATTTAAACCAAGTCATGTCAACCCAAAATGTTGAATTATAATTCCCTGATAATTGAAAGCACCCCAACAAGGGTTGGTCAAACACTTTGGATAGTGGTTCGATTCTCACCAGGATTACAGAAGGATATAATGAATTAATATTTTCTTTGAGGGATTTTATCCTTATATGTAAATTGTCATTTTATTATCTTTTATTACATGCTTGTTAATATTAAGTGATATATAATTAAGTCATTAACCATGTATAAGATAATATTTATGCATAAGCTGATATTATATCATTTATATCTTGTATGCTTGTTTAATTCATTAATTGTGTGACTGTGACAACACACCCACCATAAAAAAACAATGAAACTGACAGAAACAAAAAAAGGGAATGATATTGAGCTTGTTGTTTTGGTTAGTTTATCTAGTGGTTGATAAACTAATCCAAGACCTACAGGAGAAAACACCTTGATCATTTTGTGTTCATGTATACAACATTCCAATTTTCCACCTTTCTATCTCCTTGGATTGGTTTCACCTTGGCTCCTAACATGAGCTGCCTCCACTAGCATAAGTTATCCATCCATTACATATAATTTTATATCACTTGTAGGTGATGGGTAAAATGATTTTTTTAAATAAAATAAACCTTTGGCCCACATTCCCTACATGTTAATGAAGAGAAGGATGAAAGTCCAACAAATTTAATTTTAATAAATAAATTAAAAGAAACTATCCAAATACCAAGGTCATGGTCTAGCTCCTAATCATCCATATATGCAGCAATATTTACACATAAATAGAACTATTATTAAATTTTTCAATCGTTCATGTTTAAGATACATCATGCCAGAATCAATTAATTTTCTTTAATTAATCAATCCATTTATCTTAAACTCTTTTTCTGAATTTCCTTGAGATTCTCATCCATCATAATTTTAAACATATAAATTCGTCTAATATTGTCATTGTACGTAACTTGTACCTTGGAGGCAACCGGATGAATTTCTCAATCATAACTACCCAATGAGTAGAAATGAACATTACACAAATGTTAAATTAAACGCATATATATGAAGAACATATCACGTGTTGTGCCACAGCTCTACACCCACACTATGGTACACATCTTAAGGGTTTGAATAGTATAATAATAAATTTTAATAAATATGCATAATTTGGATGAGTACCCAGTGTATAGTTTCAACTACACGAGGTGTACTTTTGTTCACCATCCATCCAAAGTATACACTCGAGGACATGGAATGTTGATGTACTTCAGAAATATTTGGATTACATGGTGTGTTCAATGGGACACACGCCATGTGGTATCTACATTACATGGTTTCCAACCAGGCAAGCCATGTACAGTGTACACTGTCTAACCATAACCCAAAGGGACTACACACCGTGTTCAGTGGGACACACAATGTGTAATCCGGAATCTGTGTGCCACCTGTTCCTGGTTAACACACAGAGTCTTAAAGACTTAGATATAATCCAATGATGCGACCTGGTTTGGTGGACCATACCGGTGCCTGGAACCTACACTACTCGACCTGTACTTCCAAATACACACCGTGTGATCCGGTGTTGTATGGACAGGATGCTTTGGCACCTCCATATGAGATCCTTTATTTTATTTTAATAAAAATTGAAAGGAAAAAATCATTTCTATAAGGTTAATGAGAAACGAAAGAGGAGGAATAGATTTCAAGATTCAGATTTATAGAACGATTAACTTGAATTGAAATAACTAAATTATTAAATGCCTAAATCACTTACAAAAAACTCAATAATTATAATCAATGATATGACTCACTCTGATATCACTTGTTGGTTCTGGGTGTAGTGGAAGTGCGTTGGTGGGTGTACCCAACATTAATATTGGTCATTAACGATGATTAAACTGATATCCATCAAAATAATAAAACGAAGGATCTTCGGAATAGATTAAGAAATGAAATAAAATAGTGGAGTCTTGGAAACATAGAGAGGATCATCATATTTTGATTTTAATTAATTTAATTATAAGTAAAGAATTAACTTTATGGAATTCTCTATTCGTTGATGTTTTTGGTCATAATCTGATGGGATCTGTCATTGCATTATAGAATCCAATTGTGGGATTTCTCTAGACATGATCCACACGTTCTCCATGTATATTTGAATGCCGCCAAAGGGATATTTGGGTGATAGCGCGGAAGAGCATTCACTTGCGATGTACGCCATTGATCGCCTTGAGAGCCGCTTGCAAAGTGCTCTCCTAGATCTGGTGGTGGAGGATCTCTCTCATAGCTTGAGATCATTCATTGAAGAATATTAGTCTCTATTAGATTGAGAGATTTCCCTAGATCCATTGTGTACAACCACCAAAAATGGCTATGCTAATGATAATTATATAGTTGGTATTTTAATTACTTAGAATTATAAAATAAACTAATTACCTGAAATCATTTATTCAGTTTATTTAATTCTTCGTAAGACCCTATGTCTAATAATACCAGTTGACTATTATTTTTACTTGACATGTGACCAGGTAATTATATCTAATATTATTCAATTAAATAAATAATATTATTTCTCACAAATCCCTAGAAACATTACATGGCGTGCGTATTAATATACATAGTGTACTTGTTTGTTTTTCCATTTTTTTATTTCTTCCACCACATTTAGTAGACATTGAATAATGGGTATTTTATTATCAAATAAATATCACTACTTTAATTTCTACAAAATATATTTTTGTGCCCACAATATATTCTCTTGAATAACTAGTGTCGATATAAATGCGATCAGGAATCCTTAACAATTATAAAAACACAATCGAGAATAATCATTATTTAACTTGTTAAATTAAATATTTAACGGTGATACGTATACACACTTAGTGTGTGGCCCTCTAGTCCTCATTCTCAGTGGAATTAGGCGTAGCCTACTTAATGTCCAAGGTTAGCATCTAGAAACATGTCCAGGCACCCATAGAGAAAGAAGTTAACTCCGTAATGACGTGTCATATCCAATGAATGCTTACCTTATAATGTAATCCCTTTGTCTCGATATCTCGAATCATGTGAGTTTCATACTATTTCCATTAACCCATGTGCTCTGTTATTATTTATTTGACTTTACCGAATTGAACTGACTCATTCCTTACCATGTCTATGGATTTATTTAGGCTATATCATTTCCATAAAAGTTGCGACGATATCTACTTTTGTTATGGAACAGAAGGTACAAATCCTTTCTCGCATTATCTATTAATGTAGTATTACTCATGATGAACCCAACATATCCTACCTCACTGCGAACAGTGTGTCGTCATAGTTTTTTTCAATACATCTAAGTGGCTGAGTTGTAATACCCATTAATAATAATCTTAAATTATTATGTCCAATACACATGTCTGCAGATAGGAACATCCAATAACACTATGAAATATGGATTTCTTGCTGGCGAGTATCGTTCTCATAATACCCTCATATATATTACCAAGGGCACACACCATGAAAATATGGCACAAATTTTTATGAGTCCCCATCCCTAATGGCCTGTATTATTTGTGTCCCTCAAATAACATCATCTGGCCATAGAACATTTATTCATGAATAATGTTATGAAACTTCCGGGTTCTCATCATAACAGGTATCCCCTATGAAACTTTAATAAAAAATATATCCTTAGGACTTTATGAAATGAATTTTCAGGTAGAAGAACAATCAAGATGTGATATGGTATTTATTAATGAATAATGTAAAAAGTAGTTGGTTCTAGGCCACCAACTCCAACAGAAACAACCAATCCTTTGCACAACAATCTTGTTTGAAAGGCATAGACCTAAAGAATATAGTGAGGTATTCCTAGTCCTAATTATATCTAATTTATGTGTCTGAGAAAGAGGATTCTTATGATTTCCAATTAGAACAACTCCAGATTCCAACTTTAAATCTCAACCTAATTGATGTTGTGATAAAAAGTGTTTCACTTGATAAAACGAAAACAAAGAATTAAATAAATAATCATGTTAAGATAAAAATATAAATAAATTATTCACACATAAATTTCACAAAACCAATATAATATCGAGGGTTGGAACTCCCTCCCATGTGTGTGCAGCTCCCATGAAATGACCATCCACTATTTAACTCACCATCAAGAGGAGGAGGAGGCTCAAGTGGAACATTACCTTCTTCACAGATATGCCTATGAGGATAGGGGACCCCATATATTATTGGGTTAAGATAATAATTTTTTGTGTCTCCGAAATTGTAGATCTTTTCCTCCTGGTCGAACATAAAAATGGGGTGCCGAAGGTATAATTTTAACGGCAAAGTAGAAAGTGGTTTTGAGCACCTAGATTTCAAAAAACCATTTGGAAAATGGTTTAGGGTTGTAAAAAGTCTTATCGTGATTTTAATAAAAGAAAACACTTGTTACCCCACCTCTTTCATATCTATAATGAAAATTTGTCTTGGTTTGGAGGATGGTATCTTGAAATATGGAATAAATACATACCACCACTTTTGAATTTATGGAGATTTGATTTCTTGGATAGATTAGTTTGTATGAGACCCTTAATTGATTAATTGGGATTTCATTTCCACAATAGAGTTGTAAAAAACAATATTTTGGAACCTATGAAAACTTTTCCGCCCATATGGGTGCACAGTTTAGTTATAGTTTACATGTGAGTCCACTGGTGTGCTTGGAATCAAGCACAGTTTGGCCCATTTTTCATCAACTTCCTCCTAGGCCCTCCAAATCACCTCCACCTTCAATTAAACCATTAAAAAAGTGAAATTACCCTTTTTAAATTTGATTAAAACAAAATAATTAAACCTAAAATGAATTTCAATTAGTTATTAAATTTTTATTTTGTGATGAAAAATCAGTTCAACACACTTGTATTAGGGTGGAAATGAATAATTAACTGAAACATAATCAATCGTTATGGGAACCATCCGGTTTTTCCAAATAATAACATCATAATTTTATATATAAAGATACATAAAATCTAAATCTAACTCATATTTAGATATAGAAAAGGTGCATGAGTGGCATCAGAAAACATGCACCTTTTTCTTTTCAATAGGTATTGCTAACTCCATAACATATTGAATGATTTCCTTATAAATATTTAATATATTTAGAAATGTTGTTTAAATAAATGAGTGAGTAAAATATAAATCAAATAGAGTATTATATATTTATGAAGTAATGAATATAGTACCTATTACAGTCATATAGACTACTTCAATCTTTATGTGAAACTATTCCATGAAAATTCTTTTCTCCATAAGATGAGTTAGTCCTAAAATCATTAGCTTGTAAATAAATAATTACTTCCTTAGATGAATCTGATTATATTATAGGCCCTCTCGATGGTTATGGTCTTGAATCACATCATTGGGAAGGTAAATCCTAACATATGTTTTTTAGATGAACCAGATTTCCACATGAAAAGAAAGTTTTCAGGATTCCAATTAAGAATGTTTTATATGAAATGTCTTTCCATATATCTAGAAATTCCGAGGATCTCTACTAGCCACGATAGAGGACATAGAAAAAGTATACTGCTATTTTCCACTACTACCTATTTTGATAACCTTTCTCTGCTTCTTATTCCCTTCAAAAGGGACACTAAAAATACAACTAGAATTGGCAGTAATTGCAAACAATCCAAAATTTCAATCAAGATTAGTATCTACCATCATTTATCTATACAAAACCTCAATACATGTTTAAATTTTTATCATAATGAATCGATAAATAATATATATTCATAAGTCCATTTTAAACCTTTGGGACTTTAGTTTTTATCTCGATACAAACATAGGTAATAAATGTGAAATCTTAGAAAAACTACTGGAATATTACATAACTCTATAGTCACCTTTTGGAAGAGTTAAACACTTTATATACTTGTTCAAAATAATAATTTTTGGGTAAAATAGTATGTAAAGATGTTTATAAATCCCATAAACTCCAAACCATTAATTTTTTTTTCCAAAAACATTGAATCCCACCACCTTCAACTAGGGCCTTAAAGATTAAAGATAACACACTTCAACATTATAGAATACGGAGTTCTAAATATGTGAAATATCCTTTCAATCTTACCAAACTAGAACTCTCCTTCTTAGGGATCATTTTTCAGTTATAGGGATGGTGGTTCATGGTGGAGAAAATCTTAGGTACAATTCAAATATTTATCCTTCTCTAGATCCTATATTTTACTTGTGTATTTATTAATGTTTCAATATGTTCCATAGTGTAGACTATACACACTAAAGCATTGAAAAGATCCTGATAATTAATAGGGTTCTAATATGGAATATTATGCATAATACCCACCTAAGGATTCACAGGAAGTGTTCTAGGTGGCATTGTACAACACTAAGCCATATAAAGGGGAGAAAATCATCAAATGAGGAAACAAAATTAGTAAAATAGAAAATAAAATGAAAACATAAATCCAGAAAACATATTATCAACCATCCCATCTTAAGGCTCACCATGATGAGAATTATCTAGGAACTTGATCTCCACCTAACCCTTAAGTCCTAATATACCGAACACTTATTTACCATATATCCCAAATCACATATACAGAAAACCAAACGTCCTTTGATTCCAATTTTACACAAAATAGCATGGGAAATTCCCAAATAGTACACTCTATTCGTCTCATTGAAAGAGCCTGAGGGCCACCTAAATTTCGATGTGATGGTTACAAGTACCTTGGAATTGAACAATCTCCTTTGGAAACAATTTCTCTAAAGAATACATAAAAGCTGGGATATATCAAGATGAATGGAATTAAAAAAACACCTCAAAAGAGAACATAAATAGATGAAACTATACAAAATTATTCATAATAATAAGATATATCCAAATATAAATAAAGAAAAGTTGTGTCACTAAGGAAAAACAAGTACTGGTATATGCATAAGGAAAATAAAACATATGAATGTAAAACATCTTCGCATTATATGTGGGTCAGCTCCCCCCATGTCACCTCGATAACTTGAACCAAATATACATGAATACCCACATCCTCCAAGTGGTCCCTTTCCCTTTCTTACATCAATCATGAAATTATTTAAATACACCCATTGGGTTTATATAGCGTTTGAGTTCTATATCCCAATAGGGTCCTATTAATTGTTCATAAAACTAAATTTATTGAATAGCTCAGTAATGGTCAATTTAAAGTAATTAAACTGGTAGGTGATTTAATTTTTATAATCATTCATAATATATTAATAGTATAAATTTTTCAAATTTTTCAAAATAAATGCTCGAAAAAAACTTTTTTAAATTTAAAACAAAACCTAAAAATAAACAATTTCATAACAGTATGAAAATCACATATGTATAAACCATTTTTCAAACATGAATAAATAACCAATTCTGATAGTAACAAATTCTAGAACAATTTTATGAATTCATAATATATAATAGTCTACTGATATCTAGGATCCTCACACCTCAAATAAATAATAAAAAAACCATGTGTGACCTCAAATCCCTATAACTCAATCCTAGGGATAAAAGGGTACCAACATGTGTATCCATCAATTACAAATTTTTTAGTTATTATTATCATAATATATCCAATGTTAGGGAATAAAACCAAACCTATTCATTATTATTTAATACTACCCACATAATACCCATGATTCTAGGGGATTTTTACCTCTCACAGAGGCACCATTTCCCAATTAAAATCATCTCAAAGGGAGTGTTTTATGAACCAAATTATAAAATTTTCAAATCAATAAAAGAAACCACAAAAATATTTATAAAAATTTATGAATACCATTTTTATAATTTATTTTTCTCAAATATCAAAAATTATTTCATGAAATGAAAACCATACCTTCAAAAAAATTAAATCCCTTTTTGATGACGAGAAAGAAAGAAAGATTCATATGTCAAATCATTTTTATGAAACCACATACCTCAAACATTTTAAACTACCAATAACCATATAGGATCCACATATTTGAAGGAGAATATACTCTAAATTTTAAAGATAAAATAGAAAACCAAAAATCCTTATTAAAAATTCTTGATCAAATTAAACCCTAGACTTCCATATCCTTTTGGAGAGCAGAAAACATAAGAGAGATGTGAAATTAGAGATAAGAGAAATATCTTACCATGTTATCCCCTGAATATATAGTGTTAATAATTAATAAAATTCCACTTAGATTAAAATATAAGAGGGTCTATATAATGTAGATGCATCTTGGTTTGAGACTAAAAAAAAGTATGGGATAATATAGTTAAATCATATCAAGGGAGAACTAGGAAAATGATTTTCTAATATATGGTCTTGAAGTGTTCATATAATATAAATTATTCACATTATGAATCATTTCATATTGATCATTTCGTAGTGCTAACATATAGTTTAGGTTCTGAACCACAAGTTACATAAATCAGGCTCTCTATCTTGAGAATTCCTACCATTACTGGAATAATTAATCATTTAAACTAATGTTTCACGCCCTGAAATTTTGTAGAATACCATCTAAAGCTCGTAAAAGAAAAGAAAACTCTACACAAGGTAAGGAAGAAAGAGGAAATTATAGAAAAGGAAAAAAATAAAATGCTCATACCTGAAATTCATACTATGATGTAGAAAGTAAAAAAATAATTATTATGATAGAGAGAAGAAACCAAATAATTGAATGAAAGAAACTTGGAGTGCCCCTAAGGACAACTCCAGTCACTCTGACTCAAGAATGTATAATGGTGGTGAAAAACCCAATTTCTGATTCATTCCCATAACACTTGAGACATATAATAATACTACCACAAATGATTTTTTTGTGATGATTTTTTGATGAATCTGAAATGACTAGTAAATAATTATTTGAATACTTCTATATCCTAGAATATTCTATGCATGACAATAATTATTAATAAAATAATATAAATTTTTTTATTCATTATATATTTAGGATAAAAGGGATCTTATAATTGAAAAATATAATAATTCAATCGTATTAATAGAAAATTGTGGGATAACATTTGAAAATAGACAAATTTAGAAGGATATAGATGAATTTACCAATGGAACTAATACTCTAAATATTATTTTAAGAAGACATAATCATCCCATATTTTATATTTGAATAGAAAAAAATTCCGAGCAATAAAGGAAGATTTACAAAAATTAATTTTTTCCTAGTTCTAAAAATAATACCGCCATCTTGAAGACAAAAGGAAATTATAGTCATTAAATTAATTTATATCATTATATACCAATGAAAAACATGTTATGATAATCTATTAAAACTTTTATAAGTAAACATGTGAAACAGATGTGGGTTCCCAAATCTGTATTTTCTTACTTCTTTATACCTAAGGTTGTTTCCATAAAAAACCATTTCTTGTTTGATTTTTTACATGTGAAATGCATGAAGGTTTATAGATAAATTATTTGGTATCTGGAAAATGGAAATTCTAGAAACAATATTGGAGACTACACATGTTTTAGGAGTTTAGTGAATGTGGATAGTGGACATGTCACTTTTGGTGATAATGTAAAAGGAAAAGTAAAATGACGTGGACAAATAGGTAACCCTAATACTATTTTAATTTCAAAAGTTTTATTTGTTGAAGGATTAAAATATAACTTGGTTAGTATATCTCAATTGTGTGATGATGGTCATATTGTTAAATTTAAAAAAACATTCGTGAGAAATGTTTTATTCGTAGCATCAATTAGTGTTTATAGTCTTAAGAAATAATAATGTTTACTCCATTAATTTAGATTTAATATTTTCTCAAAATGTTTGCTTTTAATGTTCCATTCATAGAATATCATTTTTTGTAATAGGAGACTAGGTCATGATAATATATACTTACTTAAGAATCCATTTAGAAAAGGATTAGTAAAGGATTTACCCAAATTTTAATTCCAAATATAAAAAGAGTTTGATACATATTAAAGAGGTGTATACTTGTCAGCCACTAGAATTGATTCACATGGATTTATTTGGAAATTCTATATTTTCTCGTCTTGGTAGAATGAATTAGGATTATGTGATTATTATTGAGTATTTAAGGTATAAGTGGTTATTTTTCATATCTCATAAAAGTTAATCTTCCTCATATTTTTAAAAATAAGAAAAGTATATAGAGAACCATAATGGAATTACCATGAAAACATTTATAAGTGATCATTTATGTTAATTTAAAAATCAAGAGTTTTGGATTTTATATTCACAAAATGGATATATACACAATTTTTCCGCAAAAAGAATACCTCAACAAAATGAGGTTATTGAGAGGATAGATTTAACACTTCAAGATATTTCCAAGTGTATTCTTAGTAAATATCATCTACTTATTTATTTTGGTTAGAAGTAGTGAAAAAACTTGTAATTTTGTAAATGCACTTATGATTCAACATTTATTGAATATCTCTCTCTAGGAATTGTGGAATTGAAAATACCAAAAGTTAATTACATTAGAGTTTTTGAATTTATAGTATTTATTATAAACACAAAATTAAATCAGGAATCATTTTCACCAAAGAGTTATAAATAAATTTTACTAGATTTTTCAACAACCCTTAAAGCATAGAGAGTTTTTAATAAATAATATAAAGTTGTGGAAGAATCTATACATGTCAATTTTGAGGGGATAGATCCACTTGGACCCAAAACTTTTATTTAAAACATTGAGGATGATATGTTAAATAATAATATGAATAAAATATCTTAGATTCCTAACCATTATATCGATTTACAGGGTAAATCACCCAACAATGATCAACCAGACCTTGAAAAAAACTTAGAATATTCAAGCTATTTAATTTTAAAAACATTTAGGACCCGTATATGGAAGCCTTTAAATATTTTTGAATGTGATATGGAAAAAGAAACTAAAACATGAGCCGCCATTAGAAAATAGGTTGAACATAAATCATTATTTTATCAGTTAGATCCTATGAATATCACAAACATAATCAATGATAAATAGCAGGTAATAGTTATTAAATAATTTTTGAATCATTTTGGGTAAATAACGTCTGGGAATTAGTTGAAAGACCTAAATAAAAACTAAATATTTTCACTAAATGGGTGTATAGAATCAATATTTATGAATCAAGACCATATTTAGAAACAATTCAGATTAGTTACATAAGATTTTAATCTTGAAGAAATTATTTATTATATAGATACCATTACACTAAAAACTAGACTTAAATCCAATACAATACTACATTATTATAAAGTAAATATTAATTTTAAACTATATCAAATGGATTTTAAGAGTATATTATAAAATGGTTATATTATCAAGAATATTGTTTTGTTGAAAAACACTTTAATTTTTAAAATATCATTTTGAAAATCATTATTTTAAACTTTCAAAATAATTTTAGGGTTTACAATTGGTTTCTATCACTTTGTATGAATGGATAATGTATTTATAAATTTCAAATATATTTTAAAAATATATAAATGATCATATAATATTTATTAAAAGAACTTACAAACCTTTTTTGATTTCTTAAATATATGTCCATGATATTATTTTGGATTCATCAAAATAATTCTTCATTTACTGAATTTGATAAATTGACGTGAAATGAATATAAATGAATTTAATAAGTGAGTTAAATTTTTGTCTTTGATTTCATATTTTTAAAAACAAATATGGAATTATTTTAAATAATAAAAATATAAAAAAGAAATTATGGAAATTTCTTATCTTACATAACACTAAAGGAAGTTTCAAACTAATGATTAAAATCTATAAACTAGTTTTAGATAAAACATGGAAACCAATTGACCCAAATTGAATACAAAGATATGATTAAGAGGTTATTATACTTAACTACAAGTCATCCTAGTATTAAGTTTAGTGTATGTATATGTGACCATTTTCTAGAAAATAATGAATAGTCCTATTTTAATGTAATCAAAAGGATTTTTAAATACCTCAAAAGTACAATTATTTTTTTTAACTCTAGAGAATTTTCATTGGACTTGGTTAGTTATTATGATGTTGAATTTGGGGGCTATAAGTTAGATGTTAGAACCTATAACACATGTTTTTTTCAGAAGATATCTAGTGTCATAGAAAAATAAAATTAAAACATGGTTTTATTGTATACTACTAAATCTAAGTATATAGTTATAGGTAGTTGTTTTTCATAGATATATATATGAAATACACATTACTATAACTTGGTTATCAATCCCAAATGTTCCTATAAATTGTAGTAAAAATACTTGTATAAACATTTCTAGGAATCCAATATCTAAATCTAGAACTAAACATATTGAAATAATACATCACATTTTAAGAGAAAATTTTCAAAAAGTGGATATTACTCTTGAATTCATAGGAATTGAGCTACAAATCAATGATATTTTTAGAAAGAATTTTAAAATATAAAAAATGAATTATATCAGATATGAATTAGAAATTTTTAATTACTCTTACCTCTTTATTTATTGATTTATATTTTATGTTTGATATAGATTTATTATTTTAAAATTATGCTTTCATATTATAAGTTAATTTGATTATGCATGTTATTGTTTCTTCTTTTTGTTTCATAAATTTATGCATAATATAGTTGATTTTGAATTCTCATAATCATAAGTGACTTCAAGACCAAGAGCTATAATTTGGATTTATTTTCCATGAATCATTGTTCATATGATGGGATAAGATTTCATGATCGACTATTTATAATTTAAACATAGAGTAGGTCAATATATCAAAGAACCTCTAGCTTCCATGGTATGCTACTGTGAAAATTTCATCATGAAGTATGTATTTCTACAATAGTGTATCAAGGTTCCTCTAGGGTAATGAAATTAAAATATACCATTTATATTTTAATTTTATATTATTTATTATATTTATCACACATTCATATTCAGAAATCCTAAACAGATTTAAAAATATCCTAAATAAATATTCACATCAGTACCACTCTCTCTATCTCTTAAAACCCTAAAACGTCTTGATTATGAGTACTTATTTCTTAATTTTCCATATTTAATCGAACCCTAGCCTCTAGAAAATCAAATATCAATCGAATATAGTAAGAGTGAAGTACACTCTTGAGTCTTAGTATTTAAATTCCTTACCTTCATCGAAGAGAAAAAAATGTGCTCCATTATATTAGTAAAACCTCTCATGATATATTAATAAACACATATGATTATTAATAGGGAACAGTGGTTGTTTAATTGATAAATACTTGTATATTTCTAGTTTATAAATATATATAGTATAAAGTCTAGGTTCCATGGTTTAGTGAGAACAAAAAACCATTTTTTGCAAGGTGCGTGAAAAAGTTTTACGTAACTAGAGAAATTGAAGTTAGTGAAATGAATGATATCATAAGGACTATTATAAATGGTTAATGAATAGTTATATCATCTAATTCATGGGATAAATTATTGAAAGTACCTCACAAATGTGATTTTTTGAACTACCCAATATATTATGCAATCAAACCTTCTAAATTAAATATTAAAATAGTATTAGAGGAGTTAATTGAGAATTGAAAGCCCCTAAGAACTACTACTATAGAGATAAATGGTGAGTAGTGATTATTTCTTAAGTTTATTTTGCAATTAGTTTGTCCAGGGAAATGGTATTTTAGTGTATTAAGGAACAATGATATGTTTCTCAAGGGGAGGAAAAGCCTATTCTTTCTGGTGAAATTTATCAAGACCAAAAAAATTTAAAAAAATAATGAGGTTAAATTATAACCCTTAAATAAAAAAGTTTGTGGATGATATTAATAGAGTGTATGTAAAATATAATCTAGTAAAGAACCCAATGAGGACAAAGGATACAACAGATATAGTTTTTGACCTAATAATGTTTTTGAATACATTAATATATAAAATGAAGATGATTTTGTAGTTAAAGAAGAAGAAGAAATATATGATTTGGATGACGAATCTATAATAGATAATGAATAATAGGGATACTATCATGAAACTGTGGATACAGGAGTCCTTACTCATAATGGATTTTATTTTTTCCCTCCCAAATATTTTCTATCTTTAACTTCATAGGAAAAGGATTTGGATGTTGATGACACCAAAGATTTAGAGGGGTCTTTAGATGAAATCAATTATATATGATCTGAGTCTGATGAAGCTATATCTAATGATAGTTTCACTCCCAATGTTGGTGAATGAGAAAATATTCCGTAGATAGGGAGTAATCCAATGTAAAAGTAAAGGGGAGAATCTATAAAGGGGTATATAAATGGTTCCGATTGTAGTGATGGCCATAATGGGGGTTGTCCACTAAGACATAGTGGAATTTCCATCCCAATATTATCCAGATATCTAGAGGGATATCCTATTGATCAGATAGGACTTTAGAAAATAATTATTCATAGTTATTCTTGATCAAATCTCCACGAATGTGAGAAAAATATATCAATTCAATAATTTTTTGATAATATGTTTTGACCTACACCTATGAAACATTATGAAGAAACTATTTCTAGTTGTGGTTTAGAACCATTTGGATATGGTGAACATAATTGATTGAAGTTGATGTATCTGAGTAAATTCAATGGGAAATATCATTAAAGAAAGAAGAAGTTTAATAGGATGGTAGTGTATCTATTTTTAGTCCAAAAATCCCTCTCCTATAGCTCTTGCTTATTCCTTTGTTACTAATGATGATTTAATTTAATTAAAAGTTGATCTAATGAATGTGGTCAAAAAATATTTTCTAGTATTTTGAGTTATAATTAAAACTACCAGAGAAGAAGAGATGTTCCAGATTATTTATCTTATTATTTATCATATCCAACCTATCTTATTTATAACAGTTCAACAAATTATTTAAGATATTTATATTTTAAGAGTTCAAGTGGGAGCCTTATAGGCTGACATACATGAAATAATTAGATAGTTATATTAGAGATACATGAATTATAGGGAATAATATTTTTCTTCCAATAAACCTTCTACTCATATTAGTACTATTATCGATTACAGTCTAACTAGAAAGATTGTATAAGAGGAATTGAAGGATGTTGTTTAATTTTTGTTAAAAAATATTAATTTACATCAATTGGATATCAAATCTCATAGTTAAATTTTTTTTAATAAGGTAAAGGATAAATAATCTATTGTTTCTTAAGATTTGGAGGTTATTAGAAAAGAAAATTATGTATTGCATGAACAGAATATTCACCAAAACCAACTTAAAAACCCAATTTATATCCCTAGATTTATAGATTAGAATTCCTCTAGTAACCAAGGATTCTAATTATTATGTGTCAAGTTAAATGTTTTATCACCTATTTTGGTAAGATTTAGTTAAGATAGGGGATAATGTTTACAGATTATTGAACATTTATCATTAAACTTGAAAGACTTCACCTATCTTATAGAGCCTTATTTTTTTTATCATACACTTCCATTTTTATAACTTTAATACTTTCTCTAAATCTAGTCTATCCGACATCTAACTCAATATTATAAAACTCATATTCTATTTTTGTGCCTAATTTTTAATTTACTCTTCCTAGGTAGTACAAAAATTCATACTTATGTCTCTTGGAATTAACTTTGTAGAATCATATTCTCTACCACAGACTGCCACATTCCTTCCACTCATCCTTCTTAAGAGAAAAAAAAATCACATTGATCCCATAATAATGAGAGATTACGATTCTAATTCTCATAAGGCCACATTATAGAGGAAGTTGTTTATTTATTATACCTATTTTTATTGAATCATATTTTTTCTTAACTTGATTATAGTTTTTCTTAATTTGTTATATTTGGTCTTATATTTAATATATTTATCTTCGTAAAAGTATTTCTTATTATTTTAAACTCTTATTACTTATTTATCACCCTAAAATTTAGAGTAAATGTATAATAATGGGGATAATTATATTTAATTAATCATGATTTATTTATTTCAACCATTAAATATTATTAAGTGTTTTATGAAAATTTTATTCCTCCATGATTTATGATCACAAAAAAGGGTGAGTGTATTATCTTATTCCAAATATTCTTTATTTTAACGATCCCAAATCATGTTTCTCTTATTTCTAATGGATAATTTATTTTATGACAATAAACTATTTTCTGAAAAATAAAGAGAAAGTTTTCTTAGTATGGAAGTTATTGTATGTTATAGGGAGATCGACCCTAAGTTAAGTAAAGTGATCACATGTTCTAATATATTAACCTTATGAAGAATAAAGTTTCCATGAATAATTTTATTATACTATTGGGTTGAGTGCATGAAGATATACATCAAACACAAGAATTATTTCAATTGAATATGCTATAAATCCAAAAATGTTGAAGCTCCCACATGAAGAAGTTATAATCAAACGGGTCTATTGATTAATTACTCCTCAAACCTTCATGAAAATTAGCTTTAGAAATATAGTGACCACATATGATCAACCACAAGGATTAATTAAACTAGCAATGTTTGACATATTCAAAAAACATCTAACAATCTGTTGACTATATTTTGATGGATGAAGTGACCAAAAGAAACAATTTTATTGGGTGCACATTATGATCAATTGATGTTTGTTTGACTGTATTCTAAAAAAATGACCACATAAAAATATAACTTCAACTATAGGGATTAAGTGGCCATGTCTAAGTAAATTTTTGAGGTTCTATCGAACATGTATAATTACAAATTACTCTCTTTTAAATTATATAATGACTATTTTTTAGATCTTTTAATGATTATTAAAAAAACCAATGAGTTTTGAATTTTTTGCTCAATCTAAGAAATTGTTTGTTATTATATTACAATGAATGATTAAAAAATATATATCTATAAGTAAGATAAATAATCACATGGGAATAATTAGAATGATTATTTATCTTGACCATTCATTATCCTACATTACGACACTATGTTATTTGAGAGACATTGAAAAAACAAGGAAGAAGACTGAATTGATAGCAACACTCTCTTTCAAGATTATTAAAAAACTAAAAAGGATAAGAACCAAAATAATAAAATGAATTTGACCAGATATTTGTGTAACATATGGGTTATAGGTTTTTCCCTATTATGTTAATGATATTTTACATTGGTTTATGAGGTTTTCAAATATTTTTCGGGGAGTTTTTAGAGGGATGTTATAGGATGCTGGATAAAAAAATAGTTCACACCACGAACTGTATTCATAACATGAATTGATTTATGAGGAAAATACATGAATGGGGGGTTTATAACATGAGAAAGGCATAATCCATGAATCCCATTCATGACATAAAATGGTCAATCAAGATTTTATGACTATAAATGTTTTATATTATATACACTCATGAGGATTCATTCCATGAATATGGGATTCAGGATGTGAATCACCCTATCACAACGGGTTTCAACATTACACATAACTAAATCCTTTTTATTAAATGTGAAACATATCTCCATTAAGACCAAGGATTTTCCAGGCAATTTTGGGTGATTTCTTCTCCTCCGGGCCATTTCCTTTGACATCATGATCTCCGACATGGTTGGATTCCTTCCTTTTTGTAAGTGTGATATTACTCTTCATATTAGGTTTAATTTCTCTTTGTTTAGAAATGGTGTGTGCTCTAAATTATTATAATCTATTGTCCAAGATGTAATATCTATTAATCCTTTTTAGTTTTCCTTTATTTTTTGTCTTCTTAAGGATGAACCATGGGTTGGTTGTGTTTCGGTATGTGAGTTCCTAGATGAATGTATTGATATTAACTCTTCAAAAATCCATGTTTTCATGGAACTAAATTATCTGTTTTGAGGATTGATGTTAGGCCTTCCATTATTTTTAACTTGTGCTTCTTTTCAGCCCTTGGTGTGCATAGATCCTATCACGTTGGATGGGAAGCAAAGTTTTAGATAGTTTGTCCTTTCATTAGTATATGTTTGGATAACATTTTATAACCATGATATTCTAATTGTATTTCTTAATGAAATGGAGTTGTTGATTGATTTGTGTCTGTGTTTGAAAATGTTTTTTTTGAAAAAATATGGGGTTCCCCTCATTTTGGTAAAAGGAAGTGTCTACAAAGTGTTATGAAATGTATTTAAAAAATGGATTTCATGGTAGTTTTTGATGAATGAAAAAGGGTTGAAGTAAATGGAATAATTATATATGATCCATTTTTAAATTATTTGAGAAATATATCACAAGGTAATCCTTGGTTACTTATGTGGGAGGTGTAGAAATAGTTCTCATTCATTGATATTGTTAGGGGTGGTTTAGTCATGCCGGGTTTCTCTACTCCATAGGCCATATGTCTTAGGGACTTGTTAAACAATGTTTTGGGGGATTTTTACTTTCTAGGGTGTTTATTTTCCCCTTATATTCAATTCATATATCTACGGACTTGATATTGACACTAGTATATTCATTGTGTGAGTGACCAAGCTAGCATGGCCTATTCTGATCCTTAGCATGTGTTTTTTATTGTTCTAATTTTTTGTACTATTTTGATTTGTTATGATTATGTGATAAATTAAAATGGTTTTCCTGATTTATTATTTTAAAATATTTTACCTAGAATTGTTTTAAAATATGGAAAACAGAAAACTATTTACCATTATTTTCATAAAAATATTTAACTATTTATCATGCCTTAGTTTTCTTAAAATATGGAATATTTAAAATTTTACATAGAGGCTTGATATGGACACCTAGGAGGGATCCTACTGAGCCCTTTTAGCTGACACCATTCAAATTACCTCAAAAATATATTGACCCTGTATTGTCTTTTGATACAGGAAAGGACAAGGAGGTGTAGTGAGATGGCGAGGATCGGGTCAGTTATGTATGGATAGGAGGTGGTGAGATGGTGAGACATTGATAACATGTCATAGGAAGTAGCATTTTACAGTTTCAGTTGTCCTGTATATGTTGTATAATTAACGTAAAATTTTATCATGATATTTTCTTTTGGGTTGTATCTCTATTATTGTCTTACATTGATTATGGAATTTATTTTATTTTGTTGTATCATTTTTCTCTCTATATATATTCCATGTATGTTATATCACATTGGGTAAAATCATTCCCCATGTTTTTTGGAGGTATTGATTGCTAGCCTTAGGGAACCAAAAATCCCTTTGGTTTTTGTCCAGATCCAGTTTGGGTGCCAGTTTTTAGGGAATCTCAGGTAAGTTTGTGATAATTTGGTATCAGAGGTCAGGTTTATCCTTCGGTGTCAATGTTTTGGCACATCTACTGGATACGAGATAGGGTTGTTGAAACTTTATAGGTTGGTTGCAGTGAGTTCCAAACTAGAAATTTCCATGACAAGCCTCAGGATACCATGAGATATAGGGATTTCTGTAACCTGTGTCAGGTTTTGATCTTCATCTTAGTTTATACTTATGGTTTTATGGTTTAAACTAAAATTATTCTATTTTATGGTCATTTTCTTTTTTTTTTGATGTTTAGTAACATTCCACTGAGATGTCTTCCATAGGTTCCATAGGTGGTTAGAGTGAAATATGGTCCTTAACAGAATCCATATTTGGATCATAATCTTATAGAGGTTGTCATTTGGGCAGTTTTTCTTGTGGAATTAAATTTACCCTCAGTTTAGAACCGAGTTATTTAGGTACAACCAAGGGGTGAATGGGAGAGATACAAATATCAATATTTCCTATGTGATAATATCGTAACTATAGGGGTATGAATAAGCCCAAAAAGGTGGAGGGGTGACTGGACAAGATCAATTAGATATTTAACTTTCTAGATAGACATAGGTCTATTAAGGTAAAATGTGTGGCATTTGGACTCTAGGGTCCCAAAAAGAGAAGGTCAGGTTCCATGGTATAAGTAAATCGACACTGGGGATTGTATTCGAATTGTTTCAAGTACATTTTTTAGAGGTTATTCCTAGAGTATTTGATAATGGTAAAGTCTATAGAGTTCATATCCTTAGAGTTGAGTGAGCATTCAGTGTTAGAGTACACCAGTAGTTTCATAAAGATAGTTTGTATTTCTCTGGAGGTTGTAGTGAATTACCATCTAAGATGACATAAAAAAATAATTTTTCTAAACAGATATTTGATCGTACGTATATATGATGAAGATTACCACAGATGATGATATAATAGATATGGATATGATAGTAGATATGAATGTGGAGAAGAATATTGGATTATTTTTCCCTTATCATCCACCCAATTAAAGATTCAGCAGTGCACTTGGAAAGAAGAGGAAGTGATAATATAATCTCAAGGGTGATGGAGGCTGTTCACAATACTGGACCTCATATTCACCATTATTAGTAGCTAGTATCGTGACCATGACTAGTTATCAGTGTGGCATGGGAGGGAACACTGGATGTACATGTCCTTCACCAATATTGATGTGGAATGATTTTGGCCTATTTGACCATTTATAAAGCTTCTTCCAATCCATGTCTACACATCATTATGGTTAGATATCCTTATCATCAAGGGCCACTATAGAACATTCATATGCATCAAGGTCATCATAGATCAAGCCATATGCTTCATGATTGAAGCTTATTCATGTATTGGATGAGTTACTAGATGAGGTTTACAAGGGCCTAGTGATGGTTAGATGTATAATTTTTTTACATCTTCTATAACAACTTCTTTACTTGATACATGTGTCTTATAATCTTCTATATATTCAAATTTTTTGATGAATTTAAACATTCAATAGAGCTCACGTAAATTTTTTTGGAGTTGGTGATGCCTCTTAGAAAGAGGTAGGAGTAAGGGTTTTGATGTCTGTCCTATTTGTTATCAAAATCTAATAAATAGTTAGTCTTTTATTTTCTATTCGTCGATCTAGATTTGTTTGATGTCATTATTTGGATGGATTGGATATTTTTTCACTATTATAGGACTGATTATTATCATCAGTGTGTTTTTTATTTTTAACTGATGGGAGATATTGTCTATTTCCGAGAAAGTGGGATCTGAGGTTTGGCTATACAATAACTCCCTTCCCATAGTTCATGAGTTTGTTGTTTGTTTTTATAGTTGAGCTTGATGATGTTATTATTGGTTATAATAATCCATTAAAAGTTCAAATCTTATCCGATGTATTCTTAGATAACTTCTCTAGAATTATTCCCGTGAGAGTGTTAGAATTATTTATTTATTTAGTGCAGGGTGTGTAGCTGATCATGATACCATCTTATCATATGAAACCAACTAATTTGATAGTTCTTAGGATCCCATTGGACTATTTTCTTGAGATTGGTTTTTTTTCATCTTCGTGTTTTATTATATCCTTCCCTCGTTCACTTTTCCAAGAATTCCGATGGTTCACTTTGTTTTTGGGTGGAATATTATAAGTTTAATAGGGTAAAGGTTAAGAATAAGTATCTTTTTTCCTTATGTGGCTGACTAGTTTACCAACTTAAAGGGGTTAAGTGGTTTTCAAAAATCGGTCATTGATCTGGTTATCATTAGATCAAGGTTCAAGACTCAAATATCCAAAACATTTATTTTAGGATTAAGTATAACCATTATGAATATCTTGTGATTCCTTTTAGTATGACTAACACTTATACAGTTTTTATATATTTGATGAATTAGATATTCCCTTAGTATCTCAACATCTTTTTCAGGGTATCCACAGATAATATCCTTGTTTATTTAGGATCTGGCAAAGATCATGAGAACCATATAATTTTTTTAAATATCGATGAGTCACTATATTTATGGGAATATATAGAAATTTTGTTTCTAGATTCAAAAAATGAATTTCTTTTGGATCCTAGTTTGTGAGCATTGATTTTTAGTTGATCCTGAGAAAGTAAAGACTATAATTTCATTAGAATAACTATATAATAAATCTGAGATACGAAGCCATCTAGATCTGACTGGAAAATATTAGTGTTTTATCATGTATTTTTTAATATTGGTGTAACCATTGACTAATCCTAGTATGTAATGGGTGAATTATATATGGGAGGATAAATAACAGACTTCTTTTTATGATTTGAAATGGATTATAACATTAACATTAATTTTGTTCTTACCTAAGCTTGGATAGAGACGTGTGGTGTACTATGAAACTTATATTATTTTTATAGGATTTGTTTATGAAATATGATCATGTTGTCTCTTATGACTCTCTCCAACTTCGGACTCATGAGAAAAATTACCCCACTCATGATTCAAATCTTATTGTCATTATGTATGTGCTAAATTATTTTTAGGATTATCTTTTTGAGGAGGGCTTCATGGTCCTTTCTAACCATAAGAGTCTGATCTATATATTTTCTAATAATTAATTAAATCTCAGAAAGAGGCGATGGGTGGAATACCACCATACAATTGACCTCAATATTTCAGATACCTCAGGGAAGGGGTGTGTCATCAAAAACAATATCACAAAGAATGTTCTACCACATTCTATTTTGGAATCAAAGTAGGAGTTGTTCTTAATGGGGATTTGCACTCAGTTTCATATGGATGCGCAGAAGGATAATTCAAGTATGTTTTGGACTAGGGATAAATTATCATCTTCCCTTCTTGTGTCTATTCTGAAGTGTTAGCAGTAGGATGATGAGTTCAGAGGAGTCGGGGAAACCCTTTATAGTGGGGAGACCACTCCTAGTTAGTATATCCCATCAGATGGTATTTTTGGATTCTGGGATCAATTTTCTCTTCCATCATCCTAGAGGAATTTGGTGTTGTATGATTGTCATAGTTATCCATGGGCTATTTATCCTAGAACCATGATGATTTTTTACGACATGAGATAAAAATTTTGGTGCTCTGGTATGAAGTTAGACATTTCTAATTATGTTTCCTATTGTTACACCTTCAAGTAGATAATGGAGATGAACTTGAATCCTTCTTTTCTACTCAAATATCTTCAATTTCTAGTTTGGAAGTGGGATGATGTGTCCATGGAATTCATTATCATCTCTATTGGTACATATATCATTGAGAATAATCAAATATTTTAGGATTTTAAAGACTTTCTCTAGTAATGGGTTCATCATTCCAAAAATATTCTTGGATATCTCCTTTAATTTTCTCTTCTTCAACCTTTTTTGATCAGGTTAAAGCAGAAAGAAATGGTTCCTTGTTGAATTTTTCTCATTTTTTTCTTTTTAATTAGGTTTTTGGTCCATATTTTGGGTTTATGGGTTGATCTTCATTTTTTGTTTTAGAATCATAAAACATACTTGGTTCATATGTGTGATGATCTTCACCGCTTTGGGTGGTAATTGCACTAACATTCTCTTTGGGGTTTGTGGATGCCTATGCTGTAATCTTTCCTATATTAATGGTTAGAATATCCCAAATAGTTAATAATTTGATGGATAAATCTTTCAATTTTTTTTAACCCATCAACATTAGACTATATTTTTTGGTTCTCAGTTTATGGAACACTAGTTGATGGATGTGCACAATTATTTCTTTGGAAATTTGGTGGTTGAAAGGATTGGTGTTTTATGAAGGGAAATTTTTAATATTGTTGGAATATTTTGGGTTTTGATAATTCTTTTGGAACTATTGATAATTTGAAAAAGGGGTCTGACCTAGTTTTTTTGACCTCCAAATCCCAGTAGGGCTTTCCCTTCTCCCCATTGTTGATTCTGTGGAATTTTTCATTGCTGGAGTGTAGTTGCACAACTCCCTATACCTTGTATCTTTGCAGAATGATCAATGTAATTATAATGTGATGAACACAATCCACATACCTAAATTTGATATGGTTTTTCAATCACTTTCTTTACAACCATCTATCTCATAAGGCTTCTCAATTATTCAATTTTATTTTCAAGTAAATGTGATGAGTCAAGAGTTCTTACCTCACGAATACCTCTTGTACCAGTGCATGTCGTTATTAATTATTTTGAATTCCGAGCTACCTTCTCCTTGATATTCCAATATTCTACTAGATATTTTTTAATAAAATATCCACTGAAGGAATCTTCCAAAATCGTCCTATCATTGTCTAGAAATCCTTGGTAGAAGAGGACTAGGAAGTGGTGCTCTTCTAGTATTTTATGTGGTCATATTGCACAAATATTTTTGAAAAATTCCCAGTATTCGTAAAGAGCCTCACTATTAGCTTTATAAATGGAATATATTTCCTTTGTAATTTATGTGATATAGTAGGTTGGGAAGAGCCTCCGCATGAATTCTTTTTGGAGATCATCCTAGTCATGGATCTCCACTAGTAGTAATCTATACAACTACTCTTTATCTTCTCCATCAAGTGAAAATGGGAATGCCCTCCACATGAATTGCTCTGTAGCTACTCCTCTTTCATTTAAAATTGATCAAAAAAATCCAAATTATTGAATTTGATGATTGGGGTATTCACATATAATTCCATGGAATTTAGGTAGCATAGGAATCATTTTAAAAAGTAATTCAAAATCATTTTTTTGTGCAAGAATGGTTAACCAATTTTGTTACATGGAAATTTATGGGGAATAATGAACCCTTAAGGTAGGTTGTGGATTGATTGTCGTAATTAGTGGTTTATAATGAACACTTAATGTTTCACTTGATTCTTGTAAATTGATTTCATCGGATTTTTTTTCAAGATTAAGACTTGTAAACATAGTTAATAGAGTTATTTATATCTTAGGGTTAAAACTAATAGTTTACATTGGAGGACCTAGTGAGGAAACATTTAAGGGTTATATTGACACTCACACATGGAAAATAGTTCATGTTTTTATACGCACCTATAGTGGGGTGTGGAAAATTAAATTTTCATTCCCAAGGGGTGTAGTTTTAGTTGTATCCTAAAATTCAACTATAGAGAGTAGTGTTTTAATCTAGTTTCCACATTTAATAATATAATTAAAATAATAGGATTGTAAAGAATGTAATGATGGGGAAATTGGGGTCAGATTTTCTCTTTTGTAATGAAATCATCCTTTTTAATGGAATTCTCATGAGAGAGAAGTGATTGGTCTTAGTTTAGGATTTCCCTTTTGGTAATGAAATCACGGTCTTTAATAAAAATGAGTCTTTTCCTTTTGATTAAAATAATTTAGTGAGTAAAAAACAATTCTCTTTATTAACCTTTGATTTATATTTATTAATGTCTGAATGTAACAATGGGAATTCTTTAAATTATTAAAGAAACACCAAAACTATTATTAACATTCCCCAAATATGCAAATCAGTCCACTGTTCCTTCCCAACATGTTTAGTTATCACTAAATCACTCCTCTTCATGATATGTTTTTGATCAACCAATCGATAATATCCAAAAATATTGCCGAGCGAGAATAAATTCTAAAATCAAAGAAATTTAAAATTTTATAAATAAATAAAACACAAATATATTCAATTTAAATGAAACAATTATGAAATTTAAAACCATTCAACTAAAAGGGAAATAATTTTCTATTTTGATAACATTCAAAACTGAAACATCACAAAGTAGTCCCCTTCCCACTAACAAACCACAAGGGATTAATCATTCCTTGTAAGTGGGGATCAATAAAGAAGAGGAAAAAATGGGACATATTAAAGATGAAAATAAAGTGGAAGGGTGAAAATAAGGGGAGTGTAATTAGTATTCACTCCTCTTCCATATTGTGGCTCTTATGTCGTGTGATGAATTTCAATAGATGGTCCTCCTCCTCAGAAGTTGGTATCCTACTCTTCTTGTTGTGGGTGTTGTGTCGACTATGAGAAGAAATTGGGTGCATTATAGCTTTATAGGATATTAGGTGTGGATCCTAGGCCTCCTCCTATTTTAAACCTCCAATGAGAAAAAAGAGTATTTAAATTTGAAACGCCCGTAGATAATGGGTGTTTATGATTTTTTGTGTGGATTGAAACCCATCATGGAATGTCTTTAAGGATCGATTTTTTATTTTTTATGGGGAATGTGGATCATTCCAAACACAGAGTAAGGAGTTCATGGATATGTGACAATGGCATTGAGCCTCTCCTAGAAGGCAGTGGGCCTCAGTGCATAGTAGAAACACTCCTCATTCATCTGGTCTTTGAGGTGGCTAGATGAAACTCGAGGTATTCCAATAGTGGTTTCTCAAGAGTGAAAAGATAGTCCTTAGGGTTTCTAGTATTTAAAAGTGGAAATATATCTCATGATGATATTTGGGTGTTTGGACATGGTAGATTCCTATTGAGAAGTGGCGTTGCAGACGAGGGCTGATGAAGAATGATGAAAATAGGCGAAAGAAGACGGTGTGTGAAACCTTGGTGTAGTAGGGTTGCCTCCTTCCCTGTTTTGGCGATCTCCTTAGTCCTTATAACCTTTAATGTGGATAGAGGGATCTTGAATTGATTCCATAGAGGTCTTTTGGGGACCTAGTGGTGTTTAAAGGAGGGAGCATGAAATTGAATGTGGTCAGAATCTAGAGGTGGAGCTTGAGAAGTGTTCAAAGATGGTGTTCTACAGTGCCACAAAGGTAGTCATCAACATCAAGTGGTTGTTCCCTCGTGTAGACATTGAGTTGGGGTGTTGGATTTATTTGAGTAATTTTTCATTGAAAATTTTGAAATGGATATACAGTACCTGGATATCTGTTGTCCCATAATAGAACAATGAGGTGGGAGGTGCTACTTTATAGTTTTGAGCATGAATTATCAGTAGCTGTGAAGTTGGAATTTGGGTTAGGGGACCCGTAATGTAACGCCCCGACCCCAGTTGCCCAGAGCTAGTGCATTATATGAATACATTGGTATGATTACAAGGAATCAAGTCCTAAAAGACCTATCATTTTAGCAGTCTTGGAAAATAGATTACATACATGGACATTACATAAACTTTATAACATTAAACACAAAAAAATCATTATAGAATGCCATTTCTCCCTTATCTTAACCCTGCATCTCAAACATAAAACACTTCTTTGGATCCTGGGAAAATAAAACATAAGATAGGGGTGAGCTCAGATGCTCAGTAAGGAAGAAATAATTTTTCCGAAGCAATAAACTTTTATGGAAAGATGTGTAATAATAAAAACAACATTCTTAAACATAATCTTGAACATAATATGGAAAAAATAAATCAAACATTACCATATAAACAAGAACATGGATATTCTACTAGTCGAATAATCACATGTAATAACTAATTTCACAATGAGGGAATTCCTAACACCGGACATCGTTACCTCATTGTCAAGGCCTTGTGTCAAGACTAAAAATAAAATTTTTGTCAATACCTTGTGCTAAGACACTAGTTTTTCTCATGAGACCTACCGATGCATCGAGGAACTATATCGGGCTCCTCCATTCACTTTGTAAGTCCACAGCATTCCATATATGAATATGTTGAAACATAACATAAAAATTCGTATTAAATCTAGAATACGAAATATCAATACATTAAACATAAATCATTAATGGTATAAAAATAGTACATTCATAGTCAAACATATCATAACTCATTCAATACACTATATATGATTTGATTTTCAATAAATCAACCTCAATCAAGAACAATTTTTAAATAGGATGTTGACATAGTTGAAAATAATCATTAAAAACCATTGAGAAATATTTCATTTTTTGTGAAATCATTTAAATATAACACATTTATTAAATGAATTAATTTAAATGATATTTTTGAATCAAAGTGTCTCAAGCCACATTGAAACTTTTCAAAATAATTATTATTGAAAAACATTAATTTCTATATAAATAAATACTTAAAACCATTTTTAAAATATGGACATTAATTAAAAAGATTTAGAAAGATTAATCATTCAAACATTTAAAATTCTGATCTTTATAAAGAGTAACTTTAAAAAATCCTTAAAATATTCATCTTGAAATAATTTTTATGAAAAATGGACATGGATGTTAAAAATGTCCCAGTAAATACTTACACATTAACAATCTCAGATAATAATGAGATTGAGGAATTAACCCTTACCTTGCACTTTCCTTTAGTTGAGGGAATGTTTAACCTCTAGTATGAAGATAATAGTATGTTATTAAATTATACCAGAACCATATTAATATTTATGATATCATACATGATTCATTTGTGACATTATATGACCAAGTTAATAATAATTTCAATTTTAAATTAATATATCGGATAATAATTTCTTTCTTTATCGTACGTGTTTTAACTTCTTAATCTTGATTGTATCACTTTGATCAAGATTTAAATACATCCCGAATATAAAACATGATTCATATATCATATATATTCAGAATATAAATCTGTATAACATCCATAAATATGAAATGGAAAACACTGTTTATGGAGACGGTAGTCCATACGTACGCATAAACGTTGTTTCCTTTTTCATATTGTATTGAACAGAACTAAGTGAATAAGATATATGTAAGTATATATATATATATATATCTCCAGTATAATTATTATTTCATATATTACATACTTATTAGTAATATATATTTTTATAATCATCGATGAATGGTGAATGTGAAAATGAATCTCACCGTGTCGTGGAGACGGCAATTCGTACGTACGCATGAGCGACAATATAATTTCTGTAAAGGTGTGTAATTGGATGGCATATTAATTTTATAGAGACATTATCATGTTATTTTCATCATTTATATATATATTACTCATCATTATATCCATCCAAATAACATAGTGTTGAATAACAAATTACACCACGGCATGGAGACGATATGCCGTACGTACGCACGCATGGTGACATTATCATTCATAAGATGGATAGAATAACAAATATAGTTGGGCCATATTTATAATAAAATTACATTATATAAAATATACTAGAGTTATTATTTTATAATGGAAACAACAAGGAAAGAGTAAGTGGAAATATAAATGAACTTGAAAGAGGGTGGTGAAATCATTACCTCTTCTTTGGGTTCTTCCTTTTGATTTGATCAAAAGGGATCCTTATGTTGAATTTATGACCAAAGGAATTCCTCTAGGATGAAGGTAGGATAGTTTGAAATATATTTGGGTAGGGTTTGGCTGATCCAAATGGCTTTGGAGGTGTGAATTTGAGAGAAGGGGAAGTTCCCTTTTATAAGAGGGTGAGGGGCGCCTTTGGAAAAACTTAAAATATTATTTTATAATAAATTCATTTTCAGTTTTAATGGATCAAAAATGAATTATTTAAATTGTAAGGTTGGTATGGGTCACAAACCACTAAACCAATAGGTTTTAGACAGGTTTAGGTTACAATATTAACCTTAACCTTTAGATTCAACTCTCAGTTAAATAGTTTGACATTTACCATGTCTCTTTGTATTTTTATATGATATGGTTAATAAACTTACAATAAAATTACAATAGAACCCCAATTGGTTCATTAATGTCATATATGTTATTATATATGTCTTTTTACTGGAAATTATATTTTTATGACTATTATATAAATTAATTATATAATATTTGTTTTAAAAACTATTTTATATCAATTTTGACAGTATTTTGAATTTGTTTTTTTTGTAAAAATCATAACACATGATTACATCGAACAAATTGATCTGACCAACCCTATCATGTCTTATTAACCTATAAAATTAGTGGAATTTATAAAAAGACTAAAATTACATTTATTTGGATATTTATAATGTCAATTATTTAAATTTTTCATACTACGGTAATTACGGCATCATCACTGTGTCATAAATAAATTTAATTATTTAATATCTAAAAATTATAAATAAAACACCATTATGTAAGAAATATTATTGTCTTTATAATTAATATTTATTGACGAATTTATCTTATGTATAAACCTATATTAAAAATGTTTTATTTATTAAACTTGGATGTTAACTCTTTTAATTCTTCTTTGAATTAAATAATAATAAATGTCTAATCTAATCCAAGTGGATATAAAGGATCATATTTTATTCCTAAGGTTGTTTTTGGTCGAGTTACACTAATACAATAGAATTAGGACACGTGTTAGGGTAATAATTATATCATTTTTACCGTTAATTACTTTATCTACTTTTAACCGTGGTAAAGAATAGTAAAAAGTTAGTATTCACCAAAAATTATTTTCATCTTACTGAACCATATTTTACATACGGATATCAATGGTGTATCTTTTATTTTTGAAATTCAACTTATAGAAGAGCTAAAATTATGTTTTATGCAAATATGAAAATGCTCCTATGAGGTGGGTAAAAGACAGTAAAAGTTCAATAAAATTTTTATATATTTAACCTTATTATAAAACGACACTACTAAATTAAATTGAAATTATATATGTATTACGTATCTATTTTGACTTAAAATAAATTTAAATAAATAAATAACTATTTAAATAAAAATTCGGTTTTAAACAATAACTCAGTGTTTTTCACTATTCATCAAAAATTGAATGTTTTTAGAAAAATACCCAAAATTCACCGAAAGACAATTTTGATATTATGAATTCAGAAACTAAGTCAATTTTACCAATTTCAAAACATAGAAGTTTCATTTATTAATTTAAAATTAATTCCCGTTGTCAAAACCAAAAGGCATATTTTTAAGAAATAATAACCATCAAAATATTTACACTTGTTTATGTTCAATTTCAAAGAGAAATTGCTTACAATGACTAGAATTGGATTAAATGGTAAAATTATATCCTATTTATACTTAAAAACATTAAAATGTATAATTTAAAAAAATAAATTATTTTGATTAAAAGAGTTTTTTTAGTTAAAATATAGTATTTTTCACTATTCGCCCAAATATGAAAGTTATCAGAAAAACACAAACAATTTATTGAAACTAAATTATTGTGTCCTGATTCTAAAGAAGAAGTTTATTTTTTCAAATTTAATATTTAAAAGTTTCAAATATTGGATTTAAATAGGGTTCACCATTAAAAGGCGGTAAAAGGGCATTTTTTTGAAAAATACTTCTTTTATCTGAAAAAAATTAATTAGTTCTTACATTATGTCTAAGAAACTCATAATATGGATTTTAAAATTATAAGGATTAAATAATTTTCAAAATTCATTTAATACTCTTCATAACCGCTTTTGAACGACTAGTTTGGAAAGTCATGGTGCACTTGAACTCAGTGTTGCGTGTATTGCAAGTTATTGAATTACATTGAAGAAATAATGTACTATGAAATATCGGGGTGTTAAATTCTCCCCTTCATCAATAAATTGCATCCTCACAATTTGAAATTGTTCTTAGAAAATTAATGGTTGAAAATAGAAAATACCATTGTTGGAAAACCCACATCAGAAATTAGGTTAATAAAATTTAGTCTTAATAAGAGGAAAAGGGAAATGAAAGGCTGAACACCAAATTATGATCTCGATTAAGAGAAAATTGTTGGAAATTAGAGACACATAATTGGAGGAAAAACATAAATATTTATAGGGAGTGATTGAGGTCATCAGTCACAAACAATTGTATAATTGAGGGCCTCGAAGCCATCAATCAATGATTTTTTTAAATATCATCGGTTCAACAAAACATAAGTTATTAGGATAACACATTTTTAGTTTTAAGATCCCATACCTAAAGATTAAGAATTAATTTATTCATAAAATATGAGAAGAAAAAAATATATTATTGACATGTAGAGTTCCATCCTTTAACTAATTTTTACCACAAACTCATCTTTCACTCAAAACGATAATAGAACTTAAAAAAATTCTATTTCTCCTATTCATATAGGGTTCCAAAAAATGAATTTATAATTCATCTACCAATCCTTTTAAAAAAACTACATTATTCAACCTAGTACATCATGTGGGTCAGTGTTAGCTGATAAACCCATGTCGCCCTTCAGTAGCGGGTTCAAGTCTCACGGCCTTGCCGGACGCGACGGGTTGCCGCTCGATCTCTGGGATGTCCTTTCCTGGAAATCAAAAAATAATCTCATACTAGAATTATCCAAAATTCTTCTATCTAAACTCAAAGTAAAAAATTTATAAGGAAGGTAAACAAAATGAAGATAATTTTTTCCACGTAATAATATGTGAACACCATCATCATGTATTCTTTTAAAATAGTGCAACATCCTGATTTACCATAAAACCTTATTGATTACATTAATTCTCCCTTATTCCTTATAGAATACTGGATATACTCCTTCTATTCAATAATCTTGTAAACTCCAACAATGATGAAATATACAAATCATTAATCATTTTCTAGGTAGTCAAGAAAATCCAATATAATTTAACAAAATCAATCATGTATTATTCCAAATCACTAACTCGATATCAGAACCATATTATGGTTATCTTTCTCTCAATCATATATTTCCCCAAAATTTAACCTTTTATTGAGTAACATTTCTTGGTTCCACACAATCTCTAGTCCTTAATGAAACAGTATTGCAGTATAATCCTTATATACTCTATAATTCTTATAACATGTACATCATTAATACAATACTCAAATGACACAATACGTTAATAAAAACGTATGAAATATAATATTTACTCTTCATCTTTGGTAATATCACAACTTTATTATTATCCAATAGCAGCATTTGGGGTATACTCTAATGATTTGGATATTGATTTTTTTCATCTCCCAACTCCTTGTAGATGAACCATTGTACATTTGAAACGTTTTTCTTACCCTTTCAATCACATACTTGGTGTCATTTTCTTCCAAACTTATTAAAAACTCCCATTCCCTTCAAGAATTTACCAAGGTGATTCTTTCTACAGTTATCACATATGAAAAAATCATTCTTTTCCCTCTTCCCATTATCTATCTTTCTCTCTTCCATCCTTTTGTTCTCTTGATTCCCTTCAAAGCCATAGGACTCAAAGAATTCATTACTTGTCTTATTAACACATGATATTATTTCTTCATATGTTGAGAATACATGGGAGACTATTTCCCTTCTAAATGTTGGCTTAATACCATGAAATATTTGATCCTTCTTACTCTTTGGATCACACGTATTGATGGAGTTCACATTCCTTCTACTGGGCACAATTTCTATACAATGGAATACACTAGGTCATTTTAGGAATTGCAATGAATAATTCCAAACATATAAAATACCTATGGTAAATTGAACAGTTTATGGATATAATCCATAAAAATATTTTCTATTAGGAGTTATATACTCGTAAATCCTTCATAATTATTTGTAATTAAAATGAGAATTATCCTAAGCATATCCCCCAGAAGTGTCGTAACCAAGAGTGCAGTAAGGCCCATTATTATGCACCAGTTCCCGTTCAAGTCTAGTTCAAAGCGATGTATTCAGGTTTTACCCCTAGGTACATCTGTGTCAGAGACGTCTCTACCTGGTCGTATCCAGACATGGATTTATTTGCTTGGAAAACTCACAAAATCTTTATATTACCAAAATTCTAGGAAGTTTTTCTATACTAATCCTCAAAGTCTATCTTAGGATAATGTGCTCTAATCCGATTTTATCTAAATCTAGTTTCTATGTTTATTGTTGAACTTCCTCTGATACTAAATGTAATCCTCGACCCCAGTTACCTAGAGTTAGTCCAGTATTTTAATACATTGGCATGAATACAAGGAATCAATTCCCGAAAGACCGATTATTTTAGCAGTCTTGGAAAATAGATTACATACATGGATGTTACATTACACTTTCTGACATACAACACAAAATAAATAATCCGTTGAGAATGCCATTTATCCCTTAGCTTAACCATGCATCTCAGACATAAAACACTTCTTGGGATCCTGGGAATATAAAACATAAGAAAGGGGTGAGCTCAGATGCTCAATAAGGGAAAATTATTTAGCAGAATCTATAAACTCTTAATACAAGATATGTAATAAAAACAACATCCTTTTTAAACATAAGCTTGAACATAATATGGAAAAAATAAATCAAACATCTCAATATAAACAAGCACATGGATATTCTTCTAGTAGAATAATCACATGTATTAACTAATTTTGTAATGATAGAATGCCTAACGCCAGATATCATTACAACATAGTCAAGGACTTGTGCCAAGACTAAAAATATTTTTTTTCAATGATTTGTTCCAAGACACTAGTTTGTCTCAAGAGACCTACCGAGGCATCGAGAAGCTATAGCGGGATCCACCCGTCACTTACTAAGTCCACTGCATTCCTCTTATGAAAATGCTGAAACATAACATAAACATTCATATTTAAACTATCATATGAAATTTCAATAAATTAACCATAAAAAAGAATGGTATAAAAATAGCCCATTCACAGTCAAACATATCATACTCATTCAATACAATATTGAATATTTTATTTATAACAAATAAATATCAATCAGAAATAATATCCAAAAAGGATGTTGACATAGTTGAAAATAATCATTAAAAAGCATTGAGAAAAATATCATTTTTTGTGAAATAATTTAAATGTAATATATTTATAAATTAATTTATTTAAAAGATATTTTTGAATAAAAGTTTCCAATAACAATTTGAAACTTTTGAAAATAATCATTATTTCAAAACATTCATGTCTATATAAATAAATACTTAAAACCATTTTGAAAACATGGACATTCATTAAATATATTTAGAAAGACAAATCTTTAAAACATTTAAAATTATGATCTTAATAAAGGGTAACTTTCAAAAATCCTTAAAATATTCATTTGTAAATAATTTTTATGAAAAATGGTCATGGATGACAAAAATGTCCCAGAAAATACTTACACATAAACAATCTCGGATAATAATAATATTGAGGAAATAACCTTTACCTTGCACTTTAATTTAGTCAAGGGTATGTTTAACCTTCTGTATGAAGATCATATTATGTTATTAAATTATTCCAGAACCATATTAATATTTATGATATCACACATGATTCATTTATGACTTTATACTACTCATTTAGTAATAATTTCGATGTAAAATTAACATTTCGTGTAATAATTGATTTCTTTATCGTATGTGTTTTAACTTTTTACTCTTGATTGTATCACTTAGATAAATATTTAAAAATATTTAGAATATAAATAATGATTTATATATCATATATATATAATATAAATATGTATAATAGACATAAATATGAAATGGAAAGCACCGTTTATGGAGACGGTAGTTCGTATGTACACATAAACGTTGTTTCCGTATTCATATCTTATTGAACAGAAATAAGTGAATAAGATATATGTAAGTATATATATATATATATCCAGTAGAATTATTATATCATATATTACATACTTATTAGTAATATATATTTTTATAATCATTGATGAATGGTGAACGTGGCAATGAATCTCATCGTGTCGTGGAGACGGTAATCCATACGTACGCACGAGCGACAATATCATTTCCTTAGTGGTGTGGAATTGGATGGTATATTAATTTTAAGGAGACATTATCATGTTATTTTAAATATTTATATACATATTACCCATCATTATATCAATCCATATAACATACTGTTGAATAACAAATTACACCACAACGTGGATACTGTAAGCCATACGTACGCACACATGGTGACATTATCATTCATAAGATGGATTGAATAATGAATATAGTTGTGACATATTCATAATAACATCAAATTATATAGAATATACTGGATTTATTATTTTATAATGGAAACAACAAAGTAAGAGTAAGTGGAAGAATTAGAGAACTTCGAAGAGGGTGGTGAAATCATTAACTCTTCTTCAGTTTCTTCCTTTTCATTTGATCAAAAGGGATCGTTAGGTTGAATTCCTAACCAATGTAAGGCCTCTACGATGAAGATAGTATAGTTGGGAGGATATTTGAGTAGGGGGTTGCTGAGACAAATGGCTTTGGAGGTGTCAATTTGAGAGAAGGGGAAGTGCCCTTTTATAAGAGAGTTGAGGGGCACATTAGGAAAAACATAAAAAATTATTTTATAATAAATTCCTTTTCGGTTTAGAATGGCTCAAAAATGAATTATTTAAGGTTTAAGGTTGGTATGGACCTAAAACCACTCAACCAATAGGTTTTAGACAGGTTTATGCCACCATATTAACCCTAACTTTTAGATTTAAATGTTAGGTAAATAGTTTGAAATTTACCATGTCTCTTTGTATTTTTATATTATATGGTTAATAAATTTACTATAAAATTCCAATCGAACCCCAATTATTTAATTTATGTAATATATATTATTATATATGTATTTTGTCCAGACCTTAGATTTTTAGGACTATTATATCAATTAATATTATTATATTTGTTTTAAAAAATATTTTATGTCAATTTTGACACTATTTTGTATTTTTTTGTTAAAATCAATACAGAATGATTAATTCTAACAAAATTTATCTAACCAACCTTAAAATGTCTTATTAACCTAGAAAATTAGTGGAATTTATAAAAATACTCAAAAAAAATTTATTTGGATATTTATAATGTCAATTATTTTAATCTTTAATTAATACAGCAATTACTGCATCAGCATTGTATCATAAATGAGTTTAATTATTTAATGTCTAAATTTTTTAAATAAAATATCTTTTGTTGGAAATATTTTTATCTTTATAATGAATATTTATTGTTGAATTTATCTTACGTATAACCCTATGTTAAAAATGTTTAAGTTATTAAACTTTGACTTGAATTCTCTTAACTCTTCTTTGAATTAAATAATAATAAATGTCCTAATCAAATCCAAGTGGACCTGGAGGATCATATTTTATTACTATGGTTGTTTTTTGGTCGAATTACACTTATCCAATAGAATTAGAACTTGTGTTGGGGTAATAATAATATCATTTTAACCCTTAATTACCTTATTTACTTTCAACCGTGGTAAATAAAAGTAAACGTTACTATTCACCAAAAATTATTTTCATCTAATTAAACCAAATTTTACTTACTGATAACAACTGAGTCCCTTATATTTTTGAAATTCAACTCAAAGAAGCGGTGAAATTATGTTTTATGCAAATATGCAAATTCTCCTAGGAGGTGGGTAAAAGATGGTAAAAGTTCAATAAACTTTTTATATATCTAAACATATTATTAAATGGCTTCAATGAATTAAATTCAACTTATATATGTATTATGTTTCTATTTTTATTTAAAATAAATTTAAATAATATAAATAATTTTTTAAATAAAAATTCAGTTTCAAACAAAAACTGAGTGTTTTTCACAATTCATAAAACAATTGAAAGTTTTCAGAAAAATGTCCAAAATTCACCCTAAGACAATTTTGATATTATAAATTAAAAAATGATTTCTATTTTAGAAAATTAATAACATTGAAGTTGCATTTATTAATTTAAAATTAATTCTCGTTGTCAAAACCAAAAGGCTTATTTTAAAGAAATAATCACTATCTAAAAATTAACACATGTTTATGTCCAATTTCAATGTGAAATTACTTACAATGACCAGCATTCGATTAAATGGAAAAAATATAACCTATTTATACTTCCAAACCATTAAAATGTATAATTTATCACAATAAATTATTTTTACTAAAAAAGTTTTTTTCAATTAAAATATTGTATTTTTCACTCTTCATCCAAATGTGAAAGTTCTCAGAAAAACACCAAAAATTTATTAAAACATAATTCTTATGTCCCGATTCTAAAGAAGAAGTTTATTTTGGAAAATTGAATATATAAAAGTTTAAAATATGGGTTTTAAAAAGGGTTCACCATTAAAAGGTGGTAAAAGTGCATTTTTTGAAAATACTTATTTTATTTGAAAAAAATTAATTAATTCTTATATTATGTCTAAGAAACTCATTATATTGATTCTAAAATTATACGGATCATATTTTGTTCAAAATTCAGTTAATACTATTCATAACTTCTTTTGAATGGCTAGTTTCGTATGTCGTGGTGCGCTTGAACTCAGTGATACGTGTAGTGAAATTTATTGAATTACTTTGAAGAAATAACGTCGTATGAAATCTTGGGGTGTTACATTCTTCCCTCCTTCAATAAATTGCATCCTCGCAATTTGAAATTATTCTTCAAAAATAAAAGGTTGAAAATAAAAAATACGTTTGTGGGAAAACCCACATCGGAATTTGGGTTAATAAAATTTCATCTTAATAAGAGGAAAAAGGAAATGAAAGGGTCACCACCAAATTATAATCTCGATTGGGAGAAAATTTGTGGAAATTAGAGACACATAATTAGAGGAAAATATAAATATTTATAGGAAGCGATTGAGGTCATCAATTACAAAAAATTATAGAATTTAGGGCCTCAAATTCATCAATATATTATTATTTATAATATCATCAATTCAAAAAAACATAATGTATTAGGATAACACATTTTTAGTTTTAAGATCCCTCACCTAATGGTAATGATTTATTTTCATCAATGAATAAGAGAAGAAAAAATATATATAATTGATAAGTAGAGTTCCATCCTTTAACTAATTTATACCACAAACTCAACTTTCACTCAATACGATAATATAACATAAAAAATATAGTCTATTTATCCTATTCATATAGTGTTCCAAAAAATTGAATTTATAATTCATCTACCAAATCTTTAAAAAAAACTACATTATTCAATCCAGAACATCATGTGGGCCAATGGTAGGTGATAAACCCATGCCGCCCTTCAGTTGCGGGTTCATGTCTCACGGCCTTGCCGGATGCGACGGGTTGCCACGTGATCACTGGGATGTACTTTAATGGAAATCCAAAAATAATCTCAAACTATAATTATCCAAAATACTTATATCCAAACTCACTGGCCAAAATTTATAACGAAGGTAAACATAATGTAAATCCTTTTTTCCATGTAATAACATGTGAACTCCTTCATCATTTATTTTTTTAAAACAGTGCAACATCCTGAATTACCATAAAACATTATTGATTACATTAATTCTCCATTATTCCTTATAGAATACTGGATATACTCCTTCTATCCAAAAATGTTGTAAATACAAAAAATTATGGAATATACAAATCATTATTTAGTATCAAGGTAGTCAATAATATCCAATACAATTTATCCAAATAAATCATATATTATTCCAAAATCACTACCTCAGTAACAGAACCATATTATGGTTTATCCTTCCCTCAATAATATATTTCCCAAACATTTAACCTGCTATTGATTCACATTTCTTGGTTCCACACAATCTCAATTCCTTAGTAAAATAGTAATGCAGTACAATCCTTATATACTCTATAATTCTTATAACACGTACATCATCAATACAATACTGAAATGAAACAATAATTTAATAACAACTCATTAAATGTAATCACTCTAATTCATCTTCTGTAATATCATAACTTTATTAATATCAATAGTAGAATTTGGGGTCTACTCTGATTATTTGTACATTGGTTCGTGTAGTGTCCCAAATCCTTGCAGATAAAGCATTGTACATTTGAAACATTTTTCTTACCTTCTAAATAACGTACATGGTGTCATTTTTCTCCACACATATGACAAACTCTCATTCCCTTCAAACATTTACCAAGTTGATTCTTTCCACAGTTATCACATATGGGAAAATCCTTCTTTTCCCTCTTCCCTTTATCAATCTTTCTCTCTTCCATCCATTTCTTCTCTTACTTCCCTTTAAAGACATAGGACTCAGAGAATTATTTACTTATCTTATTAACACGTGATAATATTTATTCATATGTTTAGAATACATGGGATACTATTTCCCTTCTAAATGTTGGCATAATACCATGAAAGATATGATCCTTCTTACTATTTGGATCATACTTATTTGTAGAGTTCACATTCCTTCTACTGTGTGCCATTTATATAAAATGGAATATAATAGGTCAGTTTATGAATTGCAATTAATAATTACAAACTTGTAAAATACCTAACGTAAATTGAACAGTGTATGGATATAATCCATAAAAATATTTTATTTGAGGAGGTATATACTCATAAATACTTCATAATGGTTTGTAAAGAAAATGAGAATTATCCTAAGAATATCCCTCGGGAGTGTCGTAACCAAGAGTGAATCCAATCTAGTTGTCGTTCACCTGTTCACATTCGAGTCTAGCTCAAACCGGTGTTTTCGGGTTTTACCCCTATGTACATCTGTTCCAGAGCCGCCTCTACCTGCTCGTATCCAGATAGTAATTTTTTTTCTTGGAGAACTCACAAAATCTCTACATTACCAAAATTCTAGGACGTACATCTATACTAATCCTCAAAGTCTATCTTAGGGTAATGTGATCTAATCAGACTTTATCTGAATCTAGTTTTCAAGGTTATTTCTAAACTTCTCTGATACCAACTGTAACACCCCGATCCCAATTACCCAGAGGCGGTGCACTATTTTAATACATTGGCACGATTAAAAGTAATCTTGTCCCGGTAGACCAATCATATTAGCAGTCTTGGAAAATAGATTATATACATGGACGTTAAATTACACTTTCTAACATACAACAAAAAAAATAATCCTTCGAGAATTCCATTTCTCCCTTATCTTAACCATGTATCTCAAATATAAAACACTTCTTTGGATCCTGGTAAAATAAGACATAAGAAAGGGGAGAGCTCAGATGCTCAGTAAGAGTAAATAATTTAGTGGAAGCTATAAAGGTTTATGGCAAGATGTGTAATAAAAACAACATTTTTTTAAACATAATCTTAAAAATAATATGGAAAAAATAAATCTAACATCACCATATAAACAAGCACATGGATATTCTACTAGTCGAATAATGACATGTAATAACTAATTTCATAATGAAGGAATGCCTAATGCCTGACATCATTAACACATAGTTAAGGCCTCATACCAAGACTACAAATAAAATTTTTGTCAAGGCCTTGTGTCAAGACACAAGTTTGTCTCATGAGACCTACTGATGCATTGAGAAGCTATAAAGGGCTCCACCTGTCACTTACTAAGTCCACTACATTCCTCATATGAAAATGATGAAACATAACATAAAAATTCGTATTAAAACTAGCATATGAAATGTCAATACATTAACCATAAACCATGAATGGAATAAAAATAGCATATTCATAGTCAAACATATCATACCTCATTCAATACAATATTTAATATTTTATTTATAAAAAATCTACCTCAATCAAGAATAATATCCAAAAAGGATATAGACATAGTTGAAAATAATGATTAAATCCATTGAGAAAAATATCATTTTTTTGTGAAATAATTAAAATGTTAGAAATTTATAAAGTAATTCATTAAAAATTTATTTTTGAATCAAAGTATCCCATACCAATTTGAAACTTTTAAAAATAATTATTATTTCAAAACATTCATGTCCTTAGAAATAAATACTTAAATCCATTTTGAAAACTTGGACATTAATTAAAATAATTTAAAAAGATAAATCTTTAAAACATTCAAAATTCTGATCTTGATAAAGAGTATGTCTCATAAAACCTTCAAATATTCATTTTGAAATCATTTTTATGAAAATTGGTCATGGATGGTAAAAATTTACCTGTAAATACCTACACATAAATAATCCCAGATAATAATGAGATTGAGGAATTAACCCTTACCTTGCACTTTCTTTTAGTAGAGGGTACGTTTAAAATACTGTATGAAGATAATAGTATGTTATTAAATTATAACAGAACCATATTAAGATTTATGATATCATACATGATTCATTTATGACTTTATACTACCCATTTAATAATAATTTACATCTTAAATTTACATTTCGGGTAATAATTTCTTTTTTTATCGTACGTGTTTTAACTTGTTACTCTTGATTGTATAAAATAGATAAAAATTTAAATACATCCAGAATATAAAACATGATTTACATATCATATATATTTATAATATAAATATGTATAATAGAAATAAATATGAAATGGAAAACACCGTTTATGGAGACGGTAGTCTGTACGTACGCATAAATGTTGTTTCTATTTTCATATCGTATTGAATGGAACTAAGTGAATACGATATATGTATGTATATATATATAAATATATATATCTCTAGTGGAAATATTATTTCATATATTACATACTTATTAGTAATATATATTTTTATAATCGTCGATGTATGGTGAACGTGGAAATGGATATCATCGCGTCGTGGAGACGGTAATCCGTACGTAGGCACGAGCGATAATATCATTTCCTTAAAGGTGTGGAATTTGATGGTATATTAATTATACAGAGACATTATCATGTCATTTGTATTATTTATATACATATTACTCATCATTATATCCATCAATATAACATTGTTTTGAATAACAAATTACACCACGTCATGGAGACGGTAAGTCGTACGCACGCACGCATGGTGACATTATCATTCATAAGATGGATAGAATAATGAATATAAGTGCCATATTTATAATAAAATCACATTATATAGAATACAATGTAGTTATTATTATATAATGGAAACAACAAAGAAAGAGTAAGTGGAAGAATAAGAGAACTTCCTAGAGGGTGGTGAAATCATTACCTCTTATTCGGGTTCTTCCAATTGATTTAAACAAAAGGTCTCCTTAGGATGGATTTCAGACCAAAGGAAGGCATCTAGTATGAAGGTAGGATAGTTGGGAGGATACTTGGGTATGGGTTGGCCGAGAAAAATGGCTTCGGAGGTGTGAATTTGAGAGAAGGGGCAGTTCCCTTTTATAAGAGGGGTGATGGGCACCTTAGAAAAAACTTATACTATTATTTTATAATAAATTCATTTTCAGTTTCTAATGGCTCCAAAATGAATTCATTAATGGATAAAGTGCGTATGGGATGAAAACCACTCAACCAATAGGTTTTAGATAGGTTTAGGTCACCATATAAACCTTATCTTTTAGATTTAACCCATAGGTAAATAGTTTGACATTTACCATGTCTCTTTGTATTTTTATTTTATATAGTTAATAAACATACTATAAAATTCCAATCGACCCCCAATTGTTTCATTAATGTCATATATATTATTATATAAGTCTTTTTGCTCGACCTTAGATTTTTAGTACTATTATATCAATTAATAATATAATATTTGTTTTAAAAAATATTTTATGTAAATTTTGACACTATTTGGTATTTGTTTTTTGTTAAAATCATAACAGAATGATTACTTTGAAACAAATTGATCTAGAAAACCCTAACATGAATTATTAACATATAAAATTAGAGGAATTTATAAAAATACTCAAATTACATTTATTTGGTTATTTATAATGTCAATTATTTTAATCTTTCGTTAATACGGTAATTATTTCATCATCATTGTGTCATATATAAATTTAATTATTTAATTTATAAAAATTATAAATAAAATACCATTATTTAAGAAATAATTTTAGATTTATAATGAATATTTATAGTCTAATTTATCTTATTTATAACCCTATATTAAAATTTTTTTAGTTATTAAACTTTGATTTTAACTCTTTTAACTCTTCTTTGAATTAAATAATAATAAATATCATAATCGAATCCAAGTGGACCTAAAGGATCATATTTTGTTCCTATGGTTGTTTATGGTCGAATTAAACTTATCCAAGAGAATTAGAACACATGTTAGGGTAATAATAATATCAGTTTTACCCTTAATTACACTATTTACTTTTAACCATGGTTAGTAAAATTAAAAAGTTACTATTCACCCAAAATTATATTCATATTATTGAAACACATTTTACTTACTGATATCAATTGTGTCTCTTAGATTTTTTAAATTCAACTCACAGAAGTGGTAAAATTAAGTTTATGCAAATATGCAAATGCTCCTAGGAGGTGGGAAGAAGACGGTAAAAGATCAATAAAATTTTTATATATCTAAACTTATTATAAAATGACTCTAATGAATTAAATTGAACTTATATAAGTATTATGTATCTATTTTGACTTAAAATAAATTTAAATAAATAAATAATTATTTAAATAAAAATTCGGTTTTAAACAATAACTCAGTGTTTTTCACTATTCATCCAAAATTGAATGTTTTCAGAAAAATACCCAAAATTTACCCTAAGACAATTTTGATATTCTGAATTTGAAAATGAAGACTATTTTACCACATTCAAAACATAGAATTTTAATTTATTATTTTAAAATTAAATCTCTGTTGTCAAAACCAAAAGGCCTATTTTTAAGAAATAATAACTATCAAAAGATTGACACTTGTTTCTGTCCAATTTCAAAGTTAAATTACTTACAATGACCATAATTGGATTAAATGGTAAAAATATAACCTATTTATACTTCCAAACCATTAAAATTTATAATTTTATCCCATAAATGTTTTTGTGTAAAAAAGTTTTTTTCAGTGAAAATATAGTATTTTTCACTATTCACCCAAATATGATGTTATTAGAAAAACACCAAAAATTTATTGAAACCTAATTATTATATCACAATTCTAAATAAGAAGTTTATTTTGTCAAATTGAATATATAAAAGTTTCAAATATTGTATTTAGAACGGGTTCACCATTAAAAGGCGGTGAAAGTGAATTTTTTGAAAAATACTTCTTTTATATGAAAAAAATGAATTAGTTCTTAAATTATGTCTAATAAACTAATAATATGGATTCTAAAATAATTAGTATTATATATTGTTCAAAATTCAGTTAATACTATTCATATCCTCTTTTTAATGGGTAGTTTGGTAAGTCGTTGTGTGCTTGAACTCAGTGTTGTGTGTAGTGCATGTTATTGAATTACATTGATGAAATAATGTACTTTGAAATCTTGGGGTGTTACATTATTATCTCCTTCAATAAATTTTTTCCTCACAATTTGAAATTGTTCTTCAAAAATAAAAGGTTTAATATAGAAAATATCTTTGTGGGAAAACCCACATCAGAAATTGGGTTAATAAAATTTAGTCTTAATAAGATGAAAAGGGAGATGAAAGGGTCACCACCAAATTATGATCTCAATTAAGAGAATATTGGTGGAAATTAGAGACACATAATTAGGTGAAAAGCATAAATATTTATCGGGAGTGATTGAGGTCATCAGTAACAAGCAATTGTATAATTGAGGGCCTCAGATCCATCAATCTATGATTACTTAAAATATCATTAGTTCAAAAAACATAAGGAATTTGGATAACCCATTTTTTGTTTTAAGATCCTTTACCTAATGTTTTAGAATTAATTTATTCATATAATAAGAGAAGAAAAAATATATATATACTTGACATGTATAGTTCCATCCTTTAACAAATTTCTATAAAAAACTCATCTTTCACTCAAAATGATAATAGAACATAAAAAATACATTTTATTTATTATAGGAACCCGGATCTTTTTTAAGGTATGTATTTCCTTTTTTTGGAGTTTTTGAGAAAAATGATGTTTATAGAAATTTTTTATGTACACACTGTGTACTTTCTGAGTACACACCATGTACTCTTTTCCTTCTTGAAGCTGTGTGCTGGCCGTGTCCGGGCCACACACATGGTGTGTTGGGGTGACATGGAGGCCAATTTTGGCAGAGTACATAATTCCCTAGTACACGCCGTGTACTCTAAAATTACAAGCCATGTACGTTCTTTTTTTTCAATAAATGGACCACGGTCGCACCTGATAGCCATAGACATCTTCTTTTAGGCCTGGTACGGCTGAGAGACGCTGTACAAATGCGAAACTTCTCTGGATTCCTGAGCCTCCATCTGTTGGATGTTTCAACTTCCATTTATTGAGTTGGAACCGCGGCAGTGAGTTCTTCCTTCTTGTTGAGTTTCATTCATTGATTCTTTTGTATTCTCATGTTATCACGGTTTGATCATTTTGGACGTTTTATAAGATCTATGACATTCAAGGGAGAAACTGCCATCATGGTTCATGTATATCGATCTCCTAGGATCAAGGTAGGTGGTTTGTGCCTTACCGTTCAATGTCTTTGAGTTTTATGTGAAAATTCAACTAATACCTGTGAACGGGGTATTGCGTGTTTACCTTTTTCCCTTGTTGTTTTCCTACCTTTCTTGTATGCTTGTGTAGAGGTAAATTAATCATGATAGAGGATAATTTATTGTGCTAGGATTTTTGCCCATGATTTTCTCTGTTTATGACCTTTGGGTCTTGTTAGCTTTTGGCCGTTATGACTGTTTCCATTCCTTGTGTCTATAGGATGGAGTGTTTTTGCATAACATGTTTGTTTCCATGTAGACTGTTTAGCCAAGTAGCTCTATAGGTGTACTTTGGTTAGCCAAGTAGCTCTATAGGTGGACTTTTGGCTTTATTTCATTATTATGCACTGACTAGCACATGAATGAGAGAACCTGATGCTATATACTATAAGGGATAGAACGAGTGAGCTTCACAGAGGGTCTTAGATATTATAGACTACATGAGGGAAGATTAAGAGAGAATCCTCAGAGAGTCTTGGACATTATAGACTATAGGGGATGGACAGAGTGAGCTCCCAAAGAGTCTTGGATATTATAGACTACAGGATGGTTGACCAAGTGAGCTTCCTCAGAGAGACTTACCTTGTTTAAATATATTTAAGAACCTTTCTAGGCTAGAGGTGGAATTGACAGAGTGAGTTTCCTCAATGGGTCTGTGGTATATCTGAGGCTATAGGATGAATTGACCGAGATAGATTCCTCAGAGAGTCTCTAGACCTTTTGGCTTTGAGGGTTAGACCGCATGATCTTCCTTATAGAGTCCCCGTACATCCTAGACTATAAGGGGAATTGACCGAGTGTGCTTCCCCAGAGAGTCTCCTAAATTCATATGACCAAACCAGAGGTGTTAGGTTGAGTGCACTACCCAGAGGGTTGTGGTACTTCTGGGATAGGACCAGAGTGGATGGCTGCGAGTACTTCACAGGGGTTTCCATTTGTGGTTAGTTATTTTCTTCTCTACTGCTTGTTGTGCTGTGGTTTGACTACTGTTTTATGTCACTCTATTACTGCTTAATGTTTATTACCTATTGTTTGCTACTACTGTTTTCTGTTTACTGTACTATTACCTTCCATATACTCACTGACTGTTAGGCACAGATCTTCGAGTGGTTTCCTACTGGGATTTTATCTCACACCCTGTTTGGTCCATGCTTTTGGGCCCAAGAAGACTATGTTGTTGAAGGTATAGATAAGGGAAATCACCCTTCGACTTCCAGTACTAGATTGATTGGAGCAGGAGAGCATGGGACCAAGCATTGACTTGCGATGATGAGGAGCTGTTTTACTTTATTTTGTACTTGTTTTGGTACTATGGTGTTTTCCATAATTGTGACTTGTTTGGACGATTTTGTAGATATGGATCACGCATCATTTCATATATATATATATGTGCTCTAGTTTGTGGATTTGGTCTTTCGCTATTAAATTTTTTGGTTAATACTACTTCCGCTATTGCATATTTATCTATTTCCACTATGTACTCTGCCAATGAGGGCATAGCTTCCCCACTATCACACCCAAGGCCCTCGCTGCTAGTTGGCAGCCTCTGGCGTTTGGGGAAATCAGCTTGAGTCCATGTGACCAACCGGGTACTGGGTGCCTTTGGGTGGCTTCTGGAACTATGACATTACAAAGTGGTATCAAAGGGATTATTTTCTCTTGATTTACTATTTGAAGACTTTAGCCAGGGATAGGATGGATTCGGTACATGGTAAAACAATGTGCCCGGGAGTAGCTAACCTATGTACATGGAAAATCCATACTACCTCGTGTATTGCAATTTTCTGGTTTTGAGATTTTATGGTTGATATGATTTCACCTAGGGTGATTCACATGACTTGCATTGTTATTATTCTTTGGCCATTATGGTCTTATTTCTGTCATAACCCGATGAGATGAGGGTATTCCATCTCATGCATCATATAGGCACTTGTTATAAATCCCATTCCATGCATTAATTCCATGCAATATATGGTTCATTAGCTATTTCATGTTGTTGTGATAGACGTTGAGTAGATTATGCATGATGTTGTGATATATGTTTGATAGAATCATTACAGTTTGATAGAGAAACTGTTTGTATTATACTTTACTTAAAAAGAACACCAAGTTTATGTTCTTGCGGTGTTATGGGCCCTCTGGAATCAGAAATTGGTGGATCATTGAACTGTTTTTCCTGATATATGACTATTGGAGATACCAAGCTTGGATTTGTGGGGCGTATGGGCCCTCGCGAGTCAGAATTTGGCCCTCCTTGCCTTGTTTTCTATGTTTTCTGGGCTTCTGTGCAGTTTTTGAGCTACTACCCAGAAAAACCCAAAATACATGGCATGTACTTTCTAGATACACGTCGTGTATTTTTCAGGACGTGTCACTTACCGTGTGAGCAGAAACATGGTGTCGTGAAAATAACTTCAGGAACACGCCTTCTAAGGTTGGTGCATGCCGTGTAGTTTAGAGTCGTGTACCCGACCGTGTCACTAACAACACGGGCCAGAGAAGCGCGAGTAGAACACGCCGTGTTGGTAAAGAACACGCCATATAGTTTTTTCCCAGGTACCCGTCCGTGTCACGAACAACACGGGTCGGTGTTATCTTCTCCTATACATGCCGTGTTTGTTCGGAACACGCCGTGTAAGGGAAGCCATGTAGACAGACATGTAACTAACAACACGGGCTGCCGAGACTATGTCTAGTACACGTTGTGTCCCTAGAGAACACACCGTGTAGTCTGGTGTTAGTTTGGAATCTGTGGGTTAGCCGTGTAAAAATACTTGGGCATGGGTTTAGATTTCAAGTACACGTTGTGTGTGGGAACAACATGTCGTGTAGTTTTCAGTGTTACACGACAAGTAGTGGCAGGAGTACACACCAATGTTAATGGATAAAAGTACACGCCCTGTAGTTTTTATACACACCATGTAGTCATGTTTTGTAAAAGAAGATACTTTCTTCCTCCTATTTCCATTTTATACTCCTGTGTTTTCAGTTTTTGTTATCCGGATCTAAGGTGTGCTTTTGATATTTATAAGCTATGCCTCTAAGACGTCCTCCGGTCTCACGTCAGTTGCCAGATGGTGACCAGACACCGGATATGGCTGATCAGGGACATTTTTTTGATCCTCCTGGTGTTCCATCCATGACATCAGTAGTTGTACCCATCATAGGCGCCGATACATAGTTCATGGAGGATTTCCTATGGATGATGGAGACTTTTCAAGGAGCACCACCTCCGGCCCCGTCGATGACTGAGTTGACGCGGGTCTTTCAGCAGCAGCATCATCCTAATTTCTCAGGGGATGGAGGACCCCAGGCTGTAGAGTCATGGTTCGAGGCCACCCTAACTATCTTTGAGCATCTGTAGATACCCCCAGAGAAAAGGGTAAAGCTGCCCACCTATATGCTCCGAGACACCACCAAGAGGTGGTGGGAGGTGATCTGACTCTCAGGGCGTCAACAGGGTATGTCATGGGATGTGTTTAAAAGAACCTTCTATGAATACATCTATCTGGAGACCCTGAGGGCCGATTGAGCTAGAGATTTTAGGATTCTATAGTAGGGGACTCTTTCTATTATGGAGTACTTGTCTCGCTTCACTAAGCTGCAACGTTTCACACTGATCCCAGCAGGTGATGAGATGTTCCTTGCTAGGAAGTTCAAGAATGGTCTCAGGCAGGAGATCCATTCCCAATTGAATATCTTCTAGTTTACTTCTATATCATCCATCGTCAACCAGATGCGGATTACTGAGAACAATTTGAGGGATTCTGGAGCAGTCAGCCAGAGCGGCTCGACATCTAGAGTTGGTGTTCCTCCTACGAACAATAGGAAGCGTCACAAAGAGTCTTCTCGAGGAGATCGGGGTTCTTGGGATACGTCTTCTAGCAGATAGGTTGTATGCAACCAGTGCTGTAGGAGTGGGAATACCAGGCCTCAGGGCCAGAGATATCCGATGGAGTGCTGATCTTGCAGCAATATGGGCCATCTTCAGTGATTCTATCATATCTTCTCATCTTTAGCTGGTGGTAGGGGTTCCTCTATGACCCCTAATTCTGGAGATGATTTTCCAATTTCCCACCAGTCTAGGAACTGGATTTCTTCTGGCCGTTCAGGCCAAGGCGGAGGTCACGGTCGTGGTGGTCAGTCACCAGGTCATCAGCGACAGTAGAGTGGATCAGCTCAGAGCGGTCAACTAGTGGCGCAAGGCTGTGGTGTAGGCCAGTATTTCACCATAGAGAAGTCCTATTAGGAGCAGGATCTCGACCCTTCTATAGTTATAGATACAATCTTTGTAGCCTCAGTTTTATCTTCAGCACTTTTCGATACCGGTGCTTCACATAGCTTTATAGCTGTTGCTGTTGTGGAGAGCCTTGAGCTCTGTATCTTTTCGTCTGCCGACTTGTTGACTCTTGACACGCCATTGGGAACGAGGACATCTTGAATACGTTAGTGCAGAGAGTGCCCTCTTGAGGTTGAGGGGTGTCATTTCTTATGGGACCTATATGTCCTAGTGATGACGGGCTATGACGTCATTCTCGGTATAGACTGGTTGGTTCCCTTCCATGCAGTCTTCGATCGCTATCAATGTAGGGTGAGTTTCGTATCACCAGAGGCTGGATATTTGCTTCAGAGAGGCAAGTGGAATGTCCAGTTGGTTAGATCTGGACACGAGAATCATGGGCTAGGAGGAGTTACATCCCAGTTTTCCAGTCTTTATCTGGACAATAAGGGGAATTCACAGTTAAACTTTCCCCCAGTGGTGGATCGTTTTAGGGATGTCTTTCCAGAGGACTTTTTGGGTTTGCCTCTGGAGCATGAGGTATAATTCTCGATTGATCATGTTCTAGGAGTGGCACCAGTGTTCATTCCTTCTTATAGGATGGCTACACCTGAATTGCAGGAGCTCAAGAAACTGTTGGAGGAGTTTCAGGAAAATGGTTTCATCCAACCCAGTACTTCTCCTTGGGGGTTTTCTGTCCTATTTGCGAAAATGTCATATGGAACCCTACGGCTTTGTGTGGATTATAGGAAGCTAATCCAATTAACGGTAAATAACCGATATCCCTTTCTGAGGATTGATGACCTATTTGATCATCTTTGAGGAGATCGGGTGTTCTCGAAGATCGACTTGAGGTCCGGTTATCATCAGTTGCGCGTTAGTCCATCAGATATACCTCTGACAGCATTTAGGAGTAGGCGTGGTCTATATGAGTATACAGTCATGGAGTTCGGTCTAATGAACGTGCCAGAAGTTTTCATGGAACTGATTAACCGAGTGTTCCAACCATATTTGGAATCCTTCATTGTGGTCTTCATGGACGATATCTTGGTGTACTCTCACACTCGACACGGCCATGCCACACATCTTGAGATCATTCTGAGTACACTGAGAGAGCATTAGATATATGCTAAACTCTTGAAGTGCCACTTTTGGATAGACCAGATTCACTTCTTGGGTCACGTCATCTCAGAGGCAGGAGTGTCTGTGGACCTAGAGAAAGTGAGAGCGGTAGTTTCTTGGGAGAATCCGAAGAACGTCTTTGAGGTAAGAAGTTTCCTAGGGATGGTAGGATACTACAGACGCTTCATTCAGGACTTCTCGCGCCTTGGAGCACCATTGACAGGTCTGACCAAGAAAGGGGAAAAGTTTTTATGGTCAGATTCTTGTGAGTCCGCCTTTCAGGAGCTGAAGGGGAGGATGACGTCAGCACCGATACTAGTCTTGCTAGAACCGGGAAAGATCTATACTGTTTATTATGATTCTTTAGGTATCGGGTTGGGAGCTATGATTATGCATGGAGATGGAGTCGTTGGTTATGGGTCTCGGCACTTGAGACCACATGAGAGGAATTACCCTATGCATGTTCTGGACTTGGCAGTCGTTTTTCATGGCTTACACTGTTGGAGACATTACCTTCTGGAAGAGCACATTGTGGTTTTCACCGACCACAAGTGTCTCAAGTAAATCTTCACACAACATGATCTGAATCTGAGACAGCACAAGTGGTTCAATTATTTTCAGTCCTTTGATTTAGAGTTTGCTGATACGCCGGGGAAGGGAAACATAGTGGCAGATGCGTTGAGCAGAAGAACTCAGATTCAGGCAGACCAGGAGGCCAGCAGTGAGTGGCAGCTTATGCCTCTGTTCTCTAAGATGCACTTAGAAGGGCACGACAGGTAGGGACAGGATGTCCTATCTTCTATAGCTGTTACCTCTACAATTCTTAATCGGGTACGGATGAGGCAGATATTAGATTTAGAGGCCTTAGTACTGTGGGAGAGTGTGTCAGGAGGGGACCCGCTTCCTGGATGGAAAATGGGTGAGGACGAGATCTTGCGTTTCTAGGGATGCATATGGGTGCAAGGAGACATACATGAGAATATGATGTGGGATTTTCATTCCTCAGTTTGGGGACTTCATCCTGGCATCACCACGATGTATCGTGACCTACACCGCCAGTACTGGTGGCCAGGTATGAAGAAATATGTTGGTAGTTTTGTAATGAGATGTTCTACTTGTCAGTAGGTGAAAGAAGATCATCAACGACTAGAAGTGCTTTTACAGCAGTTACCTATTCCCGAGTTGATGTGGAACGATGTCGTGATGGACTTCATGACTGGGATTCCAAGGTTGTCTCGGGGAAACGATGTTGTTTGGGTTGTCGTCGACAAGCTTACGAAGGTTGCACACTTCTTGCCGATCAAGGATACCTTTCGTGTTGATGATCTGGGATGGTTGTACATCTGAGAGATTGTACATCTACATGGAGTTCCACACTCCATTTTTTCAAATAGGGATGTGCGCTTTACCTCTCGGTTCTGGCAGGGACTTCAAAAGGATTTGGGTATACAGGTCTTTTTGAGTACAACATACCATCCCCAGACAGATGGACAATCCAAGCACATGATCTAGGTGCTTGAGGATATACTCCGGGCTTGCATTCTAGACTTCTTCAGTTTTTGGGAGAAGCATTTACCTCTTGTGGAGTTCTCCTACAACAATAGTTTTCATGCAACCATTTAGATGGCACCATACGAGGCTTTGTATGGTAGGCCATGCCGATCACCCTTATAATGGCTGGAGGTAGGAGAGGAAGCTTTGCTGGGACCTCGTCTTGTTCAGGAGACCTCAGAGCAGATAGAGATGATTTGGAATAGGATGACTACAACACAGTCTCGACAGAAGTCTTATGTTGATCAGAGGGGACAACCTCTAGAGTTCGAGGTCGGGGATCAGGTTTTCCTGCGTGTCGCACCGAGGTTGGGATACAAGAGGATTCAAGGATAGAGAAAACTATCACCGTGGTACGTCGGGCCATTTGAGGTTTTAGAGAGAGTTGGACTGGTTTCATATCGGTTGTAGTTACCTCAGAGGTACCGGGCCACGCAGGACGTCTTCTACGTCTCTCAGCTCCAACGTTACTTTTCAGACCCGTCACATGTCTTTCATCCCAAGGAGGTTGATTTCGAAGAGGATGCATTGTTTGAGGAGAGGCCCATAATTATTGTCGATAGTAGTACAGAGGTTCTCTATGGGCAGTCTGTTCCTTTAGTACGGGTGCTTTGGAAGCTTGGGCGAGTACAGGATGAGAACTCGGATGGGGAGGCCGATGTACGATCGCTGTAGCTGGAGCTGTTCGGGGTTTCTTCTTCTATGCCTCACTAGGGAAAATCGAGGATGAATTTCTTTAAGGGGGGAATTTTGTAAGAACCCAGATCTTTGTGTAAGGTATGTCTTTCCTGTTTCTATAATTTTCGAGAAAAATGATGTTTATGTAAATTTTTTAGGTCATGCCGTGTACTTTTTGAGTACACGCCACGTACTCTTTTCCTGCTCGAAGCCATGTGCTAACCGTGTCCCGGCCACAGACACAGTGTGTAGGGGTGATGTGGAGGCTAATTTTGGTGGAGTATAGAAATACCTAGTACACTCAGTGTACTCTAAAATTACATGTCATGTACTTTGTTTTTTCATTAAATGGACCGGGGTCGCGCCTGATCTCCATAAACGTCTTCTTCTAGGCCTGGTTCGACCGAGAGATGTCTTAAGACTGTGCAACTTCTTCAGATTCCCGAGATTTCATCTGTTGGCCTATTCAACTGACATCGATTTCATGGGAACCGAAGTAGTGACTTTTTCCTTCATCTTATGTTTCATTCCTTGATTCGTCATGTTTCTCAAGTTATCGTGGTTTGAGCGTTTTAGACTTTTTCTCATATCTATGACGTTCAAGGGATAATCAGTCGTTTTGGTTCAAGTATATCGATATCCTAGGATCGAGGTAGGTGGTTTGTGCCTTACCGTTCAAAGTCTTTGAGTTTTATGTTCAAATTCCACCAATACCCTTGAACAGGGTATTGTGTGTTTACCTTTTTACCCTTGTTGTTTTCCTGCCTTTCTTGTATTCTTGTTCAGAGGTTAATTAATCATGTTAGAGGATAATTTGTTGTTCTTGGATTTTTTCCCATGCTTCGCTCTGTTTATGACCTTTGGGTCTTGTTAGCTTTTGGCCACTATGACTGTTGCCATGCCTTGTGTCTATAGGATGGAGTGTTTTTCAATAACATGTTTGTTTCCCTATAGACTGTTAATCCAAGTAGCTCTATAGGTGTACATTGGTTATCCAAGTAGCTCTATAGGTGTACTTTGGCCGTATAGCATTATTATACACTGACTGGAAAGAGACTGAGAGAACCTGGTGCTATAGACTATAAGGGATAGACTGAGTGAGCTTCCCAGAAAGTCTTAGATATTATAGACTACAGGAGGGTAGACTGAGAGAGCTTCCTCAAAGAGTATTGGACATTATAGACTATAGGGGATGGACCGAGTGAGATCCCAGAGAGTCTTGTATATTATAGACCTTAGGAGGGTAGACTGAGTGTGATTCCTCGAAGTCTTACCTTGTTTGAATATCTTTAAGAACCATCCCAGGAAAGGGGAGGAATTGACCGAGTGAGCTTCCACAGAGAGTCTGTGGTATAACTGAGGCTATAAGAGGAATTGACCGAGATATCATCCTCAGAGAGTCTCTAGACCTTGGGGCTATAAGGTTTAGACCACATGATCTTCCTCAGAGAGTCCTTGACCACCCTAGACTATAATCGGAATAGAATGAGTGTGATTCCCCAGAGAGTCTCCTAAATTCATATGACCAAACCATAGGGGTTAGGCTGAGTGCACTGCCCAGAGTGTTGTGGTACTTCTTGTATTAGACCAGAGGGGATGGACGCAAGTACTTCCTAGGGGGTTTCTGTTTGTGGTTAGCTGTTTTCTTCTCTTCTGCTTGTTGTGCTGTGGTTTGACTACTGTTGTACGTCACCCTAGTACTACTTACTGTTTATTACTTATTGTTTACTACTACTATTTGCTTCTTACTGTTCTATTACCTACCATATACTCACTGACTGTTAGGCACAGATCTCCGGGTGGTTTCCTTCTGAGATTTTATCTGACACCCTATTTGGTCCATGCTTTTGGGACCAAGAAAACTATGTTATTGCATGTATAGACAATTTAAAGAGTCCTATGACTTACGATTATTGATTTCTTGGAGCAGGAGAGCATGTGACCAAGCTTTGGATTGGATTGATGAGGTGCTATTTTACATTATTTTGTACTTGTTTTGGTACTGTGGTGTTTTCCAGCATTGTGACTTGTATGGCTGATTTCCTAGATATGTATCACGCATCATTTCATATATACATATGTGCTCTAGTTTGTTGATTTAGTCTTCCGCTGTTTATATTTTTTGGTTATTACTGCTTCTACTATTGCATGTTTATTTATTTCCACTATGTAGTTTTCCAATGAGGTCATAGTTTTCCCACTATAACACCCAAGGCCCTCGCTGCTAGTCGACAACCTCTGGCATTTGGGGAAATGCGCATGAAGCCATGTTACCAACCAGGTACGGGGCGCCTTTGGGTGGCTTCCAGAACTAGGATGCTACATTTATCCAATTCGTATAGGGTTAAAAAATGGATTTATAATTCATCTACCAAACCATTAAAAAAATACATTATTCAATCTAGGATGTCACATGGTCCAGTGGTACGTGATAAATCCATGTTGCCCTTCAGTTGCGGGTTCAATTCTCACAGCCTTGCCGGATGCGATGGGTTGTCGCCCGATCTCCTGGATGTCCTTTAATGGAAATCTAAAAATAATCTCATACTAGAATTATCCAAAATACTTCTGTCCAAACTCATTGTCCAAAATTTATAAGGAAGGTAAACACAATGAAGATCCTTTTTTCCACGTAATAACATGTGGAAACCTTCATCATGTATTCTTTTAAAACACTTCAACATCAAAAATTACCATAAAACCTTATTGATTATATTCAGGCTCCCTTATTCTTTATAGAATACTGGATATACACCTTCTATCAAAAAATTTTGTAAACTCCAATAATGATGGTATGTAAAAATCATTAATCAGTTTCAAGGTAGTAAAAAATATCCAATATAATATATCCAAATCAATCATGTATCATTCCAAAATCAATAACTTGGTATCAGAACCATATTATGGTTTATCATTATCTCAATCATATATTTTTCAAAAATTTAACCTGCTATTGAGTCACTTTTCTTAGTTCCACACAATTTCAAGTCCTTAATAAAATAGTACTGCATTATAATCATTATATACTCTATAATTATTATAACATGTACATCATTAATACAATTCTAAAATGACACAATAATTTAATAGCTACTTAATAAATATATTCATTCCTCCTCTTCTTCGGCAATATCATAACTTTATTATTATCCAATAGCAGCATTTGGGGTATACTCTGATGATTTGGACACTAATTCATGTAGTGTCCCAACTCTTTGTAGATGAAGCATTGTACATTTGAAACTTTTTTCATACCCTTGCAGTCACGTACTAGGTGTCCTTTTTCTCAACACTTATAAAAAACTCCCATTCCCTTCATGCATTTACCGAGGCGATTCTTTCCATATTTATCACATACGGGAAAATCCTTCTTTTTCCCTCTTCCCTTTATCTATCTTTCTCTATTACATACTTTTCTTCTCTTGCTTCCCTTCAAAGACATAAGACTAAAAGAATTATTTATTTATCTTATTAACACATGATACTATTTCTTCATATGTTGAGAATACATGGGAGACTATTTCCCTTCTAAATGTTGGCATAATACTGTGAAAGATATGATCCTTCTTACACTTTCGATCATACTTACTACTGGAGTTCACTTTCCTTCTACTGGGTGCCATTTCTATAAAATGGCATACACTAGGTCAGTTTATGAATAGCAATGAATAATTCCAAACTTGTAAAAGACCTAACGTAATTTGAACAGCTTACAGATATAATCCAAAAAAATATTTTCTTTGAGGAGGTATATACTCATAAATCAATCATAATGATTTGTAAAGAAAATGAGAATTATCCTAAGCATATCCCCCAGGAGTGTTGTAACCAATAGTGCAACAAGGCCCGTTGTCATTCACCACTTCCCGTTCGAGCCTAGATCAAAGCACTGTTTTCCGATTTTACCCCTAGGTACATCTATGCTAGAGCCGCCTCTACCTGCTCGTATCCAGACAGGGATGTATTTTCTTGGAAAACACAAAACATATCTACATTACCAAAATTCTTGGAAGTTCTTCTATACTAATCCTCAAAGCCTATCTTAGGTTAATGTGCTCTAATAAGAGTTTATCTAAATCTAGTTTCCAATGTTATTTCTAAACTTACTCTCATACCAACTATAACACACCGTCCCCAGTCATTTGATAATTCCATTTCTTCCTTTCATTAACCCTACATATCAAACATAAAACACTTCTTGGGCTCCTAGGAAAATAAAACATAAGAAAGGGGTGAGATCAGATGCTCCGTAAGGGTAAATAATTTAACGGAAGCTATCAAAATTTAAGGAAACATTGGTAATAAAAACAATATCCTTTTTAAACATAATCTTGAACATAATATGGAAAAAATAAATCTAACATCACTATATAAACAAGCACACGGATATTATACTAGTCGAAAAATAAAATATAATAACTAATTTCATAATGAGGGAATGGCTAATGATGGATATCATTACCACATATTCAAGGCATTGTGCCAAGACTAAAAATAATTTTTTTGTCAAGGCCTTGTCCCATGATAATAGTTTGTCGCATGAGACCTACTGATGCATCGAAGAGTTATAGCAGGCTCCACTCGTCACTTACTAATTCCACTTCATTCCTCATATGAAAATGTTGAAACATAATATAAACATTCGTATTAAAACTAGTATACAAAATGTCAATACATTAACCATAAACCATGAATGCTATTAAAATAGCACATTCACAATAAAACATATCATAGATCATTCAAAAAAATATTGAAGATTTTATTTATAATAAATCAACCTCAATCAAGAATAATATTCAAAAGGATGTTGACATAGATTAAAATATTCATTAAAAACCATTGAGAAAAATATCCTTTTTTTGTGAAATTATTTAAATGTAACAAATTTATAGAGGAATTAATTTAAAAGATATTTATGAATAAATGTGTCTTATACCACTTTGAAACTATTGAAAATAATTATTATTTCAAAAAATTCATTTCCATATAAATAAATACTTAATACCATTTTGAAAACATGGACATTAATCAAAAAGATATAGAAAGATAAATCTTTAACACATTTAAAATTATGATATTGATAAAGAGTACATTTTAAAAATCCATAAAATATTCATTTTGAAAACATATCAATTAAAAATATTCATGGATGATAAAAATTTCCCAGTAAACACTTACACATAAACAATCTCTGATAATAATGAGATTGAAGAATTAACCCTTATCTTGCACTTTCCTTTAGTCAAGGGTACGTTTAACCTCCTGTATCAAGATCATAGTTTGTTATTAAATTATAATAGAACCATATTAATATTTATGATATCATACATGATTCATTTATGACTTTATACTACCCATTTAATAATAATTTCCACGTTAAATTAACATTTCAAGTAACAATTTCTTTCTTTATCGTACGTGTTTTAACCGGTTACTCTTGATTTTATCACTTGCATCAAGATTTAAATACATCAATAATATAAAACAAGATTTATATATCATATATATTTAGAATATAAATATTTTTAAAACATAAATATGAAATGGAAAACACCGTTTATGGAGATGGTAGTCCATACGTAAGCAAAAACGTTGTTTCCGTTTTCTTATCGTATTGAACGGAACTAAGTGAATAAGATATATGTAAGAACATATATATATATGAATATATATATATATATATATATGTCCAGTAGAATTATTATTTCATATATTACATAATTATTAGTAATATAAATTATTATAATCATCGATGAATGGTGAACGTGGAAATGAATCTCACCGCGTCATGGAGACAGTAATCCATACGTACGCACGAGCGAAAATATCATTTCCTTAAAGGTGTTGAAGTTTATGATATATTAATTTAACAGAGACATTAGCATGATATTTTAATTATTTATATACATATTACTCATCATTATATCCATCCAAATAACATAGTGTTGAATAACAAATTACACCACGACATGGAGATGGTAAGCCGTACATACGCACGCATGGTGACATTATCATTCATAAGATGGATAAAATAATGAATATAGTTGTGCCATATTTATAATAACATAATTTTATATATAATATACTGGAGTTTAAATTTTATAATGGAAACAACAAAGAAATAGTAAGTGGAAGAAAAAGAGAACTAGAAAGAGGGCGGTAAAATCATTACCTCTTATTCAGGTTCATCCATTTGATTTGATCAAAAAGGATCTTTATGATAGCTTTCTGACCAAAGGAAGGCCTCTCAGATTAAGGTAGGATAGTTTGGAGGATATTTGGGCAGGGTTTGGTGAAGCCAAATGGTTTTTAGGTGTTAATTTGAGAAAAGGGGAAGTTCCCTTTTATAAGTTGGGTGAGGGGCATCTTAGGAAAAACATAAAATATTATTTTATAATAAATTCATTTTCGGTTTTTAATGGATCCAAAATGAATAATTTAAAGGATAATGTGGGTATGGGTAGAAAACCACTCAACCAATATGTTTTAGACAGGTTTAGGTCACCATATTAACCTTACCTTTTAGATTTAACTCTTAGGTAAATAGTTTGACATTTACCATGTCTCTTTGTATTTTTATATTATAAGGTTAATAAACTTATTATAAAATTCCAATATAACCCCAATTGGTTATGTTATTTCATATATATTATTATATGGGTCTTTTGGCTGGACCATAGATTTTTAGTACTATTATATCAAATAATAATATAATTTTTTTTATAAACTATTTTATGTCAATTTTGACACTATTTGGTATTTGTTTTTTGTTAAAATCAGAACAGCATGATTACTTCGAAAAAAATTGATCTAACCAACCCTAACATGTCATATTAACCTAAAAAATTAGTTTAATTTATAAAAAGACTCAAATTTAATTTATTTGGATATTTATAATGTCAATTATTTTAATCTTTCATTAATACGGTAATTACTGCATCATCATTGTCTCATAAATAAATTTAATTATTTAATGTCAAAATTCTAGAACTAAAATACCATTATTTTGGAAATAAATTTATACTTCAAATTAATATTTATAGTTGAATTTATCTTATGAATAACCCTATATTAAAAATGTTTATTTATTAAACATTGATTTTAACTCTTTTAACTCTTCTTTGAATTAAATAATAATAAATGTCCTAATCTAATGAAGGTCAACTTAAAGGATCATATTTTATTCATAAGGTCGTTTTTGGTCGAATTACACTTATCCAATAAAATTAGGACATGTGTTAGGGTAATAATAATATCAATTTTACCCTTAATTACTCTATTTACTTTTAACTGTGGTAAATAAAAGTAAAAAATAACTATCCACGAAAAATTATTTTTATCATATTGCACCACAATTTACTTAATGATATCAACCGTGTCTGTCAGATTTTTGAAATTCAACTTACAGAGGTGGTGAAATTATGTTTTATGCAAATATGGAAATACTCCTAGGAGATCGGTAAAAGATGGTAAAAGTTCAATAAATTTTTATATATCTAAAATTATTATAAAATGAATCCAATGAAATAAATTTAACTTAAATAGGTATTATGTATCTATTTTTACTTAAAATAAATTTAAATAAAATAAATAATTATTTAAATAAAAGGTCGGTTTTAAACAATAACTCAGTGTTTTTTACTATTCATCAAAAATTGAATGTTTTCGGAAAAAATACCCAAAATTCAGCCAAAGCAAATTTTGAATTTATAAATTCAAAAATGAAGTCTATTTTACCAAATTTAAAACATATAAGTTGCATTTATTAATTTAAAATTAAATCCCGTCGTCAAAACCAAACGACGTATTTTTAAGAAATAATAACTATCAAAAGATTGAAACTTGTTTATTTACAATTTCAAAGTGAAACTACATACAATGACAAGAATTGGAGTAATTGGTAAAAATATAACCTATTTATACTTCCAAACAATTAAAATTTATAATTTAACATTATATATTTTTTTTGATTAAAAAACTTGTTTTCAGTTAAAATATAGTATTTTTCACTATATACCCAAATATGAAAGTTATCAGAAAAACACCAAAAATTAATTGAAACTAAATTCTTATGTCCTGATTCTAAAGAAGAAGTTTATTTTGTCCAATTGAATATATAAAAGATTCAAATATTGGATTTAAAAAGGGTTCACCATTAAACGGCTGTAGAAGTGCATTTTTTGAAAAATACTTCTTTTATCTGGAAAAATTAAATTATTCATATGATATATCTAAGAAACTCATAATATGGATTCTAAAATTATAAGGATTATATATTTTTAAAAAATCATTAAATAATATTCATAACCACTTTTGAACGACTAGTTTGGTAAGTCGTTGTGCACTTGAACTTGGTGTTGTGTGTAGTACAAGTTATTGAATTACTTTGAAGAAATAATGTACTATGAAATCTTGGGGTGATACACATAACACTACCATGCACCGACCAATTCCAGTGAGGTATTCATCCCAATCCTGAATGGGATTAATCACAACACACTAATGCTCTCGAGAAACGTCAAACCTATGTATGACACTGGTAGATTTTATCCTTACATGCCCCTATACACAGGCCTGACTCCCCCGTGCACCCTTGTTGTTTGAACTAGCCTTCCCATGAGGCCCCTTGTTAGCTAACCCTATGAATTTATTTCTATGTGACTTGGGTTTCGTTTATTGAGGGTTATCCTTCTTATAGGTTATTCTTTCCGTAACCACCCTGCATGTTTCAAACAATATGTAATTTAAAAGAATAAAATATATCAATCAAAATAATTAAATGAATTCCAATTTCATGCTTTTAACATTTTCACTAAATTTAAACCATTTAATTTATAATATAATTATTTACTTTTTATTTAATAAACTTATGTAATAAATTGGTATTATGTTCAAGAATCAATTAAAAACAACTGAATATTATTTAAAAATATCCACAAAATTTTTGTGTTCAATCTTATTATCTATATATCAAGAGAAAAGAAAATCAGAGAAGTTCATAGAAAAATATTATTGAATGAATTATATTATTTTAATATGTGATTTTTTTGAGAAGGAATGTAATAAATATATTTGGTCAGTCATTATGAAAAATAAGATAAATTTATAGTGAATAAGAGAGAATTATATAAGTTTCACCCAGTATTATTTGGAGCTCCCCTTGGATGTTAGGGATATTACCGTAATTAGGTGCAAAATCGTGTGTGAATGTGGATATATCAAAGACCCACATTGGTCATGGGAGGTTTTTTGTGTGCTAGATAACATGGGAACAACCATCTCCCTAAAATGAGCCATTTTCCTTGGGAATGAAGGTGTGATACACTATGGGATAAAATCTTGAGTGTGGGATGAACAAAGCAGACATAATTGAGTTAGCCTATGAGCTCCAGTTAATTATTCATAAAACCTTCACCCAATTACAGATCCAGTGGTAGGGAAAAACACCACCTAAATAATTTTGAGGGAATTTGTGTTGAGACCAAGGTTTTTTGACGCTTCTGATTGGCTTCCATGATAAATCCCTAACAAAATTCCTATTAGAGTTGGAAAGTTTTAAGGTTTGAGTCCCACATTGACGAATGAGATGGTTGTTTTGTTTATGATTATAAATTCATATCTCTATAAATGTAATTTAAACTTTTTATAGAAAAAAGTGTGATGCTCTATGGAAAAAACGTTAAGGGTGAGATTTCCTAAGTTGAAAGCATCATTTCAGCCTACGAAAGATCATGATTTGGTCACATAGAGAAGATCGTTGGAAGTGGTATGTCAGGTGAATAGTAGTGGACTATGAAACCAAACTTTATGAGGGGTGATTGTGCTGTTTCCCAATTTCATCTTTAAAACCATCAACCCAATTTCAATAGGAACCTCTTCTTCTGGTTAATATAGTTTAATATCTTGATTCTTATCCTACTATACACTTATATGTAATGTAGTAAAACAAATTAAATTATCACATATCTTTTATAAGTTTCATCCCCTCTTAAGAATACTTGTCCTTATTAATACTGGGATGTCCATGTCATAGATTATCTTCTAGTAATCACGATTTCAATATAAGTTGTGTTTTCCATGTATCATCCTAAAACCAGGTACATCATATTAAATAAGTGTGAGATCACTATATTACAAAAGGGATTAAATTAAAATACAATGATACATATTTTTAAGGAAAATTCACTAATCCCTCTTCAGTTTTTCTATCCCTTATTGAAAAAGAAAGTATATTTATCATATTTCACTACATCATAAATATGATCCACTTCCTCAGTCATAGAGCATCTTCAATCGACATCATGTATTCAAGAAGAACTCATGTAACTCGACCGCTTTTCAACTCACTTATAAATCACTGCATGTCTCAAAACTAAATATATGAACATGCAAAGAAGACCGGTATCTCCTAAAAACATATTTTTTTAATTCTATAAACAATTAGAAATCATGAAAATAAAAAAATTAGATTCACATGACCTATACTTTAGCTTCTAATATTACTCACATTTGTTTTCTTAATTAAAAACCTAATAGGTTTTCAAGGATCAGTTATCTTCTACTTTCCCAATATATAATTTAGTGGATTCTACTACTTCTTCTTTGACATATCAAGTTATCTAAGCTTTAGAGTCCTATACTTAAGAATTAATGGCATACTTTTCTTCTTCTACTTCTTTCTCTCTGATAGAATCTTCTCCTCACATGAAGAGGTTGATATCGATCTTTTCATTTTTTAATTTATTTAAATGGAATAAAAATATGTAATTTATATTTCATCCCCAAATAATCATTAAATTATATCCATTTAGTGATTCCCACGATTTTACACATTATTATTTTTCATGTAAAAGGATATTATAAAAATACCCCCATTTATTAAATCGCACATTGTTGGAAATAATTCTATTATATTATTTAATTGGGTCAACTTTATTACCATATTTTCGAAAATAATTTCATTGTGAATGAAACATTTATTTCACAAATAATCTAAAAAAATATGATTTAGAGATATGGTTGAGCTATGATTTATTATCATCTTCATTATTCTATAAAACTAGACAAATTCATTATCTTCATGATTAAACTCATGAAGTTAACCCTTATTTCAATTATTTTATGAATCCTGGATTCACAAAGATTCATGATGTTCATAACACTTACAAGCACCACTTATATCATCATCATATAACTTTTCTCTGTCATAAATCGATTATGGTAACTAAAACTACCTTTACACAACAATTGGTTTTCAGTGTCGCCTTTATATAGGTCTAGATAGACTTTAAGTAATTTTTCTAAACAATGAGATTACCTTTATATAGAATCCATTTTCCTTTACGTAGCTCCAGATAACCCTTATGCAGTATTCAAAATTTTTAAGCTACCCTTACGTGAATGTCATTTGATCCTTAGTAGCTATTTTAAATATCCACTTTCTTTCACACTTTTATCTTTCTTATCACAACCATAAAGATAATACCATCAATATTAGATTATGGATTTACAATGATCCATAATGTTTTTACCATAATCTAACAACACAAGTATCTTCTTATTTTAATCGTTAAAATATTATAATTATAGAAGTCTTATTTCCCATGTAGTAAAAATTCATAATTTTTATGAAGTAAAAAATCCAACAACATAGTATATTTTCATCTGTTACAGAACTCTCAGAAATTAACTATGTCAAATATCATGTGTTTCCTCTAAATTTCATATGAGTTTAAAAATATTGTATAAGTGTTGGAAAATTTATATATCCAAATCTCATTCTCCTAACTAAATTGACTCATGTAGTAAAAAATATCATCCATCCAGACAAAATGTCTTATAGCATTTCCAAATATCATCCACAACTCGAAATATCATTTTCCCTATTAAAATTTATTACACAATAGGAATTTTCCCTTTGTGAAATTCTATCAAACTCAAATGTCATATGAGATTCAACAAAATATAATATATGAGAATAATATAGCTCATATTCACTTATGTGTTTGATAAATCCCTTATTCATGGGATAATTCCCGTTTCCATTTTCTTCTCCTCAGTATTAGAAATATTTTGAACTTGAATACTATATGCGCGATGAAAATTTCTACCATGTAGATTAATTCTTCTACATGCTGGATGTGATGGAAAATTTACTTCAACATTGTTCTCACTCTTGGGTAGGAATTCCATAATAATTTAAATGAATTATGAGATTCTTCAAAACAACTACCTACCTTTTAAAACATCTCCAATCACTTCAAAAAAAACTACAAATAATTCCAAAAATTATTATAATAATTACAAAACACTTTTAAAATAGTTCCAAAGTCTTCTAACATCTCAAATACTGAAAATTGATTATTCTCAATAAGTCCTCTAACTCTCATCTCTATATTAAATTTATACATTATAAATCATCATCCATGTGGGTTTAATGACTTTACACATAAACTAATATATTATAAACTCCATAGATAAATTCTACACTTTCATCTTGTTCCATATAAATTTCTAACCTATTTAACACTATTAAATATTAATTATAAAAAATATATAGATTATGTTAAATATATATCCATATATTAGCAATTCAACTTCATAAGTTACTATTGTAGATAGTGATTTTGTACCCATATAACACTTTTCATAGCCATACAGACCATATATTCAATCATCTGATGTTTAGGATTTTATTTTATGTGGTCTGACCGATTATTTATTGGTACCATCACATACAACAATCGTCCTTGGGTGAATACTATTCCATAAATTATCCATGACACCAACTTAGTATCAATTATATTGACAACAAGTACAAGAAAAATTCTTTTTCCATTACAATCTTCCACTTTATGTTTGGTTTAAATTACAAATAAACTGAATTAATCAATGTAATTCTTTTCCCCTAAATCAAAATAAATATTAAGTAAGAAACTTTATTCTCCCTTTAATTGAAATTGTATTAAAGGTTTTATTTTCTCCTACCAACTATTTTAATTTTAAGAAACACATATTATCTATATTTGATTTATACTCATTTTCCAAGTCAATTATTAATTCCATGAGAGATGAGTTATACCAAATTCTTCATGTAAAAGTTCTATCCACCAACCAAATTTAAGTCTACATGGTCTATCCTAATGTAAAAAACAAGAGAGGTCAATTTAGACCCTAAATGTTTCCATTTAATCACTTCAACATGGCACTAACTCATCCTTTCACTACTTAGGGGTTATCAAACTAGATTTTCCAAACTTTTCAAGAGCATGAAATCAATTGAACACATATATAAAAAAATTCAATTGGAAAGAATGTTTTCTCCCCATAGAGGATGATTTCAAAGCATCATCACCTTCAAAGATCAAAATTTAATCATAATCACTCTAATTTTGAAATAATGTTGGTCTACTCAGATTTTATATAGGAGAAGTGGGGCATATACTTCTTTCTCATACCATGAATTATTATTATCAGCTCCAAAATTTTGAGAACTCTTCATGTTATCTTCTTCATTTATTTTCAATGTACAATCTCTTTTGATAAAAATGTATTTCATTCAATTATAAACATTCTTATAATCATGAATGGTTTTCATCACTTGAGAAAGTAGTGAAATTTATTTTCTTTCAATATTATCCCGTATTGTTTACACTTCAAACCTTATATGAAGTAATAGATTTATTCAATTGAGAAATTAGTGAAATTTATTTTCTTTAAATATTTTCCCATATTTTTTACACTCTCGGTTCATCTTTCATATTTATTAACCAATATATAATCCTATTCTTAGATTTCATTTTATGTGTGGAAACTATTCTTGAATATATATTTTGAGATATTGAATCCATTGGTTCGTTTACTTTTTTTTAATTTTTACATGAAAAATACTCATAATTATGAAAACCATGAGTCCTACCTAGTTGTCACTATCCACACACATGTTTAATAAATTTTACCATAACCATCTTCGTTATCTTCTTAACTCCTTCAAAAGGAGTGTCGATAACCATACGAATCCTATTATCTGTCTCCTAGATTATGTTAATTTTATTTTTCCAATTACTCCATTTTTTCTTCAGATTCATGGGTATCCTAATATAGTCCATGATGTGGACTTACTAACCATAATTAAAACATTTATTTTTTATTGTATGAACATTCTTCTGATCATTTTCCATTATTTCATCATAGTACTCTTCTTATTTAATTTTTATCCTAAGGAATACATTCTTTATTTCATTATTTATTTTTTTTGTTTTTAGTGGTTCCCTTTACTATTTAGTATATATATGATACTTGATATGGTTATTTCAACATGAAACATAACATAAAGAACCGATTCAACACATTTCATAGAAATATTTAATGATAACAAATATTTTCTTACTAGGTAGATTTATTTTATTTGGTAAAATCTGTTTACTTCTAGTGGGGTTCCTCTAATCTTCAAAAAATTTCCCATTTATTAAATACTTATATATCATTTAGTTTTTGAAATATTGTCACATAAATCCCAGTATCTATGTCCAATTCTCCCACAACACTATAAATTTTCAATAAGTATGCCAGTTTTTCCTTTATTTGTAGCTTTTCCATCGTGACATGTATGTTATTTATGGAATTATTGATCAAATTTTTAGAAATATTTGGAAGAGATTATATTTATAAACATTATCACCTCCACCCTCGATATAATGTTGAGTTGTTTACCATTTTTACTCCTATATATTTATATAGAATTAAAACATTGTTATAAACTTCTAGAAAAACTAAGTTATAATAAATTTAATTTCTAAGGATTTGGGTAACATATTCAATGAACATTAGTTAGAGGATTGTCTAGAAAATATCATGCTCGATATACCAATATTTTGAGTATTCCTTGAATATATAGGCTCATTCATTTTTTTGTGGTCATAATCTTTATAGTATAATATTAAGAAGATCCATACAGTGTGGTTTCCATTTTTTTTAATATAACTTATAGCTCTATGAACAAAATATTGACAGTATAATTTTCATCCTCAACTGAACTAAATATATCTTTCTATTTTATTTTTATCTACCAAATTAATCCCCATATATATTTCTTTTTTATTATAATGGTAATTAATGATCCTTCGCTCTCCTTTACTTAGTTTTGAGATATGAATCCTTTTCTTTTTTAAACACATGATGTAGCGTCTCCAATGCATGAACCACTTAATTGATAATATTTTCAAAATATTATTTCTCATTGAAAATCCATTTCATTTCTTCATCAATCAATGAATTTATTATATTCCAAAAAAATATTAACTCAAATTAGGATTCAATTATTTTTACGAGATTCTAATTTTTTAAAAGCCATGGATAATGTATTTTCAATTACTTACACCTATTATTTAATTGTTATTTTTTCAACTAGTGTCACTTTAATAAAGGTGAATATATATATATTTAATAACTTAAAAAATGACATATTTCCAATAATATTTTACTTCATGGTAGAGGTCTTCATTAGATTTATTATATCCACTCTTACTACTTGAAGTTTCTTCACTATAAGAATTAGAATCATCAATATATTTACCTGAGAACTTACCAATTTGACCACCTTAAACTACCAATGATCCCTTAGGCACTTTTTGAAATATTACTTCTATTATTGGATTTCTTTTCATGTTTCTCATATTATTGGATAAAACCACTTTTATAATAATGGTCGGACTAGGTAAAATTTTTTCTATTACAAGGTCTTATTCAATCATCTGGAATACGTTATTACCCATACATGCTCAAAGTATCACCGAGAGAGGAGGGGGTAAATCAATGATATATTTTTCTTTTTGGTTTCCGTCCTTTCAGAAAAATCATCTAAAATAGTAGATACATACATGGTATAGTTTAGAAACAATCCAATACTACGTAATACACAAGAAAACTATCCTTTCATGTGGATACAAAAAGAAGTATATGTCATTACACATGTGTAGAAATATGATCAATACAATATTTCATGTGATTCTTATAGAAGAAAATGATGTAATACAAGTTTGTGATGCTTTTTAATCATTTTAAAAATATGAACATCCAAAAAAATATATAATTTCCTACCCAAAAGTAGGTAAGAACTTATTTGGAATTTGTAAGGATACTCACTCTGATACCCAGTTTGATTTTCCAGTCTGATTGTGTAGAAAGATAAAATAAGTATTCCAGAATTCCACTAAAAGAAATAAAAAAAACATCTCTCTCATTCCAAAAAGCTTAGTTTGATTTCTCGGTCTGATCCAAAAACTCTGAATACAATCATCCTTCTTATATTTTTTAGAAATACCTCAATAATGCTCAATCTGAAAACCACTTCTTCACTCTAAAAAACCTCAGTGCTATGCCTTCTCTCTACTCTCATGAATAGTACTTGTGTCATAAATTACACAGTATTACCCTCTATTTACATGTGCACAAAGTATGGATTAGGTAGGATTCTGAAAAAAATTCCCACTTAACCAAATTTTTTGAATCCTTAAATTTCCCTCCAATATTATCTTAATCTTGGATATCATAATTTCTTCATGACTATAATAATTTATTCTCCAATCCTCTTGAATATTCTTACAACTTCATCTTGATTCATACATTCTAATACATCTTCATCTTGATTATTATTTTTTTACTATTTATTCATTATGATAAAGAAAATAAATTTCTTAATTAAATATCTCCACATTAATTTAATGATATGAACATATAATGTCTCCTCATTATGATTCTATGAACCAACTGAAAAAAATTTCTATTTCTGGTACTCCATATAAACTGATAAAACTTTTCAAAAATTATATCATAAACATTATTTCAACTCTATTAGACATAATTTTACTTTCATTATCAATAAAACATAGAGTCAAATTATAAATATTTCAAAACTCATTGGAATCACTTCACCATCTTCTTCATAATTATCTAAAAAAATATTCTTTAAACATAAATACCCCCTTAACAATACTATTTTAACTTCTTTAAGTAGTTATTCATATCATTTTTTTATAAGACCGGTGATCTTGAATCTGATCAAATTATCGATGTCTTTTTGAACATGAAAGATCTGTCTCTACTTCCCTATGAGAATCAGTTTCATTTCATGTTGGATAACTCATGACCTAATTGATAAAAAAGATATAGTTCTTCTTTATCTCTTGATCCTACAAAAAAACATATCAGATTTATTATTTTGATATTTACAAAAAAATAAATCCTAATGAAAACGTTTAACTACATTATTAATGTATCTATGATCCCATTTTTCATCAGTTACAAAATCTCCCAACACAAATTATTCAGCCACTGATTGATCGGTGGAACTCTGCGTCAGATGGATTAATACCAACAACTCCAAATTCAGAAACTTCTTTCCTTTTCTGATTATGGTACATGTATATAACTTTCTTTGAAGAGTTTTTATTTTGTGACTTATTGTGACACCCCAAGATTTTATGAAAAATATTCGTATAATTTCATTAATTTCTTATGTTGAATGCTACACCAAGATTACCTTGCGCTATACGCAACACCGTATTAACTTGCAGTATACGCAACACTATTCTTGGATCGTGTTACACACAATTTTGATAATAGTTATTCTACGCAACATTGAGTATATATATATATATATATATTTACCGTATAAATGAAAAATGGTTGGATTCTGTTGTACAAAATAATGAAGGATTCTTTCACAACACGCAACCCTGACTTGGCTTGCATTACACGCAATCACGACCTTCCTCGATAGCGTGTGTTGTACGCAATACCGGTTATTACTAAACAACGATATATTATTATAATATTATTATGAACTAACCTTTATGAATAGTATTAACTAAATTTTTAATTTTATAACATTATTATTCATCTTACACATTTTCTAGAACATGGTATAAGAACAAAAGAAATTTTTCGGGTAAAATAAGTATTTTAAAAAAAATACAGTTTTGCCGCCTTTTGATGGCGCACCCACTTTAAATCTAGTTTTGACATGTTCATAAGTTCAATTTTAAAAAATAAAATTCTTATTTGGAATAAAGAAAAAAAATTACTTTGGATAAATTTTTCATATTATTCTGGTAACTTTCATATTTTGATGAATAGTAAATACACGCTATATTATAATTAAAAACAACTTTTTTTCACCGCAATAATTTATATGGTTAAATTATAATATTGAATGGTTTTAAATTATAAATAGAATATATTTTTACTATTTAATATAATTTATGTCATTATCATTGATTCTACCTTGAATTCGTAGGATAAATCAATTCAATCTTTTGCAATGTTTTAGCGAAAAACCCATTTTCTTTCGACAACGGGATTAGTTTTAATTTAATTTCTGCAACTTTTGTGTATTGAATTTGGAAAAATGGATTCCATATTTGGAATCAGTGGATCCAAATTATGTTAATAAGCTACTTTTTATTTTTGGGAATTATGAATAGTAACTACGGTAAATTTTATTTACCATAGTTAAAGGTAAGTTGGGTAATTAAGGGTAAATATAATAATATAGAATTACCCTAACACATTTCAAAATCCTATTGGATGACTAATAGTCGACCCATATCACCTAAGGGTCGGATTAGATTCATTTAATGGACTTTTGTCCATGAAAATAATTTAATAATTACTAAAACCAAAGAATGTGACAACATGTCACTTTCTTAAATATTATAAGTATAATAATTTTAATTTAGTGATAAACTTAATGAAACATTGAACATGAATAGTCTCCAGAAATATAATACAATTATCTACATCATAGGAATTTATTTAGCATTTTTAGGGATTAAATAATTATCATTTGTTATGACACAATGATGATACAGTAATTGTCTTATTAATGAAATATTGATATAATTGATGTTATAAATACCAAAATAAATGTAATTTAAGACTTTTTATGAATTAAACTAATTTTATAGTTTAATATGACATGATATTATTTATTTAATTAACTTTTTCGAACTAATCATTCTGTTATGATTTTCACAAAAATCAATTACTAAATTGTGTCAAAATTGACATAAAATAGTTTTTAAAACAAATATTATATTATTAATTGTTAGTTTATTCTTAAAAATCTATGTTTCGGCCAAATGACTTAGATATGGTTATATATATTAATAATAAACAACTTGGGGTTCATTTGGCTTCTTATAGTATGTTTATTAACCTTATAGTATAAGAACACAAGAAGACACGGTAAAAGTAAAATTATTTAACTTAATGTTAAATCTAAATGATAAGGTTACAATAGGAACCTAAACATGTCTAAATTCTATTGGATGAGATACTTTGGAAACATACCCACCTTAGATTCTAAATAAATCAATTTGGAGATATTTAAAACCTAATTTGACTTTATAATAAAATAATAGTTTTAGTTATTCCAAAGGTACCCCTCTCCTCCCTTATAAAAGGGAACCTCCTCCTCCCTCTTCCTCACACCACATTGGGCATTCAAGCTCGGCCAACCCCTTCCAATTTATCCTCTACACTTCCATAGAAACATCCTAGACGTTATGGTCTTCTTCAAAGACCTATTTCAGTACCCTAAAAGGAGGTCTCAAAGAAGCACATCAAAGAAGAGGTAATGTCCGTTACCGATTCTTTCATCTTTATTTCTTCTTCCACTTCTTCTTCTTTAGTTGTTTCATTATGAAGTAACATCATAAGTATCAATCATATACTGATATGTTATTATAAGTATGAAACAAACCTATTTCACCATCTATCCATCCTACGGAAAAAGAAATCACCGTGCGTGCATACGTACAGAATACCGTCTCCACGCCGTGGTGTAATCTATTTTCCACCACCACCTTACTTGGATGGGTATAATGGTGTAAATAATGACTATATATGACTATTAAAAAGTGATATTGATTCTGAAATAGTATACATACACTCTAATATAATTCCACGATCATGGGAATGTTATCATCGCTCGTGCGTACGTATGGAATACCGTCTCCACGATGTGATGTGATTCGTTCTACATGATATTCATTTCATAATGATTATATAAATTAATTGAATGAATTAATATGATATATATTACAATAATACCATTCTGTAAATGAGTTATCTATAACCTAAAGAGAAGAATAAGAATTTATTCGACAAACATGCATAAGAACAAAAAAGTAATGAACACCCGAATAACAAGTAGTAATAAAATATTACTAATAATAAGCTTTGAATATGACCATATATGATATCATAATAATATGTATGATTTTGGAATAAGTCAATAACACTATTTAAATCATTATATAGGAGGTTTGGACACTTACAAAGCAAATCGGACCTAAGGTAAGGGAAAATATCACAATCTCATTTTATCCAAGATTGTTTATACTTTGGTATTTACTGGGGTAAATTTTATCATCCACATCCATGTTTCCTCAATATGTAATATTATTTCCGTCCACATACAATTGTTTAAATCCCATTTTACCCTTCGGTGAGTTTTTAGTAAAAGATAAGAAAGGAATCTTTTGTCGTTTTTCGTACGAGGTAGTTTTTGGCTTTTCTGACAAAAGCACGAAGAATGTTTTTTTATACGGCATGAATGGATTTTTATAAAATTATTTTCATGAAGATTCCTTTACAAGTTTTGAAGTTTATTTTTAATCAACTTCTTTTAGTTTATAATTTTATGACATGTTATGAAAGGAAAAGTGTTTTTGAACCAGAAAGGATATATTCCTCAAGAATGGAGTTCAAGTGTTTTATCAAAATTATTTTCTATCTAAGATAATAAAGGGTTCTATTTTTATCCCTATTATTAAATTTATTTGGTTATGTTGCAATGGAATTATATTTTTATGAATTCCTTTATCTTATATGAATTGTTTTATGATGTCACAATGTTTAAGATTCCCATTTTGTTTACATGGGTTATGCTATTATGTATGGTTTTCTGATTTTGTGGAACACATAAGAATGGTATCATTATGAGATGGGTGGGACCTATATCTCCCTCCAATGCATTGGGTAAATATTTTATATCTCATGAGATAGACATGGCTGGAATGGTAGGTTATACCGGTTCAGTGAAACAAGACTGAAATGAGGAGTGAACTCGGTTCAGAAAGGGACTTTGTCCACTAAGATAGTCATGGTAATGAGTCTTGACTAATAAGAAATGATTCTATATGATTATATATGTATTCCAAAAAGTTTCATGTTTTAAGTTATGATTATTGGGATTACATTTCACTACTATGATTTATCCCATGTTATAAAATTATGATCTCTTTTGCAGGTTAAGATTTCCAAAATATTTGTTCTTATGAATATGACGTGATTGATATCTCTTTTGATTACCCTTACTGAGCATTTGAGCTCACCCTTTTATGTTTTCTTTTCCCCAGGATATAAAGAAAGGATTTAGGTTTAAAAAAATAAGATCTTTATGAAAGATGTTGAAGATCATTCACCGCGATTAGATGATTATATTCTGAGCTTCCAAATACACTAAAATATTAGGGTCCTTTTGTGTGTGTTTTTGTTATGTACTAAGTATTCTGCAAAAGTAATGTAATGTCTATGTACGTTAAGCTTCGGGTCTCTACAGTTGGTATCAGAGGAAAGGTTTAGTCATACTTTGGAAACTAGGATGCGAGAACTTTAATGAGATCCCTTGAGATATTTCTAAGGTATGTCTAGGGATGTCCCTAAGGTTAAGTATAAGTATATGTTATAGTACTAGAATTATAGTAACCCAAGATGTTAGATATTCAAGGTACTCCTCCTTTATTGTGTTGTTTTCCCTAGCATGATTTTTGCCTCTCACACTATTCTTTTTGGGTTTTAGATGATGGCTGGAACCCGAAGGAACCGTGTTGATCAATGTAATGGACAATGCAATGATTGTCCTCTTGAACAAACAAATGTTATGGGAGATGGAGTGCAAAATCTTATTTCTATACTTACACATGCTATGAATCATTCTGGACTTCCAAATTAGCAGAGAAGGGAACAATATTCTATTGAGTTCTTCATGAGGGAACATCCACCTTCTTTCAGTGGGTCTTCTGATCCACTTGTTGCTGAACAACAGATCAGTACTACTGAAAAGATATTTTCAGTTCATCAATGCTCTGAACATGATAAAGTCATCTTAGCAGTATATCGTTTGGAAGGTCAAGCTGATCAATGGTGGAATATTATCAAGAATATGAGGCAAAGAGATGAAATTGAGTCCATGGAATGGGAAGAGTTCAAGAACTTATTTTTCAATAAGTACTTCCCTCGTATTATTTGAACAAAGATGGAGAAGGAGTTTCTTGAACTAAAGCAAAAGGATGATGAATCTGTTGGTATATACGAAGAGAATTTTACAAGGCTTGCACGGTATACATCTGGATTTATCATCCAACATGAATGTAATGTTGATCGATTCTTCAGTGGCTTAAAACCAAATCTTCAAAGAGAATTAACTATAAGAGACTTCAATAGCTTTGAAGAAATTGTGCATTGTGCTATCAAGGTAGAAATGGAAGTTGGTGTTACTTATCCATCTCATAGTTTTGACAAGAAATGAAATATGGAGTTCAAGGAGAAATCTCAGAATAAAGGTGAAAAGAAGATGAATGTTTCCTTATTCTCAAAGTGTGGAAAGAAGCATGGTGGAGATTGTCTTAAAGGGACTAGAAATGTTTCAAGTGTGGAGAATAAGGTCATCGAGCAGTTGAGTGTCGAAGTAATGGAAAAAGGGTTTCTAATGATGTGAATAAAGAAAAGACAGTAGAGAACGCACCACCAACAGTTCAATTCTTCATGTGCAAGGAAATGGGGCATTATGCTAATAAATTCCCTAATCCAAGGGTTAGTGATGATCAACATGAGAAACCACTTAAGGAAAAGGACAAAGGGAAGTCACAAGCGATCACCATTGGTGATGTTGAATATGACAACGATGTGGTGGAATGATTAAGTGTTTATGTAATGAGATTCTAGAATAATGTTGTATATAGTATCATGGAATATTGGAATATTTATGTATTGGTCTATTGTGGTTTTCAATGGTACCGATAACCATAGAATGTGATTGAGATATTTTTGGAAAAAATATGATATGCACATAATGAAAGGAAAATGAGAAAATGAAATGTTTGACCGTATTCATGAACTCATGACTGATATAAGGAGAAGGTTATATCATAGTTTGAGTATATAGAATTTTTTGATTTTGGTATGTGGAAAGAGTTAACTTTTGACTGCATTCATGTTTTCACTATGGTTCAATTAATGGGTATTCATTCATCAAGAGAATACATGATTAAGATATTCACATGTTTGTAATTTGACCAACAAGATATATCTTATGATATATGGGGGATAAATGATGGCATTCACGTGATTGTTATGTGACATTTCATGTAATCATTTTCTTTATACTATGACCTTGGACAGAAGTATTTTAGACAAGCCTAAAGATTGGAATGGATTATGTTGGACATAAGTTAGGATAGAACTTTTTTCGATATTATTGATGGGATGTTATAGTAATATAGCTTTAGAAAAAGTACAACCTGTATTACGGGTGACAAAACATCACGTCGGACAAGGCTGTGGAAATCGAACCCACAAACGAAGTGCGACTGGCCTTTATTTCCTACCACTGGCCTACAAGAAGTCCCTGGTTAGTAGAAAGTAGTTTTATTTTATTACGCGGTATGATATATGAAGTATAAGTTCATTTTTGGAATCGTATTCGATTAACCTCACCATAGATGGAATTATGTATATTTGATAACTTTTTCTAACCTTTTGTTTGAAACAGATGGAATGACCCATCATTCTATCACATGATCTATTAACACTTCATGAATAACAAATTCAACTTCATTTCTTAAAGGGATTAAGTGGAAGTTGTTCAAAGCACGAACAACAGTGAAATTGTACCAAAATCATGTAAGTATTTCATTTAATTCATCAACTTTAGGGAAATGATCTTGAAAACCAAATATTTTATCCTAGTTCCCTAATATCCGATGAATCAGATGGTACCTTAGATCATCACAAATAAATAGATTTGTGATTGTTGGATTTTTAATAGCCATGTTCTCTACCACTCTCCATCAGAACTTGATGGTTAGATTTTTCTTCCATATCCATATTTTCAACTATGTTCTCCTATGTGGAAACACAGTGATGAGTTAATTTGGGTAACCGGTAAATTTCATAATTTTGTTTTTAAAGCCATGTTTTGGTATTCCTTTTTACGATGTGGGTTTATATTAAACAAACCTTTTAGTAGTAAACCATTTATAACCCCGACGAATTTCGAGGGCGAAATTCATTTTAGGGGGGGTAGAATGTAACACCCCAAAATTTTATGAAAAATATTCATATAATTTCATTAATTTCTTGTGTTGAATGCCACACCAAGATTACCTTGCGCTATACACAACACCATATTAGCTTGCAGTATACACAACACTATTCTTGGATCGTGTTACACACAATTTTGATAACAGTTATTCTACGCAAAATTTACTATATATATATATATTCACTGTATAAATGAAATATGGTTGGATTCTATTGTACGAAACAATGAAGGATTCTTTTACAACACGCAACCCTGACTTGGCTTGCATTACACGCAATCGCGACCTTTTTCGATAGCGTGTGTTGTACGCAATACCGGGTATTACTAAACAATGATATATTATTATAATATTATTATGAACTTACCGTTATGAATAGTATTAACTAAAATTTGAATTTTATAACATTATTATTCATCTTACACATTTTCTAGAACATGGTATAAGAACAAAAGATTTTTTTTTGGTAAAGTAAGTATTTTTAAAAAAATGCAGTGTTGCCGCCTTTTGATGGCACACCCACTTTAAATATAATTTTTACATGTTTATAAGTTCAATTTTAAAAAATAAAATTCTTATTTGGAATCAAGAAATAAAAATTTACTTTGGATTAATTTTTCATATTATTCTGGTAACTTTCATTTTTTGATGAATAGTAAAAACACGCTATATTTTAATTAAAAAAACTTTTTTTTCATCGCAATAATTTATATGGTTAAATTATAATATTGAATGGTTTTAATGTATAAATAGAATATATTTTTACTATTTTATATAATCTAAGTCATTATCATTGATTCTACCTTGAATTCGTAGGATAAATCAATTCAATCTTTTGCAATTTTTTAAAGAAAAACCTGTTTCCTTTCGACAACGGGATTAATTTTAATTTAATATATGCAAATTTTGTGTATTTAATTTGGAAAAATGGATTCCATATTTGGAATCAGTAGATCCAAATTATGTTAATAATCTACTTTTTATTTTTGGGAATTATGAATAGTAACTACGGTAAATTTTATTTATCATAGTTAAAGGTAAATCGGGTAATTAAGGGTAAATATAATATTATAAAATTACCCTAACAAATTTCAAAATCCTATTGGATGACAAAAGGTCGACCCATATCACCTATGGGTCGGATTATATTCATTTAATGGACTTTTTTCCATGAAAATAATTTAATTATTATTAAAACCAAAGAATGTGACAACATGTCACTTTCTTAAATCTTATAAGTATAATAATTTTCATTTAGTGATACACTTAATGAATCTTCGAACATAAATAGTCTCCAGAACGCCAATACAATTATCTACGTCATAGTATTTTATTTAGATTTTTTAGGGATTAAATAATTATCATTTATGATGACACAATGATGATACAGTAATTGTCTTATGAATGAAATATTGACATAATTGATGTTATAAATACCCAAATAAATGTAATTTAAGACTTTTTATGAGTTAAACTAATTTTATAGGTTAATATGACATGTTAGTATTGATGTAATTAACCTTTTTCGAACTAATCATTCTGTTATGATTTTCACAAAAAATCAATTACTAAATAGTGTCAAAATTGACATAAAATAGTTTTTAAAACAAATATTATATTATTAATTGTTATTTTATTCCTAAAAATCTAATGTTAAAAAATATGACTTATATAAGGTTATATATATTATTTATAAACCACTTGGGGTTCGTTTGGCTTCTTATAGTACGTTTATTAACCTTATAGTATAAGAACACAAGAATACAAGGTAAAAGTAAAATTATTTAACTTAATGTTAAATCTAAATGATAAGGTTACAATAAGAACCTAAACTTACCTAAATTATATTGTATGAGAGAATTTCTACCCATACCCACCTTATCTTATAAATAAATCTATTTGTAGATTTTTAAAACCGAATTTGACTTAATAATAAAATAATAGTTTTTGTTATTCCAAAGGTACCCCTCTCCTCCCTTATAAAAGGGCACCTCCCCACGCTCTTCCTCACACCACTTTGAGCCTTCATTCTCGTCCAAACCCGTCCAATTTCTCCTCTCTACTTCCATAGGAACATCCTAGAGGTTATGGTTTTCTATAAAGACCTATTTTAGTACCCTAAAAGGAGGTCTCAAAGAAGCACTTCAAAGAAGAGGTAATGTCCGTTACCGATTCTTTCATTTTTATTTATTCTTCCACTTCATCTTCTTTAGTTGTTTCGTTATGAAGTAATAACATCAGTATCGCTCATATAATGATATTTATTATAACTATTAAACAAACCTATTTCACCATCTATCCATCCTACGGAAAAAGAAATCACCGCGCGTGCGTACGTACGGAATACCGTCTCCACGTCGTGGTGTAATCTATTTACCACCACCACCTTAATTGGATGTGTATAATGGTGTAGATAATGACTATATATGACTATTAAAAAGTGATATTTATTCTGAAATAGTATACATACACTCCAATAAAATTGCAGGATCATGGGAACGATATCATCGCTCGTGCGTACGTACGGAATACCGTCTCCATGATGTGATGCGATTCGTTCTACATGATATTCATTTCATAAGGATTATATAAATGAATTGAATGAATGAATATGATATATATTACAATAATACCATTCTGTAAGTTAGGTATCTATAACCTTAAGAGAAGAATCAGAATTTATTCGACAAACATGCATAAGAACAAAAAAGTAATAAACACCCGAATAACAAGTAGTAATGAAATATTACTAATACTAAGCTAAGAATATGACCATATATGATATCATAACGATAAGTATGATTCTGGAATAATTCAATAACATTATTTAAATAATTATATAGGAGGTTTGGAAACATACGAAGCAAATCAGACGTAAGGTAAGGGAAAATATCACAATCTCATTTTATCCGAGATTGTTTATACTTTGGTATTTACTGGGGTGTATTTTATCATCAACATACATGTTTCCTCAATATGTAATATTATTTCCATCCACCTACAATTTTATAAATCCAATTTTACCCTTAAGTGAGTTTTTTGTGAAAGATAATAAAGGAATCTTTTGTCGTTTTTCGTATGAGGTACTTTTTGACTTTTCCGACAAAAGTATGAAGAATGTTTTTTTTATACGGCATGAATGGATTTTTAAAACATTATTTCCAAGAATCTTACTTTACAAGTTTTCATGTTTATTTTTAATCAACTTCTTTTAGTTTATAATTTTACGACATGTTAAGAAAGGAAAAGTGTTTTTGAAGTAGAAAGGATATTTTCCTCAAGACTGGAGTTCAAGTGTTTTATCAAAATTATTTTCCATATAAGATAATAAAGGGTTCTGTTTTTATCCCTATTATTACATTGATTTTATTATGTTGTGATAGAATTATATTTTTATGAATTCCTTTATCTTATATGAATTGTTTTATGATGTCATGATGTTTAAGATTCCCATTTTTATTACATGGGTTATGCTATGATGTATGGTTTTCTGATTTTGTGGCACACATAAGAATGGTATCATTATGATATGGGTGGGACCTATATCTCCCTCCAATGCATTGGGAAAATATTTTATATCTCATGAGATAGACATGGCTGGAACGGTAGGTTATACTAGTTTTGTGAAACATGACTGAAATGAGGAGTGAACTCAGTTCAGAAAGGGACTTTGTCCACTAAGATAGTCTTGGTAATGAGTATTGACTAATAAGAAATGATTCTCTATGATTATGTGTGTATGAAAAAAAGTTTCATGTTTTATGTTATGATTATTGGGATTACATTTCACTACTATGATTTATCCCATGTTATGAAATTATGATCTCTTTTGCAGGTTGAGATTTCCAAAAGATATGTTCTTATGAATATGACGTGATTGATATTTCTTTTGTTTACCCTTACTAAGGATTTGAGCTCACCGTTTTATGTTTTATTTTCCCCAGGATATAAAGAAAGGATTTAGGTTTAAAAAAATAAGATCTTTATGGGAGATGTTGAAGATCTTTCACCATGATTAGAAGATTATATTCTGAGATTCCAAAGACACTAAACTATTACAGTCCTTGTGTGTGTGTTTTTGTTATGAACTAAGTATTCCACAAAAGTAATGTAATGTCTATGTATGTTAAGCATCGGGTCTCTACACTTATTGATCTAATTTAAATCTAAAATCTTTTTTTCCTTTATTTTACACAAAACAACCAGTCTTCAAAAAAAAATATGCATCTAGTTTTCTCACATCGATGAATTGAGGCTAAAAATAATTGGCTTCACAAACTTTATTCTACACAAATATCTTCATGTATCATTACTTTCATGATTTAGAGAACAATTTATATTGGCCTAGAATCAACTAACTTTCATTAGAAAGTATTTTAATTTCCCATCATTTCTAATAACTTCTTTCATTATAACCAAACCTCCATAATATTGGAAGTAATTTTTCTCCCTCTTTCTTTAATAAGAAATGAATCATAAGTTTTCCTAAAAACATATGATTTTTTGGAATTAATAAACGGACAAGAATCATAAAATTTTCAATTAATACATTTAGATTATGATAATATTCCACATTATGATCAGAACATTTTTTCCAAACCCAAGGTGAGTCTGAGGATAATTTCCTTCCAAAATCATCTTCCCATTCCATTGGAAATTTTTATAAATTTTGAGTCTAATAATATTATTACTATGGTGAGTCCAATCACTAACCCATTGAAATTTTATTTTTTTTCTTTTCTCTTTATCATCAAAATACAACACATTGCTCACAAATATCATCCAACTCTTAAAACAACTTCATTCCAACTAGGCTCAAATGATAACCATTTTGGATTTTTTATCAAAAAAGGATCATAAATAACAGAACTTTTTAACCATAAGCTATATATTACTTATCAACAATTATATGCCAATGTAAACTAAATCATTGTTGGAAATAATAATTATTGATAGTATAACCATGTTGTCCTAAAGTAGTGACTCATGAAACATCATAAAATTTTCATCACATATTAATTCAGTTATTGAACATTACTATAAACACAAGTTTTTTAAAACCACTCAAAAAACTATTAGAATAGTTCACACAACTACATGATGGATTCATATCTTACTCAAAACTCCCCTTATATACAAGCTTACATAAAATGTCTAGAAAATTTCAGTGGATAGATTTATGAAACTATTCCCCCTTGAAAACACTATCCAAATAAAATATGAGATAGGGGAAAAAATATATACCTCATCCTCGTTGAGGAAGAGGTTGGAATCCCATTTTCAACCTCATTTTGAAAAAATATTCCTTCAATAAATGTTTTGTAAAAATGTCAGCATTTTATTTTGATGTTTGAATATACTCCGTCTTAAATCCATTGTTCTACACATGCTATTTGATAGAGTTGTTTCCAATGATTTCTGTTGGGGTGAACCCATCACACGGTTCATGTCAAAGCTCATTGATAATGCACTGTACCCCCATATTCCCTCTTTCTAAAGGCAAGAAACATTCATCACTTCTTTAAAAATGTGTTATCCTTGATCAAAATTGGATTATGGGATGTTAGTTCCTTCTTCTATAGTTCCTCCTCAAAACTAGTCACCTAGTCCTGGTCTCCATTAGAGATAAGATGTTGTTCATAAAACACGTTTCCAAATCCTTATCATTGTGGATGTCGTTTAATTACACTACTTTTGTTATGACATTCCAAAGGTTCATGTCAGGAAAGTAACTTTCTTTCACAAGTGTGGTCACTCTGCGCATTGATGGAATTTCTGTTTTCTAAAACACTAGAACACCTATACTAATCCTTGTCATATGGCTTCTAAAGGTTGTGGAAACATCATCCATCATGCATCAATCATGGGGTATATTATGTTAGAGGTATCTCTCTAATATGTTTCTCAGCATCCCATGTTTGTCATATGGTATGTTGTGAGTTTAACATCTTATGAAGATGTATTGGAATTATTTAAACACTTATGAAGGTGGATCATATGGGTAAATCAAGAAGAGGGAGCACCTAGATGGTTTACTAGATTAGTGGATCAGAACTCCCAATGGCGATGTACCCAATAGTGGTGTGTCCTAATAAAGGGGATATGTCACACCATGAAGGATGATTTGGATGCTACTAAGGGAGGATCAGGGAAGCTATGTCCTAATGATAGGGACACCACAGTTTACCACTGGTTGTAATTGAACCTCATGGAGGCTTCCTAAATTTCTTGTGTAGGAGACAGGGATCAAAACTCATGTTGTAAAAAAGGACATGGTGTGGGGAATACCCATGGAAAGATTCCCATCGCAATAGTATCACCCTTGTTTGAATGATATGGATTGTTTAGGGATTATGTGTTATTAGTTGTCTAAGTGTTGGTGGAAGCAGTAATGAAGTGGGGGTATGATCTAACTGGGATGTCATATCCCTGGTAATAATTAGGATGGGTATGGATTAAATAATGATGAAATGAATGTAATGTGGAATGCGGTGGGATAAATCCTCTAAGAGGTTTCCTACGTATCCTAATGTCTATGAGTAAATGTCCATGTAGTTCATAATGTGGGGTTGTGGGACAACTAAGGAGGAGACCCAAGAGAATGAACGCATGGATGGAGACCTGAAGGAATTGGGATCTCTTGGTCGAGCCATGGTCCTCCTGAGACGTAATGACCCATGGGAAAGATCGAGATGAGAATGTATGATGGGATTAAACTTCTAGGAGGAATCCTAGGTACCCTAGTGGATTGGGATCAAAGTCCATGTAGTTCAGGATGGATTCAAATAATCAATGCATACAAAATAGATAGAGACCCAGGGACATGATAAGGGGATTATGCGTAGTTAGCGGCCCTTTTCAAGGGGGTCACTTTTGGTTGGAGGAGTATGGTGAATTGTGGGGTCTTATGCATTGTTATCTACCCTTAAGTATGGATCTGAACACCTTAGGGGGGATGGATCTAGGAGATGTGTCCCAAAAGAAGAAGAAGTCACATTAGAAGGGTGTGTCCATAGGAGGGATCGTGTGAGTTTATCATTGGTCGTTATTGAACACTATGGAGGCTTCCTATATACCCGAAAAGTTTCAAAACCCATGTTTTTTTGAGTGTGAAGTTTAGCGCCATATAGGACGGGTGAAACAATGTGAGATATACAAAAAAATGGACAATTAGGAGTGATGGGATTTAACCTTATAGAGTCTTCCTACATACCCTATTTTGAAGACATAGATCAAAATTTGCATAGTTCAGTAAGGGGAATGTGGCTTATGCTTGACTAGTGGCCCAAATTCATGTTCGTGATTTTGCGTGGATAGTGGCCCAAAGAGGATGTTGTGATCATTGTTACTCTATGACCACATGAGTCATGCTCGGTGTGACAAAAAAGAGGTAACAATATACCTAAAACTTCTTTTGTGAAATGTGTCACCATGAGGGATGGTGTGGGGATTATGTATGGCTAGCATCTCAGGGAGATGTTGATTGTGACATACTCTAGAATAGAGACCTAAATATGTAGTTCAAGGCTTATGTGGAGACTTCCTGTGGTACACCTAGAGACAAAACCCAAAGGGGGATAGAGAGTGGATTGAGAATATGGGAAGCAATAAGGTCCCATGTCCCATCCCCTATATGATCCTATCAAACTCTTCATGCATGGAGAAACATACAATTTAACATCATGTGTGGAGGACATAGGTGCTTGTTAGTTTAACATCGTATAGAATAGATGATGAGGAATCACTCCTCATCCCATGGACATATACAAATTGTACCAACCCACACATAGGGAAGGAAAGGCATAAGCAACGTTTTATAAGAGAAAGGTGGATGAGTGCTCATTCAAAGAGTCCTTGTCAGCTTAGCTTTGTGAGGGAGAAATAGATATTAGCTTACCTATATAAAGAATTATAATGGATAGAAACAAAATATGAGACACCACATGGGGAATCAAGAAATAACTACATACAAGCTAGGATGTATACACGGGAGAGGGGTTTGTCTAACAGAAGGCCTCCCTAAGAGGGGCTTCATGGTGCTTTGGTTCTTCACGAAGAAGAGGATCTTCGAGAAGAAAGCTGAATAATGAAGCATATAGAAAGGGTTCATGATGATGGAAGGTTCTTTATGAATCATGGATACATAGATGATGTGTTTAGTCTACATGTTTTTGGAGGGTGCTTCGTGAACATTGAATGCTCTGTGAAGTCCAAAATTCCACAAATGGACTCCTGCTTTCACGATGGTCGTGGGGTTTCATGAATGGTGTCCCCAATTTAAGAGGAGGTAAATAAAGACCAAGGGAAATCTAGTTCTCAATGCTCAAATAACATGGGTGATGAATTTTTCCATTAGGTCATAGAAAAAAGGGAGCATCGTGAAATGGGAGCACGGAAGGTGACAGGTCAGGGTAGTGATCCTTTGGTGTTGGGGTGAGCCATAAATTTATAGGCACCGTGTATCATGATTATTAGAGTTATGTCATGAAGTAAATTGAACTTTGTGAATAAATTAAGATATTTCATACTTGTGTAGTGTTCTGTCCCTACTCCACGGTGTTCATCGAGATTTCTAGACTCACAGAGGTGTCTGTCACTACTTCACTACGTTCGCAGAGCTCATTGGACCTGCAGAGGCATCCATCACTACTTTTCACCATTCAAAGAGATGTTAGGAATACCATAGGTGCCTATTACTTCTTTGTGTAATTGTTATATATCTTCTTACTCGCGGAGGAATCCTTCACTTATTTGCGGCCTTCATCTTTGTGAAGGGATTCGCAATGGAGCATCACTAAGAAGAAACCTGTTAGTGATTTTTGCAGCTCGTAAGGAATGAATGTTGTCCAAAAGGTTTTGTTCATCCTTGATATATCTTTTGAATAGATTTTGGTTTCAATAAATGCCTCTCCCACCTCATAATGTGAGCTGATGGAAAAAATAAGGGCAATATTCTGAGGGTAGATTTACGAAAACCTATAGATCGCGAAGCTATCTTGTGATGGGGGTGTGCATAGAATGGGGCATGATTTTCCTAAAGCTTGTAGAAACTGAGGGCAATAGGAAGATCGTGAGGCTACCACCTAAAAATTAATCATGAGGGATCCAATAAAGCACATTGATCCATCCAAGGCCTGTGAACGCTCTTTATATATCGGGTTCCTCTGATTGGTGCTCCGCGAACACTAATTAGCAAACCGGAGCATCACAATCCTTTATTAATCCAAGAATCACATCGAGTCATCCAAGGAACCTTTATCATTTTATCCAAAAATATGATCCACGAACAGTGAAGAAGAAAAAAATAAACAATGTCTTTGAACAAAGGCATAATCAAGAGGTTTCTCGGGAGGTCCTCATAGATGATGCTCGGAGAGAGGATATAATGAATAATATTATTCTCAGTGAATGTGTGAAGAGTCATTATGAACATGAGTCTATGGTGGTGCTACATTAAAATGGAAAAAAGGATTACCCCCTCTTTAAGAGATTTTCGTTTAATGGATTTAGTATGGGGACAAAATTATTATCTCTAAGGAGTGTTAGAATGAAATGTCTTACTGGTTCAAGGGCATGTTGTGTCAATACCCATAGTTCAAAGATACTTATAGACTTACCAAGAAGGACCATATGCATAACACTACTATTGAATTTACATCCATGTTAATGAAGTCAATAGGAATGAATTGAAACCGGAGGAATAACGACCACAATATCACACTATTCTCAAGAATGGATTAAGGAACCCCGATAAATGGAGGACCAATAATTAGGATTTATGATAGGGTAGAAACATTATAGAGGAATGAGCCTATTCATAATGGGTATGTTCATCCTATGTAGAATTTGAAGCAGATTTGAGGTGGGTAGGTTTGTATGAGGCTGTGTGGGATTCTCAGTTCCACATCTACCAACAAAAATGCATAATTCCTAAACTACTGAGTAGGTGGTCATCAAGGAACAACAACTTCAATGTACATCACGAGGTGTTTAGAATCAGCCCTTGGGACCTCTACCATATTTCAAGGAATCCAATTCTGGGGGCAATATATGATGAATTTTTCCTTGTAAAGAATACATGGGAGGATCCAGAGCATATTCCATGGATGGAAAGGGAATTTGTGGACCTAATGCCAATGGTTGATAAATATAAACAGATAGTAAGGGATTTCCACTTCTAGTGGTGGTTTGTCCATTTCTGGAATTTCCCCAAGGATCATACTCATGAGTGAGAGGGAGGGGGCACCCAAGAAACTTCCTGTGAGGCCTCGTACCTACCACAGTGGGGCCTAGAACTGGAAAGAAGGTTCGTAATGGTAGATCCTAGAAGACATCCAATAGAAGATATAGGGATATAACAACAACACCAATCATCAGCTAGAGGTCAGGTTGGATGGGTTTTTGTCCACACTCATTTTCGGATGAATGTTGCGGGTCAGGTATGCAGACAGGGTTGTGTGGCCAAGCTCATTTATTATGGAAGCCATGTTGAATATGGGGCAGTACGAAAACCATGGGATTATAGTTTTGGAAAAGCTAAATAAGGTTCTTTGGGACACTAATGAGGAGGAGACACCACAATGTGTATGAATACCACTCCACTTTCTTTATGTCTAGGTGGTTGTACACATGAGGTCATATGAATATCTGAATCCCATTTCACCTCGTAGTTTATACTTTTAAATAGCCATTATGAATGTGGGGGGGGGGGGAGCTTACCAACCCATATGAACCTACTGGTGGTGCTGAAAAATGTCTGTAGAGAGGTTGAATTCAATTTCCATCTATTTATTTCTAGCAACAAGAGTGTTCACCAATGTTGTCATGGGAAACAAGGAGTAGTGGGTGTATCACCTGGAATTTCAAGGCGGAGTTCTAGTGGTGTGGATAGATTCTGAGCCTATTAATGATCCATATACCCCACATCGTTTAACGATCCAGTTCCACTATCTTCAAAGGATAACCTAGAAACTCTACATGGGGTACACTATGTGGATCACTCGTGTGTGATAAGGCATATTTGGATTAAGTTCACACAGGAAGATTAGAATATGTAGAGTAATATTCCTCCATCTACTGTCGCTTACAAGATAATCATGGAGTATAAGAAGAGCTAGGAGGTAGCATACCCGTGAGAGATGATGAAGAAACGGACAACCTGATGTAGTTTTGGTGTTCCCCCAAAACCTTGATGTCAGGTTAGAACAACGGAAAAAAGTTCATCATTGTGGTAAGTATAATCCACATCATGGTGGAGGAACTACAGTAGATGGGAGAACAATTCTGGGCCTCACACCAGTCAAAAGTGAATGAAGATAGAAATCATTAGACCAAGAGGCTCCAAATGGGTAGAACAAAGAGGAAGGGGGATTATCCATAGGGTTTCACAAGAAACCTACTAAATCTCCTTGGAAGTGGTTGTGTTATGTAGATATATTAGGGGATGCCATCTATCATGAGGCATGGGTGTCCTGGGACATCAAAAAACAACTCTTTATCCCTGAAAAAATGTTGGATAACCTCAACCAGTTAGAAACAAAACATCCATGCAATGGATATGTCTGGGACAACATTATGGAATCTCAAACCTTGGGGGAGTGATATGTGGCTAAGCTTGAGGTCTTATCGCATTCCCAAGGATCCTCGAGTTCAATGATGTATCCAGTAAAAGTGTTTCGTAACCTAATGTCTCTGCCAAAACTATCTACTATAGAACTAGTGGAGCACTTTATTCTTCTAGAGGGATCAGAAGGGTCCTATGGAGAAGATTCCAATAGGGGATCCATCTGGATTATGGCAAGGTTGCGGCCTTAGAGCTAGTATAAGTTTCTGAAACTCATGGGGTAAGCCCTAAATCCTTCATTTGTATGGTCTCTTTCATACTTATCTGGTTTATTCGACTGTCATTCTTTTTACATAAGAGAGCCTCATAAAAAATACCCCTTCCTGTGTAACAATGAATGTAGAGGGACAATCTCTAGGACTTGTGTCTGGAACAATGGTGAGAACATGTTCCAGGTGTGTTGTGGCAACCAAGGTGGCCTTTCATGAATCTTTAGAGCTCCCAACCATATATGGGGGCCACATCCTTTGATTTAGACAGTAACAAATCGAGGGTGCATGAAACTATCACTAGAAATTTTTATGTTTTCTCCCTCATAGAGTCATAACTATTGTTTACCCAACCAAGCCAACTGAAAATTTCTTTGTCTTGATAGTCCTTAAAGTATTGGGTGTACTATTGGTGAGAATTGATGGTGGGTCTCGGGGCTCCTTTCTTGAGGGGAATTCCAATGGATAAGGAATAGGGTGCCCGAGATGACCATACCATGAAAATCATGTCTATGAGGAGAACCAATGATAGTGCAGATCCCAGAGCTGATAGAGACGATATTATCGAGGGGGGATACAATGATGAAGATCAACCACACAACATGGAGCCCAACCCATCTAATAGAATTCTAGAGTAGGATTATGCTATGAACTCATGGATGCATTACCAGAATATAAACCCATTGACCTAGAGGAGATGGATGATTCCAATTATGAGTTGGAGGACAATCAATCTATCCATCACCATTCATTGAAGCTGATAAATCACTTCATCAATAATACCCTATAATCAGTGTGGATAATATGGGTGGAACCACCTCGCCCTCATATGAATGACTTATGAGCTAGAGGGGTAGATGAACAAGGTCCACATAAGCTTATTTGATATTTCCTTTGAAACACCCCTAGATTTTATGAAAAATATTCTTTTTTTTCATTGATTTCTTGTGTTGTATGATACACCAAAAGGAGCTTTCACTACATGCATCCTTCAATTGTCTTGCATTACACACAATCGCGACCTTCCACGATAGCGTGTGTTGAACGCAATACCAAGTTTCACTAAACAACGATATGTTATATAAACAAGCTGGTACGAATAGTAATACACAATTTTTGAAATTTTTGAAATTTTATTTTTCACAATGGACTTCATTTTTGGATTCAAAATATCAAAATTAGCCTATTGTGAATTTTTGGTATTTTTCTGAAAACTTTCAATTTTTGATGAATAGTGAAAACACTAGGTTACTATTTAAAAACAGGCTTTTTATTTAAAAAATTATTTATTATATTTATATTTATTTTAGGTCAAAATTGATATATAATACCTATATAAGTTCAATGTAATCCATTGGAGTCATTTTATAATAATTTTAAATATATAAAAATTTTATTGAAAATTTCACCATCTTTTACCCACCTCCAAGGAGAATTTGAAAATTTATATAAAACAAAATTTTACCGCTTTTGTGAGTGGAATTTTCAAAATCCAAGAGACACAGTTAGTATCAAGGAGTAAAATGTGGTTCAATAAGATAAATATAATTTTTAGTGAATAGTAACTTGTACTTTTTTTACCACGGTTAAAAGTAAATAGGTTAATTAAGGGTAAAACTGATATTATTATTACCCTAACACATGTCCTAATTCTATTGGATAAGTTTAATTAGACCCAAAAAAACCTTAGGAATAAAATATGACAATTTAGGTCCACATGGATTAGATTAGGACACTTATTATTATTTTATTTAAAGAAGAGATAAAATAGTTAAAATCAATGTTTAATTACTAAATCATTTTTAATATAGGGTTATAAATAAGTTAAATTCTACTATAAATATTCATTATAAAGATAAAATGATTTCCTAAATAATGGTATTTTATTTATAATTTTTATCCGTTAAAGTATTTAATTTATTTATGCCACAATGATGATGTAGTAATTACCTTATTAATGAAATATTAACATAATTGATGTTATAAATACCCAAATACATGTAATTTTAGACTTTTTATGAATGAAACTAATTTTATTGGTTAATAGGACATGTTATTATTGATTAAATTAACTTTTACTGAACTAATCATGTTGTTATGAATTTCAAAAAAAAAATCAATTATCAAAAAGTGTCAAAATTGACATAAAATCGGTTTTAAAACAAATATTATATTATTAATTGTTATTATATTCTTAAAAATGTAAGGATAGTCCAAATGATTTAGATAAGTTTATATATATTATTAATGAACTACTTGGTTTTCGTTTGTCTTATTATAGTAAGTTTATCAACCATATAGTGTAAGAAAACAAGAAGACATGGTAAAAGTAAAATTATTTAACATAGAGTTAAATCTAAATGATAAGTTTAAAATAGTAAACAAAACATGAATAAATTATATTGGTTGAGAGGATTTCGACCCACACCCACTTTATCTTCGAAATAAATCAATTTGGAGATATTATAAACCGAATATGACTTTATTATAAAATAATATTTTAACTTTTTCCAAAGGTGCCCCTCTCCTCCCTTATAAAAAGAGCACCCTTCCCTCTTCTCTTCACACTGTTTTGAGCCTTGAATCTAGTAAAAACCCTGAAACTTACTCTTCTAAACCTCTCTAGTTATATCATAGATGTTTTGGTCTTCTGAAAAGACCAACTCTAGTGCCCTAAGAAAAAGTTTAAAGGAGGTGCGTCGAGGAAGAGGTAATCTCTTCTACTGACCCTTTCAAGTTTCTTTATTCTTATACTTACTCTTCTTTAGTTGTTTCATTATAAAGTAATACCATCAGTATTACTTATATACTGATATGTTATTATAAATATGAAATGGAAATATTTCACCTTCTATCCATCCAACGGAAAACAAAATCACCGCGCGTGCGTACGTACGGCCTACCGTCTCCATGAACGGTGTATTTCTTTCCATTTATCGATCTATTATATATATATATATCTATATTCTGAATATAAATTATATATAAATCATGTTTTATATTCTGTAATTATGTAATCATGATCTAATTAATCATATTAATAATTACAAGTCAAAACACGGACGATAAATGAAATGATTTTACCCAAAATGTTGTTTTAATATAGAATTTACAAAAGAACGGGTAATATACAGTCATGAGTGAACCATATATGATATCATAACAATGAATATGATTCTGTAATAAGTAAATGACACTGTTTAAATCATTATACATGAGGTTAAGATACATATGAATCATATAATACATAAGGTATGGGAAAATCTCGCAATCTCATTTTTTTCCGAGATTGTTTATACTTCAGAATTTACTAGGGAATATTTATCATCCACATCCATGTTTCCTCAACATGTAAGATTATTTATATCCTCAGAAAATTGTTTAAATCCAATTTTACCCATTATTGAGTTTTTAGTAAAAGATATGAAAGGAATCTTTTTTCATTTTTAGTACGAGGTACTTTTTGACATTTATAACCAAAGTACGAGATGAATGTTTTTTTTAACTTTGACAGAATTCATGTTTTCAATAAGAGTAAATGGGTATTAATTTTTCAATTTAATACATGATTAAGGTATTAAAATGTTTTTAATTTTACCAACAAGATATATCGTATGATATATGGGAGATAAATGATGGTATTCACCTGCTCGGCAGATGACATTTCTAGTAATTATTTTCATTATACTATGAGCTTGGACAGAGGGGTTTTTGATAAGACTAAATATTGGAATGGATTATAATGGACATAAGTCAGTATTGTTTAAGGCTATAACTTTCTTCAATATTATTTATGGAGTGTTATAATAATGTATTTTTAGAAAAAGCCAACCTGCAGAACGGGCACCAACCCATCAAGTCGGATAATGCTATGGGAATCGAACCCACAACCGAAGTGTGATAGACCTTTATCACCAACCACTGGCCTAAAGGAAGTACCTGGTTAGTAGAAACTAGTTTTATTATATTAATCAGTATGATATATGAAGTATAAGTTTATTTTAGGAACAATATATGATTAATCTCACTATTGATAGACTTATGTATTTTTCATAACTTTTTCTAACCTTTTGTTTGAGACAGATGGAATGACCCATAATTCTATCACATGATCTGCTAACACTTCAATAATGAAAAATTCAACATCATTTATAGTGATGAAGTGGGAATTTTCCAAGGAATGACCAACAGTAAGATTGTAGCATGACCAAGAAAGTATTTCTTCTAATTCCAATTTCGTCATCTTTAGGGAAATAATCTTGAAAACCAAAAATGTTGTCCTAGTTACCTTTTATCCGATGAAGTAGATGTTACCTTAGAACATCACAAATTTATGGCTTTGTGATTTTTGTCTTTTTCATATCCATGTCCTCAACCACTCTTCATCATAATTTCACGGTTATATCTCTCTCCCATATCCATATTTTCACCTATGTTGTCATATGTGGAAACCCAGTGCTGAGTTACTTTGGGTGACTGTTATGATTCTAACTTCCCATTTTTAAAATGAAGTTTCAGTGTTCCTTTTTATGATGAGGGTTTCTATGAATGAAAATTTCATGTAGTAAACCATGTATAACACTGAAAAATTTTGAGGGAGAAATTATTTTAAGGGGGGTAGAATGTAACACCCCGAGATTTTATGAAAAATATTTTTTTTCATTTATATCTTGTGTTTTATGCTACACCAAAATGAGCTTGAACTACACTCATCCCTGAATTGTCTTGCATCACACACAATCGCGACCTTCCACGATAGCGTGTGTTGTACGCAATACTGAGTTTCACTAAACAATGATATGTCATATAAACAAGCCGTTATGAATAGTAAGACCCACTTTTAGAAATGTTAGAAATTTTATTTTTCAAAATGGAATTCTTTTTTTGTATTCAGAATATCAAAATTAGCCTAGGGTGAATTTTTGGTATTTTTCTGAAAACATTCAATTTTTGATGAATAGTTAAAACACTATGTTACTATTTAAAAACCGACTTTTTATTTAAATTATTATTTATTTTATTTAAATTTATTTTAGGTCAAAATTGATACATAATACCTATATAAGATCAATGTATTTCATTGGAGTCATTTTATAATAATTTTAGATATATAAAAATTTTATTGAACTTTTCACCGTCATTAACCCACCTCCTATGAGAATTTGAAAATTTACAGAAAACTTAATTTTACCGCTTCTGTGAGTGGAATTTTGAAAATCCTAGAGACAAAATTAATATCAAGGATTAAAATTTAGTTCAATAAGATAAAAATAATTTTTGGTGAAGAGTAACTTTTTACTTTTTTTACCACGGTTAAAAGTAAATTGGGTAATTAAGGGTAAAAATGATATTATTATTACGCTAACACGTGTCCTAATTCTATTGGATAAGTTCAATTCGACCACAAACAACATTAGGAATAAAATATGACCATTTAGATCCACTTGGATTGGATTAGTACACTTATTATTATTTTATTTAAAGAAGAGTTAAAATAGTTATAATCAAAGTTTAATAACTAAAACATTTTTAATATAGGGTTATACATTAGATAAATTTGTCTATAAATATTCATGAGAAATATAAAAAGATATCCGACATAATGGTATTTTATATATATTTTTAGAAATTAAATAATTTAATTTATTTACGACTTAATGATGATGCAGTAATGACCTTATTAATGGAAAATTAACATAATTGATGTTATAAATTCCCAAAAAATGTAATTTTAGACTTTTTATGAATTACATTAAATTTTTAGGTTAATATTACATGTTTATATTTATTAAATTAACATTTTTTGAATTATAATGTTGTAATGAGTTTCCCAAATATCAATTACCAAATATTGTCAAAATTGACCTAAAATATTTTTTAAAACAAATATTATATTATTAATTGTTATTCTATTCCTAAAAATCTATGGTTTGGCCAAATGATTTAGATAAGGTTATAAATATTAATAATGAACCACTTGGGGTTCGTTTGGCTTTTTATAGTATGTTTATTAACCATATAGTGTAAGAAAACACGAAGACACGGTAAAAGTAAAATTATTTAACTTAAAGTTAAATCTAAATTATAAGGTCAAAATAGTAACCTAAACTTGTATAAATTCTATTGGTTGAGAGGAGATATACCCATCCCCACTTTAGCTTCAAAATAAATCAATTTTGAGCTATTATAAACCGAATATGACTTTATTATAAAATAATATTTTATGTTGTTCCAAAGGTGCCCCTCTCCTCCCTTATTAAAAGCGCACCCCTTCCCTCTTATCTTAACTCCCCTTTGAGAATTGAAGCTTAGAAAAACCCTTCCAATTACTATTTTCAACCTCTCTAGTTATATCATAGAGGTTCTGGTCTTCTCAAAAGACCAACTCTAGTGCCCTAAGAAGAAGTTTAAAAGAGGTGCGTCAAGGAAGATGTAATCTCTTCTACCGACCCTTTGAAGATTCTTTCTTCTTATACTTCCTCTTATTCAGTTGTTTAATTATAAAGTAATAACATCATAATTAAATATATACTAATATGTTATTATAAATAGGAAACAACCCTATTTTAACTTCTATCCCTCCTATGGAAAACGAAATTACCGCGCGTGCGTACGTACGTAATACCGTCTCCATGCTGTGGTGTTATCAGTTTTTATACCACCACCTTACTTGGATGGGTATAATGGTGTAAAGAATAAATATATATGATTATTATAAAATCATAATAATTATATGATATTATATCATCCACTCCAATTCCATTAAATATATATGGTAATGATATCATCGCTCGTGCATACGTACGGATTACCGTCTCCACGGCACGATGAGATTCATTTTCCATGTTGAAAATTCAAGAATTATTATAAAGTATATATAATATGTAATAATTAAATATAAGACATAATAATTCTACTGGATTTATGTATATATATATATATGTATGTCATCTACTTAATTCCATTCAATTCATAAAGGAAACTAAAAACAGCGTTCATGCGTACGTATGGCCTACCGTCTCCATGAACAGTGTATTTCATTCCATTTATAGATCTATTATATATATGTATATTCTTAATATATATTATATATAAATCATATTTTATATTATGGAATTATGTAATCATTATCTATGTAATCATATTAATAATTACAAGTCAAAACACGGACGATAAATGTAACGATTTTACCCAAAACGTTGCTTTTACATGGAATTTAAAAAAGAACGGGTAATATAAAGTCATGAGTGAACCATATATGATATCATAACAATGAATAAAATTCTGTAATAAGTCAATGATAATATTTAAATAATTATACAAGAGTTTCGGATACATATGAAGCATATCAGAAATAAGGTAAGGGAAATTCTTGCAATCTCATTTTTTTTATCCGAGATTGTTTATACTTCAGAATTTACTAGGGAATATTTATCATCCAAATCCTTGTTTCCTCAATATGTAATATTATTTCTATCCTCCTACAATTTTTTAAATCCAATTTTACCCATTGGTGAGTTTTTATTAAAAGATATGAAAGGAATGTTTTGGCTTTTTTAGTACGAGGTACTTTTTGACTTTTCCGACCCAAGTATGAGAAGAATATTTTTTTAAATTAAATGGAATGAATAGATTTTTATGAATTCATAGAACATTATTTCCATGAAGCTTCATTTAAAAGTTTTCAAGTTTATTTTTAATCAACTTCTTTTATATTAAAATTGTATGACATGTTAAGAAAGGAAAAATGTTTTTGAAGTAGAAAGGATATTTTCCTCAAGAACGGAGTTCAAGAGGTTTACCAAAATTATTTTCCATCTAAGATAATATAGGGTTCTGTTTCTATCCCTATTTTTACATTTATTTGATTATGTTATGATGGAATTATTTTTATGATGTCCTTTTATCTTATATGGATTATGTTATGATGACATGATATTTATGAATCACATTTTTATTACATGGGTTATGCTCTGATATATGATTTATGATCTTGTGGAACACATAATAATGTATCATTATGAGATGGGTGGGACCTATATCTCCCTCCAATGCATTGGGTAAAGTTTAATATCTCGCTAGATAGACATGGATGGAAGTGTATATTAATCTGGTTCAGTGATACAGGCTAGAACGAGGAGTAAACTCGATTCAGAAAGGGACTTGTCCACTAAGATGGTCTTGGAAGCAATTCCTTGGCTACTATGGAAATCATATCATTTTCTTAATGGTTTTCCAAAAATACATGTTTTATTCCCATGTTATTCCTTTATGATATATGCCTTACGTATTTCCAAGATTTATGTCTTTGCTCCAGATTTTGAGGATTAGATTTCATTTTCACGTTTTTGCATTCAAATGTTTATGGATTGTTTTATGTTCTCTATGATTTCCCTTACTGAGCATTTTAGATCAACCTTTTTATGTTTTATTTTCCCCATGATTTAAAAAAAGGTTTTAGGTAAGAAAACAAAATGGGAATATCTTTACGGGAAATGTTGAAGATCTTTCACCACTTTTTCCCTCGGAATTCATGGATGACTGACTTTGAAGGGAGGTTCAAACGTTCCGATTGGTTTTTAATGGGTTTGTTCGTAGAACCAGAAACATCCAATGATTCCACATCCATTTGGACCTACTTTCCAAAGGTAGGTGCTCATTAGTTTGTGGACTGATGGGGCTTAGGAATTTGCATTGGTCGAGGGGATGGGAGGTCGGACTCATCACACCTTTTTTAGGGGAGTTATTGTCTATTCCAGGACTCTCTTTATAGATTTAAGTTATGTTTGTGAATCCTTATTACATTACCATGTATTAAATGATATTTCCTTTAGATATGACAATCAATGATAAAACATGTATGAAATTTAGAGAATCTTTTATATGTATTCGAGGTTCTTCACTGATAGAGAATCATATGTATTTATTTAAAGATTCTTGGTCAATGGAATCCTTCTGCATATTTATATAAAAGTCTCTTGGTCATTATGACAACCATGCTGGTTTCAAAGACACTCAGTGGGGAACGTGAAGTTTATTGTCATTCAGAAGGACATGGATTATTTCAGAGTTGGGGTCAAACCCGCAGATGGGATACCTACGTATCCTTTGTTTTTTGAAAAGGAATCAGAACCCACGAAGTTCCAGTAAGGGTGTATGATGTTTTTAATTGAAGCCTGAAAGAAGGATGTCATAATTACTTTTACACTCTAAGCTCATGTGAGTAATGCTTGATGTGAGAAACAAGAGGTATTGGTAAAAATTAGACAATTGTGCCATGAAAGATGCAATCATAAGAAATAATGTGGGTCTTGTGTATGTATGAATGCCCAGATAAATGAAGATTAGGATTTACTTTAGGAAAGAAATCCAGGAGCAGGGTCCATAAAGGTATGTGTGCTTTATAGAGATTTTGAATACTCTAACTTGGGACTTACTCCTAGAAAGGAGGCCCAAAATTAGGAGAGGACTTATGATTGGGTTTTACTCCTGATAAGGAATCCCAAATCAAAAGGAATTATGACTGGTTAAGAGAAATTAAGACTGGGACTTACTTCCTAAGGAGGAGGCCCATGTTAAATGGAATTGAAAATTAAGGGACTTAGGGCTTACTCCTAAGGAGGATTCCCAAATTAGGGGACTGGGTATAACTCCTAAAGATGAGGCCCATGTTAATGATTATGACTGGGGATTATTCCTGAAAAGGAGGCCCAGGTTAATGATTATGTCTGGGGATTACTGCTGAAAAGGTGGCCCAGGTTAATGATTATGACTGGGGCTTACTCCTGAAAAGGAGGCCCATGTTCATGATTATGACTGGGGCTTACTCCTGAAAAGGATTCCCAGGTTAATGAGTTCTCTCATCTTAAAGGATGAGGTTGAATGAATAAAATCTCAATCTTTAGTGACATAAAGATTTGTAAATCACTATGTTTTGAGGGATATTCCACATAATTTCATTCAGATAAAGAATTCAAATCAAGAAATCACGCCATAAATGGCTTTGAAGAGTGTCTTGAAGACTAAATCCTGAATAGGATAGGTGGAATGGCTTAAGAGGGGTAAAATGGGCAAGAAGGGAACCCAAGAAGGCAGGGGCGCGCAAGTCCTAGCAGGCACGTAGGTACTGCGTGGGCGTGCAAGTTTTGGTCGTGCAGGTATACATGCGCGACACTTTGGGTACTTGCGCAGTGTTCAACCAGTAGGTTAATACTTGAGAGACTTTTGGTTAAGGCATTTAGAATCCTCTTGAGGTTCTTCCAGGAGAGGGGCGTGCAGGTTCAATTGAAGGAGTTTGGCGGCGCGCAAGTGTGGCCTTTTCCCTTAAGGGCAGGCCACCTAGGCGCGCAAGTGTTGATTAGTTTCAACACTTAGGCCTTCCTCCCCCTCTTTATATCTTCCGTTCTAGGTAAGAATTACCTTATAAGTGTTCCGGAAGCTTTGATAAGACACTAGGGCGCTGGGAGCTCAAAGATGAGTTTCTGGAAAAATTCCTCCCTGAAATGGGGGGCCCACAGGGTATATTTATAGGTAGGAGAAGACCCCGAGCGGTTATCTTTTAGGTAGCGCAATTCACTTGCGCGACCATAATGCGTCGCGCAAGTGGACTTGCGCGACTATGATGGAACTTGCGCGACCTAGGGGAAAAGTTCTCCTTGTTCATCCCTTTGTCGATTTTTGGTGTTTTCTTCAAATGTTGAATCTCTTTGATCTCAGATATTCCCATTTTCCAATCATTACATTCTGTGACAAAAGGAGCGCCAACAGAAGTCCCCCCCCAGAGTTGGATCCGAAAGAAAATAAGGATGTGATCCCGAGGAAAAAAGGAGACATCCAAAGTAATGGTGGTGCGTAAGTGTTCAGTGCGCAACACATGGCGCGCAAGTTCGAGTCGCGCAAGGCTTGAGCGTACTGGGTGTAGGCACGCATATAGGCCTCTTGGCCAATAAATATAGGATCCTTAGCCGTGCATCGCATCAACCTCCGAATTCTCGATCTCTCGCTGTGCAAGTTATCTTCGCCACAGAAGTCTTCTTTCTGCTGTTTCCTTGCCGTCGCGCTGCTGTCTAGGTATTTGTACTTGCGTGGTTCAGACTTGCGCGGTAAAAACTAGCACGACACAAGATCACTTGCGTTCCAAGTTTAGACTTGTGTGCCTTAGTGACTTTGCCATTTTTTCGGATTTCTTGACAATGTTTATGAAAAATCAATCCATTTAAGAATTTAATTTATTCAACTTTTGTGCCGAATCAATGGCTCTTAGACCCAGAATAGTTGATGAACTAGATAGCAAGCGGATAGATGATATGATGAACATCATTGGCCATGATTATTATACTGTCAAAGATAGAAATCTTCCGAATTTGGGTAAGTATCTGAAGAAATATCATTCTGACTTCCCATAGAGCACTTATCTGCCTTCGTATGGCTATGGTTATTTGCAAGAAGTCATCATTCTAGAAGTAAAGAACTATCTTCCATTTTCATGGTTTAAGAATTACACCAACTTTGCTTCAGCAAATATCTTAGGTGGAGGAGTATTTATAAATGATGGAATAGTGGATAAGGCTTACATGATGCATCATAGCCCTTGCACACCAGATCTGAAAAATTATACACCTGAGCTGCAACCACATTGGCATCCTTCAATATTCCTAAATGCTCAAATGGATCAATCCAACAGCTGGAAGAAAAGTTGGGACTTCCGTCCTGGGGGAGGCGTGAAGCCAACTTGGATGTGGGCATACTGGGTGCGACAAACCTATGTAGTGTTTGTAGAGGATTTGAAGAGAGATGCAATATACGAAGCTATCTGGGTTAGGCAAACATATGATTAGAGACATGATAACTTCGTGCCAGAGATACTCAGCCACTAGAGCCCAACAACTAATTCTTTCCATCTGACTCATGGAGAAGTAGGTATCAGTTTGTGGGATGTCCACAAGAATTCAGGGGCTCCAATTTTGAGCGATATGTATGATGAATTCATTCCTCCCAAGGTGACTTAGAATGATTCAGAGAAGACTCCTGCTTTAGCTCGGGAATTATTTAAGATCTTCCACAGGCTCAAGAGTTCAGAGACCTCATTAAATCATTCTAGAAAGGATATTCATCTGGAGGAATGGATGAATGTATTTCTTATTGAGAAGAAAGAGAGGGACCCAAAGGAGAAGGAGCTGAAAGAAAAAGGATCCAAGATAAAGAAATCCAACTATAAGAGGACCAAACGTCCTACCACTTTCCCAAAACCTGAGAAGAGGGGTGCTCCTGGAACATTTTGGCCAACTCTAGAAGCAGGAGAGTTTGAGAAGTGGAGATATGAAGTGAATCAATGAATCCCAAAGAAGACTCATCTGGCGGGCTTCTTGGCAATGTGGATCAGTGTTTATCTCTTGCCGGTCAGGGATTAGAAGCGTGGTGTCAGGCTAGAGACCTTCATTATTGCGGAAAAATTGGATGAGGAAAAAATGGTTGGGTTGGCTACCCCCATTTTAGCAAAGATTCACAAGAATTTACTTCATGTCTTCATGGGTAAATCTCTTTTTAGAATAGTGGGACCATTCCATGTTTTGTGGGGATAGATCGCTACTCACTTTAGGACTTCAAATGTATAGAATGGATTACAAATTCTTGGATGTTATTTCAGGCTGTCAGTGAATGCATTCTCTAGAGTTGCTCCATTAGATGTTAATGCATATGAAATGAAAGTGAGGTTGACCATGTTTAAGTAATTAAAATTCATTCCCTATGTAAGTCCGCCAACTGGGTGGTTTGTTGATGATGGTACATCCCATTTGGATTTGAGGGCATACATGCTAGCTTGCAGGGATGGTGTGCTAGTTGACAGGATTGACGGAGAAATCATATGCGAGGCCTATTCTCCATATAGATTTTCATGTCAATTCAAATGTCTCCAACATATTGTGGTATCTCCTCCGATACATGTCAGGTTAGAGAAACATCCGATGGTTTCTCGGCAACTATGGCTGCTGACGTCAAGGGAGAAAACTGGGGAAGTATTTGATATACCAGTTGAAAAGCGGCACATAATTTGACTACATATTATGCCCAACACTGGATAACATCATACCCCGAAGGGATATTGGATCACCAAGTTTATCAAGTGGGGAAAAGGAAGAGGACTGTAGAGAAAGAAAACCTTCCTCATGAAGGTGATGCTTCCCCACCTGAAGTTGATTCGACAAACTCCTCTTCTAGAACTGATTCACCGGATTCCCATGATGGGGATGATGAGGCACAACCAGCGGCAAAGCGGTTTCGTGCCCGATATAATCCTCTGCCCAGAATTAAAAGACCCTCTCCATAATCTCCTGGGGAGTTACTTTATTGTAGTAATTTAATCACTGCTACTTTATAAAGCAATAAGTATTACTTTCTTATTATCTATATGTAGTTGCAGGAGCTGGGAAGAAATTGAAGTCAAAATTTGTAGGACCTTCCTCACAGCCTTCATATCTAAGACCAGAGGTTTTCCAGCAATGGAGGAGTTTATATTGCGGTATTGAGACCGCTTGGCTGGATTTTTGTGAGGGCCTACAACTCCCTGGAATAGGGAATCTTATGGCTAATACAAATCTTCAACACGAGGACAAACCTAATGAAGTTCGGGCTTACATCAGAGAGCTGTAAATGATCATATATTCCACTGATGAGTCTGTTCCTATTACCCAGCAAGTGAATGAAATGATTAATCCTGGCGCCACTGTGGGGGCTGGTCGTTCTGGAGATGAGGAGTGGCATGAGTATGTGGCTCCTGAAGATGTAAGTTTTCTTTCCTTATTTGCTTTGCGACTTGATTTCAGTCGAAGCTTTTTTACTTAAGGAAGTTATTTTCTTTATCTTGTAGCTTGAAAAGAATGGAACTGGGGTTCCTTCACCATAGTATAGCCCTGGTGGTACTTCCATCGGGGCTGCTGCTGATTCTCCTTGTGAACCTGGCGAGATATCTCTAGGACAGTAGGCCATGAATGAGGTATTGGATATAGCCTTCCATTCTCCAATCCAAGTTCCAATAAGGGAGACTGTCGATAATACCAAAAAACCAAAGAAGAAAAGGCAATGAAGGAGGAATTCCACAGCTAAACGTTTCATTTTCAGCGGTAAGTCCTTCAAGTAATCATGAGTCTATACTCATGACCACATGGTTACTCATATTTATGGGGATTGCAGGGGCTTCTTCAATTTCCCCCTGTGGGAAAAGACTGATCATCCTTCAAAGACCACAGAGGGTGCTGTGGAACAATCAGATATCCAAGCTGACTTGGCTGCTCCTTGAGATGAGCTAGCATCTATTCCCAGTATCCCCCCTACTGCTGTTTCAAGAAGAGAAGAACTTGTTTCTCGTAAGTCAACAATGCTTCATAAAAATATTGAATGAAACACTGACTGACTTCCATTCCGTGATACTTCAGGTTCAAATCCTGCATTAGAGCTTCTGGCGACTGTTGCAACTGATGTTGTGATTATATCTCAAGATGTTGTCCAGGGTCAGGGGTTGCAGGACGTAAGTCATCAAGAAGATGCAACAAACTCTCCCACTGGTGAGACTAACCAGGATTCTAAAAAATCATTGGATGAAATGATGAATCATGGCATGAATTTTAAATAATTTTATGACCAGTCTAAGTTTTCATGTGATTTAGAAGACCTTGGGCATTAGTGTTATCCTTCACCCAGTAAATTTTCTTATAATTTACACTTCTAATCATGACTGAAAATGATATGTAGTTCTATCCATAGAAACTGCTGAACTGCAAATGCTTGAAGAGGGTGTGGACATTGATGTCAACCCTATCATTGCATAAACATTATCTCAAGTATAGTTAAACATAGTAAACCCTCCTAAGACCCATATTGAAGATCCTGTTGATACTGGGAATGATGGGGATGAGTCTTCTCAGGTTTCTGACCCACCATCGAGTAAGGGTTAACAATATTTGTGATTGTACTTAATTTTCAAGATAATCGATTCTTTTGTTATCCTTTGAAGCTAAACGACACTTTTAATTAATCATACAAGGCCTTCAACTGCAGTGGCTAGGTCTGGAGGTGAGGCCTCTGCCTCTGCCCCCATGGGAATTGAAATCGAAGAAGCACAAGCCAGAGGGAAAGAGCAGAACAGGGCACTTCCTTAAGTGCATTAATCCCAAATCACCTGCCCCCTATGATGCTGATGTTGAATCAGACCCAGAGATACTTAAAGTGTTCAGCTTTTCACGATGCAAGGCATGGAAAAACACATGGAAAATCATATTTGAGGTTCCTTTAGAAGATCTATCATCGAAAATCCCTCGATTATCATCCCAGTTTTTCATACTAGGACTTGGCGGTTTTGGATATGAAAAGATCCATACCGCGGTGAAACAGATTATCTTCAGGAGGGAGCAGGAGAAAAAGTGCCACGAAGATCTGACCAGGGTGAAATTGTCATTTAACATCGGCAAATTTGAGGCTGCGGTTTCCCATGTTGAGGTTGATTATACTTCCAAGATGAAGGAACTGAAGCATAAAATCAAAGAAAAAGACGTCCAGCAGATGCACCTTCAGCAACAGCTGGATGCTGTTACTGGGGAACTTGACCAAATCAATAATTCACTGGAGGGAGTTCAAACGAACGGAATGAAGACCATTGAGGATGCCAAGAAAGCACTCCATCAGGTTGAAAAGAGTGATGTTGTTCGAGTGCATGAGCTTCAAGTAACTGCTGATGAAGCTCAGGATGTGGTTCATCAATTAAAGACTTATGTTGAAAGACTATTTTAATTCTTTAAAAAGAGAAGAGACTCCAGTCTGTGGATGTCCTTCTAACTCTTGTGCATCAATGAAAAACAATTTCACCTTAAATCCATTATACCTGAATTCTCTTTTGCTACATGCTTTAGATTTTACCTAAGCCATTGGGCCTAGTATGAAAAGTTTGATTTTTACTAGGATTAATTTTAATAACCCTACAAACTTCAAACCTTTTAATTGCTCAATGTTACCTAAATCATACAAAATGTATGTTTAGTGAGCTGGGAAATTGACTTTTATTCAGAGTTCCCTTATCTTTTGTGGGCATTTTAAAGTCATGCACGTCAGACACAAAAAGACTAATGTTTAAGGTCGAAATAGCTTTGACCGAAATGAATTAGAATTGACTCAATTCCTTGAAAACTCATCTGAAAACATAGTACCATACTCAAGTATGAGGGAAAATATGTATGCTATGACTTAAGAATATTTGAATTTGAGGAATGATATGAAAAAGAGCTAAAAGGCTTTAGAAGAAGTAGTTCCCTAGAATGAATTTACCATTATTTAACAAACCCATCAGGGGGTTGAATTATTCAGGGCCACCTAAGGGCATTGGCTGCATAGTAAAATAAAATAGTATCTTTTGGCTAACAAGTCTGTTATGTAGACTGTTTATGAAAGGCCACCTATGGGCACATGCTGCATAGTTAGGCAAAAAAAACTCTCAGAAATTTACTTTCCTAGTGCTAAAAGCTAGTGAAAGTTTATGGAGATTTAAATCTTCCAATGTATAGAGTTTGTTGTATCGAAAAAGGTACTTGAATATGGAGAAGATATTTCCAAACAAGATTATCGAAGAACTGGATGAATATCAATCCTACGAAGGTCTTACCCTAGCGTAGGGAAGGAGAATATAAACCATAGACTTGAATACTTTCAGAGCATGAAAAAGGATATGGGACAAATATGTTAAGGATGGCTATTTTTGTGGATCCCTACATACTGTAATTTAAGACAAATAAGGACAAAAGAGGCATTATTTCCATGAATGAAGTTACCACTATCTGAAAACCCGTTAGGGGGTTGAATTATGCAGGGCCACCTAAGGGCATAGGCTGCATAGTCAAATGATAGTATCTTTTGGCTAACAAGTCTGTTATGTAGACTGTTTATGCAAGGCCGGCTATGGGCACGTGCTGCATAGTCAGGCAAAAGAACTCATAGAATTTGAAATTTTTGTGACTATAAGTCATGAAAAGAGTTATGAGGAAGTGAAAATATTTAAGGTTAGGATTATGACACATAAAGATGGATATTGTTCAATGTATACAGAGGTACACAGATCAATGCTAACCATAATCATGTTGTGGTTGGGTCCTGAATTGAAATGTTGGACTTCACTACATATCCCATAAGGATGAGAATCAATCCATACGTAGTTATTTAAACTATAGTTTAACGTCGTGTGGGACAAAAGGATTAGAGATCATAGTTTAGGGTCATAGAGCTTGGACCATTGTAAAAAAACACAGTGTGTGTTTTCATGGGGACTTTTCAGCCAAGGGAATAAAAGTGGATTTTGGGGTTAGGCTCAATGACTTGGGGCTGGATTAGAGGGACACTAAAACATTCCTACGTATCCCATAAGGATAGGAATCAAGCCCACGTAGTTCTAGAAATAACCTTTGTACAAATTTGGTTCATATATATGAAGGGTGGAAGGGGACTTTAGTACAATGATGGTTTAACCCAAGATAAAAGGTTTGGGCGTTGCCATGTATACATGTAGTGTTTGAAATGAAACATGATTGAAAAATCAATGTAAATAATGGTTCCCTCTCAGGTGAGGGTATCAAAGAATATTGTAGTTTATTGTCATACTGGACAAAAGTCTTGTATAGTTTAACGTCGTATAACAAGGAAGAATGTGAACCAATGTAGAGATATTGATTCTATGGGCGGTTTCAAAAATCAACATCGTATAAGATGGAGGTGAACTGATGTGAAGAGATTGGTTTTGGGCTTGAACCTTGGGAGGTTTCCTACATACCCAGCCTAGAAGTCCAGGATCAAAGTCCGTGTAGTTCAATTAAAGAATGAATTGATGATCAAGTTGTTCTTGGGGACAATGACCTTAATAATGATGTTGGGACTTACACATGGTTAGTAGCCCAGAGAGAGTGTTATGGTTGAGGTTTACTCTAAGCTCACTTGAGTCATAGTCGGTGTGAGAAACAAGAGGTAGCAACAACCTTACCAATACATAGTTTAATGTCATGTAGGATGTATGAAGGAACTATGCAATTTAAAGTCTTGCAGTTTGGAATATTGGTTCTGCATAGTTTAGTGTCATGTAGTAGGGAAAAAAGTATAGTTTAATGTCTTGTAGGATGTATCACAGACTTTCTATACAGTTTAGCATCATATAGTTAGGATGATGGGGACAATAGAGTTTAACGTCATGTTGGACAAAAGGGGGACTGTGCATTTTAATGTCATGCAGTGATGACTAAAGAGTACACCATTTAACATCATGTTGGACGCATTAGGGATTTTTCCCTAGTTTAGCGTCATGTTGGATGAAAGCGGGACTGTGCATTTTAATGTCATGCAGTGAGGACAAAAGAGTACACCATTTAATGTCATGTTGGATGCATTGGGGATTTTTTCCATAGTTTAGCGTCATGTTGGACGAAAGTGCGAATAGTTTAAGGTCATATGCATGGACCGTGGATGGTGCAGTTTAATGTCATGCTAGACAAAAGTGTAGTTTAAATTCATACAGGACTTTTGATGCTTAAGTAGTTTAATGTCTTTACGGAAGTAAGGGACTGCAATACATTTTAGTGTCATGTAGTTAGAACATTACAGTTTAATGTATTTCTGGATGTAAGGGACTCACAAATAGTTTAGGGTCATATGCATGGACCGTTGATGATGCTGTTTATGGTCATACAATACCTAGTTGCAGTTTATGGTCATACTGGACCATTAAAGGAACGTTTTCACTATTTAACATCATGTGGGACGAAGTTGCAGTTTAAGGTCATACTGGACCATTGCTGTATAGTTTAACTTCATACCGGACCATTGTTGTATAGTTTAACATCATATGGCAAGGAAGAACTGGTGCTACATAGTTTAGTGTCATGTTGTAGGAAAAAAAGGTACTTTGCAGTTTATACAAAATACTTCTTCAAAAATCTGGCATTGGTTGGAGTAGTGATGAGTTCTCCATCCATCAAGATTAATGAAGAATCTCCATTGGATTAGACCCTATATATTGAATAAGGTCCTTCCCATTTTGGCTCAAGCTTGGGAGGTTTCTTTCCTGGTATCATTGGAGTTCTGAGAACTAATACCAATTCTCCCTGAGTGAATGTACGAAGACGAACTTTTTTGTTAAAAACTCGTGCTATTCGATTATGATAGATTTCCAAGTGGTGCAAAGTGCACAATCTTTTCTCATCTAACTGTTCCAATTCATTCAATCGCTTTTGAGATTGCTCATCTGTAGATGACTGATCAGAAATGGCTACTCTTAGCGAGGGTAATTGAACATCAATGGGAAAGATGGATTCCGTTCCATATACCAATGAATATGGATTTGACCGAGTTGCAGTGCTGGTGGTTGTCCGATAAGCCCATAAAACATGAAGGAGTTTATCAGGCCATGACTTCTTATCTTTATCCACCATCTTTTGCAGTATATTTTAAAGAGTCTTGTTAAAGTCTTCTATCTGGCCATTGGACGCTGCCTGAAATCAAGATGAATGGTTGGATTTAATGTTGTATTCTTGATACAACTTCTTCACCTTGGATGAACAGAAATTGGTGCCATTGTCCGTAAATATGCTATGTGGAACACCAAATCTGGTAATGATGTTAGTCTTGATGAAGCTATCAACACATTTAGAAATGACTTCCATGAGAGGTATTGCCTCTTCCCATTTGGAAAAGAAGTCATTAGCAGTTCGAATGTACTTAAACTGCTTGGCTGTAGCCGAAGGGTAAGGTCCCACCACATCCATCCCCAATGTGGCAAATGGCCACGAGTATTTAGCTGTATGAAGCAACTCTGGAGGTTAATGAATGAAGTTGGCATGAACTTGGCATTAAGACACCTCTTTATGAAATCAACACAATCTAATATCATTGAAGGCAAAAAGTATCCAAGCCTTCAAATTTGATCAGACAATCTTTGTCCAGACTGGTGGGCACCACCGACCCCTACATGCCCTTCTTTCGTGACAACCATTGTCTCTTCACCATCAATGCATCTGAAGATAACTCCATCAAAACCACGTTTGTAGTGAATCTTATCTAGGTGATATGGGCTATCATAAAGAGTAAAATTAACCACATGTCACTGGATTTGTTCTTTCTCAGCTCTATCAGGTGGAAGTATTCCATTTTGAAGGTATTCCCTGATAGGTGACATCCATCCTGTAGTATGACCATACGGTTCAGGAATGGGACTAATTTCATTAATTTCATCTATTCTGATTCGAACATAAGGTGAAATTTCACGATAGTGGGCAATATTGATGGTTGTCTCGTCCCGATTTGGATCTACCAGAGCTGTGGCTATATTAGCCAGCGCATCAGCTTGAGCATTTTGTGATCTTGGGACATATGAAAATGTCGGTTTTGAAGGGAATTCCGCCATTAACTCTTTGACTTAATCATACAAAGGGATTAGTTCTTCTTTTCTGATGGTATAATCCCCATTCACTTGTTTTATTACCAGCTATAAATCACCCTTCACCTTTAAGTGATTCACTTGTGCTTGAAGCGCAAATTCCATGCCTGCGATAAGAGCTTGGTATTCGTCTTCATTATTGGTACCACCTTCCCACAATAAGAAGGAATAAGGTAACACTTCCTTTTCTGGAGAAATGAGCACAATTCCTAAGCCAACTTTGTTGAATTTAGGATTTTCCATTTTCTTCCCTATTGGACTTCTAGAAGCACCATCAAAATAAATTTCCCATGCTTGAGGACTTTCTTGAATAGAGAAGACTTCCTCATAAGGGAGTTCAGTATCTTAAGACGTGTCTTCCACTGAAGGGTGTTCATCTAGGAAATCAGCCAGAGTTTGGCACTTTATTGCCTTTTGAGACACATACTGAATGTCGAATTGCTACAAAATAACTGCCCACCTTGCTAGACATCCTGTAAGCATTGGACGACTAAGGATGAATTTGATCGGGTTATTGCGAGATACCAATTGGACCTTGTGATGTTGCAGGTAGTGTCTCAACTTCTGAACTTCAAAGATTAATGCCAGGCAGCACTTCTCAATACTTGAATACCAGGTTTCTGCTTCAAGTATAGTTCGACTGAGATAGTAGAGACAGTTTTCATTCCCAACATCATTCTTTTGAGCAAGAAAGGTACCCAATGATCTCTCTAGAGTTGTCACATAGAGGATAAGTGGTCTTCCTTCAACAGGTGGCATGAGTACCGGTGGACTCAAGAGGTATTTATTGAGAATATCAAATGATTCTTAACATTTTTCAGTCCACTGGTAAGTGACTCCTTTCTTCATCAATTTGGTAAAGGGTAAACTTTTGCCTGCCAAATTGGCGATGAAATGACGAATATAGGCTATATGTCCTTGAAGTCCTCTTAGTTCCTTCAAATTTCGAGGAGGTGACATTCCAAGGATTGACTTGGTCTTCTCAGGATCAACTTCAATACCACGATGGCGTATAACAAAGCTGAGAAATTTTCCTGTGGTTACCCCAAAAGCACATTTTAAGGGGTTCATCTTCAAATTATGTTGTCGAAGCTTGAAGAATATGACTTCCAAATCATCCAAGTGATTAGAACTTTGTCTAGATTTAACCACCAAATTGTCTACATAGCATTCAATAAACTTCCCTAAGAAGGGTTTGAAGATACGATGCATGGCACGCTGATATGTTGTACCTGCATTCTTTAAGGCATAGGGAATTACCCGGTAACAAAACACACCATGAGGGGCTCTGAAGGCTATGGATTCCTCATCTTCTAGGTCTATTCGGATCTGATTATATCCTGAATATCCATCCATGAATGAAAGTGCTTCATAGCCAGCTGTTTCATCAATTAAAATTTCTATAATCAGAACTGGGAAATCATCTTTAGGACAATGCCGATTAAGATCTCTGAAATAGATGAAAACACTAATTTTTCCGTTCTTCATCTTTACAGGGACAATATTAGCCAACCACTTGGGATACTGAAATTCATTGACGATGTTAGCTTTGATAAGAATATCCACTTCAGCTTCAATTTTAGAAGCATATGTTGGGTGTGTTCTTCTCGCGGATTGTTTAAATCCTCGATGTTCTTCTGGTAAACCCAAATGATGAGTAGCAACATCAGGATCAAGCCCGGGCATTTCTGTATAGTTCCAAGAAAAAATATCTCTATTTCTCTTTAGAAAATAAATATAAATCTCTTTCTCTTCAGGGGTCATGGCCACACTAATTAAAGTGGGGCATTGATCTTCCTTTGTACCCAGATTTATTTCTTTGAGTTCATCCACAGTGGTAGAGAAACCCTCTTCAAATTCTGGAGGAGCATCTCTGAGATCTTCCTCTTCTTCTTCATCATGTGTTATTTCTTCTGTTTCTACTTGAATATTAGATGATAAAGATGAATTTTCATGATCAGAAGAGATGTCATAATTTTCACATTTTGAAGAGGAAGCTTCCATTTTTTACCCTATTGATGATGAAGAGTTTTTTTGGTAATAAAGAGGAAATGATGGATTGAGAATCAACATCATTTTTCACCACCGATGTTGCTATACCTTATTCCGGCCTAATTGGAGAAGCATAGACTTGTTGGATTTCAGCAGATGAAATGAAGACGTCACCATTTGTGCTTTCATTATTGGTTGGTGGGTTACCAATTTCTCCCATGTTGTCTGGCTCGATTTCCATAATTAACATTACAGATCTTTCCATAAGAGTATTTTTATTTGAGAATACCTTGTCAATTTGACTGATAGGCAACACATAATCTGTACTCACATGTGTAAATGGATTTCATGGAATCTTCTCCAAACCATATGGAGCATTAACTTTGGTAATTTCCTTTGTTGTGGACTTCTCCTTTCCCTTCATGTGATAGAATTCCGCCTCAATGTATTGAGACTCACAAGTCTTGAACATGGAATTATCAGCATACACTGTCCCAACATGACCATCGAAACAATATTTGAGACATTGATGGTATGATGAAGGGATAACCGTATGTTGATGCAGCCAAGGTCTTCCAAGCAAGATGTTGAAGGCTGAGTCTTGATCAACAACCATGAAATATGAATTGGATACAAGATCTCCAAACTAAGTTCTGAGTGTAACCTCACCCAGTGGTTCTTGTTAATTTTTATCATATCCTTGTAACATCATGGTAGAAGGAGATAAATCTGATTCCGTGAGGCCCAATCGACGAAGTGTACGAATGGGCATGAGGATGACTCATGAACCATTGTAAATGAAATCTCTTTGGACATCTATACCATTGACCTTACCAGATAAATACAAAGGTCTGATTTTCCCATGGACAACATCATCTTCATATTTATCAGTAAAAGATATTATTTCATGGCCTTATGTAGGATTATTCTCTATGTGATAGACTTCAGCTGCAGAAATTTCAGTTTAAAACTCCTGAGGACTTGACAAAGCCTCGATGAGTGCTTCCCAAAGATCTTTAGATTGATTCAAAGCCTCCAGAAATGATAACTTGGCTAGTAATTGGGCGAAGTGTTTCAATATATCATACTTTTGATCTAGAGGTCTGCGTTTCCCAATAGGAATATGTGGTTTAGCAGGTACCTTGGAAGCAGATGCTTTGGAAGTTGATGCATCTTGTATTGGGATAGGAGTTGGAAACATCTTTGGTTTTGGAAGATTAGACCGATTAGATCCATTTAAATGATGAGAGGAAGAAGATGGAACCTTCAATCGTTCTTCCAAAATAACTATTCCAGGACTGAATTTTCTATTGGTAGAAGAACTTGCTTGTTCTTGCTGAGCTCGCTGAAGGGCTCTACCACGAGTTTCTGCTGCATACACAGTCCTAGCAGGGGTAGAATTGGGGTAGTGTCTTCTTAAAGATCCACGTCTTCCCCTGTATCCTGAACCTCTGAAACTTCCTCTGATTCCCTTGTTTGATACAGGGAATTCAGGCTCATCAAACTTGAAACTGTGACTGGAATATGGATCTGTTAATTGAATCATATTAACAGAGCCAAAGATTAACTCTTTGTCTGATGAAGAGTCTGCCTGATTAGCCTGTTTAGGCTGTGCCATTTGGTGGGGCGGTGCTCGTGTCTTTGAAGTAGATGGCATGAAGTTCACCATAGTCACAGATAATTTAGGCTTTGACACATACTCATCCTCTTCATATTCTTTTTCTTTCTTTGAATCATGCTGTTTCTTTGAGGACTTTCCCTCTGAAAAAGAGGGTTTTTCCGCAACGTTCATGGAAGAAGACACAATTGGTTTCCTAAATTGTGTTAGCAAAATAGCATGAGTTCGATTGAATTTCTTTCTGACCATCCAATCATCATACTTCTGTGCATTTTTCCTTTTGACTTCTTTCCATTCACCTTCCTCCTCTGGAACTGTAGGAGTAGAAAATGCTACCTGAGCTGAAGAACCTTTCAATTTGACTTGTCCGGAGTCGACCATATTTTGCAGGAGGTATTTGAAGACAAAACACTCCTGGATGGGATGCCCCAACATTTGATGAAAAGGGAAATAATTAGGACGATCTTCATCTCTATTCCTGTTTGGCCTCTTTGGTACTGTAAATTGAACCAAATTATTTTCCAGAGCCGAAATGAAGTAACCAGGAACCTGTTCATTTCGAAAAGAGTGTATTTTGCTCTTCAGATCCTCATATTGTTTTCGTCTTTGATCTCTTTGATCATCTGGATGAAACGACCTTTGTTTTTGGAACTTAGGAGGTGGAGCCCTTCGAGAAGATGAAGGTTTTGAAGTAGAAACATGTACAGGAGCTTGTTTAAGCATAACTGTAGTAGTTTATGATTTACCCATTCTACTTCCTAGAGCTGATGGAATTACACGATATTTATCCTTAGCCTGTATAAGGGAATCTTCAATATGTTGAGCGATTGAAGTAAGGTATCGAAACCCTCCTGTCTATTTCATAGGGATTAATGGCGTGCGTAATTCATCACGCTGATTTTCCACACATATTGGAAACAATTCTTCTTGAGGGAGTGCTAAACTCAAGGAATATGTTAACCCCTTCAAGCGAGCAATGAAATCCTAGACTCTTTCATTCTCCCTTTGTTTACATTTTTTAAGATCGAAAACTATTGTCTTTGGCAATGTTGATCTGAACTAAAGGATGATTTTTTGGCGAAGATCCTCACATCTGGTAATTGACTGGGATTGCAAGCTTCTATACCAATCAAAAGCTGGTCCTTGCAAGGTTCGCACGAAGCATCTGAGTTTCACTGCTTCTTGTTTCTCCGGATTTCCCATCATAGGATCGCAACAAGACATGTAATGCATCAAATGTTGCTTAGGATCACCTCATCCATTGAAAATAGGGAATACATGATTCCCAAAACTGGATAGAGGAGAAATTGAATCTACCCATTTAGGGTAAACTTTATTTTCGGGTTGAACTTGTGCATGTTTCCCTTCCATAGTTTCTAACCGAGCTGTTAATGACTCAATAGTAGTTATTAACTTTTGAGAAACATCCAATTGAACTTGGACTTGGGTAGGTGCGATTACTGGAGCTAGGACAGATGTGGCGATTGGTGCTGTGACTGATGGTAGCACTGCCAACTTTTGTTGCACTTGACCCGTAGGATTAGACCTGTGAGGGTGTACTGAATGAGGAGGATATTCTTGATCCATCTCAGAAGCTGCAACAAATTCCTTTGGCTGACTGAATCTAGCATGCTTAAGAAAAGACTAATCTGAAGTAGTTCTGCATTAAACCTTCTTAATTCCTTCATTTCTTCCTCTTGTTGTTCAAACCTTTGCTCTAGTGAGAGCAATTGGCCTTCTCCAGAGGAAGGATATGTAACCTGGTTCTTTCCCTTCCCTTTGTTGGATCCTTTTCAGAGAGGGGGAAGTGGGATACTCGAAGGATTACCTAGGTTCTGAGTAATCCTTTGACTTCGTCGATGCACACCTTCTTCATTTGTGTCGGTGCGTACATCATCTTTAGTAGGAACCTCTTCATCTGAGTCCCCTGAGTGAGCCTCATTTGGTGGATCAGCAACAATGGCAGTAATGACATTGATTGATGCATAACTCATCACATCCCTTCTATCAGCATTTATGTGATATTGTATTTTTCAATGTCTTTGATGAGTCATTGCCTTTTGTTGATTCAATCCCTTAGGAACTTCTTGACGAACCGTAATTTGTAGGGAATCTCCTGATAATTTGTCTCTTCGTTCCTCTTGAGGTTTCTTCCCCAATTGAGAAAAGACAGACTTTCTCTAAGGAGGGGATTGATGATTTGAAAAAGTCCCCAGTCCAGTGGACTGGGGCTGTTCCTGCTGTTCCCGCTCAACTCCTCAGAACCTATTTGTTGATTACGAGGGCTGATTTAAAAGAGTCCCCAGTCTGGCAAGCTGGGGTGGCTCTTGACATGCTATGTCTGAGAATTTCTTAAAAGCTCTCTCGATCTTGCGAACCTTAGTCCAAAAATTAGCTGGATGCATTAACCTGTAACCAGTTTTATCTCCTAGCTCAAAAGACCGTTGGATGATTTCTGACACTTCTGTCACTTGGTGACATGTTTGCTCCAAACGAGAGGACTGTTTAATATTCTCGTTTTCTTGATGCAAGAGTAATTCAATAACTTGTTCTCTATATTCTTGATTTTGAGAGGAACTAGTTGAAGCATGTTCTTGGGAAAGCATTTGATTACAAACAAAGGCCATTGACTATGGTCGGTTATAGGCAATAACATTACATGAGACCATTTTCGGTGGGCTTTGTTGACTGGAGAGCACTGTGAAATATAGTTCTCTATTAACACCCCACCTTCTGAAATGAATACCATATGGGGCATTGGAAATTAACTGACACAATCTTCTTATTGTTCCAAGGCATGAACGTTGAAGGGATCTCTGCTGCTTTTCAGCCTTCAGATATCGAGAGACTGATAGAGATGCCAAATCAATCTGACGTTGTAACCCTTGTATTCTCTTAAGATGATTTTCATATTCGTCATAAGATAATACCTTCTTCTTCATTTGACAAAGAGTTTTCCAAATGTTGAGATGAATATTATGGATTCCATCTTCCATCAACATCTTTGGAATGTCATACTAAGATTAATCCAGAGGCCAAAACATGACTGGTACTTCACCTTTTTCTAGTTCATTTCTCATGTTTATCATTTCCTCTTTATCATTAAATGATGATTCTTCTACATTTTTTGACCAGAGTTGGTGTTTCCTTGTTGCTTCATCAGATTCAACAAAATTGGTAGAGAATTAATAGATCAAACTAGATGATGGATGACTTAGGGGTGGTTCGGAGAATGACCTACACCCTCGGCTATCTTCTTATTGATAAAGTATTTCACCTGCTATAGATGAAGCATTAGACATGACTGGTTTCGCATTTGCAAGTTCCTTGAGATAAGAGGGATTTCTCGGCACTACATTGTCCACTGGAGCATTTTTTGGGAAATGTGCATCACTACTGCGGAGATGAATTTCACAGAGAAATTCATCATCATGGAGAGGACCACCATAATGGGTTACAACAAAAGATGAGATCTCTTGATCCTTGGTCTTCTGACCACACAGAGCCTTCCTGTGCCTCTCATCTGAATATGAAACATTGAGATCGACCGAATTGTCATGAAGCAATCCTTTATGAGGAAGTGTCTGTTGAAGACCTTCGGAATTAATGTTCCCACTATTGGGAATTGAGGGAGTAGAATCTTGAATTTGAACAGATAATTGTCGGAGGGCTTCAAGAACTCCAACATCGATCAAGGACTTGTTACAGATTAGCTCTTGATCTTCTGACTGTGCTGGGTGGGTCTTTTTCTTAGATTCCTTCTTACTCACCTTGGAAACCACTTGTTGACGAAAGTGGATGCTCTGAGCAGGTGTATATGCCAGATCAGGAAAGATGGCTAGGTTAGGCTGACGATCTCTACTCAAATCAGGTGTATGTGCCTGATTTGGTTGTCCATATGATATGGGGGAGTATGCCCCACAACCCTTTTGGACTGGAACAGATGTGTGTGTCTGTTCCGGAGTGAATTGTTGATGTGTCACTCCACTGGTAGGGATAGATTTATGTGTCTTTCCCTGAGATGTCGCTGAAGTTGTTATAATATCCTGGTAGGCATCCAGAATATGAGCAGGGATTTGCTTCTGCGCTTTCACAATTGATAGAATATGCTTGGTGACTTCAATTGCCGGAACGAGAATATATGTCCATTCCGGGCTTGGAGCAGGTGTATGTGCCTGCTCCTGTCCTCCTTTTCCTGTCAGTGAATCCTGACACTACTCAAGTGTGGGGGCAGAATGTTGAGTCTGCTTCGTATTTGTAACACCCCGAGATTTTATGAAAAATATTCTTTTTAATTTCATTAATGTCTTTTTTTGTACGCTACACCAAAAGGATCTTTCACAACACACATCCTTGACTTGCCTTGCATTACATGCAATCACGGCCTTCCTCGATAGCACGTGTAGTACACAATAACGAGTTTCACTAAACAACAATATGCTATTAAAATATTATTAGAACTAGTCGTTATGAATAGTAAAAACCACTTTTTGAAATTTTTTAAATTTTATTTTTCAAAAGGGTCTTTATTTTTGGATTCAGAATATCGAAATTATCTTAGGGTGAAATTTTGGTACTTTTTGGTTAACTTTCATTTTCTGATGAATAGTGAAAATTACTAAATTTTAATTAAAAAAAACCTTTTTAATTGAAATAATTAATAGTGATAAATTATTAATTTGATTAGTTTTAAAGTATATTTAGAATATATTTTTACAATTTAATACAATGTTGGTCAATGGATGTAATTTCACATTTAAACCACACATAAACAAGTGTCAATCTTTTGATAGTTATTATATCTTAGAGGTCCTGGTCTTCTTCAAAGACCAATTTTAGTACCCTAAGAGGAGGACTCAAAGAGGCGCTTCAATGAAGAGGAGGTTCGGACACTTACGAAGCAAATCAGACCTAAGGTAAGGGAAAATCTCACAATCTCATTTTTATCTGAGATTGTTTATATTTTGGTATTTACTAGGGTGTATTTTATTATCCAAATCCATGTTCCCTTAATATGTAATATTATCCTTCTACAATTGTTTTAATCAAATTTTACCCTTTGGTGAGTTTTTTGTAAAAGATATGAAAGGAATCTTTTGTCATTTTTCGTACGAGGTACTTTTTGACTTTTCCGACAAATGTATGAGAAGAATATTTTTTTAACTTATACGGCATGAATGGATTTTTAAAACATTATTTCCAAAAAGCATCCTTTACATGTTTTCAAGATTATTTTTAATCAACTTCGTTTAGTTTAAAATTGTATGACATGATAAGAAAGGAAAAGTGTTTTTGAAGTAGAAAGGATATTTTCCTGAAGAATGGAGTTCAAGTGTTTTATCAAAGTTATTTTACATCTAAGATAATATAGGGTTCTTTTTCTATCCCTATTATTACATTGATTTGATTATGTTATGATGGAAATATTTTTATGAATTCCTTTATCTTATAGGAATTTTTTTATGATGTCATGATGTTTAAGATTCGCATTTTTATTACATGGGTTTTGCTATGATGTATGGTTTATGATTTTGTGGCACACATAAGAATGGTATCATTATGAGATGGGTGGGACCTATATCTCCCTCCAATACATTGGGTAATGATTTATATCTCATGAGATGGACATGGATGTAATGACAAGTTAAACTGGTTCAGTAATACAGGACTTGAACGAGGAGTGAACTTGATTTAGAAAGGGACATTTTCCACTAAGATGATCGTGGCAGCAATGCCTTGGCTACTATAGAAATCATATCATGTGTTTAATAGTTGCCACAATTACATGTTTTATTCCCATGTTATTTTATCATTATTAATTTTTCTTTATGATCTATTCCTTACGTACTTCCATGTTTTATGTCATTTTTCAAGCTTTTGATGTTTAAACATTATGTTCATGTTTTTATGTTCAAATGTATATGGCATGTTTTATTTTTTCCATGCTTACCCTTATTGAGAATTTGAGCTCACCCTTTTTATGTTTTCTTTTCCCCAGGATATAAAGAAAGGTTTTAGGTATGAAAAAAGGGGAAGATCTTTATGGGAGATGTTGAAGATCTTTCACCGCGATTAGATGATTACATTCCATGTTTCCAAAGACACTAAACTATTATAGTCCTTGTGTGTCTGTTTTTGTAATGTATTAAGTATTCCTATAAAGTAATGTAATGTCCATGTTAATCATGCTTTGGGTCTCTACAGTTGGTATCAGAGGAAAAGTTTAGTCAACCTTTGGAAACTAGGATGCGAAAACGTTAGTGAGGTCTCTAGAGATGTTTCTAAGGTATGTCTAGGGATGTCCCTAAGGATAAGTATACGTATAGGATAGAGTCCTAGAACTATGGAAATAATATTAGATTAAACCAAAGATGTTATATATTGATGTTACTCCCCCTTTATTATGATTTTTTCCTCTCACACTATTATTTTGGGTTTTAGAAAATTGCTGGAAACAAGATGATTCACGATAATTGAGGATATGATGGACAATGGAATGATATTCTTCATGAGAAACCAAATGAAATGGGATTTGGAAGTCAAAACATCATTATTATGCCGAATCAGCAATCTCATAATATGATCAATAAAGTAAAATTTGGTAAGTTTCCTGACTCAGCTAATAAGAGAAAGATGGAGTTTCATGATGATCATAGAGGAAAGAAAGTTCAATTTCCGCTATGTAGATCATGTGGGAAGATGAATCAAGGAGAATATTTCAAAGGAACTGGAAGATGCTTTGGGTGTTGGAAAGTAGTACACAAAGCCAGTATGTGCAAAGGAAAAGGTTCAGTTAACACCAGGGATGAGGATAATGGTATTGCAACGACATCAACAATGGTTAAATGTTTTAAATGTGGAATGTACGAGCATTATGCAAAGCAATTCCCTAAGGGAAAGTCTCATGAAGAGAATCAGTATGGTTGTATGGGTAAGACTTATGATGATGATGAAGAGACTACAAATGATATGTGAGATGAAAGAATTATTGAAGCTTGGTCAATGGTTTAAGAAGGTTGTGGAATGATTACATGTTTATCAAGTGTAATGTTGTATATGTAATCTCATGGTACTATAGAATAAATAAATATCTAAGGATTGTTACACTGTTGTCTTTCCTTATGTTTTGAAAGTGTATGATTAATGGTACCAGTAACCAGGAAATGTTATTCAGATATTTTTTGGAAAGTAGCCTATATGCGCATAATTAAGGGATAAGAAGAAAATTAAATGTTTGATAGTATTCATGATCTCATGACTGATATAAGGAGAAAGTTATATCATGGTTTGATTATATAGAATTATTTGATTTTGGTATGTGGAAAGAGTTAACTTTTGACAGCATTCATGTTTTCCCTATGATTCAAGGGGTATTCATTTTTCAAGAGAATACATGATTAAGGCCTTCGAATGTTTGGAATGTGACCAAAAAGATATATCTTACGATATACGGGGGATAAATGAGGGCATTCACGTGATTGTTATGTGACATTTCAAGTAATCATTTTCATTTTACTATGAGCTTGGACCGAAGTAATTTAGATAAGCCGAAATATTGGAATGGATTATGTTGGACATAAGATAGTATTGTTTAAGGATAGAATGTTTTTTTGATATTATTGATGGGATGTTATAGTAATGTAGTTTTAGAAAAAGGACAAACTGCAGGATGGGCGATATCCCATCGCGTCGGACAAGGCTGTGGGAATCGAACCCACAACAAAAGTGCGACTGGCCTTTATCACCTACCACTGGCCTACAGGAAGTCCTTATTTAGTAGAAACTAGTTTTATTATATTAAGCAGTATGATATATGAAGTATAAGTCCAATTTAGGAACCATATATGATTAATCTCACTATAGATTGACTGATGTATATTTAATAACTTTTGATAACCTTTTGTTTGAGAGAGATGGAATGACCTATCATTCTATCACATGATCTGCTAACACTTCACGAATGACAAATTCAACTTCATTTCTTTAAGAGATGAAGTGGAAATTGTTCAAGGCATGAACAACTGTGAGATTATATCGAAATAAAGTAAGTATTTCATTTAATTACAATTCTTCAACTTTAGAGAAATGATCTTGAAAACCAAAAATGTTGTCCTAGTGCCCTTATATCTGATGAATCAGATGGTACCCTAGATCATCACAAATTTATGGCATTGTGATTTTTGGATTTTTAATAGCCATGTTCCCTACCACTCTCCATCAGAACATGACAGTTAGATTTCTATTCCATATCCGTATTTTCACCTTTGTTCTCCTATGTGGAAACCTAGTGATTAGTTAATTTGGGTAACCGTTACTTTTTATACTTTATTTTTTAAAGATATGTTTTGGTATTCCTTTTTACGATTTGGGTTTCTATTAAAGAAGCTTTCGAGTAGTAAACCAATTATAACCCTGACGAATTTCGAGGGTGAAATTCATTTTATGGGGGGTAGAATGTAACACTCTGAGATTTTATGAAAAATATTCTTTTTAATTTAATTAATTTCTTGTCTTGTAGGTTACACCAAAAGGATCTTGCACAACACGCATCCTTGACTTGCCATGCATTACACGCAATCACGACCTTCCTCGATAGCACGTGTAGTACGCAATAACGAGTTTCACTAAACAACAATATGCTATTAAAATATTATTAAAACTTGCCGGTATGAATAGTAATAACCACTTTTTGAAATTTTGTAAATTTTATTTTTCAAAATGGACTTTATTTTTGGATTCGGAATATTGAAATTATCTTTAGGTGAAGTTTTGGTACTTTTTGGATATCTTCCATTTTCCAATGAATAGTGAAAATTACTAAATTTTAATTAAAAAAAACCTTTTTAATCAAAATAATTAATATTGATAAATTATTAATTTGAGTGATTTTAAATTATATTTAGAATATATTTTTACAATTTAATACAATGTTGTTCATTGGATGTGATTTCACATTTAATCCACACATAAACAAGTGTCAATCTTTTGATAGTTATTATCTCTTAAGAACACGCTATTTGTTTTGACGACGGGAATTAATTTTTAAATTAATTAATGTAAATGATATGTTTTGAAATTTGGTAAAATAGACATCATTTTTCAGTTCATAATATCAAATATATCTTAGGCCTAATTTTTGGTATTTTTCTGGAAACTTTCATTTTTTTTATGAATAGTGAAACCACTATGTGGTAGTTAAAAAAATGAAATTTTCATAAAACTTAATTTTACCGCTTCTGTGAGTGGAATTTCAAAAATCTGAGAGACATGGTTGATGTCAGTAAGTAAAATGTGGTTCAATGAGATGAAAATAATTTTTGGTGAATAGTAACTTTTTACTTTTTTTTACCACGGTTAAAAGTAAATAGGGTAATTAAGGGTAAAAATGATATTATTATTACCCTAACACATGTACTAATTCTATTGGATAAGTTTAATTTGAAAAAAAACAAACTTAGGAATAACATATGACCATTTAGGCCCACTTGGATTAGATTAGGACATTTATTATTAATTTATTTAAAGAAGGGTTAAAATAGTTAAAATCAAAGTTTAATAAGTATATCATTTTTAATATAGGGTTATACATAAGATAAATTCTACTATAAATATTAATTATAAAGATAAAAATATTTCCAACATAATTATATTTTATTTATTATTTTTAGACTTTAGATAAGTTATTTTATTTATGACACAATGATGATGCAGTAATTATCTTATTAATGAAATATTTACATAATTGATGTTATAAATACCCAAATAAATGTAATTTGAGACTTTTTTTGAAATAAACTAATTTTATAGGTTAATATGACATGTTAGTATTGATTTAATTAATGTTTTTCAAACTAATCATTCTGTTATGATTTTCACAAAAATCTATTACTAAATAGTGTCAAAATTGACAGAAAATTGTTTTTAAAGCAAATATTGTATTATTAATTGTTATTTTATTCCTAAAAATCTATGGTTCGGTAAAATGACTTAGATAAGGTTATATACATTAATAATAAACAACTTGGGGTTCGTTTGGCTGCTTATATTAAGATTATTAACCTTATAGTGTAAGAACACAAAAAGACACGGTAAAAGTAAAATTATCTAACTTAAAGTTAAAACTAAATGATAAGGTTAAAATAGTAAACTAAACTTGTCCAAATTCTATTGGATGAGAGGCTTTCGACCCATCCCCACCTTAGCTTTGATATAAATCAATTTTGAGCTATTTAAAACCGAATTTGGCTTTATAATTAAATAATATTTTTAGTTATTCCAAAGGTGCCCCTCTCCTCCCTTATAAAAGGACACATCATCCCTCTTTTCCTCACACCACTTTGAGCCTTCAAGATCATCCCACCCCTGCCAAATTCTCTTATCCACTTCCTTAGAAACATCCTAGAGGTATTTTTCTTCTTAAAAGACCAATTTTAGTACCCTAAGAGGAGGACTCAAAGAGGCGCTTCAAAGAAGAGGAGGTTCAGACACTTACAAAGCAAATCGGACATAAGGTAAGGGAAAATCTCACAATATCATTTCTATCTGAGATTGTTTATATTTTGGTATTTAATAGGGTGTATTTTATCATCCAAATCCATGTTTCCTCAATATGTAATATTATCCTTCTACAACTGTTTAAATCCAATTTTACCTTTTGGTGAGTTTTTAGTAAAAGATATGAAAGGAATCTTTTGTCGTTTTTCGTACGAGGTACTTTTTGACTTTTCCGACAAAAGTATGAGAAGAATGTTTTTTTAACTTATAAAACATGAATGGATTTTTAAAACATTATTTCCAAAAATCTTCCTTTACATGTTTTCAATTTTATTTTTAATCCACTTCTTTTAGTTTAAAATTGTACGACATGATAAGAAAGGAAAACTGTTTTTGAAGAAGAAAGGATATTTTCCTGAAGAATGGAGTTCAAGTGTTTTATAAAAATTATTTTAAATCTAAGATAATATAGGGTTCTGTTTCTAACCCTATTATTACATTGATTTGATTATGTTATGATGGAAATATTTTTATGAATTCCTTTATCTTATGTGAATTGTTTTATGATGTCATGATGTTTAAGATTCCCATTATTATTACATGGGTTATGCTATAATGTATGGTTTATGATTTTGTGGCACACATAAGAATGGTATCATTATGAGATGGGTGGGAACTATATCTCCCTCCAATGCATTGGGTAATGATTTATATCTCATGAGATGGATATGGCTGGAACGGCAAGTTAAACCGGTTCAGTAATACAGGACATGAATGAGGAGTGAACTTGATTCAGAAAGGGACTTTGTCCACTAAGATGGTCGTGGAACCAATGCCTTGGCTACTATAGAAATAATATCATGTGATTAATGGTTTCCAAAATTACAGTTTTTATTCCCATGCTATTTTATCATTCTTAATGTTTCATTATGATCTATGCCTTACGTACTTCCATGTTTCATGTCATTTTTCAAGATTTTGATGTTTAAACATTATGTTCATGTTTTTAAGTTCAAATGTATATGGTATGTTTTATTTTATCCATGCTTACCCTTATTGAGCATTTGAGCTCACCCTTTTTATGTTTTCCTTTCCCCAGGATATAAAGAAAGTTTTTAGGTAAGAAAAAAGGGGAAGATCTTTTTGGGAGATGTTGAATATCTCTCACCATGATTAGAAGATTACATTCCAAGTTTCCAAAGACACTAAACTATTACGGTCCTTGTGTGTCTGTTTTTGTTATGTATTAAGTATTCCGCTAACGTAATTTAATTTCCATGTACATCAAGCTTTGGGTCTGTATAGTTGGTATCAGAGGAAAAGTTTAGTCAACCTTTGGAAACTAGGATGCGAAAACGTTAGTGTGATCTCTAGAGATATTTCTAAGGTATGTCTAGGGATGTCCCTAAGGATAAGTATACATATAGGATATAGTCCTAAAACTATGGTAATGATATTAGATTAAACTAAATATGTTAGATATTGATGTTACTCCCACTTTATTATGATTTTTTCTTCTCACACTATTCTTTTTGGGTTTTATAAAATTGTTGGAAACAAGATGATTCACGATAATGGAGGATATGATGGACAATGGAATGATATTCTTCACGAGAAACCAAATGAAATGGGATTTGGAAGTCCAAACATCATTATTATGCCGAATCGGCAATCTCTTAATATGATCAATAAAGTAATATTTGGTAAGTTTCTCGACTCGGCTAATAAGAGAAAGATGGAGTTTCATGATGATCATAGAGGAATGAAAGATCAATTTCCCCTATGTAAATCATGTGGGAAGAGTAATCAAGGAGAAAGTTTCAAAGGAACTGGAAGATGCTTTGGGTGTGGAAAAGAAGGACACAAAGCCAGTAAGTGCAAAGGAAAAGGTTCAATTAACACCAGGGATGAGGATAATGGTATTGCTACACCATCAACAATGGTTAAATGTATTAAATGTGGAATGTACGGGCATTATGCAAACCAATTCCCTAAGGGAAAGTCTCATAAAGAGAATCGGTATGGTCGTATGGGTAGGATTTATGATGATGATGATGAAGAGACTACAAATGATATGTGAGATGAAAGAATTGATGAAGCTTGGTCAATGGTTTAAGAAGGTAGTGGAATGATTACATGTTTATCAAGTGTAATGTTGTATAAGTAATCTCATGGTACTATGGAATAAATAGACATCTAAGGATTGTTACACTGTTGTCTTTCCTTATGTTTTGAAAGTGTATGATTAATGGTACCAGTAACCATGAAAGGTTATTCAGATATTTTTGGAAAGTAGATGATATGCGCATAATTAAGGGATAACGAGAAAATTAAATGTTTGATTGTATTCATGAGCTCATTACTGATATAAGGAGAAGTTTATATCATGGTTTGAGTATATAGAATTTTTGGATTTTGGTATGTGGAAAGAGTTAACTTTTGACAGCATTCAAGTTTTTACTAAGATTCAATGGGTATTCATTTTTCAAGAGAATACATGATTAAGGCCTTCGAATGTTTGGAATGTGACCAACAAGAAATATCTTACGATATATGGGGATAAATGATGGAATTCGTGTGATTGTTATGTGACATTTCAAGTAATCATTTTCATTGTACTATGAGCTTGGACCGAAGTATTTTTGATAAGCCTAAATATTAGAATGGATCCTGTTGGACATAAGTTAGTATTGTTTAGGGATAGAATGTTTTTTTGATATTATTGATGGGATGTTATAGTAATGTAGTTTTAGAAAAAGGAAAACCTGCAGGATGGGCGACAGCCCATCGCGTCAGACAAGGCTGTGGGAATCGAACCCACAACCGAAGTGCGACTGACCTTTATCGCTTACCACTGGCCTACAGGAAGTCCCTGTTCAGTAGAAACTAGTTTTATTATATTAAGCAGTATGATATATGAAGTATAAGTCCTATTTAGGAACTATATATGATTAATGTCACTATAGATTGACTGATGTATATTTAATATCTTTTGATAACATTTTGTTTGAAACAGATGGAATGACCTGTCATTCTATCACATGATCTACTAACACTTCACGAATAAAAAATTCAACTTCATTTCTTTAAGAGATGAAGTGGAAATTGTTCAAGTCACGAACAAATGTGAGATTATATCGAAATAAAGTAAGTATTTCCTTTAATTACAATTCTTTAACTTTAGAGAAATGATCTTGAAAACCAAAAATGTTGTCCTAGTGCCCTTATATCTGATGAATCCGATGGTACCCTAGATCATCACAAATTTATGGCTTTGCGATTGTTGGCTTTTAAATAGCCATGTTCTCTACCACTCTCCATCAGAACATGATGGTTAGATTTCTCTTCTATATCCGTATCTTCACCTATGTTATCCTACGTGGAAATCCAGTGATTAGTTAATTTGGGTAACCGTTACTTTTTATACTTTATTTTTTAAAGATAAGTTTTTGTATTCCTTTTTACGATGTGGGTTTCTATTAAAGAAACCTTCGAGTAGTAAACCAATTATAACCCCGACGAATTTCGAGGGCGAAATTCATTTTAAGGGGTGTAGAATGTAACAATCCGCGATTTTATGAAAAATATTCTTTTTAATTTCATTAATTTCTTGGGTTGTACGCTACACCAAAAAAAGCTTTCACAACACGCATCTTTGACTTGCCATGAATGACATGCAATCACGACCTTCCTCGATAGTACGTGTAGTACGAAATAACGAGTTTCACTAAACAACAATATGCTATTAAAATATTATTAAAACTAGCCGTTATGAATAGTAATAACCACTATTTGAAATTTTGTAAATTTTATTTTTCAAAATGGACTTTATTTTTGGATTCGGAATATCGAAATTATATTTAGGTGAAGTTTTGGTACTTTTTGGATAACTTTCATTTTCCGATGAATAATGAAAATTACTAAATTTTAATTAAAAGAAACCTTTTTAATCGAAATAATTAATAGTGATAAATTATTAATTTGAGTGATTTTAAAGTATATTTAGAATATATTTTTACAATTTAATACAATTTTGGTCATTGGATGAAATTTCACATTTAAACCAGACATAAACAAGTGTTAATCTTTTGATAGTTATTATCTCTTAAGAACACGCTATTTGTTTTGACGACGAGAATTAATTTTTAAATTAAGTAATGAAAAATGATATGTTTTGAATTTGGTAAAATAGACATCATTTTTCAGTTCATAATATCAAATATAGCTTAGAACTAATTTTTGGTATTTTTCTGGAAACTTTCATTTTTTGATGAATAGTTAAACTACTAATTGGTAGATAAAAAATGAATTATTCATAAAACATAATTTTACCGCTTCTATGAGTGGAATTTCAAAACTTTGAGAGACATGGTTTATGTCAGCAATTAAAATGTGGTTCAATGAGATTAAAATAATTTTTGGTGAATAGTAACATTTTACTTTTTTTTACCACGATTAAAAGTAAATTGGGTAATTAAGGGTAAAAATGATATTATTAATACACTAACACATGTACTAATTCTATTGGATAAGTTTAATTCGACAAAAAATAACCTTAGGAATAAAATATGACCATTTAGGCCCACTTGGATTAGATTTGGACATTTATCATTAATTTATTTAAATAAGGGTTAAAATACTTAAAATCAAAGTTTAATAAGTATATCATTTTTAATATAGGGTTATACATAAGATAAATTCGACCATAAATATTCATTATAAATCTAAAATGATTTCCTACATAATGATATTTTATTTGTAATTTTTAGACTTTAAATAAGTTAGTGTATTTATGACACAAAGATGATGCAATAATTATCTTATTAACGAAATATTGACATAATTGATGTTACAAATACCCAAATAAATGTAATTTCAGACTTTTTAGGAATTATAATAATTTTATAGGTTAATATGACATGTTAGTATTGATTTAATTAACGTTTTTCAAACTAATCATTCTTTTATGAGTTTCACAAAAATCAATTACTAAATAGTGTCAAAATTGACATAAAATAGTTTTTAAAACAAATATTATATTATTAATTGTTATTTTACTCCTAAAAATCTATGGTTCGGAAACATGACTTAGATATGGTTATATATATTAATAATAAACAACTTGGGGTTCTTTTGGCAGCTTATGGTAAGTTTATTAACCTTATAGTGTAAAAACAGAAAAAGACATGATAAAAGTAAAATTATCTAACTTAAAGTTAAAACTAAATGATAAGGTTAAAATAGTAAACTGAACATGTCCAAATTCTATTAGATGTGAGGATTTCGACCCCTACCCACCTTAGCTTAGAAATAAATCAATTTGGAGCTATTTAAATCCGAATTTGGCTTTATAATAAAATAATATTTTTCGTTATTCCAAAGGTGCCCCTCTCCTCCCTTATAAAAGGACACCTCATCCCTCTCTTCCTCACACCACTTTGAGCCTTCAAACTCTGACAACCCCTACCAAATTCTCTTCTACACTTCCCTAGAAACATCCTAGAGGTCCTGGTCTTCTTCAAAGACCAATTTTAGTACCCTAAGAGGAGGACTCAAAGAGGCGCTTCAAAGAAGAGGAGGTTCAGACACTGACGAAGCAAATCAGATCTAAGGTAAGGGAAAATCTCGCAATCTCATTTTTTTTCTGAGATTGTTTATATTTTGGAATTTACTGGGCTGTATTTTATCATCCACATCCATGTTTCCTCAATATTTAATATTATCCTTCTAAAATTGTTTAAATCCAATTTTACCCTTCAGTGAGTTTTTAGTAAAAGATATGAAAGAAATCTTTTGTCGTTTTTCGTACGAGGTACTTTTTGACTTTTCTGACAAAAGTATGAGAAGAATGTTTTTTAACTTATACGGCATGAATGAATTTTTAAATCATTATTTCCAAAAATCTTCCTTTACATGTTTTTAAGTTTATTTTTTATCAACTTCTTTTAGTTTAAAATTGTATGACATGATAAGAAAGGAAAAGTGTTTTTGAAGTAGAAATGATATTTTCCTCAAGAATGGAGTTCAAGTGTTTTATCAAAATTATTTTCCATCTAAGATAACATAGGTTTCTATTTATATCCCTATTATTACATTGATTTGATTATGCTGTGATGGAAATATTTTTATGAATTCTTTTATCTTATATGAATTGTTTTATGATGTCATGATTTTAAGATTCCAATTTTTATTACATGGGTTATGCTATGATGTATGGTTTATGATTTTGTGGCACAAATAAGAATGGTATCATTATGAGATGGGTGGGACCTATATCTCCCTCCAATGCACTGGGTAAAGATTTATATCTCATGAGATGGACATGGCTGGAACAGCAAGTTAAACCGGTTCAGTAATACAGGACTGGAACGAGGAGTGAACTCGATTCAGAAAGGGACTTTGTCCACTAAGATGGTCTTGGCAGCAATGCCTTGGCTACTATAGAAATCAAATCATGTGCTTAATAGTTTCCATGATTACATGTTTTATTCCCATGTTATTTTATCATTCTTAACATTTCATTATGATCTATGCCTTACGTACTTCCATGTTTTATGTCATTTTTCAAGATTTTGATGTTTAAACATTATGTTCATGTTTTTAAGTTCAAATGTATATGGTATGTTTTATTTTATCCATGATTACCCTTACTGTGCATTTGAGCTCACCCTTTTTATGTTTTCTTTTCCCCAGGATATAAAGAAATGTTTTAGGTAAGAAAAAAAGGGGAAGATCTTTATGGGAGATGTTGAAGATCTTTCACCATGATTAGATGATTACGTTCCATGTTTCCAATGACACTAAACTATTATGGTCCTTATGTGTATGTTTTTTTATGTATTAAGTATTCCTCTAAAGTAATGTAATGTCCATATACGTCACGCTTTGGGTCTCTACACTATTTGTTGTCGTGGATTTCCGACTAACATCTATGAATGATACCAAGAGAGACAGTTGGTAGGATTGATTAATACCAGCAGGTGTATGTGCCTGCTGATTGCACTTTGCCAAACGTGGTTGAATATCTCCATCATATGCAGTTAGACGAGCCTGTTGACTAACTGATGATGTTTAAACAGGTGTGTGTTCCTACCTATAGTACTCCACCGAAATTGCCTGGCGGGATTGGCGTGATTCTTCCAGATGAGTCTGCTGGACAGCGGAATTAAAATGGGTAGGTTTATGTTCCTGTATGTTGCTTGCCACCATGTTAGGTTGGTGGACTTCTCCAGAGATGGCAGAGATGAGAACCTGCTCACTGTTGACTAGATTCCACCTCTGGTGGTTCGTCTTGCTTGCTCGGGTTCGAGGAACTTGAGCCAAATTCCTAGAGTCGGTACCCTCATCATGTTTAGGGCGCACTGCCGCACGAGTCTGGCTGCGATTGTCGGTGGGAGCCCTCAGGAAGGACTCCTGTTTGTTTGAATTAAGTTCCTAAGGGACCTGCTTATTCACCTCCCCAAAATAAGGGAGCGAATGGTGATTGTGTTCCCTGGATAACGACCTGAAACGGTATTCAGCACCGCCTGCTTTTTGATCATAGGTCATCGTTGTCCAGACGACAGATGTGAGTTATTCACTTGGAGGGCTTGTCGGGCAGCCTCTAGAGTTGGGATGGTACCGTGTTGACGGTACTCTTTAACCAGCGCATTTGATACCCAGCGTTGATGACGGTGAGTAGGTGATGTCATCCTATGAGTGGATGACGATCCAGCAGGAGTAGCAGCCATGGAATTTGCGGCAGTAGTATTCATAGGTGTGAACTTAAGAGAAGCAATTCTAGAAATGTAGAAGATCATGGAAAATAGTGCTTGTTTGATATAACAGACGTAATCAAGATAAATTCAGCTACTACATCTTTTGGATGAGCACAAATGTCAATGATTGTTTTTGTTGGTTCTCTCATTGAGTAAATAAGGGCCTAAAAAATAGGTAAAACATCATTTTATCTTGGTTAAGAATTCATGTAGGGTTCACCATTTTTTGTTTCCCTCGGATTTTAGGGATGACCGACTTTGATGGGAGGTTCAAACGTTCCGATCTATTTCTAACGGGTTTGTTCATAGAACCAGAAACATCCAATTATTCCACATCCATTTGGACCTACATTCCAATGTTAGGTGCTCATTAGTTTGTGGACTGATGAGGCTTAGGAATTTTCAATGGTCGAGAGGATGAGAGGTCAGACTCATCACACCTTTTTGAGGGGAATTATTGTCTATTCCGGGACTCTCTTTATAGATTTAAGTTATGTTCGTGAATCCTTATTACATTACCAAGTATAAAATGAGATTTCCTTTAGATCTGACAACAAATGATAAAATATGTATGAAATTTAGAGAATCTTTTATATGTATTCGAGGTTCTTCATTGATAGAGAAACATATGTATTTATTTAAAGATTCTTGGTCAACGGTATCCTTCGGCATATTTATATAAAAGTATCTTGGTCATTATGATGACCATGCTGGTTTCAAAGCCACTCAGTGGGGCACTTGAAGTTTATTTTCATTCAGAAAGACATGGATTATTTCAGAGTTGGGATCGAACCCGCATATGGTCTACCTACGTATCCTTTGTTTTTGTAAAAGGAATCAGAACCCACATAGTTCGAGTAAGGGAGTATGATGTTTATTATTGAAGGCTCAAAGAAGGATTTCATAATTACTTTTACACTCTAAGCTCATGTGAGTCATGCTCAATGTGAGAAACAAGAGGTATTGGTAAAAATTAGACAATTGTGCCATGAAAGATGCAATCATAAGAAATAATGTGGGGCTTATGTATGTATGACTGCCCAGATAAATGAAGATTAGGATTTACATCAGGAAATAAATCCAGGAGTAGGGACATAAAGGTATGTGTGCTTTATGGAGATTTTGAATACTCTATCTTGGGACTTACTCCTGGAAAGGAGGCCCAAAATTAGGAGAGGACTTATGATTGGGTTTTACTCCTGAAAAGGAATCCCAAATCAAAAGAAAATATGACTGGTTAAGAGAAATTAAGACTGGGACTTACATCCTAAGGAGGAGGCCCATGTTAAATAGAATTGAAAATTAAGGGACTTGGGGCTTACTCAAAAGGAGGATGCCCAAATTAGGGGACTGGGGATAACTCATAAAGAGGAGGCCCAGGTTAATGATTATGACTGGGGATTATTCTTGAAAAGGTGGCCCAGGTTAATGATTATAACTGGGGATTACTCCTGAAAAGGAGGGCCAGGTTAATGATTATGACTGGGGCTTACTCCTAAAAAGGAGGCCCAGGTTAATGATGATGAATGGGGCATACTCCTGAAAAGGAGGCCCAGGTTAATGAGTTCTCTCATCTTAAAGGATGAGGTTGAATGAATGAAATCTCAATCTTTAGTGATATAAAGATGTGTAAATCACTATGTTTTGAGGGATATTCCACAGAATTCCTTTCAGATAAAGAAGTCAAATCAAGAAATCACGCCATAAATGGATTTGAAGAGTGTCTTGAAGACTAAATCTTGAATAGGAGAGGTGTAATGACTTAAGAGGGGTAAAATGGGCAAGAAGGGAACCCAAAAAGGCAGGGGCGCGCACGTTTTGGTCGCGCAGGTATAACTGCGTGACACTTTGGGTACATGCACGGTGTTCAACCAGCAGGGTAATTCTTGAGCAACTTTTGATTAAGGCCTTTAGAATCCTCTTGAGGTTCTTCCAGGAGAGGGGCGCGTAGGTTCTATTGAAGGAGTAAGGCGGTGCGCAAGTGTGGCCATTTCCCTTAAGGGAAGGCCACCTAGGCGCGCAAGTGTTGATGAGTTTAAAAACTTAGGCCTTCCTCCCCCTCTTTAGATCTTCCATTCTAGGTAAGAAATTACCTTAGAATTGTTTCGGAAGCTTTGAGAAGAGACTATATCACTGGGAGCTCAAATCTGAGTTTTTCAAAAAATTCCTGCCCGAAATGGGGGGCCCACAGGGTCTATTTATAGGCAGAGGAAGACCCCGAGTGGTTATCTTTTAGGTCGCACAAGTCACTTGTGCGACCATAATGCGTCACGCAAGTGGACTTGCGTGACTACGAGGGAACTTGCGGGACCTAGGGGAAAGTTCTCCTTGTTCATCCCTTTGTTGATTTTTGATGTTTTCTTTAAAGGTTGAATCACTTTGATCTCAGATATTCCCCTTTTCCAATCTTTATATTCTGTGACGAAAGGAGTGTCAACAACCACAATTAGAAGATTATATTCTGAGTTTCCAAAGACACTAAACTATTACGGTTCTTGTGTGGCTGTTTTGGTTATGTATTAAGTATTCCGAAAAATGTAATGTAATGTCCGTGTATGTCAAGCGTTGGGTCTCTACGTCGTTACTAAGAATGTATGGGGGAGATACAATCAATTAAATGTTTTATGGAACTAGAAGAAGTTTTTTTGGCTCTCAAGTTCACTGGGTTGCTGAACAAGAGATATAGAGCTTATAAACGCAGATGAACGAATGTTATTTCTTTACCAAAAACATATCATAACTCATATCAGGGTTATAAGTATAATTGGAATATGTCGAATTGAAGATGAGGTGAGTATCTCATGAAGTTTCTAATATATTAGATGAGTAGGATCGAGCCAGAATCAGGTTTTATGAACATTTCCCCTGACCAATGAGAAAGGAAGGGATCTTAGGCAATGAGTGAAAATCCTTGATGCCATCGCCAAAGAGTGGAGAGTCTGATGCACTCTATCTTAGGTGGAAATTCATAGGGGGTATGTTTTTCCAAACTCATAAAAATACTTTCGTTCTTTCTTATATACATCAAAATACATTTACATTTATTCCTTGTTTTAAATTATCTCACCACCATCGTACCTGGGAATCAACGGATGGTCACTGCCTAAGATCACGTGGTTTATTCCGAGTGTGATAAACAAGGGAAGATCAGAGTTGTATTTACATCATATGAAAGTATCAGATAATCATTGACTGCTTGGCATCTACAAATATCGATTTACCAATTGGGGAATTCAGGATGAGAAAGGTCACGGTTGGAGAACAAGGATCTTTTAACAACTAACAAACTTTCCCCAAAGTGTGCTAGTAAACTAGCGAGGCAGAAACAATGGAATTGGAGTCAATAAAAATAAAAGGGAGATGAGAAGTTTGAATCAAATTCCCAACATTCAGATCACATTTAGGGTGACATGAAAATAGAGGATAACTACAAACTGTATTCGAGGTAAAGCAACAACATTGCATTAGCCTAAAATGGAAATAAAAAAATAGGGGAAACTTCTGATCGTATTTGAAAATGTGGGACCAAACACAATGTGTTTTCCCAAGTATTCAAGGGTGTTGGGCCAATATATCATGTGATCCAAAATTTCATGAGATGATTTGTTCAGGGGTCACTTCAGACGTAGAAGAGGATAATGATCCAAATTAGGGGCATGAAAAGCATGAGGTGGAGTGATGAAATGTTATAAAGAGTTCCAACACTCTTGAAATTATTCCACTGGGGCTAAGATGAAATTAGTGAAGGTATATTGGTTTGAAGAAAGATCAAACCTTTCTCCAAGAAGGAAACTTCTCCGATGAGGGCTTAGATTCCTTTCAGTTTTACATCATGTAGATGAGGATTAAGAACGTGTAGTTTAACCTTGTATGATGAGTAAAATGCATGGAATAATCTAATGTTATATAACCAAGACGTTACCCATTGTTTAAGGTCATACATCCTAAACCCTAAAAAACAATTAAAAGTCGTGTTTTACTGAATATTAGAATGTGATCTGTCTTAGGTTATATACAGCACACAAAAAATAAAACACTAAAGTGACTGAGGACAAAAGGAGTCACACATGCTGCATACACACCATGAGATGAACAGAAAGAAAAAGGATAATGAAACCATGTTTAGGCACAATAAAACTTGTATTGTAGTAACTATATATTATGTAAATGTAGGAGTCCATCCCCACGTAGTTCTTCAATTCCATGTAGTTTAATTTCATGGGGTTAAGACGAAGGTTTGACATGAAAAGGGACAATAATATTGCGGCTGGACCCAAGATCAATGATCCGGTAATCACTACATATACCATAAGGATGGTAATAAATCCATGCATAGTTTTTAAAGGAACATTTACTATGCACTTCTGACCCATTCACATAGAAATTAGGAATTAGGTATTTCTTTTTTGTTCATTTGTTTGTGTGATTTTTTGGAGCAACTGGTCCTGGATGAAAAATATTTCTGGTGTAACTATGGGAATCATGCTATGCATTGGTCTTGAAAAGTGGAATGGTGGATGAAAAGTTCCATTGGTGATTACCTCACAAAATATAACACCAAAACACCGTGCAATTTTTTATCGTGTGTCTATAATGATGATGCTGCTGTTTAAGGCTGAATGGCAGGACCAACCCATGAATTTTGAATTCATACTGTAAGGATGAAATGGTTTAATGTCACGTGGGATAGGGTAGCATAGTTTAACATCATACTTCTCAGATGAAATATTTATTATTTTAAGGTCATAGAACTCAGACCATAAGGTTACACAACACCTCTATATTGGTATAACCCTAACTAGTCTCCTAATCACACCTGATCCATTCTCTATGTTACAAACAAAGAGTTATTATAGAATTACCCCACCATATGATATATCATACCAATAAAAAGGAAGTGTCGGGTAGGAAAATCCAACCATGACGACATTCCCACCCGACACGCTTGGATGCATGGAGGGACAAAACCAAAGGTATTTGCGATCCAAAAGAGCATGGGAGGGTAGAAAAAAGTAAATCACTACTTTGGATATTTGGGACACAATGGAATGGTGTAACGATGGTGAATAACTATTGAACATGTTTGAAACACAATATCCATAATGTGTTACCTGGTATGGGAATAAAGAAAACTTGTTTGACTACTAACAATATTTGAAAAAGCAGGGCTTATCTCAAAATGTGGTCTGAATGACTTCGGGGATATTGACCCAGGACGGTAGGTGATCCATGAGGCTAAGAATCTATACCAGTATGGGATCCCTTTAGAAAACATTGATTATAAAGAAAAAAATAAAGGGACACGTGAAGCATGTATATTGAATGAAAGAATGTCAATGTAGAATCCAACACTTCGGGTCCTACGACACATCACATCTGAGCACGTTATTGAGGCATTCCCGATAAAGGGATTGAAACCCCTTCTTAAGGGAAACAAGACTCAAAAGGGACCTTGGACATGACATGGTAATTATCCAATTCTCTTTGATGAGGAGGAGTGATATAATAGGGTTAATAAACTAGGGGATGGACCTGGGGAAAAAATCTTCAGGCATTCTTAAATATCCCTTAAGGATGGGAATAAAGACACATGTAGTTCTAGAATCCCATGAAGATTAACATAATGCGGTAAATATGTTGATTAGGAGCACTATTCTTGGGGGAGGTACATGAAATAGTCATTATAGCCCGACTTGAATGAGAACCAAGGAGGTCTTAACTGTTCCACATACTCCTAGGAAGAACCTATGCCAAGAGGATAGAAACGTGATGCCCTCTCACATGAGGACATCAAGGCCCGACATGCTTCCTTCTCATGAGACCAAGAAAAAATGGCATTTTAACATCATGTAGGATGGGTCAGTTTAACAACATTTATAAATAAGGGTTATTTTACTTTTATGTTTATTCGTAAAATACCATAAATACTATGCAGTTTAATATATTTCTGGATAATGTTGTGCAATTTAACATCATGCGGGAGTATGAAAGAGATCGTATTTTATAGTCATAAAACTCACACCATAAAATGGAAATCTACGAATATTGGGGTGTGTATGGTGGTACCTCAAAGTAACTAGATATGAATATGTAAAAAATAGGTCCCAACCACGCACCACATGCTCTTATTGAATGTTAAGGCCATGAGTCTTAAAAGGGTGAAATGGATGTTCTAAGACTGGGCCTAGAGATAAAATTAATGGGCATTTCTACATATCCGGCAGGGGCATGAATCAATCCACACATATTCCTAGAATCTCGTGTAGTTTAGCGTCATCTAGTATGTATGAATACCATGAGAAATAACTTAAACGGTGGAACAAGGAGTGACTATTATAGACAAATGTGAATTTATACCATGGAGGAATCAACACTGCACCACACACTCTTAAAGAAAGCGTAGTCCAGGGGGCCAGAAAACCAAAAAGGCTTTGTGGCTAGAACCGAGATGAAATGTCCCAACATTCCTACATATCCCATGAGGATGGGAATAATTCCACACGTTGTTTTTTAATGTCAATCAGTTTAACGTCATATGGTAAGGAAAACGATGGATGGGGAGGTCCCTAAGGGGGAATTACATGATGTGATTATTGTAAACTAAATGTGAGTGAGGAACAAAGAGGTATCATATCTTTTGAAGTGATCTTAGGACACTGAAGCCAATGGGAACTAAAAGAAGAAATGATCTATGGATACTGAGGATAGACCTGAATAAAAAATGTTTCGGCATTACTAAGTATCCCATAATGATAGGAATCCTGACCTATGTAGTTCTTGAATTCCATGTAGTTTAACATCCTGTGGGATGATGGTGTGTTTTTTAGTATCATGGAATATGATGGTGTTTGGAAGTTTAACATCCTACAGCATGGAAGAAATGAGTTTTTATGTGAAGTACTACATGAGGAATTTGGCATTGGTGGGAGGGGTAATTTTATCACCATCCATGTTGAAGAAAGAGTATAAATAGTTGGGGTAAAACTTATGAATGATGTATGGTCCTTACCATTTGGGCTTGAACTTGGGTGGATTCCTACCAAGTATCATTGGCCTCCTTAGAGCAAATACCACATCACCTTGAAGGATGGAACAGAGAGAATGTTTTTTATTGAAATCCCTTGATATATTATTTTTGTGCTTCTCTAGATTGTGTAAGGGCTAGATCCTATTCTCCTCGAGGGATTCTAGACCATCCAGATAGAATTTTTCTACCCATTCTAAAGTATTAAAATTGTATATAGCCATATAGAGTGGTGAAAAAAGATTCTTGATGGTAAGTACTACCTTTTTTTGTACACCAGGGAATATGGGGTCACTTAGGTTGAGTTTTGAGTCATCGTATGATAATACCAATCAGTGTTGGGTATCTTGTATAGTTAAATTTTCTTATTTTCTTTAAAAAAACATTTTCAAAACTTTGGTGAGGGTCTTTTTGAACACCCTTATGTTCCAATTTCCAAATTCATAGTAGTAAGAAGGATGGTTGGATCAAATGTTGAACTTGGTGTACAATTTCTTCAGCTTAGTTTCCTGGAAATAGGTACCGTTAATAGTGAGAACTTTTTGAGGGGCTTTGAATATATTTATGTTGTTAGAGATCATGAACTCAATTATGGAACAAGCCTTGAATTTATTGAGCATGATCACCTCTACCCACTTCTAGAATAAATCCATCACAGTCCGAATAAGCCTGTATTAGCGATTTATCACTAGTGGATAGGGTCCCATGACATGAAGTCCCTTTACCACAAAGGGCCTAGAATACATGGTGGTGTGGAGGGGCTCTAGTAGTCGATGAAAAAGTTTGAATGAATCTGACACGTGTCGAACCACTAGGTGAATTTGGTGAAATCACAGACCATGGTGGGGAGAATGTATCCCAACCACTGAATCAGGTGAGAGGGTTTTGATCCCTCCTGATGGGATCCACAGGAGCCAACATGGACTTCCTGCATAACCTAGGGAATATCATCCCATAAATAAAACAGAAGATAATTCAATAAAACCCATATTTCTAGAGGATTTGATCATGGCTGTGGCCACTGTAGAGGGTGAACTGTACTACATGCTGATGGATTCACTCATGTGAAACAATATCTATCTAGAGATCTCTGTGTAGAAAATACTTTATGAGAGGAGTTGTCCAATCATAGGATTCCTGTACTTTGAAATGGGGATCAAAAGTTCATGTGGAGGAACCAATGGTATGGTGGATTAACTATTGGTCCTCATCATCATCCAAGGGAATGGGAGTGATGACCCTTCGATGTGCCATAGGTATTAATAAGTCACCTTGGTCAGGATCTACCGGATATGTGATAAGACTGGCCAAGGAATCAACTCGACAATTCTGTAACCGGGGAATATGAGTGACCTCTAGTTGATTTTGGGACTGGGCCATCAGCTAGAAATTTAACTCTAACTGGGGTACGATCTCTGGATTCCTATAAACCTAATGACCATTAATCTTGTTAATGACTAGTACAGATTCCTCCTTCACATGTAGGTATGGAACATCAATGTTGAGGGTCAACTCAAGAGTAGTGATGAGAGCATGATACTTCACCTCGTTATTGGTGTAGCCATCTGACACTAAGAATTAATAGGGAAAGACAACCCATGTAGGCATAGTGAGGAAAATACCAAATCCTAATTAGTTTATTCTACGATCATCGAGCCTTCGGTCGGTTAGAATTTGGGATGTTCTCTTATAATGATATGCCAACATGGAATAGTCTAATCCACTGAGGGGATGGACTCAAATGGAATGTGAAGATCCATGTAACTCCCAACAGGGGCCATATGGGTGGTAATGAATTCTACCAGTGTCTAACCCTTGAATTCCTTATACAGAATGATCCTGAAGTCAAATTTTTGAAAGATCACTGCCCACTGAGCTATAATTTTTTTAACCATTGTGTGGTTCAAAATATTCTTTAGTGGATCCACATAGGAGACCAGCTGTATCTCATGATACTGTGGGTAATTCTAAAACTTATGCTATACGAAAACTAGTGCGAAAAAACTCTTCCTGATAGAGGAATATCAAGTCTTTGTGTCGAGGAACATGTGACTGAGATAGTACAAAATGTTCTCTATCCCTTTATTATTCTTCATAGTGAGAAGTGTGTCAAGGGATCATTCAAGGGTGGCCACACATAGGACAAAAAGATTGCTGGAAATTGGTGGAATCAGAACTAGTGGATGCAACAGATACCCCTTGATCTCTTCAAAATCATCCTATCACTCTTCATCCCATCAGTAATGCACAAATTTATTCCTCACTCTGTAAAAGGGATTAAACTTTCTAGCCAGATTTGTGATTAATCGGTGTATATATGAAAAGTGTCCTAGAAAGCCTCAGAGATCTTGATTGTTTCTAAAAAGAGGCATAACACTTATAATATGGATATTCTCTAGGTTGATCCTAATGCCTCTATATCTAATGAAAAAACCAAGGAAAATTATATATGTAACCCTGAGGTCACACTTCAAAGGGATCATTTTTAGATGGTGGGAGCGGAGGAAGTTGAATACTTTCTCAGGATCTTTGTGATGGTATTGACACCAACATGATTTTACCACCAGATCATCCACGTCGCATTCCACTAGCATTGCAAAGTTTGGATTGAATAAACATCTCATAGTATGATCATAGATGGATATTTCATTCTTCATACTGAAAGGAATTACCTAGTAACAAAAGGTACCTTTCAGTGCTCTGAAGGTGGTGGAATCCTCATCCGCAGGGCCTATTCTAATTTTTTTATACATAGTATATCCATAAATGAATGTAAGGGATTATAATTCTGCAGTGGCATCAATCAAATAGTCTTTCATAGGAATGGTGAAATCATCCTTTAGATAGTGACAGTTGAGATATGAGATATTGATGCAGACTCTAATCTATAGATTATCCTTCGTGACAGGAATTATTTTTTCTAGCCATCTGAGGTACTGTACTTCCTTTAATAATTTTTCTTTGATGAGCCTACCATATTCAGCCTCAACCATGGAACCTGGAGAGGGGTGCATCTTCTTTCAGTTCAGTTTGAACCTGTGATGACTTATCGGGATACCAAGGAGTTGAACAGTGAGATAAGGGTCCAATCATAGAATCTCCTCATAACTCTATGAAAACATGTCATGAAGTTTCTTTATAAAGTCCATATAGTGTTTTTTTCCTCTTCAGGCATATCTACGTAGTTCACTGTCATCCTCAGATCTGTTTCAGTGACAAGATTTACTTAAACCAACTCATCAACAGGGGTAGAGACACCCTCTTCGAATGTGGGAGGATCATCTTCCAAATCCTCTTCATCATCTGAGGTAGGGGAATCATAAGTAAAAGGTAATTTTTCATATTTGACTATCCCTAAAGTTAATCTAGTTCCTGATAATGTGAAAGCAGTGGTGGTGAGTTTCTTTGTGTTGACTCAGACCAGCTCGGTAGAACATGTATGTATGGTGTACAACTATCGCCATATGGAAATCATCTCGATACCTAACAATGGTATGGTGTTCAATAATCACCTGGTACTAGTATTCATAGGAATATGGGTAATCTTCCGATGTTACTTGTACTTGCTAACGTGTTTGCCAATCCTTAAAGAGACAAAAAATCAATATCCTAAGTATAGGGTTGTGGCCTCCAACTAATGAATCAGATGGATGATTGCATCTTCCTAATCTATCCACAGTTTGGTTGTAGGAGTAGTGTGTTCAGCCTTATTTTTTTAAACCTACATGTATAATCTATTTTATTATTTCGAATCTAAATTGAGGGATTCCGAAGAATCAAGGTAATATGAATCACCCTAAAGTACACCTACTCAACCATTAAGGGATTATTTGAGGCCTTGGTTATATTAAATGGGAACTGCTATGTAAATATGGAACTACATTCTACCCATAAATGCTTTATATTTTCTACGCTTCTTTAAAAACATGAATTTAGTGATGAAAATTAGGCCAAAAATTGGGTCTTCAGATAAATATTGCCACGCTGCCTCTACTCAGTCCTATCAAAACCTTGTATTCACATGTCATAGGGACTCATATTTTCTTCATAAAGTCATAGCATGAAGAGTGTCTGGGTGAAGATGATATTGATCCAATAAACTATGTCGATAAGAAAGAAGTATAGTTCTATGTCATTGAACTAGCCAGTGATGCACAATGGTCAGATGCACCCTTATACAAGGATCCATCATCTTCTCCTGAAAATGAGTCGATGGCTTACCATTTTGTTCTCTTGACTTCCTTGTCATGGATGAAATCCACGACCACTACCTAGGTTTCGAACAAGAGGGGGATTTTCAAAGACTCTACTAGGGATTAAAATATCTATTCGAACAAGTGGAGAGCCTCGAGGATTGAGATATTTGTATGAATGGTTGAAATGAGAATAATCACCTCATACTTCTATACTAGCTGCACATCTCTTCTGCTATGAAGCATCCTTATGGAAAGTGGTATGATGGGAACTACTGGTCAATATGGTGAATTTTGGTTGGTGTTGGGGATATCTTGTTTCCAATAGTTAAACCACACAAAACCGCCACTTACTAACTATCAGATGACTGTGTTCTGGACATGGATGAATGCATCTCATCACAGTGTGGTCATGACAGCTCCTCCTAGTCAAGCAACATGAATAGCAGGGGTAGGGAATCCCGTGGGATGGGATGAGAGGACTTCACATGGTGAACTCTGCATTGATCCATATGTCTTGTCTTAGTAGCATGCACGAACTTGTTAGAAGCATCTACCTAATTATTCTGACGATTAAAAAACACAAGGAATTGTCAACAATGGCTTTGACTGGTGACATTGAGAGGACATTCCTGACAGTCATCAACATTGGGGACTATGTACTGGACCACCAGTTCGACAACATTTACCAAGGCATACTCTTATTCACCACTTGAGGAATCCTCTAAAAAAGGGTGAATTGTCATGGAGATCCCTATCTATGGGGGAATTATTTAATCAAGTGTACGGGATGGATTCGACATTGGTTGGGGACTTTACACCCACTTACACATTGAGTGTCAACACTTCTGAGAAGAAGAATACTGAGATATAGATGCAGAAGTGGTAGGAGGAAGATGCGTGACCACTTTAGGAAGATCGAGCTGATTTAATCAGGCACTAATTACACCATGGGTGCGAGAAACTACTCTTTCGGTTAACCAATTTCCATATTTATGAGATCCGTGGGTAGATATATGCTACCATTCACTTTCCCTATCGATGTAAGGATTTTATGAAACACATACCATCGCAGCCGGAAAAGGACCCTACCCGACTACATTATTATCAACCAAGTACTGGAGCCAGTCCTTGAACACATATCAATGCTAGAGAGTATGTCTATGGAATCAGTGATAGGGGTTGTAGTTTGAGAGACCAGTGAGATCTGCCCCTACAGCCTCCTGCACTCTATAAACTTTTGGATTTCATGATCAAAAGAATTTCATAAATAATTAGGGATTTGGATCTCATCAAATTAATAGGTCTAGCTTCTCTGATCTAGGAATGGAACTCTGGGAGCCTAGACTTGACAAGGGTATATAGCCTAGTGAGGAGGTGGAATTTGGTCATCCCACCGAGTTGGTAGTTCCTGATAAGGTGGCATCAGCCTATTCTGAGGCAAGTGATACTGAGCCTAAGGATGGGCCTGAGGATGATGTCCTCAGTGTGTTTGTGGATGAGTCTCTGTTGGTAACAAAACTAGTTTTATGAGGGCCTTTTCTTATGAAAGGATTTCATTCTCAGCCTTGTAGGCTGTCCTTGTAGGGGTTGTGGGAGGCAACAGGCATGCCTACTTGTCTTGTTGCAAGGATTCGCCTAGGTATTGAACCTTGTCAGAAACAACCCATAATCCACTAGGGATGTTTTGAGTGATGAGAGAGGGGACACATTTAGTCTTCACATTCCCCATGGACAACATCAGAATATGTTCTTTAGTTAGAAACATATCTAGAGAAAATTTAAGGCCCTTCAACCAAGATAGAAATTATATGACCCACCCATCTAGTCGTGGCTATCACTTGAAGAGGTTCAAAATACTAGTCTTCTTCATGGTGGAGCTAAATCGATACATTAAATTTCTACGAAGATCTACCCATATAGATATGGAATCAATGGTTAATTGGATGTAGTATACGAAAACATGCCTTTCTAGTGTCTGTATGAAACACTAGAGCTTGGAGGCTTCCTTCCGCGATGGAAACCCCAGTATAGGGCCACACCATGAAATAATGTGGGTTAGATGCTGCAGCAGGTCACAAATCCTATTGAAAGGGGAAAATATAGTGTTCTTAAAATATGGGGGTCCTATTATATTGTCTACCTTGGGAGGTAATGACATTCCTTCAGGTAATGTCTCCACATGTCGCGTTTCAAGGGCCTTATGGTGGGAAGAAAGAGAGACCATCAGATCCTCTTGATGGGGGATTCTGGTTTTGGTGGGGGTCACTAACTTATAGCACGTTTGTGGGTTATTCAACATGATAGGTAGGCCTAATAGCTCCTAAAGAGACTATTGGAATAATTGGAGGAAAAACTAGGGGAGTTTCTGGAGGAGAAACTTTAGCCGGTTCATGAGGGTAATTCTTATGCAGTTTAGGCAGGTTCAGTAAGGCATACCTCGACTATTTTCTATAAACTCTCGCTTCTACCCCATAAAGGTGTGTAGTGTTGTCGATATCAATGGGAGGAAAATCACTGGGAAGAGCATGTGGCTACCCCTACTTTCATAGTAGAGGTTAGATGAGGTTGTACTGAGGATCACCATAGCCTGGATGTTTTCTTGCAAGACACTCAGTGAGGATCTCATCAATGATATGTTTCTCTTCCTCAAGATGTTAGTGCAACCAAAACTTCTCAGTATGGTCCCTTGTATTCTACAGTGAACTAGAAGATTCCGATGACATAGAATCCCCATATGGTTCTTTATCCCTAATGGGGTCTCAACAAAAGGTAAATGAATCGGAGGGCTTTACAAGGCCAATAATCTTCCTTTGCTGGTGAGTGAAAACTCTTGGTGAGTCTAGTATACACTATGTTTCCTCAAGGGGGGTGGGGGTCATATTCTTTGGACCCTACATTAGTTCCTTTCTATTTAATTGTTTAGATCCCATACATATTCACAATGACTATGCCTAGTGGCATACCCACGATGTCACTGGGAAGGTTTGGATGTCATAAGATCAAGCTGAAGTAGAGACCAATGTACTACCCCATCCATGGTTCTCTATATATGTGGATGTCTCTTTTATGACAATAAGGAGAATTTGGATGTTTGTAATGCATCTATTATAAAGATTTCAGTGATTGCTGGCTAATGCAGGGTGCTAATCCATATGAAGCACAACTTCGTCAACCATGTTACACTACTATCTAAGGTATTCAATGTTCTCATGAATCTTTGGATACACCAACTGACAGTTCTAGATACATAATTCAATTTCCATGATGGTCTAGAAAAAGAACATGACGTCATCCTAGGTGAGTGATTCTAGAATGTCGAATTCTTGAATCTAAATCAGGAAAAACATCACAGATAACTAGTTAGCCACGATAATTCACCATATACTTCTTCACTCAGCATCGAGTTCCAAATCTGGGTTTCCACATTATATGACAGGGAACGATTGAGGAAATGGGAATGGAACTGATGGATATTTTTGTAGTAACAAACTAGTCAGTGGGTAGAATGCTACGTGATAAGACAAGCCACCCTAGACTAATTTCTCTTCTTAGTACTGTACTGAATGCATCATCATGTCTCTACAGGACTTAGTGTGGACCACTGCATCTTGGGTAAAGATGACAATTTTTTGTCATAGATCTGGCCAGTACTCAATATAGAACATTCCCTAGAACAACTCTCTATGATCTCAGGTTGAGGTTGACAATGATCCTAGTGTAGATAGAGAGGATTTCATAGAAATACCCTTGAAGGGAGCTAGATCTTCCTTCTCTTACATGTATCTGTAGAATAATTTAGGGATTTTGTGCATCTCAATATTCGTAAAGGAAGAATATCACACATCAGGTTACTGTCCAAGTCCCTATGCAGCGGATTAGGGTGAAGGGTCCATCATCAATTAATAATCCTCTTATGGATCTAATAAGTGGATTTGGATGAAGATATTCAAGAATTTAATTGAGTCCTTTCTCCAACGGTGATGATTTAGCCTTCTTCTTCATGATGGTAATTCAGGTAAGGATAGATCTTTGACACTGTGAGGACATTAGTGTGGGTTAACGCTTGAGTGAGGAGGACCCCCACTAATGTTTGTTTCCACACAAGTAGGACCTTAACATCTATTGTCATTTAAGTTGGAAGGACCTCTACTTTGGTGATATGGGGTGTAGGGAGCACCCAATCATATGTCAAATTAAATACAGGGAAGAGATACATGTCTATTTTCTAATGCATGGGGTGGATCTCTACATTAGAGAGTTCTGAAGGGAAGATTACTTTTATTAGAGATGGATAAAACATTGGGAGGACCTCCAAGAAGATGGGTGACAGGGTGAGGGTAACCAACGATCTGGTCAGTACTGCTATAGAGAGGTCCTCTAATAGTGATGGTGGTGACATGAGGAGGGATTTTATGATTTTAAGTTAAGATATGGGGAATGTTTTCATACATGGGATCGAGGGAATGGGGAGGACCTCTATGCTGAGTATCAACAATATGGGAATGACCTCTATATGGACTAATCTCGGTAATATGGGGAGGACCTATATGCTGAGTAAGGTAGTAGGGAGGAACTCCTCTCTTAATAATGATGGTATAAGGAGGACCTATGAGACAACTTGTAGTTTAACTTCATGTGTTGAGGATGTAGGTGCTTGGTATTTTTACATCCTATAGCTCGGATGATTATGACTCACTCTTCATCCATTGGACTTATATAACTTGAACCAACCCATACATGGGGAAGGGAAGGAATATGAAATTATGTATGGGAGTGAGGTGTAGGAGTGGTTAATCAAGGGGTCCCCGTTAGTGTGGATATGAGTAGAAGAAATAACTATTAGCATACCCATGTGAAGACTAATACAGTATAGAAACACAACAAAGAAAAATACATGAGGAAATATAAAATCACTACGTACGTTTCTAGAGGGACAGACAGGAGAGGAGTTTGGGAACTAGAAGGCCTCCCTAAAAGGGGATTCACGATGCTCTGGTGCTTCACGAAGAGGAGGAGCTTTAGGAAGGAAGGTGCATCGTGAATCAAGGTAAAATGGGTCTCCATAAAGTTAGTTGTTTCACAAAGCATGACGTCCCATTTGAGGTGTGATGTCTATATGTGTTTGGAGGGTGCTTCGCGGAGGTTGAATGATTTGTGAAGTCACGAGTCCCAAAAAGTTACTCCTACCTTAGTGATGGTCATCGGGCTTCATGAAGGGAATCCCCACTTTATGTGGAGGTAAATCCAGACCAAGGGAAAGAGAGTTCACGATGATAATATACCTTGAGTGATGCATTTTCGCACTAGTTCACAGAGAAAAGGGAGCATCATGAAATAGGAGATTGAAAGGAGAATGGTTAGGGTAGTGATTAATTGGGTTGGGGTGAGCCGCATATTTATGGGTACCATGTATAGTGATGTCTAGAGGAGTACCAAAAAGGAAATGGTTCTTTGTGAATAGAGGCATATCCATGTGACTCATAGAGAATTTTGTTAAAACTTTATAGCATTCACAGTGCTCTTTGGACTCACAGAGGCAATATTCATTACTTCACGACATTTTTGGAGCTCATTAGACTCACAGAGGCATCTGTCACTACTTCAAGAAATTCGTAGATCTCATCAGACACATAGAGGAATCCTTCACTACTTCACGGTGGTTGAGGAGATTGGTGGAATCACATAGTCATCCATCCCTACTTCTTGGCATTCACCATAGTTATGGTCATGGTGATGGTGCTTCGCGAAGCAGGACCAGTTTAGGGATTTTTGTAACTTATAAGGTCAGAATTTTGTCTCAACAGTCTTGGAGATCATTGATATCTTGGTTACAGATTTCGGTGCCAAAAGAAGTGGTACGTGATTCCATTATGATTTCAATGAGAATTTAGTACCAGATTTATGGAAAGGATGATAGCACTTTGATTATCACAACTGACGAGAAATTGAAATTAAACATAAACAATTACATCTTCCAACATAGTCATCACCCACATTAGTTGGGTAGTAGATTCAGTAGAAACAATATATTCAACTTCATCCATACTACATGTTATTGAATATTTTTACTAATATTCCAACATAAAAAAAATTCCCTAGAGAGAGAACTCCACCATTTGTTGATCTTTTATCATAATCATTTCCTAAGAAATCATAAAATGAATACAAAAACATGTTAATACTTTTTGAGCTACCAAACATTATTCCAAAATTATTTGTGCCTTTGATATATCTGAGAATTATTTTTGCAGAAAATATATATGATTCTTTTTAAGTACTCTGAAATCTTTCACATAAGGTAACCACATAAACAATGATGGGTAATGAGGGATTGAAATATAAAAAACTTCCAAACAGCTTCCAAAACTCCTTAGAGTCAAATTACTTGACTTATATATATTTATACAACTTGTTTCTCAGGGAAATATGTGTGGAATCTCATTTATAATTTTTAATTCTGAACTTCTTAAGAATTTTTTTAGAATTCATTTCTCAGAAAATATATATGTGTTTCTTATTTTGTGAAATTGTTAATAAAATAATGTATTGAATTTCACCTAGTATGAACATCTCAACCATCTTTTTCATCTCTTCAAAAAATCATTCACACATTCTTTCATCATTCCAAACAATGATAATCACATGAACATAAAAAATTACAATGAGGGAAAATACTGACTTTCTAGGAAGGAAAAATTACTATCAACCATTTATTTCATGAAAAAAATATTTCTTAAGAATGTAATAAATTTTGAATACCATTTCCTTAGTGACTATTTTTTCCCATACAAGGATTTAATCATCTTTAACACAGAACATTCCAGCTTCCCAACAATAAATTCACATGGTTGTTTAATATAAACGTCTTCATCAATATAACCATTCAGAAATATAGAATTTACATCAATCGAAAATATTTTATAACTTCATTGTGAAGAAATATGAAGAAAGATTCAATGGGTCTATAACCTTTCCCCCAGATAAAAAGACTCATCAAAACCAATGCCTACATTTTTTGAGTATCCTTTTTACACTAAACATTCGTTGTTTATTATCACATAACAATCTGCATTCAAGTTGTTTTAGAAAACCAAATTTGTACCAAAAATATTTTTTTTCATTTGTTTTAGGTATGAGTTCCTATGTATCATTATTCTCTATATGATTAAGATCTTCATTCATAGCCTCAACCCATTCCGGGTGCTCAGAAGCTTCATTCAAATCTCTCAGCTCAAATTTTGAATACAATGAAGTATGTGTAATATTTTTTCATCCTCTTATTATTTGGACCATTTGAAATTTATCACTAATAAGGTTTTGAGCTTCCACTTCCTTCTTCAACATGGGATAAGATTTTCAATATTATTCCTCATCACTTTAAATAGATTATTTTGATTCATCTTCTGGAGTAGGATTACCATTTTCAGTATCCTTACCAGAATTATCACAAGAAATTTTTTTATCTGGTTTATATTTCTTATCATCATGTGTTTGTACTGTTATATTACTTATAATTTTCAATAACATTCACATAGATAGAGTCAATTAATCTTCCTAAGTCCTTTTTGAAACATCTATATCCTATTTCTTTAGGATCATAACTAAGATATATTCCATATTCACATCTTTGTTCAAACTTCCCAAGGTTTCCACCATTTGTCTTTATTATGTATGTAATCTAAAAAACTCTTATGTTTTTTAAACATAGAGTTTTGTCATAAAAAATGTCATATGGTTTCGTATCATAAATTTTTTTATAGAAACATTGGTTTTGAATATATACATATGTGATTATGGATTTCCTCCAAAAGCAATGAGAGAGACCATGTTCAAGTAACATACTTATTCAAATTTTAACTAAATTTCAATTATTCTTTTTTGCAACACCATTTTTCAAAGTAGTGTATGGTGTACTGAACTCATAATGGATTATATTATTCTCAAAATAACATTAAAATTATTCTTTTTTGTATTCACCACCATTGTCTATTCTCAACTACTTAATAGTAAAATGATTAAAACATTATCAACAAAATGGTGATAAAATAATATCAAAGGATAATATATGATATAATAAATATTAAAAAGGTTAAGATATAATTCAATAATATTTTTAAAACCATTATTTAGGAGGTTAAAGAATGTTCGACTATGGGAAGTGTAAGGAAAGGGAATTCATCTCACTCTCCTTTCATTGAGAAAACTATTGATGTTAAAAACCCAACTTATTTAATGAGGTGTATATACAACCCATTAAAAATTTCATGTAATTAATTTATTATTATGTTATTTAATGTTTTTTTGAAATATTATTCTTTCATGGGGCTTGTGATTTAAAATTTCAAAGTGGCATGGGCCACCTTGAATGTTTAATGATTTAATTATCAAATATTTTTATCCATGTCAATATTCTCGAAAATATTTTACATATTTATTTATATGAATATTAGAGTTTTATAGAATATATTTTATGCCTATTTTTAATTTCATCTAAATTTTCTCAAAAGGAATCTTTTTAAGTGTTTTATACATAATGTTTTGAAAAACGAAAAAATAAATGTTCTATTCTTAATTTACATAGAGAAAATGAATTTTACACCACGATGACTATTATTTAATTAAAGATTCCTTTAAAATATAACATATTTTATTAAATGAAAAAATATTCCCCTTTTCTTATTGTTTTTGTATTGATTTTTTTTAAAAAAGTGTATTTTTATACGAAATAGTTTTTTTCAAATGGTTTTAATAAGAGTATTTTCCTCAAAAAATTTCTAATGATTTTATTAGAGTATTTTCATATATGTCAACATCATTTTTTAGATCATTTTCTTGATTTAGGTTGATCTATTATGATACCATCAACCATATTTCATTCAATGTTTTATGATTCATTTTGATTGTGAATGTGCTATTTTGATACCATTTATTTTATATGGTTAAAGTAATCACATTTCCTATGCTCGTTTTTAATTAAAATATTTATGTTGGTTATGTTGAACCTATTTTATAATATTAAGGCATTGGACTTAATATGTTTCAATCGGGGCCTTCTATAGACCCTTGATCCATCATAGTTCTCATGAGACAAACTGGTTTTGGTTTTGGTTATTTTCATAGCTGATTGTGTGAGGTGTCTTGGATAAAGCCTTGTTGGTATGTTTAGGATTTCATTTATTATGCATTCCCTCATTATGATATTAGTTTTTGATATTCCAGGAGATTATTAGACTATTAGAATATATATGTTTATGTTTCCAATCTCATGTAATTATATAAAGGACATGTGTTTCAGTTATTTATCTTCCCATATTGTTTTCTCCATATTTACTAATAGATTCCTCTATATATTTACCCTTACTGAGCATTTGAGCTCACCCCTTTCACATTATTCATTTTCCCCAAGATTCCAAGAATTATATTATTACTGATATGCAGGCCTACACAATGGGGGAATAATGAAATATTCAATGAAAATATGTTTTTAATTTATGTTTTAAAATCTAATGTGAATTTCAATTATATATCTAGTTTAACAAGTCTACTAAACTATTTGGTCCTTTGGGATGTGATCACTTGTATCTTATGCCAATGTAATAAGTACACACTGGTTCTAGACTATTGGGGTCGGGGTTATTACAATTGGTATCAGAGAAAGTTTATTAGAATCCTTGATAACTAGATTTAGGAAAATATATATTAGGGAATATAAATCTATGAATGTACTTGAGGATAATCCTAAGGGTATGATATCATCAAATTTATTTGGAAATGAAAATAGATAGCCTAGGTGTTACCTATGGAATCAATGACTGATAGGAAAATTTATTGATTTAAACATTAGATAAATGATTCTTCATAACTATATCACTATGATTAGTGTTAATCACATTATGATTTGGGTTCTGGTCAATGGATAAAATTAGAAAGGTTATACAAGTAATGGTTATAATGATTATGATGAAAAGAATACAAAAGAAAAAGGAATTGAAGAAGGTATTAAGTAATAATATTATCATCTGTAGTTAATGTGTTATGAATGATGTAGAATGATTGAATTTCATGGTCATTTGGATTCAATAATTATGTCATCAATGGTTCTCTAGTTATAAGAATCATGAGATATATAAGGATTGTACTAAAGTAATTATTCTTCAAGGATTTGGAAGCATGAATGTTTTCATTACAGTTTTAAATGTGATAATTGTTTTCATATATTTGGTATGTGAAAAATATATTTGAATTATGTTATTCGTGGAAAATATAATTTTAAGTTGATTTTGGAAATTTTGTGACCTTTCATATAAATTTATGGACTCTGAATTTGGAAATATGTATTTTGGATGAGTCTTAAGGATGGAATGTATTATGTATAACATTGGATATTATTTTTTATGTTACATTATGATTTATTAGATACTATGTGCTAATCCAGTTGGTTTTAGTAATAATTTTTAGGATGAAGGAAATACTTACAAACCTTACGATTAATCAAAAGTGATTATAGACAAAAATCATCTTGAATTTCCAACTAAAAGTGTAGGAAATGAAGTGGAAATAGAGCAAATCACAACCAAAGCATGACATTATGACTTGGAAAGAAATCAATTAATGTTTCTTGAGTGTTTTTCTATATAGTAAAAGAAACTATCAACATTAGGAAAAGTGTTATTGAAAAAATGTTATTTATTTAAATTTTTATAAGAAATTAATGTCCTTTTGACTAATAATTGATTTATGGTTTTTTATGGTTAAATTTCTAATTACCATTTTACATAACACCCTCAATCAGATATTTAAATTATGATTTCTCTTCAATTTAAATTTTTTCAATTCACACTAATTTTATCCTATTTAAAAAACTAATTTTACAGTGAAATTGGTATTTCACACTCTCTATTAATAACTTGATGTTTTATTAACCCTGTTTTAGATTTTTATTTCCCACAACATAATTTTCATATATAATTCATTGATTTTTGAAGTGTAATTTCAAATTTCAAGGATTATATTTATTGAATGAGGGGAGAATCTAACACAACATGATTTTACAGAATGTATCTTCTTAAGTAAATTAAATTTCATCGATTGTATACATTTCATGAAAAACCAACAACATCATTATTTACTTGTATTATTTGAATAAAGTGTCCAATGAAAAATAAAAATGAGGGACTATGGAGGCCTAAGAAATGGACTCTGGGTGCATCACCTTAGACAATATAGTTTTTTATATTATTATGTTTATAGTATATGTTATGTTGGAAATTGTGAATAGGATTAATAATATTAAAATATTATATTGTAAAATTTTTAATAAATTGAATTCATTAGAAATGAAAATACAAACCAATTGAATTTAAAGGTTGTGTTTTTTTATTAAAAAACAATATTTATGCCCACAATTGTATATTATAATAATAAATTAAATTAATCACTAATGGATAAAGATATTAATTAAATTTATATTTCATATATTGATTTTTTTAAATTTATCCAATAAGTTTGATTAGCTTAAGATAATAATAAACGTAATTTTTAGCATAAAAGGTAATATTATTCTAAAAGCAGTTCTTCCACCTTTTGATGACATACTTATTTTAAAACTTGTTTTTGAAACTTTTATAAATTATATCTGAAAAAATAAATTTATTCTTTTAATTTTTAATATCAAAATTTAATTTGATTTAATATTTGGTATTTTTCTATCAAGTTTCATGTTTGGATGAATAGTAAAAAAATAATTCATTTTAATTTCAAATAACTTTTTCATCAAAATAATTTAGAGTGTTAAGTTATATTTTTACCTGGTTCAATGTACAATTAGATAATTTTTTTGTTATTTAATCTAGATTAGGTTTTTGGAATAAATTTTATATTGAATTTGGATATAAATACAATTCAATATTTTGACTCTTTTTAATTTTAAATACATGTTTTCTCTTTCCGTTAAAAGGATTAATTTTAAATTAACTTCTACAACTCATGTCTAATGATTTTTTAAAAATAGATTTCATATTTTTATTTAGTTGGTCCAACTTTTTTAAATAGGTATCTTTTATTTTAGGAAATTTTGAATGATAACATTAGTATGTTTTTGTTAACATGGTTAAAGGTAAATCAGGTAATTAAGGGTAACAATAACAATAATATTATTATTATAAAATAAACATAAATCATTTTATAATTAAATTGGATGAGTTATTTTTGATCATAATCAACATTGGACCAATTCAATGGCCTCTTAGAGCCACATGGATGACTCTATTCTTTTTATGGTATTTTATTCTAAGGAAAGTCTTATATGTCATACTCATATTTCTAATGAGTATTTCTTTTTGTATATATGGTTATTCAGAAAATAACTTCAAATATAAATAGTAATTTGAAATATATATTTTTTAGTTTACTCATGATAAATCATTTTCTTTTTTTATTGAGAAAATAATAAAATTAATGTTTTTCCCGAAGATGATGCAATAATTGTTTAAGTATTTAAAATATTACATAAAAGTTATTAAAAATATTAAAATATAGATAATTTGATATAATTATTGTCATCCACGAATTTTATAGATGAACTGGACATAAAATTTATATATGAATGGATTTTTTCAAATTTATAATGTTTTTACGATACTTTTAAAAAGTGACGTAATGATTAGTGTCAAAATTGACATTAATGATATTTTAAAATAAATAATATTTTATTTAATAATATTTAATTCATAAAATTTAAAATTAGGCCAACAGATTTGGATAAAGATAAAAATATCATCTATAACTCAGTAAAGGTTATGTCAGTATTTTATAGTAACTATATTAACCATCAAAGAGTAAAAACAAATGTCATCATAGTAAGTGTTAAAAGGGTTTTAGTAAGATTTGAAACTAAAAGATAATGGTAAAAATGAGGCATAGATTTTTATAAAAATTATTTGATGTGATGAATAAAACCTATCCAAATATTATCTTATATGTAAATAACTTTGGATCCATTTTAAATTGAAAATCAATTTATATTAATTTAATATTTTTAGTGTTTCAAAAAGTACCCCTCACCTCAATTATAAAAGGGTACATTATCCCTCACTTATTCACTGCATTTTGAGTATTATAGCTAGACATAAACCTACTAAACATCCTCATCTATGTTTTTGAGGTCCTGGTCTTCCAAAAATACCAACTCTATATCCATTAAAAAGTGATCTATGGAAGTCCACTGAAGAAGTGGTAATTGTTTTACAAACTCATTTAAGTTAATTTATTCTTATACTTCATTTTCATATGTTTTTACATAGAAATTTAATTAATATAGTATCGTATATATAATGAGATATTATTATTCTTATTGGACAATAAAATTTCATGACTTTTCTATCCTTCAAAAAAATGAAAACACTGCATGTGCATACATACGACTAACTGTATCCATGGCATGATATAATCTTTGTTTTCACACCACTTTACTTAGATGAGTATACTGATGAAAATAATGTATATTTATGATAATTATGACAGTATATTAATTCTGTAAAAATTAATATACCATCAACTTCTATTCCCTTTCACCATTAAGGGAATGATACTGCCGCTCCTGCGTACGTACATCCTACCATCTTCACGGTGCAATATGATTGATTTTCCATGATAACCATTTAAAAATGATTGAAAATTTTTATTTTATGATTAAATATGATTTTTTCTACATTAATATTTTTTTGGAGATGTTGGATATATTTCTAATGAAAGGTAACTGGACTTTCATGACAAAAAATCCTGATAAAACATTGCAATTAACAGCCAAAATAGTAAAAAGAATAAAATATTATCAACAAAAAGGTGATAAAATAATATAAGAAGATAATATATGATATAATGGATATTAATAAAGTTATTATATAATTTAATTACACTACTAAAACCATTTTCAATGAGCTTAAGAAACTTCGATTAAAGGAGGTGTAAGGTAATGGACTTCATCTCAGTCTCATTTCATTAGGGCATATTTTGATGTTATACACCAAAATTCATTTATGAGGTGAATTCACAACCCCTTTGACTTATCAGGAAGATATTTTTTAATCAGTTTATTTAGTTTTATTATAAATTTTATTCTTTCATGGGTCTTATGATTTAATTTGTTAAAGTGTTATGTGACACCTTAGATGCTTAACGATTTGATTATCAGATCAGCTTATCCATCCCAACATTCTTTCCATTATTTTACATATTTATTTATATTGATACATAAGTATGATAAAGGAATTTTTTTTATTTTAAATTTCATTCAATGGGTTTCAAAAGGAACCTTTTTACAAGTTTTATATGGAGTATTTTAACAAATGACAAAAGGAATGCCCTATTCTTAACAAACATGGAGACAAAACATTTTCTGCCAATGTGACTATCATTTATTTTATAGATTAATTTGAAAACATATATATTTTATTAACTAAAATATTTTATTCCATTATTTTTGGTATTTTTGGTATTGAAAGTATTTTTTGAAAATAAATGGTTATTTTTATACGAAAGTGTTTTTCATATGGTTTTAATAAGAGTATTTTCCACAATAAATTTTCAATGATTTTGTTAGAGCGTTTTCATCGATGTAAAAAATCCTTTTTTTGTATATTATTATTCATTGAGGTAGATCTCTTATGATACCATCTACCATATTTCATCGAATGGTTTTTGATTTAGTTTGATTGTGGATGTTCTGTTTTGATACCTTTCATTGTTTATGGTTAAACTATTCACTTATCATATACTAGTTTTTAATAAGAATTTTTATATTCGTTTTGTTTAAACCATTTCATAAGTGGAATTTATTTTAATTAGTATGTGTAGGGTGGCCCTTGATATACTCCCTTGATGAATCGGTACCTCTCATGAGAAAAACTAGTTTGGGTTTCTGAAAATGTCTTACCTGATTATGTATGGTGTCTTGGATGAAGCCTTAACGGTATGTTTACGAGGTCCCACATTATGAATTCCCTCACTATGAGATTATTTATTGATATTACATCTGTTTATTCGACTAGTAAAATATCCATGGTTTATGTTTCCAAGATCATACGATTATTTAAATGGAATGTCTTTCTGTTATGTACATTGTCACATTTTTTATGTCATATTTACTCATAGTTTTTGCTATACATTTACCTTTACTGATCATTTGAGATCACACCATTCACATGCTTCATTCTCCCTAGGATTTTAATAAATATATTATAATTGATATGCAGGGTTACACAAAGGTAAAATAATGGTAGACTCAAAGAAACTATTTTTTATTTTATGTTTTGAAATTTAATATAGATTTCTGGTATGAATCTAGTTTCCCAAGACAACTAAACTATATGGTCCTTTGGGTTGTGATCACGTGTATATTATTCCAATGTATTAATGTATCCACTTGATTCTGGCTACTATGGTCAGGGTCATTATTGTACGAGTCAGGTGTAGACAAATTTTTACCAGTTTTATTTTCTTATTTAAACCTTTAAACTCCTCTTCAACATGAACCTCTATTTCTGATAAAGATAGTTGGATATTTTGATTATTATCATATCATACCATTATATACAATGTAATAAGAAAATTAAATAAAAATAGTCATATTTTATAAGTTTCGAAACCTCCTAGAAATCCTACTCCTTTTCATTCTTAGTAAGTCCAATTCATAGATTATCCAATAAATATCTTAATATCAACAAAAGTAGTGTTGTTTAGGTAACATTCCAAAAAAATAATACCATATTACACAGTTGTAATAAATCTATATTACCCAAGTGATAACTAAAAAATCCCACTTCACTTATTTTTACTACAATCCCACCAGTTCCTCTTCGACTCTTAATTTTCCTCTTAAAAAAGATCACAATATATCCCTAATGTAACTGTATCGAATATAATATCCAATACCTCAATCATATATTATCTTTTACCACCTTCAATACTTCACTAAAACTCCGGAAACTTGTCATCTATTCAAATCATTCTCAATTAGTAAAAGTAACTACACTAAATATCATTACATGAACAATAGTTCATTCTAACTTTAGTACTTATTTATTATTCTAATCTCAATATTATATTTTTAGTAAATGATAGTTTTTTAGATTCAAATGATCTATGTTTTTATTTATCAGAATACTCACATTTTTTGTTACATTGAAACGCACCATGTTGTCCTGAATTAGTTGTATTCTACTTCATCACAACATATTTTAGTAGTTTATCATTCTCCTAATTATTCTTACTCTTCTTCACGAGCTCTAGTTCTCTTTACTTCTAAATCCTTTACTTAAGAAACATCTTCTTACTCTTTTTTGTTATTTATTCCTCCTTTATCTTCCCCTATTTTAATGTGCATGTGTGGCTATACTATATGTCCAATCACAATTTCTATTTACACAATTGTATTTTACATATGAAAATTATTAATGAGTACAAAATTAGTTTTAAATAATTAAAATTTTTGTATTCCCCCATTTTTACTCATACATAGTTTTTTACTCAATGGATATTCGAGAAATACCATAATTTATTACAACTCAATACCCCAAAAACACTTATCATTTTTTTATTATATAGACATGGATAATTTCCCAGCTTCTTCGACCAACTAGTTTTGTGAACAGAACATTTACAGAAAAACACATCTTAAAAATATGAATTAGAGGGCAGGTCAAGATTAAATAAATTTTTATCTATATTATTCTTGAAACCAAAATAAAATCATTTTTTTATCATGAAACTCATAATGTTGATCGTTTATTAAATTCTATCTTGAATCATGGATTTAAGGATCCTTATGGTGTTTAGAACACATTAGAACTCCACTTTCACCATCATCATATATCATTCCCCTTCCTCACAAAATGATTTTAGAAACTCAGAAAAACTTTATATAGAATCTATTTTTAGTATTACCAAAACATACACCCATATGAACTTAACATAATTAGTAGAAACTATAATACTACCTTCACACCAATGTTGTTTACCATTATATAGGCATGAATGAACCAACTATAGAATTTAAAATTTCAAATATTCCCTTACATGAGTGGATCATAACTTTTACTTATCACTTATAAACATCAACATTATTCTGAACATTGATCATCTTTCTCATATCATTTAATATTAAATTATTATGCTCAAATAATTACATTTAAAATCTTTATAATGTTTTGATCATAATAAAACATCACAAATAATCATCCAATTTTACTCTTTTGTATCATTGATTAATAGAATTCTTATTTCTCATAATGAAAAATTAGAGAATTTTTCATAATTCAAATATCATACACAATAAGATACTTTCCTTTCTTGAAAAACTATCCCAAATTCTCGATGTAAAATATTATATGGAGTATTCGAACATCATATGAGGATAAAAATATCTTATGTGTGTAGGATAATTTAATTATCTTGATCTCATCATCGTATCTAAATTTTCATATATTGTATGAATTTACCCTTTGTGAAATCCTTTAAAACTAAAATATTATAATATATTCACTAAAGTATGATAAGGGCAGATCATGCAGCTCAAATTCAAATATGGACATGATAAATATTTTACACATTGGTTAATTCCCTTTCCCGTTTTTAGCTCCACTTCCCTTAAAATAATGAATAGTCAAATATCATATACACTAGGAATATTTATTCTCTGTAGATGAATTCTATTATTCTCAAGCCATGTATGATAATTTCCTTGGAAATGTCTTTAACTCCAACACAGTAAATCTATAATTCTTCAAATGAAGTTCTATCATCTTCAAATCAACATTGAAACTTCTCAAACAACTCAAATCACTTCAAAACTTCTCTAAATAGTTCTCCAAAATATTAGAGAAATTAAAAATGTTTTTATGATAGTTACAATGACACTGAGTATCAAAAATACTCAAGAGTGAGTTTTCTCAAGAATAACTATAAATTTATTTTATATCATCACTTTTACCTTTATAAATAATTATCCAAGAGTGTTTAAATATGTAACACAACAACTGATATCTTGTAAACATCATGTATACATTAAAAACATTTAACTAGATCTCTGAAACAATTTTACCTTTTTAACACTTATTAAATAAAGTTTCTATTATTTTTCAATATTATGTTTAAAATCCATATAGTTACCATTTTTTAAACATTAAAAGTTACTATTATAGAAAGGAATTGTTTACCCTTATTCACTTTTCATATCCATACAAATAATCTGTTCAATTTTTGGATTTTTAGTTTCTATAATGATTTTTTTTAACCAGTTTATTCAAGGGGATCATAACTTCCAACAATTTCCTTTGGGTGGATACTATTCAATTTGTCACCCGGGATATCACCCTTGCATTAATTACATTAACGAAAATGATAATTGAAGAAAAATACAAAAAAGAACCTTTGGGAACATCAATTTTCATATTTGTGTTTATTATAAATTCCAAATAAAATCCAATAGTCAATGTAATTATTCTCCTCTCCACTAGATAATAAATGTAGAGGGATAAAAGTTCCTCTCCCTCTATTTGGTTGGTTTTCTTATCTCCAACAAACTCCTGAAATATTAAGAACCACATATTCTCCCTATTTGATTTTGTTGGGAACAAGGTTTTTCTTAGTTGGAAAAATATTTTTTTAATCAACACTAGCTTGATCAATGAGGTTTCACGATGAATAAATGAGGCTTGAAGAGAATACAATATGATTTTCTATTAATATAGGCTTTGCAAAAGTTTAAATTTCAGTGGAGCTTTATGAAGAAAATAAGCATCAAAAAATTGAATGGACTACATTAAAATAAGGATATGGTAAAATGGAAAGATTCATGAATGGAAAATTCAATAATATGAGGCCTCCTATAATTATAAGTAACGTATAGGTTTTGGAAAATGAATGAAAATCTCTAATTTCAAAAAGGTCTTTTCTTGAAGGGAATTATTTTCAATTCAATAACTCTTCATGAATAAAAGCTTTATGAAAAGTGTATTTATTCAATGTTTTACCTTAATGTATTTCAATAATAGGGGTTTCAAAAATGATGGGAGATTTATGATTTATTGGAGTTCCATGAAGGTTGAAAGCTTCAGGAAGGATAGGATCATTGAAAAATAATGTTTGTTCAAGAAGGATGATTTTACTTTGAAATATGTTGTGGGTTTTTAAAGTCTAGGATATTCAAAAACAGTTGTTTTAAACATCTGGTATCAGTGAATAATGATGCCAACTAAATCAATTTTTGACTATGGTGCCAGTAGAGTCTTAATCTAGTCATGGAAAAATTATGAAATTCATAATATATTGAAGAGACCTTCAAGTTGATAAATTGATTAAGACTTTTCCAAACCTAGTTATAAATGGTAAGTCAATGGAAGTGATCTGAGGGAGGTAGTGTGTTGTCCTTAAAAGTTTATTCGAGGTTTTGTTCCTTTTATAGAGTGATTATTTCTGAATAATTGTAATCCAAAATTCCTAGTGAAGCTTGGTGGATTTTGGTATGACTGATGCTCTATTGGTGTATGCTCATTAGATTAGACCATAGTGGTGAACCAAGTAAAATAGTTGGGTTGTGATTTTATTTTTGTATCCTTTTGTTTGATAATAGCACGATTCCATCATATAAGTTTAACAGGTTCCTGCCAACAAGAGTACTAGATCAATCTTATTTGAATAAAAAGTTAACACCTTGATTCATCCCTCTCCAATTCGGGGTTTCTGGGGTCCTATAAGTTGTATCATAGTGAATAGGTTATTGGTGTAAAATGTTTCATTTGTTGTTTTGGACAATTCACTAAATGTTAGGGGAGTACCAATTTTGATTGTAGTAACTTTCAGATTTGGAAGAATAGAATGATATTTCATCTGTGATCTCTTGGAATCGAAGTAATCTATTACACATCTCAAGGGATTTTGTTTAGTAATGCAAATAGTTTTCCTATGATTGAAACAGTTAGGAAAATGAATGATTTAGATACCAAAGCTCAAAATGATCTTACTGTATCACTATTTGATCAAATCTATCTGATGGTGATGAGTATAACTAAAATGAAGTTCAATTGGGAGACAATGAAAAAATTATATTAATGAAATAAAAATGTTAAGGAGGAAGAACTTCATGTTTTCAACAATCAGTTCGATGATCTAAAAATATAATAGGATAAAAATACAGATTGATTCATTAATCTTATTACTATAATTTTTGAGATATTAGAAGAATTGGGAAAGAAATTAAGTATATTTATATTGTAAAGAAAATATTAAGAAGTATCCCAACTATATAAAATCTTAAGTATAAAAAATTGTTGAAATACATTTTTATATACTTTCTATAGATGATCTTCAAATATGTTTGGTTTCTTATTAAATCATATTCAAACCAGAAGATGCAAAAATTTGACTAAACAAGGAAATGGAATTCAAATACATGAAAAAATTTGATCACTCCATGGTTAGTGATGATGGAGATGACGTGGATGTTGAACATATTTATCTTATTTTGAAGAATTTCAAGAGAGTAAAATGTATATTTGAAGGAGATAATGTATTGTCTTTCTCTTAGTGTGGAAATGTAGGGCTTGTTTTCGCTTGATTAACAAGGATATTCAAAAATTTAAAAAATGAATAATAAATAATATAGAAGCATCCAAATATGTTACCTAAAAATGGAGGATATAAATTAGGAAATAAATTAATAATAAAGATCATTATCTAAAAATAAGAACACGATAATAATGAATTTATAGAGGTTGTAGATTCAGATTTTAAAAATGGTACTGAAGAGTCCATGATGTCTATAGTTGAAAATGTAGAAATGAAAAAAATATTAAGATAATCATTCTAATGGTGTCTTTTATCTCATGGTGGCACTTGGGGGGTGATATTTACGATCTTGATACTTATAAAAAGAAAAAAAATATGGGACACTTGTTTAAAGAATCTTTAGAGTATGTGGATCATCCTAAAGTAGAGATTCGTCAACAAAACGGAGAGGTAAAATATTATTTGATAGATTTTAAAATTTCAAAAGAGTTTATGGGTATTAAAATTAGGATTGAACCGAAGTAAAAAGTCATAAAATTACCTTATAAAAATAAAGGAGGAAAATACTAGAATATTTAAGTGCCTTGAATAAGAATTCATTAATTTAAGAGGAAGATTGGAAACTGAATCATAATCAAGGGAAACAAATAAGAAACAATAGCTTGTAATATTTTTAGATGTAGAGATTTTGGAAAGAGAAAAAAGTGGTTCTGTAGGAGTATATAAATCTTTAAAGGATTAAATATATACATTTATTGGATAAAGTTGAACTCAATTTGGTATAGAAACATAATAGGTTGGAATTGGGATTAGCCAATGTAATGTGAAGTAGAAAATTTTACATATAAAAAAGGTACATGATGTCCTAAAAAAGAAATCTTTGAACACAATAGAGAATAGAGAAATAAAGAATCCTCAATAATCAATACAGGATTAATGATCAAATCCTTTAACAAATAATGGTACATGTGGAATAATGTAATTGAGAAGATATATCTTCTGATAAAATGTCAATTTCGTGGCTTTCTGGGACATACAATGTCTTACTATGAAGAGGCATGGAGCTATTTGACTGGGAAAACACATGGAAGTAAAAGAAAAAGGAGAATGAGACCATATCCTTCATAATATAAAATAAATTATGTCCATGGATACTATTTTCACTATTCTAACTATGATCGTAAAGCTATTCATTATAGGTAGAGACAAGGTGGGAACAATAATTATAAAACTCATAGACAAGTCAATACTAGTCAACCAAGAAGAATTAAACATTAAAATTAATATTATTTTCTTGAAGAAGAATATGAGTATGATTTACCCATTCATGTTGAAAAAATATTGTTGAGTATAATTTTTTCCTCGACTTAATCTTGTGTCTAATAGATGAAAAATAAGAAGACTGAGAAAACCAACATGAAATCAATCGCTCTCAAAGATAAAAATAACAGTAACTCCTATATTCATGATAGTGTATGACCATCCTACATGATTGGAAATACATATTTTTTGAAACAATTATGCATGTTTTTGTTGGAATAGTGATATTTTGAAATTATTGTTCCTTAATGATCAAAGGTAGGGGAAATTCATAATTAACTATGATGAGAAAATAAAATAGACGTTCTCTGTGTGGAGGGTTTGTGTCATAATCTTATGAGTGTGAGTCAATGATATAACTCAAGACAAGAAATGAAATTTTATTATAAGGGGTGTACTATCAATGGAAATATTGGTAATTATCACCTGAAATGTTACATGAAAAATGAGTTTTATCGAGGTATATGGTAAAAAAATTATTGTTAACAATTGTATAGTAAAACCAGTAGTGGAACCAGATGTTGGTTTATATTAAAAAAAATCAGGGAAAACATATCTAATATAAAGGGTGTTGTCTAAATTCCCAAACTAACGTGTTATCAGGAAATGATATTTGATTATTTCATGCGAGGAAATAGGATTATATATTTGTATTGTTTGAACAAAAGGCATCAAATTTTCTCGATCTCATTCACACTGATGTGTGTGTTTCAATAAATGTGGTTGGTGCATATAGATAGAAGCACATGATTATTTTTATTAATTATTATAGTAGAATAGGTTATTAATGTTTATTTAGTGTAAATTAATAGTTCTTGATAGTATAAATATACTTCTACAAAGAGGTGACAATGAAACTGTCCACAAAATCAAGTTATTATGGTCTTACAATGGAATATAATAACCATCCATTTAATTTTAAAATTACATAAATAATATGGCATAAATAAAGGGGAGTCTTTAGTAAAACAACCTAAAAAATGAGGTTATTGGAAAAAAATCACGAGGTAAATAATATGGATAGAACTATGATAATTGATAGTTTTGTTTCTCAACATTACTGGATGAAGGTTGTTCAATATTTAGTGTACACTCAAAATTGAACAGGGCTATTTATAGGGGAGGAAGGATCCCCATATGTGATATGGAATAGAAGGAATCCATCTCATAATTATTTTAATGTTTTTTGAATTAAATGTTTCAACCAAAACAAGGAAGGTGATCAAGGAATGTATTGTGATACTATAGATGAAGGAATGTTCTATGAATATTCAATGAAGATTAAATCCTACAAATGAAACAAAATATCATATTAGAATGATTCCTGAGAGAAATTATGTCATTATCATTGAGTATAAATCCAATAATCAATTGATTATCTCTTATATTGATATGATTACGGATGAAGAATAATGTGGACAAGGTGCAGATTCAAAAACAGAAAATGTGGAAGGATCTGTAAACATTAGGGATCTCAAAGTGATGATGATTTTGAAATAGAATCTGAAGACGAAACCACTACTAAATAAACTCCACCATAACCCCAAAAACATGTATAATAACAGAATTTGATTAATCCAATATCATTAGGGATTATAATTCTCCTACACAGATGAGGAGAATAAGAAATGAAGCTTATTTACCCCGCCTATCAGTTGGGGATCCTACATCATTTGAAGAAGAAGTGAATAATGAATCATGGATTAAGGATATTAATAAAGAAATAGATCATATAGATAAAAACCTTACTTTAAATGTTGTTAAGAGGCCAAAAAAATCTCAATGTGATTGTAACAAATTTGATCTTCAAAAAACTCAATGTGTTAGGACATATTATAATAAATAAGGATCACCACATGTGTAAAGGATATACACGGATTAAAGGTATTGAGGTCGAAAAAACATGTTATCTATTTTGTTGACTATAGTCAGTTAGGATATTCCTTGCCATGATGATTCAAATATTTTACAATTTTTATTAGATGAATGTCAAAATGGTATTATAAAATTTGGTTTTTTGAAGAAGAAGTCTACATTGAACAACTAGTTGGATATCTGATTGGAAATGATAAAAAACGTTTTTAGATAAAATATGGATCAATATGGTCTAAAGAAGGAACCATGAGGGTGGAATTCTTGACTAAATTCTAATATTAGGAATATATAATTTAAAAGAAGAGGTTTCATCCATAATCTATCTGTGAAGAACAAATATGAATACCAATTTATATTGCTTTTGTATGTGGCTGGTATTATATTTGGTGTATGTAGATAAGTATTAGTAAAAGAATATTCTAATCCCATAAAATTATAATTTAAAATTTCCATGGATGGTGAACTAAAATACCATTTTGTGTTATAGTTGATTCAAAAGAAGGATTATACCTTCATTTCATAGGCAAGGTATGAAAAATATCTTCAACAGAAACTCATCATGAATGAATCAAAACCAATTTTGACACTAATTTTAGTTTGGAAAAAACTTGGAAATCACATGGATGATAAATAGTGGATCAATCCTTGTACAATAGGATCATAGTAAGATTACTATATTTGACTACAACATGGAACTAAATCATCTTTGTAACATATTTAACAACTCTCTTTCAATGTAATTAAACAGAATAACATTTTTCAGAAGTAAAAATAATCATGGTGTATATTAATGGTACTCTGAACTATGGATAATACTTTGAAATAGGAAGATATAATGAATTATTATAATTTTTTGATGCTTACTGGGATAGAGATTTAGTGGATTAAAAGTCCACAAGTTTTGGTGAACTCTTTGTTGGAAAACAATGTGTTGGATGGTTGAGAAAGAGAAAAGAAATCACTTCTATTAGTACTTATAAAACAAATTATATCTCTATAAAAATGGTTTCTATTAATCTATTGTGGATAAAGAAGAAACTTAATGATATCAGTGATTCATTGAAACATCCAATGGTGATACAGCATCACAACAAGAGCATTTTTCATTAATCAAATAAACTATTTCATCTATACTATACGAAACGTATGAATATCATATATCACTTTATCAAAGAAACATTGAATATGGAGTGATTAAAATGGATCACTATGGAACTATAAATCAAGTGAATAACATTCCTACCACGTCATTTCCTACAAAAATGTTTGATACTCAGGGGTTGAAACCATGTGTTTAGACACCTCCCATTTCCTAAGGAGGTTTGGGTTGTTCCCCTTACCTCTTCTTTGTTAACTGTTTTAGTCTATTTTTGGATGTGGTGCACCTCTATTAGGGTGATATTATCGAGGAGTTTCTTTAGATCTAAATGTAAAAATATTGTTTCATTGGGTTTTATTTCCAAAGGGGGAGATAAGATGAATTAAAAAAATTGTAGCTTTCCAGTATTGACCGATGGTCTATCAAGGCATGGAAGTATATTTTTAAACTCTTATTTTATACACCAATATTTCCTCACATAGACCTAGAGTGAGGGATGAGTTATTCCACGCTTATAAATTTTCATGTCAAAGTTGGATCTTTATTGAATTTATCTATCGATTATCAATATACCCAAAGGGGAGATTGTTGGGGCCATGGTTGTTCTCAATTGTAAATGGACTATTTTTTGTTTTTTATCAATCCCTACTGGTTTGATCAAGGAGTTTTCATGTCAAGGTATCTTATGGTGTAGATGGATTTAGTGTCAAAGGTGGAGTCAATCACATGTTTTTGCTAAATTGTTTGAGCGATTAATTAAGAGAAAGTACCAAGCATTACAAAACATGGATTTCCATGAATGACACTTCAAAATATGGTAAAGGAAAAGATGTTTTTAAGGTAAGAGTTTCAAGAAGATGATATGAGTTTTCAAAGATCATGGAATTAATTTTCTTGGAGGTTTCAAGGTTCACAAAGGATGTTTTGTAATTAATGGTTGAGGCATGAATACAGGTAAGTTAGTTTCATGATTATGAGAAGATTCATGAATGAGATATTATTTGTATAGAATCACAATGAAAAGGATATTTGGGAGCTTTAATATAGATCTTCAAAAAAAATTTCATATTTAGATAGTAAGCTTCATGAAAGAAATATTCTATAAATTAGATGAAGCTCTTATTAAGATGTAATATATATATTTTGGAAAATTATTAAAACACATTAATTTTATGAAGTGTCATTCCTGAAGGAAAATTTTAACATTTTAGTAACTCTTCACAAATATAATATTTATGAAAAGTATGGTTAATAACTGATTAAAAGAAATTTATTTTATACTATGACGTTTTAAAAAGGCTAATGCGGTTCTAAATTAATACAAAGGTTTCATGATGGAAAGGAGATTCAAGAAAAGTAGTGTTGAACATTTAGTTGTAGTGAATAGTTCATCCAAATGCATCAATTTAGGAATGTTTTGAAAGAAGCATCTCGTGATGATCCTGGAAAAAGAATTAAATTCCAATCTAGAGCGGAAACCTTTAATTCTATAAACTGAGTAATACTTCCTCAACATGTTGAACATGGGGGTTGGTAGAAGTTATCTAAGGGAGGGAATATGTTATCCTTAAAATTCATTTAATGGTATTTTTCTTAGTATAGAGTGATTGTGTCTGAATAATTGAAATCAAAATTACCTAATGAAGCTATTTTGATATAGGTATCATCGATGCCCTATCATCATAGTCTCTTTGTACTATCCCTTAGTGGTGAACGAAGTAAAACAATTTTTTGTGTTTTTCTTTTTTTTCTGGGTGATTGATAACTACACAATTGTATCAGACATGTTTAATAGGTTCAAACCAAAACAGGGATAAGATCTATATCATATGTTAAAAAGTTTGACTCCCTAATTCACACCTACCCTCTCAATGTCTTATAAGGTCCTATAGGTTTCCACCACCTTCCATGTTAATAATTAATTCCCTGAGAGAAGGTTTAAACCACATTCTTCTTATCGAAGTTACATCAACCCAAAAACTCTAAGTCATCATAGGATACCCTATTAAACAAAACAAGAGGGGTCTATTTTACACTACATGGATATCCATTTTCACTCTATAATGTGGAACCAACTCAACATTTTACTTCTTAATGGTTACTCAAATTGATTTATAAAAATATTATGAACCTACACTCACTTGAACATACAATATAAGAAAATCGCATTTAAGGTACATTTATTCCCCATTTGGTTAGATAATAATTCCCCCTTTATGAAAAAAATATATGTGGTTTAAAATAGTTATGGGGAATGAAAATCATAACTTATGATATATAATTTTAATAGGTTACCCAAATTGAAAAATTCAATATAAAATTTGAATCTCTCAAAACTTCATAAATTTTTTGAGATCCACCTCATTGGGTGATTTAAAATATTCAACAACTTCAATTCCAATAATTTGAGAACAATCAAACTGAACTAGAAATAATGTGGATATTTAGCTTCATTAATTAGGGCATTGGGTATAAGAATTCTTCTAAACCCATGAATCATCTTCTGGGAAGCTTTAGTAGTTTGATAATTATTTATGTAATATACACCCTTTTTTCTAGTTATCGTCACCTTTGGGTATCAAGGATTTCAATTACTTGTAATCTTATTCACCGATAGAGTGGCCCCAGTCAATTGATAAATATGATAAATTTATTTTCTTCTAGGATACACTAATATTTTGGCTAAATCTAAATGATATGGCCTTATGATTAAAAAATCTATTAGCACATTCTTATCATTATTTTAATGTGTGGAAAAATAACTATTAATAAAAAATTTACAGTCATAAATACATTATTTATTTAACTTTTATTTTAATATTTTTAGCAAACACAATCATATATATGATGCACTTTTGTCCTTCCATGTTACACCTTCCATACTCGTGTTTATAAGCTTCTGCCTTACCCATATTGGGTAGCTTGTAATCATTTTTATATAGAGTTTACAGATCCATACCAATTTGTATATCAATCTATTGGATTGGTTACATATTATGTTTCAAATTGCACCCTTTTTTCTCGAGAGTCGTGGCCATATTTAAATAGTCTATGAGGTAGCCTCTATGTCCAAAATATAAACACATATTTAATATTGGTTTAATATCCTTTTGAGAATTATTATCTATCTTCGTGGGATTATTCTTCTTCACTAAATTTTCCTCCAAGAATGACATACTTTCTTTCTTTACTTATATTCTAGATTAGTGTGGTTCCCTTTCCACTTTATTATATCTATGATACTTTATAGGGTTGTACCAGAATTCATCACAACAGTGTCCCAAAATGATTCAAATTTCATAAAAAAATTAAAAGATATATAATATAATATGATATTAGAGTATAGATTTACTCAATTCAGGAATATTGTTTTTCCTTCTGGTATGTTTCCATTAAATTTATTCATTCATCCCCCTTTCATTTGGGCTTAAAAAACTTTTAAATAATAAAATATTGTGATATAAAAAACATGGAACTATGTCCAAACATCCAATGACACCATCAACTACCAATAATCTTATTGTATTTTCATTTAGGTGTTCGCTGTCTATCCTGAAATATCTCATATTTTGGAATATATTTACTAACATTCTAGATTTATTTTGTGGGTATTATAGAAAGTGCAGTTGATTGTATCATATCGACTGTTCAAGGTTCTGGTGCTCTGTAAATGTGTTTAGCAGCACTCGATTCAAATCATCGACAATGATACTTTTTAATAGTCAGTTGTTATTAGTTGATTGTATTTTTATTTGGTGTTTTTTTTTGCAGAGCTTATGAAATAATTTATTAATGATATTTTATTTAACATATTCATAAATATTGGGGTGAGATAATTATTGGGGATTTAATATTAGGATATCCCTGAGCTTTTCTTTATATTTCATTAAATTAATACTCAATTAACAAGATGATTTTGATCGGAATTCCCAATTGTTAAAACTTGAATCCAAGATGTATCTTAACATAGGGTTCTAATAATTACCATTACATTTTTATGGTAGTATATTTTTGGTTCCAATAATCCATGGAATCCATATGCTAAAAAACCATGTCATTAATCCCTGACATATTAATTTCAACATACACAATATTAATTTAAAGAATATTCATTTAGCGAAGGCCCTCAATCACTTAATATCGCCAAATTATGAATCTCCCAAATGAGAGATTTAATCATACATTAGGTTAGCTAATAATCTTGTTATAATATTATGATGATGAATTTATAGTTGAAGAAAAACGAAATGGATAAGAAAGGAGTTGTTTGCTGAACACACACACACAAATAGTGAAGGGAATTAAATACTTACATTAGATTGAATGAGAAAGAAAATTAAGGGAAGGGAATTAAACTGTATTTAAACTATTTTGAGACCATTAATATTATTTAGTATTAGGTGGATTAGAATAATATATGAATAATAATAAACATTCATTAAAATAGAATTACAAAATCCAACACTCTGACAATTATAAATAAAGAACAACACAAAATTAAATGAAAGGAATAATGGAGGAATGGTATATCAATAAAAAACATGAGTATGATAGATCCTCCCAAGACTTTGTAAGAGCCTTGGTCATGCCACCCTATCCTCATTTTATCTGATATTGCAACCATTTTGAATGGAGATGATGGGCTGTATTTATATCCTAAGGTGGTGGACCTTTTTCATTCCAAAAATAACCATCTACGTGGCTCGATGATTTGTACATCCAGATAGCTGGATATCAGGATATATCCATATTCAATGTTGTGAATAATATTGTTTTTCTTCTACTCTAAAAATTTTCTAGCATTTGTACATAGGGGGAAAATGTTGTAGAGATTTTTGTAAACAATTATAATCTTTCCATTTCAATCCAAAATTTTTAAAAGGTAGAAATGTGAAAGGGTTTATCAATACTAATAAGACATCAAATCTGGACGCTTTCTTTGTCAAAATTGGCCGACCATATATTGGATTTCTCACTTCAAATCTCATATATATTGGATGTCAAGATCAGGGGAAATGTCAAGAATTCTATACTGATTTTAACTCCCAGCCAGAATGGTGGGCTGAGTTTAAATGAATCAGTAGGGGCCCTTATTTTTTGGATTTAGCCTTTACAATTTTATCCAGGATTCCATTGGATAATAATGAACAAACTCTTTAGTATCATCAAATTATGGCATATGGATGGAGTCCAGTAATTCAATTACCATGGATGATCCAGTTTCTTCATAGATTATGTGGGACTTCTTGTGTGGACCATATATAACTTCAAATAAAATAATTGGGCCAAGATAAATTCTATTGAAATGTGTTATATTGAAATAGGAATCCTAAAAAATAAGAACCATGAAAATTGGATCTATAGGGTGACAGTTATAAATAATATATTAAACTGAAATAAATTGGATTAATTAAAATTATGCTCAAAAATTACATTTAATAATTAAACATTAATATTTCAAAAATGTAATGATCATTTCATATAAAATAATTAAAGATAGTATATAAAGATATGTGAAAATATTAATAACATAAACTTCACCAAAATTAGTCTTGTGCAAGTCCTCATGTGCAAGAAATATAAAAACCTGACAAAATCATTTTCACTTGCCAAAAAATATTAATTTTTCCCCAATCAAGGGAGGTTTAGAAAATTTCACTAATCCATATTTAATTTTACCACAAGTTTATACTAAAACAATGATCCAAAAAAATCATTTTTTATGATCAAATTTAGAAAAAGAAAATGGTGGCACAAAAAACATACTCATCTCAAGATGTCAAAATTAATTTATGGAGCTTCACTCATTCACCAACAAAAAGTGAAAATCAATAGATTTGTAAGAGATCTCTGCTTCCTCACCCTATCCTAATGTGCTCAAATATAAAGAGGTCTTTTAATTTATTTTCTATGGCTATGGGATGATAGTAATATAATATCCAAAATATTGGAAAATGTGGGTAAAACACCAACATGGAAAACAAAAAGCACATTTTTTTGAAATGAGACATGAAATGAAATAGAATCACATATTTACTATGGAATGAGAATGTGAAATAAGACACAATAGAGGAATTAAATTTGAAGTGGATGAGAAGATAAAATATTTACAAACCACAACACTTCTCCCAATAACATTAGTGTCCCTTCTTTTTGGTTTTTTTAAAAAGTTGAACAAGAAACCGATCTCACACTCATCTCCCAACCTAAGTTTGATATTTTCACGCTGGTAATTTTAATAGTTATAACAAGATAAAAGTTTGATGAAGATTTATTTTTGACCCACCCAACACAAAAATAATTATTATTTTAATTTTTTTTGTTTTTAACCCTTTTCAATATCATTTTTGCAATATAAACATATATACATTCCCAAACCCCACTGAAGGACAACCTCTAACCCACACTTAAATTGATTACTACCCTGAAGAATATGATAACATGGTGAAAATCAACAAAAGGGTACCCAAAATGAAATCCATTCCCCCCACACTTAAATTTCAAAAAATTATTCAATGAAAATCCATGATGATATTGGGTGGGATAATGTAGTGGGCTTGTAATGTGTATATCAAAGAAAATGTTTTCATATGCTCGAAGGGGATTTCAAAATGGGAATTAATGTGTTATTAATGGGACACTATTTTGATATTATAATTCTCATGGGGTTCATGAAATGGCTCTATTATATTAATGCACACAAAATTAATAAAATTTATCTTGATGGTCCACAAACTCAAGAATCAAAAATGGGGGTAAAAAATACACATTGTGAAAACATGGCCATATATGGTCTTAGCAGGAAAGAAAATGTTGTTCCGCATTGGTGGGGAAAATATTTTTCCAAATCAAAAATTGATCATTAAAAACTTATTGGGTTTGACACAATATTCATTATCCAAATTTATGATAAAAACACAAAATTATTAAGATGAAACCATGTCTTTTGACTCCCTAGAATAGTTGGAAAAAATGTCAAAACAGGATGGTGAGTAAGTATGAATCCTTTGGTTTTTTGTTTTACATTTGATTTTTATTTTTTATTTATTTTAGTGTTTTTGAAATACACACCCACACAAAATAGAAATATAAAAGGAAAGAAAATTTTTGATGATGAAAGTGGTAAAAAAATGAAAAAGAGAGGAAGAAGAAGAAAAAGGGAGAAAGAGAGAAGAAGGATAAAACGTTATAGGGAAAGAGGTTCCCCATGGTTTATATTTTGTGTGTTTCCATCACTATCTAGTGGTTTATTTAATATAGATGTTATGGATCCGATGGATGTTTATGTGGTTCTAGGATTGTAAGTCCTCTCATTGTCATGCTTTAACCGAAGTCCATTAACTCTAAATGTGCTTTTTGAAGAGGGGTCTTGCACTTGCACTCCACCAAATGGGTAAACATTAGTAATACCAAAAGGACCTTCACAATGAGAATTAAGCATTCCTGGTTGAATTAAAAATCAAGAATTGAAAAGAATTAACTTTTCACCTTCATGAAATACCTTTCACAGGATGTGTTTGTCATGGAGCACCTTATCCTTTTCTTTGTATATATTGTAACTCTCTTAAGAATCAAGTCAATGCTCCTCCAGTTCAGCCAATGGCGACAATCTTTCTTCACCAGATTTTCCAAATTCGAAATTACAAGTTTTCATAGCCCAAAATGAATTATGTTGCACTTGAACTGGAAAATGACATGATTTACCAAAAACAATCCTAAAAGGAGAAATCATAATGGGAGTTTTATAGGCAGTTTGGTAAGATCTATTTACATCACCAAGTCTTCCAGACCAATCTTTTCTAGTTGGTTTTACAATTCTCTCAATTAGTCTTTTCATTCCCCATTAGAAAGTTCAGCCATGCAATTTGTTTTGGGGTGATATTCGGCTGAATTTTTATATATAACACCATTCGTTTTTTCAAAAGAGATTCCATGGTTTTATTACTAAAATGGGTTTCTATGCCACTTGTCAAGGAACATGGTGTGCGAATTCGGTGGAAGATGTGTCTCTTTAGGAACTCAATAACAGTATGTGAATCATCTTTTCTAGTGGTTTTGGCCTTAATACAACTTGAAACATAATCAAATGCAAGAAGAATATATGAGAATCCATTGGAAGTGGGAATTGAACCACGAAATCTATGCCCCAAACATCAATGATCTCACAAAAAATTAAAGGATTTTGGGGAATTTAATTTTTCTTTGAAATTTTGATAATCTTTTAGCAAGAGGGACATGATTGACAGAACTCATGTGAGTCCTTGAAGAGTGAAGGCCAGAAGAATTCAGAGTCTAGGACCTTCTGAGAGGTCCTTTGTGGTCAAAAAGTGGATGCCACCAGGCATTGAGTGAATGAATTTTAAGATCGATGAATGTTCATTTTCATCAACACATCTTCTAATTTTCACATCTTCCCCAGTTTTCAAAATTTTATTATCTTCCCAAAAATAGTATTTTTAATCACCTTTCAACTTCATTTTTTATTCATTTGAATTTTTTTTAAGAAAAACACTAAAACCCAAGTAATTTATAATTTGGAATTCCATGGTATATTTGGATTGAGTGATGAATGGTTCTTAATGGGGAATTCCAGATCTATTATTTCAGAATTAGAATAATTATAAATTCTACTAAAGCGATAAATTATAGGGGTTTTTTCCCGGATCTATCTTTGATTTCATGGTCAAATTTTTATATGATTAGGATCCATGATTTTATACATGGTTTGGAATCAATTTTTTTTACTAATAACTTTATAGAAGAATGGTATGTGAAGATGATGATTTTGGCACCAATGTTATAGGATCGAAATTTATCTATGGAAAATCAACTGCTAAATGTTTTTTTTTCAACACAGTGTAGTGAAATTGAGTTTCATCCAATGTTTTTGAGGAATAAAAGATGACATGAGGAATTTTTTATCTTCATTGACCAAGAACATTCCCAATGGACCTATCATATATATCACAAATCAAGTGAAAGGGTAAGGAAAAATCTGGGGGTTGGATTGTTAGGGATGATTTAAGAGAATCGTTGAGTTCAAGGAAGGATCTCTTTGAAGCCACATAAAAATAGAATGTGACATAATTTTGGAGTAGTCAAGTGAGTGGGAGTCCAAACTACTAATGTTATGGATGAGTCACCGATAGAAACTAGCATGATCAAGGAATGAACAAATGTCCTGAATAGAAGTGGGTTCAGGAAGTGATTAGATCACTTCAATTTGGTAAGGATCAAATTCGATAACCTATTTTAAAACAATGTGCCCTAGAAAAATCCCATTTCAACCATGAAGTGATATTTTTTAAAATATAACACAAGGTTATACTTGACAGACTTTTGAAGGACTATAGAGAGTGATTTCAAGAAATATTCAAATGGCTCACCATAAATGGTAATGTCTTCCATGAATACATCCATGTAGTGTACAATGAATTCAGAAAAGGTACTAGTCATACACATCAATAATTTTGTAAGATAATTGAAAAAGACAAAAGGCATTATCCTATATGAATATGCTCTGAAGTGGCATGTAAAAGTAGTTTTTTATTTGTCCTGAGGTGTGATTGGGATTTGGAAGTAGCCAATGTATCCATAAAGAAAGCAATAGTGTGACCTTATAGCTAATAATTTTATCATTTAATCATAGAATGGAAGAGGGTAATGATATTTTAATATTTCAAAATTAAATTTCCTATAGTCGAATCACACCGACCATTTGTTCTTCATTTAATTTGTGGATACCTCCCCATATTCATTTGTGAAAATAGTTATCCCACCCTTTTAAGGTACACCATTAATTGGACTAACCCATTCACTATAAAAAAATTGGTAGACAATAACAACATAAAGAATCATGGTGATATCTTACCTAAATACCTCAAGTATAAGTGGATTGAGTCATTTTTATGGTTTTCTAATTGGTTGGATGATTCCTCAAGATAGATGTAATGCATGAAACAAGCAAGGTTGATTCCTAGTATGTAATCTATGGTCCATTATAAGGGATTTTTGTATTACTCTAACATTTGAAAAAATTTTGGCTCCTCATTTTCAGTAAGTGAAGCATAGATAGTGATAGGATATGAGTGATCATGGAAAAGGAATAAATATTTTAGGTGTTCAGGAAGAGGTTTCAGATCGGAATCATATGTCATTTATGGGTAAGACAACTCAATAATGGAGGAAGGGTCTTTTGTTGCTTCAGATTCATTTTCATTAATATTGTTCAAGGTTGATAAGTAGAGATCATTATTGGGGTGAGATTCAAGATAGTTTTCACATTCCACTAGATTTATGGAGTTTTCTAATGAATGGTAGACATCAACTTCACCATTTATGACTTGGTTAATCATGGTGCCGATTTCAAAAGATCCTCTCTCATTAGAACACAATAAACATGATGGAATGGGGTTAAATTGACTCTCAGATGTGTTCTCATAAGCATGGATTAAGAATACATAGAAATATATAGATGGGTATCACTTGGCTTGGAAAATATTGAACTTGAAAAGTTGGACACAAAATTCAATGGATAAGATGCCCGAATGGACATCAATTTTTGTTCTTGCTGTCATTCAGAATGGAATTCCTAGAATTAAGGGAGATCAAGAAGAGTTCTTCTCATCCTCTATGACAACGACCTAGAAATCTTCTGGGTTGATAATATCATTCACACGAAAAAGGTAATCCTTGATTATACCCCCAGGATGTGTAGTTCTTTGATTGACCAATACAATGAAAACACCCGTTGGATGTAAGGGACCAAGACCAAGGTTGGAGAAGATCGATTTAGGCATGACATTAATTGAGTCTCTTAGGTATATGAGTGCATCATCAAAGTTTGAAATTTTTATTTGGCATGAAACTGTAAATGATCTTGGATCATTGCACTTAATGGGTCTGGAACCTTGGGTTGAAATAGTTTCAAAGGCCATAAGATACCTCTTATGGGTACACAACTGTTTGAGAACATGGAATACTTGGAATTTTGTTAATGGAATATAAGAGGGTAATTTTTACTTGAACGCATCCAAACATGTCAGTCATTTTAGGATCATGTTCAAATGACTTATTTGGATTAGAAATACCTTGAGGAAAATGAATTGGATTCCTAAGTGGAATGGAAGGAGGTGTGGGAATGGATTCAGATTATTTTTTGAGTTTGCTTTTCTTTTCATTTTCTAGGTCAACATTTAAAGGGTAGTGGGAGGTCTTATCATTAGGAATAGTAATTTTCTATCCTTATCTATGTTAAATTTCACATACATTACCCTTAGGGTTGGGTAATAGTTGAGCTGGGATTTGGAATGAATTGGATGGGTTCTACTTACTAAGGTGGGATACTAGTTGATCGATTTGGGATTCAATGTTTTTAAGGATGGAACGAGTGAAAGAGTAAATATCTTAAACTAGAGTTTCCCATGGTTTCTTGTAAGAAGAGACATTTCCCGGACTGGGATTGGAATTACGATGGTTCTTGGGAATGTGATTTTTTTTGGGGAATTGGGAAGGCTCACTAGGATTGGGGAAGACTGGAGGAGAAGGAGGAGGATTTATCCTTCGTTGTTGAGGAACAAAAGTATATGGTTGTAGGCAGTTATCAACACCTTGACCATATTGATAATAGGTTGGGTTTGAGGAGGGAATTTAGGTGGATGAGAAATAGGATTACCATACCACAAGCCTCAGTTGAATGTAGAAGAGAAGGGCTCAGAGTGAGGTTGGTTGATGTTTCTATAAAACTGACCTGATAGTTAGGGTTTAGTGTTCTGCTGAGCATAGGCTACATTGATCTCCATTGCTAAAGATGAATTAGATAGTTCATCTTGAGTTTGGGGACATTGGTCTATTGGATGAGCAAGTGAGTCACAGATTCCATAGTTTTTGAAAGGTAAATAAAATATTGATTGTGGATAAGATGAGGTTGGGGATTTTAAATCCATAGCTAGTTGTCTCACAAGACTAGTAAGTTCCCTTATCCCCTCAGTCATCTTGTTCAGCTTTATGGATTGATTCTCTTCGACTTGTTTCACTTGAGCACGTGCTTGAGTATGGAATTATTGTGTGTTTTTAGTCATGTTTCTTATATGATCTCTTTCAGATGATAGAGTATTATCAATAAGAGAAGCACAACTTGAGGCATGAATTAGAGTTTTCTCCATATCCAATATCCCTTTATAAAAGTATTGGATCGAGAGTTGGTTAGAGATTTGGTGATGTGGACAGGTTTCCACAAAGATTTTTGAACCTCCCCCAATACTTATGGAGTGATTCATTTGATAAATGAGGGATACCACTAATTTCCTTTAGGATGGAAGAAGTACGAGAAGAAGGAAAGAATATCTATAATAAATTTCTTTTCATGTCAACCAATTAATTTATGGAACCATGAATAAGGTAGTAGATCAATAACATTGTAGTGTCTACTTGGAAGAAAGGGAATACTTGATGTATGATTTGTTCCTCAGAATACCCCTTGAGGATTCATAGAAGAGAACATCACTTGGAAATCATTAATTTGGAGATGTCGGTCCTCACTGACATGTGTGTGGAAATGAGGTAAAGATTAATCAAACCCGGTTTGAGTTCTAATTCAGCCTCTATTATTGGAAATTGAATACCATGGGGTTGGTAATTCATACAAAGGGCAGTTAGTTATTTAGGTGTTTGTTCCCTATAATTAGCCATTTCTAATTCCACTAGTTGGACGAGGGTTGGTTCTTGAATTATTTGATATACCTAATGTTCCTACTATGTTTGTAATGTGTTTTCTCAATTTCATGGTCCAAAAAATATGAGAGATTGTATGGGCGTCCAACTTTGTCGTTTTGTTCAATTTGTTTTGTAAATTATTTTTTATTTTTGTTTTGTTTTGTATTTCTACAATAACCTGAAACTAAAGACAATTTAATTGAACCATCCCCAGAAACAAATCCATTTGAAATTGTGGCTGATTGTCGCATGTTGACTGTTCAAGGTTTCGGTGTTACGCTAATGTGTATAGCAGCACACGAGTCAAATCCTCAATGATGATACTTTTTAATAGTTGGTTGACTTTAGTTGATTGTTTTTTGATTGGAGGGTTTTTTATAGTGCTTATGAAATAATTTATGGATAATTCATGATTTAAAAAATTTATAGAGATGGGGGTGAGTTCATTATTGGGGATTTAATCTTATGATATCCTTGATCTTTGATTTATATTGCATTATATTAATACCCACTTCAAAAGATGATTTTGATCAGAATGCCAAGTGGTAAATCTTCAATACAGGTCGTAACATTACTTAGGGTTATAATCAATACCATTACATTTTTGTGGTACTGTATTTGTGGTTCCAATAATCCATGGAATGCATATTCTAATCAAATCATTTCATCAATTCCTGACATATTAAGTTCAATATACACTATATTAATTTAAAGAATATTTATTTAGTGAAGGCCCTAAATCAATTAATACCCCCAAATTATGAATCCCCCCCAATGAAATATTTACTCATCCATTCTGGTGGTTAATAATTTGGTTATAATTTTATGATGATGAATTTAAAAGGGAAAAAATAAGGGGATAAGAAAAGATTTGTGTGCCACACACACACACAAACATTAAAGGGAATAAAATACTGAATTTAGATTGAATGAGAAAGAAATAGAAGGGAATGGGATTAAAATATATTTAAAATATTTTATGACCACTAATATTATTTAACAGAATGTGGATGTTAATAATATACGAATATGAAGAAACATGCATTAAAATAGAATTACAAAAACAAACACTTGCATGATTATAAACGTAGAACAACACAAAAGTAAATGAATGGAAGCATGGAGGAATGGTTTTTAAAGTAAAAACATGAGTATATAAGATCCTCCCAAGCCTTTGGAAAATCCTTGTTCGTTACAAACATCCTCCTTTGCTATGAAATTCCAACCATTTTGAATGGTAGAGAGGGGGTGTATTTATAGCCCAAATTTGTAAACAGTTTACATTCCAAAACTACCCATATACTTGGCTTGATGATTTGTACATTCAAGGAGCTAAATCTCGAGATATCGCCTTCTTAAATATTGTATATAATAATGTTTTCGGTATACTCAAATTATAGGAGGCATTTGGACTTAGTGAGAAAATGGTATGGCAGTCTTAGTAAACAATTATAATTTGTCCATTTCAATCTAGTCATTTTAGAAGGGATAAAGGTTAATGGGTTTATCCATATCAATATGCCTTAAAACCCGAACACATTCTACAACAATGTTGGACGGCCATATCTGGTCTTTTATAGTTAAAAATATTAGATAGGTTGGATATCTATATCAGGAGAGAAGGAATGAATACTGTACTAATTTTTATTTTCTTCCAGAATGGTGGGCTGAGATTAAATGAATCAGTTTTTCCCCTTGTTTGTTGGATTGGGCCATGAAATATTTATTCAGGATTTATTTGGATAATAAAGAAAAAAACTGGAGTATTTTCAAATTGGGGCTTATGTATGGAGCCCAGTAATTCCATTGTCATGGCTAATCCAGTTTCTTCATAGATTCTGTGGGCCTTCTTGTGTGGACCGTATGGCCCTTCAATGGAAGAATTGTCCCATGACACCTTCTAATGAAATATTTTATATTTAAAGAGAAATCCAAAAAAATATGAACCATTCAATTTGTATAATTAGGGTGATAGTTATAAATAAAATAACACACTTACATTTATTGGATTAATTCAAATAATGCTCTAAAATTACATTTAATATTTAAACATTAATATTTCACACAAATTATGCACATTTCATATAAAATCAATAAAGGGAGTATATAAAATGATGTGAAAATGTTAATAACCTCAAATTATTTTATAATCATTCTCACCTCCTTCATTGATACATTGGAGGATTTCATAGCATTTTTAATCCTCCACATTACTATAGAATTTAAAACATTTCTTTCACTTGTAGAAAAAATATAGAATCAGTGTAAAATGAATTTCTAGATTTAAGCGATACCTTTTTCAATATGCCTAAGGTAACGTCAAATATAGATTATCTCAAGAAATGTTTACATATATTTTTATTCATCCTTGAAGAAATATTATAATATAATCTATATGTGGAATAAATCTTCATATTAGAAGATTTGGAAGAACCAAATTATGTGGTGTCCATATTTTTCAATTTAACTTATAGGAACTCAATATTTCTTCCCATTTTCTTCAAAACCTACCAACTTGATCATCATGGATCTTGATTAATTCATATAATGAAATTTCAATATCTTTTACTCTATTATCATTGGATTCTAGTTGTGCATCCTTGATATGCATGGACACTTAATGTAGCTTCCCCAATGAATGGATTACTTCATTGACTGTCATTTAAAAGTCTTCTCACTAAAATACACACTTTTTCATTTATTAATCAATCGAAGAATATATATTATTCAAAAATAAGAGATATTCAACCTAAAATTAAACATTTTGTGTGATAATGTTATATTTCCAAAAAACTATTGGTGGAATAATTCTCCAATACTTAAACTACATATTATATACGTTCTTATTCACCCAAAATTGAATTTATTTAAGTATATATATAATCAATTCACCATGAAAATAATTTACGTTATATTTCACATCAATATAAAGGTATTAAGTATATTCAATGGATTCACTCTTTCATCATGAACATTATTCACTAGAGGAATCACACTGATAGATACATTTATATGACCACTTGCCACATTGACTATCTTTAGCTAGTGGTGATTCCTCTTGTACCATTAAAATCATCCTTATATTCTTGGATTTTTTATTTTTCTTGGTTCCTAGATGTTTCTCCTTGTGATATATTTTAGTATAAATGGGAGTAGGAACAAATTATTCTATCCAAGGATCCTCTTTAAACATATAAAATTTTCACTTCTTGTATATAAAATTTAAATAAATGTTGGAAATTTTCAAATGAAATCAAAGATTTATTTTAATTTAATATCAATTGTAATTGGATAATAAATCCAACTAATGTTAACATAAATTTTATACAACTTGTAAATCCTAAAAGCGTGTGTAGACAAACATGAAAGGTGGTGAATCAGGTATGATCCAATTTTTAGAAATTCTAATTTATTCATTAATCCTTTCAACATCCTTTTGAATTAAACATATATTTTTTATTAATATAGTTAAATATTTTGATGTTTAACCTAGAATAGACATATTAGAAAAATAGTATAGCAAAGTAAATCAGCAAATATTTTTTTAATTGGGTTTTCCCCGCCAAGGAATACTACTATTTATCCTGAATAGAATGTCCTAGTCATGGAAACTCCATTAATAATATTGATATAAATATAAGTGGAGTTGGATAGGTATAATATTGAAACCAATAACACCATATAAATTATTTGTGGGATAATGATATTACAAAAGTTATCACTAAATCATCATATTTCCCTTGTTTATAAAGGTATCCCATAAGTTCCTCTTAATCTTTTCCTTCAATTATTGAAGAGAAACAAAAACTATATATTATTTCATTACTTCAAATATATGATCCACTTACCCAATAATAGATTATATTCAACTGAATTCAATACATCAATCATAGCTTATGAAACTCATATTTTGTTAAACTAACTTCTCATTCACTAGAAGTATAGATACTAAATATCAGAATATAAACAAGCATGTCTTTCTTCATATCTTCATTGTTATTTTGTTACCAATATCATAATCTCAAGAAAATATATATTTTTAGATGCAAATAACCTTGTCATATGATTCTTAAATTAATGAAACTTATTTTTTCATTAAAACCTAGTAGGTTTCTTGGCTCAGTTCACTTATATTTCCTCTCAATATTTTTTTTAATTCTCATTATTAATATTGATTGAATGACCTAATACTTATGCTACAATAACTTAATCTTATTTTTCTATTTATTACTCCTTCATCTTCTCATCTTATAATTTTCATAATTGACTATAATTAACTGACCTTTTCATTTTCAATTTCATTAAATTGAATGCACCTAGGCTAAGTATCATCCATACTAAACAATGTTTTAATGAATAATTTTTTTCGAATTCCATAAAGTTTCATTTTACTATTTTGTCAGCTAAAAGTATATTCCAAAAAGACCCTCATTTATTTCAACTCACATGACTAAATATATTCCTCTTTTATTATTATACACACTTGGAATAATTACGTGCTTCGTCAATGTCATTATAGAATGTATTAACCTTTTTTTATCACAACACATTTCAAAAATAGACTTTAGTGAGAATTATGAGCTTCAATATATTTTTATCTACATTATTCTGAAAAAATTGATAAATTATTTTTCCTCATACAAAAATCATACAGTTAATCCTTATTTAAATTCTATCTTTAATCATTTATTTACAAAGAATTATGGTGTTTATAACATTTAAAAACACCTCTTACATCATCATCTAATATATTTCATCTTCATCAAAAATTGATTATAGAATCATAGTGTACCTTTATATAGCATCTGGTTTTTAGAACTACCCTTAAATAGGTCTAGATGACTTTTATGTAATTATTATAAACCATGGGATTACCTTTATGTCGATGCTAGTTACCTTTACATATGTCCAAATGACCCACACGTTACCTTCAAAATTTATAATGTACCCTTACATTGCTCTTTTTAAATATCCACTTTCTTCTATACATTGATATTACTTCTCATATCCCTGAAGATCATGTTCTCAGTCTCAGATCATGGATTTATAAATCTCTAAATGTTTTTGATCAAAATTAAAAAACAAAAAATTCATCCAAATCCGATCAACATACTTAGACTGGCCTATGTAGAGATAAATCTCATCCAAAAAGAAAACAATTCAAACAAATATCTCAAATATCTTATATAGCATGAAATAAGATTTTTCCAATTTAAATGTCTTACAACTTATGTGTTTTTTATTAAATTATATTAAACTAAAATTCCATATGAGATTCACAAAAATATTATACAGGTGGATAACATAGCTCACTCATAGGATAGATAAATTATTTGTAGGATAGTTCCCTTTATCATTTTCATCTCTTATATAACTGAAATCATGAAATGTCAAGTGTAATATGCCCTAGTAAAATTTATTCCCCATTTATGAATTCTTCTATGCATTGGAAATAAAGGTTAATTTACTTTGATTTTTTTCATACTCTAGTATTGGAATTCTAGAAATATTTAAACGAATTTTGAGCTTCTTCAAAAAAAAACTATGAACCATTAAAATAATCTCAAATCACTTCAAAATTTCTCCAAATTATTCCACAAATAAATAAAATAATTTCCAACACATTCAATCAGGTTACAAAGCCTCAAAACGTTCTAAATAATCATGATTGAGTATTCTCAAGAACTTATCTAATTTACTTCCACATATTTACTTCAACCTTATTAAATTACAATCAATGAGGGTTGAAGTACATAACACAACAACAGATAAATTATAAACATCATGGACGAATTATCCTCTTTCATCTCGCACTCCCAAACACTTTTAACTTGTTTCACACTGACTAAATATTGATTTTTCAAGATGTTAAGATTAATTTAATAAAGAGACTAACTCTAAACTATTCGTCTTTCTATGTAACTATTGTAAAAAATGATTCTCTCTGCCTATTTCACTTTTTATAATCATTAAACTCATATCTTCAATCATATAATGTTTTAATACCCTCTGGAGCCACATTTCCACGATCTTAAAGGGAAGCATCAATTTTAGTAATCTCCATTTGGAGGATACTATTCTATCCATCACCCAAGATATCACCTATGCATTAATTACATTGATAATAAGCCATATTGAAAAAAATTCAGTCAATTTTTTTTGTAAATTCAATATACATTGAGAATTAATCTATTCAGGATTTTTTTGAATAAATGTTTTAAAATATTAAATACTTTATAGAATAACTTGGAATAAAATCATAACATCGTGTTGGTTTCATATAGACGTTAAATGCTGATATATAAGGGTTAATATCAATCAAATATCATGTCTAGATTTCTAATGCATTATATATATATATGTGTTCTAGAGAATAACTCTAAAATTATAAAATGTTATGAAACTCCTCAGATAACTGAGTATAGAGAACAGAATGGGGAGTTATTATTGGGTTACTTTGAGACATCCTAAAACATTTAATGGTAGTGATAATTTTAATTAATATATTTTTTCCAAAATGTAGTATTCAAAATAGTGTGTTAGTGAGTTTTGGTACATTGGTATATTCTTTATTTAATACTCATTGGATGTAGACTTCAATGGTAAACCCATGTAAAATATCTATGACCATGTGATTGAATTTTTTATATTATTTATAAAATATTCATGGATTCTAATTTTTTTTAAAAATAAAGTGAATTAATTCTCATACTAATATGTGAAAATAACTAAATAAAATTCGGTAAGTAGAGAAACAATTTTAATTTATGCACACCCTGATTCACACCCTTGGTGTTTTAGTGGACTTGTTCCACCATGACACTAAAACGTGGTATAAAATATCAATTATAACAATATATCTTCTAACATTATTTTTAAATTAATATATATATGTGATGAATGCTTATTAGAGTATGGGTACCCCAATTTATATTGTTATTTCTTATGAATTTAGAAATAATTTCGTGAAATATTTGAAGGTATAATATGAAAATTCACATGAAATTATTTTAAATTATTTTGATTCAAAAAGTATTCATGATATTATGTATTAATAAATGAAATTAAATTGAGGTTTGATTTTTTTTAAATTAAATTTAATGGATGAATTGAATAAAAATGTTTAAAAAATTATTTTATATTGTGTTACATATACTATAGTTTTAAATACGTTAGAAAATATATACAGGATAGGATATAAAAAATTAGGAGAAGTTTTTAATAAGTACATAAATTTTGGTGGAAGTAATTCTAGTGAAGATCTTAATATTTTTCAAGAATTAGAAAATTATATTTTCTCAAAAGAGGAAAATTATAACTCCAAGTTTAAGAATCTCAAGAATACAAATGAGGAGAATATATTTATGTTTAAGTAGAGTTATGATGATATAATTAAATATAAATTTAATAAATATATGAAATAAAGTTTTAAAATTAAAATAATTATTTTCAATAAATTATAAATATTGGGATGAAGGATATATAAGAATTATTAATTCTATATTATTATTGTATATAATGTACTTAAAAATTTTTGGGGATATTTATGTTTTTAGAAAAGAAGTTTAACATTTTAAAATTAAAGGATAGGTTGATTATGCATTCATGGAAAAGATAATTTAAGAGAATAAAAAGGTTAAATGTAATAAATTTATCAACAAATAATACTATTATTTTGATAATTGTAAAGAAAAAATTGAAATTTGACTTTCATAAAAATATTTATCATGAATTATCGTTTGATATTACTATAGAAAATATTATTTAATCTACCATTACTTCTTTAAGAATCTTCTTTAAGAGAAATTAAAATTTTGGAAATAATATAATTTAAATCAAATTTGATGATTTGTTAATTAAATGGGAATTATCTCAATATATTGAAGCTTGTAGTGAAGTTATCTCTTTCAAAATATAATTCATGTGATGAAAATTATTAAGATAATTATTTTAATTATTATTTTAATACTATTTATAATCAATCTAGAAATAATTCCCTTAAATATTTTCTAATTAAAGAGTATGAATAATCATAAAAAAATCATGATGAGTGCCATATGAAACAAATTCCTCATATTAAGGTAAAATGAGGAAGTTGATAAAATGAAAATGTTCACATAATGAAATTAATAATAAAAATATAAAATATAAAAAATTATAATTAGTAAATATGAATAGGTTACTTTTTAAAGTATGAGAGAGTATGTTTTAAGGAAGAATTTAGATAAACTGATTTTGTTGTGGTGGAATGGGATACACCCAATATGTGTTTGATGAATCCTTGTTTCTCAATAAAATAAGGTAACCCATATCTGTTGTCATTTATTGGAATAATTTTGTTTTGAATTTTATGATAAATATTTTAAATACCATAATCATGGATATGTGAAAAGGTATTATAGCAGTGGTAAAGGAGATAATAAGGTAACCACAACTACTCTATAAAATTGGAATCAATATTTCATTAAAAATAAAATATTAAACAAAAAAACAATTCATGTATTCTTTATAAATTAATAGTTATAGTAAAAGGGGTGCCAAATAAGTATTGATGGATGATTTTTACTAACAAATATCATAGTAAATGAAAAAAATTATAGAATTAATAGAGTAAATAGTTTTCATGGATAGTGAGATTTTTTTTCAACAAAAGGTTATCTAATCTAAAAATGAATAAGGAGAAATAATAAAATACATATTGAAATGAAAGGATTTTTATAATTTAGAAAACATGTATTTTTATAAATATAATTAATATCACTTTTAATGTCGATAATAATACAATAATAAAGTATGAAATAAATTTAGGGAAACTAAAAAAACCATAAGTGGTATTATTAAAGGAATTATCACTGTGATGAAGGACTAAAAAAGAAATTATTGAATTAGTAGAAAAGTTTTGGATCATGAAAACTAACCACATTTGAAAACATTAGGATAATTAGTTGGCACCCCAATCACCATTTTTGTTTTTTAATAAGTGGTTGAATCAATTTTTATATTAAGGTGGATATAAAATCCCTTGGGATATTTACATAAAAAGTACAGTAAAATATAGAATTATGTAAGATGCTATTTGGAAGGAATTATAGATTGAATGATTCATTTTTGAATAAATTAAAGTGTAGTATTCATTTAAATAAAGTGGTAAAGTTTTTATAGGAGTTGGAGTCATTTTCACTTATTTATGACATATATCCTTGACATAAGTGATGTTATAGAATAAAATCAAGACACATTTTCTTAATAGTCAGTTCCTCAGATGAAATGCTAAGATCTATTATTTGTTTTTGTGTGTTAAAGGTGAATAAAATATTATATAAAATATGAAAATACTATTATAAGTAATATATAAAAAAAGGAACGATGTAGAAACTTTTTAAAGGATCGAGGTCCACTTTTAATAAATATAGAATGAAAAAATTCAATTAAAATACTTTTTTATTATGAAAAATGGTAAAATTTATTATTTTGAATTTTATAATATATAAATTTAATGCTTAATAGTGGAATAACTTAATTTTTATCCATAATAAGCGTTATATGACTAAGAGAAAATCCATTATTGTATTTTAAATTAAAGGTGAAGTAAATTTTAGAATTAAAGAGCATGTACGTTTACATATATGAGGTTAAAATATTTTTATGTTTTTTAAAGATGAAAAAAGTATTAAATAAAAAAATTCTTATTGAAGTTGGAATAAGTGATTGGTGAAGAATATACGATTGAAAGGACTAATATCAGGGAGAATAAAATTTATTCTAAAAAAAGTAACTTCAAAGAATTGAAAATAATGACTAATATATAGTATCATCTATTTTATAGGATACTTATTCAATTTATAAGTATTTAATTAAAAGGTAGAGGAATGAAAATTATTAAAATTAAAAAGAGAAATTTTTATTGATATTATAACTAAAAATAAATTTGGTCGAATGAATAAAAATAAAAATAGTTAAAATACTTAAAAGTGATATTGAAAAGTTATAATCACATGATCTATTAGGTTAAATAGAAAATATGGTGGAATTGTTTGATTTTTATAATTGGAATCAATAATGAAAGATAATAATAAGTGTTAAAATATAAATTTGGGTGAAAGATTTGATGTCAAAATTTTCAAAAGTTTCCAACACTGTGAATCTCTTTAGAATTATTATAGATTATAATTGTGATTATCACTTATTATTATGAATATTTATAGAATTTTAGAGTTTTTGTTTAAATGAATGTGGAATTTTCATTCAACATCTTGATCTTGTTATTTACATATATATTTTGATGTTTTTTGTAGATTTTGTGTCTATTGGATGTCATATTTCTCTTTTTAATGAACATACATAGGGTTTTGAAAATAAGAATGGTTCAATTAAGGATAAATTTTAATAAAAAATTGAAAATTAGAGGGATGAGCTATATATTCATAATAAAGTGAAACTTTCATACACATAATATCTAGTTACTTATAAAGGGATAGGGTGATTTTACCATAAAGAGATATTTTTAAATATTTGGATTTCCTTCTCAAAGAGGGAGATAATGATCTATAATTCCATATTGTAATGTGAAATTTTTTAAATTTGAAGTGGAATATATTATTTTAGAATATATTTTAGAAATGTATTTATGGTTGTTCCGATTATAAAATACAAAGGGGGAGAATATTTTAAACATGGTCTTGTATATTTGATTGAATTACAACCTTATGTTGAAGTTAATTAAATACATTAAAATAAAAATAATGTTTCAATAAATTAGTATGGAGGATAAATATGTTATTACTTGAGTGACTAGAAAATAAGAATATTATATACACTGCAAGAGTAGGGTCTTTACGAAATGATATCTTTGAACAACTTGTTAAAATATTTATGAATTTTTAATGAATTTGTAAAATTATTTTAGGAATTACTATAAAATAGTGTAACATAGATGTCATTAAATATTCATGGTTATGTTTTATTGTGGTGGAATAAAATATTTACTATGGCATATTTATCCTATAATTTAAGTGGAAGAAATTATATTTGATTATATAGAATATAATTGAAGAATTTAATAGAATTTTATGGATGTATGAAATTGATTCATAATATTTAATATAAAATTTCTATATCGGTATAATGGTGAAAGTTTTTTTTTGAAAAGTCCTTGTAAGAAATGATTCATAAATAAATTTACTATGTAATAGTTTACTAAAACTAAATGAAATATTTATTAGTGATTTAAAAAATGTGAAAACTTCATAATATTGAAGTGGAAAATAAACAACCTCTATATGTTTTTATATTATATAATAGTTTCTTTGTAATAGTGAGATACATATTTCTAAGGTTGGGTAATCATTTCTAACATGTTTCCATGGAAACATAATAATTATAATTAGTTCTATAAGAGTTGATTTGAATTTGTGTAACTATGGCTTGATATTTTCAAAATATATGTAAGGTTCTTCCAAAATATGTATAACAGTGATATAAACTTTTCAAATGCTATGTTAGTGTGAATAATGTTGTGTAATGGTTTCTTTTTCAAAATATTATTTGATTCAAATACTCTAAAATAGGTTTTGCTAGAGAATTAAATAGTTAAATATATGATAAATTTGAAGGGAGAATTGAAAAAATTAATGGATATTTGAATGGTTTACTTGTTTCTATTTTTATTAGATAAATTCTGAAATATCTATGTGTGATTTATTCAAACTAAGTATTTGGTTCAATTTTTATAGAGATTTAATTATCATAATTCATTAATTATTAATAAAAATCTGGGCGAATTTATTAAAGAAGAAGATGAAATAAAGGATATATATATATGTGTGTGTGTGTGTGTGACTTTTTCTATGTTTGTATATATATACGTATGTATGTATATAGTGGTAATAAAAAATAAATAATAATAGATAAGTATAGGGAAAAAATATTTAATACATGTTTACCAAATTTTTTGAGAGTATATACATAAGAAAAATGATAAAAATGGATTATTATATACATTAATATTATTTGAATATATATAATTACTAAAAATATAATTGATATACATAGATAATCACATTAAAAATAAGATTAAGGTGATATGCATGAATAATATCTCTAAATAGAGAGTTAATCTAATCTAAATTCATTAATAGGAAGGTGATATTTCAATGAAGATCGTATGAATGGATTTTGATCAACACCCTTAACGTGGGATTGGATTCATCATAAAATTGAATGTAGAGGCATAAAGGTTGATATCAATGTAGATGCATATCGAGGATTCTTATATATTCTTTATATCAATTTATATATAATAATCACGATAACTATTTTAAGTCTATAAATTTTAAATACCATCCTCAATGTAGTGTGTGAAGAGTGAGTAAAGAAAAGGGATCTTCCTGTAGGTAACATTAAATTATCCACGAATTTTTATAGGTATTGATACTTATCATAGAGTTAATTTTCATAAAACTCGCATTAATGTTAATGAGATCGTGAATTTTGGTACATTGGTACACATCCAGTTGTATGCTTCTTGGATTTACCCTAATTTAGATGAACAAAGTACAATATTTATGTTCATGTGAACAAATTATATATATGATTTAGCTAATTTTAATGATTTTTATAGTAAACAAATAAATTTCAATGATGTTATTAATAACATTAAACTAATATCAAAGAAAAGTTAAAAATTAAGTAAATAAATTTAATTTATACACATAATAATTCATCCCACTCATAGGGTGTCGAGGGAATTTTTGGATATTGGAACCAAAATTATTATTTCTCGTCTACATCTAGATTAAAATCATCTAGTATACCCATAAACTACCAATTCTCATACACAATGTAGCTATTTGATTTGAATTCTTCTTTATCAAAAAATCAACCATGTAATTTCCTTTTACAAGTATATACAATAGTTAAAATTCATATATATTTAGTTACACTACATAAATTCACTATCCTAAATTCAAATCATGATATTAGAATATATATTTATACGCTTGTCATCTAAATACTTCATAACATTTTTATTGAAGAAAAATTGTATTTGATTATTTAAATAATAACAACCATAGTCAATTATATATCATGTGTAGGGTAATTATTTTTATTATGACTCAACTAAATTGATATATATTCCATTCCATTCTATCCTTTCAGAATAACATGACCTGATCTAAATTCAAAACCATCACTAAATACAATATATACTTCACACAATTAGATATAGAAAAATTATAAATCTAGTAAGTCTCTAGTTTTACTCTTCTAATTCCTCTCAACACATACTATTCTATTCTAAGTTCAGTTTATATCATGTCCACATGGTTATACATGATCCAATTTATTTAGATTCTGAATAAATTTCTAATAGTACCCATATAAACATAGAAAACACATATTTAATATATATATGTATATATATTGGATTATCCTTGTAAATCATGAATTAAAGACTATTAGAATAAATATAATTTTTTTATCATAAAAATATGTCCCGAAATATCATTTCATGAGTCCATAAATTTCATTTAGAGAATTTCATTTATCTAATTCTCACTCAAATAATCTAAACCAATATCCAAGTGGATTTCATGATCTACCTCATATTTTAAATAAGTAAATATATAATCCTGAAAAACCAAAAAAAAATATATCATAGAATGTAGAGGATATATGATACATTTTTTATCCCAAAACATTAACTTATTGATATGTGAATTGAAAAAAATTATAAAACATTAAACTATTAGTTTATAAAATATATTATGAAACTCTGAAGTTCTGTGTTATAGAGATTTAAAAACTAGGTTATGTACTTGACAAAATTGTAGAAGAGTAATTTTTTATAAAAAAATAGACGAAAATGGAATGAAATTTGAAATAGAATATGAAAATGTAATAGAAAAAATAAAATAACTGAAAAAATATTAACATATTCTAGAAAAGAGGTTTATATGTATCATAAATTACTTGTAAATTATCCCAAGTTATTAATCCCATAACTTATTTTCTTGTAACCCTATGTGGGAGGTGGATATTATACCCATGTCTGATAGAGAAATACCGAGTAAGTGAATATCCCACTCTTACGATAATAATTTATAAAATACTACTTCATAATATTATTAGCTATTATAATTATGGTGTTATGAAAAAATTTGTATGTGACTTCACTCCTTTTAAAGTAGGACTAGTAATTGGGGATATGGCATAAATAGTGAATATAAAAAGGAGGTAAATCACAAATCGAGTTATTATGTACTTCATGTAATGAATGTTTTTTTAAAACCCTATGTTTTTATGAAATTTATTTTTGAATAAATTTAATTTCTTCAATAGAAAGTGTGACCCAAAATATCGAGTTTCAACAAAACACAATACAATATTAAAAAAATATTATAAAATTAATTGTTTTATCGCATTCTATGATCTTATTTTAATTGTTTTTTTAACTTAAGAAAATTTATTTGAAAAAATAAAATTAATTTTTAAAATCAGAATTTAAAAATTATCTTGCTGCTGATTTTTTGATAATTATTTGAAAATATAATTTTTTCATTGAATAGTAAAAAATACATATATTTATTCAAAAAAAATTTATATTCAAGGAATTTATAAGATAAATTTTATTTTAATTTTTTTTAAAAATAAAATTGAGATACACTATAATTCTATTAGTACAATTTCTGTCATTGGAATGAATTTAATATTTAATATTGACATAAATCATTTCAAATTTTTTAACATTATCTCTTTTGAAAACCACATTCTCATCACGTCTATGAATTTAATTTAAAAATAAATTTTTCCAATTAAGTGAATTTTATTTTGAAGTATTTTTAAATATTTATAATTATAATAATTAATATCATATAATAATTTTCATTAAGTTTGATGAATTTTGGTAAAAATGAATAGGAAGAGTAGTAAAAATCAATTAATGCAGTTAAGGTTTAATCAGGGTTACCAGGGATTTAAATAAAATTATAAGTGGTAAATTAAACTATAAAATTGTAAAAATCCCATTTTATGTATCTATTTATACCTTATCCATTATATGGTTCGGTAATGGCAAATATTTTTGCATTTTAGCATGTGAAAATGTGGGTACAATTTAGTCTTGTAAAAAATTCTATATCTGTCTGCTCACCAACTTATAAAAATACACCCTTATCCTATATTCTTCCTGCTTCTAAAATAATTTAGTTTGAAAAATAACTCCCCAAATATATTCTTTATTTCCATACCCACATCATATAGTAATTATTTTGATTATTAATTTCTCTTAAGAATGATTTAACAATAAACATAAAGAGGTTCTCTCAAGAAGAGGTATAATCCTTAAACTTTTGTTTTTATATAATTTCATATTCTAACCACTAAAAATATTATCACAATTTGAATATAAAAAACATATAAAATATTATTATATGTTATTATGTCATTTTAAGGACCTCTATCCATCTACTCTTCCATAAAATGGGAAATGAAACCACCAATCGTGTGTATAGATATCTATCACCTCACATGCTGATATTATTCATTTTCCATCCCCACCCATCATGTCTGGATATAATGATGGATGTAATGTTTATATATAATATTTGTGATATTACTATTCCTATTTAATTATAATACCACTTCTTTAATATTACCTCACAACCCATTGGGAATGAATAAAGTCACTCATGTGTACGACAAACTACCACTTCATGAACTGATTTCATGTTTTTTTATTTATATTTTAATTGGATGGTAATAGGGAAATATTAAATGAATATATACTATATTTTTAAAATAATTATACTTATACAATTATAATATCACATATACCTTCTCACTTTCCATTCTGTACCAGATACGATAACGTCACTAGTGTGTACGACATACTACCCCCTCATGAAGCAATGTGATTCGTTTTTCACTAATGCATTGTATGGAAGGTAATATGGATAAATTTAATAACTATACGTGATATATATTAAATAATAATGATTTTTTAGAGTTTTATAGTTATTTACCTTTCTTTTTTTCCATCAGTTAAAAAATATTTAATCAATGTTCATGCATACATACGACCTACCATCTTGATGAACAATGTATTTCATTTTCTATTTATAACGTTAATGGATTACTCTAAGTAAATATATAATTAATATATACTATATTTATATAATGATAATAATTTTGGATATTATGGTACCATGATCAAATTAAAAGTATAAAAATATACCAAATTGAAACATACATGAAAAGTAAAGCAATTATTACCTAAAACATGATTTTTGAATGGAATTGTTAATAAAATTATAATAAAATATCATAAGTAAAAAATATATGGTATTATATATATATAAGTATGTTTCCTGAATAGATATATAATAAAACTATATTTATTTTATAGTAGGTTCGAAAATGTACGAAGGAAGTCGAGACATTACGTAAGGTATTTCTAATAAGTCTTCTAATTTGGGGAGACATATATAGTATTAAACACTTGTTCATTTTATGTTGGGTATATATTTACCCATTAAATGGTTATATTGTAAATCTACTTATTTTAATTATATTTAATGTTTCATTTAATATTATCATTTATTGGGTATTTACTTGTCCATTTGAGGATCTCTCTTTTAGGGGGTTTACAATTTAGAAGTTAGCGAAGTGGTAAGGGTTTGATGTTACAATATCACTGTTAATCAATCTTTTTTTATGATTGTTCTTTTGATAAATAAATAAAATTATCTATATCTCAATATAATTATGTATTTTATTCTACTCTAGTTATTTCTTGAGAATATATGTTTGTTTCCTCGTGAAAATCATGTGGGCCCGATGGTTGATTGTGGGAATTTGAATGTTGCACAATCATTCTCGTTAGGTTCACCATTTCTACGAATTTTCCTATGGGTTTTGTTTTTTTAGATGGAAACACCCATTGTTTTCCTTATTCAGTTAGATTCTTGAATCAACTCACAAAATACAGGTTTTCATTGTTGAATGGATCCAATGATTCTCATAGACTAACATTGGATGAGAGGATGGGAGGTTGGGCTCATAAAACCTTTTTGTTGGGAATTATTACATATTATGAAACTATATTATAGGTTTAATATATATATATATATATATTCATTAGTCCTTTATTAAATTCCAAATATAAAAAGGGTCACCCTCGAGTTAAAATTTGATTATTAGCATGTATTTCCATTAGAATTGTCTATATGTATATGGGGTTATTCATTTATGGATACATATATGTATATACATGGTTCTCCACTTAGGGTACCCTTTTAGGAACAAATTATATATTATTATATCATTTATTATCATGATGTTTGTTTTATGCCATTCAGGGGGTTGCTCTATGATTAATCATTATCTATAAATACCAGAGTTGTTTTGACATTTGGATCAGGCCCATGAGATGGGATTCCACTATATCATCACAAAGGAAATAAGAACACATGTAGTTCAGTTCCACTTAAAAATATTCATCATACCTTTCAAGGTCATGTGATGAGTACCAAATCATGCAGTTTAACATCATGCATCCAGGATGTCTAGGTGGAAGGTGCCCAGTCAAATTTGATGTGGATTTTTTTTCAAAGAATCCAAAAGGACTTGGAAGGGATGTAGCATCCAAGGATGGGTATGAGCCTATTGGGAATGTGGCCGAGAGGTATTTAAGGTGTTGGGTTTGGACCTCATGGAGTCCTCATATGTATACAATTCAGATAGGAATCAATGACCATATAGTTTAATGGTTGGGGTATACACCTATTAAGGAGGTCCTTTTAGAGGTTTTTTGTAACACCCATATATTTTAAGAGATATACAATTTTTAATTTCTTTGATTTATTCTATTATACACTACCCCAAGATTAGCTTGTACTATACACGACACCGTATTAGCTTGCAGTATACACAACAATATTCTTGGCTCGTGTTACACACAAATTCAGGTTCGTTTTGTGGAAATTATTCTACGCAACATTAAGTACAGATTTTGTTTAATGTATAAATGAAATATGTTTTGATTATGTTATAAGCAACACCAAATGGAGCTTTCACAATACGCAGCACTGACTTGACTTGCATTACAAGCAATTAGGACCTTCTTCGATAGCGTGTGTAGTACACAATACCCAGTTTCACTAAACGAGATATTATTATAATATTATTATGAACTAGCCGTTATGAATAGTAATACAAACTTTTTGAAATTTTATGAATTTTATCTTTCAAAATTGACTTCAATTTTGGATTTGGAGTATTGAAATTATACTGGGGTGAATTTTTGGTATTTTTCTAAAAACTTTCAATTTTTGATGAATAGTGAAAACACTGGGTTACTATTTAAAAACTGACATTTAATTTAAATAATTATTTATTTTATATAAAATTGATACATAATATCTATATCAGTTCAATTTAATTCATTGGAGTCATTTTATATTAATTTTAGATATATAAAATTTTTATTGAACCATTCACCGCCTTTTACCCACCTCCTAGGAGAATTTTCAAATTTACATAAAACTTAAGTTTACCGCTTCTATAACTGGAATTTCAAAAATCCAAAAGACACGGTTAACATCAAGGAGTTAAATGTGGTTCAATAAGTTAAAAATAACTTTTGGTGAATATTAACTTCTTTCTTTTATTTAACACGGTTAAAAGTAAATAGGGTAATTAAGGGTAAAAATGATATTATTATTACCCTAACACATGTCCTAATTCTATTGGATACGTTTAATGAAATATTAACATAATTGATTTTATAAATACCCAAATAGATGTAATTTGAGACTTTTTATTAATTAAACTAATTTTATAGGTTAATATGACATATTAGTATTGATTTAATTAACATTGTTGAACTAATCATGCTGTTATTTTTTCACAAAAATCAATTACCAAATAGTGTCAAAATTTACATAAAATAGTTTTTAAAATAAATATTATATTATTAATTGATATTATATTCCTAAAAATCTATGGTTTGGAAAAATGACTTAAATAAGGTTATATATATTAATAATGAACCAATTTGGGTTTTTTTGGCTTGTTATAGTAAGTTAATTAACCATATAGTGTAAGAAAACAAGAAGACACATTAAAAGTTAAATTATTTATCATAGAGTTAAATATAAATTATAAGGTTAAAATAGTAACATAAAATTGACTAAAACCCATTGGTTTAGAGTATTTTTACCCATCCCCACTTTTTCTTTTAAATAAATTAATGTGGAGCTATTATAAACTGAATATGACGTTATTATAAAATAATATTTTACGTTTTCCTAAGGTGCCCCTCTCCTCCCTTATAAAAGGGCACCTCCTCCCTCTTCTATTCACACCCTTTTGAGCCTTGAAGCTCGGCCAACACCAGAAAATTCCTCTTATCAACCTCTCTAGTTATATCATAGAGGTTCGGGTCTTCTCAAAAGACCAACTCTAGTGCCCTAAGAACAATATTAAATGAGGTGCGTCGAGGAAGAGGTAATCTCTTCTACCGACTCTTTCAATTTTATTTCTTCTTATACTTCCTCTTATTTATTTGTTTCATTATAAAGTAACAAAATCAGTATTAATTATATACTTATATGTTATTATAAATATGAAACAACCCTATTTCACCTTCTATCCATCCTATTGAAAACGAAATCACCGCGCGTGCGTACGTACAGAATACCATCTCCATGCCGTGGTGTAATCAGTTTTCCATCACCACCTTACTTGGATGTGTATAATTATGTAAAGAATAACTATATATTATTATTATAACATCATACTAATTCTAAGATTTTATATCATCCACTCCAAATCCATTCAAAAAATATGGGAATGATATCATTGCTCGTGCGTGCGTACGTATTACCGTCTCCACAACGCGATGAGATTTATTTTCCATGTTAGAAGTTGAAGAATGTTTATAAAGTATATATAATAAGTAATCATGAAATATATTACATAACAATGATACAGGATTTATGTATATATATATATGTATGTCATCTACTTAATTCAATTCAATTCAATCAATAAACGAAAAACAATAATCATGTGTATGTACGGCCTACCGTCTCCATGAACGGTGTATTTCTTTCCATTTATCGATCGATTATATATATGTATATTCTGAATATATATTATATATAAATCATGTTTTATATTATCTCGTTATGTAATAATTATCTTAGTAATCATATTAATAATTTCAAGTCAAAACACGTACGATAAATGAAAATATTTTACCCAAAACGCTGCTTTAACATGGAATTGACAAATGAATGGATAATATAAAGTCATAAGTGAATCATATATGATATCATAAATATTATTATGGTTCTATTACAAGTATATAATATTTTTAAACCCACTATACAGGATTCTGAGACACATATGGATGAAATTGGACATAAGGTAAAGGACAATTATTCGAATCTCATTCTTATCCGAGATTGTTTATTCGTAAGTATTTACTGGGGTTATGTTTAATATCCATGTCCATATGTTCTAAAAATGTTTTAATAAAATGTTTATTATTATTCCATGTATGTTTAAAGTCATTTTACCCCTTTTTACTTTTACCACATCATTTGGAAGGAATCTTTCTTTTGTTTACCATACGAGGTACTTTTTGACTTTTCCGGCTTTAGTACGAGAAAGATGTTTTTTAACATATACGACATGAATTGATTTTTAAGATTTCATAATGCCTTATTTTCATGAATCTTACTCTATAATATTTCATGACTTTTTTCAAAAAAATACATTTCTTTTAAAATTTCATGGCATTTTGAGAAAAGAAAATGATTTTGAAGAAGAAAGGATATTTTCCTCAAGAATTCATGTCAAGTGTTTTATGATAACTATTTTACATCTATGATTATGTTATTAAGTATGTCTATGTTTCAAGTATAAGGTATCTATTATTTACATGGTTTAACATTTCTTATGATGAAATTATATCCATTTGTTTTATATGGATTATGTTTTGATGGGATGATGTTTATGAAACCGATTTTTATTCTTTGGGTTATGATGAATGATTTATGTTTATGTTGTGGCACAAGTAAGAATGATTTAATTATGAGATGGGTGGGACCTATATCTCTCTCCAATTAATTGGGTAAAGATTTATATATCATGATATAGACATGGTTGGAATGGTTTGTTAATCCGGTTCAGTGTTACAGGACTGAAACAAGGAGTGAACTCGATTCAGAAAGGGAATTTGTCCTCTAAGATGGTCTTGGAAGCAATGCCTTGGCTACTATGAAAATCATATCATGTGATTAATGGTTTGAAATAATTAAATTTTTTATTCCCATGCTATTTTATCATGATTGAGTTTCCATTATGATCTATGCCTTACGTACTACCATGAATTATTTCACAACTCACGATTTTGATATTTAAACTTTGTGTTCATGTTTTGAAGATCAAATGTATATGGTTTGTTTTATTTTCTCCATTCGTACCCTTAATGAGTATTTGATCTCACCCTTTATATTTTTTCTTTTCCCCAGGATATAAATAATGGTTTTATGTAAGAAAAAAGGAAAGATATTTATTGGAGATGTTGAAGATCTTTCAGCAAGATTAGAAGATTATTTTTCCAAGATTCTAAAGACACTAAACTATTACGGTACTTGTGTGTTTGTATTTATTATGTATTATGTATTACACAAAAGAAATCTAATGTCTATATACGTCAAGCTTTGGGTCTTGACAGTTGGTATCAGTGGTTCAGTTTAGTTATCCTTTGTAAACTAGATTGTGAATACTTTAGAGAAATCCTTAGAGATATTACAAAGGTAAGTATAGGGATGTCCCTAAGGTTTAGTATAACTGTAGGTTACAGTCCTAGAATTTTTTTTATAATCATGAGTCACCTATGGTGAACCTAAGGTGTCATGGATTAAACAATGTTTGATAAGTTAGATATCCCATAAGTTACTTTTTATGATTATGTGGTTCCTTGTTATTTTAACTCTTTCTTACACTATTATTTTTGGTCTCAGTCAATGGAGGGAACGAGAAAGAATTCAGTTAACATTGATTCCAATGGAAAAATTGCTGACTATGATCAAAGAAATAGTGTAACATCTTGAGAGAATGATAATGTGATTATTCCGAATCAGGCATCTCGATATATGATTAACAAGGTGAAGTTTAGTAGTATTCCTAAGTAATAAAATAAGAGGAAGATGGAATTTTATTCATGTTCACATGGTGAGGGGAATTGAGAAAGGAATATTGAGATTTCTAAAGAAGAGAAGAAGAATCATGGGGAATACCTCAAATGGAGGGGAAGATGTTATCTATGTGGAGAAAAGGGTCATAAAGTGATAGACTGTTGTGGAGTCCAATGTCTTATATGTGGAGAACATGGGCTTTACCCAACTCAATTCCCTGACATAAGAGGTTACTTCTAAATCAAGGATGGACTTATTCCACAACAATCATTGAAGAGGATGGATTGAAGTGTTTATGTATTGGTATTAAAGAATAATGTTGTTGAGGTACTTTTAGGGTATATTGGAATATCTATATATTGGTCCATTTTTTTCCATAAGAATATGGTACCGGTAACCATGAAAACTAATTCAAATATTTTGGAAAGCAAATGATATGCGCGTAATGAAGGGATAATGAGAAAATGAAATGTTTGATAGTATTCATGAGATCATGACTGATATAAGGACAAAGTGATATCATGGTTTGACTATATAGAAATTTTTGGATTTTGGTATGCGGAAAGAGTTAACATTTGATAGCACTCATGTTTTCAATAAGGTTCTATGGTACAACATGATTAATGTATTCACATGTTTTTCATGTGACCAACAAGATATATCTTATGATATATGGGGGATAAATGATGGCATTCACGTGCTTGTTGTGTGACATTTCAAGTAATAATTTTCTTTATACTATGAGATTGGACATAAGTATTTTGGATAAGCCTAAAGATTGGTATGCATTATGTTGGACATCCGTTAGTATTCTTTAAGGATAATTTTTTTTATATTATTTCTGTAATGTTATAATAGTGATGTTTTAGAAAAAAGACAACTTGCAAGACGGAAGGCAACCGACCACGGCGGACAAGGATGTGGGAATCAAACCCACAACCGAAGTGCGACAGGCCTTTATTGTCTACCAATGGTCTACAGGAAGTCCCTGGTTATTATAAACTAGTTTTATTATATTAATCAGTATGATATATGAAGTATAATTCCATTTTAGGAACCATATATGATTAATCTCACTATAGGTGGACTTATGTATTTTTTATAACTTTTTCTAACCTTTTGTTTGAGACAGATGGAGTGACCCATCATTCTATCACATGATCTTATAACTCTTCATGAATGACAAATTCAACTTCATTTATTTAAGTGATGAAGTGGAAATTGTCCAAGGAATGACCAATGGTGAGATTGACCCAAAATCATGAAAGTATTTCTTCTAATTCCAATTTCTTCAACATTAGCGAAATGATCTTGAAAACCAAAAATGTTGTCCATGTGAACTTATAACTGATGAATTAGATGGAACCTTAGATCATCACAAATTTATGGATTTGTGACTATTGGATTTATCATATCCATGTCCTCTACCAATCTTCATCAGAAGTTGATGGTTATATTTATCTTCCATATCCATATTTTCACTTATGTTATCCTATGTGGAAACCAAATGCTGTGTTACTTTAGGTGACTGTTATGATTCTAACATCGATTTTAAAATAATGTTTTAGTATTCTTTTTTACGATGTGGGTTCAATGAAAGAAACTTTCATGTAGTAAACCATTTATAACCCTGACGAATTTCGAGGGCGAAATTCATTTTAAGGGGGGTAGAATGTAACACCCCGAGATTTTATGAGATATATTATTTTTAATTTATCTGATTTCTTCTATTATACACTAAACCAAAATTAGATTGTACTATACACAACACCGTATTAGCTTGCAGTATACACAACAATATTCATGGATCATGTTACACACAAATTCATGTTCATTATGTGGAAATTATTCTACACAACATTAAGTATATATTTTGTTAAATGTATGAAAGAAATAAGTTTTGATTATGTCATACACAACACTAAAAGGAGATTTCACTACATGTAGCCCTAACTTGACTTGCATTACACGCAATTAATACCTTCTTCGATAGCGTGTGTAGAACGCAATACCAAGCTTCACTAAAAGAGATATTATAATAATATTATTATAAACTAGAAGTTATGAATAGTAATACACACTTTTTGAAATTTTATAAATTTTACCTTTCAAAATAGACTTCATTTTTGGATTCGGAATATCGAAATTAGCCTATGGTTACTTTTTTGGTATTTTTATGAAAACTTTCAATTTTTGATGGATAGTGAAAACACTGGGCTACTATTTAGAAACTGACGTTTAATTTAAATATTTATTTATTTTATTTAAAATTGATACAGAATACCGATATAATTTCAATTTAATTAATTTCTGTCTTTTTAAAATAATTTTAGATATATAAAAATTTTATTGAACTTTTCATCGTCTTTTACCCACCTCCTAGGAGAATTTGAAAATTTACATAAAACATAATTTGACCACTTTTGTAAGTGGAATTTCAAAAATTTGAGGGACACAGTTAACATCAAGGAGTTAAATTTGGTTCAATAAGATAAAAATAATTTTTGTGAATAGTAACTTTTTTACTTTTATTTACACAATAAAAAAATAAATATGGTAATTAAGGGTAAAAATGATATTTTTATTACCCTAACACATGTCCTAATTCTATTGGATAAGTGTAATTCGACCAAAAACAACCTTTGGAATAAAATATTACCCTTCAGGTACACTTGGATTAGATTAGGACATTTATTATCATTTTATTTAAAGAAGAGTTAAAATAGTTAAAATCAAAGTTTAATAACTAAAACATTTTTAATATAGGGTTATACATAATATAAATTCAACTATAAGTATTCCCTAAAAAATTAAAAATATTTCCTATATAATAGTATTTTATTTATAAGTTTTAGAAATTAAATATTTTATTTTATTTATGACACAATGATGATGCAGTAATTACCTTATTAATGAAATATTAACATAATTGATGTTATAAATGCCCAAATAAATGTAATTTGAGACTATTTATTAATTAAAGTAATTTTATTGGTTAATATTACATATTATTAATTATTTAATTAAATTTTTTTGAACTAATCATGCTGTTATGATTTTCACAAAAATCAATTACCAAATAGTGTCAAAATTTACATAAAATAGTTTTTTTTAAAATATTATATTATTAATTGATATAATATTCATAAAAATCTAGGGATCAAAAAAATGACTTATATAAGGTTATATATATTAATAATGAACCACTTTGGGTTCGTTAGGCTTGTTATAGTACGTTTATTAACCATATAGTGTATGAAAACAAAAAGACACGGTAAAAGTTAAATTAATTTACTTAGAGTTAAATATAAATGATAAGGTTAAGATAGTAACCTAAAATTGTCTAAAACCTGTTGGTTGAGAGTATTTCGACCCATCCCCACTTTATCTTCGAAATAAATTAATTTTGAGCTATTATAAACCAATATGACTTTATTATAAAATAATATTTTACGTTTTCTTAAGGTGCCCCTCTCTTCCATTATAAACGAGCACCTCCTCCCTCTTCTCTTCACACCCTTTTGAGCCATGAAGCTCGGAAAAACCCTAAAAATTACTCTTCTAAACCTTTATATTTATATGATAGTGGTTTTTGAATTCTCAAAAGACCAACTCTAGTTCCCTAAGAAGAAGTTTAAAGGAGGTGCGTCGAGAAGAGGTAATCTCTTCTACGAACTCTTTTATGTTTATTTCTTCTTCTACTTCAACTTATTTATTTGTTTCATTATAAAGTAATAACATAAGTATTAATTATAGACTGATATGTTATTATAAATATGAAACAACCCTATTTCACATTCTATCCATCCTGTGGAAAACGAAATCACCGCGCGTGCGAACGTACAGAATACCGTCTCTACGTCATGGTGTAATCAGTTTTTCCATCACCACCTTACCTGGATGGGTATAATGATATAAATAATAACTATATATGTTTATTATAACATCAGAATATTTCTAAGATAATATATCATCCACTCAAATTCCATTAAATAAATTTGGGAATGATATCATTGCTCGTGCGTACGTACGGATTACCGTCTCCACAACGCGATAAGATTCATTTTCCATGTTAACAATTCAAGAATGATTATAAAGTATATATAATAAAAAATCATGAAATATATGACATGATAATGCTATTGGATTTATGTATATATATTTATGTCATCTAATTAATTCCATTCTATTCAATAAAGAAACTAAAGACAGCGTTCATGCGTACGTACGACCTACCGTCCCCATGAACGATGTATTTCATTCCATTTATCGATCTATTATATATATGTATATTATGAATATATATTATATATAAATCATTTTTTATATTCTGTAATTAAGTAATAATGATCTAAGTAATCATATTAATAATTAAAAGTCAGAACACAGACGATAAATGAAAAGATTTTACCCAAAACGCTGCTTTAACATGGAACTGACAAATGAACGGATAATATGAAGTCGTAACTGAGCCTTATATGATATCATAAATATTATTATGATTCACTTAAAGGTAAATATTATGTTTAAACCCACTATACAGAAGTCTCAGACACATACGGAAGAAATTGGACATAAGGTAATGGATAATTATTCCAATCTCATTCTTATCCGAGATTGATTATTCATAAGTATTTACTGGGGTTATGTTTATTATCCATGTCTATATGTTCTCAAAATGTTTTCATAAAATGTTTAATTTTCTTCCATGTATGTTTAATGTCATTTTTACCCCTTTTGTCTTTTACCACATCTTATGGAATGAATATTTCTTTTCATTACCATACATGGTAGTTTTTGACTTTTATGACAGAAGTAAGAGAAAAATGTTTTTTTAACTTATACGACATGAATGGATTTTTATGGTTTCATAACGCCTTATTTTTAAGAAGCTAAATATAAAATATTTCATGAATATTTTCAATAAAATAAATTTCTTCTAAAATTTCATGTCATTTTTAGAAAAGAAAATGATTTTGAAGAAGAAAGTGTATTTTCATCAAGAATTAATTTGAAGAGTTTTATCAAAACTATTTTCCATATAAGATGACATTATTAAGTATATTTATTTTTAAAGTATAAGGTATCTATTATTTACATGGTTTCAATTTTCTTATGATGAAATGATATCCATTTGTTTTATATGGATTATTTTATGACGGGATGATGTTTATGAAACCAATTTTTATTCTTTGGGTTATGATGAATGATTTATGTTTTTGTTGTGGAATAAGTAAGAATGATTTAATTATGAGATGGGTAGGACCTATATCTCCCTCTAATGCATTGTTTAAGGATTTATATTTCATGAGATTGGCATGGAAGGAATGGTAAGTTCATCTGGTTCAGCGTTACAGGACTGAAATGAGGAGTGAACTTGATTCAGAAAGGGACTTTGTCCACTAAGATGGTCTTGGATGAAATGACTTGGCTACTATGGAAAACATATCATGTGATTAATGGTTTTGAAAAATTTAATGTTTCATTCCCAGGATATTTTATCATGATTGATGTTCCTTTATGATCTATGCCTTACGTACTATCGTGATTTATTTGACAACTCCAAATTTTGATGTTTAAACATTATGTTCATGTTTTGAAGTTCAAATGTATATGGTTTGTTTTATTTTCTCTATGATTTCCCTTACTGAGCATTTGAGCTCAATCTACATATTTTTACTTTTCCCCAGGATATAAAGATAGTTTTTAGGTAAGGAAAAATGGAAGATCTATATGGGAGATATTGAAGATCTTTCACCATGATTAGAAGATTATTTTTCTGAGTTTTGGAAGACACTAAACTATTACGGTCCATGTGTGTTTGTTTTTATTATGTATTAAGTATTCTGCAAAAGTAATGTAATGTCTATGTACGTCAAGCTTTGGGTCTCAACTTTTTTACCACAAGGTATTTGGGTATATTATATGGATAAATGGATTTGAGAACTCACACCGATGGAGGCCCTTAGGTTTTCCTCACAAGGTATCTGTCCCTTTCATATAAATTCATGTATTTCTTAAACCACAAAAATAGGGGCCCTTTGGGAATGAGAGAGGAAAATATTAAAGAAGATCCACTATTTTGACATGAATTTAATCATGTGGATTTAATGATAATACCTAAATTATACTCCCATGTGAGTCAAGATTTGATTGAGAACCAAGTGGATGTGAAATATCCAGAAAACTACACAATGTCCTTTATCTATTTCAGGACGAGGTTATGGCTACAAGAGAGAGAAATAGGTTTGATGTTCTTGTCTACTCTCCAATTTTTCTATCCTGGGTTAAGACTTATGCACCATTGACGTTATGAGCCACAAGAAATAATTGGGGCTTTTTCCATGAAGGATTCAATATTCTTTATTTCAGAGAATATGAGAAAAGGATAAGGCACTATACCTCATAAAATTTAAAAAAGTGGCCCCCTCACCATCTGAAATGGGAAGTTACATATAATTTCCACAAAGTATGGGGTCCTCATTACTATGGGAAAGAACAATTTTAAACTCCATGAGGACCCTACCCAAAAGTTAGGAGAAGTATGTGAAAAATCATACTTCCAAAAGGCACTATTGAATGGGAGAAATGTGTGACCCTAAAGGCATTGATGGAGGTTTTGATTTTCTATCCCTTAAATCGGAGTCGTATGGAAAGGGGTTCCCAATTATCAGTATTGAAGGAGAGGGATTAGAGAGTGGATCACACAGGAGTGGGATGGGTGAGGTTCCCAAGGGTCCTATTTATATGTAATTTCAAGGTCTGGGGAGAAATATGTGGCTCACACAAGTATTATCCATTATTAATCGAGAATGTTTTTTACGCTGGTAATCAAGCGGGTGTGTCACTGTGGTCAACGTATATGTATAACCTGAGTGAGTCTCCTAGGTGTGACCATCTGGGGCTTGTATAGTGACTTTGGTAAACAATATGGTCTTGTAAAGTGATGTTTGTGCATTGTTTGGACCTATGCGGTGATCTGGATATGGATTTCACAGTTCCCCTGGTCGAATTCATGTGATTATTGATGTTCTGCACTTCTCTTTTTCTTAAGCAATTCCCCTTTTGAAAATTATCATTCTCATGTAACAAAAATGAGTGTAAAAAAAATTCCCCCTTATGATTGGATTCGATCAAAATAAGTGTCTTTAATCCTAAGGTAGAGGGAAAAAATGTTAATGGATACCTCATTCATTGTCCTTTATGTGTTCGTATACCTTTATGCCAAGACATGACAAAAAGTGTGACTTGAATGGAATGAAAGGGATATGTGAATGGTTGAGCTATGTAGGTGGATCATACAAGGGTCCCCTCACCTATAAATATTGTTAATGGTGTCCATTATTCTACCTCTCACCTTTTCACTATTCTTTTCACCCCATTAGTGATCATAATGAGCTAGTATTTCCACTAAAGCTTCATTTTCCTAGACCTGGTATTCCCTTATCTGTGCGATTGATGAAATTGAGTGAGTGGCCAATGTGAGGTCACATGGTTGATTGAATTTCACAAGGCCACTTGGGAGAGAGTGTAACACCCGAGACTTTTATGTTATATAAATCATCAAAGGAATCTTTTTCTACACAACACTTGCTTGGCTTGCTTTACACACAATCGCGACCTTCCTCGATAGCTTGCGTCGTACGCAATACCGAGTTTCACTAAACAACAATATGCTATTAAAACTAGCCGTTATGAATAGTAATAACCACTTTTTGAAATTTTATAAATTTTATTTTTCAAAATGGACTTCATTTTTGGACTCAGAATATCGAAATCAGCCTAGGGTGAAATTTTGGTATTTTTCTGAAAACTTTCAATTTTTGATGAATAGTGAAACCACTAAGTGGTAGGTTAAAAACTGAATGTTGCATAAAACTTAATTTTACCGCTTCTGTGAATGGAATTTCAAAAATCCGACAGACACGGTTGATATCAGTAAGTAAAATGTGGTTCAATGAGATAAAAATAATTTTTTGGTGAATAGTAGCTTTTTACTATTTTTACCGCGGTTAATAGTAAATAGGGTAACTAAGGGTAAATATGATATTAATATTACCCTAACACATGTCCTAATTCTATTGGACAAGTGTAATTCGACCAAAAACGAACTTAGGAATAACATATGACCATTTAGGCCCACTTGGATTAGATTAGGACATTTATTATTAATTTATTTAAAGAAGGGTTAAAATAGTTAAAATCAATGTTTAATAAGTAAATCATTTTTAATATGGGGTTATACATAAGATAAATTCGATTGTAAATATTAATTAGAAATCTAAAAAGATTTCCTACATGATGGTATTTTATTTTTAATTTTTAGACATCAAATAATTTAATTTATTTATGACACAATGATGATGCAGTAATTATCTTATTAATTAAATATTGACATAATTGATGTTATAAACACCAAAATAAATGTAATTTAAGACTTTTTATGAATTCCACTAATTTTCTAGGTTACTATGATATATTATTGTTGATTTAATCAACTTGGTTCGAACATATAATTCTGTTATGACTTTCACAAAAATCATATATCAAATAGTGTCAAAATTGACACAAAATAGTTTTTAAATCAAATATAATATTATTAATTGTTGTTTTATTCCTAAAAATCTAAGGTTCAGCCAAATGACTTAGATAAATATATATATATTAATAATAAAAATTTTGGGGTTCGTTTGGCATGTTATAGTAAGTGTATTAACCATATAGTGAAAGAAAACAAAAAGACATGGTAAAAGTTTAATTATTTAACTTAGAGTTAAATCTAATTGATAAGGTTAAAATAATACCCTAAACTTGTCTAAATTCTATTGGTTGATAGGATTTCGACCCATCCCCACATTAGCTTCGAAATAAGACCCTTTGGAACAATTATAAACCGATTTTGACTTTAATATAAAATAATATTTTGAGATATTCCTAAGGTGCCCCTCTCCTCCCTTATAAAAGGGCACCTCCTCCCCCTCCTCCTCACACCAATTTGAGCACTAAAGCTCGGCCAACCCCTGACATTTTCTCCTCTCAACTTCCCTAGAATAATCCTAGAGGTCCTGGTCTTCTTCAAAGACCAATCTTAGTTCCCTAAGTGGAGGATTCAAAGAAGCGTTCCAAAGAAGAGGTAATATCAATTACCGATCTTTTCAATTTCTTTCTTCTTAAACATCTTCTTCTTTAGTTGTTTCATGATAAAGTAATAACATCAGTATTACTTACATACTGATATGTTATTATAAATATTAAACAACCCTAATTCACCTTCTATCCATCCTACAGAAAAATGAAATCACCGCGCGTGCGTACGTACGGAATACCGTCTCCACGCCGTGGTGTAATCTATTTTCCACCATCACTTTACAAGGATGGGTATAATGGTGTAATGAGTAACTATTTATGATTATTATAAAGTAATATTGATACTGAAATAATATATATATATATATACTCCAATACAATTCCATGATCATAGGAATGATATCATCACTCGTGCGTACGTACGGAATACCGTCTCCACGATGTGAAGCGACTCATTCTACATGATCATCATTACATAGTAATTATATAAATGAATTGAATGAATAAATATGATATATGTTACACTAATACCATTCTGGATATAAGGTATCTATAACCTTAAAAGAAGAATAAGAATGTATTCGGCAAAACACGCATAAGAACAAAAGGCAATAAAGACCCGAGTAACAGGTAACAATGAAATATTACTAACAAGAAGCTAAGAATATGACCATATATGATATCATATCAATATTTATGATTCTGGAATAAGTCAATAACATTATTTAAACCATTATACAGGAGCTTCGGACACGTACAAAGCAAATCGGACCTAAGGTAAGGGAAATATCACAATCTCATTTTTATCCGAGATTGTTTATTCGTAAGTATTTACTGGGGTGTATTTTATCATCCACATCCATGTTTCATCAATATATAATATTATTTCCATCCACCTACAATTGTTTAAATCCATTTTTACCCTTCGGTGAGTTTTTAGTAATATCTATGAAAGGAATCCTTTGTCGTACGAGGTACTTTTTGACTTTTCCGACAAAAGTACGAAGAATGTTTTTTTTAACTTATACGGCATGAATGGATTTTTAAAACATTAAATCCAAGAAGCTTATTTTACAAGTTTTCAAGTTTATTTTTAGTCAACTTCTTTTATTTTAAAGTCGTATGACATGTTATGAAAGGAAAAATGTTTTTGAAGAAGAAAGGATATTTTCCTCAAGAATGGAGTTCAAGTGTTTTATCAAAATTATTTTCCATCTAAGATAATAAAGGGTTATGTTTTTATCCCTATTATTACATTAATTTGATCATGTTGTGATGGAATTATTTTTATGAATTCCTTTATCTTATATGAATTGATTTATGATGTCATGATGTTTCAAGAATCCCATTTTTGTTGCATGTGTTATGCGATGATGTATGATTATGTGGCACACATAAGAAAGGATTCATTATAAGATGGGTGGGACCTATATCTCCCTCTAATGCATTGGGTAAAGATTTTATATCTCATGAGATAGACATGGCTGGAACGGAAGGTTATTTCGGTTCAGTGATACAGGACAGAAACGAGGAGTGAACTCGGTTTAGAAAGGGACTTTGTCCACTAAGATAGTCTTGGCAATGAGTCATGACTAACAAGAAATGATTTTCCATGATTATGTGTGCATGCCACAAAGTTTCAAGTTTTATGTTATGATTATGGGGATCTCATTTTCACTTCTATGATTTGTTCCATGTTAAGATATTATGATCTCTTTTGCAGGTTATGATTTTCAAAAAGATATGATATGATTTTTATTTCCTTTATTTGCCTTGCTGAGCATTTGAGCTCACCCTTTTATGTTTTCTTTTCCCCAGGTCAGGAAGATGGATATTAAGTAGAATATGCTAAAAGGGACCCTAGATATGATGAAATAAATGGGAGACACTATAGAAGATTTATGAACCAGTTGTTTATGTTTCCCAGTTTCTAAAGACACTATACCAATACGGTCCTTTGTGGTTTTGTCATATGTTGTAAAAAGTGTGCTTCATTTTTGAAGTATTAACAATGTATGTAAAGTATGGGTCGTTATAGTTGGTATCATAGGAAAGGTATAGTCAACCTTTGGAAACTAGGATGTGAAAGCCTTAGTAAGAACCCTAAGGATATGTCTAATCATAGAAAACAATCTTAGTGTTTTAGAAAAGTCCTTGAATAACCTAGGATAAGACATTAAGCATGAAAATTTTATTCTTGAATTATGTGGTTTTCCTATTATAATTAGTGTTGCTCACACTATTCTTCTTAGTTTTAGTCAATGGCTGGAACCCGAAGTAACCGTGTTAATGCGGAATGCGATGGGCAATGCAATGATTGTCCCCCTGAGCAACCAAACGATATGGGAGCTGGAATGAAAAATCTTGTAGCCATGCTCACACAACTTTCTCAAGCTATGAATCATGCAGGACTTCTAAACGGGAAAAGGAAGGAGCAACATTCTGTTGAATCCTTCATGAGGCAGCGTCCACCTTCTTTCAGTGGGTCTACTGATCCATTAGTTGCTGAACAATGGATTAGTACTACTGAAAAGATATTTTCAGTTCTTCAATGTTCTGAACATGATAAAGTCATCCTAGCAGTGTATCGTTTGGAATGAGATGCTGATCAATGGTGGAATCTTGTTAAGAATACGAGGCAAAGGGATGAAATTGAGTCTATGGAATGGGACGAGTTCAAGAACTTATTTTTCAATAAGTACTTCCCTCGTATTCTCCGAACAAAGATGGAGAAAGAGTTCCTTGAACTGAAGCAAAGGGATGATGAATCTGTTTGTACCTATGAAGAAAATTTTACAAGACTTGCAAGGTACGCTTCTGGTATTATTATCCAACCTGAGAGTAAGATCGATCGATTCTTTAGTGGCTTAAAACCAAGTCTTCGAAGGGCGTTATCCATAAGGGACTTCAATAGCTACGAGGAAATCGTTCGATGTGCTCTCAAAGTCGAGATGGAGATTGGAGTAACCTATCAGTCGCATGGGTTTGATAAGAAGAGGAAGATGGAATTCAAAGAAAAATCTAAAGAGCACACGGAAAAGAAGATGTACTTTCCCTTATGCTCAAAGTGTGGAAAGAAACATGGAGGGAGTTGTCTTAAAGGGACAAGTAAATGTTTTAAATGTGGAAAAGAAGGTCATCGGGCATTTGAATGCCGTGATAATGGGAAGAAGATGTCTAATGACGCAATCAAAGGAAGGGATACATAGAATGAACCTACTACACTTCAATGTTTCAAGTGCAAGGAGATGGGGCATTATGCAAATCAATGCCCAAATCCAAGGGTTGATGATGATGGTCGACGTCAACAAAATCTTAAGGCTAAAGACAAAGGAAAGTCACATGCAATTTCTATCAGCGATGTGGAGTACGATAACGAAGTGGTGAAAGGTACACTTACCATCCACTCTAAAGTAGCAAATGTTTTATTTGATTTTGGATCCACCCACTCTTTTATTTCGAAAGAATTTTCTAAGGGTATCACCGTATTACCTCAACAATTAGATGTTGAGTTAGCTGTGACAACACCTAATGGCACAACAGTCGCATCAAAAGTTTATAATTCTTCTCCGATCGAAGTTTGTGGGAAAGTGCTTCCTGCAAATCTTGTGATCCTTCCTTTAGTGGAATTTGATGTGATTCTTGGCATGGATTGGCTTTCTCTACATGGAGCTCATATCAATTGCCAAAGAAGGGAAGTCACATTTCATATTCCAGATCAATCTACGATCGTATACCAATGCAAGGATGAACATAACCTTCCAGTGGAAATTTCTTCCATCTTATGGGTATTGATTCCATTAAATGAAGGTTATTTATCTCAAATGGTTGGTGAGAAACTCACGATTAAGAATATTCCCATTGTACGGGAGTTTGATGATGTCTTTCCAGAGGAATTACCGGGTCTTCCACCAAATCGTGAAGTTGAGTTTTCAATAGAACTCGTACCGGGTGCTTTGCCTATTTCAAAGACACCATATAGAATGGCCCCAATTGAGTTGCAGGAATTGAAGAAGCAACTCCAAGAGAATCTTGATAAGGGATTCATACGCCCTAGTGCGTCACCATGGGGAGCACCTGTTCTATTTGTTAAGAAGAAAGATGGATCAATGAGACTCTGCATTGATTATCGAGAACTTAACAAGATCACTATCAAGAACAAATATTCTATCCCACGCATTGATGACTTATTTGACCAACTACGTGGAGCTCAATACTTTTCCAAGATTGATCTTCGTTCAGGGTATCATCAATTAAGGGTCAAAAGGGAGGATATACCAAAGACGGCTTTCCGTACAAGGTATGGACACTATGAATTTATAGTGATGCCATTTGGTCTTACTAATGCCCCTGCTATCTTCATGGATCTAATGAATAGAGTCTTTAGAGACTATCTTGATCAATTTGTGGTAGTCTTTATAGATGATATTCTTGTCTATTCAAAGAGCAAGGAAGAGCATGAAGATCACTTGAGAATTATATTGAAAACCCTGAGAAAGGAGAAGCTTTATGCCAAATTTACCAAGTGTGAATTTTGGCTTCAAAAAGTTGCATTTTTGGGTCACATAATCTCAAAAGAGGGGATATCTGTGGATCCAGCAAAAACAGAGGTTATCGAAAGATGGTCGAGACCAACAACAGTAACTGAGATCCGAATTTTCTTGGTTTGGCTGGATATTATCGACGTTTTGTAAAAGATTTTTCACGATTATCTAATCCACTCACCAGGTTGACTCGGAAAGGAGTTAAGTTTGTCTGGACAGAGGAATGTGAAGAGAATTTCAAGGAGTTGAAAAGAAGGTTATCCAGTGCACCTGTGCTCACACTGCCTTGTAGTGGAGAAAGGTTTGTGATCTACAGTTATGCATCCAAGAAGGGATTGGGGTGTGTTCTTATGCAAAATTATATGGTGATAGCTTCTGCCTCACGACAGTTGAAAATCCATGAGCAAAATTACCCAACACATGATTTGGAGTTGGCTGCGGTAATCATTACATTAAAGATTTGGAGGCATTACCTTTATGGTGAAAGGTGTGATATTTATACTGATCATAAAATTTTAAAGTATATTTTCACACAAAAGGAGTTGAATATGTGCCAAAGAAGATGGTTGGAGCTGATTAAGGATTATGACTGCTCAATCCATTACCACCCTGGAAAAGCAAACAAGGTGGCAGATGCATTAAGTCGACAAGACCATGCTAGTTTATCCATGATGAGGATAAAAAAAGATCCAATATTTATGGATTTACAAAGGATGGATCTCGGAATTATAATGGAAGGGGAAAAATCTTATCTTTCTCAAATGAATGTTCAACCATTTATACATGTGAAGATTAAAGAGGCACAGAAAGAAGATGTTGAGTTACAAAAGAAGGTGAGAAATGTTCCTGAATTCAACCTTGATTGTGATGGGATAATAAAGTTCAGGAATCGGGTTTGTGTTCCTTCCATCCCCGAATTAAAGAAGGAGCTGCTGGATGAGGCTCATAGTTCTTCATTCTCTATTCATCCTGGAAGCACGAAGATGTATAGGGACCTGAAAGAGTACTTCTGGTGGGATGGCATGAAAAGAGATGTTGCTGAATATGTCTCTCGATGCTTGGTTTGTCAACAAGTTAAAGCTGAGAGACAGAAGTCTAAGGGGATGTTACAACCATTACCCATACCCGAATGGAAATGGGAAAACATCACTATGGACTTTGTCACAGGACTTCCTAAAACTTCCAAAGGCAATAATGATATCTGGGTCATAGTTGATCGTCTTACAAAGTCTGCACACTTCATTCCTATTAGAGAGGATTTCTCTCTAGATCATCTTGCCAGGATATATGTAAAGGAAGTGGTAAGATTGCATGGAGTACCACTTTCTATTATATCTGATCGGGATCCGAGATTTACCTCGAAGTTCTGGCGAAGTCTTCAGCATACTCTGGATACAGAGTTGAGTTTCAGCACTGCTTATCATCCCCAGACAGACGGTCAGTCTGAGAGAACAATTCAAACCCTAGAAGATATGTTGAGAGCTTGCTCTATGGATTTCAAAGGAGGTTGGGATCAACACCTACCTTTGGTGGAATTTTCTTATAATAATAGCTTTCACTCCAGTATTCAGATGGTTCCTTATGAAGCTCTCTATGGAAAGAAATGCAGGACTCCAACTTGCTGGGATGAAGTTGGGGAATGAAAGCTATTAGGACCTGATCTCGTTGATGAAATGGCAGAAAAGGTCAGATCTATTCAACAACACATAAGAGCAGCTCAGAGTCGACAGAAAAGTTATGCCGACAACCAAAGAAAAGACCTAGAGTTTGAAGTGGGTGATAAAGTGTTCTTACGAATATATCCCTGGAAGAGGGTTATGAGATTTGGAAAGAAGTGGAAGTTGAGCCCTAGATATATCGGTCCTTTCGAAATACTGGATCGTGTTGGGAAGGTAGCTTACCGATTGGCGCTTCCACCGAATCTCTCTCAATTTCACGATGTGTTCCATGTATCTCTCCTGAGAAAGTACATACCAGATCCTTCACATGTACTCAGCTCAGAAGTTGTACCGCTGGAGCAAGATCTTTCTTATGAAGAACATCCGATAGAGATTCTGGATCGTAGCGAAAAAGTCATACGAAACAAGACCACTCGATTGGTGAAAGTTTTATGGAGGAACCACCAACTTGAAGAAGCTACATGGGAGCTTGAGGATATGATGAGGGAGAAGTATCCTCATCTGTTTGTTACAAAGTAACGAATTTCGAGGGCGAAATTCTTTTTAAGGGGGGTAGAATGTAACACCCGAGACTTTTATGTTATATAAATCATCAAAAGAATCTTTTTCTACACAACACTTTCTTGGCTTTCTTTACACACAATCGCGACCTTCCTCGATAGCTTGCGTCGTACGCAATACCGAGTTTCACTAAACAACAATATGCTATTAAAACTAGCCGTTATGAATAGTAATAACCACTTTTTGAAATTTTATAAATTTTATTTTTCAAAATGGACTTCATTTTTGGACTCAGAATATCGAAATTAGCCTAGGGTGAATTTTTGGTATTTTTCTGAAAACTTTCAATTTTTGATGAATAGTGAAACCACTAAGTGGTAGGTTAAAAACTGAATTTTGCATAAAACTTAATTTTACCGCTTCTGTGAATGGAATTTAAAAAATCCGATAGACACGGTTGATATCAGTAAGTAAAATGTGGTTCAATGAGATAAAAATAATTTTTTGGTGAATAGTAACTTTTTACTATTTTTACCGCGGTTAATAGTAAATAGGGTAAATAAGGGTAAACATGATATTAATATTACCCTAACACATGCCCTAATTCTATTGGACAAGTGTAATTCGACCAAAAACAAACTTAGGAATAAAATATGACCATTTAGGCCCACTTGGATTAGATTAGGACATTTATTATTAATTTATTTAAAGAAGGGTTAAAATAGTTAAAATCAAAGTTTAATAAGTAAATCATTTTTAATATGGGGTTATACATAAGATAAATTCGATTGTAAATATTCATTAGAAAGCTAAAAAGATTTCCTACATGATGGTATTTTATTTGTAATTTTAGACATCAAATAATTTAATTTATTTATGACACAATGATGATGCAGTAATTATCTTATTAATGAAATATTGACATAATTGATGTTATAAACACCAAATTAAATGTAATTTAAGACTTTTTATGAATTCCACTAATTTTCTAGGTTAATATGATATATTATTGTTGATTTAATCAACTTGGTTCGAACATATAATTCTGTTATGACTTTCACAAAAATCATATATCAAATAGTGTCAAAATTGACACAAAATAGTTTTTAAATCAAATATAATATTATTAATTGTTATTTTATTCCTAAAACTCTAAGGTTTGGCCAAATGACTTAGATAAGGATATATATATATATTAATAATAAACAATTTGGGGTTCGTTTGGCATGTTATAGTAAGTGTATTAACCATATAGTGAAAGAAAACAAAAAGACATGGTAAAAGTTAAATTATTTAACTTAGAGTTAAATCTAATTGATAAGGTTAAAATAATACCATAAACTTGTCTAAATTCTATTGTTTGATAGGATTTCGACCCATCCCCACTTTATCTTAGAAATAAGACCCTTTGGAACCATTATAAACCGATTTTGACTTTAATATAAAATAATATTTTGAGATATTCCTAAGGTGCCCCTCTCCTCCCTTATAAAAGGGAACCTCCTCCCCCTCCTCCTCACACCAATTTGAGAAATCAAGCTCGGCCAACCCCTGCCATTTTCTCCTCTCCACTTCCCTAGAATAATCCTAGAGGTCCTGGTATTCTTCAAAGACCAATCTTAGTTCCCTAAGTGGAGGATTCAAAGAAGCGTTCCAAAGAAGAGGTAATATCAATTACCGATCTTTTCAATTTCTTTCTTCTTAAACTTCTTCTTCTTTAGTTGTTTCATGATAAAGTAATAACATCAGTATTACTTACATACTTATATGTTATTATAAATATGAAACAACCCTAATTCACATTCTATCCATCCTACGGAAAAATGAAATCACCGCACGTGCGTACGTACGGAATACCGTCTCCACGCCGTGGTGTAATCTATTTTCCACCATCACTTTACAAGGATGGGTATAATGGTGTAATGAGTAACTATTTATGATTATTATAAAGTAATATTGATACTGAAATAATATATATATATACTCCAATACAATTCCACGATCATAGGAACGATATCATCACTCGTGCGTACGTACGGAATACCGTCTCCACGATGTGAAGCGACTCGTTCTACATGATCATCATTACATAGTAATTATATAAATGAATTGAATGAATAAATATGATATATGTTACACTAATACCATTCTGGATATAAGGTATCTATAACCTTAAAAGAAGAATAAGAATGTATTCGGCAAAACACGCATAAGAACAAAAGGCAATAAAGACCCGAGTAACAGGTAACAATGAAATATTACTAACAAGAAGCTAAGAATATGACCATATATGATATCATATCAATATGTATGATTCTGGAATAAGTCAATAACATTATTTAAACCATTATACAGGAGCTTCGGACACGTACAAAGCAAATCGGACCTAAGGTATGGGAAATATCACAATCTCATTTTTATCCGAGATTGTTTATTCGTAAGTATTTACTGGGGTGTATTTTATCATCCACATCCATTTTTCATCAATATGTAATATTATTTCCATCCACCTACAATTGTTTAAATCCATTTTTACCCTTCGGTGAGTTTTTAGTAATATCTATGAAAGGAATCTTTTGTCGTACGAGGTACTTTTTGACTTTTCCGACAAAAGTACGAAGAATGTTTTTTTTAACTTATACGGCATGAATGGATTTTTAAAACATTAAATCCAAGAATCTTCCTTTACATGTTTTCAAGTTTATTTTTAATCAACTTCTTTTATTTTAAAGTCTTATGACATGTTATGAAAGGAAAAATGTTTTTGAAGAAGAAAGGATATTTTCCTCAAGAATGGAGTTCAAGTGTTTTATCAAAATTATTTTCCATCTAAGATAATAAAGGGTTATGTTTTTATCCCTATTATTACATTGATTTGATCATGTTGTGATGGAATTATTTTTATGAATTCCTTTATCTTATATGAATTGATTTATGATGTCATGATGTTTCAAGAATCCCATTTTTGTTACATGTGTTATGCGATGATGTATGATTATGTGGCACACATCAGAAAGGATTCATTATAAGATGGGTGGGACCTATATCTCCCTCCAATGCATTGGGTAAAGATTTTATATCTCATGAGATAGACATGGCTGGAATGGAAGGTTATTTCGGTTCAGTGATACAGGACTGAAACAAGGAGTGAACTCGGTTCAGAAAGGGACTTTGTCCACTAAGATAGTCTTGGCAATGAGTCATGACTAACAAGAAATGATTTTCCATGATTATGTGTGCATGCCACAAATTTTCAAGTTTTATGTTATGATTATGGGGATCTCATTTTCACTTCTATGATTTGTTCCATGTTAAGATATTATGATCTCTTTTGCAGGTTATGATTTTCAAAAAGATATGATATGATTTTTATTTCCTTTATTTGCCTTGCTGAGCATTTGAGCTCACCCTTTTATGTTTTCTTTTCCCCAGGTCAGGAAGATGGATATTAAGTAGAATATGCAAAAAGGGACCCTAGATATGATGAAATAAATGGGAGACACTGTAGAAGATTTATGAACCAGTTGTTTATGTTTCCCAGTTTCTAAAGACACTATACCTATACGGTCCTTTGTGGTTTTGTCATATGTTGTAATAAGTGTGATTCAATTTTGAAGTATTAACAATGTATGTAAAGTATGGGTCGTTATAGAGAGACCTATGCAAGGTCACTTGGGGAAGTGACTTGCACAAGACACTCCTTTTCTAAATTTCTAAATTTATAAATTTAAAACCAATAATTCATCTAATTTATGTTTTAGTACTTCCTAGTATATTCACAATGGACTCTCAGAATTACAGATACTCTGATTAACATGATGGTAAATGTATCAAGGATGTATATATGACATCGGGATGGATTAATATGATGCATGTGACACCACTCTCCTAGATTTTTGAAATCATATGAAGATGTAACATATTTAAAACTCTAAGAGTAATTATCTTCCACTCTATGGCCATTGGATCCAAATCGACATCTTAATTACAAAGGATAGGAATTACCTTCCACTATCTTGGTTTCAAGAATATATGAACATTATCACAACCAAAATCTCATACTAGGGTGTATATATCAATGAGGTAACATCATCCATGGAATGTGTCATGAATAATAGAATTGGTGCCATGAATTTGAAGTCTCATATTCTCGAGTTGAAGAAAAATTGCTACCCATCCATCTTCATTCCTCCAAGATAGTCCAATAAAAGCGCTGGAATGAAGATTGATACCTTCTCCTAAGAGGGGTTGTTAGACCCAAGTGGATGTGGGAATATAGGGTCAGACAAACCTATGATTGTTTTTCAACCTAGATAATAGTGGTCAAGAATTTATGTTGTTGTATGGGCGGCTTAGACATATGTATATAAGAACACATAAATTATTCATGAGTCATTAATTCAATAGATCCAATAAACAAACACATTCCATATGATGCATGCAAAAATTTTGCTTCATATTATTGGATGTATACTAGATATCCATACCTCCCATCCTAGGAGAGATGTATGATGGGTTTTTCCCACTAAAATACACATTGGATGATGATGAAAGATGTCTGTCTTGGATCATGAGCTATTGAAGATATCCTAGGACATTAACCAATAAGGCTATTGCCTAAGGGGGTATGCTTATTCTGTGGTGTGGATGAATTATTTTTTGGACCCTAAGGGGGATGGGCCCACACGAAAATGTCCCACGGGATGTCCCATATTAGAAAATTGGGGAATTCCTTGTAAATTATGGACCACATTGGAGAAATACCAATATAGCTGACGAGGATATATAGTCACGTAAACCATACCTTCCGAGAAACATCTTGAAATATTTTTAGAAATGTGATTAAGTATCTATATGCTACCGGTTCATGAATCCAATGGTGGTGTAAGGCTGAGGACATTTTTCATGGAGACTAATCTAGTAGTGGGGAAGAGTATTATTTTGGAATCCTTTTTCTCAATGAAGATCAATTCTTATTTAATGTACACACTAGGAAGGCCCCTATCATAATTATAGATCAATTCTATGTACCATGGGGATGTATTGAAACAAATATTTCCTCTTATTAATTGTTTAGTGTAATTGAAGTCCTTAGAATGATGGTTTCGACCATTTTTTTCAAGATTTTTCTGGAATCTAATCCCTATCTATGAATCATGGTAATGACATGACGAAAATTAATCTATTTAAGTAATTTAACCTCTTTCTATTTGGGGATCCATTGATTGGGACAATCACTGATGATAGAAAATATGGTGATGAACTAAGATTATATATGATTTCTTTTAGGGGTGGTGTTATATCATCCCAAATTCCTGGTAAGGTTATTTGTGAAGCCTTCACCCATTATATATTTTTATATCCATTCAAGTGACTATAAAAACCAACTGTATCCCCTCTTGAGTACATTTAATCAAAGAGGCACCAAATGTTGGCCCAAAAACATTGGGTTCTCATAGACGTGGAGGTGACTTATGTAGTAATTAAACTACCTCCAACATGTGAGACCATTGGGTTGACCTCCTTGTATACTAAATGAAATATTTAGTCATATCCCAAAGGGTAATTGATAATGAACATTCCCTGAGTCATGGTCATAATGAATAACGAATTTGGGAAGCATGGTAGAAAGGGTCCACTTATTTCAAAGAGTGATAGTGGTGATAACATAAGCTCACCAAAGTGACCCCATACTTGTTTTTGGTTGACAACTAGGGTCAAAAGGATTTTGCTGGATGAGGTTGAGACTAGATGTTCTAGACCCTATAACCAAGATAATACCAGGGATCTGGTTTCCTATCCTTCGACCTGGACTTAGAGAGTAGGGAATCTCATGAAATCAGTGAGTGTCATGACTTTTTCTTATAAATTCGTATCAAACTCATATTTCCTGTTCCCAGAGGTGGTCAAATATTGGAAAAGAAGACCATCTTATGTGAAGGACCTATAGTCACTTCTTTGCTCTAGGTTGCATGTTCCACATATTGGGGGTTTCCAAGCCCCATATGACCTCTGATTTAATGCTGGCCATGTAAATGTTGGAACACATATTTAGAAGTTAGATATTCTCATTTACACAATTGATAATTAGATCCATTATATGAGGAGAGTGAAAGATATGATGAATTATGGGTTCAATAAAGGGTTTGATGAACCATCCACTAATGAATTGGATAAATTCATTGATCCTCTTGATATAAATATAACCTTATCTTGTTTACTCCATTGTTTTTCTTTTCGTCATATTGAATAAAATATTGTTATTGAGAAAAGTGTGACCCTGATTTTTAGTGGGTGGAGGGAGAATCAACCAATGTCTTATCCTCAAAAATGACCCAACATGAAACCCTAGGGGGTTGAGGGGTCAACTACTAAATCTAGGGAGTTATGATTATCCTATAAGATGATTAAATAGTAGGTGGTAGGATAATATTCTAAACTATAACCTCTGATACCAATATTTGAGCGGGAAAGTGCTTTCATTCACTGAGAGTTAAGGAATAGAAGAGAGTGAACCAATTGGTCAAGCACATCATTAGCCGGTGTGAGTTTTCACAAAATCATTTATTCTTTATTATTCTAGAATAATTTCTTAATTATGCCTATGTGATTCAAATGTCACTCCCCTATCCTCTCTCAAGGTTCTTAGAGATGAACATATGATAACTTTGTATGATATTTTAGATGAGGCTGGAGAGTCTATCCCTTTGATAGGGGGAGTTTAATGGGCATAGGCCCCATATGTTATGATCATACAACCATCACTGATGGTCCTATCACTTCTCTAAAAAATGATATGATGGACCTTAGGCTTCCAATAAATGTTTTGGTGGTGATATCGTTTTGATGGGAACTGAAATAGTTGTCCCTAATAGGAGGACTATGGATGTTGTCGATGGTAGAGCCAATTTGGGTCATGATACCAGTATCTTGGAAACCCTTAATAGAGAGGATTATATGATATTTAATGCAATAAATTATAAAATAATGGAATAAATATGTATTAATATTCATATTATCAGCTCCATGGAAGAGTTTGGGGGACTTAGTAAGTCCATAGATGGATATTATTATCCCTATTTAATATTTGTTTATCTCACTATGAACCTTCTTATGTTTAGTGCATTAAATAAATGTTCTTTGTTGTTGAATATTTTTTGTTCGAATATGTTGCCATGGAAATCCATGAAATGGTTGTTTATGTCCGTCTTACCCCTACTGCTATAGGAACTATAGTTGAAGTCCACGAAGTGGGAGATTATTGAGATCCTTCTATTTGGTGACCTAAGAAAACTAGTGGTAATGTTTATCAATAGGAAATCTCGGTTCAAAGTGTTGAGATTGGGGATGTTAGTGAGGAACTCGACTGAGAAATTAATCCATCATTGGGTGACTTCCGTTTTTTATTGGATGATTTTTCCTCACATTCTTCTATATAAAGGACTAATATCATTTTTTTAATTCATTATCGGTAGTTTTAGAGGCTGAACCTGATGGAGAGGCCACCACCCCAACTAATCTGACTACGCATGGAGGGCGTGATATTGCTCCAAGAATGAAAAATAAAATCCCTTCCCTAAGAAAAATATTTATAGAGTAAACCTCTCCCCCTAATACTAGCTCCACAGAAAGCTAGAAATATTAGGAAACATTTCATGTGTGCTACTAGTACATATAGAAGGACATCTGGGAGTTGGTATCAATAATTCCCTTGGTAGATCTACCTTCAAAACTCCATCAACAGTATATCAGGTTTGTCATGTTTGGATATTGTAGATTTCAAAAGACCACAGAATTTCATGAGTGGGGAGGGGTGAATCAGGGTTTCAACGTTTTCTTAAAAAGAGACATATCTAGTCCCCATGTTGGTAGGAACCTATTAAACATGTTTGACAAGAAATATAAGTAAAAAAACAATCACATGAAAATATTCAACACAATAATTTTACTTGGTTTACCACTAAAGGATAGTCCAAGGATCATATGCCGATAGAGTGTTGGTCATACCTAAATCCAATGAACTTCACAAGATGTGGAGAACAAAAGATGAGGCACAACCACTATCTTACAAGCACACTACCTTTACAATATTTTTGGGATAGCTCAATCTATCCCTCAAAACACTTCTGAAAAACTCACCTAAGCTCACTACCTAGGGAGGAATATACAAACAGTATATGGGATTTTAGGTCCATTTATTTCATGAATGTATGAATCCTCAACTGTAGGTAGATGATCTAGTGAAGTACCTCTTCCACCCAGAGATGTAATGCACTTTTCCACACACTGATATTCCTTGAACTATTCCTCTGCGAACTGGCCGCTTACTCCACAAACTATGCTGGACCACATACCAACTTCTCATACTACCTACGGAAACAATGTTCATGTACTACCTCTACAAACCACATATGTGTACTAATATTTCTCTTTGAAAAAAATCCTCCTTCATGAATCTTCTTATGTGAACCATCTTCTATTAGTCATCTTCTACGAACTTTCTTCCATGAACCGTATTTTCTTCATGAACTATTATCCTTTTTTGGATATAGTTAACCAAGAAACCCCTTCTATGGATTGTCTCTATGGACCACTTCTCCTTTCACTGAATCATCCTCACGAACCTCTTCCCCTTCTCATGGATTTCTTCATACGAACCACTCTGGACTCCACCGATTTCCTCCCAGATTCATAATCAAAATTCTATGTATAATGAAGGGATTATAGCTCCTTATATAGGAAAAATGCGTCTGAAAATATCTCTAATCTATTTTACATAAATATTTGATGTGGTTTAGCCTTCATTTCATATATCACCTTCCACGAACCATTTTCCATACATAGTTTGTATACCGCCTTTCTACCTTCACGGCTTCAGAAATCACCGCCCCATTTCTAAAAATGATGATCCTTGTCATGAACCATTTACCTTCCATAAAGTGAAAACCTTCAAGTGAACCATATCCATCCTGTGAACTATTCTTTATTCTCAGTATGCGTACCATGCTTCTTTGTCCTTATAGTGTATCTAGGGAAAAACATTCCTTTGTCGTTTTTACTCACCATTGCTTGTACCTTCCATGCAGTCCATGAAGTATGATATATGTAATCCTTTTAACTAAATCATCCATTTTCACAAAAGATAAACTCTCTATTTTGAGGCCCAACAATTTGTAAACCACTACGAAACTGCACCACCTTAAACCCCTACATTATTCTATAGTGTAATTTCATATTTCTTGAAAACTCCTTCATCAGCCCAATGTCAATTGACAACAAACGCAATCCATACACCATTTATACCAAAGAACACCCTTGGGTCCAATAATCTCCCCCTTTGGGTTTGTCATCAATCTATAGATAAATTTAATAAATTACCTTCAATAATAAAAACATGATATGTAAGAAACAACTTATCAAACTCTATAAGTCTACATGAGCAATGCTCATTGTTGAAAATAAGAGGTTAAGCATGAATTGCGTTCTCATGTCTCAAAATTCATAAAAATGTCAAATATTTGATTAAAAACTCTCTTACTGCTTCTCATGTCTCATACAACCTAATAGTACTTAATTTATCAATTCTACCCATTGCAAATAATCTCAAAGAACCAGTATTTTTTCATCGTATAGCTTAAAACAAACTCCCTATATCATATATCCCCCATAAACCTGCATCACTTCAAAAAATAGACTTAAAAAATTAATTCTTATAGGGAGAGGGGAACAGACATAATCTCCTCATGCACTGGGAGGTGGTGGAACATCGAGGTTCAACCGATGTTTCTCAAACACATGTGATAACAATGACTTGGTCATAATATCATCCACTTGATAATAAATTCCAACATGATCCATTTTAACCATGCCTTGTTCCAATTTTTCCTTGATGAATTTATATCTAATTTCAATGTGTTTCATAGGATAATGTTGGTAATGATTCTTCATAAGATCAATTGCACTCTTATTATCATAATGAATGACCATCGGTTATTTCACCTCATCACCAATATCAGCCAGTTGTTACTTCTTCTATAATAGTTTAGTTCAAAACATTATAGGGTAGATATACTCAGCTTCAGTAGTATTAAGAGATGTTATTTCCTATTTCGTACACAACCATCCCGAAAATTTATTTCTAATAAATAATGTTGCACCAATTGTAGAATTTAAATTCACCACATCTTCAACCCAGTAAACTCTTGAAAATGATGATAGTTCATTATATCTTCCAGTAGTAAAGTATAATCCTTAATTATGTGTCCTTTGAATGTAGCTCATGATTCGTTTGACTGCCACCATTTGTTCTTCCTTGGAATTACTTTGAAACTGGGATACTAAGATTGTTTCAAAGGCAATATTTTTCCATGTTTCAGTTAAATATAGTAAGCTTCTGAGGATTCTCTTATACATGGTGGGATCTACAAAACCCCCATCCTTATGCTTTCCATGTTTAGTTTCAACTAATTCAGAGTAAAAATTGGTTTGGAGTCATCCATATTGAATTTTTTCTGTAACTCTTTGTATACTTTTCCTAACAGATAAAGGTGTATTCTTTCTAATGAATCCCTTACAGTCCCAAGACGTAAATGATTTCACCAATAATAGAAATTTCAAATTCTGATTTAATTTTATTGGAAAATTCATCAAGGATCCCTTCATAGTTCATCCAAATATAATATCATATACATACTCTAGTGCCATGAAATGGTCTTTTGTGAATTATTAACATAAATATTGTGATACCCTCCACATCGTTTAAATTCAATACCTTTTAGATAAGAATCCAGTTGAGAGTACGATGCTTGTTGTGCCTATTTCTGACCATATAGAACCTTCTTTAATCTAAAAACCTTTATTTCATCATTACCAAGCATAAAACCGACTGGTTCTTTAGTGTAGACTTCTTCTTTAAGAACACTATTCATGAGAGCTATTTTGATATCCATTTGAAACAATTTGTATCTTTTTTTAACTTCCTTGGTAATAAAAAGTCATTTTGACTCTATCTAGCTACTCAAGCAAAATATTCTTTGAAATCAACACCTTCAATATTTGAATATACTTTACACACCTATATAACCTTATTTTTCCCTCATTACCATGCTCATTGAATATATTCTTGAAAATACACTCTGAACCATCATAATGTGGATTTAGGGTCTCTTTACAAGATCCCATGTCTGGTTTGGGTCTATCTGATATAACTCTTCATTCATGGACCTCACCCATGATTCATCCTTATTTGATTCTTCAAATGAGGTTGTATCCACAATTGATAAGAATGAATATTGTACATTACATATCATTCTACTTATTTGTGTGGATGTTTTTCTATCTCCAATGATGTTGGATTGTTCAATTTATGCTCTTCTCTATCTCCAATGATGTTCAGAATAGTTTCTTCATCCATGGTTTCCACTTCTAATTCTTCTACTAATCACCATTGGGTTATGAACTCTGAATGTTTTCCATTCCTTCTCTATTTCGGAATTTGTATCTATTCCATGTCCACTATCTTGTTTGTCTTCAATCACATCATCTTAAGTTCCTGTCATTGTATTTTTGGTCTTATCTAAAATGATATTGACATCAATTATATCCAGATTTCTTCCAAGATTATTATTGAAAATATGTAGGATTTTATATTCATTTAATATCTAGATAATAATGTTTTGTCTGTAGAATCACCAGACATACCTTGATTTCCTTCATTGTTTTGAATGAAATATTTACTTTAGAAAACAAAAAATATATATTTCAAAGCGTTATTCTTTCCATGCCACAACTCATACGTGTCTTTTTTCTCCTATATGATTCAATATTCATTTTTTAGTATACATTATTTCTATAACAACCTCCTTCCAATAACGGCGAGGGATACGGCTCTCAATTTTCATAGGTCTCTCTATATTGTTCAACTATTGATTCTTATGCTCAAAAAATCTATTTTCATTTGGGGTTATCACAATATCCACAACATGTTGTATTCCATTTTTCTCTAGGTAATGTTCAAAATCAATCGATTTGTATTCCCCTCCATTTCTAGATGGTATAACTTTGATTATCCATCCAGTATCATTCTAAACTATTTGAAAATATCCTTTCATGCAGTCAAGAAGTTTTTTTTCGTATGTTTATCAGTCCCAAAATACAATCTATTATAATCATCAATGAAAAGAACAAAGTACCTTTCTTTAAATGTTCAATCAAAAATTATTTGACCACATTCATCTATATGGATGAGGTCAAGAATATTCGATGACCTATCCATAATTGGGTGATATGAACTGCAGAATAGTTTTCCTCATATGCAGGCATCACATGTCTTCTCATATTCTTTCTTTAGATTTATAATGACCATGAAAATAATTAGTTTAGATATATTTTCTATTTGTTATCGATTAATTTGACCCAACCTCATATTCCACAAGTTGTTTTCTTCTTCAACTACTAGATAGAAAATGTACTCTTTACTATCAACCTGATACAAGTTTCCATCTGTTCTACATCATTTCATAAGAGAAATCCATAAATTTCCTCTGATAGTGCATCCATTTTGATTAAAAGTCACCATTATCCATGAGTCACATAGTTGAATCACACTCAATATATTGCGATGGAGACCATCAACATAGAGAACTTTAGTTTTCTTTGACTCACCCTTATCTAGTTTAGTAATTCCACTACCTTTTATCTTTAATGCACTATCATTATCAATCCATATTGTCCCATCAACCATTTTCATATTTTTTTCAAAAAGACTATATTTCTTGTCATGCTGTATGGGAATCCTCTATCAAAAATCCAGGTGCTTCTGATCATTGTAGCTATGAGAGATACTTCTGTAAGGTTGAATTTTTCAATTTTCTTCTTTTCCTTCCATAAAATATTAGATTGTGTGAAATATAAAGATGGACTTTCAAATATATTTTCCATGTGAACAGGTTAATCATACTCACACTCTTCTTCTAAATGTGAGAAACATTTTACAATAGCAACACCATATGGTTGATTAGTATTGGCTTGACTCTGAGTTATTTATGAATTTTTCATGGATTTCCTCTGCCTGTAAAAATCATATTTATGAACAATGTTAGGAAAATGTGAATAATATCCATATGTATTATTTATTCAATAAGAGGTATGATATGAAATAATTACCCTATCTGGTCTTCCTAGCTCTTCTGTATTCAAATATCTCCTTGACTCTTCATAATATGACATGGTATGGCCCAGATAGCCACATAATGGACATTTCATTAGAGGAAATTTATTATCACTTCTATTTCTCCCCATGTCAGATTCTTTAAAAAAAGAGTTTGAGTGATGATAATTTAAGGAATCTTGTGGTATGTTTTGAGTTCTCATTTCAGTTTTATTTGGGGATTTCTTTGTTAATACTTCCGGAGACTTTGCGATATGTCCAACATTCATCTTCCCTTTATTTTGGTTCATCTTGTTTTGTTCCTTCGATGTTTCGACATAAAAACCAAATATTATTTTCCCCATACATGTGTATCTTTGATCATACAAAGCCTTTTTACTCCTTAATAATCATGATTAATTATCTTTATCAACTCAGCATCTGAGAATCTTCCAAAATAATTTTTTTACTTTGTTTCTTTTGAATTTAATTCACTATTTAGTATACTTATAAGAGTAACAACTTCATAACCAATACCTTCAATAGTATTGGACTTCACCTTCATTCTAAAGGTAAGGGAATTGATTACCTTTGCATGTTCATTAATTTTGAGCTTTAGTTCCAGTAAATATTCTTTTCTTTTAATGTTTATTGATTTCCCTTTCACTACTTCTTCAATTCATTTAATTTTAACTTCAATCTGATCAACATAATATGATGATTATTCCATAACTATTCTTCATTATTTACATTTATTAATTTTATTTTAAAGCATACTAAGAGAATCCTTAAGTTGAAACTTGAGATAATTATTAGTAATCAATTGATTATATCTTGATTTATCTCATGATAATTATATCTTTTCAACTGTACCCATGATAGACGTTTGGGTTCCAAATTTAAATTCAGGCTCTTCTTCCTTAAAGAATTAATTTTCATTATCTTCTTCTTTAAAGAAAAATCCCTTCATATGTATTTTATTTCCATATTTGATGTCACTATTTTGATAAAATATTTTCTGAGGCTTCTGTGAATTTACCGCTTGGGTTTCTTCATTATCAGCGTTCCTTGAGAAACAAGAGGAAATTTTCCTTACTCGACCACAACCAAAATTGGTCATGGGATGCTTTCCATCAAATTTTACATTCACTATCTTGAATTTCTTTTCAAAAAGGCATATATATATTTATCTTCCACATTATATTCAAATAATTTATCATCAGACACCCCAGGTTTTTCCATGAATTTAAATGCCATTTCATGGTTTTGTTGATTTGTTGCATCTTCAGGTTTGAATCTTATTTCATATTCCACCAGGCTGCTCAGTAGATCATCAAAATAATGTTTATAAATACCCATTTCCCTAAGGTTTGATACTTTTGTACTGTAGATAGATAGAAACCTTATCAAAATTGTCTTCACAATGTCAATGACTTTGATTTCTTTACCAAGCCATCTAATTTCTCCTACAACTTCATTAATTATATTGAAAAAGTATCGACATTTTCATCTGGATGCATCTTCAAATCATCAATCCTATTTTCTAGGAATTTTAGTTTCGCCTCCTTGAATTTTTTATCACCTTCATATATATAATCCAAATTTTCCCACATATAATTTTCAAAATTAAAATTCATCACCTTTAGATAAATTTGATAGGAAAGAGCTGTAGTGAGGTTATTTTGTGATTTAGAATCTAAATCAAGAATTTTACTATTTGTGCCAATCATAAACATCTCTGTTGAAACAGTGAACTGTATTCCTTGTGCTGTGGAAAATTTCACTTCCACTCTATGAGATATTAGATTAGATATCATCATGTTCTTCCATATCTAAAAGTTACTTCCATCAAAATGGGTAACATCCTTGACATTATTTAAATTCTCCATCATAGTAATTAAGGAAATATTTAACACCAATAACCTATACCCTTTAATACCACTTGAAGGAACCTGAAATGCCCTGAGAGGGGAGGTTTTAATCAGGGTGTCAACGTTTTCATCAAAAGTAATGGATCTTATTCCCATATAGGTAGAAACGTGTTAAACATGTCCGATGAGAAAGATAAGTAAACAAAAAATCACATTCCATTATTTGACACAATAATTTTACTTTCATCACCACTAATGGCTAGTCTAAAGAGCATATGATGATAGTGTGCCAATAGTACCTGAATCCACTAAACATCACTAGATTTTTGAAAACAAAATATTTAGCCCTATCACTCTATAACAGGAACACTAACATTACAATAATTTAGGGATAGCTCATTACATACCTTATATGACTTCTGAAAACTCCCCTAGATCAATACCATGGGAGGAAGCCACACATATTTTATGGACTTGTAGGTCCCTATATTTCCATGAATGTATGCATCCTCAATAATTGGTAGATGCTATATTGAAATCCAACTTCTACCAATAGATATAATCACCTGTTTAGTGCAAAGATAGTGAGTGAAATCATCCTTCATGGACTAGATACTTACTTAAAAACATGTGAAAGACCACATACCACCTCCACATACTGCCTTACCAAAATTCATCTATCTACTACCTCCATAAACTACATCCATGAACTGCTTCTTCTCCGCAGACCAACTCCTCCTCCGTGAACCGTTTTCCACGAATCATTTTCCATGAACCGTTATTTCTTCATGAAATATTATCCTTTATAGGATACAGTGCCCCACCAAACCATTTCAATGGGCAGTCTCCATGGACCACTTCTCCATTCACTAAATCCTTCTTGTGAACCTCTTCTCCTTTGCGTGGTTGTCTTCCATAAAACCACTTGGGACTTCACTAAATTTATATCAGATTTCTAATCAAATTAGTCTTTATAATGGTGGTATTAAATATCCTTATATTTCCAAATGGGATCTAAAAATCTATGTAATCCGATTTACATGAACATTCGATTTGGTATAGGCTTCACCATATATTTCACATTCCACAAACCATTTATTCCTAATTGGTTTGGGTACCGCCTCTCTCACTTAGTGGCTTCTGAAATCAACTCTTCCTTTCTAAAAATTATGATCCATCTAATGAACCGTTTTCCTTCTGCATACTACAAACCTGCCTACGATCCATATCTATCTCGATAACCATTCCTTGTTCAGAGTCCAAATAGCACCACTACCTAGAAAACATTCCTTTTTAATTTTTCCTCTCCATTTCATTTACGTTCCATGTGGTCTATGAACTACCTGTCACAGTCTGTGATCTCTGATATGTGGATTTCTTTTCATGAAAATTTCATTTCTCCAAAAAGATAAACTCATGATTTTGAGGCCCAAAAATTTGGATAACACTGTGAAACTATGACACCTAAATCCACTATTTCAACATGTACAATAAGATCACTTTTCATGAAACCTTCTTGATTAACCCAATGTGAACTGAAAACAAAAACAAACCACACTCCATTTATATTAAATCTATCCCTTAGATCCAACAGATTTGAATACTGTGTGGTCCACTTCACCATAAAAGAAATCAGTCAACGAAGGAAGAAAGGGCATGATCAACAATATTAACTTATCAAGGAATAAATTATCACCCAAACTGATGAAATTTGTGACGTGTTATCCTTGGAAGAGCTCAACCATGACAAGAAATTGGTGGAGTGAATATAGTGGTTTGAAAAGAAATCCACTCAAATATCATTCCTCCAGAAATAGATTTACATCTCTAAAGGGGAGATCATACAACTTCATCATCTCTTTGAAGGTTTTCAAGTTGAGGGGGTTACTGTCATTACAACCACAGTAAAGGAACTCCACCTGGATTAGGAGGATGAGGCTGTTAAGCTGTCCACACTTATATAGGTTACATATGGGTCTCATGAATCCCTCCAACAAATGAAGAGTTATGTTGAAGGTATTTTATATAATATGACTGTGACACTCCAATTTGTGGATGGTCCTATAATTATATCTATATAAATTACAATAATTTTGATACTCATGATCAATGTATTCATCCCTACTTTCCTCTATAATTATAACAAAAAAAATAAAGATGTATTATTTAGATTAGTGTCCTGGCATCAATATGTTTCAATCATAATAATAGAAATGGGAGGGAACTCTAATTTCTCCAATGTACTTGGACCTAATTAGTATAGTTATATTATTTCCAGAGATGTAAGACATACCCTTTGACATTTCTATCTGTGGTGTCAACACTTAAATATTTATACTAATTCAAATATTTATAATACTTAACCAGTGAGAAATGGATTTTTCTTAGGCTATATTTTATGGCTTTTAACATATTATGATTTTTTGCCTCTTTTGTTCCATTTCATGATTTTTCCATAAACCATGTAAAGTGACCATCTAGTGAGATAGAAATAAACTTTTATTAAGAGTTACCTTTGAGGTTTTTCTACCTGTTGAGTACTACATCATTGTTTGAGGGTAAATTCAGGTCATTCAAAACTGAATTATAGAACTACCGTTTTAGGTCAAACAAATTTGACCATGATTTATGGAGTTATGACCCATGCATATATTTCTAGATAATAATGTTATGAAATTCTTTAGATACTCAAAATAAATATTTTGAGTCATGATTTTCTGATATCTATATTTAAAACCTGAAATGAGTTAAATATATAAGGAGTGACCAATGTCCATGTTCAAAAAGCGATTTCCAGCATGATATTTCGAGGTCTTAAGGAGATAAGATTGGTTTCTTCTATGTTTGAATGTACATCTGGTTGATCGGCCCTTTAGGTTGGTGATTTATGAAATTCCAAACTATGGAATGTCAATGCATTTTTAAATCAAAGACATCCTATTGTTGTCAAGACCTTTTGGTGGTGACTTATGAAAATCCAAACTAGGGTGTATCAATTCCAAGTCAAAACAATGGCGTTCTTAGGAATTAAAAATTCAATAATTGATGGATATAGAGTATCTGTATATTTTGACTTCTCATGACTAGGAAGGGTGTTTTTTGAAAGAAATTTGTCTAAGAATGAAGGAATCTTCTTTGGATTTAATTGTCCATTAATGGGAAATCCCTCATATACGAATTTGGTTTGTAACTAAAGGATGGGAAATTATGTTTCGATAATAATAATGCAAAGTATGGGTCCTAGGAGAAACCATGAATCACTTTTCAGGATCAGGATTGTGTCCATGCATGGGGGAAACACAAACATTTTGTTTACTGCAGAAGATGGTCCTAGAATAGAATATTTAATCATCACAATGTGACTTTATGGAATTGGCATTAAGTAATATGATGATCTATAGGGTGATACAGTGGATGACAGACATTATGAGAAAAGGAACCTTCTTGATGAGGGCTAAATATCCATTTAGTTTAATATCTTACAACTAAGCCATGGACTATTTACATTAATGTCTTATGACAAGGAATTAGTGGGATAAGATTAAAGGCCACATAGATTTGAATGAATGATTGATAATTTTTCATTTCATGGTAATCTAATAAATAATTTTCTATCATTTTCAATCCTTAAGGGGGATATTTGTAAGCTATAATCTGGTTGATTTTGGATCAGAAAGTTGATTTGGAAAAATTATTTGAGGAATGACCACATACCATGTTTGAAAAGAATTTTCCAGCATAATGTTATTAGAACTAACATTGGTATCATAGGTTTCTCCCAAGGATGAATGTTCCTTCGGTTGATAGGACTTGTAACACCCCAAGCTTCTACGGTACGTTTCCCTTCGAATAATGCGATAGCGTGTGTTGTACGCAACCTCGAGTTCTAACACACACCACAACTAATTAAACTAGCCGTTGTAAATAGTAATACCTACTTTTTGAAATCATATATATTTTATATTTCAAAATGGACTTCATTTTTGGATTCGGAATATCGAAATTATCCTAGGGTGAAATTTTGGTACTTTTCGGATAACTTTTATATTTTGATGAATAGTGAAAATTACTAAATTTTAATTAAAAACAACTTTTTTAATCAAAATAATTAATAGTGATAAATTATGAATTTGAGTGGTTTTAAAGTATATTTAGAATATATTTTTACCATTTAATATAATGTTGATCATTGGACATAATTTTACAATTAAACCGAACATAAACAAGTGTCAATCTTTTGATAGTTATTATCTCTTAAAAACACGCTTTTTGTTTTGACAGCGGGAATTAATTTTAAATTAATTTCTGCCAATTCTGTGTTTTGAATTTAGGAAAATGGATTCCATATTTGGAATCAGGAGGTTCAAATTGTGTAAATAGGTAACTTTTATTTTTAGACATTTTGAATAGTTACTGTGGTAAATATTTTATTTACCATGGTTAAAGGGTAAATCCGATAAATAAGGGTTAAAAAAAATAATATTATAATAATACAAAATTACCCTAAAACGTGTCCTAACCTTATTGGTGGACACATACCCGACCATGGGCATCCTTGGGTCAATTTGGGGACCCCTTGGAGCCACTTGTAAGTGATAATGACACATTATATTAATAAAGCTTAAATAAAAATAAAAATGGCATAAGCTTACATCTTTTAGAAGAACAATTTTTACATAGGGTTATACATGTTGGAATTTCGATTATAAATATTCATTAGAAATCTAAACAGATTTCCTACATAATGATGTTTTATTTATAATTTTTAGACATTAAATAATTTATTTTATTTATGACACAATGATGATGCAGTAATTACTAAAATGGTAAAAAATTAACATAATTGATATTATAAATACCCAAATAAATATAATATGAAACTTTTAATGAATTAAACTAATTTTATAGGATAATATGATATATTAGGATTGATTTAATGGACTTTGTTCGAAGTAATCAATCTGTTATGAGTTTCACAAAAATCAACTATTGAATAGTGTCAAAATTGACATAAAAGAGTTCTTAAAACAAATATTATATTATTAATTGATATTAAATTCCTAAAAATCTAAGGTTCGGCCAAGAGACTTATATTATGATAGGTTAATCATTAATGGACCACTTGGGGGTCGCTTGGATGTATATAGTAAGTTTATTAACCATATTATATAAAAATACAAAGAGACATTGTAAAAGTGAAACTAATTAACTTAGAGTTAATACTTAAAGATAAGGTTAATATAAGTACCCAAACCTGTCTAAATTCTATTGGATGAGTTGTTTTCGACCTATCCCCACCTCATCCTTTGAATAGTCAACTTTGGAGCCTCTGGAAACCGAATATTAATTTATTATAAATTAATATTTCTAGATTTTCCAAAAGTGCCCCTCACCCCTCTTATAAAAGGGCACTCCTCCTTCTCATTTCTTCACACCTTCAAAGCCTTTTGGTTCGGCCAAACTCTGCCCAAATACTCTACCAACATCCCTCACTACAACCTAGAGGCCATAGTTTGATCATAAAGCCAACCTAAGGAGCCCTTTTGATCAAATCAAAAGGAAGAACCCGAAGAAGAGGTAATGATTTCACCACCCTTTTCTAAGTTCATTTCTTCTTCCACTTCTTCTTCCTTTGTTCTTACCATTCTGAAATAATAACTCCAGTATCTCACATATACTGTGATGTTATTATAAATATGGTACAATCATATTCAGTATTCTATCCACCCTTTGAATAACATGTCACCATACGTGCGTACGTACGGCTTACCGTCTCCACGTCGTGGTGTAATTGTTTTTCAATATAATATTATTTGGATGGGTATAATAATGATGTGTAACTCATGTAAATAATAAATATAACATGTTAATGATTCTGTATATATGATATACCATTCATTTATATATTATTTTAATATCAAAAGAATGATATTGTCGCTCGTGCGTACGTACGGACTACCGTCTCCACGAACGCGATGAGATTCATTCTCCATCGTAACCATTCAAGTATAATTATCATTTGATGATTTAAAAATGATGTTTAAGGACTAGATATCATTCTGGATATGAATAAGATACAACAACCATGGCTTATGTAACAAAACATATAAAAGAAAATGAGTAAGTTAACACCTGAAACGATGATAATTCTAAGATATTATTAATAAATCAATGTTAAAAGATCATATATGATATCATATTAATATATATGATTCTTTTATAATTTAATAACAATTATTTCACCATTATACAGGAGGTTAACCTACCCCAACCAAGGAAAAAGTACAAGGTAAGGGTTATTTCACAATCTCTTCATTATCCGAGGTTGTTTATACGTAATAATCTACTGGGATATCTTTATCATCCACATCCATGTTTCTTAAAAATGTATTTCAAAACATTTTTTATGGGTTAAAGTCATTTATACCCTTGTTTGACTTTTTATAAGAGGTTTATAAAGGAATCATTCCGTCGTTTTCAAAACAAGGTCCTTTTTAACCTTTTCGACAGAATTGAGGTAAGAATGTTTTTTTTAACTTATACGGCGGGTGCGGTTATTTTACGCCGTTATAAAATCTTCAAAGCTTTCCTTACAAGCTTATAAGAATATTTTCAAAGAAAATGTTTTATTTTATATGGATCTTAAATGATTTCAAAATAAAAGGAGATATTTCTTTAAAAAGAATTTTGATTTCATCTATGTCAACATCCTTTGATGGATTTTAAGATTATTTGAAGTTGATTTATTATGATAAAAAACTTCTATATTGTATTGAAGGTTTTGTGATATGTTTGAATGTGGATGTGCTATTTTTATACCATTCATAGTTTATTGTGAAAGTATTGACATTTCATATGCTAGTTTTAATACGAATGTTTATGTTATGTTTAAATCTTTTCATATGGGAATGCATTGGACTTATTAAGTGACGGGTGGAGCCCGCTATAGCTCCTCGATGCATCGGTAGGTCTCATGAGACAAACTAGTGTCTTGGCACAAGGTCTTGACAAAATCTTATTTGTAGTCTTGGCACGAGGCCTTGGCTATGTGGTTATGATAGTCTGGCATTATGCATTCCAACATTATGAAAGTGGTTATTGATTTTTGCATGTGATTATTCGATTAGTAGAATATCCATGTGAATAAGTAAATGGCATTATTTCATTTTACTTTTTCCATACCATGTTGAAGTTCAATTTTAAAAGGCTTTTGTTTTAGTAATGCATTGCCTTAAATGTTTATTCTTATTTATGAAAGTTTCCGCTATATTGTTATCCTTACTGGGCATTTGAGCTCACCCCTTTTCTATGTTTTATTTTTCCCAGGATGTGAAGAAGTAAGTTATGAATGACCTGCAGGGATTTTATGGGGGGTTAATAGTGTGGATTGTGGAAACATTATGTTGTTGTAGTAGTTTTTCATTTTATAATGTAATGTAAAACTTATGAATATATCTAGTGTTTCCAAGGCTACTAAACCAATCGGTCTTTCGAGATTTGATCTTTCTTGTGATCATGCCAATGTTACGAAGTAATGCACCGACTCTGGGCAGCTGGGGTTGGGGCGTTACAGTTGGTATCAGAGGAAGTTTAGTACAAACCTTGGAAACTAGATTTAGATAAACTCTGATTAGAGCACGTAGACCTAAGATGAACATTGAGGATTAGTATAGAAGAACTTCCTAGAATTTTGGTATTGTAGAGATTTTGTGAGTTTTCCGAGCAATACATCCCTGTCTGGATACGAGCAGGTAGAGGCGGCTCTGGCACAGATGTACCTAGGGGTAAAACCCGAAAACACCGCTTTGAGCTAGACTCGAACGGGAACTGGTGCACGACAACGGGCCTTGCTGCACTCTTGGTTACGACACTCCCGGGGGATATGCTTAGGATAACTCTCACTATCTTTACAAATCATTATGAAGGGTTTATGAGTATATACTTCCTCAAAGAAAACATTTTTATGATTATGGATTATATCCATAAATAGTTCAATTTATGTTAAGTGTTTTATAAGTATGGGATTATGTATTTTGATTCATAAACTGATCTAGTTTATGCCATTGTTTAGAAATGGTGCCTAGTGGAAGAAATGGAAACCGTATCAATACACGCACTCCATGTAGGGATTGCCCTCCTGCTCAAGATAATTATAGTGGGGCTGGTGATGCAACTGGTGCTGATCAGCTAATCACCGTACTGGGACAACTTACTCAGGTTATGAATAATAACCTTACCCGTATGGAGCACCCTGATCCGCAGCGTGGAGGATCAATGTTAGATCGATTCATGAGACAACAACCACCAACGTTCAATGGGAGTACAAATCCCTTAGTATCTGAGCAATGGATATTTTCCCTAGAGAAAATATTTCAGGCTTTGGGGAGCAGTGAAAGAGAAAAAGTTATCATGGCAGTTTACCGCCTCACTGGAGATGCTGATCAATGGTGGTCATTGATTCAAAATACGAAGGAAGATGATGAAGTATCAAATATGGAATGGAGGGAGTTCAAAGATCTGTTTTTAGAAAAATACTTTCCTCGCGACCATCGAGCGGATATGGAAAGGCAATTTTTGAGTCTGAGACAAAAGGAGGATGAGAATGTCACAAAGTATGAGGCTAACTTTACAAGGTTAGCGAGGTATGCTGGAGATTATATTCGCAACCCAAGAAGTAAGATTGATCGTTTCTTTGATGGGTTAAAACCATTTCTCCGTCGAGCATTAGTCTCACAATCCTTTTCGTCGTACGAAGACATTGTCTCATGTGCTATCAAGACCGAAAAGGAATTCTCTAAGTCTTATGACTTTAAAGCGAAGCAAGAGAAGAAGAGACCTGCTGATCAATCTGGGAATGGAAATAAGGGGAAGAAGGGAAAGGTTGAATATCCATCTTGTGGTAAGTGCGGGAAGAAACACCCCGGTGCTTGCCTGAAGGGAATGGGAGTCTGTTACAAGTGTGGTGAAAAAGGCCACCAAGCTCATAATTGCAAGGGGAAGAAGGAAGCTACCAACGTTCAGTGCTACAATTGTAGGGAGATGGGGCATTATGCAAATGCATGTCCTAAGCGTCAGGAGAACTTACCTCAGAAAAGGCCAAGGGATCAAGGCCAGGCTTATGCTATCACTACTGCTGAGGTAGAAACTCCGAAAGACGTGGTGGCAGGTAATTTAATGGTTTCCTCAAGTTTAGCAAATGCATTATTTGATTCTGGATCATCGCATTGTTTCATATCTTCCCAGTTTGCTAAGAAAATTAGATATTTCCAATTTGATTTAATAAGGGAGTTGTCAGTTAAAACTCCTAAGGGAAGTATCGTTGCAACAAAGTTTTGTGAATCAGTCCCCATTAGAGCACATAAATTTTCTTTATCTGCTGATTTCATCGTCATACCTATGATCGAGTTTGATATAATCCTCGGTATGGACTGGCTTTCGGACTATGATGCGAAGATTTATTGTAAGAAGAAAGAGGTTACGATTCTTGATGATAATGATAAGGAACACCTTATTTTTAGAGCAGAATCGTCACCACCTAATTCTTATTTAGATCCACCCCCAGTAGCTCAACTTAATTCAATTATCGGGGAGGAAGAGAATGAAATATCTGTCGGTGAGGAAAGGAATGTTCAAATAGAGGATGTACCTGTTGTGAAAGAATTTGTAGATGTATTTCCGGAAGATTTACCTGGACATCCTCCAGAACGAGAAGTTGAGTTTTCTATTGATTTGATTCCTGGATCAAGGCCTATATCGAAGACCCCTTATAGAATGGCCACTGTAGAGCTAGTCGAACTAAAGAAACAACTAGAGGAATTGAGTAATAAGGGATTTATTCGCCCTAGTGTTTCTCCATGGGGAGCCCCTGTTCTATTTGTTAAAAAGAAAGATGGATCTATGAGGTTATGTATCGACTACAGGGAGATCAATGCTATAACGATAAAGAACAAGTATCCCCTACCTCGTATTGATGATTTATTTGACCAACTGCATGGAGCTCAATACTTTTCAAAGATTGACCTTCGATCTGGATACCATCAGTTGTGTGTAAAGAAGGAAGACATTCCGAAGACAGCATTTCGAACCAGGTACGGGCATTACGAGTTTACTGTAATGCCGTTTGGATTGACTAATGCACCCTCTGTATTCATGGATCTGATGAATAGAGTTTTCAAGGTGTATCTCGATGAATTTGTGGTGGTATTTATTGATGATATCTTGGTATACTCCAAAACCTACGAAGATCATGAAAATCACTTGCGCATTATCTTGAAGACTCTGAGGAGGCATGAATTATATGGAAAGTTTAGCAAGTGTGAATTCTGGCTTCAGGAGATTTCTTTTCTTGGCCATATTGTCTCTAAAGATGGAATCTCCGTTGATCCTTCTAAGACCAAGGCAATCCAAGAATGGCCAGCACCTACGAGTATAACTGAGGTACGTAGTTTTATTGGTTTGGCAGGTTATTATCGACGTTTCGTCCAGAATTTTGCCCGATTGGCTAACCCATTAACGAAGCTCACACGTAAAGGGATTAAATTTGTTTGGACAAAAGAGTGTGAAGAATGTTTCGAAGAACTGAAGAGAAGATTAGTCAATGCTCCTATATTGACTCTACCATCGGGGAATGATGGGTTCGTTATTTATAGTGATGCATCAAAGAAAGGACTTGGCTGTGTCCTTATGCAGAATGATAGAGTTATTGCCTATGCATCACGACAGTTGAAAATTCATGAACAAAACTATCCTACTCATGATCTTGAGTTAGCAGCTGTGATCTTTGCTTTGAAGATATGGAGGCACTACCTCTATGGTGAAAAATGTGAGATTTATACTGATCACAAGAGTTTGAAGTATATTTTCTCACAAAAAGAACTCAACATGAGGCAAAGGAGATGGCTTGAATTACTCAAGGATTATGATTGCACGATACACTACCACCCGGGGAAAGCAAACAAAGTAGCAGATGCTTTGAGCAGAAAAGACCATGGAGTTCTGAACATGATGAGAATTGAAAAGGACCCAATTTTCATGGATCTAGAGAAGATGGACATGGGAATAACCAGGGAAGGTGAAACATCAATTCTTTTTCAAATGGTTGCCAAACCATCTTTACTAGAAAGGATTAAGAGTTCTCAGACCAATGATGAAGAATTCCAAAAGAAGATTAAAGCTGTGAATGATGGAAGATTGAGAGACTTTGTGTATGAAGATGGAATTTTGAAATTCGGGAAGAGACTTTGTGTTCCCGATTTACCTGATCTGAAAAGGGAATTGCTGGATGATGCTCATAGTTCCAATTTCTCTATACACCCTGGGAGCACCAAAATGTATAGAGATTTGAAAGAACATTTTTGGTGGGACAACATGAAGAGGGAGATTGCTGATTTTGTGTCAAGATGTGTGGTTTGTCAACAAGTGAAAGCTGGAAGGCAACAGCCTGGAGGAGTCATGCAACCTCTTCCCATACCGGAGTGGAAATGGGACAATATTACGATGGACTTTGTCATGGGGCTACCAAAGACTCCTAGAAGGAACGATGCAATATGGGTTATTGTTGATCGTCTTACCAAGTCAGCACATTTTCTTGCTATAAGAGAAGATCTACCCCTGGAACGTCTAGCAAGACTATACATTAATGAAGTTGTGAGACTTCATGGAGTTCCCCTATCGATTGTTTCTGATCGTGATCCCCGTTTTACTTCAAGATTCTAGAAAAGTCTTCAGAAATCCCTGGATACAGAACTTCATTTGAGCACTGCTTACCACCCTCAGACAGACGGACAATCAGAACGGACTATTCAAACCTTAGAAGACATGTTGAGATCTTGTTCACTTGACTTTCAGGGTATGTGGGATCAATATTTACCACTGGTAGAATTTTCCTATAACAATAGCTTCCATACGAGTATTCAGATGGCACCATATGAAGCGTTATACGGAAAGAGATGTCGTACACCAACCTGTTGGGATGACGTTGGTGAAAGAAAACTTGTAGGCCCAGAACTGGTGGAGGAAACGGTGGAAAAGGTGAAGGTAATCCAAAATCACATTAAAGCAGCTCAAAGTAGGCAGAAGAGCTATGCCGATAATCGAAGGAAGGATTTGGAATTTCAAGTCGGTGATCATGTTTTCCTGAAGGTATCTCCGTGGAAGGGAGTCATACGTTTTGGTAAGAAAGGTAAATTGAGTCCCAGGTACATCGGACCTTTCGAAATTCTAGAACGAATTGGGGCTGTAGCTTACCGATTGGCAATGCCGCCAAGTCTCTCCAAAGTTCACGATGTGTTCCACGTATCTCTGTTGAGGAAATACATGCCTGACCCAACGCATGTACTCACCTATGAGGAATTAGAACTGGAACCCAATCTGTCTTATTGCGAAGAGCCCGTCAGGATTCTTGATACAAGAGAACAAGTACTGAGAAACCGGACGACGCGTCTGGTAAAAGTTTTGTGGAGAAATCATAAGATGGAAGAGGCAACGTGGGAACCCGAGGAGCTTATGATGAAGAACCACCCGAGTCTTTTTATGCAGTAATACCCTAGAAATTGCGAGGACGCAATTATTTGAAGGAGGGGAGAATGTAACACCCCAAGCTTCTACGGTACGTTTCCCTTCGAATAATGCGATAGCGTGTGTTGTACGCAACCTCGAGTTCTAACACACACCACAACTAATTAAACTAGCCGTTGTAAATAGTAATACCTAATTTTTGAAATCATATATATTTTATATTTCAAAATGGACTTCATTTTTGGATTCGGAATATCGAAATTATCCTAGGGTGAAATTTTGGTACTTTTCGGATAACTTTTATATTTTGATTAATAGTGAAAATTACTAAATTTTAATTAAAAACAACTTTTTTAATCAAAATAATTAATAGTGATAAATTATGAATTTGAGTGGTTTTAAAGTATATTTAGAATATATTTTTACCATTTAATATAATGTTGATCATTGGACATAATTTTACAATTAAACCGAACATAAACAAGTGTCAATCTTTTGATAGTTATTATCTCTTAAAAACACGCTTTTTGTTTTGACAGCGGGAATTAATTTTAAATTAATTTCTGCCAATTCTGTGTTTTGAATTTAGGAAAATGGATTCCATATTTGGAATCAGGAGGTTCAAATTGTGTAAATAGGTAACTTTTATTTTTAGACATTTTGAATAGTTACTGTGGTAAATATTTTATTTACCATGGTTAAAGGGTAAATCCGGTAAATAAGGGTTAAAAAAAATAATATTATAATAATACAAAATTACCCTAAAACGTGTCCTAACCTTATTGGTGGACACATACCCGACCATGGGCATCCTTGGGTCAATTTGGGGACCCCTTGGAGCCACTTGTAAGTGATAATGACACATTATATTAATAAAGCTTAAATAAAAATAAAAATGGCATAAGCTTACATCTTTTAGAAGAACAATTGTTACATAGGGTTATACATGTTGGAATTTAGATTATAAATATTCATTAGAAAGCTAAAAGGATTTCCTACATAATGATGTATTATTTATAATTTTTATACATTAAATAATTTATTTTATTTATGACACAATGATGATGCAGTAATTACTAAAATGGTAAAAAATTAACATAATTGATATTATAAATACCCAAATAAATATAATATGAAACTTTTAATGAATTAAACTAATTTTCTAGGATAATATGATATATTAGGATTGATTTAATGGACTTTGTTCGAAGTAATCAATCTGTTATGAGTTTCACAAAAATCAACTATTGAATAGTGTCAAAATTGACATAAAAGAGTTCTTAAAACAAATATTATATTATTAATTGATATTAAATTCCTAAAAATCTAAGGTTCGGCCAAGAGACTTATATTATGATAGGTTAATCATTAATGGACCACTTGGGGGTCGCTTGGATGTATATAGTAAGTTTATTAACCATATTATATAAAAATACAAAGAGACATTGTAAAAGTGAAACTAATTAACTTAGAGTTAATACTTAAAGATAAGGTTAATATAAGTACCCAAACCTGTCTAAATTCTATTGGATGAGTTGTTTTCGACCTATCCCCACCTCATCCTTTTAATAGTCAACTTTGGAGCCTTTGGAAACCGAATATTAATTTATTATAAATTAATATTTCTAGCTTTTCCAAAAGTGCCCCTCACCCCTCTTATAAAAGGGCACTCCTCCTTCTCATTTCTTCACACCTTCAAAGCCTTTTGGTTCGGCCAAACTCTGCCCAAATACTCTCCCAACATCCCTCACTACAACCTAGAGGCCTTAGTTTGATCATAAAGCCAACCTAAGGAGCCCTTTTGATCAAATCAAAAGGAAGAACCCGAAGAAGAGGTAATGATTTCACCACCCTTTTCTAAGTTCATTTCTTCTTCCACTTCTTCTTCCTTTGTTCTTACCATTCTGAAATAATAACTCCAGTATCTCACATATACTGTGATGTTATTATAAATATGGTACAATCATATTCAGTATTCTATCCACCCTTTGAATAACATGTCACCATACGTGCGTACGTACGGCTTACCGTCTCCACGTCGTGGTGTAATTGTTATTCAATATAATATTATTTGGATGGGTATAATAATGATGTGTAACTCATGTAAATAATAAATATAACATGTTAATGATTCTGTATATATGATATACCATTCATTTATATATTATTTTAATATCAAAAGAATGATATTGTCGCTCGTGCGTACGTACGGACTACCGTCTCCACGAACGCGATGAGATTCATTCTCCATCGTAACCATTCAAGTATAATTATCATTTGATGATTTAAAAATGATGTTTAAGGACTAGATATCATTCTGGATATGAATAAGATACAACAACCATGGCTTATGTAACAAAACATATAAAAGAAAATGAGTAAGTTAACACCCGAAACGATGATAATTCTAAGATATTATTAATAAATCAATGTTAAAAGATCATATATGATATCATATTAATATATATGATTCTTGTATAATTTAATAACAATTATTTCACCATTATACAGGAGGTTAACCTACCCCAACCAAGGAAAAAGTACAAGGTAAGGGTTATTTCACAATCTCTTCATTATCCGAGGTTGTTTATACGTAATAATCTACTGGGATATCTTTATCATCCACATCCATGTTTCTTAAAAATGTATTTCAAAACATTTTTTATGGGTTAAAGTCATTTATACCCTTGTTTGACTTTTTATAAGAGGTTTATAAAGGAATCTTTCCGTCGTTTTCAAAACAAGGTCCTTTTTAACCTTTTCGACAGAATTGAGGTAAGAATGTTTTTTTTAACTTATACGGCGGGTGCGGTTATTTTACGCCGTTATAAAATCTTCAAAGCTTTCCTTACAAGCTTATAAGAATATTTTCAAAGAAAATGTTTTATTTTATATGGATCTTAAATGATTTCAAAATAAAAGGAGATATTTCTTTAAAAAGAATTTTGATTTCATCTATGTCAACATCCTTTGATGGATTTTAAGATTATTTGAAGTTGATTTATTATGATACAAAACTTCTATATTGTATTGAAGGTTTTGTGATATGTTTGACTGTGGATGTGCTATTTTTATACCATTCATAGTTTATTGTGAAAGTATTGACATTTCGTATGCTAGTTTTAATACGAATGTTTATGTTATGATTAAACCTTTTCATATGGGAATGCATTGGACTTATTAAGTGACGGGTGGAGCCCCCTATAGCTCCTCGATGCATCGGTAGGTCTCATGAGACAAACTAGTGTCTTGGCACAAGGCCTTGACAAAATCTTATTTGTAGTCTTGGCACGAGGCCTTGGCTATGTGGTTATGATAGTCTGGCATTATGCATTCCAACATTATGAAAGTGGTTATTGATTTTTGCATGTGATTATTCGATTAGTAGAATATCCATGTGAATAAGTAAATGGCATTATTTCATTTTACTTTTTCCATACCATGTTGAAGTTCAATTTTAAAAGGATTTTGTTTTAGTAATGCATTGCCTTAAATGTTTATTCTTATTTATGAAAGTTTCCGCTATATTGTTATCCTTACTGGGCATTTGAGCTCACCCCTTTTCTATGTTTTATTTTTCCCAGGATGTGAAGAAGTAAGTTATGAATGACCTGCAGGGATTTTATTGGGGGTTAATAGTGTGGATTGTGGAAACATTATGTTGTTGTAGTAGTTTTTCATTTTATAATGTAATGTAAAACTTATGAATATATCTAGTGTTTCCAAGGCTACTAAACCAATCGGTCTTTCGAGATTTGATCTTTCTTGTGATCATGCCAATGTTACGAAGTAATGCACCGACTCTGGGCAGCTGGGGTCGGGGCGTTACAGGACTCTTGGTGGGAGACCTATGTAAGAAAAAGCTAGGGGATATCAATGCATATTTAAAAAATCATTTCCTCTGGATGACATTCCATTTTGGTGGGTGACTTATGAAAATCCATAATGGGGTGTATCAATGCCTTTTCAAACAAAGGTGACTTTGGTTATCAAAAATTATATTACTGATAGCCATGGAAAGATTATAGAGATTCAAATTTCCCCAAACACAATGTTTGGTTCATGTAAGGAGAGTTCCTCAGTATGGAAAGAGCATATCATGTCCAAATCACCGAAGAATGGGAAGAAATGACTCCCAAATATGTTGGAGCCATATTCAGGGAATTTACATCCATTTCTTAGTGTGGTTGGCCCCAATAAATAGCATTCAAGCTTCCCTATGTATTTTGTAAAAGTGAGAATTAAGCGACATGTAGTTCATGGAATGATTACCCCAAATGATTTTATTATTGTGTCGAGAAAGGGATCTCTTTATTTTATTATATTTAAATACAGGGTTAAGAGTTGGGTAAGAACCCATACTGTACTATCATATGTATATTTGGTTCATGCATAGGATAGTAGGTGAATTTTCATATTATGTCTGGACTAGGAATCATAACTAGAAATTTCACCTATATCCATAGTAAAAAATCATGGCTATATGCACAAAAATTGTGGCTATATCTTATATCCATGGTTCAACTAGGTCGTGGAGCCTATTGGCATGGCTATACGTCAAATATTTAGTCCTCCACTGTGTAATAGACTATATCCATGGTTTGAAGGGCCATTTCCAAGGTTTTCTACCATGGAAATAGAGTCTACAGTCATGGTTCTAGAAAGTGTGGCTATATTAATTCAACATAAAATAACACCAATGGGAATCAAAACCTACACCTTCTCGACATGTACTCTAGCTCTTAACCATTATGTTGTCGACTTTCATTGATATATATATATATTAATGTATTTATATATTTTTAAATATCATGGCTATAGAAGTGAAGTTGTGGTTATAGCCAATCCATGGTGACCCTATAGCCACTGTTCTTTAAAACCATGGATATTTTTATGGACAATAGCCACAGTTTTATAAATTGTGTCTATAGACAATACATTGGGTCCCTATAGCCATGATTCATTAAAACTGTGGATATAGGTATATGTTATATCCATGGTTTTTCAAACCATAGAGATATATTTTCCTTCTTTCTTCCCATGGGAAATTTTATTTTCCCACAAAATCTATAGCCATTGTTTTAGATAACTGGAGATATAGACTCCACATATAGCCATGGGTTTAGAGACCCATGGCTATATCCAATAACTATTGACCTATAGCCATGGTTTTTTAAAAACTGTGGATATATATATATTTTCAGTAGTTAAGTAGTATTGAGGTATCACTACATATATCTTCAAGGTGATAATCAATCAACAAATAGTTCTTGTATTTATTTTATACAAGAGACATCAACCATGTTGTTTAATGTCATACAGTAAGTACATTTGTTGTACCTTTTAATTTCCTGTTACCAAGACCATGATAACATCAATTTGACCAGATATTCCTTGATCATGAGGGGAATACCTTTACAAAACTCGTAATCCAACATGAGATATTCTCAATGTGAGAAACAAGGAGAGGAAAATGTTTCTTTCACCATATAGAGGTGATTAAAAAAATTACATGAGTATTTCGATCTTATTATGGTGGGACCAGGATATATGATTTAAGAATCACTATGTATCTTATCAGAGTGATAATAAAGACATAGGTAGTTCTAGGAAACCATGATGTTTAATATCATAGAGATAGGATGAAGGTTATGGAAATAATTAGTGATGTAAGTCTTATTGAGCCAAGGATTTCTGGAATTCTGAAAATTTGAAGAAGGAAATTGTAAACCATGATCTTGGGGGTTCTCATATTATAGGAAGTGATATGGGGAAAATTTCAAGGAATGTAAATTGACAATGTTCAAAAATATAATTCTAATATATTATTTTTGGGGATTAGGGAGATAGAAGAGGTATCTCCCAAGAATGAATGTTCCTCTAGTAGAAAACACCTTTTGTGGGGGACGTATTAAAATCAAAACTGGTGTGTATAATGTATAGTAAGAAAATATGTGTCCTTAGGAATATGACATTCTATTATTTATTTCCCATGATATATTGTGAAGATCCAAAATTTCCTAGAATAAAAAGTATGACGTGTGGGAGGAATATTTCTAAGAAAAAAAGGAAATATTTGGACTAGATTTGACCATGTAGTGTAAATTCCCCTGTATAGATATTTTTTATATGTGGGGGATGGTTCATTTTCATTACATACTTATTGGTCTCACCATAAAGTATATGAATCAATATGTGTATAATTGAGATTGGAATAAATCCATACGTAGTTCTTGAACATAGGTGTGGTAGGATATCATCACAAAGGGTTATGGTCCGATAAAGCATGAACCAAAATGTTATGAAGTTTTATATTAAAATAAAAGGATGTAAACTGTGTAGTTTTATTTTATATGGAATTTTTTTTGTTTTAAAATTTTATTTCATGTGACAAGCACATTAATATATGTAGTTTAAAATATTAAAACTCAGACTATGATGTATTTTTAGATTTAGGTCTTATTTCTTGTACCATATGTCATGCCTTTAGTGATATTATATACCTGACTAAATGTGTATCATTTTATCATCACACAACAAGGATGATATATGTACCTTTTATGTTCATGCATACCTTACTAATAATGCAATGCAGTTTAACTTCGTGTTGAAAAGATGATGTTGTGGCTTTATCTCATGAAGTATGTAATGAGAAATCTTGTGTTAGCAGGGAATTTAACAAGCTTTTAATCCATAGATATTAATAAATATTATCTATTAGAATGGAAGTTGTAAATAGAATAGGGTCCCTCCGATTCTACTCAAGATTTAATGGTTTCTTATCAAGTATAATTGGGGTCTTAGGACAAATACTAGCTCTCCTTGGAGGAATGAGATGAGGTAGAACTTATTGTTAAAACACTTTTATATATGATTTTTATAATTCTCAAAGTGATGTAATGTATGTACAATTTTATCATCAATTCAATCCAATTCATTCCACAATTTTTTAATTTCTTTTTCGTAAATAGTTTATTAGAAATGTCAATTTGAACGGAGGATAATTGTGCCTCAATGGGTTGGAGTACTTTTGTTCAATATACCAATGAATATGAGGTCACACGTGTGGCATTGTGGGGTTTAATTCTGTATTCCCACAAGCCGTATAATTATTTTTTAGGTCAATACTTTTTGTCTTTATCCACAATCATCTGAAGTATGTTTGATAGGGTCTTGACGAAGGCCTCTATCTATCCATTGGGCACTACATGATAGTGATAGGAGTGGTTGGATTTAATACTATACTAATGATATAGATTATCAAACCCAATAGAATAGATATTTGGTGCCATTTGACATCATTATTACATAAGGGAATCCAAATATAGTAATGATGTTTGATTTTATAATTCTAAAAATTCTTTTGAACCTGACATATTTGATTGGGATTACTTCATCCCATTTGGAGAATAAGTTAGTAGTAAAGAGAATGTATTAGAACTACTAAATCCTAACTAGATGATACTGCCCTACAAAAGTAATTACCCATATGGTAAATGGACAAGAGTACTTGGTTGTGTGTAGAAAATGTGTGTGATGATTGATAAATTTGGCATGCACTTGGAATGAATGACAATTCTTAGTGAATAGTTTTTAGAGTCCTTTACAATTGAGTTCCAAAAGAATCCAAGCCTCTAAATTTGAATAGAAATAAAAAACCCTAAATAGTGGGCACAACAAGCTCATGTATGTACTTATTTCATGGAAACAAATCTCTTCTCCATCAATTCACATGAGAAGGGCTCCATCAAAGCACCATTTGTAGAGAAATTACAAGTGATATGGGCCGTCACAAAGAGAAAATTTGGTCTCTCATCATCAAATTTTCTCTTTTCTAGATCATTCCAATGAGGATACATTATTTCAAAGTTAGTACATAATGGGAATCATCCAATTTTTTATAAATTTTTGGTTCATGGAAAGATTTAACCTCCTGGATTTCTTTCATTCCCTCACTAACAATATGCAGAACCATTTGATAGTGTACAATGCTAATGACTGTTTCATCCTGATCTTGATCCACCAAAGCTATAGCTGAATTTTACAATGGATATTCATGGGAATTTTGTGATTGTGGAACATGATTCAATGTCATATATTAGGGGAAATCTTCAATTATATATTAGGCAATGTCAAGTAGGGGGAATAACTTCTCCATTATGATATCATAATTCCCATTGATCGGCTTGATTACCAACTCTGATTCACTATTATCCTTCTAGTGGCCCATTGGAATTTGATGATCCAGTTCTATACCTATGAATAGGGCCTAGTATGTTTCCTCATTATTTATACAAAATTCTAAAATTAGGAAGGAGTAATGAAATAATTCCTTTTATAGTGAGATGAGCATGACTCCTAACCCGACAATGTTCTTCGTGGCCTCTTCCATTTTCTTCTCTACTGGGTTTCGAGATCTGCTATGAATATATTTTTTCCATGTATGGGGTGAATCTAGAATAGAAAATATCTCTTCATCATGAAATTCAGTATTAAAATATGTTATTTCTAAGGATGGATGATCTACAAAAAATTATGCCAAAGCATAGCCTTTTAACTTTTTCTGAGACAGAAAATGAATGTGAAAATGATGCAAAATAACCCCCCACCATGACAAAAGTCTAGTCAACATGGGATGGATAAATATTTATCTACGTAATTTATTATGGGGTACTAAATAGACCTCATGGCGATGTAGGCAGTTCATCATCTTTTGAATTGTGAATATTAACAGTAGATAGCTCTTACAGATATCTGAATTAGGAGCCACGATATCAAGCATGGTTCAGCTGAGAAAATAAAGACTATTTCTATTATTGTCATCATTTTTTGTACAATCAAATCACCCAATGATTGATTCGGGGATATAACATACAAAGTGAGTGATTTCCCCTCAATAATTACAATTAACACTAGTGAACTTAAAAGATATTTCTTAAGACCATCAAATGCTTCATGATAGTCATGAGTCCACTGATATGTGACCCTCTTTTTCCATCAAACTAGTAAAGGAAAAACACTTTCCTACATGGTTTACTATAAACCACAGAATATAGAAAATGTTTCCTTGTAATACCTTCAACTATATGTGGTCTCAAGGAGGTGAAATATTAAGGATATACTTCTCCCCTTCAGTATAAACATTGATGCCAAGATGGTGCACTATGGAGCCGAGGAACATTCCTGAGGTAACTCTGAGAGTGATTTTTTTGGGGTTCATCATTATGGAATGTTATATTCGTTTATTGAAGATGGACTCAAGATCAGATTGGTGGATATAGTGTTATTGGGAATTAACCACTTGGTAATCAATGTTGCATTTTACCGACCTTCACAAAAAGGGTTTGAAGATACGATGCATGACACATTTGTATGTAGTGCCTGCAATTTTCATTCTAAAGGGAATCCCCTGGTAGAAGAATACTACTTGGGGTACCTAAAGGTAGTGGATTCTTCATCTTCTCAGGCCATTATTATTTTATTATACCCAAAATAGACATCCATGAAAGAAAGGTCATGATATTAGACCATAACATTGATCATAAACTCCATGATTGGAATTAAGAAATTTTATTTCAGGAAGTACCTATTGAGATCTTAGATGTCAATATAGAGCGTGATTTTCCCATTCATCTTCATTACTATGATGATATTGTCTTCATTTTTTTTAAATGATGTACTTCTGAAATAAAATTGGTTTTGGTATTATTGAAAAATTAATCCTCAATGTTTAAAGTGTGAATCGTGTGCGTCCTTCTCTATTCCTGTTTGTAAAACCTGGTGATTTTCATTTAAGCATAGGTTGTGAGTGGCCACCTTAGGATCAAGTCTTGAAATTTATATGAAATCATCATCATACAAGTTCCAATGGTGCCTCAAAAATGATATATATTCCTATATTCCTTCAAAAGACATGGACCCGCTAATCAATGTGAGTAATGGATCCTCCTAGGTTCCTAGGATTATTTTCTTATGTTCATAAATGGTGTTAGAGACACTCACCATGATAGTCAAAAGGGTATCCCTAGGGTCCTACCACTCTTCCTCATCCTCTTCCTCTTCATATTACCTTTCTTCTTCCTCTTCTTTTTCTTATTTTACATAATTATTAGGGTTAATAGGTGATGAGGAAAATTTCTCTCAGTTATCATAGCAAATAAAATTTTTTCATCTATAAGTAGTAGTAGCTTCCTCTAATCCAAGTTATGATGTGGGGTTTGTTTGGCGGATTGAATGGTACAAGAGGGATACCGAGTTATTATACCCACTCTCTCTTGGTGTTATGATCATATCTTCTAAATCATCTAGTGAGGTAGGAATATGTTTAAGCTTATAGAATATAATAATGGTATTTTTTACTTGAGCATTCACTACTATCTGGAGAGTAAAATACATTTATAGCACAGATAATCTTTTTATTCATGACTAATATCATGAATTATATTGAATATATTCCCGAATTTGGGTGAATTCCTTTGATATTCTTATTGGGTATGACAAATTCTTCATTGATCTATTTGAAGACACTAATTGGGGTCATTTCTAGACCATTTGAAGCTATGAATAGAGTGATTCAATCATCCATGGGTTGTTTTTATTCCCTCTCATAGAATTCCACATCAATATATTGTGTTTATCAAGATTTAATTGGGAATTCATCACCATAAAATGTCCCAATTTTTTCATTAATACAATATTTTCGGTATTTTTTGTATGATGAGGGGATTTTCCCAACCTAATACAACCAAGGCCTTCATCGAGTAATGTTTAATGCCATTTCATGATAAAAACATAAAATTATGAGTCATATATGAGGTCCCCAAACTGATCCCAATGCTTGATTCTGTTAAGAGTATTCTTCTCAATCTTTTCATAACCGGGTAGTGTTAGAGCAGAATGTTACTAGTGTGACTCACTATAACCTAGCCAAAAAAGTTCCTATATTTGAATAAGGTTGACTCTTGATCTATTGTCACTGAAATCCCATAGATTATTAGCATCATTTATCCTATAAGACATCTACAATTCTTGGATCTGTCCTTGTATACAACACATTTTTATTGTTCTATAAAATATATGATCATGTGAAATTATATAGGGTCAATCTCTACATGATATATTTCAGTAGTGGAAAATAAACTTCAAACTCAAGAGGGATTAATAAAGCCTCCATGATTGCTTCATGAAGGTATTTTTATAGACTTAAAGAATCTAAGTTCGATAACATGGCTGACATGGGGATAATTTCTTCATAATTTCAAACTTATGAGATAATGTACTACACTTACCTATGTGAGGATTCACTATTGTGAATGATTTAGGAATTTAATCTCATCACATAGGCTGATCGATCATTGTAATATAAGTTGGAGTTTCTCATATCCTTGGTTTTTCAGGCGGAATTTGTTTTCCTACTCACCGAGGCTGATCAGACAACTCCTTCTCCTCTGATCACTCATCTAAGAAGATTGGAACATGAGGAAATCTATAATATGTTAGTGAGATTTGCAACTCCTTCTAGGATCACTAGTGGCCCCTCCCATGAGTTTATACAATATAGACTGTTCATGAAAGGATGTGGTTGGAGTATTGATTTCTGCCATTACCGCATCTTCCCTAGTATCCCTATTCTCTGTGGTCTCTTCTCATGATTCCCCAATCGAACACAAGGTACCGGGATCATGTCCAAATTCTTCATCAGATAAGGGATCTGTTATGTGACTAAAATTAAAGGAACAAATGATTAATTATTCATCTGACGATGATTATTTCACATAGAATATCCATTGTTTTACCATTTCATGGGATGATGTATTTTCATTCGGGACTAAAGACATGGATTTTGAGAGTCAAACCCAAAGTTTTCCTTGGTATAGGATCATATTCATATATTTGTTTCCCTATATTTTACCCATGATTTTTTTTAGAAGACTAGACCTTAGAGGACTATGGTGCTGATGGAGTCAGCTTTTCCATAGTAGAAGAGTATGGGGGAATAGTTGGTTGTTTCAACTATTATCGGAGGATAGCGTGTGTCTGGTTGAATGTTTTGGGTCATCTAATCTCTAAACATATATACCCTGTTATTAGTAACATTTTTCCATTCACCCTCTTTCTCTAAACCAGTGGTAGAAATACACACCACCTACATGGATGCTTTTCCGAACATCACTTTCCAAAAGTACAACATTGTTTGCTGAATGTTTTTTAAAATGAAGAATTTCTAAATAGTGTTCCCTAATGTTCGGTGAAAGGGGATATATTTTAGGAGATCTTAAAGACAAGCCTCATCGGGCATATTTTGATTTGGAAACATGAGAAAGTTTTTTTCCAAATCCATGATATGTTATCCATGTACATGGTCATCATGGAATGATTAAAAAATTATTATCTACACAAAATAGTTTTTCCTTTTCTCTTCTCGTACGTCTAGATGAGGCATGTAATTTTTTAAGCATAGGAGTGGGTTCTGAATGATATAGCATGGGATTTAGAGATAGATCTGGTGTAGGGATTATCTTAAATGTGACCATGGTAGCCAATTTTTTTCTAATTCGTTTCTCTAGATATTATGGGCTTACTCAGTACTTTCTCTTGGTTCACAAGATGGAATATTTTAACCTTTAAAAAACCGTGATGAAATTCTGAAACTAGACTATATATTTCACAGGGATGAGTGGTGTGCACAACTCCTCATGAATATTTTCTAAATAGATGGACAATAAATATTCCTGGGAATGTTGTAGGTTTAGACAGTCATTAAACCACTTACAATAAGAAATCAAATATGATACCCTATCATTCTATTGTTTTTATAGTTTAAGAGGTTATGGACTGTTGTCTTTCACACCACTGAGATTGATTAAAATAGAAAATACGGATGAAGATCTTCTAATCATGTGATTAAATAACCTAAAAAACTAGTGTAACATATGAAGGTTGTCCCTTGAAGTGTTTTCATTAATTAATGAAGTTTCACTACTTCTTATTATGTGAGGGTTCCCATCACAAGATCACAATGGGACATAAAATGATTCAAATATTGTTTTGGGACCCCAAATCCATTTAATATTGTAAATTTGAGGTTTCCAAAGTTACGGGTGGTGGTCGGATCCACCCTTTTAGTGTAAGGATTCCTATATGTTATTAATAGTGTACACCATTCATCCACAATTTCCAATAAATCTATCAATTACTCCACAGTATTGATGATACCTTGATGCACTTCTGGTTAAAGAAGGGCTTTAATGGGAGTAGAAATAGGTAGATCCATATGTAGTGTCTCTATTTATACCCAAAGTGGGTAACCTATAGAGGATTATCAATGAGGATATGTCTGACCTAGCCGTGGTTGTGCACCCGAGGGAGGGAACTCATGATATCTTACTATCATGGGGCTTAAATATATTTGGCATCAGTCCCACTATTCTGAACGAATTCTTTGGAACCATTTAATTTTATGGGGAGTACTATGGAATTATAGTTTTGAGTTTGATTTGAGAATCTTCTTGTAAAACATATTTGGTAGTGATGTTGACTTGGGGTAGTTATCTACTGAGTTTTCTCTACCCTTCCATCTATTTCTCATTATTAGTGAATCTTCCCTCGAGTGTGAGAATTTTTACCTCTTTAAAAGGATGGAATGGTATGACCATACATTTACATTTTTTTTGTAAGATTTCCACTAAGGAGGTAGTAATGGAGTAGTTTATGGAATCCTCAAATTCATATAAATACTCTAGTTTTGAGTACAGACACATCCTTCAGTCATTTCATTGTATACCATAATTTGAATTGAAAATTCATCCTCCCATTCCTTGGTATCAACCCACATGTTATGTAGTGTATATAGGGGTGGTGATAATTTTTTCACCAATTCATAATTAATTATAGGTGTTTCATTAATCTCGTTTAGTGATTGATTTTTTTGTTCCCACCATTAGGCCTCTCCCTCCACTTTTCTGGTCCTCATTGAACTATTTGGAGAATGGTGATCCAAATGGTATATCCATAAAATGCCATTGTTTGTCTTCTGAGTGAAGACACCAGGTTACATGATAGGATGAACTGGGAGGATTTATTCAATGGAATGACCCCTAAATGATAAATGATAAACATCAATTAAGGAGGAGGTTATTGAGGTAAAAAATCCCTCAGTCCTTTGGGGAGGGGATGTTCCAATTCTATGTTCCCATTCTTTTTTGATTGTTTTGTTGTCCATGAAGGTTGTGGTAAAACAATCCCCTAGCCCTATAGGCTGGTGTTTCTCTTTGATGATTATGAATACTTTTTTCAATGATACTCTCTTGATTTTATGGAGATTTATTTAAATATGTTCTGGTTGAATTATATGATTTTCTATTGATCCACCTTCTTCAAAAGATATTTGTGATGCCTTATGATTTTTCTCCCTTAAGGGAGAGGCATTCTCAATACTCTTGTATGATTGATGCATGAGTCTTTCAATGTATCTCTCTCTTCTGACCATACTTCATTTAGAGTTATTTAAGGACAATTTTTCATAATCATTCAATATATTTTCGACATAGTCTATTTTTTGAAACCATCCTATGGCTATGAAATTGCATGATGTCACATTCATAGGGAATTTCTGATCGGGGAATGAGGTGAAATTAAATTCTCTATGTTCACCCATCCTAAAAAATCAACAGAAGATAATACATCAATGATCTAATAAAACAACTATTTCATTGCATCATGACATATGCATTGAAGGGATCTTTTTTGTTTTCTAAATATCAGGTTCCATAAATCTAGAAGAGCTTCCAAGTCGATTCTATGGTGTATCGCTTCTATTAACTTGACATGGCTTGTATATTCTCCATATGGAAATAATTTTGTTTTTAAGTGATAAAGAGTGTTCTATATTTTTAGTAAGATTTCATGCACACAATATTTCGACAACATCTCTAGAATTATATATTGGGGAGTGGAAAAATGTCACAACATATTGGTATATTGTCTTTATCCAACTTTCTCCTCATAAAGAACATGTCTTTTTTATCCTTGGAAATATATTCATTGACCTTCTCTAAACAATGTGGAGGTTTCCCCTTAGATTTATTATTAGAAGTGGGATTGGTAAGGATAGCCTCTATTATAATTTAAGTCATGATATACAAGGGTGTTTTAGAGAATTATTGTTTCCATAGACTATATTTCAATTGATAAAAGATTTCACATGTCAATGATGAGGCATCAGGCATGACATACCTCATTTTCTCAAGTTCCATGTGATAGTATGGATTTATCACAATTAATTCAGCTAGGGGATGATATTATTAAGGAAATGAAAGGTCACTCTGGGTAGGACATTTTCATTGTATGTCATAATGGGGAGGACTACCATCACAACTTCACATCCTACTACAAGGATAATTTTTATAGCGTGTATCCTAGGGAGTACCATTAGATTGGATGATAGAAATGGGAGGACCTCATTTTAGTTTTATCTTTTTCACATGTATAGGGTGACCATGGTGCTCATCAAGAGATGGGATATCATGATCCATTATATTTTTGACATGAAGTCCACCTTCAAGGTAAAATGTAATGGGAGGACCACTATAGCTGCTGGAAGATATGTTTTCTCGAGTACCTTCAAAAATATCTCTAATATATCCATAAGTTGGTAATGAAGGAGTAAGATCATTAGACAACATAGATAAACATTTTAGGGATTGAAGAATACCAATGTAAACTAGAGTGGATTGTAGATAATATATTAATTTTCCATTCACCTTTGGAGATTCCTTTTTTTGGATGCTCTATTGTGGGTGAATGGGGACACTTTCTATAGATAACAAATTTCAGATACAAAATATTTTTTGATTAGCTCATGTGTCGCTACAAGGATTTTCTTACATGGCTCTGAAAGTTTTGTAGGGTTATGTACCTACACTTGATTGGCCATTGGTGTAGACTGATAACCTCCATTTGGAATGGGTGTATAGACCCAATCCATAAGTCTATATATCATGGGATTTATCCCACGACCCTCATGTAATATAGAAGATATGTGTATCATATTTTATTTGAACCTCGTTTCGGGATGATGGGTCACCCAAATTATGCTGATAGATTTGTGTTCCCTCCCCTAAACCACTTCCGCTAACATTATTATATCTGAGTAGGATTGTAAGATGTGGAAAGGAATTTTCATCTCCCCTTTCATCATTTTTAGAATATGATGGTTAACTTCAATGTCTATAACGAGGATATATAATGTTCTGTGGTGGGAGAAGTGGTGGGTGTTTTATTATATCCTTCATTTACTATCAGTATATACTAACAATAATCAAGATTCAGGATAAAGTTACGGTCAGGACCCCTATTGGTTTCCAAGAACTATTTGATGATCTCTCTTAATAAAACTATAAAAGGATTGTAGGTATGATAAATGTGGGTAGGTGTGTGTGCCTAATCTTTGTTTTCTACCATATTTGGTTGGCAGGATTCTCTTGATGCTGCCATAGTATACTAGCAGGATTGGTGGATGTGGGTGGGTGTGTGTTCCTACTCATTGTATGCCACCATATTTGGTTGGTGGGATTATATGGATGCTTCCAAAATATACTGGATGGCTTGATGGATGTGGGTGGGTGTGTGTTATTTCTCACAACATGTCACTGTATTTGACTGGTGGGATTCATGTGGATGCTTCTAAACTAGGTTTTTAGGATTTATGAATATAGTAGAGTGTGTGTTCTTACTCACACTGTGAAAGTTTAATGTTTGAGATGAGACCTTCATTCTAGTAATTATTTATTAGTTAGAAGTTTATCCTCACAAAGGTTTCTTGTTTATCACACATTGTAGGAACTTTAATCCCACTATCCACCTTAATTTTATCTTCTCTTAGGTTTTTAAGATGTAACTAGATGGTTTTGAGGTTCTAGTTAAAGGAATAGGGTGATCTGACCTTCATGGATTCTTCTTATATTTCATTCATTTCAAACTAGGATCCCAAGAAACCAATTTATTGGGAATTTATGGGCCCTGGGTGAAGGATATGGGACACACATGTATGTTTTAGGGGTCATCGCATAGGTCTGCATGTTGTTCATCGTATAGGTGTGTTACAATGGTCATAATATATGTGTAACATGTGGAATATCCTAGGAATACCTGTCTAGGGATTGCACGGGGACTCTAAAATTCATGCTTGACATACGTGGTGAAACTGGAGTGCAGGTTGGACCTGCTTGGTGACACAGGCCAGGGCATGCATAGTTCACCTGGGTGAACATGTGTGATCCATTATATCCTTCACTTTTAATTTTCATTTGAAATTCCCCTTTTAATTATTCTCATTATCACATGACAAAAAGGAGTGTCAATAATGTTTTCCAATAATTCTCCTCTCTTTATGTATTCAAGATTCCAAAAAAAAATGTTTTTTAAGAAAACATACTTTATTTCTCTATTTTTTTTAAAAACCATTTTCTGCCATGTCCACGTCCTCTAAAAATATTTTAAAGAAATTTTTATCTATTATCTAAATATTTTTTATAAATTCAGTTTTATCGATGCTTGATTTTTTTAGAGACATAATTATAATATTCATATAGTTTTAAATAAAGCAAGGACCATTTATCTTTTAATGAAAATGTGAAAAAGGAAACTTTATTTTAACATGTATTCAATGAATGTAATTTCCTACCATCATGACCATTATGTTCTTTGAATCTTCATTTATAAATTTTCAAGTTCATTTTTGGAGAAATGTATTACCAAATTATTTCATGAATTTTTTATTTTATAGAGGTGATTTTAAAAGAATTTTTATTTTATTAAAGAAATTTTTTAAATGATTTATAATGATTCCTTTAATAATTTCAAATATTATTTTCAAAGAAAATGATTTTAATTTTTTTATGTTTTAAAATGTGTTTTTAAAAGGTGAAAAGAGATTTTCCTCATGAAATTATTTACATTTTTAATTCCTCTTTTATAAGTTTGAAAGGTTAATTTCAATGAATATTTTGTTGAAAATGTTTTATGTTTTAAAAAGTGTTTTTCATAAGGAAAAGTCTATTTTTCCCAAGAAATGTTCCATGTGATATTTAAAGATCATTTTCAATCTAAGATGATATTCATTGATGTTACTTATGTTTTATTGGGGATATGATCCAAGGATACCATTCATATTCATTCTCTAAAGAGTTTTTATTTATGAAGTCGTGAGGCATATGAAACCCCCTTTTCTATAGTTTATGTTATCCTTAAATGATAAAATGAATATGAAATATATTTCTTTTCCATATGTTATGATATTATGATATATTTATGAAATCCATTTCTTTTCTTACATTCTAATACGATGAATATTTTATGATATTGTGGAATAATAATTTATGATTTTAATTATGTCACAAGTGGATCCTATATCTCCCACCAATGAAATATTTAATGATTGATATCTCATTAGATAAAAAGGATTACAATGGGGAGTTAACCTATTTTAGTAAGTTTCTTTTTACCCTAGGATAGTCTTGGGAGAAAACTTTGACAACTATGATGGTTTATGGAGTTAACCCATTCCACTACAATAGCCTTTTCAGAAAACCATAAATACTATGTAAATGATTATATATTTTTATGTATATTCCATAATTACATGTATTATGTAAATGTTATCCTCTCATGTATCATGTTCATTGATTTCTTTATGATTCATGTCTTGTGAACCTCCAATATTTATTCCATAACACAATATTTGGATCTTAGATATACATGTTATGGTTTTAATATATTTTTCTCATGATCTCATACTTGTATGATCATGTCATGTTTATGTATTTCAATCATTTACCCTTATTGAGAATATAATCTCACCATTTCATATGTTTACTTCCCCAGGTTGTGATGATTAGTATTACATGTGATATATTTAATAAGGATTCTAGTTATGAGGAACTAAGTGAGAGATGATGTAGAACTCATATGAACTAGTTGTTTATGTTTCTGAGTTTCCAAAGGCACTATACTTTTACAGAAATCAATCATGTCTTTGTGTAAGGTAATGAATATTTATCTCAAATGATATTATATATGTCTAATAAAATCCTAGGTAATTATCGTTGGCATCAGATGCAGAGGAAGGAATCCAATCCTTAGGAACTCTCACATGTCATCATTGAACAAAGCATGGATATTCACCCAAAGGATTCTTGAGGAAAGGGCTACCAATAGGGATGGTGGTGTGCCCAACCCAGGAGGTGTATATACCTATTGATTTCCCTGATAGTTTTCATTTTTATTCCACTGAAAATAATTCAATGCCACTATAGTTGGTATCAGAGGGTAGGTTTAGGTAACCATAGTAATCCAGGATGAGGCAACCGTAGTGAGATCTCTATGGATATGTATAAGTCAAAACATAATTCTATGTATAGTAAAATTCCCTAGAATATTGGTGTAGGATAAAGAGAGTGTTTTTCTAACAACAAATCCCTATATGGATACTACAGGTTGATGTGTTTCTGAAATATATGTAACTAGGGGTAATAACACTAAAAATTGTGTGTTGGGCTTGAATCTAGAATTACCAAGTACACAACAACAATCCTTACTTAACACCTAGTTTGAAACTCTCAGGGGATATTCTTTAGTTAATTCACATTATCATTATGAAACATAATGAAGTATTTGAATAATGACCATTAATGACCAATTTTATGACTAATGTGTCATATATTGAAAAGAATGTATCATGATTTAGATATCCTATATGTGATTTTTTATGATTATGTGTTTACCCACTATGTATATTTTTTCTCACACAATGATTTTTTGTTTAAGTCGATGGGGGGATCCAGAAGGAGTTGGGTTAATGTAGAATGTGATAGGCAATGTGTTTATGAGAAACTAAATGGAATGATAAATAGAGTGAAGGATATTGTGATTATGTTTAATATGTTATCTTGATATATGATTAATAACATTCACATTAAACAAATATTGAAATCACCAAATAAGATAAGGATAGAGTTCATTGATATTTTGGGTAGTGAATACCATTGTGGATAGAATATTTAGTTTCTTACATGTAGAGAATATGTGAAGAGGAACTCTAGAAAATGTGTCAATGGAACAAGGAGATGATTTATGTGTGGATAAGAGGATAACATAATAAGTTATTTATAAGGAAAAATAAAAAGTTATATTGAATAAATTGATGATAATAATACTTTCCCAAAGTATTCATCAACTATTTAATGTTACAAATGTGTAAATAATGGTAATTATCCAAATATTTTCCCTAGGGGGAAGCTCAAGGTGAGGATCAACAAGGTAGTAAACGTAAAGGTTTTGTTGATGATGAATAAGATAATGTAAATTATATATTAAAGAAAGGAGGTATTGAGGAATAATATAGTGAATCCTTATTATTGGTTTCTGAATGAAGTATAATGATTGAAGTGTTTATGTATTTGAATTCAATAATTATGAAATATATAAGGAATTTTTTTTATTTTTTTTCATTACTTATTTTCATGAATATGTTGAACTATACTGATGAACTATAAAATATACTTAATGGAAAGGTGATATTTTTTGGAAAATGGCTGATTTAATTGAAATATGTCCCATAATATGTTCCCAATGTTGAGATAATGATGTTGGGATAAAGAGATGATTGATATAGATAAATTAAATTTGATAGTATTGATTTCCATGGAACTAGTTAATGGTTTGATAACAAAGTGTTTTATGTTATCATTGTTGGAGTTTATCAAATTTTTTATATTTATGGAATATATCCAATAATCTATGTTTTATTTAAGGATTATGGAAGTATGTATATATTTCATAAGGTTTTATGGTAATTCGGGTTACTACCATGTTTAAATAGAATATATGATGAATGTATTCATATGTTTGGTATTTTATAATTATGAACAACATTATGATGTTTGGGGGATTAATGTTAATTTTATTTTAGGGATTTTAGTACCCTTATTCAGATTTTTTGAATTTTGGATGGGTGTTATGGTGAACCATTTATTGAATGGGTAAATTTGAACTTTGGATGAGGTTTTAGAGATTAATGTATTATTTCTTTATATGAATATTTTTTCATATTGGATAACTATTACTAACCATTTTGGATATGTTATGATGATAAATAGAGATATAATTAATGACTTATCATTCTATTATGGATCTATAGATTTATTAGAACATCAGGAATAACAAAATCATATTTATTTCTAAGAGTAAGATGTGAAGTGGAAATTGATCAAATTGTATAAAAATGTTGAAATTATGCTTCAAAAATAAAGTAAAGCTAAACCCTGGGTATATAGGTCCCTTTAAAATAATTTATTGTATCATGATAGTATCTTTCCATTTATCGCATCCACTCAACATATCTCAAGTTCCTGATGTGGTCTATGTATCTCTCATGAGATTATAAATACTTGATCCTTCACATATACTGAACTCGGATCTTATACTGCTAGAGAATGATATTTAATTTAAGGAAAAACTTCTTTAGATTCTATATCATACAAGGAATGTTCTACCAAACAATACCAATCATCTGGTCAATTTTTTTGTGGTCAAACAACCTTCTTGATAAAGATATGTGGGAACCTAAGATGATAATCAGGAAGAAGTATCCACAATAGTTTGTATGAAAGTGATAGAATTTCAATGGTGAAATTATTTTTAAGGGGGAATAAAGTAACACCCAAATTTTTAATGAATATATTTTTTGAATAAATTTAATTCTTTTGATATGTTATGCTACACGCAATATCTAGTTTTAACAAAGCGTGACATACTATTAAAAAATTATTATTTAATATGATAGTTATCAAGTAACTATTGGATTGGAGGGTCTGAATAGGATTAAATAAATAATGAAAATATATGGCTTAAACATGTATATAAAAATAATCCTTTTATAAAAAATTAATTATATATCAAATTTAGGTCTGTTTAAAAAGAAATGAAATATTTTTCTAAAAAAATATTTTTCTATGTAAAAACATGTTTTTAATCAATACCAAAATCTCCTTTTGTGAATTATTTTAATATAATTTATAATTTATATATTCAATGAAAATTTTAATATTCATATTATGTGTTTTTTAGACATAAGATAAGAATAAATGTAATTTTAAATTTAAAACATAATTTTTCTAAAAAACGTTTTGTTATATTTTTCCTACTTATTTAAAAATTATTTTTTGAAACTTTTATAAAATATATTTTTAGAAACAATAATTTTTAATATCATAATGTGAAAATTATCATGGAGTGAATTTTTGAGGATTTTCTTAAAAATTAATTTTTTTTGTGAATAGTGAAAAATAATGTTTTTTATTAAAACCTGTCTTTTCATTCAAATAATTTACAAGATAAAATTTATTTTATTTTATTTTTAAAAGTAAAATTATATCAATTAAATATATATTAATACATTTTTTGTCATAGGAAATACTTTTATATTAAAATTTGATACAAAAACCATTTAAAAGTTTAATATTTTTATTTATAAAATTGCTTTCTCATCATGTCTGAGGGTTTAATTTGAAAATAATTATTTATAATTATTTGAATTTAATTTATAAAAATTAATTACATATTTATAATTATAATAATTAATATTATTTAATAGGGTGAAATTATTGATTTGGTTAAAATTAATAGTTAAATTAGTAAAAATTTAATATCGTGGTAAAGGATAAAATGGGTTTATTATGGGTTAAACTAAAATATAAGCTGTAGAATGACCATGAAACATATAAGAAAAGTAAATTTTATGGACATATTTATATATTATAACCTATAAATTTTTATAATGACCCATTTTTAATCTTTTTGTCAGGTGAAAAATGTGGGTACACTTTATTCTTTTCAAAACATCCATATATATCCTCTCCCCCACTTATAAAAGGTCACCCTCTCTCCTCTCATATTCACACATCCAAATCAATTTTTGTTTGAAAATAACTACCCAAATGTATTCCTTAATTCCCAACCAACATCCTATAGTCATTATTTTTATTATGAATCAGTGGAATTAAGGATTCATGTATAAACTTAAAGAGGTACTCTGAAGGAATGGTATAGTCCTTAAAATTGATTTTTTTTTATTTGTTCCTATAAGTAATTAAAATCTTCATTAACTATGATGATATAATATCAAAATTATCTATAATATGCCTATATTTTATTATGATAATTTCATAACATATATCTATCTCCACATCCATCAACTTGGAGATGACATTGTTAATCATTTTAATGTCGGACTACCTCCTCACGGACCAATATTACTCACATTCCATCACCACATATCAAAGATTTATATAATCATGTATTGAATATTTTTATATTATATTTATGATATTATTATACCTATGTAATTATAATACCACATTTACTTTATTACCGCCCAACCCTCTGGAAAACAATAATGTCGCTTGTGTGTATAGTGGACTACTGATTCATCGATTGATGTGATGTGTTTTTCATTTCGGGTTTACTTGGATGGTAATATGGATAAATTAAATGAATATATATTATATTTTTAACATAATTATATTTTTTTAATTAAAACATCATATACATATTCTTACTTTACATTCTCTGGGTGATATAAAAATGTCGCCCATGTGTATGCCGGACTACCCCTTCACGGAGCGATGTGATTCACTTTTCACTAATGATTTTCATAGAAGGTAGTAAGGAAATATTTAATAAATATATGTGATATATATGAAATCATAATTATTCTACATAGGATAATTATTATTTACCTTTCTATTATTCTATCCTTTTAAAAATTGAAACAACATTCAGGTGTACGTAAGGCCTATCGTCTCCATGAACGGTGTATTTCATTCTATATATCTAAATTTTATGGATAAATACAAATATATGTACATATATATAATGAATATATATGATATTTATATCATGTCTATAATTATTTATATTATACAACCATTATCAAATTAAAAGGATCCAAAATAAAAAATGAAAATATACATGAAAATCAATGTCGCTATCACCCGAAATGTGATTTTAACAAGGAATTGTTATCAAATGTGTCATTAAAGGCCATAATTAAAAATTATATAACATTATATATAAAATTATGTTTTTATGGATTAATATTAAACCTATATTTATTTTTTTCTTCTTTAATATGGATGTCATGGGAGAGTCTGAGGAAGGCATTGTCAGTTCAGATCGAATCTAGGCCAAAATGGCCCAAAAAATCCCTATAAGGGTATGTTTTGTAAAGATCATAACCTTCACAAATGGAAATGGCTCATGATGGCCTAAATGTATCCTCTAGATAGTTATTATAAAAAATTTTGACATTCTTCCTGACTACACAGAGGATTGATGGTAATCTATGCACTGCAACATTCAGACTCGTCAATCCCCATCACTCGTGAAGCACATAAAGCTTTCTGAAAGCCTATAATAATTTTGAAACCCACATCCCCATAACCCCCCTTATGTATATATTTTTGAGGGATGAACGTCCTTTGAACTTCTACGAAATGGTCTATGTTCCCTAACCTAGTAATCTCTATGAGTGAAAGAGAAAATGGATCCTCCAAGGTACCCATTATTCAAAAAACTAGCCAACTTGTGTTATTCATAGGGTATACCTAAGGTTGAAATACCTTCAACAATGGCCCATTCCCTTTAAGGAATAATAAAATCTTCTATGAAACCTGGGTCTTCATGATTCATCTATCCTTCATAAATCTACTCTTATAGGAACCAGGACATCACTCTATGGAAAGGTCACCCTATTTCATGATGCATACTCCTTCACGAAGCCCCTAACCTCAGAAAGGAACCTGATCTTTTCATGGAACCCATTTTAGAGTCCTAAACCTTCATGAATCACCTCTCTTAGGCCTCCTCTTGATACCTACTTTCTGAGAAATTTTCTTTGCCATGTTTGAGTTCCCAAGGCCCCCATACCAACCCAAGACCAGTTTCGCTGCACCCCGAGTCCCTATATGACCGGTGCTACCCACTACTACATCTTCCCAGTTCACGTTAAGTACATCTAAAGACCTCATCCTACTTATTTACTATAATAATAGTTACCATAATTCCTTTTATTTTAATACAAGGCCCCAAAACATCAGTCTCCTTATTGGCCAATCCTTCGTGGAAGTGCTAACACCATACCTTGCCCAGAGGCGCCTGAGTAGTGACCACATAATTCATGAGGGTGAAATCTTTGAAGGAAACTATAAACCTATCTCGGTGGGGATTACATTGGAATAAAACTTTTCTCTATATGACTTGGTCCCACTCAAGGATAGACCCCAACCACTTAATAGAAACATTACATAAAACTACCAAGCTCCATGGTGTAGTCATACGAAGTTAAACTACATGAAAACATCCTTAGCACATGATGTAAAACTGTAGACTTCCCTTGTGTGATGAATACATGATTCCCCATGTATTACTAACCTGGGATGACCCCCAAAACTCATTCCACTATTAATAAATATAGGATTCACCACGTATGACTCACATGGGATAAAATTATATATTAGGTAGCTTCCACATGTAATACACATAAAATATATTATAGAGTGATCCTCTTACATCAAACAATTTCAATAGTAATCCACCACACAATGCCATAGCTGTTATCCTTTCATGCCAGGATAATATTTACTGCATGATGTTAAATTTTATGGATTGGTCCTATCAAAAATCCTTAAACTACTATATCAAACTACATGGGTTTCAACACATTCCACTCAAACAAGGTACATTGGATGCCTCCCTGAGGTTCAATCTTGATAACTAGTAGAATCGTGTGTGACATCTTCCCCCGTAGGTATAACCTTCTCAAATTCAACTCCATGGGGTGTCATGATACATCCAATTTGGATCTTCCTTTGTTATTCATTTTGATCCATCCACATCAGGTTGACATCTTCCTTCACAGTGATGCACCTCTCAAAATTTCCTTCATGGGGCATTTTAATCCAACAAAAAACTCAGGTATGACATTTTCCCTCCTTGGGAAGACCCTCTCTATCTGCCTCTTGGGTACTTCAGATCCATCAATCTAGGTGTGACATTTTACCTCATAGATAAAAACCTCCTAAACTATCCTCAAGAAGGCATTTTGATCTCCCATCCTATCCCCACAAGGCAATAAACAAGTTCCCATAATTTCCCTCTAGGAAGTCAAACTTGTGCCCATCATTTTCCCATAACAATTTAACAATGTTCCTATCTCTACAAAACATTAAAATCATACCATGATCTAAAATAATATCTGTATTAAATAAATTTGGGATGAATGAGGTAAAAAGGGTCCCAAGATTTATACCATTATAATCATTACCTCATTATGAACACGATATTCCTTAATTTCCATGTCTAAAATGCTACATAATAGAAGTACTTCAATGAGAAATAATTATGGGCGACCAAAATACCCATTGTCCAAACATGCCAAGATTTGCCCAATGTGACAACTATCATGGCTAAAGGTGTCATCCATGTCAAGATAGAAGCAATGTAATTAACCAGAATCAACATAGATTTGAAATCATGAATGAGTTCTATTAACATGAATTAATTATTAAGGGACACTCGTACCAAGAAATTATTTCCAAATGGGAATCCATTGAAGGAGAAATTGAGACCACATAATCCTATTTTGATCAAGGAGAAGACATTGCTAATGAAAGTGATGAAATACAACCTCCTTTAGAAAGAGGGAACATGAGGACATAGAATCCATCATGACATATGCAGTGGTGCCCCGGTGAAAGCCTTAGAAATATAAATAGTGAATCCAAAATGAATTATATTCTCATCCAAACACGGAAACAAGTAGTGTTTAGGAAATTAGTGGGTTTCCATGTCACTATATTTAATCATTTGGTGCTAGGTCCTACAAAAAAGGACGTAGGAAACATAAAACTCACATGTGTAATGGGGAAGTTATCATTAGGCATCATTGGTCTATGACATAATCATCATAGATCCTTTTCAGCTTTTGAAGAATGAACGATATCGGATAATTAGGAGTCACTATTATTATACCTATAACGAGTGTTTAATGAATATTCCATACATGAATGAAGATGGAGGAAACCAGTAACCCAACACTCATAGGCATCATGGTAGGAGAATAATTGATTTGGGAATCCCACAAAAATCGACCCCCACTACAACTTCAATAATTACTTTGGATATTGGGTGCCCAAGCCCCATATCACTCTATGAGATTATATAGAGGACGGTGATCGACACCATCGTACGCCAATAACAATGGGAGGGTTTCATTCCCATAAGGTATATTTCCCACCCTGACCTAGAATCATTAGTGATTCATTGACATTGCCACCCCCAAGGGTCGAATAGGGGGAAAACACCCATTGTTTTGGCAATGAAGCAATTTGAGAACCTCCCCCAAGAACTCACAGATGAATCTCTACCATATTTTAAGGAGGTATGGGATGATTGAGTCCCACCGGCCATGAATACATCTCATGAAAGGCCAAGGAGGCCCCCACACAATACCATACCTGTGCTATTTTTATGCTAGGATAATTCTTGTTGAATTAAATTTAATTTTATGGATTGGACCCATCAAAGAACCTTAAACTACGATATCAAACTACATGGGTTTTAACACACACCTCTAAAACAAGGTACATAGGATACCTCCCTGAGGTTCAATATCGATCACCGGTAGACTCAAGTGTGACATCTTCCCTCCTAGGTATGACCCTCTCGAATTCAACTCCATGGGGTGTCATGATACATCCATTTTGGATCCTCCTTCGTGATTTATTTTGATTCATCCACGTCGGTGTGGAATCTTCCTTCATAGGGATGAACCTCTCAAATTTTTCTTTCATGAGGCTTTTTAATCCAAAAAAAATCTCAGGTATGCCATATTCCCTCCATGGTAAGCCCCTCTCTCTCTGCCTCTTGGGGAATTATGATCCATCCATCCGGTGTGACATCTTCCCTCCTAGGGACACACCTCCCAGACCAGCCTCAAGAGGAGGTTTTGATCCCCCATCCTATACCCACAAGACAATAAACATATTCCCATCATTTACCTATAGTAAGTTAAACTTGTGCTCATAATTTCCCCATGAATTTAACCATGTTCTCATCTCTTCAATATATTAAACTCATACCATGGTCCAGAAAACCTTTTGTATGCAATAAACCTGGGATGCATGAGGTAAAAAGGGTTCAATGATTTATACCTATCTCATCATTACTTTATTATCAACATGATATTCCTTACGTTCCATGCCTATAATTCCTCATAATAGAATCCCACCAAAGAGAAATATTTATAGGTGACCAATGTACCCAATGTCCATACATGCCTAGATATGCCCAATGTGGCTACTCTCCTGGCTAAAGGTTTCTGTCATGTCAAGACAGAAGCAATGTAATTAACCAGAATCCACATAGATTTGAAATCAAGAATGAGTTATATTAACATGAATTTATCATTGAGGGAGACTCATACCAAAAAAAATGATTTCCAAATGGGAATCCATTGAAGGTGGAACTGACATCCCATCATCCTATTTCAATCAAGGAGAAGACGTTTCTAATGAAAGTGATGAAATATACACTCCTTTAGAAAGAGGGAACATGAAGAAATAGAAACCATCATGATATATTCAATGGGGCCCAAGAGAATGCTTTAGAAACAGAAATAGTGAAACCAACATGAATTATCTTCTCTTCCAAACACAGACACAAGTAGTGTTTATGAAATTAGTGGTTTTTCATGCCACTATATTCAATCATTTTGTGCTAGGTCCCAAAAAATGACATAACCAACATAAAACTCACATGTTTAATGGGGATGTTATAATTAGGCATATTTGGTCTTTGACATCATCATCATGGATCCTTTTCTACTTTCAAATATTGGACTATTTTGGGGAATTACGAATCACAGTTGCTATAATAAATGTTGAATGTATATTTCATACACGAATGATGATGTAGGAAACTAGTAACCCAACACCCACAGGCATCGGGGTAGGAGAATAATTGATGTGGAAATCCCATAAAAATGCACTCCCGCTATGACTTCCATTATGACTTTGTATACTAGTTGACGAAGCCGCATATCACTCTAAGAGATTATATAGTGAAGGGTGATTGACACCATAGTATGTAATGATAATGGGAGGGGTTCATTCCCATAAGGTATATTTCCCAACAGGACTTTGAGGCATTAGTGATTCATTGACAATGCCACCCCCAAGGGGGAAAAAGGGGGAAACCACCCCTTGTTTTGACAATGAAGCAATTTGGGAACCACCCCCAAGAGCTCACTGATGAATCTCTGACATATTACAAAAAAGTAAGGGGTGATTAAGTCCCAGCAGCCATGAATACCTCCCAAGAGAGGCCATGAAGGTCCCCCAACAGACCTTGTCAACTTGAGAAGAAATAAGTTAATTTTTCTAAGAAATATGTTGACATCACACGTGCTCTGTCAGCCCCAGTCCCAAGCACCCAATACCAAAATTAGCGGATTGATTAGGACACTAGCTGACATGGTGGACCTTCTGAAGCTCTGGTAGCCCCTTACACCACTAGCATATCCTTTCAGATCATTGAAACAAGTGAATAGGGAGATGTCTATTATTGATTAGGACTGGGATCCCATCCACGTTATAGACAGGTTAGATTGAATCTTACAATCATTGGAACCAACAAGAGTTGTTACGGAAAATCAAATGATGAATTGAATCAATACAGATGTCCTCCCTAAGACATCAACAACTAGATTGGAGGTCTTACCTACTATTTCAAATACCAATACCAAGGTCGTCCCTCTGTCCCAACCTACAAAAGCAGAGGTCCTCCCCGCTCCAACACCAACCCAAGAGGAGGTCCATCCTAGTTCATATACAATCATCATGAAGGCCCTCCTAATGAAACTAAAATGCACAATGGAGTTATTTTATTATCCTTCACCAATGAACATGGAGATCCATCCCATTTCATAAAAAACCCGAGTGGAGTTCCTCCCTGCTCTATCGATAGTCCGTCCATATTCACCCACTTTTCAACATGGATATCCTACCCATTTCACTACCAATTAAGATAGAGGACTTCATAATTATCCCATTAACCAAATAAAAGGTCTGACCCACATTAAAACCATCCATCATGGAATTACTACCCATGATGAAGACACACCCTTCCCTAAATAACTTTCCCGAGGAAAAGTAAGAACAATATCCATTAAAAGAGAAATATTTGAATGTGCCACATCGTTGTTTACTATTTTATCCTTTTAGATTTACATGGGATTAATGACTTAATGATGGATCCCGCAACCCAGATCTTGGAGTTTTTGGAAGGATCATAGTAGTTGAGATTTTAAATCCTAGAAGATGAGGTGCATTAGAGCCCTAGATCCCTCTATAGGTACTTGTTGTTGGAGGATATTATGGCTCCCTCTAATGGATCATGGTGTAGTCATCTTCATCACCACAGATTTCCCTCAATCCACCCACAAAAGATGTGGGAGATATATTGGGGTCTCGAATGAAACCTTGAGATGGAGAGCACATTGATGAGACACACATAGACACCGCCTCCCTCACACATGGAGAAGTGGTGAGTACCCTGTCTTATTAGGATGTAATGAGAAGGTTTGTACAGCCCCCCGAGAGACTACCCATCATTCTGTGGTCATTTTAATCATATAGTTACACCTTTCCTAGTCAACCAACTATAGATCTGGCCTACATCGAGGTTGCCTCCCCATATCTCACCCCACACAGATCATAGCTTGGTCTGATGAAGAATATGACCCTTCCTCTAAGAAAGATGGTATGCGGGTGGTTATGGGAACCGACTACATATCAATGGTGTTCTAGAAACCTTCAACCTCATGATTTAACAACCCAGTGTCCCTCATAGAGGACCATGTGGTGTGTTTCTACTAGATCATTTGGGTGATGTTCCACTGACTCTGTGATCAACAGTTGAACTATTTAAGAATCTCAAAGCACCTTGATGACCTCAACCAACACTAGTTAAGGTTTGAGGTTACTATGTTCCTAGTGTATTAAAGACGCAATTAATATAGTTACTGATAGAACCTTCAGAAAACCTATATCAATAGACTTACAGTGACCTACTGAGTCAGGGAGGAAGAGTCCCCACACGTACATATCAAAGGCTGGGGATAGTATGATTCTCTATTTTCATCCCTATCCTATAGAAATACAGTCTCTCTAATAATGATGAATGTTCCAATCCATCTATTATTATGGAAAAAATGTTCATCCCCAAACTTCCTGAGGAATGGATGGATATGATCATCAATGTAGTGCATGAAAGGGGAGATGCATTACTAGGAAGATCCTTCAGCAAGTGTCCTCACATGTCATCATAGGAAGGCAGTTGGATTTAGATATAAATCAAATGATTCATTGATGAAAACCCATAAAAACATTTATAAGGGAAAGGTAGATATCCAGACCACACATCCATTCAAGGTTTCTCCAAAAGAAGAGACAAAATCCACATTAGTCACCTTATTACAGTAGCTCACAGAGCATAAAAGGCTCATCACAAATCTCTATTTTTAATGGGGCCCAAATTATTGTGCTGAAAAAATGGGACCCCATATCTCATTCAGTGTTTTAGGAATTCATCCTTGTCCATACTCCTCATCTCAATCATCATTTTCCTACCCAACTGATCAAGGAAAGAGGTGGAGTATATGGAAAGTGACTGTGGTACGAGTCTCCAAACCTATCCGAGCAGCATAAATATCTTCCACATGATCCAATATATGTTTCTATATAATTTTATGTTCATAATCATAACATTTATTATCTATTAAAGGAAATGTATTCTAGATATACTCACCAAGATTACTTGGTATCCACTCTCACTAATCACCTTGAGGATCTGAAAACCTGAAAGGTGGTGATCCCGACTAATTAAAACTCATAGCCAGTATGGGAAGACAACATCTGTGCACCCAATGAGTTTATAAACTCCAAATGTTTCCTATTTAATGGGATTATATACCTACTACATCACTTTCCCCACATTATTTCATGGTTTGGACCCATTTTGGGAACCCCAGAACAACAAGAGGCCACCTTGCTTTAGTATTTTGTTTAAACTCTAGAAGGAACCTTATTCTTCTACTATATAAATATAAGGTTACATACTCATTCATAATTTTAAATTTTAAATATCACATATTAGTCACTTAAAATGATTAATATCCTTTCAATGTTCATGTTTTGATCATAAACATATATAAAGAGTATTATTCAAATTCATTTAATTATACTATATTTTAATTTTTTTATAATATATTTCAAAATACTAATCCAAATTAGTTGATTATTTTTTTTAGTTTTTCAGATTAAAATTAAAACATATCATTATAGTAGATACTTTTCCGAGTAGTCCTTTTTAAGGGTCATATAGTCTAGATAATAAGGCCCATCAAATCTATTAAGAAAATTGGACCATCCTTGATGATGGTATTTATGGGATCAATATAGAAGCCCAAAATTTATGAAACTCCATAACATGGTCTTGAATATACTAATACATATTAATAAGAAACATTTTTCCAAAAACCTCCAAAAAGTTTCCCAACATATATTTATAAATCTATCATATTATTTGGTCTATGATTTAAAAATATAACACATTTGTTGACTTTTATCCCAATCAAATAAACCAATTTAGATAAGATTTTTTGGTTTGAATTAAAATATTAATAAATATATCTCTAGTTGGAGGGAATCTTACTGTCTGAGAACCCATTCACATTGGAAGTTTTGAAAAAGTATTGATAAAAATAGACCCCAACACATTATTTATTACCACACCCACAACTTTTTATAAAAGTAAAATTTCCTCCATTGTTGGAGGGTTCACATAAAAAAACACAAACACACACACATATATATAGAAATTTTAGTAAAAATATTTCTCCCTTTTTGGATGTCTACATTATAAAATTGGCCATAAAAGTGGAGGGGCAGATTTGGAATGCAAACTACCCACCACCATGGGCTACAAATACATCCCCCTATTCTCCTTGAAAGGGGTTGGAATTTCCAAGATTAGAAGGATTGGTTTTCTCGACCATATCTTTTAAAAAATCCACATAGTATACTAAAAACTCATGTTTTTACTTGAGATACTATTCCTCCATGATTTCTTCTCATGTTTATTTTAACTTGTTTAAATTTGTAATCGTGTAAGTTTGTTTTTATTTAAATAAATATTAATTAATGTTTCTTCACCATATTATATAATTATCATCCAAATTATGTTTTTAAATATTAATGTTATTAAATTTTATTCAATAAATTTGAAAAACATTCCCTTATTTCTCTTTCTCATTCAATAGAAAATACATGTTTAATTCACTTCACAGTTTAGGTGTGTGTTCGGCGCACAGTTATTACATTGTCCTTTTATTTGTAATCTTTTTAAATAATAATCTTAAATAAAATAAAAAATATTAATAAACATATTAATTTATGAGTAAATAGTCTATTGGGGTGATTCATAATTTGGGGATTTTAAGTGATTGAGGGATTTTTCTTGTTTAATAATCATTAGGTTAACATTCAGTATGTTAAAATAAAAATATCATAGATAATTGAATTTTTTAATGTTTTTATTCCATGGAATATTGGAATCCTAAATACCCTACATGAAAAAGTATTTATTTATAGTATAATCCTTGTTAATTTAATCATAGGATTAAATCCTTAACACTTGGGAATTCTGATAAAAAATCATTATGTGAAGTGGGTGTTATGTTAATGAAATATAAAGAAAATCTCAAGTATATCATAAGAAAAAATCTACAACTTGATTAAGATTTGGGTGAGTTCATTATTGGGTATTTTATCTTCTGATTTCCTTTATCTTTGATTTATATTTAATTAAATTAGCACCCACTTCACATGATGATTTTGATCCTAATTCTCAAGAATTGAGGATTTAATCCAATACATATCTTAACAAGGGTTATAATATATATCAATACTTGTTTATGGTAGTGTATTTATGTTTTCAATAATCCATGAAATCCAAACATTAAAAAAACAAGCCATTAATCCATGAAATTTAATGTTTAAAATAGATAATGTCAACCTAAATAATATGTGTTCCATTTCCTTCCATGTTTCATTTCATCAAAAATTGTCAATTTCTTTTTCCATGTCAGTGTTTTTTCACTATTTTACTTTATTTTTACATTATATTACCATCATAACATATCCAATTAAAAACATGTAAAATACCAATTGATTCTTTTTTAGTTTAGATTAAGGAATGTAAGTGGGAAGCTCTTTCAGACTCTATGATTTTAAATTTTGTTTGGTGAATGAGTGAACATCCATAAATTAAAATTTATAATCTTCAGTGGAGAGATTTTTTAGGGCCTATATATCCCATTTCTAATTTTGAGCATGAAAAATGAATTGTTTTTGGAACAGTATGCTATAACAAATTTTTTTTGGTATAATTCTGGGATGAGTGAACTAGTTTACACCCACTCATTAGTGATAAAAAAGTTTTAAAATTTATTACTGAGTAAAAATGATTTTTGTATGTTCTTATAATTTGTTTAACTGAGGAAATAAAAAATAATAAGTACGAGGGAGTTCATATTTCATATTCAATCATGATTTTACATTAATTATATCAAATTATTTTTCTATTAATAATAACCAATTTCAATTCAATTTTCAACCTTTGATCATAAACATATATAAAGAGAATCGTCTGAATTGATTTAATTAAATTATAGTTCCATGTTGTAACATATATTTTTAAATACTAATCTAAATTTTGTGATTAATATTTTTATTGTTCCTAATTAAAGTTACAACATATAATTAGAATTGATATTTGTCCAATTTGTCAATTTGAAGGGTCATATGGACCACACAAGAAGGCCCGTAAAATCTGTTGAGAAAACTGGACCATCTATATTGATTGTATTTATAGACTCAATATAGTAGAAATTTTTTTATGAAACTCCATAATATTTTCATGAATATCCATACACATCATGGATATAAATGTGATGTCCAAAATTCACCAAAAGGGGCCCAAATAATACTTTGAATTCCAGCCCATAATTCTATCTAGGATTAAAAAATAGTCCACCTTTCTAGAATTTAATCCTAATACAATTGAAAACATGAGCTGAAATTTTTTGGTGTTTAATAAAAGATTCATAAGATCAATTTTTTAGAATAAACTCTTTCGATTTTAGATAATATTGCTATAAAAATCCCATTCGCATGAGAGAATTTGAAAAGGTATAGATAAAAATGGACAATATAATATTGTTTAGTAAAAAAGCCATAAATTAAGAATACCATTTACATTGGACCCGTGAAATTTGGATGTTGAACATTAAGAATATGTATATAAAAATTTAAAGTATCATATATATCTCCATATATATATTTATATATTATAAAATTGGTGAGACAATTGGAGAGGTAGATTTGGAATTCAAAAAGTCCACCACCTTGGGCTATAAATACATCCCACTCTTCTCCTTTCAGTGGGTTAGAATTGCAGAGCATAGGAGGATAGGTTTGAATGAACATATCCTTTTAAAAGATCTTGATTGACCTCCCAAACTCATTTTTAGATTTTATATATCATTCCTCTATACATTGTTTTTATTTTCATTTTCCATTGTTTTCATTTGTAATCGTGTAAGTTTATTTTTTTCAAATAAATATTAATGAATGTTTCTTGATAATATTTTTTAAATATAATCAAAAATATGTTTTTAAATATTAATGGTCTTAAATTTTATTAAATTAAGTGTAAAATAATTCCCTTCATTTTCTTTCTCATTCAATCAAAGGGTTGTTTTTCATTCTCTTCACTGTTTGTGAGTGTTCAGCGCACTACTCTTATCTTGTCCCATTATTTTTCTTATTTTAAAATAATAAACCAAAAAATAATAAACCATATTAATAATAATCTGAATTTCAGAGTAAATATATCATTTTTAAGATTTATATTTTCCGGATGTTAAGTGATTGAGAGATTTTTCTATTGGAATATTCAGTAGGTTAACCGTATGTATGTTAAACATAAAATGTCATGGATTAATTACATGATATGAATAATGTATGGAATTCATGGATTATTGGAACCATAATTAAACTACCATAAACAATTATTGATTAATATTATAACCCTTTTTAAATTAATCCATGGAATAAAGCCTCAACACGTGGTAGTTTCGATAAAAAACATCTGGTGAAGTCGGTGTTAATTTAATGCAATATAAAGAAATGTTCAGGATATCATAAGCTAAAATATCCAATAATGAACTAACACAAATATTTATTAAGCTGTTAAATAATACATCACCCATCATTAATTTCATATAATCTCTGCAATCAAACCCCCATTCAAAAGAAAAAATGAAAAAAAGTGACACTAAAATTTATACCATCGTCATGGATTCGACCTGAGTTCCACTATACACATTATTGAAGAGCACTAGAAATTGGAACTATCGATAGGAGATAATAGGTCATGCTTCACTAGATTACCATATGGTCTATTTCCTGTCGTAAAGACCGTTATATATATTTTCATTACTAGTTATGCTCCACCACATGTAAGAAATATATTTCTAACCTCTTTAAGTGAAAAAATGGCCTCATGATTGATTTGTAGACTTTTTCATCCTGTGGAAAGAACTCACAAATTCCCTCAAAATAGCATTTTCCTAGGGGAAGATTCTAATTATTTTCATGGGGAATTTTAAGGGTGATTTGGTTCCTACCCTCAATACCCATAACTTTCCATGTGGATTCCAGGAATTCTCTGATAAGGCCTAGTGTATATAAGAACCTATGAAGTAGTCCAGACAATATCTGCACTTGTTGCCTCTTCTAGATCTTACTAAAAGAATTACCAAAGAATATATGGTTTCCCCCCTCAATGTTGAGGTCCCTGATCTAGTAGTGTTATTAGGCCCTTTTCTAGAGGAGCATCACCGAGAACAATAGCCCTATCAACTGCAACCTCACTTTGCAAAAAACTATTATGAACCACCACATAAAGGGCAACCAAAATGAATAGAAAATGTGGCTCTCACTCCAGATCTAAAAAAATTATATTGATTCCTTTCCAAATAGAAGGAACCAGGCCTATTTTTTAGAGATTTCCTAGTTCTGGGCTACATTCATATGCACCATTGAAAGAGAATTATGAAGCTTCCAGAGTAATTGAGTCCCCATGATTCCAGGATCTCTTGTCATGATGAACATTTTTTATATCATGGGATCCTCATACACACCATAAAATAATGATACATATAAGTGTCACATGTCTCCACTGACCTCGACAATGATAATTATGGATATTTTGAATGAATGTAGGATTCTATTCAGAGGATATATATAAATGATGACTAGTTGGATCATAGGTAAATTTTCTATGCCCATAGTGATATCAATGAAAAATTAAGTAGGCCAAAACCACTTTTGGATTTAAAACCCCTTCAGACCACTATGTCTACATCCTTGTCATAGCCTTCCATGTCCCACAAGAATAGGCATCGATGGAACAATAGATCTTAGAGTCCTCCACCAGTGTTGAATCCACCTCACACTCTTAGTGAATTCATGCCCCCTGAGTTGTTAAATACACCAAATGTTCACCCAGCACTAGTTGGACTCACCAATGATGATCTGGAGTACCCATCTTTAAACATCATTGAATTGGTAGACCGATCTATCATACCCAATAGTGAATAATTTCCTGAAAAATATTGCGGTGCCTCCTGATGACACCATAAAAAATTATATATACATGTGAAACATTATAATTCTTAGGAAAGTACCTAAAACTGGTTTATAGATGATACTGAGTCCAGCCAGTAAGATTTTTATAGAGTTAGTAATTTATTTCCTCCCAATCTACTTCTTCAAGTGAACCTATTATACAAACCATGCTAGTTTATTGAGTATCTTAGCCATGAAAATTATGTGATCAGCTGTGTCTAGATAGAGCATGTCCTCAACCAACAAAACGTTACACTCTAGTTGTTTAAAGCAGGCCATATATCCATCCGCCAAATGTTACAAGCACTAATCAGACTGATGTGGTTCATCCAAAAACATCTATTGTCCCTCTTCCATACACTGACCCCACGGGGGGGATAATATTCCCCCTTATGTAGAATTTTGACGTGATGAAACACATTTGAGTCATAACTGTGAGGATTTCAATCTTTGGGGCCCTATGCTTATCAAAGGAAATGTGTGAGGCCCTTTTGGATGCTTTGAAAATACCTCTCTAGTTTGAATCAGTAGTAGCTTCCACAAAGTCCAACTATGCAAAAGAGGATGAGTATTAGAAATTCCAAGCCATCATCTCGTTCTTTGAAGAATAATATTGTAACGACCCGGACCCAGCCAGCCACCCAAACAGTGCCGAACAGGTCGGGTGTTACTGCCTTAGGTGCACCTCCCCTGAATGCCAAATGCTGCAGACTAGCAGCGAGGGTCTGAATAGGTATAGTGGGGAGGCTATAGCATCTCGGAGAAATACAATGGTACTGGTCCGAGTATAAAGCTAAAATATGCAGCGGAAATAAATGACTCAGCAGACTCAAAACAGACCCGCATAAAAGAAACATAATAATATCAATAAACCAGTGGAATAAATATAGAAACAACATCATCAAAAATTAAACAAAACAACATTCCATCAATCAACAACTACTACTACTGTAAACAAACAAGGCATGCCTCAAAAACAAGTCATATAGCTCAACATATAATAGTGCCAATGGATAACCAACAGTTTCTATATAACAAGGTAAGCATTTGAATAAGAAGTAAGAAAACTAAACAAAGTAACTCGCACAAGGCATGACCTCAAGGTCCATACCAGTCTCAATGCCAATAGCACTAATGTCTAGCTCTTGAGGCAGACCGATTACCTGCATGTAATTTCATAAAGTCTACAGGCATCCCGAAGGGCCCGTGTAGGGTGTGAGACAAGTCTCAGTAGGATTCCACCAAAGGGTTCATACCTAATATAAGTGTTTAGGCAGACATGCTTATATAAGGAATGACGTAAACAGTAAAATGCCCAAAAGTAAACATGAACTTCACTAGTACTTAGCAGCCACCAGGAAGTGTCACCTACTTCGGCCAACTCCGGAATCTATGGTCTGTAGCCCGGAACCTCGTGCAACCTGACACCATGTGTCTCAAGTATCGACGTTCCGGAGGCACTCCCAAATGCTAATAACCCATCTAGGAATCTCATCCTTCCCCTAGCACAACATCTGGAGAAACAGCGATACATGCCCTCAAATAATAACCAGAGGGACGAAAATGTCTGCCCTCAAATTACGGCGAGCCTCTACCCCCAACCTGACCGCCTGAAAGCCATCTCCCGATGGCTCCTCACCTTCCACGTGGATTCCTATGGAAAGCACCCCCAATCCAAAAATACCTAACCACATCAACCGGGGGACTCAACCCAGCGAGTGGTTGTACCACCTCATCTCGGAGCCTATCTATGTGCACACTACTCAAAAGTACCCGGTGAGTGGTAATCACCTTAGTATTTCCCCAAGCCACAACACATCTGACACCTCGTGCCCCTATGAACATGTCTCTCAAGACTGATGGCCTCGCTATACAAGTAACCGGGGCAAAGACCAACCCAACAGTCCAACTGCCTCAAACGACGTCCATGACTCTGAATCCCGTGGAAGCAACCACCCAAAGTAACCCGATTCAAAGCCCCAACATGTGATCCCCATCAGTCAACAATATATCCAGGCTACACCCAACACAACAACCAGTTCAACATAGGAAATATCACACATTTCATATTCATACTTGGAAGCATCACTTTAAACAGGAAATTACTAAACAGTTAAATTACATGAACTTGTGCTAATCCTACCAGCACCTAAGGTTTTAAATTCCTTAAATATATTACTAACATGCTCTTACAAATCAAACTCTGCAGTTTATTACAACGCCATCAAAAGCAATCTAAATTCATCAATTTAAATACTGTCCCAAACATACGCATTTCGACACCCTTGACCGAATTGACCCAAACAAGCTATGAACTCTCCCTCGGCCTCACTCAAGCACAAAAAGGGTCAAGGAATACCCAGAGGCTCCCCAAAATGTAGCTAAAATATTAATGATAAATAAACAAGGGTTTTTCTCAATAAACAATTTTGGGCCCGAAGGTCGCAACCCCAAAAAGTCTACGAAAACACGAAAGAAAGTATGCACTACCCACCTCGGACTCGTACAATAACACTCCTTTGATACCAGCCTCTGATTCGGTCTGAATCGCGGTAGATCTACTTCTGTCAAATCATGGAAATTCCATTCGGATGGAATCTTCGAAGGAATATGTGAGGGATCAAGTAAGAAGAAGGGTGAGGGGGGTTAGTATTTTCGATGCGGACCCACTTCCACCGATGGCTCGAAGAGTCGAGGTCTTATGGAAGATCTAAGAGGATTTCTATTTTTCAGAGGTTTTCGGATGAAGGTTTTGTCCAATGGGGAAGAAGAAGAGTTTTATGGAAATAAGATGTGACGACGTCTCAGACGATCAAATAAAAATAAAAGTACATGGTGTGTATTTTCAAAGTACACACCGTGTAGATGGGTTTCCGTACTCCGACATAAGCGGAGTACAACACACGGTTTGGACTGAGTACACGGTCAACACAAGACTAGGGACATGGAGACTACATGGAATATGGTTTCACGGAGTGTCGAGGAAGACTACATGCTGTGTAAATGGAAATTTTCACCTAGGCACCACATGGTATGTACTTGGCCTCGCACGGGTAAGGTACATGGTGTGACTATCAATACATGCTGTGTAGAAAGAATTTTCTACATGGTCATCAGACGACATGTACTCGGTGAGCACACAGCCGGTCACTCGGTTAGTAGATACATGGAGTGTACATAAAGCACACTATGTGTAGTCTGGAAATTTCTAGAAACTGCCCAGATTTTTCAGACATCCCAGAAACCAGTCAAAAAGTTCAAACAGGGACGGGATTTGACCCGTTCTAAAAACTCGGGTACTTACAAACTCCCAACATTAACGTAGTTTGTCCCTGAGCTACCGAACGAAAACAAAAGATGGAACCTAACACACCCATCCCAGTTAAACAACCCAGACTACCCCAGTCTCAAGGTCCTGGATAAATTTATAAAAGGGATCCCCACCTTAGGAATTCCCACTCGGTGTCAACCTGAACAAAGCTCAAAGAAATCGAAATATACAAGCAAGTCCCAAAAACCTAATTCCTGGACCCATGGTACTCCTATGATGTATCGTCACCCCTGAACCTCCTCGATGCTCACGTGTCGCTTTCGAAACCCAACGTAACCCTCACCACATCGGTGTCCACCCCCCCTGAGGTCCTGCATCTAATAGATGCTCAAATCAATCCTGGTGCCATGCACCTCAAGTAACCCGCATCCATGATGAGCTGATTCCCACAGCACCTCAAGTAATCTTCATCCTTGAAGCTCCTAATGCCATGAATCTCAAATATGTAAATAAAATATATAACACATCTGATATGATGACAATCCCACTAACACAAATCTAGTCAGTCAAAAAGTACCCTGTTAAGCCCGCACACTCAACCAGACATGCCTCAAGAGGCCATTCCAAAACAAAATAAGGAAAATCACGGCCACACCCGCGGTGTACCTGCCATCATCATTGGCTCACCATTTTTTTTCCATCCCTAGAATCTCAACAGCATGCACCAGTCCTGAAGCACGGCTGCCCAATGCCTGAAACCCCTATGATGCAGCTCCAGTCACCAGCCACTGTCCCCTCAGCTGGATCCCTCTATCACTGTTGTGTCCTCCGCATGCAGATGAACCTCGACTACCCTATCTTGGTTCCAAACCTGATCCAACACCTGACGGAACAGTCTATCCCAGTCCCTGTCTACCAACTATCTGAGAAGGCTACCTGCAAAACCTATCCAGATACCCAACCAGTCAACATGCTCGGCACTCCTTCGGGGGCCTATCGCACAGAGCCCGAACATGTCCCAATTGTCCGAATGAAAGAAAACCACCGCTGAACTGCCCCGAGGTGGTATAGCTGGGTCCTTGGCCTGACTGACCTACTGGAACTCATCTCTACCTCGCTTCTTGTTGTCCGAACCATCACCTAGAACTGTCGCCCTGCCACCCTGGGGCTTATCCCTCTAGTTTCCCTCTACAATAAGCGCTTGATTCACCACCTCAGAGATAGAACCAATCCTAAAGATGTTTACCTGAACCTGAATGGTCTGTCGTAAGACATCCTCGAAGCACCTCACCCTAGCTGCGTCATCGCTTACCATACCAGGTGAAAAGTGAGACAACTCTGTGAAGGTAGCTGCGTAGTCCATAACAGACATATCTCCCTACTGAAGACTCAAGAACTCTTGAGCTCTCTCTTCCCTTAGTGTCCCTAGGTAAAAGTGCTCGAAGATCCTATCCTCCAAGTACTTCTATGCCAGTCCCTCATGCTTATGAGCATGAACCTGTACATCCCCCAAACGCTTCGCCGGTCCTCTTAGCATGTCCGTCGCCAGCTTGACCGTCCACCCTAGAGGAATCTTGTGCTGCTCGAAGATCATCTACATAATCTCTATCCAGTTCTCAGCTGCCTGCGAACCACCCTCACCCTGAAAAAGGGGCTGGTGTTTTGACTGGAACACCTACATCAGATATTCCATAGAAGGCTCTCCACCCTGTGCGCCTCTGTCAATTCCCGACAAGACACGTACCAGGCTAGCTCGAAGCTCCTCGTCATGCCACGGTCCGAACACTGCCAAACCTGGCTGCTGCCCTTCCTGCACTGGATCCTGAACCTGATCCTGTCCCTGAGCCTGTACCTGCGACTCATGCTTTTCCTGCATTGAATTCTGAACCTGAACTTGAGGCACTGTATCATCTCCATCCTGATGCTCCATCGATTCCTGAAGGAGTAACACACTGAATACCATAAATGGCCAGACAACCCATATATATATATATATGACAATATATTCAACGCAGATAAGGAAAGCAGTAAAGAGGCAGTGTATAACAACTACCATTACTCTCCCCCATTGCAACCCATGACCTTAGCATCCCGACCTCAAGGCCTCCTTTCCTACCCTCAACAAAGCCATGTATCAATAATTCCTCAGGCCAAGCCCGTCCTGACAACCAATGTTGCTTCAAACCTGATGACTGAGTCACCCAATCCTGACAGTTACACTACCTCACCCATAGTACCTCCCTGCTATCATAAGTGCTAGAACGAAATATCCTGCACATGCAATTCTACCAAATACAAAGCATGGAATACACATTGCAATGAAAAAGAAAATCTATCAGGAGTTTCACCTATTCACATTTCAGAGCTTACATACCATGGAAATTGATTTTATTCACATGGTATTATCACTTCACAAGGCATATGTGCAGTTATGAAATTCAAATACACTAAAATGTGCCTATCAAGAGTCAATTAAACAAGTCTTGCCATACCGGCCAAGGTTTTCATATCACAAAAAATAACATCACACAACAAGTGGTCCACTGAGCTGGAAATAATATAAACTGTAAGCTGAGCAAAAAAAAAATAGAAATTCCCACCCTGGTAACTCAATACATCTCTCCTACATGGGGTTGCAGGCACCAAAGCATGAGTTCAAAATCCAGTTCCAACAACGACCTATCTCCAGTCTACCATATCTAAATAGTAAAACCAACAGAAATAAAAAGAGAAGTCTCAAACTCATTAGTATCCAGAAAAACCCTGCTACTAAATCTATGTCAATAACCTTCCTCTGATACAACTTTGTAACGACTCGGACCCGACCCGCCACCCGAACAGTGCCGAACGGGTTGGGTGATACTGCCTTAGGCGCACCTCCCCTGGATGCCAATGGCTGCCGACTAGCAGCGTGGGTCTGAATAGGTATAGTGGGGGGGCTATACCATCTTTTAAGAATACCATGGTACTGGTCCGAGTATAAAGCAAAAATATGCAATGGAAATAAATGACTCAGCAGACTCAAACCAGAACCGCATAGTAGGAACATAATAATATCAATAAACCACTCGAAGAAATATAGAAACAATAGTAGCAGAAAGTAAACAGAACAACATGCCATCAATCAACAGCAACTACTGCTATAAACAAACAAGGAATGCATCGAAAACAAGTCATACAACTCAATATATAATGTCTCCAATGTCTAACCAACAGTTGCTACATAACAAGGTAAGCATGAAGATAAAAATAAAGAAAACTAAACAAAGTAACTCTAGCAAGGCATGACCTCAAGGTCCATACCCGTCTCTATGAAAACAGTACTAATGTCCAGCTCCTGAGGCTGACCCTTTACCTACACGCAGTTTCATAAAGTCTACACGTGCCATGAAGGGCCCATATAGGGTGTGAGACAAGTCTTAGTAGGATACCACCCAAGGGTACTTACATAATTTATGTGTTTTGGAAGACATTATTATATAAAGATATTAGTAAAAAGTACAATGCCCAAAAGTAAACATGAACTTCACTGGTTCTCAGCAGCCACCATGAAGGGTCACCAGCTTCGACCAATGCCAGAATCTCTAGTCTGTATCCCAACACCTTGTGGCACCTGACACCATGTGTCTCAAGTACCGACGTCCCGGAGGCACGCCCAACCATCGTATCCCTTCTTGGAAGTTCAACCTTCCCATGGCACAAAATCCTGAGAAATAGTGTTACCTGTCCTCAAATAATAACCAGAGGGACAAAAATGTCTGCTCTCAAATCACAGCGAGCCTTTACCCCCAACCTGACCACCTCAAAGATGTCTCAGGAAGGCTTCTCACCTTCCACGTGGATTCCTATGGAAACCACCCCCAAATCAAAAATACATAACCACATTTACTGGGGGCCTCTACCCAGCGAGTGGCCGTACCATCTCATCTCGGAGTCTTTCAATGTGTACACTACTCAAAAGTACCCGGTGAGCGGTAATCACCTCAGTATGTCCCCAAGCCACAACACATCTGACACCTCATTCCCATGCATACCTGTCACTCAAGTAGGATGGCCTCTCCATCAAAGTAACCCAGGCCAATCCCAACCCGACAGTCCAACAACCTCAACTGACGTCCATGATGCCCAATCCCATGGTAGAAACCACACAAAGTATCCCAAGGGAAAGCCCCAAAATGTGACCCCCATCACTCAATAATATATACAGGCCATGAACAACACAACAAGTAGTTCAACACAGGAAATATCACACATTGCATATTCATACATGGAAGCATCTAATTAAACATGCAATAACTAAACAGTCAAATTCCACTAACTTGTGCTAATCTATACCAGCACCTAAGGTCTTAAATTCAATAAACAGATTACTAACATGCTTTAACAAATCAAACTCCACAGTTTAATCCAATAGAATCAAAAGAAATCTAAATTCAGTAATTTAAATATTGGTCCAAACATATGCATTTTGACACCCCCAGCAGAATTTCCCCAAACGAGCTATGACCTCTCACCCAGCCTCACTCAAGCACAAAAAGGGCCAGATAATACCCAGAGGAACCCCAAAAGGAAAATAAACTATTAAGGATAAATAAACAAGGGTTTCGCTCAATACCCAACGTTGTGCCCGATGGTCACAAGACCCAAAAGTCTACGAAAACAAAAAAGAAGGTATGGACCACCCACCTCGTACTCGTACGATAACAATCCTTTGATACGATCCTCTGATTCTGTCTAAATCGTGGTAGATTTGTGTTTCTGTCAAATCCCAACAATTCCATTCGGATGAAATCTGCGAAGGAACAGGTGAGGGATAAAAGACGAAGAAGGGTGTGTGGGGTTAGCCATTCTGATGCTGACCCACTACCACCGATAGCTCGAAGAATGGAGGTCTTATGGCAGATCTTGGAGGATTTCTGTTTTTCAGAGGTTTTTGGACGAAGGGTTCGTCCAACGGGGAAGAAGAAAAGTTTTCTAGAAATAAGACGCGACAACATCTCATACGATCAAATAAAAATAAAAGTAAAGGTTGTGTATTTTCATAGTACATGCCGTGTAGATGGGTTTCCATACTCCGACTTAAGAAGAGTCCAACACACGATTTGGACTGAGTACACGGTCAACACACGGCCAGGAACTCGACCACTACATGGAACATGGTTACATGTCATGTCAAGGAAGACTACAGGCCGTGTAGATGGAAATTTTCACTTAGGCACCACACGACATGTACTTGGCCTCGCATGGGTAAGGGTAAACAACGTTACTATAAATACATGCCGTGTAGTAAGAATTTTCTACACAGTCATACGACGACATGTACTCAGTGAGCACATGGCCGGTCACTCAGTTAGTAGATACACGGTGTGTACTTAAAGTACACAGCGTATAGTTTGGAAATTTATATAAACTGCCCAAATTTTACAGACTTCTCAAAAACCAGTCAAAAAGTTCAAATAGGGGTGAGATTTGACCTGTTCTAAAAACTCGGGTTCTTACAAACTCCCCACCTTAACGTAGCACGTCCCTGACCTACTGAATGAAACCTGAATATGGCACTGAACACACCCATCCCAGTTAAACAACCCAGAATACCATGGTCTCAAGGTCCTAGAAAAATTCCTAAAAGGGCTCCCGACCATAAGAATTTCCTACTCAGTCTCTACCTGAACAAATCTCAAAGAATTCGAAATATACAAGCAAGGACCAATGGCCTAATTCCTAGATCCATGGTCCTCCCGTGACAAATCGTCACACCTACACCTCTTTGGTGCTCACGTGTCGCTTCCGACACCCAACATAACCCTCACCACATTGGTGTCCACCCCCTGAGGTCCTGCATCTAATAGGATCTCAAATCAAACCTGGTGCCTTGCACTTCATCTAACCCGCATCCATGATGCCCCGATGCCCACGACACCTCAAGTAACCTGCATTCTTGATGCTCCTCATGCCACACATCTCCAATATATAAATAAAATATATAACACATCTGATATGATGCCAATCCCACTAAATAGAATCAACTTAGTCCACAAGTATCATGTGCAGCCCGCACACTCAACCAAACTTGCCTCAATAGGCCATGCCAAAAAAAATAAGGAACATCACTACCACACACGCGATGTACCTTCCATTGGCGTCGGCTAACCATCCTTCTCAATCCCTCGCAGCACCACAACGTGCACCTAGCCTGAAGCATGGCTACCTGATGCCTGACCCCCCTACGATGCTGCTCTCATCACCGGCCACTGACCCCTCAATTGGATCCCGCTATCACTATCACGTCCTCCGCGTGCAGCTGAACCTCAACTACCCTCTCCTGGTACCGAAACTGATCCAACACTTGACACAATAGTCTGTCCCTGTCCCTGCCTGCCAGCTGTCTGGATAGGCTGCCTGCAAAACCTCTCCAGATGCCCGACCTGTCCACATGACCGACACTCCTTTGAGGTCCTATCACACTGAGCCCGAACATGTCCCGACTGTCCGCAATGAAAGAAAACCACCTCTAAACTACCACGAGGTGGTCTAACTGGGTCCTTGGCCTGCCCGCCCTACTGGTACTCATCTCTTCCTCGCTTCATGTTGTCCGAACCATGACCTGGAACTTCGCCATGCCACCCTAGGGATATCCCTCTAGTTTCCCTCTACTATAAGTGCCTGATTTACCACCTCGGAGAAGGAACCCAGCCTGAAGATTTTTACCTGAACCCGAATGGCGTGTCGTAAGCCATCCTACAAGCTTCTCACCCTAGCTACGTCATCGCTTACCATACCAGCTGAAATTCAAGACAACTCTGTAAAGTTAGAAGTGTAGTCCATAACAGATATATCTCCCTGTAGAAGACTAAAGAACTCCCGAGATCTCTCTGCCCTATCTGTCTTCGGGTAAAAGTGCTTGAAGAACCTGTCCTCGAAGTCCTTCCATGATAGCCCGTCATTCCTACCAGCCTGAACCTTCACATCCCACCAACGCTTCGCCGGTCCACTAAAAATGTACGTCGCCAGCTTGACCCTCCACCCTAGAGGCGTCTCGAGATGCTCGAAGATCATCTTCATACTCTCTATCCAGTTCTCAGCTGCAGGACGACCACCCTTACCCTGAAAAAGTGGCGGGTGTTGTGACTGGAACTCTCACGCTAGATATTCCATAGAAGGATTTGCACCCAGTGCGCCTCTGTCAATACCCAGCAAGACTCGTACAAGGCTAGCTCGAAGGTGCTCATCATGCTATGGTCTGAACGCTGCCAAACCCAGCCGCTGCCCTGCCTGCACTAGATCCTAAACCTGATCCTATCACTGAGCCTTTACCTGCGGCTCATGCTCTGCCTAGACCGGATTCTGAACCTGATCCTACGGCATTGTATCATTTACATCCTAATGCTCCATCGAGTCATGAAGTAGTAACCTGTTGAATACCATAAATGGTCATACATCCCATACATATTACAATATATTCCACACAGATAATCAAAGCCGTAAAGATGCAGTGTATAACAACTAACCTTACTCTCCTCCATCGCAACCCAAGCCCTTGGCATCCTGACCTCACGAAATCCGTACCCACCCTCAACAGAGCCAAGTATCAATAGTACCTTGGGCCATGCCTGTCTGGACAACCAACGTTGCCTCAAACCCGATGACCGAGTTTCCCAATCCTGACAGTTACACTTCCTCACCCATAGTACCTGCCTGCTCTCATAAGAGCCAGAACCAAATATCCTGCATATGCAATTCTACCAAATACATATCATGGCATACACATTGAAATAAATAAGAAATTATATCAGGATTTTCACCTGATCACATTTCTGAGCATACAAAGAATGGAAATTGATTTTATTCACATGGCATTATCACTTCACAAAGCATAAGTGCAGTTATGAAAATGAAATACCCTAAAATGTTCCTATCAAAAGCCGATTAAACAAGACTTTCCATACCGGTCAAAATTTTCATATCACAAACAATAACATCACCCAATAAGTGGGACACCGAGGTGGAAATAATATAAACCGTAATCTGGACAAAAACAAATAGAAATTCCCACCTTGACAACTCAATCCATCTCTCGTACATGGGGATGCAGGCACCCAAGCACATGTTCAAAATCTAGTTCCAACAACAACCTCTCTCTAGTCTACCATATCCCAAATAGTAAAACAAAAAGAAATAAAAAGAGAAGTCTCAAACTCATTAGTAGCCAGAAAAAAACTACTACTGAATCCCTGTCATGATCCTTCCTTTGATACCACTTTGTAACGACCCAGACCTGGCCAGCCACCTGAACAGGGCCGAACGGGTCGGGTGTTACTGGCTTAGGAGCACCTCCCCTGAACCCCAAAGGCTGCCAACTAGCAGTGAGGGTCTAAATAGGGATTGTGGGGAGGCTATACCCTCTCAAAGGAATAAAATGATACTGGTCAGAGTATAAATCTAAAATATGCATCAGAAATAAATTACTCAGCAGACTCAAACCATACCCGCATAGCAGAAACATAATAATATCAATAAACCACCGGAAGAAATATAGAAACAACAACAGCAGAAAGTAAACAGAACAACATTCCAGCAATCAACAACAACAACTACTGTAGAAAAACAAGGCATGCATCCAAAACAAGTCATAGAACTGAATATATAATAGATCCAATGGCTAACCAATAGTTGCTACATAACAAGGTAAGCATGCAGATAAGTAGAAAGAAAACTAAACAAAGTTACTCCAGCAAGGCATGACCTCAACGTCCATACCAGTCTCCATTCCAACATCACTAATGTCCATCTCCTTAGGCTGTCCCTTTACCTGCATGCAATTTCCTAAAGTCTACACAAATCCCGAACGACCCGTGTAGGGTGTGAGACAAGTCTCAGTAGGATACCACCTAAGGATGAATACCTTTTATAAGTTTTTAGGCAGACATTCTAATATAAGTAAATTAGTAAACAGTACAATTCCAAAAAGTAAACATGAACTTCACTGGCTCTTAGCAGCCACCACGAAGTGTCACATGCTTAGGCCAACAACAGAATAACTGGTATGTAGCCCAGCAACTCGTGCCACCTGACACCATGTGTCTCAAGTACTAACATCTCAGAGGCACTCCAAACGATTGTAACCCATCTAGAATGCTCAACCTACCCATGTCAGAACATCCAGACAACCAATGATACCTGTCCTCAAATAATAACCAGAAGGACATCGATGTCTGCCCTCAAATCACAGCGAGCCTCTACCCCCAACCAGACCGCCTCAAAGCTATCTCCCGAAGGCTCTTCACCTTCCACGTGGAATCCTATGGAAAGAACCCCCAAATCAAAAATACGTAACCACATCTACCGGGGGCCTCTACCCAGCGAGTGGTTGTACCAACTCATCTTAGAGTATATCTGTGTGCACAGTACTCAAAAGTACCCAGTGAGAGATAATCTCCTCAATATGTCCCCAAGACACAACACATATGACACTTCGTGCCCTTGCAAACATGTCGCTCAAGATTTATGGCCTCTCCATCCAACTAACCTAATCCATGCCCAACCCGACAGTCCAACTACCTCAACCGACGTCCATGACACCCAATCCCATGGTAGCAACCACCCAATATAACCCAAGACAAATCCCCAACTTGTGATCCCCATCACGCAAAAATATATCCAGACCACGCTCGACACAACAAGAAGTTAAATACAGGAAATATCACACATTTCATATTCATACTTGGAAGCATCACTTTAATCAAGCAATTAGTAAACGGTCAAATTGCACTAACTTGTGCTAATCCATACCCGCACCAAAGGAATTAAATGCCTTAACCAGATTAATAAAATGATTTAACAAATAAAAGTCCGGAGTTTATTCCAAAAGCATCAAAAGCAGTCTAAATACAGCAATTTAAATACTGGTCCAAACATACGCATTTTGGCACCCTGACCAAATTGTCCCAAATGAGCTTTGACGCCTCACTCGGCCTCACTCAAGTACAAAAAGGGTCAGAGAATACCCAAAGGCACCCACAATGAAGATAAAATATTAAAGATAAATAAACAAGGGTTTTACTCAATACCCAACGTTGCACCTGAAGGTTGCAACCTCCAAAAGTCTACAAAAACACGAAAGAAGGTATGCACCACCCACCTCGTAACCATACGATGAAACACCTTTGATACCAGCCTCTGATTCAGTCTAAATCATGGTAGATCTACCTTTCTGTTAAATCCAAGCAATTCTGTTCGGATGGAATCTGTGAAGGAATAAGGGAGGTATCAAGGACGAAGAAGGGTGCACGGGGTTAGCCTTTCTGATTCAGTCCTGCTGCCACCGACGGATCAAAGAACGGAGGTCGTATGGAATATCTAGGAGGATTTTTGTTTTTCAGAGGTTTTTGGACAAAGGGTTTTTCCATTGGGAAAGAAGAAAGTTTTCTGGAAATAAGACGTGACAACGTCTCAGACGATCAAATAAAAATAAAAGTACACATCGTGTATTTTCAAAGTACACGCAGTGTAGATTGGTTTCCAAACTCTGACTTAAGCGGAGTCCAGCACATGGTTTGGAAAGATTGCATGGTCAACACACGGCCAGGGACTTGGCCACTACACGAAACATGGTTACATGGAATTTCAAGGAAGACTACATGCCGTGTAGATAGAAATTTTCACCAAGGCACCACACGACATTTAGTTGGCCTCACACGTGCAAGGGTACAAGGCTTGTCTATAAATACATGCCGTGTAGTAAGAAGTTTCTACACGGTCATCACACGGGATGTACTCGGTGAGCATACGACCGGTTACTCAGTTAGCAGATACATGGCGTGTACTTAAGGTAAACAGCATGTAGTCTGGAAATTTCCAGCAACTGCCCAGATTTTCCAGACTTCTCAGAAACTAGACAAAAAGTTCAAACCGGGGCGGGATTTGACCCGTTCTAAAAACCCGAGTTCTTACAAATATGGTTTCTTCATGAAGGTTCACATACACCTAATGTACATCATAGGCTAGTTCAATGGCATGGATATCCCCCGCTTCCTAGTATACATTGTTTCCATAATCAATGTTGTCCCGGACTGGACACTCCACAATCTTGAAAACAATAATTTAGATATATCTCCCTTTGATATAAAAATAAAATGTTATGAAATGAGTGATTAGAAACTATGTTGAAATTTTTGGATGAAGAACTGGTTTGGTGTCTTAATATCATGCACCACGTTCATGGTATTCTTAAAGGATACAACCAAAAACACATTTATTCATGGGCCCAGGCTTCATTTTCACAGAACAGTCCCCTCCTTGTGTCACCAGTTCCTCAAGTCCTCCCTCAATGATTGATTAAGGGTAATCTAGGGTAATTCACCCCCCTGACACTTGTGAATCCAACAATATAGATACCAACTACTACACAAGAGAGGGGAAGTAAGTTCCGAACAATGGGGTAGAGTGCATCAGTGCTCCAAATGATCTGACATCTATTGTGGTTAAACTATGGCCAAACATGGATGACATATTCATTCTCACAATTCATCATTTAGAGCCCACAACTCTAGACCTAGGAGGTTACATATTTTTTACATGAACCTGGGTTTTAGTGACCTAATTAAAAATAAGCATCCATATATTACATCATAATTTTACACTGGATAGGATCAGGTGATACCAGAAGACCCTACTCCTATGAAGTACCAGGAGGTTTTCAATCTCTCTGCCATTTCACAGCTTGCCCGCATGTCCCATCGGGTAGAGTTGAAATTAAATAAGGCGAATAATAGCCATTTTTTGACATCAAACATGGAAGTCATGGATGATGGATATATGGAATTACATCAACAACTTTTTTCACTATAGTCTCAAAGTTAGGGAATCCCTTAGTGAGGAATCTATGTCCACACAAAAAAGGCAACAGTGCTTCCCTTGAGTAAGCTATCCAAGAAGAGATGACTCCTACCAATAATTATTCAATTGATATGTGCATTTTGGGTAACCTCTAGAAAGTGGATTTACTTAATCATAAGATACAGAGTCATTGAGATTAACTAGGAGAATATCAAGTCCATCAGCCAGATGTCTCCGTTGAGAAAACTCTGGGAGTTTTGGGGCCTGCAAGACCAGTAATCATACATATGAAAAATTATCTCAAATATGAATATAAAGTGTAATCACTTCACTAGGATCACAATGAATGGAAATGTTTACCAGTGGTATAAAAAGTATTAGATCACATTCAAGGGAATCAAGAAGTATCTACTACAACATCCAGTTATAATGCCACCTATCTTGAGGAAACCTTTATTCCCCTATGTGACCACCCTTGAATGGTCCCTCAATTCCCTTCTCAACCATAAAAACAATGATGGAAGGAAAAAAGATTATACTATCTTGTCACATGATCCATGAAGAAGATACTATATACTCCCTAATCGAGAAGATATTCCTCGCACTATTATTCAAAGTGAAAAGGTTTGAGAATGATCTACAACATCACGAGATATAGTTATTACCTTGAATTGATCTAAGTAAGTATTTTCTTTGTCATCCCATGTTGATAGGTCCATAGAAATGTAGGGAAGTAATCCGCTATAAGATAGATATTTATTTTAATTCTCTAAAAGATATCAAAAAAAGGAACTGTAATATTTCTTGGCCATACATCCATCCCCTGAATAACAACCCCTAGATATTGATTTCCTAGATGAGGATATACTCTCGGTGGATCAATCCATTCCATATTTGAAGATGAATGTTTATGGTGACTCTTGGATCATGATCGGTAGAAGTCTCAATAATCTCAATCCCAGTAGATTAGGCCTAGGGATCATCTTCATCACTCAATTACGGGTCGTTATCCCATACCCATTCATGGTTTTCGAAGATTTCACAAAAAAAAGGTAGAGTATTAATAATTAATTACTGGACTTGAGCTACCTCTTGATATTGATGTTCCCCACCTGCATGTGAGTGGAATCCAAAAATTGGATTTCAAATAGACAAAAAGTGACTATATCATCATAAAGAATTATCCCATTCCATTTTTGGAGCATACTCATTAACTAATGACCCATGTTCCTACCCATATAGAAGTGACCCACGCCCCTCAGTCATAAAATGGTCAATTAAATACCCTGGATAGTGTATCCACATCTTTCACTTAATGTAAGAATGATAACCCAATATTCCATGTGGAATATTGGAGGATAATTTTCCCCTTCATCATAGATGATGATGATAGGAAATAGGAAAACCAACTGGCTACTAGTAATTCTATTCAAGAGCCCTTGTGTCCCCCCAAAATGTAGGAACAACCAGATTGGACAATTCTATTTGGTGAGTATCTCCAGTGTTGAATTATCCCACCAAAATTGATCAAGCATAATCCAAACATCCAATGTCAAACACAGTTCACACTCTAATGTGGGCCTTACCTAGATGTGACTCTCGATAGATTTTGTTTTGATAGATTTATCCACCATTTCAAACAAGTGCATGATATCCCTCTGGTTGCATTGGAGGTCCATGCTTTTTCATATGGTTACTCTTACTTGTGATTGAAACTCTCCCACCAGATATTGAGGTAGGGTTACTTCTAGCCAACCACAGTCCATGATAGCATTGAGTTTTCCAAGAGTTTTCTTGGATGTTAGATCCATACCAACTGTATGCATCAAACATCAATGCCTCTCCACACCACCAATTATTCTTTTCCATTTGTTGCATGGGGACTCTATGTTGTGGGGCCCTAACCGCCAGTGATAACTCGCCGGTGCTGGTTCATTCTCACTGTGACAGACTTCTTATCTATATGGGTAGAATTTATTCACCAAAAGGAATTCAAATCTTAGTATGTGATTGAGTTAATGAGCTCCCATATCATTCATTTATTTGTATTCATTTACAAAATTCTCATTAATTATAGAACCATCTTACTGGAATTCGAGCTGAAGTAATGGTACGCCAAGTAAAAAATTAGATCTAACCATACTTCTCGCTATCATGTGTAAAAATATGGGAAGATTTATTTGTTAAAAAATACCCTATCTATCATTCTATAGAGGATAGTGGGCCAGAATAAGAAGAGTAGGCAATAAAATCTCTCCAACACCTAATAGGTCTATCAGAAAAAAATATGGAATTCCACCTAGTTGAACCCGTACAGCTTGGTGTATAGAAAAGAAGAATTATTTCTCATAGATTTTTAATTTAAATCACCCAGAATAGATATTTATAACTAGAAGAATAAATTTAGAATTTCATAGGTTTATCTATATAATTTCAAATCACTTGAAAAGAAAAATCTCCAGGACTTGCACAATATAGATAGGTACCATATGATTATAGTGAAATATTTTAAAAAGGAGTTTATTGTATGCTCCTTCCACTAGGGTGACATGTTAATGTCTCTAAGAATGTCGATGATACTTTTACTAAATCACTAATGTTTGACCCCAAGTGGGAATGAACTTACATCTTTCCTGAGTCCTATTCCAACATAGCATACTCATTGATTACCATGGACAGGGAGGGTATCACACCTACCACCAACTCTAAGTTTCTCAAGAAGTAAATTGGATGGGGAGAAAAACCTTTGGTTAAAGATTTTTTACCTTTAACAAAAATCTCTGGTCTATGAAACACATCCTCAAACTACTTTCCGTTGTACAATCTTTGTGACCTTAAATTAATAGTAGCCCCATAGTCCTAAAAACATGACCATAATCTGTTTTTGATCGGTCTAAGCATTATGAACATAAAAAATTTGAATCCATTATAGTATAAACTTTATGTCTTTAAAATAATATCCTACATATCATATGTTGTAAAACATTAACCTTACAAGACTAGCCTCCTCAGTGCGTGATGTTAAACTATGATTTTACACCATGTGTGATCAGGATGCCTCTTAATGAATGGGAGACGATTTCACCCCCCATAATTCTAGAATTCCTTGTATGATATTTATGAGAATATCCAAAAAATTATTCCCTATATATAAATGGGATTCCTTTTACAGTAATTTTGATATGGAAAAAAACCTCACCCCATTACCTAAACATGGGATGACCCATGAAAATCTTGGGATGCCTCAATTGCCCCACTAGAGAGGATTTCCACCATAGGTGTCTATATCATACCATGTCGTGCATTATAACTATGTATGGTTTGATTCCCATCCTCATGGGATATATAGTGATTTTTGGAATTTACAACTTCTGGTCCTTCCAGAAATTTATTAACACTTTACCCCCTTTTCATCATTTAAGGTCCCAACATTAGGACCTTAAACCATGTATTAATCATTTCAAGGTGTGTGTATACTAAACGATCATCCATTACAAATTTCATGTCGTGTTTTACCACATTCATAAAATATAAATATCCTCGGTACCAACATCAATACATTCCATGCCTCATGGATTAAAACTATTTTCCTTGTTACCTTCACCACGATCTAAGATATACAACCTTAAACTATGTGTTGTATGTTTGTTGGTAGTTTTTCGGCATGTGGTCTAGAATGACCCAGTTTAATTTCATTTTAAACCTCTTTAATTACACTAAAATTCCATTGAAACAAACATATTTGAATAATAATAACTTTAAATTTTCCACCATAGTCCAATAATCATGATTTAAAATTGTTCTCCATAGTTCAGGTCATAAAACCTGAAAATGTGTGTAGTCCACTTCAGGACCACTTAATGTGGTGAAGGGCCTCCAAATATCCTTTGATTTACAATTTTAACTATCTTTTACCACATGAATATCCTCAAATCCCCTTCGCATGGTTCAAGAATTATGACTGTAAGTTATAGCAATTAGTCCAAGAACTACGACACTAAACTGTGTGTTGTCACCCCTCTTTTTCATAGTTTGCTTCATACCTAGTGTTCCAATGAACTCATTCCTCCACATATATTCATATATATAAGGGTTTCTATGGTATCTCATACATCTTTCTATAGTTACAGATCAAGCGGTTTTAGGGTGATGAGGGTGACTGATAGTAATAATTGTCTATGATGTGGTTTTCTTAATGATGGGGATTCATGTTAGGGATCGTGGATTAAGGCTCTCACAGACCTAGGTAATTAGGTGGTTTAGTGGTACATGTAGTATTTTAAAATTTTGAATTTGGTGCTTTGGTGTCTATGATTTTGAATCCTAGATTTTTTTTATTTTCAAGTTGTTGTATCGTTTTGTGTTTTGAAATGTACGGTTACCATTTAACATTAAAATGTCTTTTTGAATGTACAAAAATATGGATTTGGAGTTGAGTAAAGAAAGGGATACTTAGTAATTCATAGACATTCATCCTTCATGACAATATATATATATTCTTCTTGAAACCCTCCATTACCTAGGGTGTTATCACCCCAAAATGTCTAGTGGAGCTCCTTTTAGGAATAAACTCTATTCATTTACTTGGGTAGATTAGCGGGTAAAGAATCCCTCATTGCCAAATATCAGGAAGAATATAATGGGATGATCAATGTTCATTCCCCACCAACATCTATAGTGCGTGACTTTAAAATGTGGTCTTACTCCCTCTATGAATGGAATGCCTATTAACAAGAGACGATTTTACCATGTATCAAACAAGGATGCCCCATGTTCCAAATATGGGATAAACATACACCAAAATCCTCAACACATGACATTAAATTATATCCTTACTATATATAAAATCATGAAACCACATATCCTAATCTGATAATATTCAATATCCCCATTCGAGAGGGTATCCCCCTTCCGGTGTTGGTCTCCTACCATGCCGTATTCTAGAACTATGTGTGCCTTTATTCCAATCGTCTTGGAATATGTAGTGACACACGAATACCTCATCCTAGACCCAACCCCCTTCATTGAATCAGTGTGAGGCATTCCATTCTTTAGTGTCATGATGTTGAATCATTGAATGGTTTTTCGTGTTTTATGTAGAGAGGTTCCCTTCGGACCATCTTTTGTATCAGTTTACCACTCATTCATGTCATTAAAATCTCCTTGGGACACCTATTCCACCTGGTCAATGCTACATGACCTTAAACCAACAACATTATCTATATTTTTAGCTTTATGAATTTAAACTACTTTATACCGTAGTCCTAGTTGTATGCATTTAAAATTAGACACCCAAAATCCTCAGTGCATGGTGTTAAACTGCAACCTTACCCCAATTGAAATCGATATGCATTATATAGTATGTAAGGGATGTTAATAAAACATAAACTGTATGAAATTAGGAATCCCCATACAATAATTATGTCATGTTAGTTAGTAACGCATTAAAAATTGGTATACCTCAGGTGATATGTATGATATGAACCACACATCACCCCATATAAAACCAGGAGAATGTGAGATGAATTGATATCCTCACCTAAGAGGATTTCACCCTATCAGCATTGGTCCCCTTCCATGTTAGGTCTTAGAAATATGTATGGAAAGATTCCCATAAGCATGAGATATGTAGGGACACATGTATATATCATCAGAATCCCCATTTTACCATTATCTCACCTTTGGTTATTTCCCTTCTACGTCATAATCTACTATGGAATACCCATAGATTCATTTGGAACATCCAATTTCATGAAATAATGGCTCACATGGCCTCCAATGTCACCTCCCGTACATACCACACTTCTATTTCTACTCTTCTATATTTCATCAATTATGATAACCATCACCCTCCCAATTGGAACATAATCCCTAACGAAATGGTCACATCCCACACTGGCTCACCTACTGCCCTGAGCTCATGACTCAAAGGATCTTCGGAAAAAATAGATGATCCCATGTTTTGAATTCATCAATAACTGATCCTTTATTTTTTACCTCATATTTTACTGATGTCAGTATAGAAACCATGTTTCAAATATGGCCAAAAGATTTTCCCCATCTGTTGGTTATTCCCCTTTCACTATCTAGGTCTTTATGGTCGAAATCTATCTCATGGGATTTGTTAGCCACTTCCACCCATCATTGTGTTCTCACCTATAAGAAATGGGATCTCCATACCACTCCTTATTTCTCACACCGATATTGGATCTCACATTCTTAGGAGTTAGGAGGGGTCCGTACCTAAGAAAGGTTGAGATAGAAGAGTACCCCTTGGTCCAAAAATCTATGACATTAGACTAGGAGTCTAAGTTATAGCGTCATGACTCTAAACAACATGCACGTCTTCTTAATAATTTTTTGTGTGAAGCAGGGCCTCCGTAGACCTCCACTCATGTCATATTTTTTCACTCCACTTTACTAAACATGTCTGTTTGAGATTCCCCAATCTGTCTTAGAATTACGACCTTATGCTATTTGCAATATGTCTAAGTTCTAAAACATTAAAATAGTATCCCTGGACTAAGTATTATGTACTTAAAATATTTTTAATGGAACTAGTGATGCGTTTCATAGCTTATCCTTTTAGACCAAGATTCACATTTCATTATCACTCCACTATGATACACCTGTCCTTTTGGCGGTATTCATGCCATTGGTCCAAAAATCTAAAAAATTAATCAAGGAGCCCATGGTCCATGATTCATGACCATAAACTAAAAGTTATAGTCCCAGAATCATGACCCAAAACTACGTTCAAGTTCTTTCAGATACATTTTTCATGGTATCGGATGTCCTATTAGGCCCTCCTTTCACATTGGGTAACTTTATATCAATTTTCTGCATGTTCCATCAAGACAAACCACCCTATGGTCCATGATCTATGACCTTAAACTAGTTCAAAACAAAACCTTCAGTTTGGTGTCGCACGGGGCCTCCCTTGGTCCCCATTCATTTTAGGTTTCTACTACATCATGCCATACTAAAAACCATAGAGTTACCATAGTCTGAACTCTATAACCATGAACTAAGAGCCTAAGTCCTTGCATCGATACTTTAAACTATATTCGCATACACTTAGGAATGTTTGGTGTGGAATAGGGCCTCCTAAGATCTATTCATGTGGGTTTATTTATCCTTTTTTCCACACATATCCACATGGAGATAGATAAGTAGTCTAATCATTATGACCTTAAACTACTTTCCACCCCATGGTCCAAGACGGATGACCTTAAATAGTGTTTCACTCACCATGGATTGTTTTTTCGTAGAAAATATCACCTATGTGTTCCTTGTATTATAGGAGTCTAGATGGAGTACCCCATTCATGATACCCTCATACACCCTATTATTCTTAGGTTGGATGGGTGTAATTCACATAAAGCAAAATTTTGTCCCAATCACATGAGAATAAACTACTAAATACATCTTACTCATCGTATGATGAAAAAATGTGGGTCCAACATCCTCACAGTAAGAATTTAAATTATATGCATATCACCCTTACTACATTATGTAAAACTATGGAGCGTCTTATAGACTTTCCAAGAATCCATTTCCTTCAGTGTCGGTCACCTATCACATCATTAATTTTCTTTGACCATCAATCAGAAACCAAGATGACTATCCCATTGGAAGACGAGTTTAACCTTTTTTTAGACTGATATTCCAAACTAATGTGATACATTTCATGGTGGAACAATTCCAATAGGGATGAAATCCATTTGAAAATTCCATCAATTCGTCTCCATGTTTCACATTCTCCATTTATTTCGATTGTAATCACCCTCCACATCCATGAAAACCCCCTAACAGCAATGGGTTCTTGCCAAACATTCTCACCTACCATCCTAGGAACACACCTTGGGAGACATTCGAAAATATTATGAGAAAGGTCCTATGTTTTGAACATGAACAGCTATCAACCATAATTCTTTCCCCAATAATTGGATAAAAATTATGGATGATATGTTTCAGACATGGTCAGTAATTTTCATATATCAACACACCACTTCCCTTGTGGTCTAGATACATGGTGATGTGATTCATTCCTACCATTCCCCTTTGCTCGGGTAGAATTCAGCACCCCAATCATGACCCCATTCATTCACTAGCCCACATAGAAAAATAAATTTTTCTATTTAGAGAGCCTCTTACTCTAGTCATATTCCCTTTTGTCTAGAAAAATAATGGTTTCTAGTAAATAAATATAGACCCTGAGTGTTTGATGATTGTCTAACACTCTCATGTAAATGAGAAATCAAATGGGTGTCCCTTGTTTCTTACAACGAGCCTGACACACATGATCATCGGTATTGGATCTTGCATATATCATGATTATAATTGATGTGTGATAAAATAATGTGATGAATTAAATATGTTTAAGCCTGCTTCAGTTTAAAGAAAACCAAATAAAGTTCTTAATGTTCATCCACACATTGGATCATCTTCATTACAAAATTCCCCTAAAGATCAAACTTGGTGATTGAGCATTCAAGATTAGACAACCTTTATTACGTTGACTCTATATTTAATGCCTTCACCGCTAGGTCATTAACCTCTTCATCATTTTTAGGGCGGACTTGTTTGAACATGATCCACAGTCGGTTATACTCGTCTTGACACTCAGCCACCGAGGATGTCTCCTCCTCCACCTTGGCCTCAACCACATCTAACTGTGCAATCAAATTATTGACGATCTAGTATTGAGAGGAATCCAAAGTAAAATTTTCATGTGCTAGTACTTCCAGGCAGTTGATATCCCCTCCAGCAATCGAAAGTGCATGGGAGCCTTTAGCTATGAGCTTTTTCTAGGTGAGGTCAAATAAGTACAATTGTTTCACATGATCACTCGATGAGGAAATATCAAGCGAGTACATGAAGTTTACTAGAGTCCAACACACAAATCCCTAGGCTAGTTATCCATTAGAATATAGATCCCACCCAACGTGGAAGGTCATACATCATGGTGATTCTGATGAAGTTCCACACATACCTCCACGCCATACGATGAACGAATCTGTTCTCCTCAGAAACATTTAATCTAGAATATAGAAATTATTAGGACAGTGACGGATAATATGGAGGTAAAAAATCCAACACATCAATAGATGTATCATCCTCAGGTACTAATAGGTTGAAATATATTCCTAGAAACTAATCCCTTACAGCCTCAACACCTATAGAAGAATGCTGTATTGCACCCTGTGGCACCTCTGAGGTTGACATGACTATACAATCCTCCTTAGCATCCCTTGTTGTTGTCCAATTCTTGGTCTCGACTCCAGTAGCTACCACCAATGGTAATTTTGGGCAAGGCACATCCAATGCAGCCTCTGTTGTAACTCCAGCTACTGGTACAATTTCTTCCTCCTCAATTGAGGATTCAACTCCAATAGTCACCTTCGAAGGAGCTTCTATGATTGGCTCCCCCACCAAAATATCCTCATCCAACACCATCATCAGGACCATATCAACCCCATCCGTTAATAGGACATTCTCAAAATTCCATTCGAGTGGAACCTCCATGATTGGTTTGACATCCATAACCGCCCTGACCATTTCAACTAAACGGATATTACCAATTATATCCACCTCAACCTCTGGCACTGCTGACTCAGACATGGACATCAGAAGATGAACCCCGAACATATTTTTCACTTCCATTTAAATATGTTTTATCAAAAAAAAGAAATGGATAAGAGATAGAGATGAAATGGGGAAGGGTCTTAAATGAATGATATATCTGAATCTGGAGAATGGAAGGTTCATGGTTAAAACCCATGACAAGTGAATTCCCCCAGCTATAGTTTCCTTGGTCGTATTCACCTTTTTGAATAATGGTTGGACACCCTCGTCCACAACATTAGGGTGGGATCCAACACTCTCCCCTTCAAAGGATAAGGCTACCTCACCCTCTACATCATGTTTATCATGAACCTCCCCCTCCTCAGTGCTCATTGGTTCCCTACACAAGTGTGAGAAGACTTATAAAACACTCTTTGGGGTTTAATAGTTTCTTAACTGCATGGGATAAAAGTAATTACCTATTCAATGGTGGGGCCTCCTTCTAGAGAAGATTCATAATAGGCGTATCTCATTTAGGATTAATTCGAGTCTCCCCGTAGAGGAACATGAGAATCTATCCCACTACTTGAGAGCTCTTATGATGAGGTTATCTATAATATCACCTTCACTTGGGTTGTTAGAAAATCTGCTATGCCCCAAAAGTTGAAAACATCATCTAGTTCTTGAATATATTTCCCCGCCTCATCCAAGGGCTCATGGAAGCCATTCCTGGTGTGACCCAACCAAGTGATGAATATTCCCTCTTTATTGAGATCCCACTACATCCCATGGATAGTGATGAGATATCTGAGGTGCCCCCTACTATACCAAGAATCTGGGAAGAATGCATCACTAAGGATGTAAAAATTGTGAAAGTACTTCCCATGGCCTTCAAAAATGCATTTGGGACCACCCTGGAGGGTTCACCTTCTTTCTCGTGATCTCTTGACTAGCAGAGCTTATCCTGATGCAGTGTCACACTCTCTAGACTCCTCTTGTTCCGGGCTAGGGATTTTCGGTCCTACAACTAAATATCTAGTGTAATGAACCAAACTTTTATTAATAAATTCCCCTAGTAATTTAACTAAGCATTATATTATATAATATAGATATATAAAATACATGAACCTATATTGATTTATTATATCCTATCAGATTTATAATACCATTAATCATCATTACCATTGATAATATAGTTGTTTAACATTGATCATATAATTAGTATAAAAATAGGGTTTTAAAGAAATCTAATTGAAAGAGAAAAATGAAGGGATGGCATCAACCATTAGGATATCATCGTATGAAGTCAATTTATTAGTGGTTCCCTGGGAGACAACATCACTGGGATTATCCTATGACCAAGACGAAGCTAAAAATCAACAACATAAGAATGAGAAAAACCATTTGTCAGATAATTTCATGTTTATGTAGATTATGAACTTGACCATGTCTGTCAAACCACCCCATGAAAGTCTTTCCATCACACACCTTATCTATAGGGTGTTTTCCAGTGTAATTGTAACATTACGACTTAGTTTCCACTAAAAAGGAGCTTCGAGACAATGGGTCACCAGACCTCAAGCGCACCTCTCTATATGGAAGAGGTTGCCGACTAGATGTGAGGGCATAGGATGTGATAGTGGGGAGAATATGTCCTCATATCCAAGTAAGAAAACAGTGAAAAACAACTGAGTATGAAACTTAGAGGAAATTAAACAGAGTTTAGAAGTTGTAAACAAATGGAATAGAACAACCTATAATAGTAAAATGCTATAATAACCAGAACATCTGAGAAATACAATTCAACACTGGCCACCCATTGGGTCGACCATACAGGTACAAGTAAAAAATAAACTAAAAGTAAAAGTATAGGGCTCTTCTACTGACATTGTGCCTGACCATGAAAGTGGTCTCTAGACACTATTGAACTGCACCATCCCGATTAGTAGAACCACTTGAGTTGTTCTTCTTGATCATACAACACTCGGCTTCAGCCCCATCCACCATGTAACTCATGGTTAACCTAAAAGGAATACATAATATCTAAATAGACATAGAGGTGAATGTGCAGGGGTGATAAAGAATCTTAGTAGGATACCCTGACAAGAAACCTAAAATTTTACTACTATAACTATATTAAATAGCATAGTACTCAACCTCGCTGAGGCACTACAGAAATAAAGTAAACAAACATGAAACCATAGTCGAGGCCAGAGTCTGTTATCCATATCAACTGAGAAAGTTCCACCATGGATGTCCATAAATATATAAATAAATAACTATATAACCATGCAAATAAATATATACATATATATGAATATTCTTTGGTATGTGAGTCATATAACATAAAACCACATCATCAGTTGATCTTTGGGTTCATAATACCAATCTCTTGGACATCTTGTGGATGGGAATTGAGCTAGACATTGTGTCACTCAAGTCGTGTATCATTAAGTCGAACCTTAGGCCTGTAATATCAATCGACATATACCTTCTTCATATAACCTTAGAAAAGTCTCTAAGAAAGATACATAACCATGGGAGGATGCATGTTCTACCCTGGGTTCTCACGTACTTGCCTCCAATCACCCAAACAAGGATAATGTATACCGACAGTCAATCCTATAAAGAAATACTCCTGTATAGACATTTAGAAATTCAAGGAGTCTCCTTGAAACCCATAGAGTATTGTAACTGATCTGGAAGAGAATATTAATTCCAATAATAGAACATAAATCCTATTATCCAGACCAAGGCTTTCCTATAACAAGAATCCAAGTGTCACATAGGGAATGGAAGTCACCCTCCCTCTACGACCTTCTAAGGAATCCCTCAACTAGATCCAAGTATCACTTAGAGAAAATAAGTTATCACCCATTGAGCTCATCCAAGGCATACCTAAAATGGATCCATGTATCACTCAGGGAATAACTATAAAAAGTTAGTGACCCCATCCAAGGTATCCCTAAACTGGATCCAAATATCTCTCCTAGATTAAGAATTATCCAAAATTGTGTTCATCCTTGGAATCCCTCAACTGGACCCATGTGGAACTCAAGGTATACAAGTCATCAATCCATAGAGGCCATCATGGAATCCCTTGAAGAAATCCATGAGTCACTCAAGGATTAATTAAACCTCTATTAATTCTATCCAATACATCCTTCAACCAGATTCGAGTATCAATCAGTGTGGAAACACCAACCCACTGAGCCCATCCAAGCCATATGTCAACCAAATATAAGTGTCACTCTGGGTAACATATCCAAACATTGAGCCTATACCTAGAATCCATCAACTAGATAAAAGTATCACTCAAGGTCTAATTATCATCCCACTCAGTGATATAAATCAGCATCCTATTGAGACTGTCCAAGGAATTCATACAGTGGGAATCCATGTACTGCTCAAGGAAAAAAATACATAAGGCTCAACAATCTGATATTAGTAATCACCTATATACATCCAAACCAAAATATATAACACGATATATATATATATATATAATTAGGTCGAGTGGAAATATCATATGTAGAGACCCGAAGCCTGACGTACATGGACATTACATTACTTTTGCGGAATACTTAGTACATAACAAAAACACACACTCAAGGACCGTAATAGTTTAGTGTCTTTGGAAACTCGGAACGTAATCTTCTAATCGTGGTGAAAGATCCTCAATATCTCCCATAAAGATCTTCCCTTTTTCTTTTTTACCTAAAACCATTCCTTATATCCTGGGGAAAAGAAAACATAAAAGCGTGAGCTCAAATGCTCAGTAAGGGTATACAAAAGAAATAAAAATCATATCATATCTTTTTGAAAATCATAACCTGCAAAAGAGATCATAATATCTTAACATGGAAAAAATCATAGAAGTGAAAATGAGATCACCATAATCATAACATGAAACTTGAAACTTTGTGGCATGCACACATAATCATGGAAAATCATTTCTTGTTAGTCATGACTCATTGCCAAGACTATCTTAGTGGACAAAGTCCCTTTCTGAATCGAGTAACCCTCGTTTCAGTCCTGTTTCACTGAACCGGTATAACATACCATTCCAGCCATGTCTATCTCATGAGATATAAAATCTTTACCCAATGCATTGGAGGGAGATATAGGTCCCACCCATCTTATTATGAATCCTTTCTTATGTGTGCCACATAATCATAAACCATACATCATAACGTAACCCATGTAATAAAAATGGGATTCTTAAACAACATGACATCATAAAACAATTCATATAAGATAAAGGAATTCATAAAAATATTTCCATCACAACATAATCAAATCCATGTAATAATAGGGATAGAAACAGAACCCTTTATTATCTTAGATGGAAAATAATTTTGATAAAACACCTGAACTTCATTCTTGAGGAAAATATCCTTTCTTTTTCAAAAACATTTTACATTTCTTAACATGTCATACAAATTTAAACTAAAAGAAGTTGATTAAAAATAAACTTGAAAACTTTTAAAGTAAGCTTCTTGGAAATAATGTTAAAAATCCATTCTTGTCGTATAAGTTAAAAAAAACATTCTTCGTACTTTTGTCAGAAAAGTCAAAAAAAGCACCTCGTACGAAAAAACAACAAAAGATTCCTTTCATATTCTTTACTAAAAACTCACCTAAGGGTAAAATTGGATTTAAACTATTGTAAGTGGATGGAAATAATATTAAATATTGATGAAACATGGATGTGGATGATAAAATACACCCCAGTAAATACTTACGAATAAATAATCTCGGATAAAAATGAGATTGTGATATTTCCCTTACCTTAGGTCCGACTTGCTTTGTAAGTGTCCGAACCTCCTGTATAATGATTTAAATCATGTTATTGACTTATTACAGAATCATATTCATTGTTATGATATCATATATGGTTCACTTATGACATTATATTACCCGTTCTTTTGTAAATTCCATGTTAAAGAAGCGTTTTGGGTAAAATCGTTTCATTTATCGTAGGTGTTTTGACATGTTGTTCTTGACATAATTATTACTTATATCATGATTTACATACTTCCAGAATATAAAATATGATTTATATATCATATATATTCAGTATATATATATAAATAATAGGTATATAAATAAAATGAAAAACACCGTTCATGGAGACGGTAGTCCGTACGTACGCATGAACGCTGTTTTTCTTTCCTTATTGTTTTGAAATGGAAGTAAGTAGATGACATACATATGTATATATATACATAAATCCAGTAGCTTTATAATGTCATATATTTCATGATTATTTCTTATATATACATTATAACCATTCTTAAATGGTTAACATGGAGAATGAATCTCATCGCGTCGTGGAGACGGTAGTCCGTACGTACGCACGAGCGATGATATCATTGCCATAAATATTGAACTGAATTGGAGTGGATTATACAATATATCAGAATCAATATGATGTTGTAATAACTATGTATAGTTATTATTTACACCATTATACCCATCCATGTAAGGTGGTGGTGGAAAATAGATTACACCACGGCGTGGAGACGGTATTCCGTACGTACGCACGCGCAGTGATTTCTTTTTCCGTAGGATGGATAGATGGTGAAATAGGGTTGTTTCATACTTATAATAACATATCCGTATATGAGTGATACTGATGTTATTACTTCATAATGAAACAAACTAAGAAGAAGAAGTGGAAGAAGAAATAAAGATGAAAGAATTGGTAACGATAATTACCTCTTCTTTGAAGCGCCTCTTTGAGACCTCCTCTTAGGGCACTAAAATTGGTATTTGAGGAAGACAAGAACCTCTAGGATGTTTCTAGGGAAGTGGAGAAGAGATTTTGGCAGGGGTTGGCCGAGCTTGAGTGCTCAAATTGGTGTGAGGAGGAGGGGGAGGAGGTGTCCTTTTATAAGGGAGGAGAGGGGCACCTTAGGAATTCTTAAAAATATTAATTTATAATAAATCTAACCCCACTTAAAAACCTCCAAAAATGACTCATATTCGAAGATTAGATGATATAGGATTGTAATCTCATCAACCAATCAAATTTATACATGTTTGGATTTTATTTTAAACCTTATCAATTAGATTTAACTCTAAGTTAAATAATTTAACTTTTACCGTGTCTTTTTGTTTTCTTTCACTATATGGTTAATAAACTTACTATAACATGCCAAACGAACCCCAAATTGTTTATTATTAATATATATATCCTTATCTAAGTCATTTGGCCGAACCTTAGATTTTTAGGAACAAAATAACAATTAATAATATAATATTTGATTTAAAAACTATTTTGTGTCAATTTTGACACTATTTGATATATGATTTTTGTTAAAGTCATAACAGAATTAAATGTTCGAACCAAGTTTATTAAATCAACATTAATATATCATAGTAACCTAGAAAATTAGTGGAATTCATAAAAAAGCTCAAATTACATTTATTTTGGTGTTTATAACATCAATTATGTCAATATTTCATTAATAAGATAATTACTGCATCATCGTTGTGTCATAAATAAAATAAATTATTTTATTTCTAAAAATTACAAATAAAATACCATCATGTAGGAAATCTTTTTAGCTTTCTAATGAATATTTAAAATCGAATTTATCTTATGTATAACCCCATATTAAAAATGATTTACTTATTAAACTTTGATTTTAACTATTTTAACCTTTCTTTAAATAACTTAATAATAAATGTCCTAATCTAATCCAAGTGGGCCTAAATGGTCATATTTTATTCCTAAGTTTGTTTTTGGTCGAATTACACTTGTCCAATAGAATTAGGACATGTGTTAGGGTAATAATAATATCATATTTACCCTTAGTTACCCTATTTACTATTAACCGCGGTAAAAAAGTAAAAAGTTACTATTCACCAAAAAATTATTTTCATCTCATTGAACCACATTTTAGTCCTTGATATTAACCGTGTCTCTCGGATTTTCGAAATTCCATTCACAGAAGCGGCAAAATTAAGTTTTATGAAAAATTCAGTTTTTTTAACTACCACTTAGTAGTTTCACTATTCATCAAAAATTGATGTTTTTCAGAACAATGCCAAAATTTCATCCTAAGCTTTATTTCATATTCCGAATTCAAAAATGAAATCTATTTTACCAAATTCATAACATAGACGTTTCATTAATTAATTTTATAATTAAATCCCGCTGTTAAAATAAATAGCGTGTTTTTAGGAAACAATATATATCAAAAGATTGACACTTGATTATGTCTGGTTTAAATGTGAAATTACAACCAATGACCAACATTGTATTAAATTGTAAAAATATATTCTAAATATACTTTAAAACCACTCAAATTAATAATTTATCACTATTAATTATTTCGATTAAAAAAGTTGTTTTTAATTATAATTTAGTAATTTTCACTATTCATCAGAATATGAAAGTTATCCGAAAAGTACCAAAATTTCACCTTAGGCTAAATTCGATACTCCGAATCCAAGAATGAAGTTCATTTTGAAAAATAAGATTTACAGAATTTTAAAAAGTGTTTATTACTATTCATAACGGTTAGTTTTAATAATATTTTAATAGCACATCGTTGTTTAGTGAAACTCGATATTGCGTATTACACACGCTATCGAGGAAGGTTGCGATTGCGTGTAATGCAAGGCAAGACAAGGATGCGTGTTGTGAAAGAATCCTTCGTTGTTTCGTATAACAGAATCCAACCATATTTCATTTATACATTTAATATATATATATATATATACTCAATGTTGCGTAGAATAACTATTATCAAAATTGTGTGTAACACGGTCCAAGAATAGTGTTGCGTATACTACAAGCTAATACGGTGTTGCGTATAGCGCAGGGTAATCTTAGTGTAGAATACAACATAAGACATTAATGAAATTAAAATAATATTTTTTTATAAAATCTCGGGGTGTTACATTCTACCCCCCTTAAAATGAATTTCGCCCTCGAAATTCGTCGGGGTTATAAATGGTTTACTATTTGAAAGTTTCTTTGATAGAAACCCACATCGTAAAAAGGAATACCAAAACTTGGCTTTAAAAACTAAAGTATGAAATGTAACGATTACCCAAATAAACTAATCACTGGGTATCCACATAGGTGAAAATATGGATATGGAAGAGAAATCTAACCATCATCTTCTGATGGAGAGTGGTATAGAACATGGCTATGGAAAAGCCAGTAATCACAAATCCATAGATTTGTGATGATATAAGGTACCATCTGATTCCTCAGGTATAAGATCACTAGGAAAACATTTTTGGTTTTCAAGATCATTTCCCTAAAGTTGAAAATTTGAATTAGAATAAATACTTACTTTATTTTGGTACAATCTCACTGTTGTTCGTGCCTTGAACAATTTCCACTTCATCTCTTAAATAAATGAAGTTGAATTTTTTATTCGTGAAGTGTTAGCAGATAATGTGATAGAATGACGGGTCATTCCATCTGTCTCAAACAAAAGGTTAGGAAAAATTATATACATAAGTCGATCTATAGTGAGATTAATCATATATGGTTCCTAAAATGGGCTTATACTTCATATATCATACTGCTTAATATAATAACACTAGTTTCTACTAAACAGGGACTTCCTGTAGGTCAGTGGTAGGCGATAAAGGCCAGTCGCACTTCGGTTGTGGGTTCGATTCCTACAGCCTTGTCCGAAGCGATGGGCTGTCGCCCGTCCTGCAGGTTGTCCTTTTTCTAAAACTATATTACTATAACATCCCATCAATAATATCGAAAAATCTTCTATCCTTAAACAATACTAACTTATATCCAACATAAACCATTCCAATCTTTAGGCTTATCCATAATACTGCCGTCCACTCTCAGAGATTTAATACCATCATTGATCCCTATATATCATAAGATATATCTTATTGGTCACATTCCAAACATTCAAAGGCCTTAATCTTGTACTCTCTTGAATACCCATTGATCCATAGTGAAAACTTGAATGCAGTTAAAAGTTAACACTTTCCATATACAAAAATCCTCAAAATTCTATATACTCAAACCATGATATCACTTAGTCCTTATATCAGTCATGAGCTCATGAATACTATCAAACATTTAATTTTCTCCTTATCCCTTTATTATGCGCATATCATCTACATTCTAAAAATATCTGAATAACCTTTCATGGATACTGGTAACATTAATCAGACAACAGTGTAACAATCCTTACATGTCTCTTTATTCTACAGTACCATGAGATTACTTACACAACATTACACATGATAAACATGTAATCATTCCACTACATTCTTAAACCATTGACCGAGCTTCAACAATTCGTTCATCTCACATATCATTTGTAGTCTCTTCATCATCATCCACATAAATACTTCCCATATGACCATACTGATTATCTTCATGAGACTTTCCCTTAGGGAATTGGTTTTCATAATGCCCGTACATTCCACATTTAAAACATTTAACCATTGTTGATGTCGTAGCAATACCATTATCCTCATCCCTGGTGTTAACTGAACCTTTTCCTTTGCACTTACTGGCTTTGTGTCCTTCTTTTCCACACCCAAAGCATCTTCCAGTTCCTTTGAAACATTCTCCTTGATGCCTCTTCCCACATGAATTACATAGGGGAAATTGAACTTTCTTTCCTCTATGATCATCATGAAACTCCATCTTTCTCTTATTAGCCGAGTCAGGAAACATACCAAATTTTACTTTGTTGTTCATATTATGAGATTGCTGATTCGGCATAATAATTATGTTTGGACTTCCAAATCCCATTTCATTTGGTTTCTCATGAAGAATATCATTCCATTGTCCATAATATCCTCCATTATCGTGAATCATCTTGTTTCCAGCCATTTTCTAAAACCCCAAAAGAATAGTGTTAGAGGAAAAAATCATAATAAAGGGAGAGTAACTTCAATATCTAACATCTTAGGTTAAATTCTAAGATCGTTACCATAGTTCTAGTACTATATCCTATACGTATACTTATCCTTAGGGACATCCCTAGACATACCTTAAAAATATCTCTAGGGATCTCACTAAAGTTCTCGCATCCTAGTTTCCAAAGGTTGACTAAACCTTTCCTCTGATACCAACTGTAGAGACCCGAAGCCTGACGTACATGGACATTACATTACTTTTGCGGAATACTTAGTACATAACAAAAACACACACTCAAGGATCGTAATAGTTTAGTGTCTTTGGAAACTCGGAACGTAATCTTCTAATCGTGGTGAAAGATCCTCAATATCTCCCATAAAGATCTTCCCTTTTTCTTTTTTATCTAAAACCATTCCTTATATCCTGGGGAAAAGAAAACATAAAAGCGTGAGCTCAAATGCTCAGTAAGGGTATACAAAAGAAATAAAAATCATATCATATCTTTTTGAAAATCATAACCTGCAAAAGAGATCATAATATCTTAACATGGAAAAAATCATAGAAGTGAAAATGAGATCACCATAATCATAACATGAAACTTGAAACTTTGTGGCATGCACACATAATCATGGAAAATCATTTCTTGTTAGTCATGACTCATTGCCAAGACTATCTTAGTGGACAAAGTCCCTTTCTGAATCGAGTAACCCTCGTTTCAGTCCTGTTTCACTGAACCGGTATAACATACCATTCCAGCCATGTCTATCTCATGAGATATAAAATCTTTACCCAATGCATTGGAGGGAGATATAGGTCCCACCCATCTTATTATGAATCCTTTCTTATGTGTGCCACATAATCATAAACCATACATCATAACGTAACCCATGTAATAAAAATGGGATTCTTAAACAACATGACATCATAAAACAATTCATATAAGATAAAGGAATTCATAAAAATATTTCCATCACAACATAATCAAATCCATGTAATAATAGGGATAGAAACAGAACCCTTTATTATCTTAGATGGAAAATAATTTTGATAAAACACCTGAACTTCATTCTTGAGGAAAATATCCTTTCTTTTTCAAAAACATTTTACATTTCTTAACATGTCATACAAATTTAAACTAAAAGAAGTTTATTAAAAATAAACTTGAAAACTTTTAAAGTAAGCTTCTTGGAAATAATGTTAAAAATCCATTCTTGTCGTATAAGTTAAAAAAACATTCTTCGTACTTTTGTCAGAAAAGTCAAAAAAAGCACCTCGTACGAAAAAGCAACAAAAGATTCCTTTCATATTCTTTACTAAAAACTCACCTAAGGGTAAAATTGGATTTAAACTATTGTAAGTGGATGGAAATAATATTAAATATTGATGAAACATGGATGTGGATGATAAAATACACCCCAGTAAATACTTACGAATAAATAATCTCGGATAAAAATGAGATTGTGATATTTCCCTTACCTTAGGTCCGACTTGCTTTGTAAGTGTCCGAACCTCCTGTATAATGATTTAAATCATGTTATTGACTTATTACAGAATCATATTCATTGTTATGATATCATATATGGTTCACTTATGACATTATATTACCCGTTCTTTTGTAAATTCCATGTTAAAGAAGCGTTTTGGGTAAAATCGTTTCATTTATCGTAGGTGTTTTGACTTGTTGTTCTTGACATAATTATTACTTATATCATGATTTACATACTTCCAGAATATAAAATATGATTTATATATCATATATATTCAGTATATATATATAAATAATAGGTATATAAATAAAATGAAAAACACCGTTCATGGAGACGGTAGTCCGTACGTACGCATGAACGCTGTTTTTCTTTCCTTATTGTTTTGAAATGGAAGTAAGTAGATGACATACATATGTATATATATACATAAATCCAGTAGCTTTATAATGTCATATATTTCATGATTATTTCTTATATATACATTATAACCATTCTTAAATGGTTAACATGGAGAATGAATCTCATCGCGTCGTGGAGACGGTAGTCCGTACGTACGCACGAGCGATGATATCATTGCCATAAATATTGAACTGAATTGGAGTGGATTATACAATATATCAGAATCAATATGATGTTGTAATAACTATGTATAGTTATTATTTACACCATTATACCCATCCATGTAAGGTGGTGGTGGAAAATAGATTACACCACGGCGTGGAGACGGTATTCCGTACGTACGCACGCGCGGTGATTTCTTTTTCCGTAGGATGGATAGATGGTGAAATAGGGTTGTTTCATACTTATAATAACATATCAGTATATGAGTGATACTGATGTTATTACTTCATAATGAAACAAACTAAGAAGAAGAAGTGGAAGAAGAAATAAAGATGAAAGAATTGGTAACGATAATTACCTCTTCTTTGAAGCGCCTCTTTGAGACCTCCTCTTAGGGCACTAAAATTGGTATTTGAGGAAGACAAGAACCTCTAGGATGTTTCTAGGGAAGTGGAGAAGAGATTTTGGCAGGGGTTGGCCGAGCTTGAGTGCTCAAATTGGTGTGAGGAGGAGGGGGAGGAGGTGTCCTTTTATAGGGGAGGAGAGGGGCACCTTAGGAATTCTTAAAAATATTAATTTATAATAAATCTAACCCCACTTAAAAACCTCCAAAAATGACTCATATTCGAAGATTAGATGAGATAGGGTTGTAATCTCATCAACCAATCAAATTTATACATGTTTGGATTTTATTTTAAACCTTATCAATTAGATTTAACTCTAAGTTAAATAATTTAACTTTTACCGTGTCTTTTTGTTTTCTTTCACTATATGGTTAATAAACTTACTATAACATGCCAAACGAACCCCAAATTGTTTATTATTAATATATATATCCTTATCTAAGTCATTTGGCCGAACCTTAGATTTTTAGGAACAAAATAACAATTAATAATATAATATTTGATTTAAAAACTATTTTGTGTCAATTTTGACACTATTTGATATATGATTTTTGTGAAAGTCATAACAGAATTAAATGTTCGAACCAAGTTTATTAAATCAACATTAATATATCATAGTAACCTAGAAAATTAGTGGAATTCATAAAAAAGCTCAAATTACATTTATTTTGGTGTTTATAACATCAATTATGTCAATATTTCATTAATAAGATAATTACTGCATCATCGTTGTGTCATAAATAAATTAAATTATTTTATGTCTACAAATTACAAATAAAATACCATCATGTAGGAAATCTTTTTAGCTTTCTAATGAATATTTAAAATCGAATTTATCTTATGTATAACCCCATATTAAAAATGATTTACTTATTAAACTTTGATTTTAACTATTTTAACCTTTCTTTAAATAACTTAATAATAAATGTCCTAATCTAATCCAAGTGGGCCTAAATGGTCATATTTTATTCCTAAGTTTGTTTTTGGTCGAATTACACTTGTCCAATAGAATTAGGACATGTGTTAGGGTAATAATAATATCATATTTACCCTTAGTTACCCTATTTACTATTAACCGCGGTAAAAAAGTAAAAAGTTACTATTCACCAAAAAATTATTTTCATCTCATTGAACCACATTTTAGTCCTTGATATTAACCGTGTCTCTCGGATTTTCGAAATTCCATTCACAGAAGCGGCAAAATTAAGTTTTATGAAAAATTCAGTTTTTTTAACTACCACTTAGTAGTTTCACTATTCATCAAAAATTGATGTTTTTCAGAACAATGCCAAAATTTCATCCTAAGCATTATTTCATATTCCGAATTCAAAAATGAAATCTATTTTACCAAATTCATAACATAGACGTTTCATTAATTAATTTTATAATTAAATCCCGCTGTTAAAATAAATAGCGTGTTTTTAGGAAACAATATATATCAAAAGATTGACACTTGATTATGTCTGGTTTAAATGTGAAATTACAACCAATGACCAACATTGTATTAAATTGTAAAAATATATTCTAAATATACTTTAAAACCACTCAAATTAATAATTTATCACTATTAATTATTTCGATTAAAAAAGTTGTTTTTAATTATAATTTAGTAATTTTCACTATTCATCAGAATATGAAAGTTATCCGAAAAGTACCAAAATTTCACCTTAGGCTAAATTCGATACTCCGAATCCAAGAATGAAGTTAATTTTGAAAAATAAGATTTACATAATTTTAAAAAGTGTTTATTACTATTCATAACGGCTAGTTTTAATAATATTTTAATAGCACATCGTTGTTTAGTGAAACTCGATATTGCGTATTACACACGCTATCGAGGAAGGTTGCGATTGCGTGTAATGCAAGGCAAGACAAGGATGCGTGTTGTGAAAGAATCCTTCGTTGTTTCGTATAACAGAATCCAACCATATTTCATTTATACATTTAATATATATATATATATATATACTCAATGTTGCGTAGAATAACTATTATCAAAATTGTGTGTAACACGGTCCAAGAATAGTGTTGCGTATACTACAAGCTAATACGGTGTTGCGTATAGCGCAGGGTAATCTTAGTGTAGAATACAACATAAGACATTAATGAAATTAAAATAATATTTTTTTATAAAATCTCGGGGTGTTACATCATAGGTAATACCTCTTGGTATAAAACAAATATTAGAAAAAAACATGCTAAAAATCCGGATCCTAGTAAAGAATGTCTTAGCATCCCAATAAGCAATATGAATCTAAGGGAGAACATATGGGAATACAAAAAGAAAGAAAGATTCCCAGTGTCAGACTCAACAACCACTAACCAGGAATCACCTCTAGTATCCATCCATACATCAGCAATAACCATGTCATGATATAATTAATAGTTTGAGGGTTTCGCGAACACCCAACTCAACACTCCAGCCATAGCCCCAAGGGCTTACTAGTTCAAAATGGGTTCTAAGTGACACTAAAACTCCATCTCTACACAAAACTGATGTAAACACTCAATAATGGTCAAATAATGGGAACCTACGGGGTCCCTCAATTAAAAAACTAAGAGGAATCCCACTCGGCATTCTCTAGGTATACACAAGAAAAGCTATCTTACATGAGACCATTAGCTAAAAAGGTAAAGGATGAATCTTTCATAGGATTCTCAAACAATACAAAAGCACATGGATAGCACAAGAGACTCCCATGATAATCATATAGGTAATGGAATCCCAAAAGGGATCCGAAGAGGCAATAGTTATCACGACCACATAGGCCAGAAGGGCATGTCCCCCAAGGGGGGCGTCCTCAAAGAATAGGGCATGAGAGATAGCTCACAGCTCATGTTAGATCAAGATCTCAACTAGCTTGGTCGGAACACACAACCTATCATTCACATTCAAGTCTCACTATCATGAGAGAAGTAATTTCGATAATTGGAAGAGGAACCTATAAATTTAGATAGAAATCCCAAAACACTCATTAGGAGACCTCAAAACACTCCACGGGTTCCACCATTACGATATATGTGAAAAAAATATAGAATGGAAATCTCACAGTTCAAAAACATACATTTGGGCAGGAAAAAATGAAAAACCACCAACGAGTTACAAGGTAATAGTACACAGTGTGTCCCCATTGGTACATAGTGTGTACCCCCGTAGCACCACTTGGGCATGTATCTCTACCATCCGGGACGTGTACAAGCCCCAGGTACACGACGTGTAACACAGGTTCATGACGTGTACCCGACATTGGGTACATGCCCATATCCCTGATCTGGATTACCAGTTTACCTGGCCAATCCATGTAGTTTTACATGGTTTCCTACCCACACAGGGTCTGTCTGTGTACTCCACATGGCCATATACCCTTACAAAGGTAGCCATGCCCCGTTACATGGCCACATAGCTGAGTACAAGTACAGGACATGTATACTACCTACACGGTGTGTAAAACCTTAAACATTATCTATCCCAAATGGGAAGAACACGTGACATATCACCCTAGAATGCTTGCTGTGTAAACTAGTTTCCTTGAATGAGAAACCCTTGGATCGCCCAAAACCCCTGTTTACACCCCCAAATTAGTAGATTGGCCCACTAGGGACCACATAAAAGCATAAAAGGTCAATAAAAACATGAAACAGTGAATTTAAATGGGTATTTAAGTGAATTTACAATATAACTACATTCTGGTTGAAACAACCAATGCTTCGGTTGATTTCATAGTCCACAGTCACTATATGCCGAATCACTGGGTCAAGGGCTTCATAGTGGAACCTCATTTACCTTCCCTCTCTCTCTCTCTCTATCTTTATCCATTTCTCTCTATACCTTAGGTCATAATGAAATAGGATCTTCATTGGAGGAGTGCACTAGAAGGTTGGGGAAAGAAGATAAAATAATAAAAAAAGAGAGAAAAGAAAAGAAAAACAAAAGGAAGAAAGAGGGGTCTGGGTAATCCCCGACGCCTGACTTGATTTTATGTATCCCTTGGGAAAAAACCTCATTCTAGACTCAAAGTCCAATAAGGATTCTCAATATGATTCTTTATTAAAAACTTATGACATAAAAAACCTAGAAGTATAATTTACTATTTAATTTAGTAAATATTCACTGTTAATTATTCTACCAAAATATGAACGACTCAAATTTTCACCAAAATTATGTCCTAGGTTTGAAACACTATTCTAGGACTAACAGAGTGGTTAGAAAAATTATAAAAGATCATATTCCTGGGTAAATGACCATTTTATCCCATACAAGCATCCAAAATAAAAAACTCAAATTTTTACTCGAAACTACTATTCCAAAAAACACAGTTCCTTACAAACTCCCGACCATAAACCTTCTCGTCCCTGAGAAGCCTGGTTAAAGGACCAATGACAATGCTCTCAACCTGAGTATATGCAAAACCAAGCTATCTGGACTGTCTAACTACCAGTCTCATTGTACCAACCATTTCATTTTAGAGGGAAGAATTATAACTATGACCTATCTAATACTCGCCAACACAGGAATATACCTTCATAATCTCAAAACAAACACCGAGCCCAATGGATCATGTAAAGAACTGAAATTAAACTAAAAATGAGGGTCACCACCCTCAATCACCCAATGCTGTTCTCCCCACTATATGGATTACCATACAATGCTCCTCGAGTGAAACCTCAATAGGTTCCCTTCCTCAAAACCTAGTAAAAACATTTAAAATAAAAAGGAGATCGACATAGGGCCAATTATATCTCATCATACTAAAGAAGAATCACGATACATCATGATCACCTCTAAATAGAGTATACTAATATTCCACCAAGGGTGTATACATCTCCATCTGAGGTATGCTCACAATACTATCAAATACTAACTAGGATTCAATAATACTTAAACTATCTTATGGTTCCCCCAAATTTCATGATTCCACCTCTACCACGTAGGGAAATTCCCACACAACTTTAAGTATCGAAGCCCAAAGAAAGTCTTAAAAACATCAGTCCTCAAATCGCACTGAGTCGTTGACCAATTTAGATTCAAATGATACCACATTTAAACATCGTGTATCTTTATTTCCCAACTCGGACCCCAGAGATTCGTCCACTATATGGCTAAGATGACCATGCTACATGACATGTCAGCTTAATAAGCCAGAATCTCCCATGGAACTCCTCTTCAAAATTTAGCACCTCACTAGTGACAAGATTTATTCCCCAACCACTTTTCACACGTTGTTTTTCCAGTCATGAGCGGATACACTTGCTATGAATACATTAGAAATGGAAGAAACATTGGACGACCAGGCCACACACCCAAACAGTCCTACCCGTCAAAGCCAGTTTAGAAAAACACAGGCACCCAAGGTGCATCCTCAAAAGTTGAAGGCATCAACAAGCCTATAATGAAAATCTTTAGCACCTACCATTCCTTGATCTCATAAGGATATTAAAACCAAGATACCAATCAATAAAGTCATCTAAAATCTAGGATCAACTTCCCATGTAGGTTAAAATAGAACAATACAGACGTCGACCTACAAGGGTCTGAGTAAAACTAAGGGTCTCTAGGTCTCCCACCTATACTTAAAGAATAATGCCTCACAACTTGGTCACAATGTCCATCTACCACCCCCAAAGTCCCATGCTATCAAAATCAAGTAATGGTCACAATTACCAATAATGTTCAAAGTTGAAAACATAGCCTAAAAGGTACCTAATCTACTTCAATCATTCTCAAAAGAAACTGCTACGAATAGGTCATAAATAAAGTAGAAAAGAACCTAAACTAACACTCATCAGGCATTCGTGCACGGAAATTCCCATTGGAGGTCCAGTTCAAATGATGAGACCCAATATCTATCATCATCATCTTCAGCGACTGACTAGATAACCACATACCTAAGAAACAACACCATAAAGGGTCACAACCAAAGGGAATCACATGCCACATCAACATACTAGGGTCAATGCTCCTCCTGTGCATGAGGACTTAATCATCAGACTCAAACCACAAAATTTTTCAATGTAGATTCTACTAAACTATCATTATAGTAGAAGCATGTGTAATCATACCCAGGTGAATTGGACTATATCTTCATTAAAAAAACACACTAGTAGGCCTATATGATGTAAATCATGTGTTCCTTTTATGATTCATAAGCCACCTATTTCCTTTACCAGATAAGAGTCAAAATACATCAATGGACTCTATCTAATGGCCAAGAGCCATAGATGCATATTAAATAATAACTTACACACAACATGTGTGTCACTCAAAGAAAAATCATATACCACTATAAAATTGTAAATCAGAATAGTAATCCCAAGCCCTATAAACCAAGGCTTCCTACCATAACAAGTGTTCTGGATGCACCAGCTTGATATCCATCATAGGTTCCAAAAAATTTACACTCCTCTTGTCTACCATATACCAAATATTAAATACCAGGAAAAGAAAGCTCCTATGATACCACTTTGTAACATCCAGACCCAGATGCCACTAAATGGGTTCTGCGATCATGTTGGTCACTAGGCCTCAAGAAAACCTCACCATACTATAGAGACTACCAACTATAAGTGAAGGACTAGAAGGTGATAGTGGGGATACTATTACCTAATATCAGAGTTATAATCTAGTGGAAAACAACCACGTATCATACATTGAAGAAATTAAAAAGAGTGAGTAAGTAGTAAACAAAAGAAATAGAATAAGTTGTAGTAGTAAAATGTAGTAATAACTCAGAACATATATGACATACAATACAAAACTTCTCACCCATTGATCCAACCATATATATACAACTAAAAAATAAAATGAAAGTAAAATTACAGTGCTCTGCTACTAACTCTGATCCAGAACATGTTCCCAGTCTCAAGACACTATCGAACTGCACCATCCTAATCGGTAGAACCACTCGAATGGCTCCACTTGATCATGAAAAACTTGACCTTAGCCCCATCCACCATTTAACACGTGATCAAACTAAGAATTAGACATAAGGTCTACAAATACATGAAGGTTCACATGTATGTATGAGAAAGAATCTCAGTAGTACACCCAACTAGAATCCTATAAATGAACTTCTATTGGTGTATTCAAAAGAAGAGTTCTTAGACTCACTTAAAAAACTATAAAAAGTATGTAAACCAACATGAAACCACAATCAAGCCTAGGGTCTATAATACCTATCAACTAGAAAAGTGCCACCACTGATATACATAACTATATACATACACAAGTATAGTCCCATAAAACTAAATATAAACATAGAAATGAATATTCATTATTATGGGAATTAAATAACATGAAACAACACTAATAGTTGATCCTTGGGTATGTATTCCGGATCAACTAGCCATCCTATGTAAGGGAATTTAGCTGGGCGTTGTGTCACACAAGCCATGTATAATTAAGTCGATCCAAAGGTCTATAATCCCCATCGACATATACCTGCTTCGGCCAACACTGGAAATGTATCTGAACATGATATATAACCACTGGAGTATACACATCCTACCTTGGGTTCCCACGCACCCACCTCCAATAACTAAAAGAGGACACCGGATACTGATGTTCAATGCTATAAATAATGTCTTTGGAAAAGACATATAGACATCTGGAAATTCTCCATGCTACTCTTTAATTCATGGAACTAAACCAGAAGAACAACTTTCTTCTGATCTTAGAACATCCATCCCATGAGCCCATCCAAGGAATTACTATAGCAAGAATCTTAATATCACTCAAGGTGTGGAAGTCACTAGCCCTATGAGCCCACCTAAGGCATCCTACAACTGGATCCAAGTATCACTAAATGTATATAAGTTATTACCCATTGATCTCATCCTAATAACCCCTTAACCGGATCCAATTATCGCTCAAGGAATATCTATAAAAATCCCGTGAGCCTATCCAAGGTATCACTTAATAGGATAAAAGTATCGCTCAAGGATTAATCAAAAACCACCATTGAGTTTTTCTCTGGAATCCCTCGACTGGATCCAGGTTTCACTCAAGGTATACAAGTCATCTATCCACTGAGCCTATCATGGAATCCCACAAAATAATCCATGAGTCACTCAAGGATTAATTAAATCCCCATTGATTCCATCTAAGACATCCTTCAACTAGATTGGAGTATCACTCAGGGTGGAAACACTAACCAACTCGGCTCGTCCAAGGCATCAATCAACCATATTCATGTGTCACTCATGTTAACATATACAACCATTGGGACCATCCACGACATCCTTCAAATGGATCATGGTATCACTGAAGTTTTTATTATCATCCCATTTAGTGATATAAATCACCAGCCTACTGAGCTCGTTGATGGAATTCCTATAGCGGTAATCGAAGTATCTCTTTGAAAAAAACAACACTTAAGGCTCGATAGCCAGATACTAGGAATCACCTAATGAAATCCCAATGAAAATATATATCAAATATATATATATATATACATATATATATTCATGATCAATAGACAAATACCAGGTAATACCTCTTTGTATACAAAAAATATCATAAATAACATGGATCGGAAGTTGTATCCCAAGAAATCATGTTTGAGCATCCCAATAAGCAATACAAATCCCAGGGAGATCATCTGGGAATCCCCAAAAAAAGAAAGATGCCCTACATAAGACTCAACAACCACAAACTAGGATGCACCACTATTTTCATCACTACATCAGAAATAACCCTGTAATGATATGAAAAACTGATTGAGGGTGTCTAGAATTCCCAACCCAACACTCTAGCGACAACCTCTTTGTCTTACCATTTCAGCACAAGTTCTAGGTGACACCTAAACACCATCTCAACCAAAACCTGATTTAACACCTCAGGGTAGGTCAATCAAAAGGAACCCACTGGGACCCTTAAGTTAAACACTAATAGAAATATTACATTGGATCCTCCAGGTAAACACGATCAAGTCATCCTACACATGATCCTTAGATAAAAAGGAAAAGGAGAAATTCTACATGGGATCATTGAATGATAAAAAGCACAAGGATCCTACAAGGGACTCCCTAGATCAACATATAAGAAAATACATACCTCAGGATATTCTTACAAGAAACTGGTCTTACAGACTCAAAGGCTCGAAGGGCACATCCCACGAGGGGAATAACCTCAAATCATACATCAGTGAAGATAGTTCATAGATCATCCCAGATCAAGATATCAACTAGGATAGTCCAAACACCCAACCTATCATTCATATTCAAGTATCACTCTCAAGAGAGAATTAAATATGATAACTAGAGGAAGAACCACTCTATTAAGGTAGAAACCCATAAACCACTAATTAGGAAACCTCATAATTCTCTATGGGTTCCATAATTATGATCTACGCAAAAAAATACTCATAAAGGACTACTAACACTTCTGAAACTGACATTATTTAATGAAATCCAAAAAAACACCATTGGTATACAAGGGAATATTACATGGTGGTTCCCCATGGGTACATTGAATATACTCTTGTAGCCCCCCCTAGGTGTGTATCTCTGCAAGCCTGTGCATGTACAAGCCCCTGGTACATGACGTGTAACATGGGAACATGGCGTGTACCCGACTAAAGGTGCATTCCCATGTCTTTAATCCATCTTGTTCATTTACCCAGCCAAGTCATGTAGTTTTACATAGCATTCTACCCACATGGGGTCTGGTCATGTACTCCACATGGCCATGTACCCTTACATGGGTAACCATGGTAGGGTTCTCGGCTAAACGGTCGAGTACAAGTACACGACGTGTATACCACATACACGGAGTGTACTCCCTTAAACATGAATTTCTCTAAATGGGAGGAAAATATGTCTTGTCGCCTTGGACTAAAAACTATGTAAACTAGTTTTCCCTCAAAAGAAACCCTCTGATCGCCCCAAACCCCCGTTTAAACACCCAAATCAATAGACCATGACACTAGGGATTGAATAAAATCATAAAAGGTGTTTAAAACATAAAAAATTAGTATAAAGAGGTTTTGTGGTGAATTTAGAATAGGCCTACCTTCGGGCAGAAACCACCAAAGCGTCATCTGATTTCACTGCCCCTAGTCACCATACGCAGAATCAATGCATCAAGGTGTTCACAGTGGAACCTAATTTCCCTTCCTTATATCTCTCTCCTTCTCCCATTACATATATCCCATTGGATTCGGAGAAGGAGGATCCATATATGAGGAATTCATGATAAGTATTTGAAAAAAATATAAAAGAAATAATAAATAAAGAAAATTAAGAAAATGAAAATGAAGAAAAAGGGTCTCAGGCTGGCCCTGACGCCCAACTTGAGTTTATGCCTCGCCTATGAAGAACACCACATTCTAGAATCAACAACAGAGACAAAATCTCAATATGATTCTCCATTCAACATTTATGATCGAATGAACCTACACGCGTAATTTAATATTGAATTTAATAAAGAATAAATAATAATTATTCTGCGAAAATTTGAACTGCTCGAATTTCCACCAAACTCTTGTCCTAGGGTAGAAACCCTATTTGGGACCAATGGAGTGGTAATAAAATATATCTAAGATCATATGATATGGTAAAAATACCATTTTAACCATTAGAAGCATCTGAAAGAAAAAATTAAAATTTATGCTCAAAACTGATGACCGAAAAATAAAAGGTCCTTATAGTAATAAAGGAATATATCAAGACCATAAAAATATTAATATGTATATTATTTTTAAATTCTAATAATGGTAATATTTACTTATTATTTTTTCTAATTTATTATTTATTTTGATTTTGATATGTTTAAACCCAAATTGTATTTTTTGATACTGTGAAATTTGAATAAGGAATTTACTTTTTATTAACTAATTGATTTTTTGAAATAAATTATATTTTAATAAAATATTATTATAAAATAATTTCCATTAAATATAAATGACAACATAATTTTTATGAATACAAATTTATTTTTTATAAGGGTTTGGAAACAATTATTTTCAAAAAACACATCATTTCTCAATAAATGTCAATTCTATTTTAAAATAGAAAATTAAAATATTTATAAAATCATATGGAAAAAATAAATATTATTTTTGGTATAGTAACATCAAAATTATACAATGGTGACATTTTCATAATTTTGTAAGAAATAAGAATTTTATGGTAAAAATTAAATACAGTACAAATATACGGTGTGCATCATTATATCAAATTTATTCAATGGGGATTTTTTCATAATTTTTTGAGATAGAATAATTTATGTGTACGGGATAAGTTCAATTTCATCAAGATTATGACTCAAACCATATATATCAAAACACCCCATGAAAGTCTCCCCATCGTGCACCTTACCTTTAGAGAGTTTTCCAGTGTAATAAAGGGATATATATCAAGACCGTAATAATATTAAACTGAATATTATATTTTATATATAATAATAGTTATATTTTCTTCTTATTGTTTCTACTTTATAAAATATTTTGATTTTGATATGTTTATATTCAAATTGTATTTTTTGATAATATACAATTTCAATTATGAATTTAATTTTTATGAACTAATTGATTTTTAAAATAAATGGTATTTTAATAAAATATTGTTATAAAATAATTTTTATTAAATTTAAATGAAAATATAATATTTATAAAGTAAATTGTAAGTTTTATGGGGGTTTGAAAACTGTTATTGTCAAAAAACTCAACATTTCTCAATAAATGTAAATTGTATTTTAAAAGAGTAAATTAAAATATTAAGAAAATAATCTAGCTAAAATAATAATTTTTTTTTCATCTTAACATCAAAATTATCCAATGGTGATTATTTCATAATTTTATGAGACATAATAATCTTTGGGTAAAAATTAAATATGCTATAAATATATGGTGTGTATTGTGAAATAATAAATACATAGAAATTATGTAATAAATACTATAAATGGTATCCATGACCAAATATATGTTTAATATTTAAAATGTGATTATATGTTTATATAATTAATTTTTTAAATTATTTATATATCCTCTAAAACCAATAATAAATTTGAAGTATTTAAAATCATTTCCTTAAGGGAACGACTAAATTACACATCAACAAGGGTAATATTTTACTAAGTTTTGACATTTTCTTTATAAAGTATTTAAAAACACCCCTCTTTGGATTTAATAATGGAAAACATTAATGGGAAGGTTTTTTGCATTGATTACATTATTATACAGAGTCCAAAACCTATGTTTGAAACATAATAATGAATTACCCACTCAATTATTTGATAAACCCACCCAAGATCCCATTTTTTATAACTAAAAAAATCTAGGAGCATGTCCTTACTCTTCCATGTCCCCTACAGAGTCATCCCAAGGTGCCCAAAATCTCTCAATAGCTCCTTCCATGCATTAGGAATCACACTCCCAAGTTAATGGATCATCTACATCTCTTCTTTAATGAAAAATAACTTTGTCATTATCAGACAATTTTGAGGGAAATGTGAGAAACCAAGGTTCAACCAAAAAATTAAATAACAGATCCATTAAAAAATAGTTCAAGTATTCTAGATTTGGACCCCCTAAATAACTTCCCAGAGATAGTGTTTACCAGTGTATCTAGTTCATCCATTAAAAGATCTTAAAACATGAATTCCAACTTGTCCTAGGACTGGATGTACTCCTCAACATAGATCTTCCCATTATTGAACTCCCATATCATTATTAGATCATGCGTGTCTATCCAAGAGAACTTCTCATTAATAGGTGATACATTTAATAACCTTCTCATCACCATGTTGGCATCTTAATCATTAGATTTAATTGTTAAAACTGATTCCTGCATCTCTTCTACCGAGTGCATAAACAATTCCAAATATTTTTCATGCATTGCAATAGGTTTCACCTACTAGCAGACAACCTTGGGGGGGTTAGTTTTCCACCAGTTTAGATTTCAATATGTTTTTACTTTTATATAAATTTTCCAATGTTGTTATACTTCTCCCAAATCCTCCTTACTACTCCAATTATGTATAAATTATGAGATACCCCTTCCATTTTCATCAATACCATCCATGAACATCTATATTCCTTCTTTATACAGTGAAAATTTCAACATGGTTTTCCATGACAAACAATTGTGTATTGAATACCAATACCCATTTCTTATCAATGGTGTTCACCTTTATGAACTTATAAATAATTAATTTTTTACTTATGTGTATTTATTCCACAATTCATGATCAAGGAAAAAATGTTTTGATAAACGATTCCACGTTTTATGATCTATGTGGGACACTTATGCATGTGAATGAAATCAAATTGACTGGTGCACTCATAATTTTATAGCACTCAAATGAATTGTGTAATGTTTTAGTCTCATGATACATCATCAAAGGGATTAAAGAGTGAAACTAATCCATCATGGGAAATTTTCAATCATGTTTTCTTGGAAGTTATACTTGAACTATGTTTATGATGTCATGTTTTACGTTGTCTCCACATATCCAATGTTGAATTTATGTTATCATGCTATATCATGCCTTATTTTTCATGTTTATGATTCTCATCCCTCTTATGTCTCCTTTATATTCCAATTATCTTGCCCGTAATACTTTCTTCATTTTATATCATGTTTATTCCCTTACGAGACATTATATCTCACCCCTTTCTTATGTATGTCCCCACGTTATCCCGTTCAGTTTTATGTACGACGGAATGATATGATAAGTTTAAGTATGTTTGTAATAATGATGATGTATACCCTATTTTATGCCATTATATAATACACCTAATTACAAAATTCACTATATTATTGATCTTTTAGGTTGAATTCTGTCTAATATTATATACTAAATCACTAATTTATGTGTAATAAGGGGAAGGGTTTTCATAGTTTATTTTAGAGGAATGTTTAGTTATTTTTGTGATTCGTATTAAAAAACTCTTGGGAAAACCATAGGGATAAGACCAAACATAAGAATACATACCTAAAATTTGGTTATTTATTGAGTAAGTGGTTTATAAAGAAAATATGTTCCTTTATAGATACTAAAAGTGGATGTGGCCCTAGAACAGACGTATATAGGGGTAAACCCCAAAAACATTACATTGAGCTAGATGCAACTGCAATTGCTTCAAGAAAATAATCCTTGTTTCTGACTTGGTTTTAAACTCGTGAGGGACATAAATTGGTAAATTCAAAAGCACATTACTAACCATTTTTAGTAGGAAAATTAACCATTAGTGTCTATTTTAGAAAATAGATCATGTATAATATATATTGAAGCCTATAAACTCATAAGTTAAGGAATAAACATCATTTATAAGTTATAAAATAAATTTTATTTGATTCCATTATATGCATTTAATTATTTAAAAGATATCATCCCTAGTATTCCCTCTATTCTCGACAATGGTTAGAAATAGGTGTAACTGGGTAAACGCCTAATGTGAAAGGAAATGTGATGACTTCTCGAAAGAGATAACGATACCTATGGGAGCCTAAATAACAATCTTTGTGATCATACACTATCAGTTTAATATGGTTATAAATAGAAACCAAGATCAGGAGTGACCAAATACCTCTATGAATGATAAATATGCAATTGATGACTTTATGAGACAAAGGCCTCAAAATTTCTTAGGATCATATGATACCATTATAATGGAATAATGAAAAACTCCATTAAAAATATATTCTCCATCCTTTGATGTTTCAAACAAGAGAAATTTACACTAGTTCATTATCATATAGAGTGATAAGCTAATCCGTGGTGGAAATTGACAAAAAAATTGAATATTGATAAAGAGATCGAAGCAATGGGGTGGAAGGAATTCCATAAAATGTATTTCGATAAATATTTCCCTCACATGATCTAACATAAAATGGAAATGTATTTCCATTCCCTCATGAAATAATATAGTGAATATATCATGGAATATGATGAAAACATCACAAAAATGTTATGATACACATCCTAATGTGTCATTACCCCCGAATAAAATATTTTTTATTTGGTGGGCTAGAACCAAATCTGTGAAAATTATCTGTGATAAGAGACACTGATTTCTATGAGAAAATTGTTTGATGTTCTCTCAATGTCGAAATGGATATCAAATAATCTCAAGGGTATCACGGGGATATGAAGGGGAAAGTGGAGTGTATTTCAGGAGGTGTGATGAGGAAATATAAAAGTTCTATGAAATTTTATCATCCATATTTTCAAAAGTGTGGAATGAAGAACCCAAAAAATTGTATAAATGGGTAAAGGAAATTCATTAGGTGTGGGAATGAAGAGAACCTTGCAAGTGATTATTTATTGGAGAAAAACCACTAATGTGATAGAGGAAAGGAATTATCCAGCCAACTCTCAACGCATTATTCAATGTTTCAACAAAAAATTAAAAGGTCACTTTTCAAACCAATTCACTAAAAAAAGGGTTTTTAGAGACAAAAAACAACCTCCTATTTAGAAATAGAGAGATTTTTATGTCACAACCATTGTGGTGGATCCCAAAAATGCTGGTGTTATGCATACTGTAGTTATACATTAAAGAAAAAGAACAAAATTTTTTAATAGTGTTCACACATTGTTTTGTATAATGTTAATTTAGTAGAAATATTCAAACACCACAAAAAAATAATAGAAGTAATGATGTTGGTGACAACTAAAAATGGGTAAATTATTGTATCCCAATTATATAACTCCTCTCATATAATAATTTTTGAGATTAAATATCCTAAGAACCTTGTAATACTCTATTTATTGGAATTTGATTCAATTCTGGGTGTGAATTATATTTCTTTATATATATAGACCATAAATTTTCTTGAGAAGGAAATCAGTCATTGTATCATGAGTCATTCTTTAATATTGTCCAAATTCAAGGAGTGGGATAAATATTTATTAGCACAAAAATATCAAGAATGGATATTAATTCCCAATGATAAAGAGAATCTAACTCTAATGATTGATTCTAATGAAAACATCATCCTTAAAGACATCCCCATTGAGAGGTAATTGTTTTAATTTTTTTCTAAATAATTTTTTAGCCATCCTCTAAGTCGAGAGGATGATTTTTTTATCAATATTATTCCTGGGTCATTTCAATTATCAATGACTATGTATACAATTTATTTTTTGAAACATGATGAGCTGAATAAAAAATATAGGAGAATCTAGATAAAGGGTTCATATACCTATATTTTTTTACCATGGGGTGGACCCGTCCTCCTCATCAAGAAGATGGTTGTGCCAATGTTTCTTTTCATGGATTATCGTGACCTCAACAAGATCATGATAAAGAACCAGTATCCTCTACCATATATTAATGAATTATTTTATCAACTACATGGATACCAATAGTTATATATGATAGATCTTTGTTCAGGATATCCTAATGTAAGTATGAAGGAGGATATCCCAAAGGCTGCTTTTCGTACATGTTATGGCCACTGTGATTTTATTTTAATGCCATTTGGACACAATAATTCTCTAAAAATCTTCATTGAAAAGATAAATAGATTCTTTAGATATTTCCTAGACATATTTTTTATAGTACTCATAGAAAATATTCTAATATAATCCAAAAAATGTGGATAATGATGAGTATTTTAGCACAATACTAATGTCCTTATGAAAGGAGAAGCTTTATGAAGAGTACAAAAAATGTGAGTTTTGCTTAAAGGAAGTCGCATTAATGGTTAATATTATCAAAAGAAATGAGATATGTTTAATCCATTCAAATATAATAGAAATTGAATGATCACTGAGTATATCATCTATAAAATAAATTCATAGCTTCCAGGGATTAGCTTGGTACTATTGTCGATTTGAGAGAAATTTATCATGATTTTCAACCCTCTAACCAAGATAACTTGGAAGGGAGTCACATTTTTTTTGTAACAATGAATGTGAAGATATATTAAAGGAGTTAAAAAAATAGTCTTATCACTACACAAGTACATACACTACCCACAAGTGGATAACATTTTGTGGTGTACACTGATGCTTGAAAGGAGGGCTTGGGCAGCGTGTTAATGAAAAATAAGAATAGTGATAGCTTGTGATTCAAGGAAATTAAATTTTCATGAATGGAAAAACCGAATAAATTATTTGGAGTTATATGTAGTGATATTTTCTTTTAAAATATATTGAAATGATAATTTTTGAGATAATTGTAAAATATATACAGATCACAAAATCCTCAAATATATATTGAGACAAAAAGATATGAAAATGGATCATCCACAATTCATAGATCTAATGAAGGACTATAACTATTTAATCCAATTCCATCCAAGGAATGAAAATAAATTTATAGGTTATCTATGTATAATGGATTAATTAATTTTATCATTGGTGAGAATTGAGAAGGATTTTATCTTTTTAGACATGGAAATAATAGACATGGGAATCATAAAGGAGGGAACATAATCAATCCTTAAAAAAAATTATTGTTCAACCATCCCTTCTAGAGGAGATAAAATATTATCAATGAGATGATGTTGGAAGTCCAAAAAAGTTGAAACTGTTAGAAAAGGGAAATCCTCATAGATAAATGTTAATAAAGATAGAGTTGTGATATTTGGGTCATTCCTAAGTATCCCATGAAATCCTGAGTTAATGGAGGAGTTTTTGGATGATTTACGTGGATCAGACTTCTCTATCCATCCTAGAATCATAAAGATGTATAGATATCTCTATGAGAACTATTGGTTGGACAATATGAAGATGTATATTGCATAATATACATCAATATGTCTTTTATGTCAAAAAGTGATGGTAGAAAGGAAAAAATTCCAAGGGGATGATGAAACCATTACCCGTACCTTCATGGAAATGGGATAAAATAACCATGGACATTATTATTTCTCTTCCAAATACATCAAGAGGGAATAAAGATATATTGTTTTTGGTGGATAATATTACAAATAATTCCAAATTCAATTAAACTTAAGGGGAATTCTTACTTGATCAACTTGCATGGATATACATTACATATGTGGTGAGGCTGCATGTAACACTGCCATCTATTATATCTGATCTCGATTCAAAATTTACCTCTATGTTTTGGAAGAGTCTCCAAAATTCTCCAAATACTTATTTGAACTTCATAACATCTTATCACACTCAAACTCATGGCCAACATGAGGAGACTACCAATAATATCAAAGACTTGTTGAGATCATGCTCAATTAACTTCAAGGGATGATGGGATCAATATATTCCTCTTGTCAAGTTCTCATATAATAATAGGTTAAACTCAAGAATCCAAATGAATCCCTATAAATAAACTTATGGGAAGAGATCCAGAACACCTGCATTCTGGGATGAAGTTCGGGAACAAGAACTACTTGGTCTGGAAATGGTTGAGGAAATGGTGGAAAATGCCAAGACCATTCAACAACACATCAAGGCTGGTCAGAGTCGAAAGAAGAGCTATGTTTACAATCATCAATGAGACATGTAGTTTTAGGTTAGAGATAAAAAATTCCTCCATATATATCCATGGATTAATGTGAAGATATTTTTGAAGAAGGGAAATCCCTGTCCAAGATATATCGGTCCCATTGAGATCCTAAATCACATTAGAGCGGTGGACTATCAACTAGAACACCCACCCAACCTATATCAAGTAAAATATGTATTCCATGTATCAATATTGAGGAAGTACTTACTTGAATCCTCAAATGTACTCAAACCATATTTTGTACCATTGGAGAATGATCTTTCCTATGAGGATTAATTGGTGAAGATATTTGATCATAGAGACAAAGTTCTATGGAATAAGAAAATCCACCTGGTCAAAGTGTTGTAAAGAACCCTAACATTTGATGAAGTGACATGGGAACTAGAGGAAGTGATGTAATAGAATTACCCACATTTATTTTAGTGGGTGAAATGAAAATCTTGAGGATGAAATTTATAAAGGATGAAATATTTAAATTGCCCTAACATTTATAAATATAAATCTTCTTGAAATTTAATTAAACATATTATTATATATTTTTGATATTGATAAACATGCACTTGTTTGGGTTTACAATATTCTATCAGAATTAAAATATTGTTAAGTATCATTATATTTGAAAATATAAATGTTGAATAGTAATAATATGATTAGTATAAATATAGGGTTTTAAAAAATCCAATTGATATGGAAAAAGGATGTAATGGCCTTAACTAGTAGGACCATACCCTTTGAATCCCATTTATTAGAGCTTACAAGAGTGGTAGAATCACCGATATTTTTAATTGAATGGTATCAATATAGGATCCAACAACTTATGCATGAGAAAAACCGTTTATGGGGGAATTTCAATCTTATTGGGAACACGACCTAATCTATGTATGTTGAACCACACCATGAAAGTCTCAAAGTCACACACCATACTCATAGGGTTTTTTTTGGTGTGATAAAGGGATATGTATCCAAATCATAAAAATAGGAATATTTATATTATATTTTCTATAGAATCATTGTTATATTTTATTTTTATTGTTTCTATAATATAAATGATTTTTATTTTGATACATTTAAATACAAACTATATTTTAGGATAATTTAAAATTTCAATTAAGACATTCCATTTAATGAATTAATTAATTTTTTAAATAAATGAAATTTTAATAAAATATTATTCTTATATATTTTTTATTAAATATAAATTAAAATTTGATTTTTATAAATTCAAATATAATTTTTATAAGGGTTTGAAAAATGTTATTATAAAAAAACCATCATTTCTTAATAAATGTAGATTATATTTTAAAATTAAAAATTCTTATAATTAGAAAATTATTTGGATAAAATGAATATTAATGTTCTAATAAAAATTCTGAAATCATCGAATGGTGAATTGTTTATCATTTTCTAAGACAGTCAAATATTTGTATAAAAATTAAACGCGATATAAATATACATTGTGTATTATAACACAATAAAGAACTAAAATGACGTAATAAATACAATAAAGGGTATCCATGACCAAATATATTTCTACCATTTAAAATAATATTATTTTATGTTTACATTATTAATTTCATAAACCCTTTACGAATCCTCCAAAACCTAAAATATATTTTATGGTTTTAAAATCAATTCTTTAAGGACATGACTCAATTCCACATTACCAGTGGTAATATTTTAATTCATCCATCCCTAAGACGTATAAAATAATGAAAACTGGCCCTAATTGGTAGAAACCATGGGAAAAATCTATTTGAAGGTTTTTTAGTTTTGATTACTTTATTATAGAGTCAATAACCTCTGTTTGAGAACTAATAAAGTATTTTCCTCTAGTCTTCTATATAAACCAACCCAATATCTCATTTCACATCACTCACAAACCCAATAGAAAGTCTTTACTCTTCCCTACCCTCTCTGTTGTCCTCCCATTGTACCCCCAAACATTAAGAAACTCCTCCAATGCTTTTGGAATCTCACTCTTAAGGCAAGGGATCCTCTACCCATCTTTATTCAAGTATCTTCATCATCTTATACAATTTATATCCATTTAATATTTTGTTTGTATGTTCTCCAAAATCCCCCTTACTTAACCTACTTCATCTAAATTATTAGGTATCCCTTTCACTCTCATTAATACCTTACAGGAACATTTGTACACCCCTTTTATTCTGTCGAAATGCCATAGCGATTTTCCATTCCAAAAAAATTGTTTTGTAAACACCCACACTCATTTTCTATAAAGGGTGATAACATGTATGAAATTATAATTATTTTATTTTTGACATTCATTTATTTATTACACACTCCTCTATCAAGGAATAAAATTTGATGATAAATGATTCCATGTTTTATGATCTATGTGGCATATTTATGCATGTGAATGAAATGAAAGAGACGAGTGCACATGAAATTATAGTGTTCAAATGCATTGGTTAATGTTTTAGTCTCATGGGATGTAATTAAAGGTATTAGGAAGTGAACATAATCCATATTGGTAATTTTTCTACTATGATCTCTTGGAAGTTATCCGTAACCAATGTTTATGTTGCCATGTTTTATGTTGTCACCACATTTCACATGTTTCCTTTATCTTATCATGATATATCATGATTCATTATTAAGGTTTATAATTTTCATGCCTTTTATGTCCCATTTATATTCCTATTGTAGAACAGGTAACACTTTATTTATGTTTTTCCATGTTTATTACCTTACTGGGATTTATATCTCACCATATTCTTATGAATGTCCCCATGTTATCCAATACAATTTTAAGTATAGTGGAATAAAATGATAATGTTATGTATGTTTGGAATAGTGGTTATGTATTAATTATTTTAGATTGTGATTTAATGTACCCATTTCCTAAATACACTATACATCTTTATCTTCTTGGTTGTTTTAGGTGTAATATTATGTAATAAATCGGGTATGTGTGCGTAATAAATAGAATGTTTTTCGTATCTGCTCACCTGACCATGATGTTTCATGGGCCTTTACTTTTATGGAAATGTTTTTTGATGCCTCATCATCTCCCCAAGATATTCACTATCCCTACATAGTGAATATTCATGGATGATCTCCTAGGTGGCAGTGAGCGGTGCCAGCTCATTCCATAATTTTCCATTCTCATGTGTGAATATGTGTCAGATCTACCTCTAGGTCAAAGGTTGGAACTCATGAAACAAATATGTGTACACCCTCAGGATAAAACTACTATAGGCATTATAATTTCCCTTTTAATCAATCTAGGCTTTTTGTCTCACCGATAGGATCACAGTCAACCCTCGCCAGTAGTACACCACCTCAAAAGACCATGAGGCATGATCACAACTCAATGGTATCTATTTCATCATCAATAACTATCCCCATTGAAAGGGGTAATGGGTGAAACAAAAAGTGATCCACCAACCCAACCATTTCCATCACATCCATCATACCCAACTTGAGTGGGCGACTCCTAACAATGTTCAAATTCATGGATGAAAATTCATGTTGGGATGATAGATTTAGTTTGGGTATTCGTATACCCCCATGTGTACAACCACCCAACTTTATAAGAAGTGGAGGGACTAGAACCACATAATGTGGTCCTCCCTTAACTAATTTAGTGGATCACATTATAAATCTTCACAATATCCGAATATCTAGGTTGACCCATTTTCCTTTATCCAGCATCCTCAACATGGTGAAGGTGCTCCGCCAATGCCCAATGCGTTAATACCTCGCCAAGAGAATCCAGCTACAGATCAGGATGATGATGAACTCTTCCAATATTACCATAGGACCTTCCATATTTTTTTGAATTCTCACAACTTCCATAGGATCGCCTCCAATATCCAATGAAAAAAGTTTTATTTCACCTATTATAAATCCCACGGGATTGTACGTAGCCTTCCATCTAGAATGTCCACTAGATCATTCATGAACTTGTTTAACAATTAATTGAATAGTATTTTCTTCATAATTAATTTATGTTCAGTGGTACATTTCACCAAAGTCACCAACTCCCGCGCAAGATATGGAAGATACTCTTAATCCTCCCACATGTTCTCTACAGGTAGGAAATCTTCATACAAAGATCTTTGAATTGGGATCCCAACAATCTTCTAAAGTTCCCAGAAGTTAATTACAACCTACCCATTATGTAGATGCAAAGTGTTGGAACCTGGAAACCTCCTTCTCACCATATTCGTTGTAATCTCTAGGTGACGTTATACATGAAACTGTGAGGCTTATTCTTCATTGTAAATCATCTCTTTATTCATCGCGACCTCAAATTCATGGAATGATGTGCGTTCACAAAAACCTAGTCCCATATTTCTATACATTTTACACCATGAAGAATGTCCTAGCTGTCTTTCCATCCCTTGAGTGGATCCCACATACCCGCTTTAGAATCATATCATACTGGAGGGGGGGGGGGGGGGGGGGGTTGTCTAAACCTCCGACTTCTCTCCATAAATATTATTGACATGGTTCCAGATAGTGTGTTCCATGAGAAAAGAGTGGTCCTTATAGATGTGGCCCCCAGTAGCCCTAAACCACTTGTATTAACAAGGGGTGCTTATAAACAAGTAGTCAGACTCCTCTTTTCTCATGGAAGGGATTAATATATCTTCCCATACTCCAAACCCATAATGTTGAATCCTATTTCACAGTGACTACTAACATTGAGATTTTTTCAGTAGTGAGATGATAATATCATGGCCTAAGGCACTCTGAAATCTCTCCCAGTTCATTATGTTCCCATCTATTTCATCCCAATGGATGCTAGATGAAATATATTATTCAGTAACTATTTCGTTCAAGACTTGATAGTTTTTCTGGGTCTAGTTCACGAAGATCTGATCATGGATAACAGTTAACAAATATTGGGTTCATAGAGCATTATTCATGAATGTTGGGTTTATAGAATATAGTTCACGAAGCACTATTGAAATAACATTATTGTCAGAGATGATGAGCTTCTCAAGTTATGGGGATTATAATCAAAATTCTATAAAAAAGGAGGTGACATTTTAACATAAAGAGAATTGGATTTTTTTTCATGAATGTCTTGTAGACCCTCAATGGAACCCTACATTATTTAATGTTGCATAGATCAGGGCTTCACGAATGTACTTCTGTATTGGGATTCATAAATAGGGCTTCATAAATGGTCTTTGAAAAAGGCATACCTGAGAAATGTCAAAATTGTAAATTTACATCCTTTTTCCCTCCGAATGCAACCCTCATTTTCCCATCATCTCCAATTCCAAGGGGGAATTTCTTGACTCCAAAATATACATGTTGTGGGAGAGGGTGAGCAAGGCATTGTTGGTTCCAATTGAATCTCATCCAAAACAGCCCAAAAATATCACTAAGGGTATATTTCACAAAACTCTCCACCTTTATGAATGGATGAGGTTATAGAAGTACTGGAATTCACCTATTAAAAGTTTCAATTATAAAGTGTAGATCACATCACTACCACGTGAAGGGTTGATAGTAATCTCCACGCTACAATGTTTGGACTCAAAGAGCCCCATCACTCATGACGTATATAGTTCTTTATGGAAGACTCCAATCATTATGAAATCCAAATTCCTGTAAATACACCCTCATGTATGAATTTTGGGGGGATGTGTGACCTTTGAACTTCATAAAAGTTATTCAGGTTTTTGGACCTCATGAGATACATGAGTAAAAGAAAAAAAGGTATCCTTCAAGGTATACATTCATTACGAAACTTCCCCTTTATATTATTGAGATACTCTTCCTAAGATGGATATGCCTTTCGTAAAGGACAATACCATTTACATAAGAAGTAATCCCTTTCTGGACCTTGAGATTTGTGAGGAATCTGTCTATCATAAAGAAAAACCTATTTGAGATTGGACCTCACTATAATGTAGGGTTATCATATTACAAAAAGCATATTTTTAACAAATACCCTAACCTCTACGAGGCACCATAGCTTTGAGAGGAACCTATATGGGAGGCCCCAAGCATTGAGAATAACCTTGAATAAGCATCCCCATGGTGCCACATTTATACTAACACCTCCTCACAAATGTTGAGTTAATAGGGCCCCAGAACAACCCAATACTAGTTCTGATGAACTTTGAGTCCATATGTAACTGGTTCCATCAACTCCTATGTCTTCCCACTTTACATCAAATGCAATCAGGGCCCTCACCCTGATTTTTTATTATAATAATTGGTTCCCTAATTCCTTTTCAACGAATAATAGGCACCCAAACCTTGGTCTATTGATTGACCACTCCTCCATAGCAAAGACAACATCATACCCCACTTAGAGGCGCATAATTGGTGGCCACATAATCCCTGATGGTGGAATCATCGAGGGAAACAATGTAACTATCTCATTGGGTATTCTTTATTAAATATATTAATCCCACAATTATATAGTCATCCTTGAGGATTGAACCCAACCACGTCTGCGATGCATGATATAAAACAACCATGATCCACAGCATAGTCGTATGGCGTTAAAATATTTTACAATGTCCTTATAAAATGATGTAAAATTGTAGCCTTTCCCAATGTGATGAACACATTATTCTCTATTTATTAATCAAAGGGGTTGAAACATAAACATCATACCATGTTTAATAAACATAGGATTCCCCATTTATGACTAACATGGGATGAACTTCCATAACGGGTAGCTTCCACAGATAAGACCCACACCATCTCCTTCAGAGTGATCCTCTTACATCAGATATCTTCCATGTGTAATTCCCACAGAATCCTTCATCAACAGTCTTTTCATGGCACCAAAATCCATGTCGGATGACACTAAACTACATGGATCCATCCTATCACATGAACTTAAACTCAGACACCAAGCTATGTTGATTTTGATCCCTATATCACAAACAAGGTAGGTAGGACACCTCCCTGAGGTTCAATATTGATCAATAGTAAACTCCAGTGTCACATATTCTCTCATAGGTATTCACCTCTCAGATTTGAGTCCAGGGGGTGTTCTGATCCATCCATCCTAGATATGCCTCTACAGGGCATTTTGATCCATCCACCTACGTATGACATCTTCTCTTCTAAGGATGGTCCTCCCATATCCACCACCATGGGATTTTCTGATCCATCAGTAATATTTGGTGTGAAATATTCCATGATAGGGATGAACCTCCAGATCCACATCATGCGGAATTTTGATCCACTCATTTAGGTGTAAAAATATTTTCTCACATGTACTCACCTCTTAGATTTGCCTCAAGTGGGCGTTCAGATCTCCCATCCTGTCCTTGAATGATAATAAACCAACATCTATAATGTCCTCTTATGGTGTTAAAATTGTTTTCATCAAGTCCCCATAATAATTTATCTTGGTTTCTATCTATGTAAGATGTTAAAACCACTCCCAAGTTTATAATACCTACCTTATGTAATAAATATGGGATTCCTAAGGTAAAAATTAATGGAATAATTAATTCCATGGAATCCTTACCTCATGATAAAATAGGATTCCTTGGGATTCATTCTTAAGATTCCTTATATGATATTCCCTTGATAGAAAAATATTTATAGGTAACTAATGTACCCAATGTCCAGACATTCCCATAGATTCCCAACATGACTACTCTTCTCATCGAAGGTTGTTACCCTTTTGAGAAACGTGTAGTGTAATTAATCATCATCCATATAGAGATGGAACTGGGAATGAGTTCTATGAACATGAATTAATCTTTTAGGAAGACGTAGACTAGTAAATGAGTTTCAAGGATAATTATATAGAAGCAGGAAATTACATCCCATCATCCTGTTTTAATCATTTATAAGACATCAGTGATAAAAGTGAAAAATGTAACCGACCTTTGCAATGTGGGAATGTTTGGAAATATAATAGATCTTATTAGACATGAAGACTACCTGATGAAAGAATTTAAAACAATTATATAGGAGGTTTGAATGTGTATAGAGAAATTAAAGACTTAATTTGTGGGATTCCTAGCCTCTCTTAATATTTTTTGGAAAACTTATTCTATATTCACCAACCATTTCCTTTGTGTGGTGTATAAACTGCACCGTTGACATTTTATATCATGAATATTCATATTTTAATAATACATAAAGTTTAATTTAATATTATTATTTAATGGTTGTTTATATATCCATTTGAGGATCTATCTTTTATGGGGTTTATATTTCAAAATTTGTCAAAGTGGTAAAGGTTTGATTTTAAAATCTCATTATTTATCATGACTATTTATGATTAGGCTTTATATATTGAAATCCTATGATCGTTTTTCAAATAAATCCATGATTTTTCTTATCCTATGCTAATTTCATGATAATACATGTTTTCTCTTCATTTTCTTCTCTTTTTGAACTAATTATTAAACAATAGATTTTTAAGGAAAACTGATTTTATTTGTCTCTTTAGTCAAAACCCCTTTTTCATTTATTTCCATATTTTATAAAAAACATTTATAAGATGTTTTTAATATCACCCAAATATTTTTTGGAACGTTATTTTTACCCATTTTTGACTTTATAAAACAAATATTAATAGGAATATTCAAGTCATTTTCAAAAACATTGTTCATTTGTCTTTTATTATAAATGTGAAATGATTATTTGTTTTATCATTTAGGGTATCAAATGAATTTCTAGACATTATTAACATTATTTTTTTTATGATTAATTTATAATTTTTCAATTTTATTTTAAAAGAATAGTATTTCTACATTATTTTGTGAATTTAAAATGATAAAATGGTGATTTTCACAGAAATATTTTTCTTCATGAAATGTTTTAAATAATTTTCAAATCATCCTTTATATTTTTTATATATTATTTTCAAATAAACGTATTTTGAAAATATTTTATGTATTAAGAAGTGTTTTTTAATGTAGAAATGATATTTTCCTAAAAAAAATTCATAAATAATTTTTTAATCTCCATTTATAAGATTTCATGGTTTTTTCAAAGAAAATTATTTTGAAAATTTTTTCGGATTTAAAAAGTTATTTTCCTAGTGTAATGGATATTTTCCTCAAGAAGCATACCAAGTGATATTTTGAAATCATTTTCCATAAAATTTGAAATCCTTTTATGGTACTTTTGATTTACTAGAGATATGATCAAAGGACACCATTCATATTATTTCTATGAATGTTTTATGCTTATGAAGCCATGATTCATATTAAACTCCCTTGTTTTTCATAGGTTATTTTATGTTGACATGATCAAATGGTTATTATACTTATTTATTTTATACAGGTTATGCAATGATGAAATGTTTATAAAAACCTATTTCATTTCACGGGTTATAATATGATGTATGTTTTATGATCTTGTAGCACACCTCTTTATGATTTTCAATATATGACGGGAGGGACCTATATCTCCATAAAATGAATTTTCTAAATGTTTATATCTCTTGAGATAAATATGGCTATAATTGTTAGTGGACCGAGTTTAGTAAGGGACGTTGTCCACTATCATAGTCTGGGGAGAAAATATTGTCTACTAAACTGGTTTGGGGAGTTAACCCATTCCACTATGATAGCCATGGAAATGAAAATTGTATACTATGTAATTTCTTTTCTATTCTTGTGGTTATTCCACTAATCTAGGTCATATGTCAATTTTACACTCCCTTGGATCATGTTCTTTAGCACTATTATGATTCATGTCTTATTAACATCCAATATTTATGAAATGACTCAAGATTTTTATCTTTGATATGAAGCGTATGATGATAATTATTACTTTTCATATTTCAAAGAACATTTAAATCCTTGAGGAACCATGTGGGAGAAGATGTAGAACTCTTTTCAACCACATGTTTTTGTTTCAATGTTTCCAATGGTAGTATAACATTAGAATCCTCAGGCCTGTGTTGTGTAATGTAATGAATATTGATATATAAATATGTAATATATATGTATAAACATACTAGGTCAATATATCTTGTGAATTCATGGATAAAATTAAGAATAACTAAAACCCTCATAACATATTTAGTGGGATAAAAAGAGGAAAATCAATAAAAAAATTGATACTTTTAAGTGTACATTCTCAATCCTTTATATAGCTTTTAGATTATGAAATTATATGGTATTTTTGGATGATGCCAATACCATTTCTTATTATACATCATTATAAAAATTTTTATATCTAACATATTAGGAATTTTCTAATGGAGTTAATTGATATGGATATTTTTGAGAATTGTTATCAATATATTTTTTTTTATAATTTAATTTAACAGGGAAATAAAAAAATATTTAATTGCATTAAAGGTATATTATTTTATTAGTTTACATAAAAGATATAATTTGGTTATTTTTTAATCATCTCACCTATGAATAATTACTATTAGTTTTAGTATGAAATCCTACATATCAATTTATTGATAGTTTTCGTTTAATTATTTTGAAATATGATCAGATGTTACATGTTGAGATAATAACTTCGGATAAATCATAGTTTTAGTAGAATCTTATTTATAATTTTTTTAAAGTAAATAGTTAGATAAATAATAAGTATGTATTATTATTATCGAAATAATGAAACAAATTGAAGGTATATTTAAATAATCCAATAATCTATTCCTTTTTGAAAATCATAATACATTTTAAAATTTACAATTGAACTAATTATATTAACATATTATGTTGTTTTTAAATGAATTCCCATATTTTATTGTAGTAGTACATTACCATTTATGTTTTAAACATTTTTAATTATCCAAAATAAATAAAATAAATCATTATGAATTATATTATATAATCAAAAAAGTATTTAAGTATAGTGAAAAACTAAAATGGGAAGAAAAGAAGTTAAAAACACTTGAGGGATAGCAGTGTGGAATTTTTAATCTAGATTTTAAGTCTATCAATCTATTATCGAATAAGTTCCAAATAACTTCATTCTGATTCACTTCCATTGTGAATGTTTTCTTATTCCCAAAATAGATCCATATTTTCATAGTGTGGATAAAAAATATGGTAAATAATTTTTTATGGTAATGGGAGTTCTAAAAGCCGATAGTGAAGGATAAGGGTTTCCTGGTGTGGGTGGTTGTGAGATCATCCAAAAGGGAATCTATTTTGGACACTATTACATTAAAAATTATAGTTCACATATTATAAATATATTTTATATACCATAGGGTATTAATCATGTAGTTCCCCAAGTTTATCAAGGATTCTTTGAAAGAGCAGTAATATTTTTCTAATGAAATAAAAGGAAATACTTTCAATATTTTTCATATGATTGAGAGAGAAAAAGAAAGATGCCTTTACCCAGGATCATAAAAGTGAAATAAGTATTTTCTTTAATAGTAAATGGGTATAGAGTGGTGATGAATGCTGAAAAATGATCTAGGTTATAGGATGAAGGATTGGGATTTTATTTATAAATCATCACCCATTATTGATGGGTGATAAAATTATTGAGATTACAATGATAGGATTTGTACAAATTCTTATCAATTAGTCTATAATATATTACATCCCAACTCTTGAAAAAATTATATTTTATTGAAATTTGTTTAATGAAGGATGATATAAATAACAGTGATCAATAGTTTATGAAATATGTATTATAGAGAGATCTCATATGAGAAAAACGATTTAGGAAGGTATGAACTATTTAATGTGGTGAGACTTCACCTCGAGTTATATATATATATAATGACGAAGGGTCAATATTGAGTCTCATTTTTTAATGATTTTAGATAGTGTGGATATTCATTCAATTCATATTCACTAATTTCATTTAATTATGGAATTTTTATTCTTATCTGGAGGATAAATTTAGTGATAAGAGGTGGATAAGATTAAGGTGACGGTTTCATATGAAGAAGTAATTCATATAATTATAATTGATCAAAAAATGATTCTATAAATGGATATAAAGTATTATGAAATTTATATAAGTTAATTTGATGATATTTTTATATCCTATTATTTTCAAACAATAATCATGATCTAGTAAATGATTTTTGTTTTTCCTTTCCTGGATTATCCTAAAAAATATTTTCTCTAATGAGAAAATGTCCCCCCAAATTCTAAAATATTTGGTTTAGTTTTTTGGAGTATATCATTATATTGAGTTTAGCCATTTGAATGTTATCATCTCCATCTTCATTTGGGTAAATTCAGACCACTCTAAATTCAATGTTTTAGTAAACATATCATCTATATGATCATATATTAAAATAAATTATACACTGACATATCCTTTTTTGGGACATGAAAGAAGTTGATTACGAATATCAATGTGTTTCACTCTAAAATGATATGATATATTTTAATATATTGTTATTTCATTTTTATTGTCATATTTATTTGTAATATTGGTTTAAGTGAAACCCAAATCAGTAAGTGTGTGTGTCATCCGAAATAGCTACAAACAATAAATTCTATCTACTAAATAATTCTTCTATAGTGGTATAGAGTGAAGAAAACTATTCTTTCTTATTAAAAAAATATTGTCTAATAAAATTTAAAATACTAAACATGATTTTTTATCTTATATACAACCTCAAAAGTTATAATTCAAATGTATTTTGAAAAGGAAATATCCTTCAGAGTGATAAAATAAAACAAATTCTCAGGTTACTTTTAAGTACCAGAAATTTACATTCAGGTACTTTATATAGGAATACTTAAATTTTTTTTAAAATATTTCACATAGGAATAAAAAATATAATAATTTGATGAAATGTTATTAATTATAGTAGAGTTTGGATCATTCCTCAAAAGTTTTAATTATCTAAAATTTTCATGGTTACATTTATATCTAACATACATAAGTTACTCAAAGGATTACTCATGTTTGAGGTGTTTTCTAAAGAAAAATATTAATGTTGTAGAATACTTAACTATTGTTGTTCAAGAATGTTACCTTTAGGATTTAATTTAATTTGTAATCCAAGGAAAAAAATAAGATCTTCCATTATGATCATTTTTATTCAATTCATATATGTTCATAGAAATATTTTATGAAATATTTTTTAGTTAATACAAAGATGATGTGAAAAATATAGATCTAATTTTCCATGATTTCATTGAAAAATTTATTTGATAAACACGGTGGGATTTTTTATTAATTTTATAAAACTATTTAGAAAAGGAAAATTTGAAAAATTACCATACCGGGCATTTGGATATTTTTTAAGTCCACACTGAGCTTTGATAATTTCAAATTAATGATTTACAAGATCCGGGTTTTCAAAACCCCTAGGTTGTTCAATAATAACATATTACATAGAAAATTATTTAAAATTATACTTTTGACATATATTCAAAAAATATTGAAACTTAGATGTTCTCCAAACGAAAGTAGAATCTAAATAAATTCAATAAATGTTGTCGATGTTAATATTTCCTTATATTTTTAACGTTATTCTTGGTTATATACTTTAGTAACTAATATTGTCTTATTCAGGATATTTATACCAATTTTATCAAACTTCTTTTAAAAAACCCATTTTGATCCTATAACTATATAATCATCATGTCTTTCAACTAATGTCTTAACTTAATTCCACTCAAATTAATTGTTCACTTTATCAATGTTAACATACTATTTTAATTCCTTATCAATCCTTTTTTGGTTCAAAAGAAGATTTTAATGTGATAATATCACATTAATTTTGGAGTTTAATCCAATCTAAAAATTTTCAATTAACTTCATCAATGCCATAATCAAATTAATTATCCTTCATTATTATTTTAATTTTAGGATGAAAATGATTATTATATCCTCTATTCCCAATAAATTACTCTAAAATTTATCAATATTGTTTTAGAGTAATAATCATATTTTATTTAATAAGTGACATTTTCAGAATCTCATTTATATCATATTCAAGGATATTGGAGAAACATTTTTTAAAAAGGGTTAGACTCATTGAATTTCACGTGTACCATTTCTTAAATAGTATATGAATTTTTTATAGAATACTTGATAAGCCTTAATTATGGTAGAGTAACCTATAAATTTTCCTTCATCATATTTAAAATAATATTTTATAATATTATTATTTATTTATAATGAAAAATATTAATTGAAAAATAATGAAGTATTTGATGTTGTAATTTCTTCCATTTAGAAGTTTGTAAATGGGTTTCTTTTAAAGGGGAAGAAGTAAAGTAAAATATTTAGTGTAACATGATGTATGTATAAACTCATATAAAAATTAATTAAGAATCATATTTTTACACATCATCATTCAAGAAATTTCTTTGACTATTATATTTCTCCATTCTACAATACCATTCTATTGTGTAGTTATTGGTGACAAAAAATTGTATTTTATATCTTTTTCACTATAAAAAGTTTTCGAATTTTGAATTTAAAACTCACAACTATAATCAATACTACACATAACAATCAATAATATGGATTTTTATTTTTGATCCAATGATGATGATATTCTAAAAAAAATTTGGGAATTTTTTTAAAGATCATGTGTATCAAGAAAAAAACTCTTGGAGAATATAAACATTTGGATTTACAATGATAAATGAAGCTTATGATAAACCAAAATGTTCCATGAGAATAATATGGAGTGGTTTGGAATTGAAAACCATTTTTATTTTTTTAGGATAACTCTCTATACTTCTTAAATCATTAAATATCCAAAAAATTAGGGAAATAAACGTTTATTTCTAGTAGGACATTAACTATATCATTTATATAGTGTTTTTCCAAGGTACGGATGTTTTAATTTTCATTAATTATATTTTTTAACCAAGAATAGATTTTAATATATTCGAGTGAAGGGATGTTCTAATTTGAACATCCAGACAATTTTTCAGTGTAAAAATTATCATGGAAATCTATGGATACTATGTGATATTCATGGGGATTAATTTGAAAACATTAAATATTTATTGACCTATTTTATTAATCCCCATCAAATAATTTATATATTCTTACAAGACTATACTTAATTCATAAAATATAATGAAAATCATAAATTAAGGGTTTACTTTATATTATGACATATCATTATCCCACATTTTTTCCTTGTTCATTTTCTCTAAATATAACAATTCCTATATCCAATTACATTATTTTTCAGGATTTTTGTTTTTCATCTTTCATGTTCATGGAGAAACCAAAATCTATGAACCATATATTTTTTCTTATATTAATGGAAATTATATCTTTATTTAATAAATGATGTAACTAGATATTTCAGTGCCCAAATATTCTTAGGTACTAATGAATTTAAAAAAACTTTTCGAACCCAAATGCATATGTCCTTTTAATATTTATAGTCCATATCGTTACTTAAAAAATATATTTTTGTCTTATAAAAGTATTGGTGTTTCCATAAAGAGAATATATTTTTTAAATTCCGCCCAGCCTAGTAGTTTTTTTTGTAAATCATTCATGTACAATCTTATTATTATAATTTTTTTCCAAAGGAAATTGAGTTTTAATGTGTATTTTTTCCTATCAAGTTTTTCGGCTATAAATATTTTTTTATAGAATATATATACCATATGTGACTATTTCTAAATCTATATTTAATCTTTTATTTTCCAAATTTAAAAGGACCAAATTTTCATAGTTATTGGATCGCTTAAAGTTATTGGGATTGGAAATAGTTTAGTATTTAATATAATTTGTTTTTATTCGTCATTGTTAGATCATCTTTAACTATCTATGATGGGTTTATAATGATAAAAACACTTTTTTCAAGGAATAATAAGATAGTATAAGAATTAAATTCCATGATCCCAATTCATGGAATCAAAACCATTTATAAATAGAAAATGAAGAGTATATTGTACCTTTAACTAATTATGGTTGTTTCTTCTTCTCCTTTCAAACACATATTTGATAAAGGTCACTGAGAGATAAATTTTAGACTCCTTGCTCTTTCATTCATCCACTAATCAACTTAATCAAACAATTGTCTGGTGGTACCCTCTAAAAACTATGGTATTATATTATCTTTTGGAAGTTAAGGAAGGTGAGGATGAGAGTTTTACTTCAGAGAATTTTCAGAATCATCAATACATATTTATATCTTTTAACATGTTTATATATAACTTGACAATCTACCCAAGACACCATGAATTTGTTTTATATTCTATGAAATATATGAGTAAATGTAAATGATCACAACCCTTATAACCATTGAGTTGATAGATTCTCCCGTATGTTTCATCCAATGAAACTTTAATAATAATGATAGCCAATATAGGTGAGATTTGAACATCCATCATTTAGCATTTAGATTCCATGCTAATCATAGGGTTTTATTTAAATGATATATTATTATTCATTAAAAATTATGATATTTCATATCATATTGTATGATAGGATTGTCCATTGGCGGTATTATATCTTTATACCATACAAAAAAATATACCCACAAGGCATGTAGTGTTACTTTGTTTCATGGATATCATACCATATGATATAAAAAAATACATTATATTCATATAATAATACACCAATGAGTAAATAGTAGAACCAATATCACTTTAACATGTCAAAAATCTGACCCAACCCACCTAAGGCACACTCACCAAACAATGCAATCCATGTATAATAACAAAATAAAAAACCTATCAATAAGGGGTACCCCACACAGCATTCCAACATATTTTCTACACTAAAATCCCAACGTTGTATGTACTAGTGATCCCATATCATTTGAATAACATATATCATCACCACACTGCATGGTCACATAAAATCAAATAATAAAACACCTAGGCCGCCATCCAATAGCACAGTCACATCACATCTCACCCGAAAAAATCTGGTCACCACATCACAACCATAACCAGGGTAGAAGAGTATCCTGATCCTGAAGGACATAAAACTTGTGACCTCATCTTACCATACATGATCCCCTCCATATGTCACTCCACATCATGGACATATCACATCATTCTTGAAAATACTTTGATCACTAACCCACAACATGGTAACATCACATATCGCTCAAAAACACCCCGGTCATCACCTAGTTCACTAACAGACCTTCAACCATCACATTTCATGAATATATACTCACTTGAAGGGAGAAATGAAATGAATGGGTAGCCATCCATACATCCTTATCACTGGTATATTATAAAACAACACCCTCGTCGGAATATATGGGTCTCAACACATAATGCATGATGTGGGTCTATTGTGTATAAAAATCACAAGGAATACAAAAGTATATATATATATATATATGTCCACACACAATCCCAACCTATGGGTTCACAAAAAGACACAATCCAAATGACAACACCACTAATTTCACTGAAACCTCTAAATGCATAACACCACATAAACACACAAGACAATCACACCACCGACCAATTACATTGTCCAACCAATTCATTTGAATACTACTCATAAATCATATTAAAACATAGAACCCATCATTTAATTTATTTCATTGATAATTTCAATACTATTAACCAAAAAACCCTATCCATTTAATAACATTATTTATTTATTATTTATTTCATCACTATCTAGGAATCTAGGACAACTTAGCCGCACATCCCAATAATCTCATCATCCCCATCGTACAATCACCTCATCACCCCAACATCATGGATCGACAATCACTACCTCTCCGCCCAAAAAACACAACCAAACCAACCACCACTTTGCCACCCCAAAAGCATGTCCAAAAAACCACTACCACACCACCCCAAACATATGACAGAACAACCACCACCTCACTGCCCCAAAATTACTGCCACACAACCACCACCTTGTCGCCCCAAAATTATTGCCACACAGCCACTACCTCGCTACCCCAAAAGCATAGACACATAACCACCACCTCACAACCCCAAAATTAAGACAAAGTCTCACCCTTCAACCCCAAATTTCATTGCAAACACACATCATTGTCTAAAAAATGTAGCAACACATCACAACACATAAAATACCATTTTACATATTTAAAAAATTGTATTTTATCACATTTCACTCTAATTTAGTGTAATTTTTACACAAGCCATAAATTCAAGGGAAACCATTTTTTAACCAGATATAAGAGGATAGAGAATTTATTTTTTAGGGTGATATCAAAAAATTCCCAACATAAAAAATAGTCCTAACACATATAATATATTGAAAGAAAATCCCCCAACATCCGCAATTTTTAGTGGGGCATCAGTCCCAAACTATCCGTCATATCACAACAATATCAATGTTTTAAAAGAAGGAAAATCATTTCACATTCCCCTTTCAATTTTAATTAAATAGATTTATCATTTATTAAGTCATCATAACCATAATCCATACAAGAACTAGATTAAACCCCTCCTGTGTGGTAAAAAATAAAGTGAAATGAAGGATTCCCTACCTCAAAGAATCTTTTCCAACTCACTGCGCACTACAGGGAGAAGACAAAACCCTCGAAAGTGAGAACAAAACATGGGAAACCACATATCAACCTATGCTATATCAATAAATAAACAAAATTAATCCAAAATCACAACCCAAACCAAAACTACACCACCGTAGTGGATCATTAGAATAAGAATGTGAAAAAAATAATGGGATAATGGGACAAATCACCAATGATCACAAAAAAACCATCTGAACTAGTGAATTGAATAAGGGAGAAGAAGTATAAAACATCTCCTCAGGGATCCTATGATTTTTATAGAATAAGAGGGAGAGAAGATGCAACATAATGAAGTGAATCAGCCAAGAGAATAACCTAAAAGCCGGAAACACGCTAGATTCATAACATGTCAAACCACATTTCCATTATACCATGGGTTTCCAAAAAAATCATATTTCTCTTAATAATTCATCACATAAACCTTTAATTATTACACATCATGAATTATAATTTTGTGTCATGAATTTTTCACATGGTTTCCCCCTATTACTATATACAAGCTATTAACTAGCCAACGTCCAAAGCCACAAACCATTAGTTCATGTCATGTAAACATTACATGGTGTGAAATTATTGCAGGAGCTCTACTGCACCTCCAACCTCCACCAAAATCTTATGTAACCTACCCTAAACACCTCCAACCACAGAAATAAATGTTACTTATTGGGAAGGCACAAATTGTTACATCAGATACCTCACAAATGAGTATTTCCTTAGAGAATCCAAAACCAATACAACAAAGAAATGGGTATCAAAAACCACCCCACGATATACCTCCCAAGGATATTATCATACATCAAATGATATCTCCATCCAAACATGACCACAAAAATATTAAAAAAAACATCTCACACAAACACATCACCACAACCATCCTACCCCATATAACCGAAACCAATAACTGTCCCAACCATCAGAAAACACTACCCTAGGCTTTTGAATTATGTAATTCCATCCTCTATGTTTAGATAATATCCACTCTGGGAATCAATGACTTGTCCTCATGAGTTTAATATCATTGTAGTATAATGCATCTCAATAAGTAATCACATCCTATCCTTTTCATATATCAGAACATTATCACACATCACAAGTCAGAAAAAATGGAAATGATTTCATCTCATAAAATAGAAGGATCCAAAAATCATGTCCCAAATCAAAACTAATAATATTAATAGTCAAAACAACTCCGAATTTTGTGCACTCGTCTACATAGCTTTTACCTATGTACTATCATCCAATAACCATGTTTACACAACATACGATCTAAATGAATGGTCTATCCACGCATTGCCTTTTCTTGGTTATCTTGGATCTCTATTAGTCTCTCGATGAATGATGTGTCATCCTGGATATCCAAATCTCCCGAGTAAATGATAGGTGAGTCATCGTAAAGAATCCAATAAAACTAAGAGACATGGAATTTTTTTTTGATCTTCTCCCACCATGGTGGATAAATTATTGGATATTCCACCTTAAAGGGCCCAAAGAACCTGGGATAAATATTGATGACCCTTCCAAACTTCTAAGACCCACATTAAGGGGAAAACTTAAAGAACATGTGTTCTCAAACATTGAAATCCAAGGGCCTCCTCTTAAGATAGGAATATGATCTATTCTGATCCTGTGATACGTTCATCCACTTATGAACATTCCAGACCTTCTAGGTCATGCTCTACACCACATCAGGACCAAGAAGTACTTAATCCCCAACCTCCATCCAGCACAGTAGAGATTGACCTGATCTCCCATAAAAAAAATCCTCAAATGGTTTAATGTCGATGGATGAGGGATATCTGTTATTATACGTAAAATATATCAAGGGTAATTTTCATACCCAAGATCGCCCAAAGTCCAAAATTCATACCCGCAACATATCCTCTAATTTTTAAATAGTTCACTTTGCATGACCATTCGTCTAAGGGTGGAAAGAAGTGATAATAAATAACTGAGTTCCAAAAGAATTCTATAATCCCTTAAGACTCATGAGGTAAAATTTTACACTTGATCCAATAGACCTCATAACTCCATGAAACTGCACTACCTCATCCACATACCTCTCATCCAAAGAATCCACTACACCCTACTCCTTGATCACTAATATGTGGGAAGATTTAATCAACCATTTCATAATAATCCAGATAGCATCACAACCTCCAGAATCTTGTGGTAACTGTGTAATGAAATAAATTGATATGTAATCCCATTTAACCTCAGGAAAATCTATAGGATGCAAAAACCCACAAGTAACATGATTATATGACTTTATATAATAGTAAAATAAATATTTTCCCTCAAACTTTACCACCACCTATTTCATTCATGGCCACAAACTTATATCCTAAAAAAATACATTTGGATACTCATGGTGACCCTCTAAAGTATCACCATGGCCAACATAATCACACCTCACCTCTTCCACTATGTATCCATAATGAGACTCACCACCTGAAGATTCAGATAAGACTACATTGTCATCTGAAATAAACAAAATTTACCATAATCTACCCATATATCTAAGTGCAAGGCTTCAAACTCCATAATTTCTCTCCAAACATTGCTATACTTCTAAAAAACATTTCCTATGAATTCCTTCTCAAGGAAACAACCAAAAAAGTTTCATTTCTTAATGTATATGAGATATGAAAATCACAAACTTGTGGAAAATCCATCCACTTCTATTATCACAAATTTATGTCACCCTGAGGAAAGATATATCTCAAACTCTTGAGATTCGTAAATATCATAATGCACTCCCTAATGAGGTAATGCCACTAAAAATTCAGTACAAACACAACTGTTTAAAACTCCAGATTATGGGTGACATAGTTACACTCATGGGGAAGTAAATTACTAGACCCAAAAGAGATCACTTTCCTCTTAATAATCAATAAGCATCCAAAACCAGATAGTATGTGTCACAAAATAGATCAGACATCACACCCTCCTTAGGAATATAAATCAATAGAGCACTAAACAACTTCCTATTCAGGTAGCCAAACACTACCTGAAAATGATCAGTCTACATAGAAGCTTGTTATTTCCTAGTAAATGCTTTAAATGGGGATGAAACATGAGATAAATTGGCATGAACCTCTGATAATATCCTATTTGAACAAGAAAATTGTGAACCACTACCATGTTCTTGGGTGATTCCCACGAAACAACTACTTAGACCTTCACCGGGTCTGCTACCACACAGTACTAAGACACCACATGTCCAAGTAAATAGACCTCTTAAGTACAAAAATCACACTTAGGTAACTTCCCATAAATAAAGTGGTGTAAAAGGACATGTAAAACATCTATTAAAAGATTAGCATGCTCCTCCCCTGTACTCTAGTAGATCAAGATATCATCGATGAACATGATGATGAACTTGTATAGGACTTCATGAATAAATAATTTCATAAGACCCATGAACACATATTGTAACTTCATAACATTGAATGGCATGACTACAAACATGAAGTTCTCATACATACATTAGAGCATAGCCTTCAAAATATCTTCCTCTTCCAACCTCATTTAGTGATATCTAGACCATAAATCAATATTAGAAAACCAACTCACCCCTCTCAGTTAGTCAAAAATATTATCTATCTTTATGAGAGGGTAAAGGTTCCCGATTGTCACGAGAATAATCCTCTGGTAGTCTTTTCACAACCTCATACTACCATATTCGTTCTTCGAGAACAACACTAGAGAATCCCACAACGACACACATGTATGTATAAAATTGTTTTGAATTGGGTCATCTATCTAAATCATAAAATCTCGTAACTAAGAAGTTGACATCAAATAAGGATTCATCGTTCTCATAGAATCACTATGTTGCAATTCTATCGTGAAGTCAACATCATGTTGAGTGGGTAACATCATGAACTCCATAGGGTAAAAATACATACACTCCCAAACGACCATGGGGACCTCCACTATCCCAGGGTCCACTTATTCCATAGAAAACGCATCCAACAAAGAAAGAAGGGTCTCCACACACTTATGACCTACCTCAAAACCCCGCTCGCATGCTTTCCATCTATATTTGAGAATATGACTCACTTGTAGAATAATTTGACTACAAAACGCAAGGAAAAAATCTAGTTAATGTTGAGGACATTTTCAAATGGATCTATATATAGTAGGAAAATATCCCCACAGGATTGATGGGTCCCCATAATCAGTCTACACCCCCAACACACATCAAACAAGTTGTTATGACCTCTGACTTGCCTAGTCAACACTAAGGAAACATGATGTCACTATAAATCTAGTCCCAAAGCATGATATGGAGTGGGTGTAACAAAGGAATGAGATGATTAAGAATTATACTAGGAACAAACAAGGGCACAATAAAAACGGATCATACCTCTGATGACCTCTGACCCCTCTATCGCTATTTCCACCAAAGCATGCAACTGACCACACAAAACTCCTCTGCCTTTTTATTGATTTCCACATCTATGAACATGCTCAAGTTGAGGTCCATGAACACAAGGAATATCATAAGGTTATCCTCTACGAAATCCATCTCTCCTTGATAGAGCATAAGCCTTCTAACCCTACTCCCAAAATTGTCTCATTGGAAGCTGCTACAAAGGTTCGCAATGATCCTATCCACCTCCACTAAACTGATCATGGAGAATCACTAGGAACTGGTTATGGCCACAATCCCCATTACCAAAACACACTGGCCTGATATCTCTAGGAAAATCATGGAATCCACTGACCCTAAAAGGATGAAAGGGAAACTAGTGAGGTCGATTCCCCACTGGTTAAAACCTCAAAGGCCCTAGTGCCTACGACCTTCAATTGACAACTATGCTTTCCAAGGAACCATGATGGTACTCATATCACATAAAACCTACTTGGGAGTGAATCCAAATTATCACCTACACCATCTTATAAACCTAATGATATGTTGGAAATGTAAAAATAGTAACTACAAACTAGATAGAATGACAAAGTGCCTCCCCAAGACAAATCGCATGAGAATACTCATCTAGAAAATGTTCTAGAAAAAAACACATAATTTCCTTAAACATGATTTTCATCTACCACACTAACTATTTATAAAATTCAACCCATGAAACATCTTCATCCTTCCGCTCTCCCATATACAGTTTCAGCCACTAACTCACAGCTCCCCGCATCTTAATGACTACCAATGGCACCCAGTATCCAACCTGAGACCTAATTAAATTGAAAGTGATATCAAGATCCTCATCTGATCTCTCTATATCCTCTTCTAAAACACTTCCCCTGTACTTCCCCAAATCCATTTGCTGGAATGAATGTAATACCCTCTAAAAATCCTCATCATAAACTATCAGATCAACCCTATGAAGATCAATGGTATTAGCCAACTGAACCTCTACATCCTAAACAACACACAGATGATGAACATGATGAATTACTAAAAACAATTATAACATCCTATGTTTGATGGAGTGTAATTTTATTTATATTCTTTTTCATTCAATTTATTCACATTAACCGTGAGAAAAAAACTCAACTCAAATAGGAACACAAGTCATAAGGATGCATGTGCCACTCCTAGGTCTCTAGCCTGTAAATGGTTCATTCTCAGTTGTTCGGTTAATAAGCTCAGAGTCCATGAACTGGTTAATGTGGAGAATAAAATATTTTACACTAGCTAACCTCCCTAGTTATTTGATGCACTAACTTCAACTAGAACAGATACCATAAGAACCCATGTAATCCTCATTGTGTCTAACTCAAAACTCCATCATTTCTATCAACCTCTTTTTGATACCACTTTTACGTCACACCCTCCCATTACTGATATCAGAATTTGTGGAGAGATACATGACCACAGTGTCCCGCCTCAAGTAGGCCCTGGGTTGACATCTAGCATCCAGGGTATAAAAATATCATTAAATGGGAGTCATTAACCACTATAATAATAAAAGATCAAGAGATAAGATGGATTGTCCACAAAAAACTCCATAGAATAAAATAAAATGAAATAAAAACCATCTCTCCATGCATGTATAAATAAAAATGATATAGATAAACATATCCAAGATAAATACCCAAAACCAAATCTAAAGTAGTGACACAGTAGTTATACAAGGAATGATCTAGTAATGTCTAGCATGGTCCATATAACCCTTCTAGAAACTAGAAAACACATTTATATGTATAGGGGGACCATACAAGTATACTTGGAAGGAAAACAAAAATCTCTTTGGAATATGTGAAATAAGCAGACTAATTCACCCGTGAGAAAACAGTAGAACCAACATCACCTAAACAGGTCAATTATCCATCCCAACCTCACCATGTCACACTCACCAAACAACGTAAGCCTAGTTTAAAAACATAATAATAAGAATATCAATAGAGGGAATCCCACACTTATTTCCCACTAATTTTCCAATCTCACAACCAATTCCATATTCCATGGCACTCCCATATCTTCCAAATAATTTATACAACCACCCCACGACATGGTGACAACACATCACGCCCAAAACACCAATGATACTAACCAAGAGCAAGGTCACATCTTATATCCTACATAAACACCGGAGACATCACATCATAACCATATCCAGAGTAGTAGTGTATTATAAAAATGAAAGAATTAAATGTATTTACCTCCTCAATTCCATTTACTAACCCCTGCCATAAGCTTCCCCACAACACGTACATATCATATTTAGCCCAAAAAAATAAGGAAAACCACCCCATAGCATGGCCACATCACATAATACCTTAAAACATATGGGAAAACCTCTTCCAATCATAGAATGTTTATATAAACATTCCTAGAAGAAGGATTGGGAAAGAGCAGGTATCCATCCATCCATCCTCATCATTGATATTTTGGGGAAAACAACCTCATGTGAATATATAGGTTTTTAACACATAGTTCTCAACATAGATGTGGGGTATATAGAAATCAAAAGGAATATACAAGTATATGCATATAGCCACATAGAATCCCAAGCTATGGGTTCACAATAAGACACTAGAAAACTCACAACACAACAACTTTTGGTTCCACCTATAAATGTATAACACCACACACAAAACAAGCCACATAAAAACACCAACCAATTCCATTATTCAACCCATTAATTTAATTATTATGAATAAATGAAAATAAACCACAAATCCCATCATTTATTTGATCATTAATAATTTTCATCCTATTAACCAAACTAAAGCACATCCATTTCAAAAATTATTAAATAACTATTTATTCCATCACTACCTAGGCATCTAATACAACACAACCACACACAAAAAGTAGATCATCATCCCTATCGTACCACTACCTCTCTTTCCCAAAATAATGGCCTAGGAACCACCATTTCACCACCCCAAATGGATGGAAAAACAAACCACCACCTTGCCACACCAAAACAATGACCAAACAACCACTACATCACTACCCCAAATGCATGTCCAAAGAACCACCACCTCACCCCCCAACGAAAGTCCACACCTCGCCATTTAGCACCACATTGAATCAAAAATTCATATCATCATCCCAGAAGTACGACTAAAAAAAGAAACACATCAATGAACATTTTAAAAATTTAATAAAATAGATTTTATGACATTTCACTTTAATTTAGGGGATTTGTAACAAAATCCATAAATCCAAGGGCCACCATATTGTTTAATAGAAATGAGTCGTCATGAAATTTTCATTTTAGAGTGATATCACAACAATCACAATAGAAACAATAACCACAAAACATATAATCTTGAGAAAAAAAATTCCCCAACAAACACAAATCTCAGTGGTTCATCAAGACCATACAATCCATTATTTAAAAATAATATTAAATATTTAAAATCATACAAATAATTCCACATATTCCCTTTCAATTTTAATTATCCAATTTTACATTTGATTAATCCAAAATAACCTGAACCCGTTGATAATGATGAGTAAACCCATCCTACATGATACATAATGAATATAAACGTGGTATTCCATACCCAAAAGAATCGTTTTCAATATTCTACACACCATAGGGAAAATAACAAATTCCCGCAAACCACAACAACATACATGAAACTGCTAATTGACCTACACCACAACAGAGCATCATAAAAATAAATCGAAACTCACACCCCAAACAAAAATTGCACTACCATAGTAAATCCATAAATGATTAAGTCTTGAAAACCAAGGGGACAAAAAGGGGAAATAACAATAGATCTCCCACAGAAAAAAACCACCGGAACCAACAGATCGAATAGTGGATAAGAGGGATTTAATGTCTCATTAGGGTGCCTAGGGTTTATTCAGAAAGGGAGTTAGATAATCCCTATCCAAATAAATAGAATCAATTAAAATAGTAAATTAAAAGTTAGAAACTCACCGATTTTACATCGTTAGAAATTTAAACAATGTGTAAACCATGGGTATCTCAAAAATTATAGATGTTTTTCAAAAAAAAATTGCCTCAGCCTTTAAATATTACATGTACTGAATTCCGCTTCCACTACATGAATCTAACTCATCATTTACCCCACTTCCTATATACATGCTATGAACCAACTATCTTAAGAAGCCACGAACCATCAGTTCACATAATTTAAAAATTTGATGATGTGAATTTCATACATCAGCTCTACTGAACATGAAATCTATAGAAAATAATCTTGTAACCTACCTTGAACACCTAAATCCCCTAAAATTGGAAAAATAATGGACCCAGAAGGGATGAATTATAAAATATTCTTCCTTGTAAGTAGAATTGGTGACTTAGTTTCTCTCACCCATGATCTTGTTCTACCATTGGTTTTGTTTTTTATTTCTCCATGACAAGGTTTATGGGGTTTTCATCCCTAGTGTTATCTGGATCATTTGGATGCGTCTAGTTTTTCAGTTTTATTTTGGTTTAGTTTTGGGTTTTTATTGGGAGCTTCTCTAAGATTGTTAAACATTGGTATTGCTTGAAATTTTTCAATGTTTGTGGTTTTTTATAACTCATAAGGGCTTTTTCAAGAAATATTTTTGGTACATAAGGATGTGTTGTTTGATGATGGTGATGATGGATTTATTTTTGATGTTTCGATTGTACAGATAGTTTTACTATTGGTTTTTAGTTGGTTTTTTTGAATTATTATAGAGTGATGTTGTGTGACGTGATTGAAAGTCACATATGTTGTATGGAAAGCAGTGGATCCTCATAATCCCCCTCTTAATTTACCTTTCTATTATAAAATATCGACTATAATTGTGGATTTTGAATTTTGAAGTTATCTAGTCACTCGAGTGTCCCAAATTGCATTATGATTATATTGAATGGTTAAGATATTTTTTCAATTCTGGATCAACATTAAAATAATATTATTTGAAAATCTAAAAAATTGAATTTGAATGGATACATAGAGGCTTTAATTCAGATCTCTATAAATATTCAACTTAAAGTAAAGTCTCATGGACTTCGTGACATCTGACCGAATTTTATATCATATATTAAAATTTATGAAACAATATCAAAAACCCCTTTTTAAAATTTAGAAAATATTTTTAGAAATATATCTTAAAATTCAAAATGTATAACATAATATGCAATACTCAATAATTTTCAATCAATAACTCTTTTTAGATAAACATTATAACAATTTTAGAGTATCAATTTGAATTTCATGAAACTCAATCCCCATTAATTCAAACAAAAAGGGTGACCCCATGGTCCATTGAAACATTAATAATAAATATTCAATCTTTAATTCATAAATATAATTAAATATTTGTGTATAGAATGTAATTATTCCTACTCAAGATATAAATAGATATATCATGATCTTCATAAATCACATGTATTTGTATACCCATTTCCTCTAACTATATCAAATATAAGAATTCATTTTCATGTTATCCCTTTATTAAATCCATTGAGTAACCATATGGTTTGAAGTATGCTAATCATGTATAGACACTGATAAGTTTTCAATTATTTGAGTATAAACTTACAAGGACAATGAATACATCATAAGAGATTCACCTTAAGTGTGTGATTACATGAAATGATCCTCACACACGTATATAATAACATCACAATTCTTATCCATTTAATCCCAAAAAATCCTTCAATCTATCACAATTGAGGGGTCATAAGTCATACTCATCATATGAGAAGAAAATTCCCATATTAGTTTGGATTCAACCAAAGAAATGATAATGTAACCCCATGAGTTTTTATGAATTATTTTTCTAATAAATTAAAATTTCTTGATATCTTGTGTTACAAATATAAAAAAGTTAAGCTTGTGTTACACAAAACCCTGAGTTATATTACAACCCTATTATATTATTAATATTATTAAAATGTTACTATTATAAATCTGTGGTAAAACATAGTGATATGTATAGTAATAATTAATTTTTAAATATTAAGTATAATGGTATTATATAACGAATACATGTTATTGAATAATGTTTTTATATGCTTCAAAAATTCTATTTTTTATCAAATAATGTTCTTTTTATTTATTTTTTTGAAAAATAATAAAACTAATATTTTCTCTTTTAGGTAATTTATTTGAAAAAATATGATTCATATTTCAATTCAACATATCAAAATTAGCTTAGGATGAATTTTTGATAATATTATGAAAAAGAATATTTTTTTGATAAATAGTGAAAATATAGAATTTTAATTGCTGACTACCATTTAATTTAAATTTTTTATAAAGTTAAATTATATTTTAGATTAATTTAAAAGTAAAATTAGTTCAATTATATATATATTAATCCAATTTAGTTCATTTTAATCGATTTTTTATTTAATTTTTGTGTAAAACAATTCAAACTTCGGAACATTTCTCTCTTTAAAAATATGCATTCTCATCATGTGTGAGGGATTAATTATTAACAAACATTTTACAATTCAATGAATTCAATTTATAAAAATTTAATACATATTTAGAAATAGAAAAATATATATTATAAAATAAGTTAAATATAATTTTTTACCATATTTTTTAATGAAAAAAAAATTAAGCATTAATTACCACAATTAAGCTTAAATCAGGAATTTTCACGTTACATACAATTATGTAAAAATTAATTTTCAAAAAATTTGATTTTTATTTGATAAATTTTATTACATATCCATAATAATTAAGGCCAAATTATCTAATAATGATCATTTTCTTATATACTTAAATTATAAATTTTTGAGGTTAAAAAAACTAGTTACCATAGTGAAAATTAAAATAATCCTTACAATACATTGGTTATTAATTTTTGAGCCAAATTAGGTGAGAGTTCCCTACCATTGTTGAATAATTTTGGGTATTTATAGAAATTTAAATTCAGAATTATTAATGGTCAATCACTAACCTCACTTATTAATGAATCTAAATACATATTTCATGATGAAAACCAACCCTAATCACTTCAATACATCCCTAATCTCATCACAGAATCCTTATTTTGGGTAGAAATCCAAACCATCGAAGGCCAACGTTCTTCATCGAGAATTTTTATTTTATTTCTTCCTAGATATCCATCAATTATTATTAAATGGTAATTATATAATAACCAAATTATATTCCATATATTAATAATATTTATGTTATATGAATTAACTAAAAACATATCCTCTTCCATTAAATGGGTAAAGAAATCATGATTCGTTTTTATGGTGTACTTCCACCTCGTGAATCGATGTCATTAATTTTTACATTAAAATCTATAATGACTAGAAATTATAATGGATTCACTATTTAAATATGATATTTATTATATTATTATTCTTCTAAAATTATTATACAACACATAATTTCTTACATTCAATTTTTTGGGAATACGATAATGTTCCTCGTGTGTACAACGGACTACCAGCTCACTAAGCAATGTGATTTGTTCAGAATTTACATGGAAGATTATAAGGATGGAATTAAAATAAAAAATGTTATATATATGAAATAAAAATGATTCATTAATTATAATAGATAAATTATGTTTTATTATTTTAATTCAGTTATAAATTGGAAACAATACATACGACCAATCGTCTCCACAAATGGTGTATTTCATTTTCATACTCCTTATTTTATATATTACTCTAAATACATATATACTAAATATATATTATATTTATATCATGGATTAAATTTTGGATATTATGAAACCATGATCAAAGTAAAAGGTTTAAAATAAAAAAAATCAAAACTTATAAGAAAATCAAAGCAGTTATTGCATGAATCATGAATTTAACATAGAATTGTCAATAAACTGGTAACAAAAGGTCATAAGTGAAATATATATGGTATTATATATATCTTTATGGTTTTAAATATATATATATAAAAAAAATTTATTTATTATATAATATTTTTGAACATGTATGAAGGAAGTCGAGACATAAGGTAAGGGATCTTTATCTCAATTTTCCTTCTATGATAAATATGTTATGTTATGCACATATCTTATTTTATAAACTGTATACACATAACATTTGACATTTAATATCATGGATTTACTTATTCTCATGATATTATATTATTTTCTTAACTTTATTCTTTCATGGGGCTTATGAATCAATGTTACCTAATTGTTAAGGATTTTATGTTATAATCTCATCATGTATCAGGACTGTTTATTATTTTGATTCTAATGATAAAATATTATAATTAATATCTCCATAAAGTCATGAATTTTTTATCCTTTATTTATTGATGATATATCTAAGTACTACTACAATTTTCCACTATTTTTTACTTAAAACAAATGAGAAGATGTTTTTAATAAAATTTTACTTTATTTCTCACCTTGATTGAAAATACATTTCTTCCAAAACTATATTTTGTAAAAGTATTTTGAATTTTTTATTTGAAATTATTAAAATTATTTATTCTTGAGTTTTTAATAGTGTTTTAATTTTCAAAAAATGAAAATGGTTCTTCATGTTCTTTTCCAAATAATTCCCATTTGGATTTTACTGAAAATGGGAAAATAATTCTATTTTTTGTTTCATGCATGACATGGACAATATTTCATACTATCATGACTTCTCAGTGATTTCATGGTTCCCGTAAAAGTTTTCAATTGTATTTTAAAATTATTTTTTTCTTTAATATCGGGGTATTTTTTAGATTCTAAATAAATGATTTCAAATGGAAAGTAATTTGTAAAATGTTTTATGTTTTAAAAACTATTTTCAAATAGAATAGTTTATTTTCATAAAGAAATTTTTTCAATTATTTTTAATTCTTCTAGTATAATGTTTTATTGATATTTTTAAATAAAAGAATCATTAAACTATTTTATATTTTAAAAAAGGTGATTTTCAAATTAAATTTATTTTCATTATGAAATTTTCCAAGTTATTTTTATTTCAAAATAATTTTCCATATATGATGTCATTAGTTGATTTTACATATGATTTACTGGGGATACGAACCTAGTGTACCATTCTTATTATTTATGTATATGGTTTATAATTAGGATGACATTATGTCTGTGAATTCATTTCTCTTCCACAGGTTATACTGTGATAAAATTATTATGATACCCACTTCTCTTTCAACAGGGTATGATTTAATGAAATGATGAAATGATTATAATACCTATCTATTTTCCATAGGTGAAGATATGAGGAAATATTTATGAAAACCATTTCATTTCATGGCATAGGAAATGGTGAATGTTTTATGATCTTGTGAAATATATATGTATGATTTTCATTATGTGATGGGTGGGATATCATCCTATAATGTATTTTGGAATGATTAATGCCATATGATCTCAAAAGATTCACTGGGGGTTATTCCAAGCCTGAAAGATGGTACATGGGAGGTTATCCCAAGCCTAAAAGAGGGTACATGAGTGTTTATCCCAATCCTGAAGTAGGTATACATGCTGTTATCCTAATCCAATCATGTTATAAATATCTTTTTGGGTAATATTGAAATATGATTTTATTTGATTATGTGTACACCAAAAATTTATTTTTTATGAAACAATTATGATTTAATGGATCTGGTTATTTTATTTACTTATTATTCTTGTCTTATGAACATCCAATCATTATTACATGACAAAAGATTATAATCATTGATATTAAGGGAGTGGTTTTAAAATATTATTCTCATGTTATAATAAACTTATTCCCACTTTATGTGTATGTATTTCCCGTTTTTCAGAAAAATGATCTTTTTATCTCACCCTTTTTTATGATTCCCTTCCCCAGGTTATGAAAAAGGTTTTAATTGGGTATGTTTATGAAGAGTACTAAAGGGGGAGATATTTATGGTAGATATTGAAGATCTTTCACCAAATTAGAATATTTTGTATCTATACTCTAATGACACTAAACATTTACAGTCCTCAACAATGTGTTGTGTAATGTATTGAATAATCATCTAAAAAGATGTAATATCTATGTATGAAAATTAAGGATCTCTATAGTTGCTATCATAAGAATGATTTAGTAAACCTTGGGAAACTAGGATGAGGAATCTTTACTAATAATCCTTGGGATATTTCTAAGGATGTATTTAAATATGAATCTAAGGATAAGTATATGGATGAATCAATGTATAGTAAAATGACCATAGAATTTTGGTAGAGGATAGAGAAAGTGGTTCCCAAGATATTGAATCCTTTCTTAGATACCACAAGTGGATGTGGTTCTGGCACGAATGTGCATTGGGATAATAACATTTAAAAGGGCACATTGATCTGGACTCAATCATCACCTAGAGCATACTAATAGGCCTTTCTACACACCTAGTTTGACACTACTTGGGGACATGTTTAGGGAATTTAAAAACTCTTTACAAACAATCATAAAGGATTTAAAGATATATTCACCATGAAGAGCCAAAATTATGACTACGTTTCCATAGATTTAAAATAAAAAGTCACGCTTTTGACACAATATAATATATTTTTCATGACTATGTGGTTCCCCCACAACTATAAAATAAGGCTACATCCATGGTTTTGAAAACAATCATGGGTATAGGTCATCCCTATATACACCAAGAAAACATTTTACTAGAAGGACCTATACACATGGTTATCCAAAAACTGTGGGTATAGGGGTTGTTGTACGGAATTTTTTTGGGGAACCGTGGAAATAGTTTTTGGTTGGGGGGGGATTTGTGCAACTGACCTACACCCATGGATCTCCAAAATCCATTGGTATAGTTCACCACTATACCCATATTTTTCATGAACTATGGTAATATACTTCTTGTGAATTTTTTTTGTGGTAGGTACTTATACCCACAGTTATCTAAAAAAATTGGGTATAGGTCATCCATATTTCCATCGTCTTTGTAAGTTATTGTAATAGATTGCATGGGGAAAATCCCTAGGAAAACCTATACCCACAACTTAACAAAACTGTCGGTACAGATTGGGACATTATTTTGACATAATAATAATAATAATAACAACAAATAATAATATAAAATAAATTTTTTTATACCCATATATTTATATTTTTATATAAGAACCTAAAAAAATTTGGATTGTGGTAAATCCATTCATTTTCTAGAAGAAAGTGCAGTGATTCAATCCCAATGGGGGATTTATTTTTTTAATAAGAATCCATATCCATGGTTTGGGAAAACCACGGGTATAGGAATTTCCATTGAAATTTCATGAAACAACAGTTTATGAACTATTGGTATAGGTGTCCTATACCCATGGTTTGGTAAAACTATGGTTATAAGTCTATACATATTCATTGAGCTCCCACAGTTTTGTAGTCTATTCCCACCATTTTGAACCATGGGTATAGACCTATTTTCCAATAGTTCCCACAATGTTTTTTGTTCCTCACACAATGATTTTGGTTTTAATTAAATGGATGAAACCAATTGGAATCATGTTAATGTTTAGGGAGAAGGACAATGAAAGGATTTAACTCTTCATAAACTGAACATTGTTGTATTTTGAATGAAAACTCTCAATGTTATGATAAAAAAAATCTAACATGATATGATTCACAATGGACTTAAAAATGTGAAAAGGAGGAAAAAAATCTATTTATTTCTTCATGAGGAAAATTACACCTTATTTTAGTGGGTATTCTGATCTAATAGTTATTGAGTAATGGATCAGCAGCCCTAAAAATATATTTTCCATCCTCTGGTGTTCAAAGAATGGGAAATTAATTTTGGGTTTCTACCATTTAGAAGGTGAATTAGATTAATGGTAGACTCTTATAAAGTATATTAGGAGTTTGGGTGAAATAAAATCCATATATTGGGATGAGTTCCAGAACTTATATTTCAACAAGTTCTATCATTATATTCCTCATATGAAGATAGATAATGAGTTACTTGGTCTCACGAAAAAGGATGCTGAATTCATTGGTACCTATAAGGAATATTGTACACGAATTTTGAGGATTCCTTCTGCTATTATTATCTAATGAGAAAGTAAGGTTTATTGATTCTTCTTTGTCTTAAAACCTATTCTTCAAAGGGAGTTATAAATAAGAGACTCCAGTAGTAATGATGATATTTTTCAATGTGTTATCAAGGTTGAAATAGAGTTTTTAGTTATGTATTAATCTCATGGTTTTGATAAGAAGAGAAAAAGTAACTCAAATATATTTTAAAAACCATGGAAAGAAGACGAGGAGGTTTCCGTTATGCTCAATGTCTTGGTAGAATATAATATGGAATTTTATTAAGGGAAAATCTAAATGTTTGATGTTCATCAGAGAAGGTCATTGAGAAGTTGAATTCTGAACTAATGGGAAAACGTTAGCCAATGATATGAATAATGCGAAATCTCCATAGAATCCACCACCAACACCCTAATATATCAAATAGAAGGATTAGTGATATTATGTGAATCGATGCCCCATTCCAAGGGATAATGAGGATGATAATCCACAATAACCTCTAAAATTCAATGAAAAAAAGGTAAATCATATGAAATCATAATGTTTTAAGTGAATAATAACAATTAGGGCACACTAATCCCTCTCTCTTTATTATGGAATTTCATGTATGTATTTGCATGAATAATATATTTCAAAATATTATTGTACCTTATTTAGTGAAACATCACGTTATTATATACCTCTAGGTGAATTTATGATTAAAAAATTGAATTTGATATTCTATTGGTAAAATTTGAAACCCATGATTCCAATGGAAATGTTTTTATATAAGATAAGAGCTTATATATGGAATAAAGAGTGAATTGTCTTTTGGAAGATTTTATGTCTCTATGTAAGATTGACAGAAGATTCACAGATACAATCATGTGTTTATGATTATAAGGTTGATAATATGTTCAAATTCATTAATTAACAATTTTAGGTTTTATGTGATAGGATTATATCATGATTAATGATATTTTAAAAGACATTTATGGGAATTAACCCCTTTGTTTTTTTTATATAGTGACAATGTTATTTTAGTAGGAATACCATAACAATTTTAAGGACATATGGATAACGGTACCAGTATCCTTTAGGGTTTATCTTATATTTGATGTTGAGATAATTAGGGGTAATTTTAAATCACCTTACAGAGTCAGTACAATTAATTACTCTCTCAGAAAATTTCACTTTGGATCCTATTTCAAGATTTTATATTAAGTGGTAAAGTTTCAAGGAGTACCACATTAAATTTTATCTGATTGGGATCCAAAGTCTGACTCAATGTTTGGCGAGGTCATCCGCAATATATTGATGTTGAATTGAGTTTTAGAACTCCAAGAAAAATTCAAACCCTATAGGATATTCTAAGATATTGTTCAATAGATTTCAAAGTTGGTTTGGATCACACCTTACTCTTGTTTTGTTTAATTGCAACAATATATTTAAATGAAGCATTTATATGGCTCCTTATATATCCTTTTATACATACTGGAATGATGTTTCTAAAAGAAATATATTGGTACCTTGTCTATTTGATGAGATGGGAGAAAAATTTCTATCCATTCAATTACATGTAAGGACTACATAGATTATACCTGAATTTTATACTGATAAATATTTTTATGATCTAGATTTGAAGATTGTGAGAAGGTATTTCTATGAATTTATCTATGGATTAAATAAGGGAAAACTAATCCCTAGATATATTGGTCTAATTAAAGTACTTGATTGTATCGGGATAATATCTTATCATTTTTCACTTCCATAGAACCTCTCTCAGGTTCACAATGTGTTCCATGTATCACTCATGAGGAAGTACATAAATGATCCATCACATGTACTAAACACAGAGGTTGTACCACTAGAGGATGATATTTCTTTTGAGGAACAAATGGAAGAGATTATAGATTGAATATATAATGTTTTTTTAAATGAGATCACTCACCTATTCAATGTTTTGTGGAGAAACCACTAGCATGTGGAAGCCACATAGGACCAGAAGTACGTAATGAGGTTAAAGTATCCTTAGTTTTTGTCTACTAATGTGATGATTTTTAGGGATAATTCTATTTTAAGGGGGGTAACATATAACACCATTAGTTATTATGAATTATGTTTTGAATAAATAAAATTTCATTGATATCTTATGTTACACGCAGCACTAAATTAAACTTGTGATACACAATAAAATGATTGTTAAAAAAACCATGATATATTATTAATAATATTCAATTTTATACATTATAACCTATCCATTAAACTTGGTGATATGAAATGTAATAAATAATTTTAAAATATTAAGTATAATTGTTTTATATAAAGAATATATATTGTTCAATATAGTCTTTTTATGGTTATAAAATATTGCTTACGAAAAAATATTTTTATTTCATTTTAGGAAGAAAAATTAAATTAATTTGTGAACATTTTTCAATAATTATTTGATAAAATAAAATTAATTTTTTAAATAGTCATTTCAAAAATATATATATTTAAATTTTATAGAATTTATGGAATTTTTTTACATATTGTAAAAAATGCTGAATTTTAATTGAAAACTTCCATTTCATATAAATTGTTTATAAATTTAAATTATATTTTAGATTTTTTAAAAGAAAAATTAGTAAAATTATATGTTTATTAGTCAAGTTTAATTCATTTTAACCATTTTGATATTGAATTTTGAAATAAAAACATTTCAATCTATTGAACATTTATCACTTTGGAACATTGTTTTCTCATTGCGTCTACATGATTAATTTTAAATCAAATTTTGATATATAAATGAATTAAATTATTAAAAATCTATTAAATATTTTTTAATAATAATATTATATATTATATAATATGATATATATAAATTTTTAAGATAATTATTGTTCAAAAAATTTAAAATTAATTATCATTATTAATGTTAAAACGAGAATGTGCGTGTTTCGTACGCTTATGTGAAAATTAATTTTAAACACATTGGATTATTATTTGATAAATTTTATATCATATTTATAATCATTTGGTAAAAATTATCTAATAATACTGATATTATTTTATTCTTGAAGGATAAATTACACAGGTTAAAAAAACTAGTTACCGTGGTGAAAATCAAAATGGTAAAAGTGAGTAAAACTTAAAGGCTTAGGAATTACATGATTTTTTTGAGGTTTAGAATCTCAATATATTCACATAAATACATTATTTATCAATTTTTGAGACACATGTGGTGAGAGTAACCTCCCATTACTTTATACTTTTGAGTATTTACAAAAATACCACTGCTCCTCAATTATAAAAGGGTGCTCAGTCCCCTTACTTCTTGAAACATATCAAGACATTTGGATCAAAAAAAAATTCCTATATCACTTAAAAAATTCAATACATTATTAATATATGACCTAATTTTCCCCAAAATCAATAGTTTAAACTATTTGGGTGCAAACCTATAGACGTTTCCTGAAGAAGAGGTAATGTTCTTCATCGACCATTTTAGTTTTATTTTTTCATACACCATTTTAGAGTATTTTTATACCCTTATGATATAATAAAATCAGTATATTACATATAATAAGATTTTTTTATTTTAATTTCATGAACTACAACTCTTTAATATTTCATTAAATGGGTTATGAACTCGCTATTCATGTTTATGGTGGACTACCATTTCACGAACTGATGTCATTTGTTTTTTCCACTAACACCTTTCTTAGTTGGAAATTATGATGTAACTTATATATATATATATATGATATTTATGATATTAGTATGATTCTATTTTTATTATTTCATATGTATCTTCTTACTATCCATTTTATGGGAATATAATAGTAGCGTTTGTGTGTGCAATGGACTATCGCCTCACGAAGTGATGTGATTCGTTCATGCTTTACATGGAATGAAAATTAGGATAGTTTTAATGAAAAAATATTATATATATGAAATGAAAATTATTATATTATGATAAAATATAAATTTACTCTAATTCATTCAATAATTTGAGAAAATGGAAGCAATGTTCATGCGTATTTGTGACCTACCGTCTTCGTGAATGGTGAATTACATTTTCTATCTCTATCATTTATAAATTACTATAAATAAATATATAATGAATATAAATGTTATTTATGTCATGATTAATATTTTGGAGATACAGTAACCATGATCAAAGTAATAGGACCAAAAATAACAAATAAGAACTAACATTATAAAAAAAATCATTTATTGTCCGAAATGTGAATTTAACATGAAATTATAAACAAATGGGGAATAAATTGTCATCAGTGACTAATATATCATATTATATATATATATATTCCCAGTTCTATAATATTTTTTATGCCAAATTTTGGATAGGTCTCTGAGCTAGATCTTTTCAAGAAACCAATGGAATTTTGAGAAGGAACATATTATCCTGCAATGCTAAAGGTTGTTGCATGCAAGAATTATGGGGTGCATGTAAGACTTTATATAGTGAAAAAACCCATTCTACACCCAATGTGATGTCAAATGAATGATTTTTTGGTGACCATCTGCAAATATGCCAAGGCACTGGCACACAAGAATTACGGGGGGCGCACAAGATTCCCCGCGACGGGATAACCCTTGGGCGCCCAATGTGATGTCAAATGAAGGTTTCTTGCGGCGAGCATTTACTAACCAGACAAGTAAAGGGGACGAAAAATTAGAGTCTGGTAGGCAATATTCCCCTAGGCATGAAAACCATTCAATTCCCAATTCAACATCAAACGGTCTCTTGGTCACATCTCATCTTGTGAGCAGCCTCTGAGGATTTCAGATATAAATAGAAGTGTACCCCCTGCTGTTTAGGGATGGTTACAAAAGACAGACAGACGCTCTTTTGTGAGAAAGAAACCTCTACAACAACCGTGAAAAAATCACTATGGCCTAAAGGTGATGGATCTATCACTGCAGCTCTCCCAGGGGTCCTCTTTTGGGTGGGCCCTCTTGGGTTTTATCCACGCCCATTTCTTTTTACCCTAAGGAATTTTCATGAAAGTTATCCATCTTGTGTGTAATTTTCTCATTACATAGAAACTGTTTTGCATAAAACTACCCCATATTGTGTGAAACAGTATCCTCTTGTGCACAACTATCCCATCATGTGCACAACCTCTCATCTTTCCACTCCCCTCATAGGTTTCATTTGTCATCCTCACCCTAAGACACCATGTCTGAGCCCCTCTTATGCGTGATACCCCTATCGTGCACATCCTTCTCGAGTACAACCCTATAGGTTCAGAAGAAGTTATTTTATGGTCTCTTGGGATGTTATTTATGTTGAGTTTCATAGCCTAATGCTTCTTATAATAGGACTGCTAACAATTATTTCTTCTTCAGATAGCCACACTAATATGGGTCTCTCAATGGATCACTCCACAACACCATCCCAATATGTCATTGCTAACACCTTTTTCCGCAAGGGTGGGTGGGTGTTAGTTATGTATGTCCTATGGGTGCGGAGTGAAACCACCTCATACAAGCAACAAGATGTCAAAATTCCAAGAACCATCTTACTTCACACATGATGTTAAATTGTGGCTTCGTTCCATGCAATATACATGGGGTTTCCCACCTCGTACATTCTCCATGACCGCTTGTCTCCACGAAAGTGAGATCTTACTCAGATAGAATGGGATCCTCTTTTCTGGAGAAACATCTGTCCACAGGGAAGGGAAACCATCTTGGGGCAAGCCCATATCCTTTCTTACGGGAGGTATCATCCATGCTCCTACTCTATTTTTCCATGCCAAATAATAGAGATGAGATGGACACATGGAACTTTGTAACCCCATCCTTCTCCCTCTATGATTTTTCTCCATTGGAACACCATCAAAGAGTAAGTCCCAATATTCTTCCCCCTAGGCTGCTAAACACAAATAATCTCATGTTTCCTCTTTGGGATTCTATCTAGGTGTAAGCCCCACTCCACTTCCCGCGTATGCACCATTCATGACAGGATTGTCAGGTCATTTGGCATCTTTTTTCCCAACCCAAGAATGAGTCACGTGGTATTAGAGTAAGTATTGAACATGGAATCTTTACTGGGCTGCCTTAGAATGTAAGCCCTTAATCATACCTAACTACTTGGACTTTGATCTTTATCTCCTATACAAGGTACATAGGAATCCTATATGAGTTTCAAACCCACCACACATCGGTCCTGACCACCCCATGTCGGTCCACACTCATCTCACATGATGTTAAACGGTATCCCTTAAACCAAACGTTGTGGACTTTCATCCTTGTCTCCTAGGAAAGGTATGTAGGAAGCCTCATTAAGGTTCAAGCCCACCACCCATCAGTTATGAACACCCCACGTTGGTCCACCCTCATCTCGCATGACGTTAAACTATATCCCACATTCTGAACTACTTGGAATTTGAACCTTTTCTACTAGGAAAGGTATTTAGGAATTCAAGTGCAACACCTACCTAATCCTACCCCTTCACATCAATTCAACTTCATCCCGCAATACATTAAACAACATACCTCATACCGAACTATGCAGACTTTGATACTTTTCTCATAGGCAAGGTATATAGGAATCCTCATTGAGGTTCAAGCCAAACACCCCTCAGTCTTGACCACTCTACGTCGGTTCACCCATATCTTATATGACGTTAAACTGTACGTCCACCTTTCATCCGAAATGGAACTAAACATTATACCCTAAAACTACATGGTTTTCGATCCTTGTCCCCTAAACAGGGTACATAGGAAACCTCCCCGAGGTTCAACCCTAACTATTGGTAAAACGTTGGAACCCCAACTAGCAGTAATCCATTGGAACCCCAAACAATGTAAAGCCATTGGAACCACAACCAGAGGTAATTCATTGGAGTCCAAAACTAATATTAAGCCATTGTAGTCCCTTTTCTGGGACCTACATATCTAGTCGGCCCCTCAGGTATCAGGACAACTCGTGCTGTTAACCACGCATAATCCCCAGTGTATCATCAGGTTGATATCCTATGTGTAAACCCCAATTCTATACCCCCATCTCAATCTACATGAACATCGATTACCTTCTATGGGGTTATGTAGGAATCCTCCCAGAGGTTCAGACCCATCACTCATGTCCCATTATGGTCTCTCCCTTTTCCCTTTGTGTTTTGGGAATGTCACACCCCAACATAGGGGATCCACTTCATTTAGGTACCATCCATGCGTCCATTCTCACGGATCTCCTCCTCAGGTGTCCCATCACCCCACAAAAAAACATGGACTTGGATTCTCATCCATGAGGATACATAGGAATTCTCTTTGATGCTCAATCCCAGCATCACTGTCCTCCTCACATCAGTTCCGTCTCATTCTCCAACTACTCTCAATAGTCCATATTCATCATGATTCTCACCTGGGCCACTACATCCTGATAAGATCATGTCACCAACCTTTTCACTGCTTCTATAAGAAATCAGGTAACTAACCATGTGTTAGCCCCATTACCAATGTTCCCTCCTCGGGTTTCATCCATCTGATCCACTCTTATCAGGGTTTTGATCAGTCAGATCCATCTCTACTAGATGATAAAATCATGGAATACCAAGTATTAAACATGGGACATTTAGGAAAACCTCAGAGACATTATTATGATAGTAATTCCACACCCTCATGAAGCCCTATCTTAAGGCAAATAAACCTAGATGAATCAATGTTCCAAAATCCAAACATGTCAGCGATGTCCTACGTGACTACTTCCCTGACTGAAGGTTTCTTCACTGAATGTAACCCTTTGAATGTCCTGAAAAGAGAAGGGTAATTAATAGGTATACATGAAGACATGACACTGGGAAGAGTTTCATGAGCAACACCTTAAATCTACGAGGGAGACCCGGACTAGGAAAAAATTTCTGAGGAGGAATCCACAGAAGGAGGAACCAACATCCCATCATCCCATTTCAATCAAGGAGCGAACACCCCTAAATAAGAGGTGAATTTCACATGCCTTTGGAATGATGGAATGTAGGGAAACAATATGCATGTCCTCCAAAAGAATGTATGAGTGCCCCGGTGCAAGCGTCGGAAAGTGAAATGGTGAACCCGATGTGAATTTATTCTCCACAATGAAGATATTAGTAGAATTCAAGACATCTATGGATTATCATGTCACTATATCCAGTTATCTGGTGATATGTCCTATCAAGAAAATAGTGGGCCTAGCATGAAACTCAGCATTAAATAGGGGTAGTTGACCATTTGAAATCCCAGTCTGTGACATTGTCAGTGTGGATCCTTCGTACCAACCATGGAATATGGAATGGCACTGGGGCACTAAACGTCATTTTCCTTCTTTCAGTACTAATGGTTAAAACTTCTTTCTTTTTAGGACCCAAGATTTCATGACAGGAAACCAATCACGAGCCACCCACCGATGTAGGGGCAGGGGAAATGTCAATGCAGAAATTCGGTGTGGCCTCATCTCTCCCACAACAGCCTCCACATCCATAGCTGTTGGGAACCCACACCCCATATCCCCATCTAAATTAGTTCAGATAATGGTAATTAATGATTCTTTTGACTATAAGAGGAAGAGGGGATTATCCCAACCTAGGATATGGCCCAACTCATCCAAGAGTCTTCTGCGACTTTTCATCACCGCCACCCTTCGAGGTTCGCACAAGGAGACATTGCTCAACACTCTTATGAAAAATTGTTTTAGGAACCTCTCCCCAGAATGCAACAACGACTCTCTCCTGTAGACAAATGATGTGAGGGGTGTTCGGGACATCCCATATGGAATCTTGTTATATGGGATCCAATGGAGGGATCCCACTAGGCTACGACAGCACTTCCACATGGCCCCACTAGGTGAGTTATGCACCTGTACCATCGGCCGATGTCCAGTTAACCCAACACTAGCGTCAGGCACATGAAAAAGAGGATGCCCACTATGGGGAATCAACATCGATGGATACCATGTCCCGTGCCACCAATGGCACATACCATCATCCCCTGTTAATTCCATGTAGTGGAACTCATACGCCCAGCTCAGATCGAGGCCCCTACCACCCCACTGGCAGGTTGGGACGACTCTCCTAGTCACAGACAAAGGCGGCGTCTGTTATGGGCCAACCCGAGGCATCGACATCCAGTACATAGATCCTCATCCTACCACAAGAAATGAGAGCATAGTTCTATCCCACTCCTAATCTAGACAGGGACTTCCTCCCCATGCCACCATAAATCCAAGAGAAAGTAACCGCCGCTATATAGACACCCAGCACGAAAGCCTCTTTGTCACCCATGACCTCATTTACGGATTCATTTATCTAGTCACATGTTTCTGATATGAAGATGCTATCCGACAGGTCAGCCTTCAGTGTGGGGGTATTCCCCATTTTCTTACAGAGACTGAAGAAGGTCCTCATCATCCCAATAATTAGAGAATATAATGTTTTTCTCGCTTCATGGGAATTTAACATCGAGGACCCACCCATGTTCACCTCTTTTAGTACGAGGATCTTCCTCATTCCGTCACTGCCAATGGAAAAAATCCTAGAGGGCCTGACCATTCTCATACCAGCTCTAGTAGAGGTCCTAAATTCTCTCAAACATCCCACAGATACTGTATTTTCACATCAGCTAATGGATAAGGAGGTCCTACTCATGTTCCCATGACATTATTCTAGGGTTTCCTCACAGCCCAGCTCATCCAAGAGGAAGTCCTCTCTACCCCTGCATCCATTCAGACAAAAGTACTCATCATTATGAAAACATACCTTGTCCCTAAGTGCTGTCTCAGGTTAGTAGGGCGGGTCTACGACGCCAAGAGAAGAATAAACAGATGATTAAAACTACGATTAAGCCCACATGCTTCTCAGATTCTAAGTCAGAATGCAATTTTGTAATGGAACCCTCACCCCAATCATCCATTTGATGGGTAGGGTTAGGAATGAGGTATATCAGCCTGATCCTTCAAAAATTTGAGGTCCACAGGATTCCTTCATCCCTCAATAGATACATCCAAGAGGGGGAAGATTTGGCCCTTTCCTCTGGCCTGACCATGCAACCCTCTCTATCGTCTATAGGGTCATTATCTACCTCAACTAGAGATCACAGAGAGTTATTCTAGGGAACTATAGAAGAGGAACATCAACATATCCCACCATCGAAAACCACATCCCCTATTCTGGAAATTGTGGTCACTAGTCTGTTTGATTGGGATGTGGTAGCTCAGTCATTACATTCATCACAGGACAACTCATGATGCACAATCCTATCAGGTCGTTCATTGTATTCTCCACCATCCACCCAAACATCTCATCAGTTTGCTTTACTATCATTATCAATCTCATAGGCTCCCCTAGTTGATTAATGGGTCAATCATGGGCCAGATCCTGAGTCTGAGGTGAGTATATTGTGTGACATCCTTGTAGTGTACCATTTTATTGATATTTTATATCCAATTGGTATTGAAAACATTAGTGTGCCAGAATCACTTACTCAAGATGATGTTGCGTGTTTTTGGAAAACCCTATGGGAGATGAACTTATGTGTCCATTATGAGCATGTTTATTGACCTAGGATTTTGGAACACTTTGAAGATATTTGCCAGCAATTCTGTATGGTCGACTTGGATGTGATCCTTGTGGCCCAGCGCCCTGAGTTTCCCAATCACCACCAGACCCTCCAGAGATGATGTGTTAAGATAATTAAAGTGATCCATAGAATTATTAGGGAGGCTTACCCCCAGATTCATGTCCATGGTTGGGGACATTATGCTACCCTCCATTCCAGTTCTATCCAACATCAGACCGACTTTTCAGGTGATATTGAGGATATGCGTCTAGGTAGAGTCATTGTTAATATGGTCGATATATCAGAGGAAGAGACCGAGACAGAGCTCCTTGGAGAGAACTTACACCCCAAGGGAGTGAAACTCTAATTGGATTCACTAGGAAGGGTTACCCTCCAGTAGAAGAATCTACTATGTATCATGTGCCCTCTGAGTAATTAGTCCTCAGTCGGAATCCTAATAAGGGAAAACAACATCTTGGGGCAGTCAAACCCATTAACTGGTTTGTTCAGTGTAGAAGATGGAAGATGATAATGAAAAGGAATCATTTCATCAATACATCACGGAGCAAAAAAAATATGTTTGATGACCTCCTTGCTGATCATGTCGTGAAGCGATGGCCAGACTATGGTGATCCTTGATTGGTGCAGCAGGGGAAGTTACAACATTCCCCGGCGAGTTGCCTCTAGGTGACCCCATTCATCCTTACCACATAGGCAAGAGAGTGGATGAAGCTTATGTAAAGAGGGTGCAATATGATTCACCAAATCCACCTGAGCGGTGTAGTGATACTTGGGACGCAGCTGAGGTTCCCCTAGCCGCTCTGCAGGTCATCCCACCTGTCGCTCTACCAGCCATTGGGCCAGTTTATCATTTTCAAGAATCTTCCACTGAACTGGTGGGTAGGGAACCTCATCGATATTGGAATCCCCACCTAGATGATATAATGGTGGGGATCATTTCTCACCTAGAGGTGTTGGAAACTCAATAGGTGGCAATCTGGCCTGATGGAAAGCCATATCTATCATGGGATGATGATATGCCAACACACCTGGGAATAAAAAACCCCACCTCTTCCCCATTTAATAGGATTGGTGGTCCATTGTAACATATGGACCATTTCTTCTCAAGGTGTGAACCTATACTGAGAACTCCAGTGCAACCAGAGACTGCCAAACATCGGTGTTTCATTCAGACTTTGGAAGGGCATGCGTTTGTCTGGTACTACCAGCTACCCATTGGGTCGATCACCAGCTGGGAAGATCTCTATAGATAGTTTCTTTACCAGTTCAAGAATACCAAATATAAGATGTGTATTACAAACCTCTTCAAGTGAATGAAGTGGCTTGATGAGAACGTCACCGTCTTTATTGCAAGGTGGAAAGGCCTCACCTACTCCCTTGATATACCACTGAATCCAGAATAGATACTAATATAGTGTGTGGGGAATTTCACAACTGAACTCGTCCCCTGTCTCATTACATAGAATTACCTCAAGAGATTCTGATATTTATTTTATAAGGCGCATCATCTAGAGGAATCCATTCAACAGGCCAAGAAGGCGCGTCTGTTGGCTCCTACAGTTTCTACGAGAAGGGTCACTAAGGCCGATCCTGCCACAGTGGCCCAAATAGAGGTCCCCAGGCAGTTGGAGTTATTACATGTGGAGCCACCTAGAAAGCCTCATAGTGGCCAACCACCTTAGGTGCTGCCTCCGGCCTGGTTACGCCCACATCAGAATCAGCTGGCGCCCCCGTGTAACGCGCCACCACAACCTTGGTGAGATAAACAAGTTACACATCCTTGACAGGCTCCTATAGCCCCTCGTTAGGGCCCATCTCCCAAATCCCCCTTCCAGATAGGAGAAACTAGACCAAACCATTCCATGAGGTTCATGTCCATGGTTATTTTAAAAGTGCATTGGAATAGGGAATTCTACAGTTGGCCGAATGCAGGAGGCCCGAAGAAGCAGATATCACTCATTTCCCCAACTACTACCCTATCTCCAAATCCAAGGAATCACCCTCAAATAGTGATATGTGCCTAAATATTGTCTTCACAATCAGGTTGATAACAACACATTCAGGTTAGGCCCATATCTGGCATAGGTGGCATGTGTATTCGTGAAGCTAGAGAGAGGATGGGACATCGAAGGTGAGTGGCGTCAGGTTCTTAACCACGGGTCTCAAACGTTTGGCTATTGGATGGCTCATAAGGTAGTCACTCATGCCCATGGTATTATTTTTGCACGTCATAATTGACCTGATCCTTCAAAAGATGTCGCTTCACCAACAACAACTACCTCAACGTCGATGTCTCATCCACCCTCTACTTATAAGATCATGCATTGTCATCACAAGGGAAAACAAATCCCCCTAAAAATGTCTTCATCATCCTGTACTCCCGGTGAATTCATTCCCCCGAAGATAGAGATTCCCTCAAAATACTTCCAGTGGAGGAGGATTCTCTATGTGACAATCAAGGGAACACTTCAGTTAACACTATGGAGATTGGAAACCCCTATATGATTCCTGACTATGAGGAGCGCTAGACGGTTCCTCCCAACTTCCCCATTCATCGCCAGCTTCGACGAAGCTGTAGCTATATGGGTCGTCAGAATGCCTCGATCAATACTTTTAGTCAGAATATGCATGCCACTGAAACTAGACAGTCGGCCCAGTGTAGAGGTCATCATGTGCGTCCTTCTCATCAGTTGTCATCAGGTTCACTTTCATTGCGGTTTGTGTTATGTGATCATGCAGAGCTTCCCCGACCACGCCACGATCATCCATTCCTTGTTATGATCCGGCCTCCGTCATCTTTACCGCATCCATTAGCCACTCCAAGTGCTTTGAATAGAGAGAACAAAGACATTCCTAGGACCAATCAGCCACTGGTTCAGCTGAAAGGGTCCGTCATACCCCCTACTGTAGAACAACCTCCTATAAGAAGAAGTTCACATTTATCATGGAAGTATGATATACTTAAGCATATTTCTAGCATTCTAGTGATGGTTTGCATCCTTAAGTATCTTCACCAATCAGTGGATATGTGATAATCCCTTGCTGATGCTTTAACTATCCCCCTCTATTTTGAGATAGAGGTAGTAGCTACAAAAGCCTTCCATATTGAGGCAGTCAATCATGGTGAATGTCTGGCCATCTTCTCTTTCTCTGGAGAAGATGAAGGATCTCATATATAGGGGAACATCCAACCACTGTACATCACCGATCACCTCAATGAATTAGATGATCATCCCTTTCATGTTGACCTATGGTCTGGGATAAACATAATCCCGACTCGGAAACTTCTAAAAATTGGGTTGTCCGAGGATGATCTGAGTCACACTGACCTAAATATTCACAGTTATGACAGGAAAAAACAAACAGTGGTTGGAATAATCCTCCTGAAGACCCAATTTGGTGGGCTGGTATCTATCATTGAGTTCATGGTTGTCTCACAGGACACCACTTTCAACGCGTTGATTGGTAGTCCATGGATTCACCTAAATGTGGTTGTCCCTTCATCGTATCACCAATGACTTTAGTACACTCTTAATGGTCGAGTGGGTGTTCTCCATGGTGATGCGTCTCACTTTTCACATTTTTAATCCTACTAAAAAGATTTCTACTATTTATAGAGTAATGAAAAGCTGATTTAGGCTAACGATGATGAACTTTCTATGGCTACAACCGACCCGTGGACAGACATGGATGATGCCTACATATTTATAATTCATCGATTAGAGGCTAAGACCGCGGATCTAGGGAAATGATTTGTTGTTTCTGGAATGAGGGGGAACCACATTCCCATATCTAGGGGACACTAAAAGATCACCTCATATTCCTACACAAATCAGGCTCGGGTAATCCTAGAGCCCCCTACTGTTATAAGGTATCGAGAAATCTGCTCCATGGAAACAATAACAATTCATACTTGCTTGTTTTTCTAGGATGGGATAAACCATCTTAGGAAGACACACCATTATTTCTGTGATATCATCAATCATGGCCCCATTGGCCAAAGACTAGATGGGATCAGGTCCACAGCCTTCATCGCAATGGTTTCGACAGCACAGGAGCCCCCCGATGCGGTGGCCACCACTGCTCATGCTGACAACAACATCCCCTTAGGATCTGTCAATCTAGAGGAATCACCTCCCATGCAGGATCAATCCTCCATGAATGATAAATAGGATTTGGAGGACGCTCCTCCCAACTTCGAAGAAGGTGTCTTCACCACGATCAATGTATTGGTACAAGTAAATCTCAGTAAAGAGATGGATCTGAAACTCACATTGATTAGTGACTCTTTGACTGATAAAGAGAAACAAGAAGTTTGTGGACTTCCGGAAGTCGCATCATGAGGTGTTTTCCTAGAGTTATACCAAGATTCCAAGACAAGATCCTCAGGTCACCATCCACCGCCTCGGTGTCCCAGAAAATCATCAGGGGTTCAAATAACCACCCTGAAAGATGAATCCTTCTCACGGTGCCATGGACCTGGCCAAGGATGATTATCTAATTAGAGAAAAAAATCATAAATGATGTTTAGTACCTCCGATGGTTAGTTAAAATTGTGCCCATCATAAAAAATAACGGAAAAATCAGAGTCTATATTGACATTCGGGATCTCGACCGCCACTGTCTGAAGGATTATTTTCCCCTTCCTATAACAGAACTATTGATTAACGTCGCCACTAGGATTAATGATATGTCCTTTAGGGATGGATATTCTTGGAATAAAAAAATTAGAATGGACCCCCAGGGATGAATATTATGTATCTTTTAGGCCAGCACAAGGTATATTCTACTACCAGGTAATTCCCTTTAGGATAAATAATTTAAGTTCCACCTATAAGTGTTACATGCATCATATATTTAAGCCAATCCTTTGGACATTGGTTTAATTATATGTAGAAGATCTGGTTGTCAAATCTCGCTAGTACGTGGACAATGTCAAAGACCTTGAGAAAGTGTTCGACTTCCATCATTCTCACCATCTGAAGATGAACCCATTGAAGTGTGCCTTTGCGGTTACATCCGGAAATTTCTCATATTCTTTGTTAGATATAGAGGCATCTATATTGAATCTAAGAATTGTATGGACATCATTCAGATGTATCCTCCAAGCAACAATCAACAGATTCACGGCTTTCAAGGCCACTTGGCCTACATATGCCAATTTATTGCAAATTTGGATGGAATGTGTAAGAATGTTTCTGGGATAATGAAGAAATTAAATTACTGTGAGTTGGACAAGGAATGCCAGACTGCATTTTTGGACATTAAGAAATACTTGTTATAGATTCCAGTCCTAATGGAACTCATTTCTAGAAATCCCCTGGCCCTTTATGTGACCACCCTGGAACAATCTCTCAACACTCTTCTTTCTCATAAAAACAATGAAGGGAAAAAATAGTCTGTAATATCTCAACTGCATTATCCTCAATACAGAGACTAGATATTCCTCTATCTAGAATAGCTGCCTCGCACTGGAATTCATAGTGTAGAAATTGAGAAATTACATTTAGCACCATGAGATACATCTAGTGTCCAGAGTGAATCTATTGAAGTATATCTTGAACCACCCCATGATGACGATCCATCTAGCTCTATGGGTAGTGATACTCCTACAGTTAGACATTAGGATTCTCCTCCATAAGTCCGTTAAGGGACATGCTTTGGAAGACTTTATTTCTGCCCATTCATCTCTCATAGACTAGTATCCAAATCTTGATTTTCTTGATGAGGTAATCCTCTTGGTACACCATGTCATTCTATGTTGGAAAATTCACGTTGATGGTGCCTCCCAGAGCCACACTATAATAAGACTAAATAACCTCAACAAAGTGGGAATGGGTATCATCTTCATCCCTCTAGGACAAGTTGTTATGATATATTTATTCCTTTTTCGTAAGGTCGGACCAACAACATGGAAGAGTATCTGGATCTCATTATTGGCCTAGATCTTTCCCTCAAGATTGATGTTCCCCACTAGGATGTGAATGGGACCTATGAACTTGTCATAAAGGAGATCAATGGTTATTATGTCATCAAGAAGCCAGAGCTTGTACCACAATTGGAACACACCATCCAGTTGATGGACCGGTTCCCGTCTCGTCTAGAAGTTACCCATTTCCCTCAATCCTAGAATGGTCAAGCCAATGCCTTGGTTAGTCTAGCTACATATCCTGTAGATCTTGATCAGGATTATTTGATTATGTACGTGGCACAACAGAGATCGATAACCACCTGTCACTCCAGATGATGAAGATATCCCGCAGGTATGACACCTTACTGCCAATACCCCCACGTCAGTGTCCCTAGGTCCCCCTGATGTAGTGTTGGATGTGAATCCTAACTTGAGGACCCCATTTATCGAGTATATCAATCATGAAAGTCACCCGGACTATCGAGATGAGCACAAGCGAGTCCAACGTCACACATTAAAGTTTACCCTCCATAGTGGCTCCTGTCTTTAAGAGATCCTCTACAGATACTGTTTTGATGGGGTTATCCTCCATTTTATTCCAGAAGGTGAGATTTCTCAGTTCCTGATGGATGTTCTTGTCGGTTCATGAAGGTCTCATTAGACTGGTCCAATACTATATCATCAGATCTGATGATTGGGGTATTTTTGGCCCTCCATGATCTATGACTATATTGAGTCCCCAAGAGGTTCCATGTGTGTCAAATCCATGCTAATTTTCTGAATCGGCTGTTAGAGCCTCTCCACAGTACCAAGTTATCTGGGAAATTTATGGTCTAGGGACTCAATGTCGTGAGACCATATCCACCAATGAAAGCTCACTAGTGTAGGTTCATCCTAACAACTGCATATTTCATTTCCAAAGTGGGCAGAGGGAGCACCTCTGAAGGAGGTTAAGGACCATTCTGTCAATTTATTTTGGATCTCCATTATCATCTACTGATTTACAGTCCCCCACACCATCCTCAATGATAACTGCAGCAACTTCCTAGAAAAAAAGTTGAAGAAATTGTATGCCAATAACAACATCTGTTCTAACAATACCTCCCACTTTCACACAAAAGAAAATGGTAAAATCGGTGTGTTCAAAAAACCCTCTCTAACATCCGGCAGAAAATGGTTGTTCAGAATAAGAAAAGTTGGCTAGAAAAGCTATCCAACACACTTTGCCCTTATCGGACATTGACTTGCAATTCCACATAGGTGACCCTATACTCCCTGTTTTACAGAACCGAGGTTGTCCTACACATTGAGATTTAGTTGACCTCATTACACACTGTTGTCTATGATTAGGAAACACCAGATAAGGTAGCTGAAATCCATATGGATGAATTGCATGCGCTTAATGAGTACAGACTTCATTCCCTACCCAATTTGGGAAGGCATCAAAATAAGATATCTAGAGATTTGAATAAGAATATTCACCTCTGCTCTTTCTTACAAGGTGACATGGTGTTGCATCAAAGAACGTTGATGATACCCTATAGGAATCCACCCTAACCGGATCACAAATAGGAGGAACCTTACACCATTCATATGGTTTACAACAGTGGTGCGTACTCCCTAGTTACCATGGATAGAGAGAATATTACTCCTCCCACAAATGCCAAATTCCACAAGAAATACATTACCTGAGAAACCGGTCCAAAATGACCAAAAATTGTGAAATCTTTACTGCATGATGTTAAAATGAGTGATTCGTCCTGGATGAAGGATGTAAAACTATCCCCCAGATGTCTTACACGACGATTAACTGAAAAATGGTCTGATCACTACGACTTTAAAATAATATATCTCTTCATAGTTGCAGCATGACCTAATAATGCACACCACCTTCAAGAACTATGTATATCTTGATTCCCAACCTCATGGGATATGTAGGAATTCTTAGATGACTCCTCTTAAGGTAAAATCCCCAAATTCTTTTTTTGACTATCCCCCAAGGTGTAATACTCATAGAGAATCCCACATGGTGTAGTGTAGGACACATTGGCCCCACTCATGTCTGGGTTACGATGGACTCACCACATTGCCATCCTCGTTCTTATATCATCCCAATCATCACCGAATGACGTTATACTGCATGGAGCTTTCAGAACTACATGTGGCTTGATTTCCATCCTCATGGGATACATAGAAAATCCCAAACATTTAGTCTATAGGCCCAGCCCCATACTTCATGATCTAACCTTGGTTCAAAATGTTTTGTGTGGTGGTAGATTTTTTCCTTCATTCACATTTATTTCATCATGACTGCACCATATATCCCTCTCTTTGGAGGTCTCCACATCTTTCATCATCCTCTATGTTGTTAAACTACATAGGCATATTCATGCTTCACACATCCCCCTTATTTGGGTCTTCATCATCTTTCAAATCCAAAATCACCCCCGAATGACCTGGGTTCTTGGCCCTAGGGATCTCCTACAATTTCTGGCCGACATTCGCAAGGATCATAAATGAAAAATTTATACAAGTACAACGTTGTGAATATGGTCAGCAGTTGACCCTCATTTGTTGTTCCCATTTCAAGTAACATGCTGTGGATGTTGCATTTCAAAAATGGTCAACATCCATCCTCCATCTTCATCAACACCCTTGTATTGGTCTTTTTCCTATGAACTTAAACAAAGATCATTCACAATCCTCACCGCATGATGTTAAACTTAAAACTAGCTGGGACATGCCGTCTCTGATCCGTAGAACTTTTTGGCCCACTAGCCCAAGTTATCATTTAGTATTATTCATGGTGGTATGGAATCTATGTCCTTATTCAGGTCAAGAAATATTTTTCATGCCACACATATCCCCTTGAGGGATCCATCCATCATTGCACGTCCTTGCTGCATGACGTAAAACTGCACAGCACCTTCCAGAACAATGTGTGGCTTGATTCCCATCCTCATGGGATATGTATGAACACCCAAACAATTAGTCTTCAGGTCTAGCCCAGTTTCCTATAATCCTCCACATCTTCCTATCCCCTTAGCCTGAGTTCTTGGGTGGAGGTATGTGGTGTGGTACAGGCTCATGTCATCATTCACTTCAAGTTTGTAACAACTGCACCATGTACCTCTCCCTCTTGAGAGCTATTCCTCCCACTATTCAACACTCATCATTTTGAGTCAGCTTCTCTTGAATTGGAGCCCTAGACCCTCTTTGGCAGTTCACCAATATGCCCAAGAGTACTCTGGTTTAGGACCTATAGTATTGGATTCTACCTAGACATGTTATTTCCCATTTTTAGGCATCATGTTCCCCTTCATTTGGGATTTCATCATCATTCACATCCAAATGGACCCCCGAACGACATGGATTCTAGGCCATAGGTCTCTCCTTACATTTTTGGTGAACCTCCTTGAGGAACTCAAACAACAAATTGATACAAGTCTTGCATTGCAAATATGGTCAAAGGGAAAAACTCATTTGTTGTTCCCATTTCAAGACCAACTATGAGGATACTATGTTTGTAATGTGGTCAAAATCCATCCTCCATCGTCGTGCCAACCCCCATCAAGCATTAATTATTGGTTTCCTGATTCACATATTTTTCCACTCCATCATGTCCGATTTTAATTTCTACACTCTTTGTGCTATCCCTCTGTGCGTGTTTGCGCGTTAGGAGGAAAAATACATGGTGAGGTGTCGTTCGAGGATCCACACTGTTTTCCCCTTTTCATGTATTCCATGTGCTGCAAATACCTTATCTGCCCTAGTTTTCCACATCAAGCGTAGCTCACTGGTATTTGGGATTTGGTCATGGTTTACGACCATTTGGAAGAGTCCCGATTCTCTATGGTCCAAGATCTTAGACTATAAAACTAAGATCTCTCCACGTCCTTGCCGTGAGACATAAAACTGAATGACGCTCTCAGAACTACTTACATCTTGATTCCCATCCTCATGGGATATGTAGGAATGCCTAGGCATCTCTTCTTCGGGTTAATCTTAGGTTCCACTAATTACCTCTTCTCTTCGGCCTTTTTGACAAGACTTTCAGAGGTTTACATGTTGTGGCATGTGTGGGCTCATGTCCTCATTCACATCAGGAGTGCAATAGCCACACCACATACTACCCTTTTAGGAGCTAGCCTCTCATGCCTCTTGTCCTGCAAGACGTTAAACAAAACGACACTCTCAAAACTATGTCTGACTTGATTCGCAGCCTCATGTGATACATAAGAACACCTAGATTCTTTGTCTATGGGTCTTTCCCCATTACCTTTGACTTTTTATATTCCTTTGGCCCAAATTTTCTTCCCCATAATTGTGTGTGGGTGGACCTCGTCTTCATTCACGGCAGGCATGCTTTATCACTCCATGCTCATTCTCCTCCATAACCTCATTTCTTATGTGAGTTTCAAATAAATAATACATTAAACTATGTAGCGTAGGCCCAAACGACATTAAACTATTATGTATTTACTACTTGATGTTAAAATTCATGGGTTGGTACTATCATAAAACCCTAAACTATTACATTTTCGTCTTGTCTACATGATGAAAAATGGGACCAAATTTTGATGTCCTTACTCGAGGAGACATCATGTATGGTAGTGGTTACCCATCATACCATTTTCAATGCCTGAATTTTGATTGATTAATATAGAAACACCTGGATTCTCTCTCCTAGGTTTATCTCTTCCCAAGAAAAAAGACACATCTATTTTAAAGGAAAAAAAATATCTATCAAGTGACACTCCTTTTGGTGTATGGGATAGACCCACACAACAATATTATACCAAATATTAGTAACCTATTATAACACTTCTAGATATATGTATGTCCTGATCCCCATCATAATGCAGTATGTAGGAATTCCCATGAACTTTGCCTCAGGCCCAACCCAACATTCATTTTTGGTCCCTCGACCGAAAACCTCACTAGGGAGCACATAGTGTGATATAGAATCCTATTTTCCTCATTCATGTCAGGGTTTATAATTACAAAACCTTGTGTCTCCCTCCCTACCTTCCATCTATGGTCCTAACTCTAATACCATAAACCTAAGATCTCTCTACATCCTTGATCCAAGATGTAAAACTGCACAACACTATCAGAAGTACGTGTGGCTTGATTCCCATCCTAATGAAAAATCTAGGAATACCCAGACATTCTGTCTGTAGGTCCATCCCCAGAAATCATAAATCAAACCTATTTTTTTCTTCCCCATGGACTGAATTATTTTAGGACTGTGTGGTATGGTCTTACATCCTTATTCACATCTGTCTTTTCAACAACTGCACCATGAATATACCTTGTATCTCCCTAACCTAGTTCGAGTTCTACGACCATAAAATAAGATCTTCCCACAGAAACCACACATCAGGAATGGATACTTCACCACCCTGCGCACATTCCACTAAACCAGGTCCCCTCTTAAAAGCCCACTCAATGATCTTAAGCTTGGAGTGTGCGACCCTACGAAGCTTTTCCTCATAATGGGAGTTGACTCCATCTATCCGACACCCCTTATTGGCATACTCAAATGTGTTTTGGAAAAGATCCCAAAGTGTGGAGTTTTCAAAAGGTAATTCCCTCATTTCATTTCCATGTTTCATGAGCTCGTTATTTGGATCTCTATCCTCTTCCATGCCTGAAGGGACCCCCTTTATGGCCTGGTCACATGCCACATTGGCTCACCTACTATCTTCGGCCAACGCTATAGAAGACCTCAGTTGACATTTTGTGAAAGGTCCCGTTATTCTAACATGGTCTATGGTCAACCCTCTTTGGTCTACCCCATGCCAGGCTAAAATGAAATGGATGTTGTGTTTAGAACATGGTCAACAACCATCCTTTCTTATCATGCCACCATCAATATGATCCAGATCTCATGCACCATGATTAACATCTTTCAACTCCCTTTTTTTCAATTGTAATTTCAACACACTCGGTTTTTCACACCAAAGCATTAAAGAATGTCGCACCACTACTTCTTGTTTCCAACACCTAGCACGACTCCTGTGGGCTTAGTGGGTTTGGTAGGATGTGTACTGATGTAGCAAAAACAAAAATGACTTTCTCCACATATGACATTAAAATGCACTCTCATAACTACATATGGATTGATTCCAATCATAATGGTGTACATAGGAACACCAAAATACTTCTATTATGGGGTATCCACCATGTCATGCCACCTCTTTTCTATGGTCTAATGAATCCCACTTGGAACATGTCGTGTGGTGTGGACTCTCACAGTCATAATTTACATTAAGATATGTGCCACACCACTCATTTCTTTTCTAGGCAACCATGTCCTCAACGCATGACATTATACTACGGTTCTATCCTGAACAGGTTCAGGATGCCACATGATATCTATGGGATTCATTAGCAACCCCTCTAGAGAGGATTTCCCCCACCCACACTGGTCTATGACCATGATGTGATTAAAAAATACATTTGGCTTGATTCCTTTCCTTAGGAGATACATAGTGACGTCTAAAAATTTCACCTTAGGCCCATCCCTAGGGTCATTAACCCTAATGGTCCCTCATCCTCGATCACGGTCCAGTCTCTATATCCATAAAACGAGAACATACAGTTTGTGCCACATTACATTAAACTTTTATTCTCGGTCCAGGAAGTATGAATTATATGTGCATATTCCTCATTGTACAATGTTAAACTACATGTCTATCATCTTCATTGGTATAACATTAAACTGTAAGTCATTCGAGGTCTTCGACAGAGAGGTCCTATCTGAAGGTAGGTATGATCCCTGATTAGACCGATGTACCCACCTAATGTGTGTCCACTATGGTGGCATAATTTCAAGAGTGTTGGACTCTTCTCGAACAACCCATCACTCCACCCTCCATTCTTTGTGTGACCTTTATTTGGATCCTCATCCACATTCATGCCTGAATGAACCCCCTAACAGTATGAATGCTCGGCCTATGGCTCACCTACTGTCCTAGGATAATGTTCTGAAAGGCTATTGGATGGAATCTTGAGCCATGCCCTATTTTTCAATCACGATCAGCAGTCGGTCCTCATTTTTTGTCCCCCTATCAGGTAAATGAAATATGGATACCATGTTCTAAACATGGTCAATAGTTATCCTTAATAATTATGCCACCCCTATAGTATTCCGTATTTTGGGTATTGTGATTCACACTTTCCACACCCCCTATGTTTGGATTTATTTTAATTCCCCTAGCGTAACTCCGCTAATACACTAGAGCACATTGGGAAAACAACATTTCGAGTGTTCTGAGAATTTCATTCTCCAATCAGGCTTCCCAATTTTTTCACAGAAGTCTGGATGGGTTATTCATACCCCAGATTCTCGAAGATTGGTTGGCACTCCCACATTCAAATTAATGAATGATGCAACCATCCATTGTTTCTTACATCTGGTGTAACCCATGTGAGCTTAGGGGTTGAATTCTAAGAACATCATAATTGTGGTTAGAATTCAAGAAAAATGAGAAAAAATGAATCGTCCATGCATGAAATTCAGAATAAAAATAAATAAAGAGGGATAAGTTTATGAGTTTGGCCAAAACAGGGCCCTTAATAATCTACGTCTTTGATAGATTGCTCTAGTGTTTCTACCTTCTGGATTGTGGCCTCCAAGTCTGCCTCCCACCCAATGATATACCTCTATTAATTAGTGTATGTACAACATAACTCATTATCACAAGCTTGCAATCACCCATGTCCAGATTGAAGCTCATTCATTTGGAGACTCACCTGCACTACTTTTTCTTTATCATCGGCTAGCTGGGCCCCCAACTGTTCAATGATCTCTGAATGGGTTTTGATAAAAGCCTTCCTTTATTTTTCATTCTCTTAAAGTTTTATAAAATTCTTCTTCATCCTTAATGAATTACTATGTATTCTATGATTCCTTATGGAACCGGGAAATGTCAGTTCATTGGTTATTCTCTCGTATTTTCTCATCCATGTAATCGTGGATCATTATATGGAGACAGTTACCCTCTAACCCTTTATCTCGGAGACATCATAGCCATGTCAAAAGCGACCCCATCCAGTTTTCCCATTCTATATGTGACTGATTGATAAAGATTTTGATGCCCTTCCACAGCTTGTGCCACATCATATGGCTCTCCTCAGCCATGTCTGGCTCAGAATCATCTAACTCCTTAGGGTCTGTAGGCTTGTACTCATGAAAAGAAGCCTGTAGTGTAGTGGAAGGGTCCTCTTTTAGAATTATTTCTTCTTCAACGACTTCACCCCTCACCAGGTGTGAGCTCCACCCTTAAAGCATTATCACCCATGATTGTAAAATATGGATCACCGAGTACTAGGGTGGGGCCATCTTGAATAATTATCTCCTCAAGAGATGATTTAATCACTCGAAAGGATCCTAAAAATATTCCAGACTCGATGGTCTGTCACTCCTCTATCCTTTTGATCACTGTATTTGGAATTAGTATCTTGGATAGCTGAATTTCCCAATAAAAATGAGATCAAATAAAGATAAAGTCTTACGGGAGCCAAGAGTCGACGTATCTAGTGCTTACGTCATGGTGGGAGCTGCCACCATGGGAGATCACTTGGAACTTGTTTATTCGATCACTGAAACCATATATTCCTGAATGAATGGTGATTTGGGATACTCGGAGGTCTCTGCTTCATCACTAACTTTAGGCTCACCACCGCTTACTCCAACCATAGTTGGTTCCCTACCATTCTCAGTTTCGAAGATAGGTTCCTGAGGATGTTCTCTTACCTCCATGGGCACATCTTCCTCCCCGGTAGGGATGCATTCCATTGAACCATCGTTCATGTTTTCCTAAGCAGGATATAATTTGGTCAATGGGTTAGGATTGTTAGAAAGGAAAGTCCAATAGAGAAAAGATTTAAACTCAACCTGAGCTTTTCAACCAGTTCTGTGTCGGATCCTGCAATTTCACCTCTCTCTTGGGGGATTCATTAGAAATAATGTGTTTCAGATGTTCCTCCACAACCATTACCTTCAACCTATTCTTACAATTCTTCTTCTTCATCTGCGTCATCTTTATCTTCTTCCTCCTCTTCATCTTCCTCATCATCCTCCTCTACATCATTATCCTCGGATGGAGGATTTTCTGTTTCATGTTCCTAGATGAGAATCCTTTTCACCAGAATATTCAAATATTCATTCCACACCTCATTTCATGCAAACATATCCATTTCTATCATGTATGAATGTCGACAATGAAATTTTACCATATCACCCAATTGGATGCGCCTTATGTCTGGAATGTTGAGCCTAGTACAAACTAGTATCCGCCACAACACATCAGTAGAACTAGATATCCACAGTGACATCTAGGATGAATAGAGAGACAAGAAGATAACATCATATATCGTCTTTCAGAGGTTGATTAGCAGCTTCCCAATAAATTCTATAGCTGGCCAATGAGGCCACCCATGGGACCACCCCTCCTCAGAAAGAGGAGGCACGTTCTCGCCTTGTAGTGCTCCTGTCGATGAAGTTCCAACCTGTGTTGTACTAGCCACCTAGTTTGTTCTTCAAATCACCACTCCCATAGAATTATGTATACCTCCCCTCACTTTGGGTTATACACTAGCTACTTTTATTTTAAGAATATGTTTCCACAGAATATCCTTACGGTACGTTTTTATCCAATGTAATGTGTACCCTGTTGACAGGCTAGCACTGACATTAGTAGGGGAAGAGTGATGAATTCACCCAAGCCTGCAGTTGTGAACATGAGCCACTATTTTCTGAGAATGCAAGTATATATCTATTCCAAAACATTTTCATATACTTTTTGGGCTTCTGATGCGTGCTCCCAAATATCCTAGAATATCTGGTCACCACATACGGCTGCCATAAGTTTTTTCCATCAATTAGGGCTACCAGAACACCGCACCAGATTCTCTGTAGGTACTCCCTCTACTCAAATGGTCCCCTCCTATCATCTACCATCTGACCGAACTTTGTTCATAATGGGTGAATGTTGAAATCGGTGTGGCTGCTGATCTTGATCTTGATCCCCTCTTCTCTGAGTGTCAGTGGGTGGATTCCACCAATGTTCAAGAGGGATGGTTGCATACCATCACCAGGAGGGATAATTTCATGTGGGAAGACATACCCACTGTAGTGGAAAATGAACTAGCCATGAATGATCTGTAATGTTCAACATATCCTTCCATGCGTACTTCCACTGGGGATACACCGCATAATGCTGTATATCATAGCATGTACAGGCACCCCCAGGTTAACCTTATTCTTTACCACCATGTTCACAACCATTACTAGTGTCCATGGGTAGACCCGCATCCTCATGTCCCTCACTAGAAACAACCACTCACTCAATAATTCAGCAAGGGGCCTGACATATTGTACATTCAGATCTTATCTTTTGTTTATGCCAAAGCCCAATGATTAATACTCTCTAGCCTACATGACCATCCAATGTGATCCCACTTTCCCCTATGTGATGTGTTTATGAATTTCTTCACTCAGACTAGGATCTTCTCATCATTTTACAACGTTATAAAAAGACTGATCCATACCATATAAGATATGTCCTTCAGAATTTATTTTATTTTCATCTTATCCTTATCCAGTGCCAAAAGATTCCATGTCAGGATGGGGGTGTGCCTTCCGTCCCCCATACGTTCTCTGTAGGGTGGAATTCATCATACTATTACCCATACAAGGATATTTCACAAATGTAATGGATGTCCCACATACTGATACTTACCTCCCCTTGTTGGAGGTGGATGGTATTGGTGTTGAGATACCACCAGATGAATAGTTCTCGTACCAGGTCATGCTGGCGATAGAAGTTAAATTTGGATGTACAAACCATATAAAAAAACTTGACACACAACATCTCTGCCTGAACTCCTTGCATTCTTGGTGTACCCAGGATGCCCATTCCCATTCACATGTGATGTTTCTCCCAGACCTGATGTCCCATTCCTACCAACCCTTGGTCTCATCAGTAATGCTACTTTTGAAGGTGATCTCATAAAGAGAGGGGGATTCCTTGGGAACCATATCACACCCTAAAATAGTCCTAGTTTTCATATTTAGAATGTAGATGGTTGTGATTTGTTTTTCCCTTGATGGATGGTCACATTTCATGATGTTGAACTCTGGGATACTATCCTCATGTGTCACCATTGACCGTGGTGTATCAGTTTCAAAGCCAAGCATCAACACCTCCTCCAAAATGGTGAAGTTCCATATCGCCATTATATCACTCAGAATGTCTTCTTATTGAGATTGTGTAAGCATACCAAAATGAAAATGATTATTAGACAAAACCCTCCATGTGTGATGAATTAGGGATTCATGATCATGTGATTCCTCCTTGCAGCTACGGTGGCCTCTCTCTCAGCATTAGTTTGTTGAGCATCCATTTATGTCATGTTTTCATAAACCCAAAAAAATATGTGTGAAATAATGGGGAATCAGTGGGAAAAACATCAGGTGGTGCACAACAATACCACTAAAAATAGGATGTGCAAAAAAATGGTCGACGTCATGGAAGTGAACGTGGCACGTGAAAAACTCAGAATTGACCGTGATAACTTGCACGTGGAGGTGGAGCATTTTTACGCCCAAGAGAAAAGTTCAAGTAATATGTAAAATTCAATGTTGGGACCTAGGGGGGTCAACATATTTATAGGCACAAGCCACACAATTTTCACACTAGAAAGTGGTTTATGTGCCCAAACACAGGTTTGGCATGCACTAACCAGACGTTTCTCTACTTTTCTACATGACCCATAGAATCAGACCTTCATTCCCCCCTTCAGCTCTGATTCTGAGGGAAGAATTTGTTGACGCCAAATTTTGGATAGGTACATGAGAGGAATATTTTCAAGAAACCAAATTCAATTTGAGAAGGAAAAGATTATCCTGCAATGCTAAAGGGCATTAGACACAAGAATTATGGGGTGCACACAAGATTACTTATGGTGAAAAAACCCTTGCTCCCCAATGTGATGTCAAATGAAGACTTCCGTAGAGATCATTCACAGAGCTACCAAGGCACTGGTGCACAAGAATTATGGGGTGCATGCAAGATTCCATGCAGCGGTCAAACCCTTACAAACCCATTGAGATGACAGCAGAATCCTTCCAAGATGACTATCCGAAAACCATCCAAGGAAAGTTTGTGAAGGATGAGTGTACGATGTGCAAGATTCCCCTATGTGCGCAAACCCTTCCACACCCAATGCGATATCAATTTGTCCCATACACGCAGCTCATCTTGCATGTTTTTTCTGAGGTTTTTGGATATAAGTAGAATACTACCCCCACCCTTTTGGGACGATTAAAGAAGACAAACCAATGCTCTACTGTGAGAAATACACAACTTCCACGACCAAGTAAAAAACATTATGTCCTCAAGTTAATTGATATTGTGTGAAAGGTCATCCAGGGGTCCTTCTATGGGTGGTCCTTCTTTGGATTGATCATCATCCATTTCTTTTTACCGTAAGAAATTTGCATGAAAACGATCCATATTGCGTGCATGTTTCTCCTTACATATGAACTTTATTTCAAGAAACTATACTATATTGTGTGCAATTGTCCCCTCTTCTACACAACCATGTCATCTTATCAACAACTTCTCATCTTATGGACTCCCCTCCTGGGTTCCATGTGTCATCCTCAACTGAAGACACCGTTTCTAATCCCCCCGTTATGCATTACACCCCTCTCAGGAACATCCTTCTCCCGTACGACCCTCCAGGTTCATATGTTGTGATTTCTACGTTCCTTGTGCGGTGTATTATGTTACATTTCTTAATGGTATTATTCTTCTCATATGCATGATAACGACTATTTCTTCTTCTCATTTACATGCTAAAGTGGGCCCGTTAGTGGATCACTCTACAACACCACCCCAAAAGAAATTTCAGATACCTTTCATTCCCCAATGGTGGGTGGGTATCAGTTTTGTAATTCCTAGGGGTGCGCAGTGAACCTGCCTCTTCTGAGCTACAAGACGTTAAACATTTAATAACCATCATCCTCAACACAAGAAGTTTAATTTAGTCCTCGTCCCATGTAATATACATGGGGTGCTCCACCTCATAATTTGTCCACACCAACTTGTCTCCATGATAGTGAGATCTTCCTCACATGGAATGAGATCATCTTCGTTGGAACGACGTCTGTCCATGAGGAAGGGCAGCCATCTTGGTGTAAGCCACTAGCCTTTAATGCAGGAGGTAGCATCCCTGCCCCTCCTCTCTTTTTCCATGCCAAAGACCAGATGAGAAATGGGAATATGGACCTTTGTTACCCCATCCCTCTCCCTCTAGGCTTTGTCTCCATGAGACCTTTGTCCTAGAGTAAGTCCCAATCTCTATTTCCCTGGCCGTTATCCACAGATAAGCCCATGGTTTCTCTTTTGGGTTTCTAACCAGGTGTAATCCCTACTCCATTTCTCGAGTATGCACCTTTCACGATGTGACCATCATGTACTTTCTGCCTCTTGTTTTCAACAATGATCATGACTCATGTGGGATAAAGGTAATCGTTGACTATGGCATCCTTACTCGGCCGCCTTAGAATGTAAGACCCAAATCACACCGAAATAGGTGGACTTTGATCATGGTCTCCAAGGTAGGGTATGTATGAAGCCTCTATGAGGTTCAATCTCACCACCCATCGGTTATGACCATGCCACTTCGGTTGAACCTCATCCCGCATGACATTAAACGGTATCCCTCACACCAAATTATGTCGAATTTGATCCTTGTCTCCAAGGAAATGTGTGCATGAAGTCTCCCTATGGTTCAAGATGACCACCCATTGGTCCTGACCACTCCACATTGGTCCACCCTTGTCTCTCATGATGTTAAAATGTATCCTTCATTCCGATCTATGTGGGCTTTGATCCTTGAATCCTAGTAAAAGAACGTAGGAAACCTCTCGAAGATTCAAGCCCAACACCCACTTTTCCGGACCCCTTCACGTTGGCTCACCTTCCTCTCACATGTTGTTAAACTTCATCCCTCATTCCTAAATTTTTGGTCTTTGATTCTTTTCTCCTAGGAAATGTTTGTAGGAAGCCTCCTTGAGGTTCGAGCCAAACACCCATGGGTCCCGACCACTCTACATTTGTTATCCCTCATCCTGTATGACGTTAACTTGTATGCCCCCTTTCATACAACATGATGTATAACTATATACATTTTAACAACGTGGGTTTTGAAATGTGTCCCCTAGATAGGGTACATAGGAAGCCTCACTGAGGTTCAAACCGAACCAGCGGTAAGCCGTTGGAACCCCAACCAGCAGTAAGTCATTGGAACCCCAACCAACGGTTAGCCTTTGGAACCCCAAACAGTGGTAATCCCTTGAATCCCATACCAGTGGTTAGCAATTATAGAATGAAATTAAAGTTAATCCATTTTAGTCCCATTTGTAGGGACCCACATCCATGGTCTACCTCCTGGGATTCAAACCAACCTGGGATGCTAAACACACATAATCCCTAGTATATTGTTGAGTAGATGTCCTATGTGTACACACTGATTCTATACCCCATCACGAACTATGTGAACATTGATTCCCTATCACAGGGATATGTAGGAAGCCTCCTTGAGGTTCAGGAAAATCACTAATTAACCATCATGGTCTCTCCCTCAAGCCTTTTTTTGTTTCGGGAAGGTCACACCCCATCCCGGGGGTTACTCTTCTTTCGGGAACCATCTATGTGTTCATTCTCGCAGGTCACCTCCTCAGGTATCCCATCACCCCATAGAACTAAGTGGAATTTGATTCCTTACCATTGGGATACATAGGAAGTCTCTATGAGGATCAATCCCAGCATCATCATTATCCACACGTCAGTTCCATCTCATTCTACATCAACTCTCAACCATCCATATCCGTCCTTATTCTTACTCAGGCCACGACATCCTAACAAGATCATGTCTCCCACCTTCTCGTTGCTCCTAATAGTAATCGGTTAACTAACCACATGTTATCCCCAACACCAATGTACCATCCAAGGGTTTCACCCACCTAATCCACTCTTATCAGTGTTTCGATCAATCTGATCTATCTTTGGTAGACATTAAACTCACAACATACCTTGTGTTAGACATGGGATGCTAAGGAAAACATCAGAGACATTATTATGGCATATAATTCCCTGCACTCGATGTGGGAGACCTTGGGCTTCCAAACCCTAAATAAGTCCTATCATAATGGGAAGAAACCCAGACATATTAGTGTTCTAGCATCCTGATACGCCAGCGATGTCCAATATGACTACTCCCCTGACCGAAAGTTACTTCCCTGACTGGACCCCTTGGAATATCCTAAGAGGAGAAGTTTAATTAACTGGTGTCCATGAAGACATGGAGTTGAGAATAATTTAAAAAAAGATCTTAAGTCTATGAGGGAGACCCGAACTAGGAAACAAGTTCCAAGGAGGAATCCACAAAAAGAGGAACTGACATACCATCATCCCATTTCGATCATGGAGTGAACGTCCACCAATATGCGACGGATGCCGCCCACCTTTGGAAAGAAAGAATGTGGGTAAAAAATCAGTGCTCCTCCAAATGAATAGAAGCACGCCCAAGTGAAAGCATCAGAAACAAATATATTTATAATAAACTTATATTTATTATACAGTAGTATTGAACATGTATAAAGGAATTAAAGACTTAAGGTAAGGGATCTTTTTCTCAATTGTCCTTCTTTGATACATATTTTATTTTATAGACCTATCCTTTTTATGAAGTTTATATATATCACCTTTAACATTTAATATAATTAATTTATTTATTCTCATGAAATTATAATTATAATTTATTTTTATTCTTTCAAGGGGCTTACGATTTAAAGTTACCTAAGTGGAAATTATTTTCTGTTATAATATCATTGTTTATAGAGATTATTTATTCTTATGTTTAGAATTATAAAATATTAATATCCATCTGTAAATAAAATAATTAATTTCATTACTTAATGGTTATTCCAAGTAATAGTACAGTTTTCCACAATTTTATTACTTAAAATAAGTGATAAAATGTTTTTAATGAAATCCGTCTTTATTTTTCACCTTGATCAAAAACCATTTTTCTTCCAAAACAATTTCATCTAATAATGTTTTTAAAAACGTTTTTATCATTCTTAAAATTATTTATTAATGTAATTTTTACCCATATTTAATTTTTACAAAATGTTGGAAATGAATCTTCACATTATTTTCTAGACAATGGCCATTTTTATTTTACAAAATTTATTAATGAATCTTTATTTTATTACATGGATAGTAGAAATAGTATTTCCCAATGTAATTTTTGATGATCCCTTACATGTTTTAAAAGTTGTTTTTAAAATATATTTTTTTCATGGATGTTTTGTGAAAAAAATTAAATTTGAAATTAATTATTTCATAGTGAATATGATTTATAAATTTTTTATTTGTTAAATTTTTTATGGCGGAAAGGATATTTTTCTCATGAAATGATTTAAATGAATTTTAGAGATTCCAATATAATATTTCATGGTTATTTTCAAATTAATTTTTTGTAAATTTATTTAATTATTTTAAAAATGATTTTCAGAGAAAAATTATTTTACAGAAGAAATGTTCCATGTGATTTTTCTTTCAAAATAAATTTCCATATAAGATGGAATCCTTTGATGTTACTTATTATTTACTACGGATAAGAAACAAGGATACTATTTTTATTAATATTGAGGTTTTATATTTATTATGACAAGATATTTATGAATCCCACTTCTCTTCCATTGGATCTACCATGATTAAATTCCTATGAAACCTACTTCTATTTCCATATGTTATGATTTGATGAAATGATAAAATGATTATAATTCTTATATCCTTTTCATAGGTTATAATATGATGGAATTTATTGTGAATCCCATTTAATTTCATGGGTTATGATATTATGAACATCTTATAATGTTGTAACACACACATATATTATTTTCATTATATGATGACTGGGTCCTATATCTCCCTCCAATACATTAGATAAAGAGTTATGTTATATGAGTTAAAAGGGTTCATGGTTGGTTATGCCAAGCCTAAAATAGGGTACATGGGTTGTTATCCGAATCCTGAAAAGAGGGTACATGGGAGGTCATTCCAAGCCCATGTAAGGTGCATGGGTAGTTTTCCCAAGTTTAACATTTTATGAATATCTTGTTGGGTATCCTTGAAATAATATTCTCTATCATTATGTGTACGCTAATAATTTATGTGTTATATAAATGTTCTTCTCCCATGGATAATGTTCTTTTATTTACTTATAATTAATTTCATATGAAATTTTACTCTTTTTTTCGTTAATCATGATTTTGATATTTGATATATAGGGTGTGGTTTTTAAATCTTCCGATATTGTTCTTATAACCTTATTATCATATTATTTTTATGTATTTCTCTTTTTTCCCATACTGATCATCTGATCTCATGTTTTCTTACATTTTCATTCCCCATGTTATAATGAAAGTTTTTAAGTTGGGTATTGTTCTGATGACTACTGAATAGGGAGATATTTATAGAAGATTTTGAAGATCGTACCAAAAATCAGAAGATTCTGTACCTAGTATCAAAATACACTAAACTGTTATGGTACTCAAAAAAGTGTTTTGTAATGCATTGAATCTGCATCTAAAAAGATGTAATATCTATGTGTGAAAATGTTGGGTCACTATATCAATAAGTCACCTCACAACCCCTAGATTATATAAGCCTCAAATATTTCATAACAATGGAATCAATGTATGAAATTTCTCAAGTTTGGTATCTTTTTAAACTTAGGTATTAAAGAAATATAAATATGAAACATGCACCCTCAATTTATGTAATACATTGTCTATGTCACTCAAAGTGTTATACATGGTCATTAATTCAGTAAAAAAAAGATGTTTTATTCTTCATGGGTATCTATAAGCTTTAAATTTCATCCAAACCTATAATAATCTATAACAAAAATCACTTAGGTATAACAAAAATTCTTATTTTTTAGGCTAATTATCATTTCACTTCATGAGTATATGCAACCAACAAGAAAGAATCATATGGTGGTGAATTATTTTTATATAACATCATAAATTATCTTTTCTTATAGTATTTTAATAATGTTAAAAAATTATATACAAAATATCCATTACAGTAATATCACATATGATACACTGCTAGGTCATCCTAATTTTTTTATTCTATTTGGGTTTTTAAAACACAATACAACTCTATATAATTCCTGACACATCTCTTTGTAACCATCAGATAAAGCACTTCCACAAAAATATTTTGTGAGTAACATCAATGAAGAAATATAGTTTTAATAATGGTGTGACATAGAAATCATTTTCCTAATGTTCAATTCATTGAAAAAATTATCAAACTATTTTAACTCTATAATGTGAAATTATGCAATGTTAATAATTTTTTTTGTCTGCATAGAAAACATTCTATATTCAGCATTGTCACATTTCAGGTAAATTTTCATGAAAACGTTTTTCTAGAAAAAATGTAATAACTAATGTAATTATTTTAAATTTATATATTTCTAACATACCCTAAACCTTTCTAGATATTATGTGGGATTCACTTTTTATTTAAACTCGAACAATACTTTATTTGTGAACTTTGAAATAATTTATAGTCCAAACATACTCACACTAACCACTTTAAAACTATATACTTTTAATAATATCATACTAATATATGAAAACTCATTATAGTTAAGAAATAACACTTATGTATTTCTTATTTTGAATACATATTAAATATGATATTAACTTAAATGTCATTTACGGTTTTCAATTTGTTTGGAGTGTTGTCTTCTAAAGATTATTTTATTATTTAAAACATTCCATTTAAGGTTGGTGGGATCAAATCCACCATATTTAAAAAAACATCAGGGATGAACTATTTTATCCTAGATAAATCAATTTTATCATAACTGATTATCTTGTGTATTATAGAATTTGATGAATCAAAAACCATGAGTATTAGATCCATCATATCATATTGTTTGTATAATTTTTTTTTAAAATAATAACTTCTCTAATTATAAAATAAAAATGATATATAAATTCATACCCATTATTGAAATATATATAATCTTGAAATAATAATTTTCATTCAGATCCATGATTTAGTGACCCTTCACTCCATCATTTTAATGAAAATAACTAGATCCATCGATTTTTTCCTTGATGTTTAACTCCTGTATATTTAAAAAAATTTAAAATATACATTCAGTATCACATACCCTATTAAATTAAATAATGGATTTATATAAAACTTATTCTGAACATAATCATTCTATGGAGTTTCAAAAACCCCTTTAAGTAGCCCAGTAAATTTGCATCCCATTAAATCATTACACCTCCTTCCTAAAACCTCCCATAAGTTTCAATGACCAAGGATCAGTATATAGACCCATAAATTCATCACTAAAATACTAATAATTGTTAGAATAACAGACACCCTTCTTAGACATGTCATACTTAAAAAAATCTTCATAACCTGGGTAAAGAAAAAAGATGAAAGGGTGAGGTGCTCAGAAATGGTAAACAAGGGACATATCAATGATCACATAAACACAACATGATCATAGGGGTTTGATAACACTAACATAACATTTAAATACCATACTCTGCATATCAGATATCATAATATTGAGTCATTGAAAAAAACATGGAAGTTCATAAAACAAAAATCATTAAGGAATCAAAGAACATGATCCATGAGAGAATAACATTTCCATAATACATAAATTATAGTGATACACATAATCATATAAAATGATTTCCTTGGTCAAGGATAACTTCCAAGACAATCATAGTGAATTGGGATCACTCCCCATTTCATAATATTAATAGTTAAAGAGAACTCCAAATACTATCATTGTGGATTGGGTTCACTCCCCATTACAAAATATCTATAGTCATAGTTCACTCCTAATACTATCATAGTGGATAGAGTAACTCACCGTACATGGTTCACTCCCCATTCCAGTCCTTGTTATCTCATGAGATACCCATTTTCCACTATAAATTGGTTGGTTATATAAATATGGTCCAACCTATAACATAACCATATTCCATTCATATGTGTACCATAAGAACATAATGAATTCATCTAAAATTATAATATGTGGAAAATAAAATTGTTTCCTAAATATATCATCAATTCATCAAAGAATAACCTGATGAAAATAAAATGAGCCTCAAAAACATATAATAATAATAATAATCCACCAAGATAAATAATAAGGATGATATCATTAGATCATATCCCCTATAAAATATATGTAACATCAAAGAATTTTATCTTATTTGAAAATTCCTTTAAAATATCTATGGAATATTTATTGAGGAAAATTCAATTTTCATTTTAAAACCACTTTATAAAAAATATACAAATTTCAAAAATATTAGGGAAAAATTATTTTATATGAACCATTGAACATTTAAAATGAATTTCCAAAATTTTAACTATTTGGGATAACTGTAAATTCCTTTCATGTCATGTATGTTAAAACAATGATTCCCTTAACATTTTTTTAACTATAAAAAGTACCTCATTCGGAAAATGACAAGATGATTTCTTTTAAACCATTTTGTTAAAATTTAATCTTGTTTAAAATAAAATTTCAAAAATTATAGGATAATAGTCAAACATTATTAATTACATTTTTAGAAAACATGAAATGGAAAAATAGGATTTTCGACAGAAAAGAGAAATAATGTACGATTTGCTTAAAAATATTCATCATGTATATTTAAATATAATTATAGTAAAATGAATGGAAAACATGTAATATACGAAAATAAACATAGTATAAAAAACTTATATAATTATTGAGAGACATATCATTTAATTTCATCATACAAAACATAATCATAAATAATCTCGACAAATAATGAAACTGTAATATAAAACTCTTACCGCTTTGTTAACTTTTCAATCATAATCCCCATGAAAGAATAAATTCAAATGATTCATTAAATATAATTATTTAAAGTATATGCATGATATAAAATGTAAAATTTTCTATATACACACCTCAAAAATGAAGTTAGGTTTATAAGATAACATATGTCTCAAGGCGTATAATTTAACATGATAAGTCCTTAGCATAAGTTCCACTTTCTTTGAAAGTGATATAACATTCTATATCATAAATATTAATTTATTATAATTATATAAAAAAATAATTTAAATACTTATAATATCATATAGTACCCCTTATAATATTTCAACAAATATTTATTAACAATTACTTTTTAAAATCACCACATTTTTGTATTAACAGTTTGATTTTTCGTGAGAATTCATGTTCGGTAGTTTCGGTCCTTGTACTTTGATAATGGTTACATAATATATGAAATATAAATCATGATATAGATATCATATATATTAATTATATATATATATATAAATAAATATTTATATATATATTTATACTAGTCCATCAAGGTTATAGATATAAAAATGGAATTACACCGTTCCTGTAGATGGTAGGTCTTAGGTATGCTTGAACGGTGTTTTCACTTTTCAATAGATAGAATGAAAGAATAGTAAATAATAATTAACCATTAAAGAATCATTATTATATCATATAATATATACATATATATATATATATTCATTTAATCTATCCTTCTTACCATCCCTATAATATATAAATGAAAAATTAATCACAACACATCATTGAGGTGGCAGTCCACACGTACGCACGACCAACATCATCATTTTCAAATGGGTTAGAAGGTAAGAAGGTAGAAAATATATTATAATTAAAAAATATAAATTACATCATAAATATCAAATATAAATATTAATCCCATAATAATGACCATCCACTAATTATGGTGATGGAAAATGAATTATATCTCTACATAGAGGTGGTAGTCCACATGCACGCTTGAGCGATACATTCACTTATTATTTGATGGAAAAGAGGTTGAATAATTATAGTATCATAACATTAAAAAAATTAATTATATTGATTAAAATAAATTTATTAATTTATTATGAATTACATAGATTTATAATAGGTATAATAAGAAATAAATCCAAAGAGTTCGAGTATCAAGATTACATATTCACTAGAAAACCTCCTTTAAATACCTTATTAAGACCCTTGGAATGCTATATTAAGGATAACAACACCTATAATTAATTTATATCAATTTTTATAATATAATTGGGAGTATTGGTATTGATATATATTTCTTTATTTAGTTTAAAGAAAATAGAGAGGAGGTGTCCCTTTAAAAGGGAGGGAATCGACATACTTGGAATTACAAAAAAATATTAAAATATACTTTAATTAAATATCAAGAAAAATGATTCCAAATGACCATATATTTTAATAAAATTGGTATTAGGTCTAAATATAATCATTAAATCAAATTAAAATACGTTGTTTTTTTTTCATTTTTAAATATACATTTTGGTTTAACACTTTTGTTAACTAGTTTTTTCTGTAACTACTTTAAAACAAATTTGAATCCTAAAGGGTAATAATTTTACTTATAAGGTATGAAAATTCCCTTTCAAGATAAATTTAATCACTAATAGGTGGAGGGTGAATTTGTTATATCTTTTTCCTTTTATCTTTTAAACAACTTTCATCTTCTATGAAATAGAAACAACTTTGTAGAAAAACAAACATTCAAACACATCCATAGGAACATAAGTATTTACCAGATTCACTACTCAATAATATTAGATATTTCTCAGAATAGTTTGGTAATAATCAAATACCATACAATTCACTATAAAATAATCCACTTTATGTTGGTACACGATATAGGGAATACCCTTCATCATTTATAGCAATATTATCAATACAATAGTCCAAGTGCTTCTTCAAGAATCAAAGATATAAATAAGATGTTGTAACATGTTTAGAAAACATCACAAACAAGTTCCAATCATTGTCACAATACTACTTCAACAACTTTAACTTTAATAATTCTTTTAAAACAATTCCTTACATTTTTACCGAGTATTGTGTAAGAACATATTCTCCAAACTTTGTACCAGAAATCAATATGATCACTTTGTCCCCTTCCTCTATCTGATTATTATATCCAAAAAAAATTGATTAATTTTACTTTAGATAATTATAACTAAAATATTTTTTTCATCATTTTTTTGCATCTTGTTAGTTTCAATGTTTAATATGATACGATGAATTTTTCCACATCTTCTCTGATTAATTGTTTTTTCTAGAAACATTTCCAAAGTCAAAACCCCAATGCTCCAATTCTAATAAGCATGAACAATGTCCAATTAAACATTACTTTCACAGCTTTATATATGTCCACTCATGACACAGAATGTGGGAATATAAATTTACCTTCCGGCCCAACGAGATTTAAAGTCTCTAATTTTCCTGTTCATTTGAACTCAATTTGTCCACTTGTTAATTATTCTCAACTCTTTTGGTGTCTTCTTTATTCTTCTTGAATTCCCCAAAACATATTAAATCTAAAAATTTATTTCAAAATAAGATTACTATTTATCTAACAAAAAAATTAATGTTTTAAACATCTCATTCTAAAACACTATTTTTCATTCTAATTCTCTTGTCTAAATTAAAAACAATAAAACCAAAGAATCCTCACCCTAATTATCCAAGAAAACAAAAACTACACTGAAACAATATTATTTAAACATATAAATACTTCATAAACCTAAAATAATAGTCTGTTAGAAACTTATATATGTCTTATCTTTTCATACACATTCATTATTTGTTCAACTAATCCTCATATAGATGAATCTGTGTTCGATGAAACTCAACATCTGACCACTTATCAGTGTGAAATTCTCTTCTATTAGATCAGGGTGAATTTTTTTTTATATTGATTAGTTTCAGAAAATATTCTAGTTGATTAGTGTAATAATATATTACTATTTTATATAACTACAAAACTAATGGTTTATATTTTGTATCACTTTAGATGATGACTTGATTCATCTATTGGATTATCAAATCAGATGGATTTATTGATCAACACTTTTAAAAATCTCCTTACTTCATAAAATAAAAAATTTCAATCTTCAAACAACTAATATGTCATGTTCTTTATGATCTAATTATCTTTATCCAAAAAACATAAACATCATAGAAACTCCAGAAATTCAAATTTCCCTTTTCTTCTACAAATCCTACATTTAGACGACTACTTCATGATTTTTAGATCATTGCGATCTGCATATCATCGTATGAGTTTTTTATTTATAGAATATATCTATTGGAATTTTTATCTGTTTATTCTTCTTGGTTTGTATTGAAATCCTTTATTATAGAAATATAAAATTAATAACAATAAGAATCACAATAGAACATTTAGAAAAAACATCAATTAAAGGAATTTCTCAATAAATACATTTCCAATCATCTGCATCTTATATTTATTCTTCCGATCATGACAATATAAAAACAGAGGATATTTTTTATAATGACAACAAAAATCACATTCAACAAACTTTAGAAATCCACTAATGCAAAATAAAATCTTCAACCGACTTCCATAAATCCTATTAAAATCATCAACCAACTTGGTCCCCACAGCCACCCCCTTTTTATTTCATTGTCAACCAAGAATCATAAATCACAGAAACTTTTTAAAACAAGAAATGGATCTCTTATCCACAATTATAATCTTACATGAGAAAAATTATGAAATTAAAAAATAATAATTGAATAAAAAACAATGTAGTCTAAAATAAGTGACTTAGAATCATCATCTTGAACATAAAACATCATATTTTCTTCACAACTTGTAAACTTATATATCTTCACAAAATTTCAACATTATTTTTCATATATAGTTTTTCCCTATAATCACTTCAAAAAAAATTATTATAGTTCACACATTCACACATACTAAGACCATATCTTACCACTTTTAGAAAATCCCCTAAATACATGCTTTCCATAAAATGTTTATCATATATCAATGGTTATATTTATGGGACATACTTTTTACCCCTTGAAAACATTATAAAAATAAAAGATGAGAGAGGGGATATAAACAAATAACTCATACATGGATTGAAATGATTTATACACCCATTTTCAATCAATGTTTTTAAAAGTCATCCTTCCGTATGTTTTTTGTGAATATGTCATCAACTTTTTCATTTGTAGGAACATATTCCATCTTTGGTTCAAACTTATCTCTATTCTCTTTAATGAATTGATATTTGATATCAATATAATTTTAATGACAAATTTTCACTTTTATTTTTAGTGAAATTTATATCACATTTATTATCACAACCCATGAGAATTGGTAACTTTCCTTCCACTTGAAATTCTTCTAAATTATTCTTCATCCACATATGTTGGGTTTTATCTTGAGCATAAAAAATATATTCAGCTTCAATTTTCCGAAGAGTTAATTTTTTTTATGAAAACTCACTTAATATTCCCCCAGAATGAAATATCCATAATATATATCTTTTATCATTCACACTTCTTTCTCAATTAGTAGTTTTATAATGAAAAAAATTCAGTTTTCCCAAAGATGTTATATTATATACTAAATTTTTTTGTTCCTTTGATATATATGAGAATTCATTTTTCTGCTAAGATATGAGATTCTTTTGGATCAAATTGGGATATTGTAAATAAATTAATAGAATATAAAATATCTGATCTTTAAGTATTCAGATATAAAAAACATCCAAAAAACATTCTAAATACCATATATTTAACTTATTTTCCTTCTCCATCTTTAGACAACTTGGTTCCCACCAAAATATGTGTCGAAACAGGTTTCAAATTTTCTATTCCAAATATCATAATAAATTCATTAGCATACTTGTCTTGATAAGTAAAAATATATTTATTCTTTTATGTGATTTTAAAGACATGAAAATATTTCATTTCACTAGGAATGTTCATTTAAAAAGACCTCTTAATTTTTTCAGAAAAAATTTTACAATTATTTTATCACTCTCAATAAAAGGTAATATCATCAACATAAATAATTATAATGAGATCAATCATTCTATTTCCTTTTATATAGTTGTTACTATCAATTCTCCCTTTCTTTATGTTTAATTTCCTTAAGAATACACCCAATATAGAATAAAAAGCTATTAGATCTTGATTTGACCCATAAAAATATTTATTCATCTTTCAAAAATTACTTTTACCTTTTTCAAAAATGAATCCATGTGGTTTTTAAATATAAACATCTAAATAATTCCCTCCATTAATTAAAGAATATGTAACACCATATAAAAAATTTTATAACCATATTGTAAAGTAATTAAAATAATGATTTTGATTATTTATAACCTTTATAAAGATGAAAAAATATCATCAAAAATCAATTCCTTCTATTCGTGATTAAACATTTCAAACCAATCATGAATTATTTTTTATCACATAACCGTATTCACTCAACTTGTTTCAGAACACCAAATATTCACCAATGACATTTTTATTATTTGGTTAGGGTATAAGTTACAAATTATCATTCTTATCAATCTTCAAAATCTCCTCATTGATATCATGAATCCATTCTGGATGCTCAAAATATTTATTAACATATTTGGTTCATGTTTTGAATATAAAAAGTATGTAAAAAAATTACGATCTTATTCCTTTTGAGATTTTTATTGTAGATCACCAATGATTCTTTGTACCCCCACATGTTTCCTTAGCCTAGGATGAGATACTCAATGATATACCATGTCATTAGAAATAGTTGAGTCCAAATGTTATTTTTGAGTTGCATCATTATTTATGGACATTGTTTCATGTTTCTTAACAAAAAATCTCTCATCTCCCCAATATTTCTCAATATCACGTGTTTTCGAAACATATTCATCATTTTTTCAAGAAAATTTACATCCCTAAAATAAATAATCTTCCTTGTTTCATCATTGAAAATTTTATATCCTTTACCATTAAGAGCATAGACAATGAAAATTCAATCTAGACATATTTGATAAAAAAACTCAAGATTTCCATTTTTATTTTTTAGACGAATAGAATCCCAAAAACCATTAGTGTTACAAACATCGGGTTTCATTATTGTACATTTCATAAAGAGTAATATTAGAACATGGTCTGTAGAAACATTGATCTTGAATGTTAACTATTTTACTCATCAAATTATGAACATGTTGTCATGGAATGTCAAATTTTATTATCATTTAATGATGATTTTATAGTCCAAGGAATACCCTAGTTCATATATCATTGGTGGTTTAAAGTTTGTATTTACAATAAACATGAATAAAATATGGAGTGGTTTTGAAAACATTTTTAATAAAACAAATTAATTTAAAGAGTTTAATAGTGGAAACCAAAATTGATTTTGAAAAATATGACAAAAATGGTTCATTGTAATTTCTCTACACAAATTTTGAGTTCATTTAACTTCATGGGTTCATTAAGTTTCAGAGTAAATCAGTGGATGAAATTAATTTGAATCCCGATTAATTTCTAAGATTTTATATTAATGCATTTTGAACCAACCGTTGATATAAAAATCATATTAACAAGGTCCAAACCATTCGCATGGTATAAGATATTACAAAATAGAATGAAATATTTAACAATGGGAGAAAAATGATTCTTATAATTTCCGATCATAGAGACACAATTCAATCACTCCAAACCCCACATAGATTGGTTAGAAATTAAGACCACATCAATCTCATGCATCAAAAAAATAATTCAAATATGGAATAATGCATGATAAATTGAATAAAACTTTTAAAATCCAAATTTACTCCAAAATAGAAGACAATATATGTATCTTAACTCCCAAAACATGTGTATATATCCCACACAATGAACACCCACTATTTAGAATTTCATCTAGAAGAGGAGGAATCTCAAGTGGATATTATTCTTAATTTTATATCTCTCTATGAAGATAGGGAGCTCTAGAACCTATAAGGTGATTATAGGACTTCAGTAGAACTCCAAAATGGTAGAAAACTTACACCTTGGTTGAGTAGAAAATGAGGATCCAATGGTTCTATTTTATATCTAAAAAGGGAAGTGATTTAGGGAACCGAGTTTTCAAGATACAAGTTATGTTTTGGTTTTTTGTTAGTAAATTGAATAATCTTGACATGGAATGTTCTAAAAAATCTTGAATATCACAATGTCAAATTTGGCGGCCACTGGACATATTTAATGAGATTTATTGTCAGAATACCTCATCAAATCTTTTACTTCATGAATATTAGGTTCCCTAGATATATTAGTTTAGTTGGGCCGCCAGATGAATGATTTGGGATTGGGTTTCTTCATATTAGTTGTATCCCATGGGGTTTTTGATATGATCAAAAACTGGAAGACCATTTGGATTCACTTATTTAATAGAAAATTACAAATGATGTATAATTGTTCATGGGATTCCATGTAGTTCGTCCCATTTTGCTTAAACATTATTCTAGATCCTCCAAATCACCTCCTCCAATAATGAAATCATTAAAATAAGTAAAATTTCCATTTTTAACTGTGACAAAAATTAATTAATTTAATAAATTTTGATGTGATTTTTTTTATAAATTCCTATACCAAAATAATATAATACAGTGTTGTAAAGGTGAAGTAAAATAGCTAATTAAGATGCGATCACAACCCCACACCTAAACATTTTCACTCCTGGGAAATGTCACACTTCCAAAAATTATGCATGGAGATATTTCTAACTTCATGAATATTTGAAATTCAGTGAATTTTTTTGATAGAAATGTGCCCATGAATAAATCACAGAAAAGATTTATTATTAGTGATCCCAGAAAAAGATGTCTCATAAATTTTATCAGACCAAAATTCAAGGAGATGAATGTTACTAATTTGAAAAAATATTCAAAAGTAAAAAATGCCTCTAACTCTCTACGTGTGTGTGGAAAACCCATTTCATGATATTATTTCCACTATATATCTGTTAAATATATGTTATTTAAAAAACTTCTTAAAATATTATGTCTACCGAACCTTCCCTACATCCTTTGAAATCAAATTCCATGACTCACTCACATAAGAATTCCAAGAAATCAAAACTAAAGCTCCCATCCAAGATATCCTCATATGTTGTACATTTTATAACTCCACTAATTTATTATTATTATTATCGTTTTCATCCAAAGTTTAACATGGATAAAATATCACACTCATCACTGAACCCTTGTATAATATCCTCATGACACTAATTGTTATAATTCTAACAAGATAAACGGTTGTGGAAGAGTGTAATTTGACATTCTGAAGACATAAACCATATTTTTATGTCCTTCACATCAGTTTTATTTTGTTTTTTAGGTACTAAAACTGTTAGATAATAGGTCGCACACATAGGTCAATGCAGTACAGAAAAAAATGATTAGATAAGGAGAAAATGTTTGGAAAAATAATTTTTTAAAGCTGATAAATATTTACCTAAATTATATTTTCTTTTTATTGTGTAATAAAAATTCAATTAATGGTTGGGGGAAATTGTTTTAGATATATTAAGTGAAAAGTTTCCCATAAACTACTCACACAAATGGTATCATTCTTCTTAAAGGTTTAAACGTGAGAAAACCATTTATATCATAGAAAATCAACCAATGTTTAATAAAAATTAACACCTTAGTGTTATATTCATTCTAAAACACACATTCTATTATTGAGACAAAAAATGTTTAATGTTCAAAAAACATAAAACATTTAAATTTCTCATGCACTTTCAATAATGTCCATGATTAAGTGGGCCTCAAAAATTAACATTTTGGAACAAAAGTGAGGGGGAAAGGGGGGGAATGGAAAAAAATACTATATAGTATGAAAAATAGAGAAAAATAGAAATAAGGTGAAAAAAATACTAATGAATATATGAAATTGCGAAAATATAAAAATACTATGCAATAAGTAAAAAAGTTAAAAATAATGAAAGATGATAAAAGTCCTAAAAAACTCAAGAATTTACCCATACCCACCACCCCACCCACAAACTCACACATGTTGAGTGTGAAGTTTCCTCACCTTAATAAAGGAGAATGTGAGAGTAAGGATAAAACCTAGTGGGTGTCATTGATAGGTTTCCTCTTGAACTTGGAGTTCCTCCATCGGGGACTCCAAAATGGATTCTTGAAAGTGATTCAGCCACTATCCATTGAAAGTGAAGGTTTAGTTTTTTTCTTTATTTTGAACACGAACATTGCAAAATGAATTAACATTAGTAATACTGTTTGGAAAAAACAACTAGGAATGAAGCTTACCGAGATGAAAATTCATCCATTCAGAAAAAAGGTGGACCTTCTGTCCAATATGGAACTGATGATGAATTATAAGATGGTCATAGACATCCTTGGTTCTCTCTTTATAAATCTAGGAGTTCAAATATGAGACTCTTCACATTTAATACAGCTCTTAAATCTGTAACTTCATTTGAGAACCTGAACTATAAATAATATAATTTTATTGTTTAATATCCCAGTAGGCCCAATTCTCTATCTCAATATGTAGGTGAAAACTCTTTCAAAAAAACTAGCTGATATTGTGACATTCCAATGGGAGTTTTGAAGGTTGTATCTTAAGAACATAAAGAATCATATTATCTATGATTATAATAATTTATATTATTTTGATCATTTTTCAATAATTTTTCTTACCTCTCTATTTGATACCTCATCTTGACCATTGTTTTGTAGTAGATATGTAGTAGTAAATCGTCGCCCAACCCCATACCAACACAAATTTGATTGAATGGTTCAGTTATAGAAATGATAACCCAGGAAAATAATGAGAACATTGGTAATCCAATCAAATAGAAAATTTGGGATAAAAAAATTTAACAACTAAATTTGAATCATCCAAACTTTTGGCTCATGCCTCCACCCATTTTGACAATTAATAAACATACAGAAGAAAGTAAAAGTTTCCAGATGAATTGGGAACTGGCCCCACAAATTCAATACCCCAAACATAAAAAATTCTTGAAGTGAAAGAGTAACTGTGTAATTTCATTTATTTTTGGGACCATATACAATATTTTATAGTGAGGATAAGCTTTATAGAAATCATGGGTATTCATAAATATTTTTCCCAAAAGATACCGGAATCAAGGTCCTTGTGATAATTACTTTGGGAATAAAAGTTCCCCCCACAATCAAGAGTGTGGAAAAACCCATGTAAAGACTGAAAATCTCTACTAGGGACACAACACCTGAGGACCTAATCACTACATTTGAACCTAAGGTAGGGGTTATCTCAATTTTACCAATTTGACTCATGTTATAGAATATTGGATTATTTTTTATTGAAATCAATATAAATTTAAGATAATTCCATATAATTACATTTTCAATATACCATGGAATAACATCTTGCGCTCAAGAAAATCACTCATTAGGAAACATGTTATTTATGGGAGTACAAGGGTATTATCCAATGTTTGAGGATGTGAGAATCCTAAAAATATGGTTAAACACTACATTATTTGATCCTTTTATCACTAATTTATAGATCAATTTTTTAAATGAAGAGCATATGAAAAATGAGACAGCATTTAGATGCTAATTTATTATGAAGATGCCTGGGGGATACATGGTCTGAGAATACAATCACTAAGTACTATAAATTGTATTACCTGACATTATCCAAATAAAACACAATAGAAAGAAAAAAATTGATTGTTGGGTAATTTTATTACACAGTGTCTACTGTACATGAGGTATAGGCTATAACATGTTGATCCCGATTGACCCATTGTGATAATAAATCAACAAAAACATCTTTAGAGGTGTCACACATCATCTCAAATGTTAAATCTCATCACGGTGGTTGGATTATTATGGGTGATGGCAGACTCCATTTCAATTTGATAAAATATTCATATTCTTTATAAAAAACAAATTATTTTTCTTTTTTGTGTAAGCGAGAGAGGTGGGGGTGAAATCATACTAAAGTGATGAATGCGATGACAATAAAATCTCGCATGACTTAAGAAATACACACATCCCACTAATATTTGGGGAATGTTAGGGAATAAATGAATTCTAATTTTGTTTTATCTATAAGTATACAACCCCCTAAAATGAAAATTCCAATTACTATACCTTTTCAGACCTTGAAATAGAATTTTTCATAATTTAACACAATATTCTTTTCAATACAGCAATGTAGGAAAAAACATAGAATATTCAAACATTCATGAAAAGAGGAGCTATAAAATGTGAGATCATCCAGAATATGTCGATGCAATTTTCTAGGTAATCTGAAAAATACTAACCATGAATCACTGGAAAGTACCAAGAGCATTGCATAGATCATATGGAACCCCTTTATATGTGAATGTGATAAAGATAAAAGTGAAGGTTTTGTTTTCTTGATCCCCAAGGTGATATGGACATGAATTTATCCAGGATACCCATAAAGGATATAGAAGTTGGAATTACCTGCTATCCTCTCTAGCACATGGTCAATGAACGATATTTGGAAATGGTCCTTACAAGTATGTTGTTTTTGTTGATAATAATCTATACAGACACTTCAACTATTATATAGATGGGTTGGAAGAAATTCATTGTTTTCACTTTTGATTATATTAAGACTTGTTTTCATGGGAACTACATACATTGGACTAAACCATTGTCTATCATATATGGGTTAAATTATTCCATAAGACAATAATTTTGTTACATTTTTTTGACAACATAAAGAAGGTTTGGGTTCATTCGACGTTGTGTATACCTCACTAGTTTGGCCTCACCATTTGAAAATATTTGATGTTAGAAATTTTAAGGGCTAATAAAAGAAATTTAAAAAATTTTCCATCCCAATGCTTGTTTATACTCTCTCAAAAGGTCATGAAGATTGTTTGGAAAACATCCCTCAAGGTAACATTGTAGCATTTTTGGGATGATTGTGTTTGTTGACAAAGCAGTTTTCTATGGTGAATTGTCAAGTTCCAGAGATGTCGTTGACAATGTACCATGAAAATGTAATGGACAATCTAGAGGCGGAATATAAGAACAGATACAAGGTGGCCCCATTTTCATGAGTTTGCAAAATTTTTGGGGTCCAAAATTTGGAGTTTGGTGAGCATCATGAAATATGGATTTCCTTTAAGATCTCATTTAAATATTGAAAATACATGAGTTTCGCTAAGATGGGATTTATAGATTGGATTTCACGAAGATGAGAAGAATGTTGACGGTGATGCTTCACAATTACGACGAGATTCACGAATGATAGTGTTGAAGGAAAATGCGAGGGAGCTTAGAGCAGTGACGCAAAGTATTCGACATAATTCTATGTGATTACGATGAAATAAGCGATCAAGAAATTTCTATGGTGCCTCACGATATTGATAAACTTTCAGCATAAATTTCGAATCATCATGATTTTTGTTGACACGAAGTTGACTTCGCACGGAAGGTTTGAGGGTCGGTGGAATCACCTAAAAATAGACCTCGACCCCCATGGGAGAAGGAGAGAGTTTTCAATGAAAATATTTTTCTCTCACCTCATGAAGGAGGTTCATAAAGACAGTGTGTTTCATGAGAAATAAGAGCGTCATGACGACTAATCTAGCTCTGTGAAAGTTGTGTGCTATGCATTGGCTCTATGAGCTTCACGAGGGAAGTTTCTCTACAATGACCAGAGATCTACGATGGCCTGATCTTTGTGAAGGTGTATGATTCGTGAAATGGAAGGATCTTCTTGAAGGCTTGTTTGAGATTAATGAAGTTGGGAGCATCACGAAGTAGGGTGCTTTATGAAGGTATTTCCAAAGGAATTGACCAGTGTTCTAGGGAAAAATGGTATTCATCAGTGGATGAATGTGGTAAATAAACAGAGAATCTTTCTATAATTGAGGATGAATATATTAATGAAAATGAATAGACCTACATGTCTATAAACTATGAGTGGATCTCTTTCAAGTGCAGTGAGAAAAGGAAGAGTAAGAAGGTTATCCATTATACCGGTAGTGATCCATAGAGAATGAAATTTGGAGTGACCCTTGGGAAAGTAGTGAGCCTAGGAATAGAAGTAATCTAGCTCAAAAATTATTGGTAGTGGGATTTAGTGGATTTGGTATAATGACACATCGCCGTTGTATGCTCCTTCGACATAGCCCAGTGTGGGTGAACCATGTAAAAATATTTGTGTCTGCCTTCTTGCTTCCCTGCATTGAATTTAAAGCATCATCATTAGATAAAGAAGAAAAGAAGTAGTCATAATAAACACAGAATTAAAAATAAAGTGACCCTTGTAATAATTAGTTCAAGATCCAATGGGGAAGGAAGAATTTTTAAAAAGAATATCCATACCCATATTCGCCCCCCCCCCTCTCAGGGTATATAGGCCCCTATTGGTCCTAAAAAATTTGTAATTCATTATTTGGAGGAAGTCAACTAATAATGTTGATAGAAAGGTTTTTTCAATTTTCAAGATATGAATATTTAAAATTTTGAGGTAGTTATATAAGATCCCATTTAGGGTAATTTTTTATTAATAGGAGTGAATCTGAATATGAAAGGTCACTGATCTCATTAAACTACTCAATGGTATCATACTCATAATAGGAATAAGATTTTACAAACATAATAGTATTATCGATGATCAATGGATCCTCAGTTCTCAAGAAATCATCAATTAACGAACATGAATGACATTTTTCTAAAATGGTAACACATTGATTGCAATAGTCATTACCTTGAATTTTTATCAATGATGAAAGATAAAAAAATTGGGGGGAATAAAATAATTTTTTCAGTGGAAGGTAGTACATTAATTGAATTAACTGAATGTGGGGATTGTTCATCTCAGTGGTTCTTTATAACATCAAGGATATTGAAGTAAAAAACATCACCTCCAAACTATATAGATTATATACCACTATGGTATCTAATTATTGGTATGTTAGTTATCAATAAATATTTTTCCAATATTATTGGGGAATGTCCATTCATCCCATCATCTTCATTTTTAAACACATAATATTAGCAGGAAAAATTGAATTTTTCACACTCAGAAGAACATCCTCTAATACACAAGTATGGTGTGAGGTACTCCAATTTTCTAGTTGAAAAAAATTTATATGGGCTTCAATTCCCCAACCTACAATTAATAAAAAATTACATGAGGCATTACATTTATAGAATCATTCAAATCAAGCATATCATCAAAAAAGAAATTCTCTAGAGTAGTGTATGGAATCAATAATATTCATGGGTTATTTAATTTGGGGTGAATGGATGGATCTATTAATGCTTCAACATTCCTCCCCAATATCACCTTTTTATCACCTCAACGTTGCCTTCTGTGTGAACACATGTCCCATAGAAACTTGGTGTATCATACAATTATTCTTATGACGTCAATGAAAGAATTTCTCACCTATATTGTTTTGAAAGTTTCAAATATTTATTTACCAAGTTAAGTTCCTTTTACTTTACTTAGATGGGGGGAAATATGGGTAAATTTAATAAGAATATTTTGGATTGGTGTTTCATCAAATTAAAATCACTTTACATTTTCCAAGGATTCTCTCACGATAATGTTTTTCCTCATTTGGACCATTTTTAGTGGTTGGGATGGTGGTTCCCTCAGTATGGAATGACTCTTATGGAGGGCTTATTTGACATTTATTTTGTGTTTCACTCTAAAGGGTGATTTAAATAACATTTACCTTGTCTATATGGTTGACTATTGGATGAGAGGGTAGTTTACCTAGCCCAGGAATCTGGTTTTCCCCCACCGAGTTGAAGAGTTTGCCTAATTGGGTTTCTAGGTCTTATGTGGATACTTGGGTGGTCTGTTGGATTTGGAGATTATTTGAATGCATTTGGTTTATAATGTCATCTATAGTAGGCTTGGGTTTAGGAGGGGTTTTTAATATTGTTCCTTATGGTGGTTGAGGATTTATAGTTGGTGGTGGTGGATAACTACTCTACCTCAGTTGATTATATGGTTGTTAGGGTTGGTTTGAATACACACCTTCCCTATAGGGTTGACATTTTTTCACCCAATGATGGATGTATAGTATAGTTTTTTCCTAATGGATTGGATATAGGGATGACCATGAATGAATGCCTTACAACACTCAGAAGGTTCTCTCAATAGAGATAATTTGTCAGAATAGTAGCTATCAGTAGAACATATACCACAATGGATGGGAGGATATTGGTATTTAACATGGTAAATAGAATGTTGTCAGAGTAGGCAACTTTCCCCTTCAAACATTGTGTCCACATTCATCTCATAATAAGAAATCTACACCTCATATAAAACTTGAATGTGTATACTTTATGATGAACAAGATTATTGTATGTTTTGTGCCATGTTTTCGATTAGGGTTCTTGTATAAATTTTCATATTATCCACTAGTTCACCACCTACTGCAGCATCAATCATTTTTCAATCAATAGTAATTATATATTTATAGAAATATTGTATTAAAATTTGATCACTTATTTTATGGTGTAGAAAAATTAATCATTACCTCTTAAATCATTCACAATATTCATGAAGTGTTTCCAATTGTGACTTCCTTATACAAAATATTTATTTCCATATAGGTGCAATTTGATAGGCTGAGGATTATTTTTCTAGAAAAATACATTTCATGTCCATCCATCATCTCATTTGGGAGTTAACATAATAGAACCAATCTTTTTTAGTTTCTTATAATGAAAAAGGGAATTCCCTAAGATCTACTTGTTCTTAATACAAATTTTTAGGTTTAAAAGTAGAATTAACAGTATAATATTATTTTAAATTATTTTTTGGATTATCTCCATCGAGTCAAAGGAATCATGGTAATACGTGAATTAAATAATATTTTAGTTTAAAATTAGATTTTTCTTCTTCTATTTGAATGTATCTGGGGTGTATCTCTACATAAGAATAGGTCAGTTACATTAATTTATGATTATTTTCATCGATATTATAAATGTTTATTTTATTATTTATGTTGTTTTCAGAAGAAGGAGAAGGATCATGAAGTTTTTCGATGTTTTGTGCATCCTCCTTCAATGTATTGTTTGGTTCATCTTGGTGTCAATGAAGTAAGATTCTATCCAATTAATGTTCAAAATAAATTAGTTACCTTGATTAAGATCATGTCATAAAAAAGGACTATAAAATGAATATTTTAGAAAAATATATAAAAAATGAAGGATGAAAATAAGCACACAAATTTTTACAGAACACACAATGTTTTTATAAAAAATACACACTTTAAACCAAAGAAATCCTTGAAGATAGAACCAAAATTTGATCAAGTTGTCATAAAATGTAAAATTGATTATGATTTGAAGATTATTTTATGGTCTAGAGAAGACTCTATGTTATTTATCAAGGATAATTGGTGGTTTAAAGTGTTCATTTTAAATATCCAAGACTAAAAAGTGGGGGTGGTTTTGGAAATATGTTTTCAAAAATGACAAAAATTGAAGACAATAATAGCTGAAAACACAAGTGGATTTTAAAAAATATGAGATAAAGAGGTAATTATGATTTCACTACACACATTTAATGTTTATTTTTCTTATATATATTAACTTATGATTGGAGTAAATATTTGAATGAAATTAATCAAAATCCTAATTAATTTCTATGATTTTATATTAATTCTTGTTGAATAAAACCATGAAATAAAAATCATATTTCCAAGGTCCTACCCTAATGCATGGAATAAGAGATTTACAAAATTGAAATATCAAATAAGTGGTGGAACAAAAGTATTGTTGTGTTTTCCTTTCATAATAGCATAATTCACCATCTAAAAACCTCGCACTGATCATTTTCATATTAAGAGCACATCAATCACATGCATAAAAACAAGAATTAAAATATGAAATAATGTAAGATGAATTGAAAGAAATACTTTAACATCTATTTTACTAAAAATTACTAACTACTATAATCATCATAACTCACTTGAATTTTATGTATCTCTGTCACATGAATGCTCACTGTTTATCCCGACATCAAGAGAAGGATGAAGCTCAGGTTGATCTCCTTCTTCATTCTAGCTCTCCCTATGAGGTTATGGAGCTCCAAAACCTTAAAGGTGATGAAAAATTATCTGGAACTCAAAAATTGATAAAATTCATTCTTTTATTAAGATTTCAAATATGTTTTCCATGTTTCCATTTTATATTCAAATTTGGAAGTGCTTTTGGGAAACCAATTTTTGAGACACCACTTTTCTCTTGCTTTTGGGTTGGTAAATGGAATTATCTTGACTTTGAAAATAGATAAGAGTTTTGTTCAGTAATTTTGTTCTATAAAAATGTGAAATATGGTGACCGTTGTACTTCTGGAATTAAATATATAGTCAGAATAATGAACCAAATAATTGACATTGTTCAAATTTGGTTCCCTATACATATCAATTTGTTTGGCCCACTAGATGGATGAATTGGTCTTCGGTGTCTCTTGATGTGTTTCATCCCATGTATTTTTGGATCATATCAAAACATTCATCCCATTTGGATGCCCAAATTTCATAGAACATGAAAAATATTGGAAAATAGTTCATGGGATTCCATGCAGTTTCACCCATTTTTTTTCAAATTCATTCTGAATCCTCCAAATCACCTCCTCCTACATTGAAATCATAAAAAAACTTAATTTTTAAATGTAATAAAAAATAATAATTTAATAAAGTATGATGCAAAATTTGTTAATATTTTTTTAACTTTCAATACAAAACATGTTTAACAAAGTGTTGTATGGGTAAAATAAATAGTGAATTGTGTTGTGATCACTTGCCTCTAAAAATAGTGAGAAAGAGCATGTTTGATTAACAAAGTAAGTTACATATCCACCCAACATATATTATTTCATTCAGAAACACTTTTTGAAATGGTGTGTAAGGTGAAAAATAGTCGCGATGACTACCATGTCTTTCAATATAACTTCTAAATTATTGTTTTTTTATTCACAATCATTATCAGTATGCAACTTCTTCATAAAATATCCACACTACTTTTCATCTATTCTCATGAAGCTCTTTAACATTTTTAGAGCTTCTGATTTATGTTTCCAAAATTTAATACATGAGATTCATGTAAAATAATCAAAAAAATAAATTAATTAATTACCTACAAAATTTAATTGTTCTCTATTTATCCAAAAAATATCATAATGAATTGGTCATAGGGGAAAAGTTGAGCGTATTTCAACTATCTTATGCACTAATATTGAAATTTTACCTTTTTGAGATACAGAACAACAACAATATATTCTACTTATATTATTATGATTATCATAGATACTCTCTAGATTTATCAACATTCTTATATTATTATAACACATATGTCCCAAAATTTCATGCAACAATTGATTATCTTCCATCAAGCTTAGATAACAAAAAATCTTTACATTAGAAACTTGAATCAAGTTCCATTTTAAATGATAACCTCATGTAAGAACTTTTCCATCATTACCTCTTTTTTTAAAAAACAATATTTCCGAAAAACAATTTTATTACCTTCATCACAACATTGTGATAAAATTAACAAGTTGTGTTTTAGCTCACAAAAAAACAAGGCCTTTTTGGATTTCAATTTTTATAACCCAATAATAGCAAATACAATACCTTTTATTCTGAGTGATTCATCATTTCCTAGCAGCATTATTCCATAATTAATTTCATTAAAATACATCAAAAGCTTTAAATATCATTTCATGTGTAAATATCTCCCACTAATCAAAATCCATGGTCATTATTATTTTTTATATTTGAGAGAAGCTTATATGACTAGTTCCTTTTAATTGAATTTATCATTCTTCACATTCTTATTTTGATAATTATTATAAGTATTTTTTTGTGAAAATAACAAAAAATCACATAATTTTTCATGATTTACTAGATATTAATAAATTTCATAAATCATTTCCAAAGGATGGAATCTATTTTCAAATTTTTATACCAACTATCTCAGAGTTCCTTCATTGAGAGGATTGATTCCCCTCAAAAGATTCTTCTAGTTACTTATGGTATTGTTGATTTTTTTATTAAACCAACACATATTCATTATATTCCCAAATCTGCCATAATACAACAAGTATCCCTAGAAATGATACTTTCTTCTATTACTTATATACATCATAGAGTTTTAAATTTGTTTTCCTATAACTTTATTACTTTACACAATAGGACTCGACTGATCCCCAAATGTTTCTATATATTTCAAAGTCTTCTTCTTAAATTCCATTTCTTCCCATATTTAAGAAAACACCAGTAGTAGCAACATTTTATTTGAACATTGAAACTTTTTTTAAATTTTCATTTTGAAATTTTTTCTATTTTTGGATACGTACATGATTTTCTCCTTCATTTGGATCTTATGAACATATTAATTTTTCTTTTCAACCTTTGAAAGATTTTTTTATCTTTTTCAAGTTCACACTTCTCAAAACATTAACCAATTAAAAAAATAGAGTTTTTGAAACTCATAACTCCCTACACATTTTTAATGAACTATTGTTGAAAAAGATATAATTCATCATCCTCCACATTTAATATTACATCTAGTTGTTTATTAAAATTAGTTTCATTTTCAATATATTTTTTCAATTGATCAATATTTTATAGAAATATAGATTTATAATCAATAAAACATTGATTATTTTTTTATGTATATCTTTCCTCTATCAAATTCGTTGTTTCTATTTCATATCATACTATATTTCAAATAAATATTTTGAACTATATTTTTAGAGAAACTTATAAATTAGTATCTTCTGCAAAACTAATTATTTTTTAACTAAAATACCTTTCATCATTTAATTTTTGAAATAAATGTTTTTTCTATAGAAATTTTAGTGAATTTATCAGTTTAAACTTCTCTTTAATTATCTTATTCCTCTTAGAAAAACATCCTTTTTTAGTTCTATAACTTTTAATCATTTCTTATAGAATAAGATTTAGATTTTTCAACATGTTTCTTATAAGTTATTTTTTTACTTTATTTTATCTTCTACACTTTCTTCTTACTCCTTCCTTCAAGGTAAATTATTTGAAAAATTATAAATAGATCCATAGACAAAAAATAAGAGGTAACTTCCATTTTTATTTTCATCTACCTCCTTCAAATTTTTAGGAAACAAGGACGAAAGTTTTTTCAACATTGTTACTAACTTTATCTTTGGTATAAAATCCATCAAATTATTTATCTTTTATAACCTTATTATATTTTATTTTCCTGATAAATATGAAGTAAATTTCTTAATCAATATTTTCATTATTTTTTATAAATCTCACTCTTCTCATTTCATATGTAATGAGAGTTATATTTACGTATGCAAAATATAGAGTTTTAGGATCTCTGTCTTCCAAATATGAAACATTCGCATCAATATTAAGAAGAAAAATTTATAAGGTCATATCATCAAAAGTATAATATTCCAAATTTTCAATAAGATATCTTATGGATATTACAAAATAATCCACCGCTGTGAAATAGTCTGCAAAAAATTCATAGTCACCCATTTTTAAATCTTCATAATTTAACCTCCATATTAGTATCTTTAACTTCATATATATTATTTAACTTTTCCAAAATAAATTTGGCAGTGCCAAATCCCTGAATAGTGTGAAATTCACATTAAGGTAAGGAAAAGAGTAAAATGGATTTAGTACATCGATCATTCTCCAAATCTTTCTTATCATCATCAATAAGAGGAACATTTTTATAATAAAGAGGGAATTAATCTATATTATCTCCAAAACATCTTATCCAAGAGACATAAGATATTGAAAAATTATTTCGTTCTAGATATAATAGGTATTTCCATTGATAACTAGAATCCCTTTACTATTAAAACATTTAAAATTATACATAAAAACATCTCTTAAAACTTCCAAAACGATATAAATGAAGTGAACCTTCTCTAATACCATTTGAAAAAGACCACACAAGATTAATGCAATCAATGAGAAGAGGAGGGGTGGATTACTGATATGTTTTTCCTTTTATGTTAAATATCTTAAAAACTTTTCTCTACTATTAAAGGGAATCAAATTTTCTGAAAAAAAAGCATTAAAACAAATCAAAAAAACCGAAGTATTTAAAAGGATGACTGCTCAATAAGAGTAGATATTTCTTGGAATGGTTTTTAAATAATCTGATACCATATAATATTATAAAAAAACATTTATGATGATATATCAAGTAGAAAATACCCTTTCACTTTCATATCACTATGATCAAAAAAATTGTGCATGTGATTATTCCAACATTAATGATGTAAATAATATATTTAAAAAACATTAGAAAATTTCACTATTAGGTTAAAAATTTTTTTACTATGTTTTTTCAATAAATTTACCTATTCAAATTATCCAAAAAAATAATTACTTTATTATCTAACAGCAGGTAAGAAAATATTCTATGAACGTTATACTATAATCAAGTTTGATCACACTTTCGGATTCCCCGTTCTGATTTTTCTATCAATAACCGGTCTTATTGGTTTTCTCACCAATAATTAGAACTCAAATATTTATTTCTTCATTATTTTTTAGAACCTATTAGTCTAATTGCTTGGTTTAACCCAATGAATCTCATTCACTTCTTCTATGATCAATTATTCTTTCTGGATAATTATTCAACGAAAAAACATATAGCACTCCACTTATTGTACCTGTGAACAGTGTCAATGTACATTGTAATTTAACCCTTTCATATATATTTACTAGACATAAAAAAATTTATAATCAGAATTTACTTTCCCAGTTAATGAAATTTCATATATATAAATTTCACGTTTATTTTAGCTCTATTTGACCAATTATAAATTCATCTATACTCTTATAGAATCGTTTTGAATCCACTAGAACATCTTAAATATCAACATTTATTATATAACAACTTTACATGTTCTCTTTCAAAAAAATGAAAATTTGAAACATCTCATTCCGAAACACTATTTTTCATTTTTGTTCAATTATCTCAATTAACGAAAAGTAAAATAGAAGACTTATCACTCTAATATAAAAAAAATTGATGTTATTATAAACAAATATCATTGCAAATTTTAAAGACTTCATAACCCTAGAACAATAGTCAGGTATAAACTTCAATATGTCTCACCTTTTCATCTACTTTCTTTATCTCTTCAACTACACTTCAAAATTATCAAATTTGGTTTGATGAAACTCAGCATCCAGTCACTTATCAGTGTCAAATTCACATATCATGGATCGGTGTCATAAATTTCTATATTTTTTTATTTAAAAAAAATTATTGATCGGTGTCAGAAACTCATCTAATATTATATAACTCAACAACTAATTGATTATTCACTAGATAAGTTCATATGACAAATCGATTCTTCTTATGGATCGTCCTGCCATATGGATCAGTCGATCAATACATTTGAAAATGTTCTGAATTCATAAATTTAAAAATTCTAGACTTCAAATATATTCTATATCTAGTGCTTCATGATACAACATTTTAAACTCAGAAAACAACAACTTAATGGAAGCACCCTAAATTCAAATTTGTCTTTTCTTATACAAAATCCTACCAGTATCATGGCTACATTATGATGTTTAGATAAATGATATCAGTGTAGAATAATTTAATTTTTTATTTTAATAATCTATAATGATATTATATATCTGGTACTTTTTTTTCTTCATTCCAATAATATCCATTCAAGAAATATAAGATCGTTAATAAGAACACCCAAAAAACCTAAATAGGGAACAAAAAACTTCAATTGATGAAATTACTCATGAAATATATGTTTTATCATATGAATCTGATACTTAATTAAACACTCCCAAAAATAGAAAATTTGAGTATATTCTTCATGTAGATAAAAAAACACAACATTTATCAAACTACAAACATCTATCAATATGAATAACATCTTCAGCCAACTTCCAATAATCTAAAAAACATCTTCAGAAAACATGGTCCGGTAATAGTACCCATTAGATCATAAATGGACAAGGGATTCTATTTTATATCACTTATTATAATAGTTTTCTATTTAATGTTTTTTTATTATTTTTAAATATTTTAATAAAATAATATTTCACATAATATATTATTAATGTCATTTTTGACAGTATTTATTTATTTTAATTTTAAAGACATCAAGATAGTTATGTAATTAGAATATAAACAATTAAAACATCAAAAACATGTTATATTTATCTAAAAAATTTGTGTAAAAAATAATTATTCCAAATGGTATTTATTTTGAGGTATTCAAATCATTTATTTTATTTTCTAATTAATTAATTAATTATTGTGTTGGCGTCGTGAAAGCATTTTAGGTAAATATTCATTCTAAAAAATTATAAATAAATTACCCTGAAATGAAATTTTTTCCTTATTTAAAATAAATATTTAAAACTAATTTTATCCTCATTTTATCATTATGAAAAATATAGATATTAAAGTCAAGAGAGTGGCATTTTGCAATTTGATTCATAAAATAAAATAAATATCATTATCAAGTCAAAATGGATCCAAAATGAAATTTATTAAAAACATTATTGTATATGGTCGAATGATTTCTATGAAATGAATTTTTTTCATGTTTGGGGTTGATTTTGAGAACTTTCCTCCTGGGTTTAACACTATTTTACCCTGTTTACCGTTATTGAGTTGAAAAATATATTCAACAGTTAATATTTATAATAAAAAAATATAAAAGGGACCTATTTAATGAGGTGTAAAATCGTGATAAAAATTATTTATACATTTTTTGAGATTAAATATCTATAATTATCATAAACCAATCATAATAAAAATGCGTAAAATGCTACATAGAAATGTTTTTAGAAAAATGTGTTTTTAAGAATAACAATTGATTTATTTCAAAATTTTAAATATTAATGATTCAAATGGATTTAATTATATTATATTAAATAAAATATATCATATTTTACTTTAGAACCATATCCAAAATATAATTGCACTTTTACATTAATTGATTTAATGAAAATAAATGTCTATATTGGAAAAATTGGTATTTTTCCTGAAAAAATAAATAATTTCACTTTAAACCTAGAATATCATGATACATTAATTTTGATATTGTGATTTAAAATATTTTTGTTAATTTTTTAAAATACAGTTTATAAAATATGGATTATAATTTAAATGTACAAAATTTAATAAAAATATCTTTGGAAAAGAATTTATTTTTCAGCATAAAATTACTTCTTTAAAAATGAGTGTTTAATTCCGAAAAATTAATCAATAATTTTGTTTTTATTAATAACATTCTAAATATATTTCATATTATGTTTTTGATATTTATACCCTCTAATTAATGAATAATTTATTGTTGTCACATTTAAATAATACTTTTTATAGTATATCACAATTATCTTAATGCATGGTTTTGCATATTAAGCTCACTATAAAAATATTACAATTTATTTAAAGAGAAATGTATTCTAAAATATCATTTTGTTACAATCCTGAAAGTACAATATTATTATTCTAGCTTAAACATTTACCCTTCCATACTGTCAATACAGTAATGGATTATGGACATCTGATGCTCTTCTCGGTTATCCTCACCGCTTTTAGGAAATATGGTAAGAAATTATTGAATACATTTATATTTATAGACTATTTCCAATGATGATAAAAAATGAATTTCATATAAAAACATACATAAAGGATGCCTATGGTCTCTTAATTTCATTGATATTCCTGGTCATATTGAGTATATAACTGGGGGATAAAACTCCCTTTATCCCTATTGTATCTAATTGACTTTAAATCATATGTGAATCATTCCACGCTTCACATAATCATCTATGTTAACCTGTGGAACAAATTTTGAATATTATTACTTGATTAGGGGTTTTAATTAACACATGGAATTTTTGTAGTCATGCTAAATAATGATTCTGAAGCTTTAAACCAATCTAGTATGTTTCTTAAATTAATATTATTGTTTCCCTTGGATTGATCTAAAAGTAATTTTCAATGATAATGATTAAATTTATCTAAAAAAATGTTTCATCATATGAGTAAGAAGTTGTAAATTCATTTAATAAGGGGTTTTTTAATTTTATTCTATTAACATGATAAACCCTTTTAAATTTATTATAGCCATTAGTGGGATAAATATCCATATTTAACTAGGTAATGACCCCTAATCAGTGTAAACCAAATAAAATTATAAATTTAGTTAAACAATTATGTCAATCATATCATATATGAACTTTTGATGGTCGAATGGAGATCTCTTTAACCAATACATTATATGGATAAACTCAAAACCATTCTAATGGTATCATAGCTATTATAGTTTCCTGGCGAATTGTAAATCAAATAAAAATAAAAAAATGATCACATATTCCAATTATTCACACCCATATTGTCATTTCCTTAAAAAATAAAATCTAAGGGAACCCTTATTTGGAAATAACCTACCCAGTTAAATGATTTTGGTCTTTATATGTATTGTATTTTGAATGAATTAAGCACTTGTGATTTTAAAAAGAATTTAATTCCACCATATTATGTGATGTATTCCCTTTACAAGTATACATGCTTCTTATGATTTAGTTTGGAGTCTTATTCCTTCCACCAAATCAATATTTTTAAACCATATTTACACATAACATTTTACATAACTCATAGCTTCTATTACTAACCCAAAATAAAATTCCACTATATATATATATAAATGTATCTCATGTATATGTAATATAAAATATAAAACCATAGATTCAATTATGTTAAGTATTCCTTATCATTCCAAATAAACTATAACATAATATACATATATTTATTCATGAACGTGACTAAAACCGACATTCCAAAATTATATAATTTAAATGTGATTAACTAAATTTCATTTTTTAATTATTATTTCAAAATTAGATGAGGTTCTTATTTTTATATTTTTTAGAAATATTTACGTATTTTCTAAATAGTGAAGAATATAAATTATAAAAATACAATAATGTTTATGAATGTATTGAGATATAAGAATGACTTAAAATTATATGAAAAGTTTTTTGTACCAAATATTCCACACCCAGACTCCAGTAACTCGAAGCCGATGGTTATTTAAATACATTGTAACAAAATACAAGGGATCAAAACATGAAGGATCAAATAGTTTAGTAGTATTAGGGGAAGAGATACATAGATGATTATCACATTACATCAAACAAAATGAATTACAACCTAAAATTTATTTTGAGAACTTATTATTTCTGAATACCTAAAATAATTCACAGTTCACTTCTTCATATCCCAGTGAAAGGAAAACATGGGAATATGGTGATATAAGATGCCTAGTAAGGTAAAGTGTATAATAGAATCTATTATTGAATAAATAATATCTAAGAGATAAATAATAATAAAATATTCCATATAGCTAATATCATAAAAGGGGACTAGATGCTTGTATAAAATGACAACAACAAAAATTAAATGAATAAAAAAAAAACTAGTTTCATAATGAATGAATTCGTAATGTTAGACATGATAATATTACCAAAATATCCTTGTGCCAAGACATCATACATAAATGGGTAATTAATATTCCAAATACCAAAATTAGTTTCTGTAATGAGATATACCGGTGCTTCTAGGGTCCATCCTGGGCCCCACCAATAACATACATAGTTCAATGAATTCATAAAATAAAGGGGTGAATAACAATTCAATACATAATCAACATAGAAACCTATATTGAAAAACTAGCAGATAAAAGGTTAATATTTCCCCTAATGTATAAATTTAACAACATCACAATATTGATTTTTTTCTTGAATCAAATGTGGATGGTTTCTATCGATGCACAATTTTAGGTGATTGTGGGTGGGTGCACAATCATTTACATATGGTTTACCATTTTTATCTCTAATAAAAAACTATAAATGCTTCCCAAATTCATGAAAATTCATGAGCCTGATTTCCAAATGAAGAAAATCAATTGGGGTTTTAATCCTAATGACACATAGGTACTCACATTGGTCAAGAGGGTTGGATTTATTGATAATCAAACTTTTTTAGGGAGAATTATTACCTATTGTGGGACACTAATATAGAAAAAATATATTTTCATGAAATCCATCCCATGACCTCTTATGGGACTAGGTACCCCAGTTCCAACAAATTGATCAAGACCATGTGTTGACTTGAATAATTGTGTGTGTCACAGTTTCTCCATAATTCTCATCTTCATTTATTATACATTCGTTTATATCCATGTTTGAAATATATAGAGTTTATTTCCATTCTGGGTTGGGGAGATTGGTGTCTTGGATATGAGATTTATCCTCAATGAGATATCCTATGTATCATATGAGAATAACAATAAAAACCCACATAGTTCATTTGATATAGTTTAAGGTTGTATGACAGGACTATACCTTTTAGTTTAATATCATGCATATAGGATGTTAATATATGAATCTATCCTTTAGGAGGCATCCTACTATCCCATTAATATTTTAATCGGTGTATACATAGTTATTTTTATTGGTTTTTGGGTTGTAAATGATATTAAAACAGAGTCCATTAGAGGGACTTATGAGATTAAGGATTCCCTGAATTGACTCATTGGTAGTATAACCCTTTGAGTGGAGATGATATGTATTTAGGATTACATCCCACTAAAGGTACCATGTTGGTTGAAGACTCATCAATATATTGGAACAATCATCATCACTCTCTTATCCCACATGAGTCATGCTCAGTGTGAGAAACAATAGATAACAGGAGATTGGACACATCACATGAGGGAAAATTTGTATGGAACTTACACATTAATGTTTCACTCATATGGATATGATTACTAGTATCGTGAAGAATATAGGATGCATCGTGGGCCATCAGAAGCAATACTAAATATTCTTTTTATAACAGGAATCAGATTACTCGTAGCCCAGTTCATCCCTAACCCACTGATGGGTTCGAGGTACATGTTGGAATTATCAAGGCATATACTTAAAAGGATTACCATGTAAAATACAACTTATGAGCCACTGATAAATGAAGAAGAATTATAGACTCATAGGAGTGTTTGGGTTCCTGATTATTGGGTTTTAAGTCATGTTACCCCAATAAAGATATTCCCCATAAAAATTTCCACACAATGGTGACTATGGGGTTATATCATGAGGAGGTTTCATGCAAAGAAATCAAATAATAAATTTATTAATTTTTTGATAAATGATAGTATATTGGGGGTTTATAATATAATTTAAACTTTTTTAAATTAAAAAAAATAACATTAAAACTAGAAATTTATGTTATAGATTATAAATCATAAGAAAACTAAACAGAAAATTGACATGTTAAAGGTAGAAGTAATGGATAAGATTCAATCCTCCAGCACTCCCTTATTCATTTTATGCTAATGTATTACAATTAAATTACCCTATTTATACATTATTACCTCAAAATAATCCCCTAAATTAACTATATTCTATATTAAGGCCTCAAATATGGGTGTTGATCCCCTTTTGACAGTTATCCTATTACCCAAAGTCCTCTGAGAACTCAAAATAGATTAAACTCATCATTTTCAAAGGTGAGACCTCACCAAATAAATTTATAAAAAGGGGGAAACAAATTTACATTCATAATATGGTCATAAATATATAATAATTTATAATAAAATGAAAAAATTTTAAATATACCTTCTTAAATAAATAAAACAATTTCTAGGATTATTTAAAATTATTTATTTTACGAATAAAAACGCAAATCAAAAAGGATAATTCCATTTGATCATCACATCCCACCGCCATTTGCAGTTTATCCATGAATGGAATTATTACGTAATTAGAACTAATATTATCAAAAATACAGTCCCCATAATATTCCACTACCTAAATGTAACCATCATTTGAAATGAAGTGGATATGAGAATATATAATGAAAAAGGTGTGGAAAATGTTATGCCTAGTTTATGTCAATCTCAAGTTGCCTAGATTTTATGTAACACCCGAGACTTTTATGAGAAATATTTTGTTTTATATAAATCATCAAAGGAATTTTTTACAACACACAACACTAGCTTGGCTTGCTTTACACGCAACCGCGGCCTTCCTCGATAGCTTGCGTCGTACGGAATACCGAGTTTCACTAAACAATGATATGCTAGTAAAATATTATTAAAACTAACCGTTATGAATAGTAATAAACACTTTTTGAAATTTTGTAAATTTTATTTTTTAAAATGGACTTCATTTTTGGATTCGGAATATCGAAATTATCCTAGGGTGAAATTTTGGTATTTTTCTAAAAACATTCAATTTTTGATAAATAGCGAAACCATTAAGTGGTAGTTAAAAAACTGAATTTTTCATAAAATATAATTTTACAGCTTTTGTGAGTGGAATTTCAAAAATCCGAGAGACACGGTGGTTTTTAGTAAGTAAAATGTGGTTCAATGAGACGAAAATATTTTTTTTGGTGAATTGTAACTTTTTACTTTTTTTACCACGGTTAAAAATAAATATGGTAATTAAGGGTAAAAATGATATTATTATTACCCTAACACATGTACTAATTCTATTGGACAAGTGTAATTCGACCAAAAATAACCTTAGAAATACAATATGACCATTTAGGCCCACTTGGATTAGATTAGGACATTTATTATTAATTTATTTAAAGAAGGGTTAAAATAGATAAAATTAAAGTTAAATAAGAAACTAATTCTTAATATAGGGTTAAACATAAGATAAAACAGACTATAAATATTCATTAGAAAGCTAAAAATATTTCATACATAATGGTATTTTATTTATAATTTTTAGACATTAAATAAATTAATTTATTTATGACACAACGATGATGCAATAATTATCTTTTTAATGAAATATTGACATAATTGATGTTATAAATACCCAAATAAATGTAATTTGATACTTTTTTTGAATTAAACAAATTTTATAGGTTAATAAGACATGTTATTATTGATTTACGTAACTTTTTTAGAACTAATCATTCTTTTATGATTTTAACAAAAATCAATTACTAAATAGTGTCAAAATTGACATAAAATAGTTTTTAAAACAAATATTATATTATTAATTGTTATTTTATTCCTAAAAATCTAAGGTTTGGCCAAATGACTTAGATAAGGTTATATATATTAATAATAAACACCTTGGGGTTCTTTGGGCTTGATATGGTAAGTTAAATAACCTTATAGTGTAAGAAAACAAGAAGACACGGTAAAAGTTAAATTATCTAACTTAAAGTTAAATCTAAATGATAAGGTTAAAATTGATACCTAAACTTGTATAAATTATATTTGATGAGGGGGTTTCGACACCTACCCACCCTGTCTTCGAAATATATCAATTTGGAGCTATTTAAAACCGAATTTGACTTTATAATAAAATAATAGTTTTAGTTATTCCAAAGATACCCCTCTCCTCCCTTATAAAAGGGCACCTCCTCCCCTCTTCCTCACACCACTTTGAGACTTCAATCTCGGCCAACCCCTGACAATTTCTCCTCTAAACTTTCCTAAAAACATCCTAGAGGTTCTGGTAGTCTTCAATGACCTATTTTAGTGCCCTAAAAGGAGGTCTCAAAGAAGCACTTCAAAGAAGAGGTAATGTCCATTATCAATTCTTTCATCTTTATTTATTCTTCCACTTCTTCTTCTTTAGTTGTTTAATTATGAAGTAATAACATCAGTATCACTCATATACTGATATGTTATTATAAGTATGAAACAATCCTATTTCACCATCTATCCATCCTACGGAAAAAAAATCATTGCGCGTGTGTACGTACGAAATACCGTCTCCACGTCGTGGTGTATTCTATTTTCCACCACCACCTTACTTGGATGGGTATAATAGTGTAAATAATGACTATATATGACTATTATAAAGTGATATTGATTCTAAAAGATTATACATACACTCCAATACAACTCCACGATCATAGGAACGATATCATCACTCGTGCATACGTACGGAATACCGTCTCCACGATGTGATGCGACTCGTTCTACATGATCTTCATTTCATAATGATTATATAAATGAATTGAATGAATGAATTAATATGATATATATTACACTAATACCATTCTGGAAATGAGGTATCTATAACCTAAAGAGAAAAATAAGAACTTATTCGACAAAACACGCATAAGAACAAAACGTAATAAACACCTGAATAACAAGTAGTAATGAAATAATACTAATAATAAGCTAAGAATATGACCATATATGATATCATAACAATAAGTATTATTCTGGAATATGTCAATTACATTATTTAAATCATTATACATGAGGTTCGGACACTTACGAAGAAAATCGGACCTAAGGTAAGGGAAATATTACAATCTCATTTTTATCCGAGATTGTTTATACTTTGGATTTTACTAGGGTGTATTTTATCATCCACATCCATGTTTCCTCAATATGTAATATTATTTTCATGCACCTACAATTGTTTAAATCCAATTTTACCCTTCAGTGAGTTTTTAGTAAAAGATATGAAAGGAATCGTTTTTTGTTTTTCGTACGAGGTACTTTTTGACTTTTCCAAAAAAAGTATGAGAAGAATGTTTTTTTAACTTATACGGCATGAATGGATTTTTAAAACATTATTTCTAAGAAGCTTCCTTTACATGTTTTCAAGTTTATTTTTTACCAACTTCTTTTAGATTAAAAATTTTATGACATTTTAATAAAGGAAAATGTTTTTGAATTTGAAAGGATATTTTCCTCAAGAAAGTAGTTCAAGTGTTTTATCAAAATTATTTTCCATCTAAGATAATATAGGGTTCGGTTTATATCCCTATTATTAAATTGATTTTATTATGTTGTGATGGAATTATTTTTATGAATTCCTTTATCTTATATGAATTGTTTGATGATGTCACGATGTTTAAGATTCCCATTTTTATTACATGGGTGTTGCAATTATGTATGATTTATGATTTTGTGGAACACATAACAATGGTATCATTATGAGATGGTTGGGACCTATATCTCCCTCCAATGCATTGGGTAAAGATTTTATATCTAATTAGATAGACATGTCTAGAATGGTAGGTTATACCGGTTCAGTGAAACAGGGCTGAAACGAGGAGTGAACTCGGTTAAGAAATGGACTTTGTCCGCTAGGATAGTCTTGGAAATGATTCTTGACTAATAAGAATTGATTCTCTATGATTATGTGTGTATTAAAAAATGTATCATGTTTTATGTTATGATTATTGGGATTCCATTTCACTGCTATGATTTATCCCATGATATGAAATTATGCTCTCTTTTGCAGGTTACAATTTCCAAAAGTTATGTTCTTATGAATATGATGTGATTGATATTTCTTTTATTTACCCTTACAGAGCATTTGAGCTCACCCTTTTGTATGTTTTCATTCCCCAGGTCAGGAAGAAGGTTATTATGTAAGATATGGAAAAAGACACTATAGATATGATGAAATAAATGGGAGTTAGTGTAGCCGCTTTATGAACTAGTTATTTATGTTTCCCAGTTTCTAAAGACACTATACCTATACTGTCCTTTCGTGGTTATGTTAAATGTTGTAATAAGTATGCTTCAATTCTGATGTAATAAAAATTTTTGTAAAGTATGGGTCATTATAGTTGGTATCAGAGGAAAGGTATAGTCAACCTTTGGAAACTAGGATGTGAAAGCCTTAGTAAGAACCCTAAGGATAATTCTAAGCATAGAACACAATCTTAGTGTTTTAGAAATGTCCATGAATAACTTGGGATAATACCTTAATTGTGAAATTTTATTCTTGATTATGTGGTTTTCCTATTATAATTAGTGTTGCTCACACTAGTCTTCTTGGTTTTAGTCAATGGTTGGAACCCGATGGAACCGTGTTAATGCGGAATGTGACGGGCAATGCAATGATTGTCCCCCTGAGAAACCAAAAGTTATGGGAGCTGGAATGAAGATTCTTATAGCCATGATCACAGAACTTTCTCAATCTGTGAATCATGCAGGACTTCCAAACGAGAAAAGGAAGGAGAAACATTTTGTTGAATCCTTCATGAGACAGCGTCCACCTTCATTCAGCAGGTCTACTGATCCATTAGTTTCTGAACAATGGATTAGTACTACTGAAAAGATATTTTCAGTTCTTCAATGTTCTGAGCATGATAAATTCATCTTAGCAGTGTATATTTTGGAAGGTGATGCTGATCAATGGTGGAATCTTATTAAGAATATGAGGCAAAGGGATGAAATTGAGTCCATGGAATGGGAAGAGTTCAAGAACTTATTTTTCAATAATTACTTCCCTCGTATTCTCCGAACAAAGATAGAGAAAGAGTTTCTTGAACTGAAGCAAAAGGATGATGAATCTGTTGGTACCTATGAAGAAAATTTTACAAGACTTTCAAGGTACGCTTCTGGTAATGTTATCCAACCTAAGAGTAAGATCGATCAATTCTTTCGTGGCTTAAAATCAAGTCTTCGAAGGGCGTTAGCCATAAGGGACTTTAATAGCTATGAGGATATCGTTCGATGTGCTCTCAAAGTCGAGATGGAGATTGGAGTAACCCATCAGTCATATGGGCTTGATAAGAAGAGGAAAATGGAATTCAATGGAAAATCTAAAGAGCACATTGAAAAGAAGATGAGCTTTCCCTTATGCTCAAAGTGTGGAATGAAACATGGAGGGAGTTGTCTTAAAAGGACAAGTAAATGTTTCAAATGTTGAAAGGAAGGTCATCGGGGATTTGAATGCTGCGATGATGGGAAGAAGATTTCTAATGATGCCAACAAAGGAAGGGATACACAGAATGAAACTAATACACATCATTGTTTCAAGTGCAAGGAGATGGGACATTATGCCAATAAATGCCTTAATCCAAGGGTTGATGATGATGGTCGACGTCAACAAACTCTTAAGGCTAAAGACAAAGGAAAGTCACATGAAATTTCTATCAGCGATGTGGAGTACGATAACGATGTGATGAAAGGTACACATACCATCCACTATAAAGTATAAAATGTTTTATTTGATTCTGGATCCACCCACTCTTTTATTTCTGGAGAATTTTCTAAGGATATCACCGTATTACATCAACAATTAAATGTTGAGTTAGCTGTGACAACCCCTAATGGCACAACAGTCGCATCAAAAGTTTATAATTCTTCCCCGAATAATGTTTGTGGGAGAGTGCTTCCTGCAAATCTTGTAATCCTTCTTATAGTGGAATTTGATGTGATTCATGGCATGGATTGTATTTATTTATATGGAGCTCATATCAATTTCCAACGAAGGGAAGTCACATTTCATATTCCAGATCAATCTATGATCGTCTATCAATGTAAGGATGAACATAACCTTCCAGTTGAAATTCCTTCTACATTATGGGTCTTGATTCCACTAAGTGAAGGTTATATATCTCAAATGGTTGGGGAGAAACTCAAAATTAAGAATATGCCCATTGTACGGGTGTTTGATGATGTCTTTCTAGAGGAATTACTGGGTCTTCCACCAAATCGTGAAGTTGAGTTTTCAATAGAACTGATACCGGGTGCTTTGCCTCTATCAAAGAAACCTTATAGAATGGACCCAATTGAGTTGCATGAATTGAAGAAGCAACTCTAAGAGAATCTTGATAAGGGGTTCATATGCCCTAGTGCATCACCTTGGGGAGCACCTGTTCTGTTTGTTAAGAAGAAAGATGGATCAATGAGACTCTACATGGATTATCGAGAACTTAACAAGCTCACTATCAAGAAAAAATATCCTCTCCCACGCATTGATGACTTATTAGACCAACTACGCGGAGCTCAATACTTTTCCAAGATTGATCTTCATTCAGGGTATCATCAATTAAGGGTCAAAAGAAAGGATATACCAAAGACGACTTTCCGTACAAGGTATGGACACTATGAATTTATAGTGATTCCATTTGGTTTTACTAATGCCCCTGCTATCTTCATGGATCTGATGAATAGAGTCTTTAGAGACTATCTTGATCAATTTGTGGTAGTCTTTATAGACGATATTATTCTCAATTCAAAGAGAAAAGAAGAACATGAAGATCACTTGAGAATTATATTGAAGACCCTGAGAAAGGAGAAGCTTTATGCTAAATTTACCAAGTGTTAATTTTTTCTTCAAAAAGTTTCATTTTTGGGTCACATAATCTCAAAAGAGGGGATATCTGTGGATCCAACAAAAACAGAGGTTATAGAAAGATGGTCAAGACCAAAAACAGTAACTGAGATCCAAGGTATTCTTGGTTTGGCTGGATATTATCGACGTTTTGTGAAATATCTTTCACAATTATCTAATCCACTCACCAAGTTGACTCAGAAAGGAGTTATGTTTTTCGGGACGGAGGAATGTGAAGAGAATTTCAAGGAGTTGAAAAGAAGGTTATCCAGTGCACCTATGCTCACATTACCTTGTAGTGGAGAAAGGTTTGTGATCTACAGTGATGCATCCAAGAAGGGTTTGGGGTGTGTTCTTATGCAAAATGATATGGTGATAGCTTATACCTCACGACAGTTGAAAATACATGATCAAAATTACCCAACTCATTATTTGGAGTTAGCTGTGGTAATATTTGCATTAAATATTTGGAGGCATTATCTTTATGGTGAAAGTTGTGATATTTATACTGATCATAAAAGTTTAAAGTATATTTTCACACAAAGGGAGATGAATATGCGCCAAATAAGATGGTTAGAACTGATTATGGATTACGACTGCTCAATTCATTACCACCCTGGGAAAGCAAACAAGGTGGTAGATGCATTAATTCGACAAGACCATGCCAGTTTATCCATGATGAGGATCACAAAAGATCCAGTATTTATGGATTTACAAAGGATGGATCTTGGAATTATAATGGAAGGGGAAAATCTAATCTTTCTCAAATGAATGTTCAACCATCTATACATGTGAAGATTAAATAGGCATCGACAGAAGATGTCGAGTTATAAAAGAAGGTGAGAAATGTTCTGGGATTCAACCCTGATTGTGATGGGATGATAATGTTCAGGAATCGGGTTTGTGTTCCTCCCATCCTGAAATTAAAGAAGGAGCTGCTGGATGAGGCTCATAGTTCTTCATTCTCTATTCATCCTGGAAGCACGAAGATGTATAGGGACCTGAAAGGGTACTTCTGGTGGGATGAAATAAAAAGAGATGTTGCTGAATATGTCTCTCGATGCTTGGTTTGTCAGCAAGTTAAAGCTGAGAGACAGAAGTCTAAGTGGATGTTAAAACCATTACCCATACCAGAATGGAAATGGGAAAAAATCACTATGGACTTTGTCGCAGGACTTCCTAAAACATCCAAAGGAAATAATTCTATCTGGGTCATAGTTGATCGTCTAATCAAGTCTGCACACTTCATTGCTATTCGAGAGGATTTCTCTCTAGATCAGCTTTCCAAGATATATGTGAAGGAAGTGGTAGGATTGCATGGAGTACCACTTTCTATTATATCAGATCGGGATCCGAGGTTTACCTCAAAGTTTTGGCGAAGTCTTCAGCATACTCTGGATACAGAGTTGAGTTTCATCACTGCTTATCATCCCCAGATAGACGGTCAGTCTGAGAGAACAATTCAAACTCTAGAAGATATGTTGAGAGCTAGATATATGGATTTCAAAGGTGGTTGGGATCAACACCTACCTTTGGTAGAATTTTCTTATAATAATGTCTTTCACTCCAGTATTCAGATGGATCCTTATGAAGCTCTCTATGGAATGAAATGCAGGACTCCAACTTGCTGGGATGAAGTTGGGGAAAGAAAGCTATTAGGACCTGATCTCGTTGATGAAATGGCAGAAAAGGTCAGATCTATTTAATAACACATAAGAGCATCTCAGAGTTGACAAAAAAGTTATACCGACAACTGAAGAAAAGACCTAGAGGTTGAAGTGGGTGATAAAGTGGTCTTACGAATATCTCCCTGGAAGAGGGTCATGAGATTTGGAAAGAAGGGGAAGTTGAGCCCTAGATATATCGGTCCTTTCGAAATACTAGATCGTGTTGGGAAGGTAGCTTACCGATTGGCGCTTCCACCGAATCTCTCTCAAGTTCACGATGTGTTCCATGTATCTTTCCTGAGAATGTACATAATTGATCCTTCACATGTACTTAACTCAGAAGTTGTACCGCTGGAGCAAGATCTTTCTTATAAAGAACAGCCGATAGAGATTCTAGATCATAGAGAAAAAGTCCTACAAAGCAAGACCACTCAATTGGTGAAAGTTTTACGGAGGAACCACCAATTAGAAGAAGCTCCATGGGAGCTTGAAGATATGATGATGGAGATGTATCCTCATCTTGGTTACGAAGTGACGAATTTCGAGGGCGAAATTCAGTTTTAAGGGGAGAAGAATGTAACAACCGAGACTTTTATGAGAAATATTTTGTTTTATATAAGTTATCAAAGGAATCTTTCACTACACACAACAGTAGCTTGGCTTGCTTTACACGCAACCGTGGCCTTCCTCGATAGCTTGCGTCGTACGCAATACCGAGTTTCACTAAACAATGATATGCTAGTAAAATATTATTAAAACTAGCCGTTATGAATAGTAATAACCACTTTTTAAAATTTTGAAAATTTTATTTTTCAAAATGGACTTCATTTTTGGATTCGAAATATCAAAATTAGCCTAGGGTGAAATTTTGGTATTTTTCTGAAATCTTTCAATTTTTGATGAATAGTGAAACTACTAAGTGGTAGTTAAAAAACTGAATTTTTCATAAAACTTAATTTTACCGCTTCTGTGAGTGGAATTTCAAAAATCCAAGAGACACGGTTGATGTTAGTATGTAATATGTGGTTCAATGAGATGAATTTTTTTTGGTGAATAGTATCTTTTTACTTTTTTTACCACGGTTAAAAGTAAATAGGGTAATTAAGGGTAAAAATGATATTATTATTACCCTAACACATGTCCTAATTCTATTGGACAAGTGTAATTCGACCAAAAACAACCTTAGGAATAAAATATGACCATTTAGGCCCACATGGATTAGATTAGGACATTTATTATTAATTTATTTAAATAAGGGTTAAAATAGTTAAAATCAAAGTTTAATATGAAAATCATTTTTAATATAGGTTTATACATAAGATAAAATCTACTATAAATATTAATTAGAAATCTAATAAGATGTCATACAGAATGGTATTTTATTTATAATTTTTAAACATTAAATAAATTAATTTATTTATGACACAACGATGAAGTCGTAATTATCTTTTTAATGAAATATTGACATAATTGATGATATAAATACCCAAATAAATGTAATTTGAGACTTTTTATGAATTAAATTAATTTTCTAGGTTAATATGACATGTTAGAATTGATTTAAGAAACTTTTATTGAACTAATCATTCAGTTTTGATTTTCCCAAAAATAAATTACTAAATATTGTCAAAATTGACATAAAATAGTTTTTAAAACAAATATTACATTATTAATTGTTATTTTATTCTTAAAAATCTACGGTTAGGCCAAATGACTTAGATAAGGTTATATATATTAATAATAAACAACTTGGGGTTCGTTTGGCTTCATATGGTATGTTAATTAACCTTATAGTGTAATAAAACAAGAAGACACAGTAAAAGTTAAATTATCTAACTTAAAGTAAAATCTAAATGATAAGGTTAAAATTGATATCTAAACTTGTCTAAATTATATTAGATGAGAGGATTTAGACCCCTACGCACCTTAGATTCGAAATATATCAATTTGGAGCTATTAAAAACCGAATTTGACTTTATAATAAAATAATAGTTTTAGTTATTCCAAAGGTTCCCCTCTCCTCCCTAATAAAAGGGCACCTCCTCCCCCTCTTCCTCACACCACTTTGAGCCTTCAAGCTCGTCCAGCCCCTGACAATTTCTCCTCTCCACTTCCCTAGAAACATCATAGAGGATCTGGTCTTCTTCAAAGACCTATTTTAGTGCCCTAAAAGGAGGTCTCAAAGAAGCACTTCAAAGAAGAGGTAATGTCCATTACCAATTCTTTCATCTTTATTTCTTCTTCCACTTCTTCTTATTTAGTTGATTCATTATGAAGTAATAACATCAGTATCAGTCATATACTGATATGTTATTATAAGTGTGAAACAACCCTATTTCACCATCTATCCATCCTACGGAAAAAGAAATCACTGCGCGTGCGTACGTACGGAATACCGTATCCACGCCGTGGTGTAATCTATTTTCCACCACCACCTTACTTGGATGGGTATAATGGTGTTAATAATGACTATATATGACTATTATAAAGTTATATTGATTCTAAAATAGTATATATACACTCCAATACAACTCCACGATCATAGGAATGATATCATCACTCGTGCGTACGTACGGAATACCGTATGCACGATGTGATGCGACTAGTTCTACATGATCTTCATTTCACAATGATTATATAAATGAATTGAATGAATTAATATGATATATATTACACTAATACCATTCTGGAAATGTGGTATCTATAACTTAAAGAGAAAAATAAGAATTTATTCGACAAAACACGCATAAGAACAAAAAGTAATAAACACCCGAATAACAAGTAGCAACGAAATAATACTAATAATAAGCTACGAATATGACCATATATGATATCATAACAATATGTATTATTCTGGAATAAGTAAATAACATTATTTAAATCATTATACCAGAGGTTCGGACACTTACGAAGCAAATCGGACCTAAGGTAAGGGAAATATCACAATCTCATTTTTATCCGAGATTATTTATACTACGGATTTTACTGGGGTATATTTTATCATTCACATCCATGTTTCCTCAATATGTAATATTATTTCAATCCAACTACAATTGTTTAAATCCCATTTTACCCTTCAGTGAGTTCTCAGTAAAATATATTAAAGGAATCTTTTGTCGTTTTTCGTACGAGGTACTTTTTGAATTTTCCGACAAAATTATGAGAAGAATGTTTTTTTAACTTATACGGCATGAATGGATTTTAAAAACATTATTTCCAAGAAGATTCTATGACAAGTTTTCAAGGTTATTTTTAACCAAATTCTTTTAATTTAAAAATTGTATGACATGTTAAGAAAGGAAAATGTTTTTGAATTTGAAAGGATATTTTCTTCAAGAATGGACTTCAAGTGTTTTATCAAAATTATTTTCCATCTAAGATAATATAGGGTTCTGTTTATATCCCTATTATTACATTGATTTGATTATGTTGTGATGGAATTACTTTTATAAATTCCTTTATCTTATATGAATTGTTTGATGATGTCACGATGTTTAAGATTCCCATTTTTATTGCATGGGTTATGCAATGATGTATGATTTCTGATTTTGTGGCACACATAAGAATGGTATCATTATGAGATGGGTGGGACCTATATATACCTCCAATGCATTGGCTAAAGATTTTATATCTCATGAGATAGACATGGCTAGAACGGTAGGTTAGACCAGTTCAGTGAAATAGGACTGAAACAAGTAGTGAACTCCGTTCAGAAATGGACATTGTCCACTAAGATAGTCTTGGAAATGAGTCTTCACTAATAAGAAATGATTCTATATGATTATGTGTTCATGCCACAAAGTTTTATGTTTTATGTTATGATTATTGGGATTCCATTTCACTACTTTGATTTATCCCATGTTATGAAATTATGCTCTCTTTTGCAGGTTAAGATTTCCAAAAGTTATCTTCTTATGAATATGATGTGATTGATATTTCTTTTGTTTACCCTTACTGAGCATTTCAGCTCACCCTTCTGTATGTTTTATTTCCACAGGTCAGGAAGAAGGTTATTAAGTAAGATATTCCAAAAGGGACTATAGATAAGATGAAATAAATGGGAGACAGTGTAGAAGCTTTACGAACCAGTTGTTTATGTTTCCCAGTTTCTAAAGACACTATACCTATACGGTCCTTTCGTGATTATGTTAAATGTTGTAATAAGTATGCTTAAATTCTGATGTAATAATAATTTATGTAAAGTATGGATCGTTATATTTTATCAACTTTTTTGATCGAATATCGAAAATAGTTATTCCAAATAATTATTCAAAAATGAAATATCAATTGAACCTAAAAATATAAAACCTTTTTGAAATGTGTATGAATGGCTAAAGGGAACTTACTGAAGTCATGATTTTTTGTCTGAAGTGACTCTTCAACATCCTCATTTCACACACACTCAATGTCCATATTAATGGTTGAATTTAAATATGAAATTTAATGAAGATTTTTTTTCTTGAATTTTATTCTATATCTATTTTTTATCAAATAACATGGATGATTTTATCCTTATATATTAATCCTTTAATGAGGTGGGTTCAATTCTATTGGCTAAATTTTTTTTCCAAATTGACTGATTTATTTAGGACTCAATAATTTCTAATCATAACTCGATCAAATTGAAAAGTTTATATCACAAAAAAATAATAAAACAAAAAAATTTGTTTTTCAATTTATATAATTATATAAAATTTAATCTTTGAATATATAAGATATTGAAAAAAGATAAATTTCAAAAATATAGAAATTTTCTCTTTTCATCATAAAACTCATCAACATTCCAAAAAAATATAATTTATCATAAAATGATTAATTTTTGTTGATTATATCATTGAAATACAAATGAAAAAATGAAAATATTATCTCTATCAATTCCACCACACTTATCACTTGTAATCATTGATAAGTAAGCACCAAAATCAAATTAAAGGAAATTCAAAACATATAACCATTAGATCCACTAATTTAACACCAAGAACCAAAAAATATCATGAATCATAAAAGAAATATTTTATGCATACTATTAATATTATTCAAACCATTTTCACTTCATTTATCATCCCATTCACACATCCCACAAACGTCACATTAATTTTCCATCAACACATAAATATAAACATTCAAGAAGGATTTTCTCATCCAACCTCATGCAATAATCATCATAAGATAGATAAATTTATACATATATACCCAACATGAGTTAATAACATGTATTTATCATGATTAATATTTAGCATTGTTCTATAGATTTTGGTTGGTGGGTTTTACATGTCATAATTTTTGAGCTTGAAGAAGGAGGGCTTGGCTATTCTTGAAAAACAAATGCATACTTCTAATTTTCACCCATGTATAGACTCCTCTTCAATTTTGATTTTAAAAAAAATTCAACTTGGAGAATATTTTATAAAGTCTCATGTACATTCCTTTCCATTAACATTTCATCATAAAAAATGAAATTTATCTCTAATTTGTTTCTTGAAATCTCTACATATGAACAAATATTATTCTTTAGAAGATCTATAATGTCACCACTCGCTTTTCCTTTAATGATACAAAACAACATAGCTTTCAGTAAATATTTTTTACACAATAAAAACAACTCTTCATTATTTTATTTTCCAGCCAAATAAGAACCATATGTTTTATCACACCACAAGCCAGCTCCCCCCACTTACACACACTTAAGTTCAACTAGATCATGCATTTTCACTTCTGGTGTAGGCAAAAAAGGAAAACTTTTCATTTTATGTGTCTAACATTATAGGTTTTATATGGATATTAAGATATAACAAAGATTGAATGTATTGGGTAGTCTAAAATAAAATGTATTATCTTGAAAAGAAGAAATATAATTTCAATGAAATGCTACAATCATTTAAAAAATATGTACCTCAACACTCAAGTTTTGATAGAAATTACTCAATTCATGGTTATAACAATAATGGATTGGTTCTCTCAATAAATGGTATGAATGTGAAGAATATTCCATCTAGGGTTAAATGCCTCACATGGATGGGAATTCGAAGATAAATACAATGATATATAACATGTGATTAATAATTTAGAGGTCTTTCCATGAAATTCTATATTTTTTGAACATAAAATAAAATCATTTTCAGCATTCATTTATTTTTGGATTCTAGGGATAATTTATTTAACTCATTTAAATGGGTTTCAAAAATTAAAAAGATAATAATTGTATCTAAGATGTTTAAAAAAAATATTTGAAATAAAATTACACAAAGTTTGAAATAAAAACTAAAAAATAGAAATTTAAATTAAAACACACTAAATACTAATCTAACAAACATGATCCTCCCCCATGATTATTTTTTGTAATATTCTCTATGTGAATAGTGTATATAAGAATTTTAAATCAAGAAGATAAGAATTTAAAAAATATAATTTAGATTGGAAGACACAACCTTGTTTTTGTTGAGCAGTATCAGCCTTGAGCGAACCTCATAAAAACTGATACTTGAAAACCTATATAAAAGAAATGAATTGTAATTTTTATAAAATAAAGGAATAAAAATAAAATTAAATACAAATTAAAATATTCTTTTTATGAAACATTTAGTGGATATTATGATTTTAAAGCACCTAGATAATAATTTATAACCTGTCATCCCCAATCTAAAGGTAGGTGTATTTTCTTTCTCATGAAACCCCAAAATGAAATTTAACTAATATTATTTATCTCCCTATATAAATTTAAGCTACCAAAATCAGATTTATTTGGGTTCCCTTCCACGACTGTTTTATTCCAATGATATAGTGGAATAGGGAATAAAATGTAGAAAAACCATCCCAACAATTTATCCTCATAAATAACCTCCACTGGTTATTGAAATTTAATCCCAAGATGTGGTTTATCTTCAGTTTGTCTTTAAAAATTATTTCATCATTTAAAAACAAAATATCACCCCAAACATTATATTTACTAGAGAACTCTTCATTTGGGAATACTATTATTTATTTCATTTCATCCTTGAAATCCTATACATCTGAAAATTCAGTCCACTCAAAAGAAATCATCACTAAATTTGAGGCTTCTCCCAATGTTTTCTCAAGTTCTAGTATTGTATGGGAGTGGATGATTGTTTAATTTAAATTTCGCAACAAATAAACTTCAACAAAATGTTCTAAAACAATAAATTTATTAGAACAAGAAGATTTCATATCATAGTCGGGATGATAATGTTGTTGACTACACCGCTCACAGGTTTGGTTGTTTAGTTAAATCCTTTACTGGAAAGGACATTCAAGTTATAAAAAAATTTAATCACTTTATAGGTTATCAATATTATATTAAAAATTCGTTTATTTATTTTATTTGTCGGAAATGTTTTTTGGTATCATCATATAGATTACAAAAAATTGTTTTTTAATCAGTTTCAATATTTAAAAAAATCATATTCTTCACATGGTTTCTCATGTTCAAAAAAGTAAACAAAATTATTTCCCACAATGTTTTGATTTTATAAAGACACATCAATTGGTATGTCAAAAATAGTTTCGTGTTTTTAATCTATATAAAGTGTTTCAAATTCATTTTTTAAATCACCGAAAAGATATTCTTAAATATCAAATGTGGGTGGGAGAATATTTTTTAATTCATGGCATCATTTTTATAATTTAATTATTTCAAATCAATTAAATAATTGGAATGAATTTACATTTGTGTGATTAAATTAGGAATATTATAATGAATAAATGAAATTCATTTTTTAATGAAAATCATTCTTTAAATTGAACTTTATTAAATTCTATAAGACATGGCTCTTAATATTGTTGATAATTGATCCAATCGTAGGATTAATCACTGTGAGATTTTATTTTTTTGTTTTAATACTCTAAATTAGTTTTTAAGATCATATAAATAAAAAAAATATAAAACAATTATGAAAAATCCTCAATTGTGGATCCAAATTGATTTATGGGGTTTTAATCATGTTTTCCAATGAATTTTACCGCCTTAAAATGAATCGTAGTAGTGACTATGAGGTTGTCTCATGAGGATGTTGTAGTCTTAGTTACCAAACTAAGAAATTGTTAATTTTTTTTATAAATTTTAGTAAATTGGAGGATTTATAATAGAATATAAAAAATGTAAAAAAATAATATTAAAACCAGAAATTAATTTTAGAGATTATAAATCATAATTAAACCTGACTAAAAAATGGAAATCAAAAGGTAGCTACAGCAGATAATATTTTATCCTCAGACACTACCTTTATCATTTTCTAAGAATGTATTCTAATTGTATTACCCGATGTATACTTAAAAAAGACAAAATAAACATCTAAATTAACTAGATACTATAATGATATCAAAAATAAGGGTCTTTATCCCATTATCAATGCGATCAATTTACCCAAAGACCACAAAGAAACAAAAAGCAGATTAAACTCAGCATCCCAAACGTGAGACCTCACCAAAGAAATTTAAAAAATGATAGTAAACACTTTATTTTCATAAATTGAATAGAAATATAGAATAATTTATAATAAATTGAAAACAAGAATGAAATATACCTCCTTAAATCCAGAAAATAGTTCTAGGATAATTCAAAATTATAGAATATACACTGAAAAACACATGATCCAAAGGGAAAGCAATCAGATGTTTTCATCCCACCACGACACAAACATTACCCCATAATGGATTAAATAATTTATTAAATATATTATTCCTTATAATTTATTCCCCAATATATCCCACTCCCTCAATCTATCCATTATATTAAATTAAGTGGAGATGGTAATATATTCGGAAAAGGGTGTGGAAAATGTTATAGCCAGTTTCTATCCTTTTAAAGATGGATCAATTTTATCCTTCATACCTTATAAAAATAAAAAATTGGTATTTCATATAGTCATTTGAAAATAAATTATTTCTGGGACCTCAGATTTTGAAGTCATTTAGACAAATTTATGAAAAGTTAAAGCCAATTTTCTGAAGTCCTTTTTTCTGTCTGAAAAGAATCTTTAACTTGTTCATGTTACACACAATCAAAAACCATCCTAATGACAAAAAATGAATTTTAAATTTAATGGATAGGTGATATTTTGAAATATATATCTTCTCCAGTTGGAATAAATTAATTTGGGCACTTTTATCCTGTGAAATTCATCAGTTAATATGGTGGGCTCAATTATATCATCCAAAACAATTTTCCACATTAACTGATTTATTTGGGCCAAAAAAATTATGAATCAACCCTGCGTACAGTTGAATATATTTATACCATAAACCTAGGAAACATAAAAATGACAATTAATAAATTTGGATCAAATACAAAAGTGATTCTTGAAATACCCAGATGATTGAAACAAGCTAGTGTGCGAGAATAAATCAATTTTAACTTTTAAGCACAATACTCATCAATGTTACAAAATTAATGTAATTTCACATAAAATGATAAATTGGAGGGTATTATATCATTGAAATTAAAATGAAAAATAATGAAAATAATATCTTTATCAATTCAACCATAGATAGAATTTGGAATCTTTTATAAGTGAGAACCAAAATCCATTCAAGGAAAATTCAAAACACAAACCCCTAATATCATCCAATTTAACACCAAGAATAAAAATATATCATTTCTCATAAGAATATATTTCAAATACTACATTTATCTCATTCAATACAATTCCAATTCATTTCTACTCCCATGCACAAAACATAGTTACCTCACATTAATTTTCTCTCAACACACAAATATAAATTTTCAATAATTATTTTCAAATCAAAACTCATGATAGAATCACTATATGTTTGATAATTATTTACATATTCTCCCGTTTTGAGTCAAGAACATGTGTTTATAATGGAGAATTGTTAGGGTTTTTTTGTGGCTTTCGGTTGGGTTTTTAGATGTCAAAATGTATGAAGCTGGATAAATAGGGTTCGACTCTTTTTGAAGAAAAAATGCATGATTCTAATTTCTACTAATGTATGGTCTCCTACATAATTCCCTTTATAAAATAATAAACTCTTATAATTTTTTAAATTAACTTGTACATTCCATTCCATTAATTTTTATCATAAAAATGACATTTATTTTTTCTTTTTTCCCTTGAAAGCTCCAGATATACACAACATTCTCACATTAGAAGATCCCAAAATAAATAACTCCTTTTACTATTAAGTCACTAGAAAGGAAAAAAATTTACTAAATTGTTTTTTAGCATCAAGAACAAATATTAATTATTTTATCTTCCACCCAAAGTATAACCAAATGATGTAGAACACCACGAGTCAGCTTCCCCATCATAGTTATGTTCAACTAGATCAGTAATTTGCACTTCTTTGTTAGAATAAAAAGGGGAAATTTCATTGTAATGTGGCTAACCAATCTGGTTTTACAAGAATACTAAGGGATCACATAGATACAATATATATGGTAGTCTTAAATAAAAATATTTCTATCAAAAATAGGTAATATAAATCCAAATACATCCCTCAATCATTTCAAAGAAAATTACCTCAACCCTCAATATTTGATATAAATAAATCAACTTCTGGTTAAATAAATCATGAGTTTTTTATCCAAATAAATGAGGTGAATGTAAATAATAATCATAAAATGGTTAATAGGCCTCATGAGAAGTGGATTTGAAAGATAAATATAGTGATATATTGGGTGACAATAATTACATATACGTCTATTAATAAATTTCTCAATGTTTTGAACTCAAAACAAATTCATTTTCAGGGTTCATTTATTTTCAGTTTCATGGGTTTAAAAAATGAAAAATATAATCAGTTGAGCTCACATTATTCAAAAAAATTGAATAAAAAGACACAAAATTTGAATTAAAAATGATAAAATAGATATCGAAAAAGAAGACATACAAACCCCTAAAATACCCAGCATGTCCCCCCCCCACATATTTTGTACAAAGTCCTCCTTATTCATAGTGTATATGATAAGTTAAAATCAAGAAATTAAGACATTACAAATCTAAGTGGGAAAAGAGAGACAATCTGGTTTTTTTATAAATAGTGGCCTTTAACTAGCTTCCCAAAAAATTCAACTTAGAAAACTACATGAAAAAATAATCATAATTTTATTGAAATAATGGAATGAAAAATAATGAGAATTATAAAGGAATATACTATTGGTATTACCCCCAAGTGTGTGCTATGATTTTAATGCCCAGGTTAGGCAGTTATAGCTGGTTATGCCCAATATGATGGTACCTATGGTTTCCTTTTCATGAACCACCAAAATAAAATTTCACCAATAATCTCTTTCTACAAATGTTTTTGGAAGCTCCAAATGTCATATTTATTTGGGATTCCCATCATTAATTTGTTGTTCTAATGATATATTATAAGAGGGAAAATATTTAGATACAACTACCGTATAATGTATCCTTGCAAACAACTTCCACTAGTTGTTGACATTTAATTTTAGTATGTGATTCATCTTTTAGTTTACCATAAAAAATGATTTCAACTTCGAAAATAAACCCAGTACCACCACCCTCATGTGTACTAGTGTACAATTAATTTGGGAAGACCATTATTCCATGAATTTTAGATGTGACCTCTTCTTTATCTGAAAAATTACTCCAATGAGAAGAAATATGAACAAAATTTGAACAGGAAGATATATTTTACAATTAATTATCCAAATAAATAGGAAAAAGTGGATAATAATTTGATACTTCTAATTATGTTTTCTTAGGATCCAATCTGGTTGGGGTTTAGATTATTGTTGAATTGAAATTGGGAAGCAGGTTGGGTTCCCCCAAATGTTCTTAAAAAATTGAATGGCTCAAAATAGTAAAATTTCATATCATAATCAGGATGATCAAGTTGATGACTACACTGCTCACAGTTGTGTTTGTTTAGTAAAATTGTATACATGAAAGGAAATTCACATTCAAAATCACGTTAATCACTTCTAGGTTCTGAAGATTAATTTCACAATAAATTTCATTTTTTTCCAACTAGGAATGTTTTTTTAGATATTATTCTAGATTATAAAAAAAATTCAATCTATTTCAAAATTTCAAAAATATGATTCTTTATATGGAATCTTATTTTCAAAAAATTCAACCCTTTTATTTTCCAATTACTTTTGATTTTCTAAATACATATCCATTGTAAAATCAGTGATAATTTATTATTTTTCATTTATATATTTCTATTCTATTTCATTTTTATATTCACATAAAAAATGTTCTTAAATTGAAAATGTGGGTGGGATAATATTTCCCATTTTATGGGAATATTTTTGAGTATTTAATGCCTTCAACTCTTTTAAATAATTTGAAAATATTTCCCTTTGTTTGATTACATCATGAATATTATTTTGAATCTCCAAATTATTTTGTTGGATCTTAATTTTTTTTACTTTAAAATTTAAAACATATTCATGAATTGATTCCTTATATTGTTGGTAATCAATCCATGCATAGGATTATTCACTGTAAAAATTCATTTAACTGTTTAATGACTCTAAATTAGTGGTTTAAATCATAGAAATTCAAAAAAAAAACTTTTGGAAACCTCTATTAAAATGGTATACCTTGAAACCTAAACACTTACTTTATATATATCGTGGAATGTTTTTAAAGAGGAAAAATTTCTCATATAGCTATGAAATGGGTGGTCTTGGTGAGATAATCCACTATAACCCATATCACATTATTTACATTAGATTTTCAAGGGAGACCATTAATGAATTCCATAGTGATATTGTATTACTTCCATGTTGGTATCAGTAGTGGTTGCAATTCCCCTTTAGAAATTATTCACTCCTTCACATTCTAAAACACCAAGAACCGTGTTGTTATGTCTGAAATATCCCTTTCAATATTATCCCACCAATAATGATCATGAAGGTCCTGGTATATTTTATTGCTTATTGGTTGAATAGAGAATATAGATCTGTGACCATTATCCATCAGATCCTTCTTTATCACTAGGATTGATAGAAAACATAAACATGTATAAAATTTGAACACGCCTTCATGATCAATATTGAACTCAGGAAAATTCACATTATTCAAAGCTACTATCTTCTATTGTAACTAAGTATATTTTCTTTTATATTTTTTGATCCTCTAATGTAATGATGTTTTAGAATTAGTTCGGGATATGATTGATGATGTCCCTTCCATAACAATTCCAATGTTCAATTTTACTCGGTCCTTGATCAAATGATCTCCTTGAATCTTCATCATTTATAGCACAACATGGTATTTCATACATAATGCATCAATGAATTTGTTTTCTCTTATAGGGTGATAAGGAATTGAATATTCATTGTCATTAAAAATCTCAAACTATCTACTTTTTCTATAGTTAAAATAATTTTCTGTGAAAATATACTTCATGAATTGGTGTTCTGTGTATATATCACATTTCTCCCTATAATGATAGTGCCTCCATATTTTCATAGAAAAAATAATTAATTAATCTCTAGGTCATACATAGGATAATTCTAAACATGAGGCATTAACTATTGAGATGCATAAGAAACCACCTTGTCATTTTTTCCTGAGGACTCACCTAGGAAATGTCATAGATACATCAATATAAATAATGAATCCTTCTCTGAAAGAGTTTAGAGTTAACATAGGTTCATTAACCAATATCTTCTTCAGTTATTAGAATCTTTCTTCACTCTTCTTTTTCTAGATGAAAATAGTGTATTACAAGTTCTTGAAACGTATTTCACAAACCTCTAATTATATCCTGCGAATACATGGAAACTGAGAATCTCGTCTTCCATTGTAGTATGAGCCCACTCCTCTATAGAATTTTTCCTCATAAGGCCAACTAATATTCATTCCTTGGTTACAATGTTCCCCAGTAATGAAACTTATTTAAACTAAAATTAAAATTTTACAAATTTTAAAAATAGATTATCCTTCCTCAGAGTTCCAAATATAACCCTTATATAATCCTCACGCTCATCAAAATTTTTGGAATATATCCAATTGTCATTAATAAAAACTAAAATGAATTTTTCAAGGTATTCCATTATTTCTATATTCATAAAATACATAAATATATAAATAGAATTAGTTAATACGAAGGGCATAAACAAAAACTCAAAATGACCATATCCTATTTGGAATGTATTCTTAAGAATACCTTTTTATTCAACCTCAATTGATCATATTCAGATAAGAGGTTGGAGAAGAATTGGGATCTGTGAAGCTGGTCAAATAAATTATCAATCCCTAGGTAATGGTACATTTTCTTCACTGTGATCCTATTATGTTCTCTATGATAAATTAATAGATCATTGATCAGTTATTCTTCTTCAGAAAGAGAACATGTGCTCCCCAAGGAGGCACACTTGGTTAGAAAATATTTTCTCCAAAAGATCATTATGTATTATATTTAATTCTTATAACATCATATTTTCAATTCTATATGGGGTCTTTGATATCATCTATGATCCATGTATGAGTTCAATTAATAACTCTACCCCTCATTACGGGTGAGGTCCAGGTAAATCTTCATGAAATAAATCAATGTATTATGGAATTATGGGGATCTTTTCTATATTTATAATTTCATTTTCTTCTCACTCTTCAAAAATATCTCCATAAATAAGGTTATGTGATGGTCGTATTGACAAAGCTCACGTCGGGATATCTCTCCTTTTAAAATGAATATACGTTGTCCATTCAAGGCAACATAAATTTAATTTCTTCTATAGTTGATATTATCAGTATACTTTGAGCGATAGTCTATCCCTAGTATAGTATTGAATTCCACCATTGTAATGAGTACTAGAATTGCGATGAGATTGTACTCACCAAAGATAAAACTATAGTTTCTATACACCATTGATGCTAGGATAATCCCTCCAAGATCCTTGTCAAATAACTCTACTTATATATGTTTAGGGATTTATTGATTATTCATTTAAAACAAGAATTAAATAAAAAATGTGTACAACCATAATAAAACAAAGAACTTGATAGATCTAAGAGAATGATGATTTTACATTACACCAAATCATTTAGAGCCTATACTTCAGCTATCATGATATAAAATGCCAGACCATTCCCCCTTGTGAAATCTTGAGGTTGATGAAAGTTCCCCTCCATTACAATCTAATTTGGACATTTATTAGAAAATTTCCCTTGTTTTCTACACTTGAAGCATGAAACTTATATTTGGGACAACTCCATATTCCCATTGTCATTTGTGTTGAGAAGTTGTGGCTTCACCTCACTACAACTATTCTGAGCTATATGACCATCTCTTCCATATATTTATCACTTTAAACTCATAAGAAAGGAGTTACCTGAATTCTTATTCCAACATTAATTTCATGTGGCAAGTTGCACATTCTTTCCTCCTCTTCCGTAATTAAAGTTCATCACTGAGTTTTGATACATTTCAATATTATTTTTATTCAATCTATTTGACTAATGCATCACCCCAAACTCAAATTCAACCCTTTGTACTATATCATTGTAGCTTTAATATTCTATATTTTCTAGATTCATCTCCATATTTTTTTTCCAGTACATAGAATAATCTACCGACCTTTCCCTTAGGATCAATAAAAAATATAGAGATGTATTTAGCATGTCTTGTAAATTTTTTTTGATATCTTCCTGTCAATTCATTTTCCTTTTTATTCGACTCTAGAAATTCCTTCTCTATTTTCATTCAATTCAAATGTGGGGAATATTTATTAAAAGAGATTCCCCTAAACTCTTTTCACTCTGTAACATTGATTTCCCTTATTTTCTTGGTTTTTTAAGTAGTGTCCACCACATATCATATTCTCCTTAAGTGATATACTACTAAGTAGACTTCCTCTTACTCTAATAAAATAAGTACAAAAAATATTTTTTCTATACATCTTATCTATTGTTTGGTAATAAATGGGTCAATAAATCTACTTAATGAACTTGTTCTTTGATGCATAAAAGACTCAATAGAAATTTGTTCCCATCAAGGGGAATCCATTACCTCGACTTAATTCAAGTTATTATTCATAACTCGAGTTAGATGATTCACCATCCTCATGATTTTTTACATTCTCGCTTCCATTGGAGTGCCATTAGTGCAACACCTATTTCACTCATCATTTATGAAAATCCTATCATTTCTAATAATTTTTATAAATAATGAAAAACATAGTGATAATATTATTAATTTTATGAATCGTATCATTTTAAAATGATTTTATGTCTTAAAAATAAGACATAAATATTTTATTAATATCCTATAATAAAAATTATGTTTTTAGATATTTTTTATAATGTTTCATTAAATGATTGTGACTGAAAAAACATATCCCCTAGGAGTGTCAAACGAAGTGTGAAACAAGGCTTGTAGTCATGCACTGGTTCTCAATCGAGTCAAGCGCAATGTAGTGTTTTTGGGTGTTACCCCTATGTATATCTGTGTTATTGCAACATCCACTTTAGTATCCAAACAGGGATGTATTTCTTTTAGAAACAATTTATTTAATACTTACCAAGACACTTGGATGTTTTCATATATTTATAATTGTATATATAGATCTTCCTAAAGTTTTCTATTCTTAATTTCCACATATAACTAAACCATCCATTGATAAGAACTATGGTATTATTATTTTTATTACATAACATTTCATTACATGGTATAATTGATTCATTTTTTAAAGTACAATTTCTTGGAAATAAGGTACATAATACATTAAAACATAAAATAGTATTCGAAATATACTTGAAAGAAATCTTCAAGAGTCCACCCTATGTTACTTTTAATGCATCTCATATCCTATGTACATAAATCGATGAAAATATGTGAGCATGAAGTATGGTAAGGGAATAAGAAAGAGAGACGTAAAGTTTGTGATCTTTATACATATCAATAAGAAGATGAGGGATAAAAATAAGGAAATAAAAAATATGCATATTTTAACAACAATAACATGAATCATATATTGGAAATTAACTAAAAATTTTAATGGATACATTTATAATAATATCATCAAGGTTTGCAATAGGGTGTCGTAAATGAAAATTACCATGGTTTTTCACCAAGGTATAGTAATACATGTCATGTTTTGAAATAAAATTTGTTACCAAATGCATTGTTCTGATATCAGGGCACACCCATCATATAACTTAATTTCAGGTGATCCATATAGATAATAAAATATAATTTCATTAATAACCTATGGAGAATAAATAATGGGTATCCTATCAAAATCATGGCATACAAATAATCTTAAATATATGATCATTGCATCATTATTAACCCAAAAAATTTAATTTGTGTTTGGTATATGTAAATACCCAAATAAAAAATTATATTTTAAATTTATTTTAATAACCATTTAAATGAAATGATATTTGGGTACTCAAATAAAAAATAAAAGATAATTTCTCATTTATAAAAAAGGAAATGTGATAAGTAAATTTGGTATACTGATGGGTATAAAACATGTTTTAAGATATGGTAAAATGATAAGGTAAAAGGGTATACCATTAATTAACTATTATTATTATTGTAAAGGGATAATATAATGTGTTAGAAATTAACATAACTTACAATTAGAACACATACCACATAAAAACGAAAACTTGAATGGAAAAGGGGTGTGTGGATTTCTCTACCCTTGAAGAATTTTTTCTAAAACGTGAGGATAGATCATTAGGGGAATGAGGACACCTTGGGGGGACTTCTAGAGATGTGAAATAACCAAAATTTCATGTAGTATGAATTTTTTGTAAATTTTAATGATGAAATGGTTGCGTATTTATAGAAATGGTTGAGTAATTCTTTAATAATATCCAAATATAGGTCTTGGAAAACTATGTTTTGGAAAATGAAAAATTATTGGAATAACCATGGTTTTTGTTTATGGTTTTGGAAATTTGGGTCAAATTCTATGATATTTTAATCTAGTAGATCCTAAAACCATTTTAAATACTTCTTTTGGCATGGAAAAGTAAATATTCCATAAAGTAATGTTTTTAAAAATAAACTTTTTTTAGACATTATAAAGACACCTACAATATCAAAAATTGATTAAAATATTTTGAAATTATTAATATTAAAAAATAACATATTTTAGGTCTTTTATTATGATCAATTAATTATTATATCATTAATACATCAATATTAAGACAATAAATATACTGAATACCTAAAAAGTATTTTTTACAATTCATGAAAAAATAGTGTATTTGCGAAAGTCCTCATAAATTCACCATAACCAAATATAGATGTTCCCATTTCAAATATAATGATTATTTCTCAGAATAATTATATAAATATATTAATTATTATTTTTAAATAAAAATTCCATATTTATTTAAAAAATATATTTTTTAGGACAGAGTCAAATTTCTAACACTTATACAACATTTCACTGTCCATTATAAATTTATTTTTTCATTTATATTTTGGTGAGAGTGTTTTAAAAGAATATTTTATTAAAAATATAAATTATTCAAAATACATTAGTTTAATATAAAATTTTATCTATTTCCTAAAAAAACAATATTCTATTTCATTTCTATCCAAAAATAAAATTATCAAATTTTTATCAATTAAACATATAATTATTTACAAAAAAAGGGATTGTGGGAATAATAATTTTATTTATAAAATGAAAATTAAACATTAATTGACTAATTCATAGACAGGTGACCCCTTATTACACTGGTGTATGCTCTAAGGGAGAGGTGTGAGATGGTGGTAGCTCATGGGGTGGCTCGGTTAACATCGACCGAGTTGTAATCGAAACTGACTTAAAATTCTCCCATAGGAAACACCATTCAATATTCACATGTTGAATCTCAAAATGGGATTGGTCAAGGGTGACCCTCGATTACACCACCTCCCTCATAAGTTCTAAAAAATAGGATTCAAAGTGTATTACTATACAGGTTGAGGCCATCAATTATCTTTTCTATATCAATTATCCCTTATCGTAAATACTTATAAAAATTAAATATAATTTTAAAATTATCATCCAAGGGTATAGTTTCTAATGGTCATATTGACCATTGTTCATATTGAATAATGTTTTTATTTGACCAATGGTCATATAACGGTTGAATCTCAAAGGGTACATATCCCTTTATACCCTATAAATCCACCTTCATTATTTCACTACAATTACACATAAGTTTATATTTGCATTTTTATAATATTTTTATTGGTTTAATTTTTCTTTCTATAGTGTTTTTTTGTGGGGGAGATAATTGCAAAATATTGGGGTGATACTTATTTTCCCATTTTAATTTTATTTAATTTAAATTTTTTGTCTAGTTGAAATATTTGGAATTTTAATTGGTTTCATAGTTTTATAAAGTAATTATAAATTTTAATGAGATAAAATTTTGTTGATTTTTCTTTATTTTGTACATGATTAATATTATATAATATATGGCACACATATATTTTGATAACAAAAATCATTTTAAATTTTTGGCCCATTACCACCATAATATACCAAGATTGTTCTTCCCCCAACACTAATTTTTTACAATTTAATCCTTGTGAATTGTTTATATGAGAAGTGAAAATCCTAAAGATAATAAATGAAAAATTAAAGTAGGAAGGAAAGACATAACATGGATGTTGTTGAGCAGTAGCAGCCTTGAGCTAGCCTCCTAAAAACTAAAAATTGGAAACCTACATTAATAAATAAAAAAGAAAAAACATAATTTTTTTTAAATCAAGGAAAAAAACATAATTATAAATATAAAATAAAAGAGTCTTGGTATGTACCCCCCAAGTGGGTTCTAGGATTTCAGTTCCCTTTGTTAGGTAGTTGCAGTTGGTCATCCCTCATCTAAAGTTCGGTGTGGTTTCTACCTCCTGAACCACCAAAAAGAATTCTCAAATATTCTTCAGCACCCAATGGTTTTGGATGATCCAAAATTAAAATTTATTTTGGATCCCCTCCATGATTTTTATGTTCCAATGATGTATTAGAAGAGGGAAAAAAATATAGAATAAACATACCAAGAATTTAACCTCACACAAATTCACTCATTATTTAAATATAATTTTAAGATGTGGTTCATATTTAGGTTTAGATTTAAAAATGACTCCATTTTGATAAACAAATTAGTATCACCATCATCATGTCTACCAGAACACTATTCAATTGTCCATACCATTCTTTCATTAATTTTATCCATGAACTCCACTCCATATCAAAAATCATTCCACTCAAAATAAAGGTGTAATAAATATGCACAAGAATAAGTAGTTCAAAACATATTACAAAAATAAACTATAAAAATGAGGATCAGAATTTAAGGCATCTCCCTATATTTTCTCAGGCCCATGTATTTTTTGGGGATGAATTATAGTTTAATTGAAATTAGGGAAGGGATTATGCTTCTAAAAATTTTATTAAAAAGAATAGATCAAAACAATAAGATTTCATATGATAGTTAGGATGGTCAAGTTATTGAATACACTGCTCATAGGTGTGTTTGTTCAGTAGAATTGAAAACTTTAAATGAAATTCAAGTTCTACATCATGTTTATTATTTTCATGGTTCTTATGATTTTTATTACAAGAAATATCATTATTTTATAGATTATAAATGATTTTTTTGGGATTATATTTAATATTAGAAACAACTGTTTTGAAATAAGTTTCAACATTTCAAAAATCATATGTTTCACATGGAATATTATTTTTTAAAAAATATCAACCCAATTAATTTCTAAGGACTTTTTATTTTCTAAAGCCACGTCAATAGGAAAATTTCTGATAATTTATTCTTTTTCTTCTATAAATGGGGATTACATTTCAATTTTAAATTCTCTCATAATGGGTTCTACAATATAAAAAGTGGGCGGGATAAGAGTTTTCATTTCATGGGCCTCATTTGGATATTTTAATTCCTTAAAATCATTTAAATCATTGGAAATAATTTATATTATTGTGGTTACTTATTAAATATTTTCTTAAATAACTACATCATTTTTCTAGATCAGGATTGGATTTTATTTTAATTTAAATTTTAAAAATTATTATTCACTTCACACATCATATTGTTGAAAATCAATACAAGTATAGGAGTCATCACTATATAAATTAATTTTTTTAAAGACTCAATTATTGGTTAAAAACCTAAAAAATCGATAAAAAGTTAAAAACAAATTATGCAACCTCCTCAGAAATGGAGCCAAATTGATGTTGTGTTATTCATTCAGGTCACCTCATTCAATATTTTCCCATTCCCAAATAAAGCACAACAGTTACCAGGGGGTTGTATCACAATAAGGTTATAATCTATGTTATTAAATTGTTACTATGTTAATTTATGTTTGATAAATGTTAGTAAATTTTAGGATTTATAAATGAGGTTAAAAGGTTTTAAATAAAAAAAATAAAAAAATTTGGAAATATAAATTATATATTATAAATTAAAAACCAAACTAGTTGGGAAAAAAGAAAGTTAAAGGTTGAAGCAGTGGATACGATTTGATCCTCAAACACTGCCGTTATCATTTCTACCATCTTATTCCAATTGAATTAACCTTTGTATATTTAATGTCCTAAAAATAAACACCTAAATTAACTAGATACCATATTGAGAACTAAAAGATTGGTTTTAATTCACATATGCAAAATATTCCATTTACCAAATTATATAGAGAAACCAAAAGAGATTAAAATCATCGTGCACAATGGTGAGAACTCACCCAAGAAATCTAAAAAATGAGAGTGACCAATTTACATTTATTAGATGAAAAAAGTTTATAAAAAAAAGAATGAAATAGAACCCCTTCTTTCATGTAAATAGTTTCTAGGATAATTCATAATGAAAGAGTTTATAATGGAAAACACTAACTCAAAATAAAACTGCCATTGGATATTCACTTCCCACAAACACATGGAATTTATTCATTAATGGATTGGTTAATATATTATAAATACTATTCTATGCCATATATTACCAAAAAAATCACACCGCCTCTTTATAACCATCCTTTGAAATGAAGTGAAGATGAGAATATATATGGAAAAGGGTGTGGAAAATGTAATGCCCAGTTTCTGTCTATATGAAGTTGGCACTATTTTATCCACATTTTCTTCTAAATTTAGACAAGTGTATTTATAGAAAGTTTGTATAAAATTAATTATCTATTTAACCTAAAAAGATTAGTCATTTATATATGTTTAAGAATAGTTACATCCAATTCCTTGTTGTCTTCTTTATCTATCTGAAGAGACTATTTAACTTCCTCATGTTATACATGATCAAACACTACTATAATGATTGGATTTGACTCTGAAATTTAATATAGAGATGATATTCATAATTATATTTCATATCCAGTGTTAATAAATTAATTTTGATAGATTTATCCATAGATATATATTATTTTATTAGGTGCGGTCAATTATGCCAACCGAAACTATTTTTCATATTGACTTATTTATTTCGGCCTAGAGAATTTGGTCTGTTTTAAAAAGTTGTATCTCATGAACATAAGAATACTAAAACAATTAATCAATATGGATCAATATATAAAAATTATAAATACAGAGATAATTGAAAACAATTAGTGTTCCAAAATTAATTCATTTTTAATTTTATGTTCAAAACACATCAATGTTCCATAAATGATGAAATTTAATAGAAATTGATAAATTTGAGGGGATTATATCATTGAAATACAAATTAAAATTGATGTAAATTTAGCTTTATCATCTCTATAATCCATAATAATTAGAATATACAGGGTCATACACCAGGGGGGATGCCCATTGGGGATTAATCCTTTAGAAGGAGTACTACGTATCCTGTTTGGACAGGAATTAGAGTTATCATAGATCAACTTATTTATAACCAACTGATGTGTTTGAATGGGTGATTAAACTAAGATAAATTATATTTATACTTTAGTTTTACTAATTTTAGGGACTTATACCATCTTGGACACCCACTTAATATATTTGTTTTCTATCCTCTGACAGATAAAGATAGATGATAACCGTAAAAGGTCTATTGAATATTTTTAGTACAAAATAAAGACATGTATGATATATTGACATAAATAGGGTTTCATGAGTGTGTAATCAGAACCCACTAAGGACACTCTCCATATAAATGCGGGAAAGGATGAAGGTTCATGGATAGAAGTTTACATGGTGTATGTCTAAGTGTGTTAGCTGAACATGGTTGATATGTCCTAGGGTGTCTGCCTAACATGTTTAGGGTTTCATCCAGACACATCCTAAGTTTCCATACAAAATTATTAATTATCCACTTGACATGTCCTAGGTGTCTATCTATCATGGGTGGTGATGTTTGGAAATGTCCGCATTTTCTTCTTGACATGTATTAGGATGTTTTGAAATGTCTTTGGTGTCTTTATAACATGCATAGGAATATATGGACATTTCCTGATTTTCTACCTAACATTTTTGAGGGTGTATGGTCCTTTCCTAGGTTTCTTTTTTTACATGACTAGGGTTCTAACATGACCTGTCTTATGGTGTCTTCCAGATATGGAAGACATTTTCGAGCCTGTCTGCCTGACCAGTCCCAAGTGCTTCATATGATTAAACCTAAAATATACAAGGTGCTTCCAATGATTGAGTATTACATGTCCAAGGTGCTTCACATGACTAATATTAATTTTTTTATATGACTTCACATAATCAAGATGACTTTTCTAATATTTCCTTGATTGATCAAATTGACTTGTATGGTATTTTTTCATGTGATCAAGGAAACATGTATATGACCTATTGTGTGATCACGAACAACATGTCCAGGACATGTGATGTGTTCAAGACTGGCATTTTGGGGTTCATATTAGGGAATCACAGGACCAATGAGGATTCATGATATCATGTGATTTTAAGATGCGTTGGGCTCTTTTAAACATTTCCAACATCACATGCATGATAAAGAGAACACATCTAACGGTTGAAGTAGCAAGTCCAAGGGTTTCATACTTAAGTCCACATGAAAAATAATTTTCATGGGAGGAGGAGTTCATAGACGATGGATTATTTCAGGATAGAACATCCTAGGGTTTTCATGAAAAACCTTTTTCACCATGGGTGTTTTCATTTCTTGGTCGAGGACGCATGAGGGAGTTGCATGTTAGTGTCATGTGATAAGTAGGCACATTCACAAGCCATATATATGTGTCTCCTAATCATGGGGTTCACATTATATTAATATTTTCATGAGACCATGTGATATTAAGGTGATCACACAATAGAATCATTTTATCGATGGAATCCCATGTTTGGTTTTCATGATGGGAGTCTTTGGATTACCTAGATATATTCCTTGAATGTAGTAGGTAACTATCCTCCCATGATCCTTTCCTATGTGTCTCTTTATTATCCTTATCCCCCTACCCTCATGTGTGATTTTTAAGGTGATTAGGTTTTTCTATAGGTGTAATTAGCTATGAATATAACCACTTTTCAAGGGGAAGACACCACATGCTCTAGCTTGAGGCAGTAGCTAGCTTCTCTTGGTCGATATCATTTGATCGTATAATGTAATTTCATGATCCTGGTTTCTTAATATGATACCCTTATGTGAGGAAATAATTAAATTATAGTGTTTGAAGAATCAGTTGATAAAAGGATTGAATATTTTTTAAGGGACCCATGTGATGTGTGATTGGGTCACAGGATCATCATCCCGCAATCGCATGAGTCTTGATACATCTCATGATGGCATTTCATGATCGCATGATAAGATTCATGTCAGTGATAATTTTTTTAACATTTAATGTATGTAAGAAAATCATTTCCTCATATTTGCAATCATACATTCAAAAGGATATAATATATCCAGATATGGATTTTCATGATTTCTTTAAGGGCTTCGTGTAATCGTTTGACATGTTCGTGTAAAAATACTTGACCACTTCTGAAGTCATCATGGCAAAAAAAATTCAACGGAGGAGAGTTCTTTTTGAATCCACTTGAATTATTTTTATAGAAAAATATATGATTATAGTGAATATTTTTTTATCATCATTTGTATTGTGTTATGCATTGATCATTCACATTATGAATCAGTGATAATAAACTCACATGATCCATAACGCTTCAAGTTATATCTTCATGCAATGGTTTCTCTATTGGTGTATTTTGATATTCAAAACAAACCCATACATGTAAGATTTAGAATTAATATAGGGTGGATCAGTGAATATGAGATTGGGTGATACTGGATAACCCACACGATCAAAAAGCTTTATGAAACAACTCAAATTTACTTACAATAGGCCCATACATGCAATATTTCATGCATTGATTTAGATGGTCGAGTGTGAATTGGTTCCCTATATCAATCATTATGAATTTATTTTACGGAGTACATTAGGTGATAGACTTGATGTAGGGCGTCATGGCCTCAAACCATTGTCCTCAATACATGGAGTAGAAGGGCAGAGGTTGAAGATGATCACATGAGGCAATCAAATGACCTAGGGTGGTTTGATTGAGGGATTGTGGATATGCCTATATATTAATTATAGAGGAATATTTCGCATGTTGCAGGTATGTTCCACAACAATTTTTCATGTGGAATGTCCAGGATTAATAATTGATTTTATGGAATCACTCTATCATGCTGACAGTTGGGTTGACACCTATCACACACACACCCACATGCTCACTAATTGTGACATGCCATTGTGCAACCCACCAAGTCACGACATGAATTCTTTCAGTGAACTCGCTATAGTCTCCATACTCACCAACTTTTATATGTTAGTTTGGATACACTGGCTGTGAATCATGGTTGAGGAGACTCCAGCATGTGCCCTGGTTGAGCTAGTTGGGTTGTTAACTAGAATAGACAATTTTTTGACTAAGGGAATCGATAAAATACTTAGAATAAATATCTATGTAAAGTGGGTATTGTAAGTGAAAAACATATTCCATTATAAAATGAAGACATGAAAATCTACATCCAAGTCCCTCATGCAAATTATGGCATTTTCTTTATGTCCTTCATACTTCTCAAATCCTCAACAGAAAAGTGTATGGTTCAAAATTATGTGTTCCATGAAATCCCCCCCACCTTGAATTGGATTCATTTGTAATTATATTAATTCTATTCTAACATAAACATAGATCTAATTCCACACACTTGAACATTTTATGGGCCTCTATGAACCACTAATAAAATATTCTCAACTCAAGGTCTCTGACTTTCCAAAATGGATATCCTATCGATTTCCAAGCTGGGTGATATTTTTGAGGAATTGGTTATCCCATAAGAACAAACTCATATTGAGTCATGAATACTATAAATTAAAGAGTAGGTACACATTCTAGGATGGAAAAAGGATTGGTATGAAAATTAATTTGTGTATTGTTCCAAGGTAAGAGTCATTTATATTGTTATGCATCCTAAGGGAAAGGTAATCAAGTGGTACATAGATCTGATATGATATATTCCAATATAGATCAATATAATTTATAAATTAAATAGGTTTATGGATAAATAACACTGTTATTATTGTTCTTACATAGATCTAACTCATACATAAGAAGGGGAATTTCATTGTTTTGTGACCAAATCATGGTTAGAGATGCATGTTTTGGTGAGATATTGGTCTCAATATATAAGATGGTTCCCACTAAACAATAAATGTTTTATTATTCAAATATATGAGAAATATATTTGTAGGATGAGGTAGAGATATTTCACATATTTGAATGTTGCAACACATTTCAGGCCACAAAATGTCATCCATTCTAATAATTTTAAGTTCTTATAGGATAGAGAAATTGTCATGATTTTTAACAGCATGAGAGGAATAAGTACCCTTAGGTGGGTCCCAAGAAATAAGTATGCGCTATAATTGTTTCTTAGTTCAGGTGAACTAGAGAGCATAACTTTATTTTTTATAGGTAAGGATAATGGTCCCAACAATATTTTTATATTTTTTGTTTTATACTTCCATTAATTTGTCCTAAGATTTATATGGAGAAATATTAGTCTGTATAGACTCATATTTCTCTCATGAAACATTTATTTGTTTTCAAACTAAAAACAAGTATACCTTACCTATTTCATAAGTTCTAAATTTTTAATTCATTACACAAAGTGTGTGTTCAATAAAAAGTGACTCAAATTTTTCCTAGGGTGCCCTTTTTGGGATTTCCACTCGGTGAACATTGTGTCTCTTTAAATTGGATACTTATGTTATTTTAGATGAGTCCATTACTATAGTTTGACGCCAATTATCTCATACCATATATCGCTATAGTTTAGTTTCTTCAAGCATGGACCATCTATTGTTTTAGTTTGGGGTATTCTAGTTCAAACCTTCTATTGGTTTTTAATTCATTTAGATTATAAATTCAATTTTTATTATTTAGGGTATTTTAGCTTAGGAATACTATTAATATATTTTAGTGTATTTTAGCTCAGACATTCTATTACTGTAGTTCAGGGTCTTTTTGATTGGACAATCTATTGATGTAGTTTAGGATCTTCTATATCCTGTCATCTATTACTGTAGTTTTGGTTCATCTAAATCAAACTATCTATTGTGTAGTATACTTTATTTTAGATCTAACCATCTATTATTATAGTTTAGGACCTTCTATTTTGTACCATATATTCTTATAGTTTATGGTCTTTTAGATTGGATTATCTACTGATAGTTAAGTATGGGACCTATAAAAGGGTTTGATAACCCTAAATACTAAATGGGATTTTAAGGAATGATTATCAATGAAGGCTTATAATACCCTACAATATAAATTGATATTATTAATAATGAATGTTCCCAAAGGATTATGACACCATAAATTATTATAGAAAACATGAAGGATTAATATCCATAATGGATTGGGATGCCTTGGATCCTTATCGTAAAAGGTATTGATGGAAGGAAAAATTCTAGGGATGTTGAGTCTACATGGATAGTTGTAATATGGGGTGTGTAAATAAAGTATCCAAGAGATTGAACTGGTGAATATGTAAAGGAGAAAACCTTTTGGGAATGACCAAAAAACACACTAAGGTGTTGAGTTCTCTTATAGTGTTATGAAGGCTCATGAGGATTGGAGGCCTATTCGTGTTAGGAGGATATGACTCTAGTTTATGTGTAGTAGTCCCTTATTCCTGATAACATAGGGATTACATTCATTACCAATTAAAAGGGTCCCCACTCTTTTCCAAGGGATGTGAATGATTTTTGAAGATTTAAACATTTGGATGATGAAGTTGGATTTGGAGAACAATGCTATCCAAGAAGGGATTTGGCACCCTAGATTGGTTCACATTCATGTTGGGGTTCTTGGGACCTTCTCCATGTAGATTCAATTCATGTGGTGTGGGCCCTAAATATATTTGGGAATAGAATATCACATTTTTTATTTGATGAAGTGTACAATACATATTGATGTAACATCAAGGACATAAAATCCACATTAATATTCTAGCAATGGGGATTTTAAATCATCGTCTAGGAATATCTAAGTCAACTGAAGATGAAAAGTAGTGGGTAAAGGTCAACCATTGATAATGGAGGAATCCCATATTCCATGTAGTGATGAAAATTACATTTTGGTTTATGTGTGACCTCTCCTATGGGACAAAACATCCTCAAGGAAAAATCAATCTTGCTTTGTATTATTCATCATTAAATCCTAGAAGGGACCCTTTGGATCAAAAAATCATTATCACCAACTTGTTAGAGAGGAAATACCAGGAGACATAAATTGAAGCTACATTGTTCTTAGCTAAGGGTATAAACTCAAGTAATTGATGGTTTCAAACCAGATTTCAAAGACATGTAGGTTGTTTATAGAAAGTATAAAATTCAAGAATGGTTCAAATACACTAAAATTTATGTCACTTCATACTGAACACAATATCAAGGTGATAAGATGTGATGAATCATTACTCATACTTATTCCTAGACTATGGGATCTTATGAGCCTAGATCATCTTTTACTATCTTCATAAGATGGTCCCCATGAGCTTTGTGTCTTTTTATCTATTCTCTAACTTTTTCCTAAACTATATATATGAAGAGTTTCATGAGTGGAGACATTAATTTTTCTCAAACTAACCTTTACATGTTTTCATCGCAACCAGATTTATTTCCCTTTTACTAGTAGTTTAGGGTCTTTAAATTTGGACCATCCAAGGCCAATGTTTAAGGTCATAATGATTGGAACAAGGTGTATGAATTTTATGGTCATGATGAACGTTTACCTAACATACGGGTAGTGTTATAAAATCACCTAATTAGGATTCCCATGTTCAAGAGTACTCCAACATCCTTTTGAGTGTGATATGAAAATTTTGTAAACCATGATTCATGGTTCTCAGGTTATGAGTAATGATTTTGGTCAATCATGCCTAGATGATCATGAGTCACTCTATGGAAATGATCTCCACTATGATGATGATAGTTCTAATGAGGATCATAAGAACCTTATTACTAGTTAAATAATCCTTTTGTTGATCGGTCTAATGTCCATAAAAATATAAACCTCTTATATGGTCAAATATAGAGATCTTTTATTATTTTCAATGTCCATGAAAGGTTTTTGGAAACCCATGTTTCTTAAAAAAGGAATTGTGATTTATGGATCGAGGTGATCGATTGTTTGATGGAACCACTATAAACATTGGTTGACCAGGGTCAGTCTCTTATATTCGTAGGATAATTGGTGATAATGTATAGTGCTCTATATAATTTAACATCATACAGTTTAATGTCATGTGATGAGGATGTATTACTTCTATTTTAACATCATATTGTAAGGATGTAAATAATGATGTGAAATTTTGTAATATATCCTTGGAAAAATTTTAAATGGACATGTGAATTTAGATGTTTGAATAAATGTTTGTCAATGAACATGATTATTGTTGGGTAGACATATGTTGGATCCCTTCTTGAATAGATTTATCACATACATGTGTAATCCATAAATAGATGAGAATCATATGTAGTCAAAGATATTCTGCATGACTCATACCAATTTAAATAGTGGTATCTTTAATTTTTATTGATGGGATTTAATATTTTTTTTATATGGAAATAGTAAGGGAAGGAATCAGGCAATAATCAGATCCTTTATGGATATCCCAGAAGATATATCTGAATCAAAAGAAAAGGATACAACAATTTTTTATTACCTTAGTGATTCTCAACATCAATGTTGACTAAGGGGTCCTATTCATAAATTGGAATCATATGTATGCATAAGGAAAATCAATAATTTATTCTAGTATGTACGTGTAAAATTCATCCTCAGCATATATTCATGGATAAGATGGCCCACTCTAATAAATTTTATGTAATGTAGGATAGACCATATTTCATGTAGTTTGACAACATAAAACTAGGATATATCACTGAGAGGACTAACTAACTAAGGTAAATTAGGTCATCAGGGAAGATAAATACCCAAAAATGGAATAGTATGCGGATACAATGTCACATTCTTTCTTTGAAAATGAGTATAATGCATAGATGTGTAACATTCAGAGTATCAGAATCATCTTGAATAGATGGTTTATGTATGGTGTCAATCATAATCCAAGAATATCTGAGTAAACTAGTGGAAGAAATCGGTGGGTATAGTCCATTCATTGATAATAGTGGAAGACTATATTACATGCAGTTAGCACAATAACTCCTAGGTTTTAGGGGGTCTCAACTAGGGTCAAAACATCCTCTATGAACAATATCTTTGATATTATTTCAATCAATAGTGAATTATATTTGGGTCCCTTTCGATCATCTAGTACATGTTACTAGTTTTCTATAGGGGGAACCATGAGCAATGGAGCCCAAGGGGTATGGGGTTCCAACATAATGGTATTAACTCAAGTAATTAGTGGTGTTAACTATGATCTTGAAGATAAGAAGTTTGTTCATCGAGAATGTAATATTCAAGAAGGGTTCAATCACTCTAAAGGTTTCATAAGCATGTGTTGAACACATGTTTTGGGAAAAGGGATAATACCTGAAATTTATGAACACAAATTCATCAGGGGTGATATTTTTGGCTTGAAAATATCTTTTTGTGAATTTTAACATCATGCGACTAGGAAATTGTTTTGTAGTTTAACATTATGTGACTAGAATTTTGTTATGAAATTTAATATCATGTTTCTGGGGTGTTGTCATATAGATTAATGACAAGGGACCATGACACTTTCATGTAGTTTAATGTCATGCGACTAAGATGAATTTACCTATCCAATACATTCCTCGGTTGCTCTGAGCAGAATGGATTTCCAAGTTCCCTATGATCACATGAGCCATGATCATTGGGATAAACAAGCGATAACATGGTAGTTGATTAATACATGTGATATTTCATGATAGAATGACATGGGGTCGATCATAATTCATTATGGACTATAGTCTCTACACGGATCTAAATCACATGTAGAAACATTATTAGGGGTGATTGAAAAACATGGTAGGGCCTGAAATAGAGGATACAAGCATCACTACGTAACCCATTATATTAGGAATAAAAACATATGTAATTCATATATATTTACCTACATAGGTCCAACCCATATGTATGGGGGTACATTTTTTCTATCTTATATGCAGGTCTAACACATACAAATAGGTGGCATTTTTTATATTATGGATGGACCCATGATTTGGGATCTAGGTGTCACTATTTTGTAATGTGATAGCAGAAATAAATACATGCATAGTTCATGGATAGAAAACTCCCCAAGAATGACTATGACATATATTTAGGGGGAATTGTTTCCATTTAAATTGTGGCTAGACCCATGATTTTTGATCTATGTGTCACTATGTATGATTGTAGGAATCAATCCACGTGTAGTTATTGAAGGAATTATTTCCTTTTAGGTCTAAACCATACACTGATGGGGTATTTGTTTCATTTATATTAAAGTTGGACCCATGATTTTGGTTTTGGGTGTCACTATTTATCCTTTCATGAATCCAACCTCATGTAGTTCTTGAATGGAAAACTCTCCATAATAGTCTGGCCCATATGAATAGGGGTGATTTTTTATGTTGATTTATGGTTGGACCCTGGATTTTCGATCTATGTGTTATTATTTATCCTATGAGATAAATAATCAATCCACACATATTTCTTGAAAAGGATGATATCCTATGTGGGTATGACTCAAACACAATGATGGGAGTATTTAATTTTTATTTCACACAGATATTTCTCATGTATAGTGAACTATCATTGAATAAATGTTATCTGTGTAGTTTAACCTCGTGTGGTTAGGAAATATTCCATGTAGCTTAATTTCATTTGGTGAGGATGTCATACATAATGTTTAACATCATGCAGTAAGTAATTATTATGTGCGGTTTATCATAATTCAATAATTATGGAAGATGCTATAATAATTAATTTCTTGCTTATAGGATATGATATGTTATGCAGTTTAGAGTCTTTCTTCTTTGACTTGGGATCACATACAGTTTAAATTATTTCTTCTATGACATGTGATCTCATTCGTTTTAAAATCTTGTTTCCAAGACATGGTAAGCCATGAATTTTAAATTCTTATAGCCTGGACTTAGGATGTTATGTAGTTTGGAATCTTATTTCCTAGAATTAGGATTACATGCAGTTTAAAGTCTTGTTTCTAAGAATTAGGATGTTGTGAAGTTTAATTTTTTATTTTCTAGAAATAGGATACCAAGAAGATTAAAATATTTCTTCTATGACATAGGATACCATGCAGTTTAAGGTCTTGTTTCCAGGATATAATACACCATGTAGTTTAAATTCTTGGTTCCAAGACATATGACTCTATGAAATTTAGAGTCTTACTCTCAGGACTTGTGATTCCATATAGTTTAGAGTCTTGTAGTTAGGACTTAGGATGTTAGGTATTTTAGAGCCTTACTACTAGGGCTTGGGATTCAATGTAGTTTATAATATTTCTTCCAGGACATTGTATTCATAACAAAAGCTATGCCAAATAGTTTTTGAGAAAAATTACTTTGGTGGGGGCGCATAACATGTTCCCCATCTATCATGGAAAATGATTAATGCACATTGTAATATACCATATGTATAATGTAAGGACCTTCCTACCTGGGTTATATATTTGGAGGTTTCTTTCCTAATATCATGGGGGTTTTCAGATCCAATAATAGTTCTCCTTAATGGAATGAGAATAGATGAAATTTTTTTATAAAGGTTCATGAAATTTGATCTTGTTATTTATAATGTGGTTATGAATTTGTAAGATACTGTATCGTGGAATATTTGATGACATGTGGATAGGTTAATGATTAATTTTCTATACGTTCCCAATCCTTTGATACTAATGTATAATTGAAATTGTACAATATTTCACTAAAGAGTTTTTATGATGAAAAAAACGTTTTATTGGGTTTTTAGGGTGTTCCAATCCTGGGACACATTCCTTGGGGAGAAAATTCATTTCGAAATAATAATATAATGTGATTATTGTTTGGAAGTGACCATCATATCATTGATAAGGGATGTTACCATCCTTTAATATCAGATAAGGTACATATATATTTGGGTAAATGTACATCATGTACTCCTCTTATAACCCATATGGAATCTCATAATTGTTATTGGAAATGGTAATGGATGTGTTTGGGAGGTTTATTCTAGATAAATCCCACCAAATATCCATTTCTGTATCTTCTTAATTAGGGATATAAGTACCCATAAGGAAAAACATCATCGGTTTCTTCTTTGAGTCACCAACTGACTGAGGTGACGAGTTGCTGATGGTTATTGGGGAAATATATATAGATAACCTTCATGTTTTGAAAACTCTCTATATGAAGGTGTATATGTATTGGGATCCTCAATATATGTAGTTTACTAGGAATAGAAGGATTTTATTTTTAGGGAGCGATATCACCATTGGGAGGTTGACCACAATGGATGATAGTAGTATAATCCATGAGATCCATATCATCATTATAGCGAGGAGGACTATCCAAGTAGTTATCATCTTCTACTTCAGTTGAAGAGTCTATGGACACTTAATTTGTTTTTAATATCTGTTTCATAACCCCTAAAACACTATCATTGAGTAGATCATCAATATGAGAAACATTTTTCATCAATAAAAGAATATTCCAACCCACCTTTTGGGGTTGATCAGGGATATGATCCTGGTGTATGATGGTTTCTGTAATATGTTGCTAACTATCTGGTTTGGAGGGGATATGATCCAACAACTAAGAAGCTGCTTGAGTATTCTAGTAAATTTATGTGTCATCAATAACGATATGAGCATGCCTTTAGGAGATTGTAGGAATAAGAAGCTCAATCATAGATAAATTGGGGGTATGATACTAGTTTATATATGCATTCCCTATCAGAATATATTTTTGGACCTCCAAGATGGTAGATGGTATATGAGCCTCCCTGTGTATAGCTTATGAAGTATGCTGGTGAAATATTTTCTTAGAGTGAATAAGGATGCGAGAACGGTCCTTAACCTACTAGAAAATTTCATGTATCTTCATCAGTAGGGATATAAGCTTGACCTAATTTAAATTCCAATTTCTAATGACATACCGTAATTGGGGTAGGCATACAATCCTTGTTAAGTACCTTTGTAGTATGTCATTTTATTTCTTTAATAGGAATGTGTGCATATCTCAAGGCACGTGTCAAACCAACATGGTGAGCCTCGATTGAAATAGGGATATGAGACTATTCCTATGCCTCATCCATTATTGGAATATTCTGATAACCCTCTTTTATGGGAGAAATAATGTGTTATTTCTCTAAATTTTCCACCTATTCATAATTATCATGCTGATATGATTCCCTGGATGTTGGGATAGAAATGTGTGTTTGTCCCTATATCGTCACTAGAATATACTATTGTAGATCCTCTATTGATTTAAAAATTTATTGTTTCTTTATAAGGGTATGTACCCAAATGTATACCTACACGCTCTAAGATTCCATGATATGTTTGTTGATGTCATTGATTGAAGTGGGGAATTATTCCCACTCATATCCTCCTTATGACATCAGAATATTTATATGAGATTTATACATAGTAGTGTGGACTTGTGTTTATTTCATGATTGATGCCAGGATATGATACCATAAATATTTTGATATAGCAAGGCTATGTTCCCTCTCCATTTAGTCCATAACATTATACATTCAAGAAGGTTTCATTGATTCCTAGATCTGAGTCTTTGGAAAGGTAACCTATCGGGTGACACCCTAAGTAGGTGACAGAGGGGTATTGGAGGATTTTTTATGTTGATGGGATAAATATTGTAGTATATTGGTGGTACTTATGGAAAATATAATTTCAACTAGATTATGAGGATATCTCTTAGATATTAAAATTTCAAATAGTTTATCATCCTATGACCAGGATGTGTTCTTTGTAGTTTCATATCATGTATTAAGGACATTGTCATTTAGTTTAACATTATCCACCAAGGACATTATCGTGTAGTTTAACATCATATGAATTGGATGTATTGTGTAGTTTAAGGTCATTTGACTAGGATGTATCCTGCATTTTAACATCATGTAACTTGGACGTATCGTACCATATCCTATTAGGAGGATTAATTTTCTAGTGGATCTTAGATTAATATTATACAAATTTAATTAGATTTAGAATCCCATAACTATACCATTACTCTGTTCACCGAATACTCTATCCAATCATTAAAGATAAATCTACTATCTATTGGGTTCTCCAGACATCAGTGGTAGGGGTAGTGAGTTTCATGGCATGTTAACTTAGCCTCAATAGACTTTCCTATTTTGGGGAATTTTATCAAATCATTCTCTATGACGTGACCAAAATACCCAGAGAAATGTTTTCAATAGAAGTTATAGAATTTACCCCATCTTTCACTAAGATACATTCACCTATCAATAGTACATATGTGGCTCATGTTCTGCTGCATAACTTGTGTGTCCTATTCAGGGTGGTCACATTACTGGAGTGGGTATTTAGGACTCAATGGTTCTAATATCCCCTTTTCTATCTACATCAAAATTTAGTCCTTAAATATTAATCAAATCACTATTGTATACTCAAGATTCTAGTGGTAGTGGTGGTGAATGACTTTCCCTATCAACCAAACCTCACATGGATTCATCGTTATTGGGAGAAATATCAAAGCATTCTCCTTGGCATAGTCAAAGTACCTAGGGACATTCCTTGGTTTTAAGGAATATACCCTTCATTTTCTTTCATCAATATATAGATGACCATGTAGCTTCTCTTACATGATACCTATACCATTATTGACATGGGAACATGGTTGAATTTGGAGTTTGGGATGTGGAGTCCTAGTATTTATTGGTTCAAGGGTGATTATAAAATCATTCTAGGCCTTGATTAATGAAAATTCATCCCACTAATTAAAGGATCTCAACTCTCTTGGAGGATTTTTGGGAAATGATGAGTTTTGATGGTTTTTAGAGTATCACTATTGAGGGGGTTGAAAATATAGATATTCCACTATCTCTATGGGATGGGGTAAAGGGAATTGATTTTTTGATTTTAACCTATAAGGATACGAAGAATATGAAAAATCCCTCATCCCTAGGTGTTAGGTGACTTCACTTTAAGGAATACCTCTGTAGGAAGGTGGTGATGTGTTATTCTAGTGATGGAATCCCAAGATCATTCCGACAATGATTTCTCAAGGATACTTCTCTCATTGGAGTTGGGAGATATATTCTTCCATATAAATGTCCCCATCATCCTTAAAGGGATAACTCCAAGAAGTCATAAATTCACCCCCTTCTCCATCAATGGTTGGGAGAGTAGATGATTATGTGAGTCTCAACAAGGACCACAGGGACTTAATCCTATATTTCCACTTTCCATATACTTCATCGATATTTCACTCAGAAAGAAAAACATGGTTGGTAATACTTTCTATAGATTCATGAAAGATACCGTCAATCCATTATGTTCTTGTGGTAATGGTCGACGGTGGGCCATCATAATGTGACTCAGATTAATATATAAGGATATTATTATACTCATATAGAGTGTCCTTGTCTAGATCTGAGAGAAGTCGTCAGATTAGATTGATAACATATTTATAGATATGGAAGTGGGTTTGCGATCCCCTTAAATTGAGTACCGCATTTGATAGTTTGGTGCCCGATATGACATTTGGAGGCATTGTTCCCACAATATCATTTGGTGGGTCAACACCCATTGTATTGTTTGGCGGGTTGAACCCCATTGTATTATTTTGTGGGTGGGAGTCCATTGTACTATTTGGGGGTTCAGTACCCATTCTACCATTTGGGGGGTCAATGTTAGTTATACCATTTGTTAAATTAATTCCAATTGTACCATTTGGTGGGTCAGTTCCCATATTGAATATTACCCTATGGTTAAAAATAATAATAAAAATCCCCCATACCTATAGGCTAGTGTTATCCCAAGGATTCCATAATCACCAAGACTATCTTGTGATGACATTACAGGCTCCAATCTAGTGATGATCTGGGATGGATTCTGGGCCACTTTCAATAAACATCATGGTATTAAGAAATATTGGTGAAAATATGGATATAATAATACTCTATAGTTTCATTGTATAGATATCCCATGTGGTCCCTCATATTGGATGCCCTAATTTGGCTGGATTTGTTAGGCACAACTTCCTCTATATCTCCTAATGGAATTTTGGTCATATATCTATGATGATTACGAAAATGGATAGGATCCCTCCTAGAAATCTCTTATGTGGTTGAGTTGTCTTGGTGATTGTTCCCCTTTGCATCCCTTGGGCTGGAAAGGTATGTGTTGTTCTGCTCTATGGATTAGCTCCAAAATAGATTGAATGTGGAAATAAAGGCCACATTATTTTTTGTGGCATATTTTGGAAAAAATGGCATATGGAAATTCATTCTTTAGAGGATTTCACGAGCTTCCTCCAATGTTGGGATGGATCAATTGAAGTTGTATTCCTAGACTAATAAATTCTCTAACTTTCGCTATAGGTTTTGATTTAGGGAAAACATACATCGGGGTATCTAGGTTAAGGATTCTATGGTTAATAATTTATATGATTGGTTTATTAGAAGGTTGTTCAAAAACACATGAATTGTTATGAAGGTATTAACAGCTTGTCCAGTGACATCAGAATCCATTAGAAAATTTTATGATTCCTTTTTTATTTTAAGGAATCTCAAAAGTCTTGGATAAGAAACAAGAAACCTTATTATTTGATGGAATGTTGATCACCAGAATATTTCGTGAGGAAAATACCCTTTTCATTTTGAAACCACATATATTAAAATTTAAAAATTTCTAAAATATCTGATAAAATTTTTATTTTAAAAGTATCATGTAATCATATAAATTAATATTTAAGGAAATTAATAGTCATGATGTTAGTAAAATTTGTTTGGGGTTTAAATGCTAAAACAAATATTCAGTTTACACCTTTGGTAAAAAAGTACCTCATTGAGAAACAATAAGAAGATTACTTTTAAAAAAAATTATAAAATTTCAAATATGGATAAAAATTAATTTAATAAATAATTTCATAATAGGAAAAAAAATTCTTGAAACCATTTTAAAGAAAATATGTACATGGAATAAAAATATTCCCGACTGAATAAAATAAGAAAAATGTGTTATCTTTAAAAAATCATTTTGTATTTTGAATGCCAAAGAAGGAAACATGGAAATAATACTTGAAACCCCTATAAATATATGAATTATAATAATAATATATATTTATGCTACAAATATCATATAATTACTCCAATATATGGTTAAACATAAATAATTCTGAATAAGGTGAGGTTGTGAAATAAACCCTTATTTGTGGTCCGACATGCCTCATAAGTGATTTGGACCATATATGAAAATAAATAAAATATATTATAATTATATAATAGAACCATATAAATAACCATTATATCATATATGATTCAATTATTACATTTGAATATTCTTTTATTTTTTTTTATTAAAATCATCGTTTCTAAGTGTTAACTGTTTTGTTTGTCATGTAAGTTTTGGTTTGTTAGATTCAGTAATCATAGATTTCTCATGGTTACATTATATAAATAATGTTAATAATGATATAAATATAATATATATTCATTATTTACTTTTAAAATTATCCATTAAATGATTACATGAAAAACTATTCATATCACTTCATTGAGGTAGTAGTCAAAACATGTGCACGAGCAATGTTATCATTTTTTAATAAATAAAAGTGTGAGAATTTAAATGGAGTTTTATATTTCCAAATTAATAAATATGTCATAAATATAATATATAATCATTATTTATATATTTATAATAATCCTATTAATTTGGTGGTGAAAATGAATTACACAACTACGTTGTGACGGTTGGCTGAATGTACGCAAGAGTAAAGTTTTCATTTTTTCTTGGATGTAAAGGAGCTTAAAAATGGTAGTAAAATAATATTATTAACATATAGTTATATTTATTATACTATATTAATTATTTTATTATGGTTATAACATATTTATAGTAACTATAAGCAAACAAAACTATTAATGATTCGGTAAAGATGATTACCTCTTCTTTGAGAGACCTGTTTTGGATTAACCCTAATCCTTGAATGATTGGACTTATGAGAAGACTAGGTGATATAATATATATTTAAGTAATATATAAACGCATTAGGGTAGTTATTAACTGATATATAAGGCTAAATATTGTTGAATTATGGAGCAGATTAGGTTATATTTGGTAAGTGAGGGAGAGGACACACATGGAATTACATAAAATATTAAAATATAATTTATTTATTTCTCAAGTGAAATGATTAAAATGGATTTTCTTTGAAAAAATATAATTTAATGTAAAAACTATCCTCAAAAAATAAAAATAATACCATTTTATTTTGAATTTAAATCCTTATCTCTTAGTTTAACCCTCTGCTAAATCTATTTTAACATTAACCATAGTATCGAATTTCTACTTCTTTTTATATTCATATTGCCTAAAACATTAGTTTAAATTATTAGGTAAGATGAATTATTTTCATTTATAATATATAATAAATTATAAAAGATTTAATTTTAATAATTTGCATAAAATAATTCATTTATAACTGTGCAAAATACAACGAAACTATTTTAGAAAAATGTTTTGTTTATATATTAAAATAATATTATTGAAAAACAAATTATGTGTGTTATAATATAATTAATAGTGCTATATTAAATAAAAAGATACTTATTTTTATTTAAGATGAAAACATAAATGAATGGTACCTTGTAATTACTTGATTGAAATAAATAAAACCAAAAACATTTATTATTTGAACAAAAACGTTATTTAGATTTCCAAAATGTTAAGAATATATTTCTAATTACAAAATTTTTATGAATTTTATTACTTCTTAAATCAATATTTGGTCTATTAAAAAGGCATATAATATATAAATTGATTCTTATATCATTATTATGCATTAAAATGATATTTTTTGTAAAACTATTATTTTTCACTATTCACCCAAAAAATTACCTATCTCTGAATTATTAAAAAAATCTAACCTAAGATAATTTTGAGATTATAAATTCAAAAATAAAATTAATTTCATCAAATTATATTTATAAAAATTTGAAATTAATGGTTTATCACATTATTTAATAATGTTAGGTAAATTTTACTATTATTTCTTTTAAAAGAAAAGCATACTTACTCTAATGGAATCTCTGGGGTTAAAAAAATATATATTTAATAAGTATTATATTTCATTTAAAATTACAATTTTAAACATAGGAATCTATGTTTAACATTTTTAAATCTATTCAATTTTTTTATTCAAATAAAAACTATTTTCTATTCTTCCCTTTTAATTAATTATTCACAAGGTTACTTCCAGTTTTAGATTAGCTTGAATTTCAACTAATCCTATTATTATTCAATATAATAAAATAAAATCTATTATGATAAATATTATACATTATTTTGGAATAAAATCATTTTTATTCTTAAGAGAGTATTTTTCTAATAATGGGGTTTCATTGTGTTTTGTAAATTTATATTGCAATTAATATTTAATACTTATAGAAATTGAATATTGTAAAATGGATTCCACCTTTGGAATCAAAATAATTAATATTATATAATAATATAAACTAAATTTTTGTCTTAATGAATAGTAACAAAAGTGAATATTTATCACCTCGGTTAATGGAAAAATGAGTTAAAAGGGTTAAAATAAAGTGATAAGGCATGAAGATATTACCGAAAACCTTTTAAAATATCATTTTTCAGTTGAATTTAGACCTTAAACATTTAATATTCAAATATATGTCAATTTTGATCCCCGTGACTTCAGTTAGACATAAATCATTTAATAATGTTTCTAATATTTACAAGTTTTCCACCCACCTATCTTATCAATGGGAACATCATCCCCTCACTTATCAAAAAATAATGAGCCCCATAGATAAACAAAATAACTACAAAAAATATTCCCAACATCATCGTCCACATCCAATTGTTTCTGGTATTCTTCAAATACCACTTAATGAAAGCATAAGGTGTCTGCCAAATGAGGTTATCAAATGAAGAGGTATATCTAATTACCGAGCTTTTTAAAAATTAGTTTATTCTTAAATCTCTTACAGACCTCCAATAACAATATTAAAATATATAAATAATTATATATACCTTAATTATATCTTTTAATGTTATATTTAAATACTTTTTTTTACCACTTTTCCATCCTGAGGAAAATGAAAACATCGCTCATACGTAAGTACGAACTATTGACTCTATATAGTAGTGTATCTTGTTTTTTCATCACCACCTAAAATTGATGATTATAAATATTTAATTAATAAATAAATATAATATAAATATGATTCTATAAATATGAATAATTATATAATTTCAACCATTTCCAACCATTAGGTAAATGAATCTGTTATCAAGCATATGTACGAACTACCACCTCCACGAAAGATGTATTTTGTTTTTCTATTACCATCATGAATTGTTTTTTATAAAAATATATTAAATAAATAAAAATTATATTCATTAAATTATTTACATTATTTATATAATGTACCAATTTGATAAAACCTTTGACCATGTTCTACATATCAAAGTAGTTTTAAAGAAATTGACCGAATGACCTTAAGTGGTCAATGTAAAAAACATTATACAATGAATAGATATAAAATGATTATAAATATATTTTTAAAATAGAATATATTTTAAAAAGATCTTAATTTATTATTTAAAAAATTTAAATTTATTTCTCAGTAGGATATAATGCATCTGACCAAGTAGTAATCTCAGGTAAAGGTTTTTCATCTCATGTCCACTCAATGGGTAAATATTTTATTTCATGAATATAATTTGTCTTATATGATGTATATATTATCATAATGATATATTTTATCATTAATTACTCTTTATTTATCGTTTTTAAAGTTTCAAATCATGTTTTCTCTATTTATGTGTTTTGATTAAAAATATTATTATATTCATAATGGTTTTTTACAAGCTTTCTCTTATTCTTGATTGGTTATGTTTAAATTTACATTGGAAGAATTATATTATATTAATATTATTAAGCCCCATAAATTTTATTATAATCTATTTATTTACGTGTTTTATATGTTTTTCTTTCATTTTATACCCTCTTTGTTACTAAAACATTAATGGAATATTTTGTAAGAAAAACTAAACTTATTTCTCCATTTGGGTCAACATTATTTTTCTTCCATGCCATAATTTTATAAAATGATTCAAGAATGTCATTTTATATTCTTCAATGGCCATGTAAATTCATATTCAATTATACATTAATTTATTTAATATTTTTTATAAAGGAATATATAATTTTTTTTCTTAATTGGTTTTGTTTACATTCTTTACAAAAGTGAGAAAGGATTCTTATTTTTAAAATAATCTGAGTGAATATATTTTCCCATCTTCATAGCTGTTCATAATTATCAATATACCTCTACAATATATTATTGTTTTTCAATGAAAATAAATATCCTTAATTTTATGAATTTCTAGTTTCATATTTAAAAGGTATTATTTTTTAAATGATTGAAAAGAATTTTGGAAATGAATTATAAATTTATGTTTATGGTAAATTTACAAAATCATTAAGGAAAATCTTTTTAGATTGATTCATCCATTTCCTATATAAATAACAAAATAAAATGCTTTACTCAAACCCCTTCATTTCTAATGGATTTATGGTATTCCATCATCCTTTTAATATTTATAGATTTTACCTTATCTCTTAATAGTTTAATTTCTTGTGATCATATTCTATATCACTCTTCCTTATTAATTATACATTATGTTTAACCTTGTTATCCATATTATTTTATATCTGGGATATATATGTCATTTAAATATTTTCGTAATCGTAAACCATTAATATATACGGTGTTAGTGGAAGGAATATTATTAGGAATTGTATTTCATTTGATGGGGAAATGTTGATGTTCTGTATTATTAATTCAACACATATATTTATTTATTAATAAGTAATATTGATTATATATTGGGTTATTGGTTCAATATATGATTAATACATTGGGAATTAGAATATTATTGGTTGGTCTTGGTTATTCTTATCCCCTTAATACTTTGACAAGCCTCGTGAGAGAAACAATTGTAAATTTTATATGGGAATTTGGTGTATACCTACCAATTTATTGAATTACCTTAGTACAATTCATTGAAATATAGTTCATGATGTCTTGGAATGATGAATTGATGGTAAGAGCATGATGTATGACATTATATATTTCATTCATTAATATTTTAGTTATTATTGTCCATGCGATTCTTTTGTTTATTTTACATGGATATATTTTGAATTTAAATATATTTTTAAATTGGAATATGTATTGTTTATCTACTATACCATGTTGTTCATGCCTTATCTACCCATGATATATTCCTCTGTACACTTTACTTACTGAGTTTCTGATCTGACCCTTGGTTGGGTTGTTTTTATTTCCTCAGGATATGAAGACTAATTCTTTGAATGACATTGAGGGATGAAACTATTTTTTTCATGCTATGCCTTTTTGTTTCCAATGTAATATGAAAATAATATATATATCTTGTCCACCAAGAAAACAAATTGATTATTCCTTCATGTTTCAATCCCTTTTACCTTATACTAATTTAATAGACACCAACTCTGGTTTATTTGAGTCTAGGTAATTACATGAAACCCCTTCATGTAAAGGAATAGAATCATATAAAATCAAATATCCCTATAAAATTAATCCTGGAGTAAAAAATATTCAACCACCAATCTTCTATACAAGGTATGTGCCCCCATGATAGTGAGGAGTCATACCTAATGTCCCTCTTCCTAGGGTTACATTACCCAATAAAGAAATTAAATCATTAATAATTACAACACCAAATATGTATAAAATTTCATGAACCTTTAAATTCATTCTCATAACTCAATATAATCCAAAATCAAGGTAGAAGAAAGCTAAACCAAGTATCATACCTAGCTTGTAACCTCTTATATGCATGTATAGCAATTTATAGAAGTAGTTTATCTTTATAAAATAAATCATACACATTTTCATCATATAAAATTTATATTCATGAATAAAACTAGGAATTAACTAAATAGATGAACAATTCATATATTTAAACCTGAGACAAACTATTCATGAAGACATCATAAATAAATAAATTATAAACACGTTATAATTTTTCCATGAAATATGGACATTCCATAATTAAAATAATAGTAAAAACATTATAGTTATTTTCAATATGAACTCCTTGATGTTTTAATTTATATGGTATTTTACTTAAAGTTATGACATTAAATTAAATACGAATATTTTATATTCCACGTTTATTATGTAAATAATTTTCATAACCTAAATATAATAAATTTAATATTAATTAAACCTATAATATATCAATTATCGAAACTCTATTTTATATGGTTAAAATAATTTTCTAAAATAAGGTGGTTAACTTCAAAATTAAAAATTAAATATTATTAAATATTCCAACTATTAAATATTATATCTTATATATCAATGTTTATTTTTTTATTCATAAAAACTTTCTAAATTACACTTAGAATTTCAATATAAAAATTTTATTTCAAAATTATAAGACATTCTATATAAATCCAAAATATATATAATATTATGTAATATTTATTTATAAAGTGTTTAATAAACATTTTAAAATCTATTTATTCATAGAAATTTATTAAATTAAATAAATATGTCAAAATAACTTTTCCATAATTTATAAAAAAAATTATAAATTATATAATTCAATTTTTTTTAGATTTCGAAAAATTAGATATTCATGTATAGTGTATTCTATGATATATATAAATATACACATATAATTATTTTTTCTATTCTGTATTACCTATTATGTTTTATGATACATAATCTTGGGTCTATGATATCATCCTTCGATTCTTGATAATCTTAATTTATGATATGAATTACTATAAACTATTGGGTATTAAAATCATAGAATATGATATCACAAATCATAAAAACTATTTATATTATAAATTTCATATCACTAACTATAATATCCCATGTCACAAAGATACCCACAGTTCAAAACCCATGACACTTTTAATAATATATATAAAACTATATATATTTTCATCATTTTTAAACATGTTTTTAAGAACCAATAAAAATGGTAAAGCTCCAAACCCACTGATGGGTTTCAAAGAATTAAACAACACATGTTCAAGGTAGTGGAGGATAATATAAACCTTAAATACCAATAACAGCAAGCATGGAATCAAAACCTCGTAAAAACAAATAATTAAGAGTATTGGGTACCTTATAACAAAAATGGTCACTACTTATTTTATCTATAAACTCATTATTGTTGAATATCACTAAGAAGAATCCTTATAAATCATGCCTTCATAGTTTATCCATAGATTGACCGATTCACTTGATGCTTAGGTGGGATGCCTCCGACAACTATGATATTCCAGTATCTCTTGGATGATATGGAAAGATAAGAAGATATCTTTAATCAAGATAATCCATATAATCTTCCAACCATATCCATTCGATTAGAACTATTTATATAGGCCTCAGGACACTCCCCTAGCCATCAGGAATTTAATTGCACATTATGAAACATACTATTAAATGCAAATAGTCACAACCCTTATGACCCTTTCTTATCTAATTCTCCCATAAATTATATTAAATAAAACATTAAGAATAATGATATCCAATGTAGGAGATATTTGAATGTTTACCAATTAATATTTATTTTAATTACCAGCAATAGAGTGTTATGTGAATCATAAATTACGATTCATTCTGACTCAAAATATCTGATATCATACTATACGATAGGTTTGATCAGTAGTTATATGATATATTAATATAATAATAAGATATATAACCACAAGGCTTTCAATTTGACACACCTGTTTCGCTGTGGTAGAATATATTATTTAGTTGTAGGTTATTTTCAATTTTTATGGACATTATGGTGTTCATAGGTGTTTTAAACTGCTCTATGCTGTGTATATAGGAAAAAAAGCTGTAGTGCATGGTTTTTTTATGAACGGGGAGAGAACCTATGAAATGGGAATTTTAGACTGTGTTTTCATCAGGGATATTACAAATTAGAAATGGTTAAGGCCAACATTATTGAGGTTGATAACCATAGTGGCTGGTCATGGTGTGTCTTTGGGAACCAAAATAGAATGAAAACAAATCATGGTCTATTAATATTTATAGTCTTGGATGGACCATGGGGATTTACACAGTGTGGTGAATGTTGTGGAGGGAATGAAAGAATCCTAACTGGAAAGATGTAACATCCAAACCAGAGACCCACTTAACCCATGCCCCAAGCTGTTGAGTCACATGGCCTCGAGTGCACCACCTCATTCGCCAGAGGCTGCTTACTAGAATTGATGATGTGATGGTGGTAAAGTAGGGAGACTATAACCTTTTATCAGATTATAACAGTGGATACTTAATAAATATACAATATTGGAAGCATGTATGATAGAGAGAATAAATAAAATAATAAATAGCATAATAATAAGCAGAACAAAAAATTGATAATAAATTTAAAAAATTAACAAAGGCAGTGTGAGATGCATATAATGTATGTCATGCTGATATGAAAAAGGGGAATATGGAAATTGGTATACAATCATTCTATTAAATGTAAAAAAAGAACAAAATATTCTCCACTAGTATCTCGAGCGTATGCTCAACCCTATGTTACTTGGATCCAAATATAGTTTAACATATCAACAGTCTATATAATGGGTCTTGACCTTATCAATTCCTGTAGATAGATAATATTCTAAAGTTCAAAAGGCATCCCATGTAAGGTGTGAGGAAAAATATCTGTAGGCCACTACAAATGGTGTCAACATGTAATCCAAGCAGTGCAGGTAACTAAACTGTATGTAGGTATAAATGGTGAAGGAATGAAATGATTAAATATATAACGAGCCCTCTCATGTTCCTATAGGACACATGGAGGGTGTAATTACTTTGGTTCATTTATGGAAGGAATGTTTGAATAGTTTATATATATATATAGTGATAATATATTTATATATTTCTTAATAATATATTTCATCCACTTCGGTGAACTAAGTACATTCCAATATAAGTAGACATATACATGAAATAATAGTTGACTGCTGGACTAAGGCATAACTCAAACAGCTATGACCAGTCTAATGAGCCTATAAGATCAAGCAATAGGGTGCAAGACTTACATACCAAGAGGAGTGTGAAAGGTCCTGAATGATATTAGGGTTGGTGATTGATCCATCATGTAAACACTATAATCAGGGGAACATGGTGCGAAAATCCGAACTCCCATATAGTATCAATGATGTGAGATTTTATATAAAAAACCTTTTGTAAGGGAGCATAATTTTCCACCATTCTCAACAGATCCCTTACCATCGTATCACTGACTCTATAATGATGTATTCATATTTCATAATGTAATGCATAAGGAAATACCACTTATGAATTCTTTAAACCAAACACCATTATATACAATTCTATACATTTCAAATAGATCATTTATTATAACATTAAGTTGATCATAGTATTTCATTTATTCAATTTATTTAAATGAAGGAATCCAAACCTATAAAATAAATTCCACATAATAAATTTCACTGAAACAAATTTCATTTAATTAATATAGAGGGAAACCAGCATTAATAGTCCATCAATTATAAAACTAACCCATATAATTCATTCAAAGTGAAATTTCAAATAAAGAAATATTGAATGGTCATTTAGAATGGCACCATGTATAAATATAGAAATTTATTATAGGGTAAAATCGAAATATTGGATGGTCAAACATCTAGGAGGTTATTTGGTCTCTTATAACAATTACACGCGAGGGGAAATAAAATCAATGATCCAAGACAAACACTTGGAAGGTGGTACAAGCATTTACCCAATTAACAATAAAGTGAAATTTGACTTGGCACACCAAAGGGGTGAATATAAATATAGTTAATTACCTCTAATTTATTATAAAAGGATCAAAGATCATATATCAAGGTGTAAGGATAAATTTGATATGAAGGAACCAAATAAAAGGGAATGATAAAAAAAATTCATCATGTGGCACGAAAGCATAGATACAAAGTGATGAATGTTAAAAAGAAAAACAATGTGACCACCTACCTTAAGGTAATAGATGAATCCTCACTCGATACCGACCACATATTCGAAGCGGGTTGGAAGAGATCTGAGAAACGATCCAACTCCCTAAAAATAGGGAAAATGTTCTTCCACCTAAATACCATGATGGATATGAAGATACAAATATATAGTAGGTAAGATACTAGAAGAAATTACTGAGAAGGATATAGTGATATCGATGGATCAAGGACCAGACATTGGAAAAAAGAGTTAGCTCAATGCCTATATTGTGAGGATTACTATTCACAATGGAGGACGAGGAGGAGGAGAAGGAGGGGAGATTTATTCATCTATTAGTGGAATTAAATGAATGAAAATATAGTTTTTAATATTATGTGAAGGGAAAAATGTAATTTCACTCGGAAAATAAGGGGTGCATGTTTTGAAAACCATACACAAACCGTGTGTAGGTCACTATTACAAGGGGAACACCACGTAGTTAGGTGCATGGTTTGAATAAATATGGGAAAATCATGAAAAATGTATCTATTAAAAAACATCAGTATCATCACATTGCTTGTGTCTTAGGTTTCATGGTTTTGAACAAACTGTCCTTCTAAAAGGTCTCTATTTTCAACAACATTATTTTAGACAAATTGTGCTTCATGGTTGGAACAGATTATCTAAACCATATGGACCTGTCTATTTATCATTCTTTATAAACATCGGGCTCTAAACAAGAGTTGAACACTCCCAGGACCTTTTTTGGCCATCATACACATTTATTATTATTAAGAAAATGATTCAATTCAAAAAACAATTGATACATAACTTTGTAAAAAGGTTGTTCATTACAACCTTCCCTCCTTAAAGAAACTCACCCCCATGTTATCCTTATAAAGGTAAAGAGTTATCGTCAATGAATAACTTTTTCAACTAAGGTCATATTCCGTTTCTTGCTCCATGGTCTTATCATGTACACTGTAGTTTTTCAATGACACCCATTCCAAAGGAACTAACCTTCGTCAAAGTGTCTTCATGATCTCATCAACAATATGAACATGATACTTCTTGAATGAAACATCTAAATATAATTAAACCTCATCAATATTAAAAACATATGTTGGGTCAAGATTGTGTCAGCAAAGTTGAGATGCCCAAAAGACATCATGCATATCATGGTATCTTTGAGGAAGATCCAACTTGAGAGACACTAGTCAGATCGAATTCAAAATATCTAAGGATTAAAAGAGCCTCTGTGAGAGGTTACCCTACTTATATATATATATATATATATTTCCTAACCTGGGTATGACTCCCATGGAAAACCAGACACTGGCCCCAAACTCAAGAGGTTGTTGGCGTATGATGGCATATGAATTCTATCTGGACTGAGCTGTCATCATGCACTTTCTAATCAGCTGGACCAGCTTTGCATTCCCATTCATGAGACATGGTCGAAGAATAGAATATTACCCTACCTCAAGCCAACACATATGCAAGTAGAAGGACCTACCCTATAAGGATTATAAGGATTCATCTCGATGGTATCCTGAACTCTATTATTATATGAAAACTCAATGAGAGGAATTGTTTCGCCCAGGAACCCCAAATTCAAGGACACGTGCACGGATAATGTCATCAAGAAAATCAATAGTACAATTCATCTATCCATAATTATGTAGTTGATAGGCTATGCTCAAAATTACTTGTGTACCTAATTAATTCTGCTCCCCTTCCATAACTGTGATGTGAAATGAGAATCCTTGTATGAACCGATAGAATGAGGTGGTCCTTGAATACATACAACCTCCCCAAACAACATCCTTCCTAGATCCTCTACCAAGAAGCACTATTTCATATGTAAGAAGTGTGAGATATTCATAATATGATAAAATAAAACCTAGAACATATAATTTCCATGGGGTGATATAGGTAGACCAGACACAAAGACTATCAAAATATAGTCCCATTTCCTCTCAATATTGGAAAATGGTGGTAAAATCCCTATTGGATGATAATTTTTTGTCTTAACCTTCTAATAGGTGGAGCACCAATTGATGAGGCCAAAAATCATGTGCTTCATACCAGGACACCAATACTGGTGCCATAGATCTTGATATATTTTGGTGACAACGGGGTGTACTTTACATGTTGAGGCATGAAATTACAACATCAACTCCTCTCTAATATATTATAGGATCCATACATTCCCATGAAATATTAATGTATAATTATAATCAACAATCCAACCTGAATATATATCATCATATGAGATGATATCTCTTAGGAGAAGGCCTTCAGGATCAGATAACTGTCTCATTTTTAATAGTTCTAGAAGAGTAGAGACCACTATTAAGGCTATAAGGATAGTCTGACCATGGTTTTCCTTCACATTAATGTATATCTATGAGAAAACATCCATGAACTACCATTATCTATTGGAATCATGAACCACCTATGTCTGAGTCTTTCATCTTAGAGTGTCGGCTATTGTATTTACCTTACCAGGCATATAAGCAAGACCGAAATCAAATGATAATAGGTACTCAACCAACATATGTTTTCTGTGAATTATGTCTCACTTTTTAAATATTTACTTGAGTATTTTGTGATATGTGAATACCAAAAAATTCTATCCAAGTAGATAGTGTCTCCAATAGCATAAGGCATTAAATATTGTAGCTACCTCGAGGTCGTTTTTAGGGTAATTCTGCTCGTGAGGGATCAAATTATGATACCCATATGTGACGACTCACTCATCCTACATCTTAACATATCCCAATTTGATACCCAATGCATCACCATATACTATATAACTTATTGTTTTCTCTGGATAATTAGTATCCGTTCTAAAGTAAATCATCCCTTTAACTCTTAAAAGGATTATTCACAAGATTGTGTCTGTAAGAATTTCACACCTTTCTTTTTCAATCCCCTATGTAGTTATTCATGTAATGAGAAATACAAGATGAAGCATATGTAATATATATCTATCCTAGAGAAACATCCATATGTTAAAGATGTTCTTGGGATTTTCCTAGTAAAATAATGCCTTCACATTCTCAAGGTATACTGAAACTCCTGACTCCATGACAATGGAACATAGGATGTGATTTTTTTATATGTTTTTTGAAAAAAAATTAAAATTTGTTGGTAAGTTTTTTAATGTGTACTAAAGGAGGAAGGCATTTTGTCACTTTTTGGTTCAGTCGAAAGGCGCCAGCGCACCTCCCCCCCCCCCCTTTAATGCCACCACCTCTCCCCTAGATTGAGGAAAAGGCAAAGGTGGTTATCTCCACACACCTAAAGATAAATAAAAAGGTGGTAGTGGGGGTGCCTCTTTTCACCTAACGTAAGGACGAACCCCCATGTTGCCTTTTCTATAATACACTATAAAAGGAAAACCAACCATCCCCTTCTCCTCACATCTAATTTCCCTCATCTCTCAAAATTCCACATCATATCTTTAGATGATTCGTATTTTATTTATAAACTGCTAAAACACCTAATAAAAGAAAAATCAAATCAGTATATTTTTCAATGATAAAATGATAATTATGATGATATAAAATTGAATGGACATGTACGAAGACATTAATGAATGAAAGTTATTATTATTAGTTGAATTATGTTTAGTTAGTTTTACAGATGTTATATATTAAGCAGCTTAATTAGTTATGTATAGTTTAAAAATAATACATATTATATGTATTGATTATGTATAGATTAATTAAGGAAAAAATAATAATTAAAAATTGAATACATATAATGATTAGCTAATTATAATTAACTAATGAATATCATATGATTAATAATTGAATAAGGATTGTTTATAGAGTGATTGAAGAATGATTAACTAATGAATAAATTGGTGATGATTAACTAGTGATTAAATAAGGATTAACTTAGTAAAAACTTTACTAAGAAACATTATAATCATAGTTTAGGATATAATAAAATGTTTTAAAATATTCGCGTCATAAATATTATATAGTTATGAGATAATATTTATTATTAGAATGGATTAATTAAAGATTAATTAATGAATAACTTAGGATTAAAAAATGAAATCATATTATGATTAGATAATAAAACTTATGATCATATAAAGTGAAATAGAGAAAAACAAAGACATTAAATAACACATTATTTATTTACAACATACAAGATATACCATTCCATTTTTCAATAGAACACGGTTTTTATGAGTTGAGCCTCACTCCAGACATGTGGTCAAATAAACATTAATTTCACTTGGTGGATTAATAACATCTTCGAAAGCTATGTAATTAACAAAATTAATTATTCTTTAATATGGGTCTCGATCAAGAAAAAATAATACGAGCTTTAGATATTTACAATTCTCACATACACTATAGAATCAAGCTTGTCAATTGGATAGTGATGTGTAGTGGGGATGAGAAATAAATTTAGTTTCCCAATGTTCATATGGTAACATGATGAAGTTATATGTTGAAGTTTCTAATACACAACAACAATGTCCAATCTTATAAAGATGTAGTCATACAAGAGTGGTTGAAGATCTTTTCCAAGAAATCGATCCTATTCCAAATGATGTAGAATATGAAAGAATAGAATACATCCTATATATACATGTCAACCAGAATTTCAATGATGATTTTTGTAATTATGTAATAAATAGTGACTACAGTGGTGATGTGGACGGAGTAGTGGAAGTTTTGGAGGAAGTTTCTAGAAATGAATTTGTTGTACAATAGCCTTAACCCATAATAAATCATCCACTAATCTTTTCATATTAGTCAAAAGTAGTGACATGTGTTGCTTAATTTTACTGTAATATTATCACACTCATAACTTAGTTTCCCAAATTCATACTAGATTGGTTTAGTGAGCTGGAAAAAACCTTATATGTTGGATGGTATGTTCAAGTAAATATTCATTAAAAATACACTAAATATATTTCACACTGGGAGTAACTATAGATATATAGTTCATGAATCATTCCATATAAAATACCTCATACAATATTAAAAGTACGGGGATGATTGTAGATTCTTCATGAGGGTGATTTAGGAAATTTCCATTAGATGTTGGATAATCTTGGAGATTAAGGTAGGTCATACTTTCATTGATCCAAAACTAACATAAGATTAAACTTCATTGGATGATTAATTTGTGTTATCCATTATCATAGAGATGATTAAGACATGCTATGATGTTCCTATATCCCTTGTTCAAGAGAGGATACAACAAACATTCGGTTACAATATTTTTTATAATAAGGCATGGATTGGTGGGGTATAAGGAAATTTTGAATGTCTATGGTGATTAGGGTGACTCCTATCATGTGTTTCTATAATTTATATCCATGCTGAGACACAACACCCCTGTCATATTCCATATTCATATGAACAAACATGTGTCTCAAGATAATCAACTTGATCCTTATCATCTTTAATTTCATCGGTTGTTCAAGGTATTCTTCACCTGTATCTCTGCATTTCGTTTCAAAAAACCGTTCATAATTTTTGATGGAATGTTTCTAAAAAAATATACAATGTAATATTATTTACTTAGGAATCTGAAGATGGATATTGTTCACCTCTTCTTATTTCCTTTTCCAATGTGGGGAAGGAAAACTAAAAATCATAGAGTTGGTTATTGGCCTTTATCTGCAAACATTTCACCGATATTATGGGTGTATGTATGATATATGATCGGTATCAGGCAATCAATCGACAAATCAATGCATACCCTGATACATGGATACCCCCAATCTAGATCATCTGTACTTGATTGGACACATTTATAGCAACATTTGGAAAACATTACATAACAAATATATGAAGAATGAAATCATGAGGCACATTACACATTGTAGTTATTGTTTTTTTACTATTTAAACGTAACGATAAAATAAAATTCTGTTAAATATAATCACTTATGTGTAGCATATGAGCCATATCAATGGATTTTTTAATTATTTTTTGGGAAAATCTATAAGGCTAATTAGAAAGTGTAAGATTATATGATGTGGATTCTAAAAGAAAAATGGGAATTGGCATATGATGTGTGGAAGATGTACGGACACATGACCACAAACAATGTGGAGTGCATCAATGGTTTATTAATGAGGCTTTGCATGTTACGTATAAATGACATAGTTTAAGAGACATTTCCTCATTCCATGAAGTACTTCAGTGATATAAAAAAACAAGCCTTGAACAAGATTCATTATGGGATAAAGTATGAAAGGTACATTAAATCTATGATTGAAAAGAACATTAAAGAATATTCTGGTTATCATGTATTTTTTTCCATTTAGAAGACTCTCTATTTGATGTTAAACAGCGTTCGGACCCCATTACAAATAAAATCAGTTAAAAATGGTGTTATTATTACATGTGAGGAAATTTCAATGTGGAAACCATCTGGTCTTACTGTTTCCATGTACACACGCCGTCACAACATGTTTGTTATGAACATATCATGGGAATCATATATTTATCTAGTGAATAGTATGGATATAATTAATAACTATTATACTTCACCATGGATGCCTATTGGGGAGTTTTGATATTTCCCAATGCCCAAAGGCCAACCGATAGTGATCTATGAAATAACTTGTTTTCATAATAGTGGGTGACTGAAGGCCAATAAGATGTGGAATGAGATGTAATGGCTTCAAGAACAAGGTAAAAGTTTGAGATGCACCATATGTCATCATGAAGGTCATAAAAAATGATGGCTTAACATTTCTGGGTCAAGTTCACACTCTTATCCATAATGAGGTATTTTACCTATTGTGATATTCTCATATTGTAAATTATATGGTGTTATTTAATGTATTTATTCATAACAATTTCACTTTAAATGATCATAATTGTCATTTTATCAATTATAATTGAACTAATTTATTGTTTTCTCTTCTATTCACCTCAGTTTCAAAAACATTATGTGACTAACATTCTATTAAAAAGTTATATAGTGAATCAATTGTATCATATTTTGGGATTTAAAAAGACATTCTAAAATTTCTGCATAATAATGATTAAATGATCAACCATCATTGTAAATATTATTTAAACTATCAAAATATTGATCCAAAATCATTTTTGACATAGGGTGTCAATTTTTCTTGTGTGTACAACTATGGGGAGGTTATTTAAACAATGAAAGGAACTTCATATAGTACACAACCAAACAAATTGGTTAGTACAACTAAATCTATAACTCTAAATCATATTCAAGATATAATTCATGGGAAAAAACCATGGAATAAGAGGGATGGTGAAAATAATGATGATGATGACGTAAACCCATTCCATAACCAAGAAGAGGAAGAAAGTGAAAAAATCAATAAAGGTGAAGAAGGACAAGAAATAAAAAATGATAAAAAGGTGAAGAAGGTGAAGATTGATAACAAGGATAAGAAGGAAATCATGTGAGAAAACAATCACGCAACATAGCATCGTGTGTGAAATGATACATAAATAACAAACCACACTATTTTCTAATAAGATTTTATATTATAAAGAAAAACAGTTTATATTTACATTTCAATATTACAAACAATTTCATTTTTATATACGTATGGAGGATACTATAATATTCATTGAGTACGCTAACCATATATCCCAGGTCATGCTATGTGGTGGTGTGGTTAAATAGATCAGGGTGTGTCGAGAGCATAGATTTCATGACAGGCTACCTCCACCCACCATTATATCATACCTCTGTCATGTTTTCTTTTACAACCTTGTAGAATCTAATTTCATATTTGTTGACCATCACCTTATTTCTTCCCTCCAGGAGAGTTGGATATTGGAGACCCACACATTCCACCTACATGAGGGAGATATGACCATCACCCTTGAGGATGTTGCAGTCTTTCTCCGACATTTTATCCATAGGGAAGCTATTATTGGACCCACCTATGCATACTATCTTGACCCGATTCAGAGAGTCTTAAGAATCAACATTATGGTTGAACTTAAGGCTAAAAATTGTCGGTTGATATTTATGCTATGGCATGAGATGCACTTTCAGCATCTACCTAAAGACGCTAACGAGAAGACTTTCATGTTTCTTGCCAATGAATATATTTTTAAAATCATTGGAGGAACATTGTGTGTTGATCACTCGGGTAAGAATGTGCACATGATGTATCTAGCCGTATTGGAGTAATTCTACCAGGAAGGGATGTATAGCTGGGGGCCTACATGATTTTATTACACATATAGGGCATTATTAATGACATGCTATGATGACCACACAAATCATGGGGGATCTGTCATCCTTCTTCAAATGTGGGCCTGGGAACGCATCCCCATAGTCTGCCCTGGTCTTTCTGAAGTGTTTCTACTTGAAGAGGTGTTGCATGATACTCTATGTGGATGATTGTATGATAACTCATCATTATTGGGTTCTAATGATAGTAATTGTAATTGAATTGAATTTATTATTATTTATCACTTTTAATTTTGTATATTACATGCAGACTCTAGAAAAAAACATCAACAAGATTCTGACACACCATTTGGGTGCATACCGGATGCACCCGATTTGTTTATAAATTTTCATACATATTATTGATAATAAAAACTAGTTTTCACCAAATACCTACTTCTTAGATGACAAGTACTTTGATTTTTGTGATGTAGTCTATTTTCAGGAGCTTTCTGTCATAAATACACAAATCGAGGGAATTCTGTGAAAATTTTGAAACAATACAGTGTGTACTTTTTATAAACGTCGTGTACATCCAGATAGGGACACGGGTCGAAGGAGGGAGTACACGCCCATGTCACCAGGTAGAAGCTACACAACGTGGGGGGCGACATTACACAATGTGTACTACATTCTAGAATTGTTTATTGCCGAGAAGAGTCTACACGCCCATGTGACCGTTAAAGGAGACACGACGTGTTTCATTTCTACACGTTGTGGCTGCTATTATAGAAGGGGTTGGTGGTCACATTTTGGCATTAAACGCCATGTATGGAGGCACTACACACCATGTACACTCACCAACCAGGCGGAGCCGTGTTTAAAGTCAAATACGGCATGTTAGGCCGCCTACCCACGAAGAAAATGATGCCAAAAGCGTGTTTACAGAAGTGCACGGTGTGTACTTTATATACACTCCGTGTACTTTATTTTTCTATAAATAGAGGCATTAGCCTTCAGATTTTTGGAGTTCAGTGGGTTCAAAACCATTCAATGCCGGGGAGAAGTTCGGCTGCTACCATTCCCAAGCCACTGTGGTGCTGTAGTTCCACCATTCCACCCACAAACCCCACTCCTCTAAGCATAAACAATGAATTCATCAGGTATTGAGTGTGTTGGTCCTATCATGCTTTCCATGTGTAAATAAACCCCTTGTGTTGGGTCTTTGGGTGATGAAGGATTGTATTATGTTGTATTAATCTAGAGAGTTGTGTTCGTTCATCTTAATTTTTCTTACTCCTCTTAAATCAATGATAAATATTACTGAGAATTCTAAGCCGGGCCAAGGGATGAATTTTCCGAGATATAAAAGAAGAGTAATAGTGAAATCTTTCATGACCATTGAAATGGTTTCACTAGTTCATAAATGGACTAAACCACATTAAGAAATGAAAAACACTTACTACCAGACCAAGGAGTCATTTTCTTCAATTCCAAACAAGAGAAACCAGTCCAAAGAATCTTGTGATAAAAGGGAATCCTGAATGATGAACTATAATGAACAACAAAACCATTTAAGCAATCTTCATAAAAACTCCATAACCACCACATCCCCAATACATTTATTATTCTTTTCAAACACCATTAAAACAATTTTTGGTACCTTTAAACTGTTAATCATTTTCCTAAAGTAAACAGAATAGGTTCACTCAATCCAATCCAAGAAAATCCACTCTAAATTCTGCATGTTTCACTATATTAATTATAAACTCAAATGAACCAACGCACTACCAAAGTTCCCTATGGATCAACCCTGAACATGAAATATACTAAGTTTAAGAGTGGGTAATATCAATTTGGGGCACCGATAACATACCTTCGATGAAATGACCGACCAAATTTTGGTTTCGTTGCTGGGGATCGATTCAGTTTAATTTAAAAAATTTAGTTGCATTAAATTAATTACGTTAAATTAAAAATTAAAAATTCCCAAAATTTTCTTTCCTAATCCCATTTATTTTTCACTTTTTTCCCTTGATACACCTAGTATTTGTGTTGTGATTTTGAAAAAGCTTAAAGTGAATGAATAGACTCCCTATAAAGTCCGGGAGCGCTGAGGCATCAGAACTAGTTCCGCATGACCCAGAGATCGAACAGACCATGATTCGTCATGGACGTGAACTAAAAGAAACTCACAACCAAGAGACAGAGACCCCGGAAAACAAGGAAGAAGGAGCACCAGCCGTGGATGTTGCAGATGAGCATCCGTACTAGGACCAGCAGCCTCCTGCTGTTGGTTCACTAGAGCAGGCGCCTAGGGGCTTTATGGAATTCCTCCCAAGGGATTACCAACAGCCGCCACAAAAACTTCTCTGGCGTACGACCAACTACAACAGACCCAACATATCTTCCAACGGCCCTAGTTCTCCCTTCAAGAGCAGTAGAACATACAAGCTCCACCCCCTCAGCAGCTACCTACACGCCATACCCTTATGGAGTACGGTCTTCCATCGATCCATGTAGCAGACACAGGTATCATCCGTCCTCCGTTACAGGTCCAACACTTCAAGATAAAGCCTGCTATCATGCAGCTGATCCAGAACACTGTAAAATTCGGTGCCCTGCCCAGTGAGCACCCAAATTCCATTCTCTCAAACGTTTTGGAGGTCTGCGACATATTTCGGTACAATGGCGTGTCCGAGGACGCCATCCGTCTTTGCCTATTTCCCTTCTCTATACGAGACAAGGCGAAGGATTGGATACAAGGGCTTCCACAAAGATCCATCCACACCTGGGAGAAGCTAGCCCAGGCGTTCCTATCCAAATACTACCCACCATCGAAGACGGTGAGGCTACAGAACTATATCCACAACTTTCAGCAGCACGATTCTGAGTCGTTTTTCGAGTCCTGGGAACGATTCAAAGAGATGCTATGAAAATTCCCACACAACGGAATACCAATTTGGATGCAAGTACAGAACTTCTATGGGGGAATCGTAACAAATACCATGTTTGTGGTAGATTCTGCTGCTGGAGGTATGGTGATGAGAATGTATCCTAAAGAACATTTTGAACTACTGGAAGATATGTCTGCCAAAAGCTTCCAGTGGCACTCTAAGAGGGGGACTCAAAAAATAGGTATGCATAGTATAGATGCTACTACCATGATTATTGCCCAATTGGATGTAGTGTCCAAGAAAACCGACACATTGAATCTCAATGTAGCATCTCAAGTTCATGCGGAAAACCATCCAACATGTGGCGACTATGGTAACAACCACAATCTAGGAGAAATCCCAAGACTTCCATCCAACCCTTCGACAAGTGAGGTGAGATTTGTTCCTCAAAATATTGGGTCGAATCAATATCACCAGTACCAAAACCTAGCATGGTGAGATAATCAAAAGCAATGCTGGGGCCAACAACAGAAAAACCCTCTGCCCTAGTGACCACCTGGCTACAATCAACCTCAGTAACAGAATTAGTTTCCGAGACAACAGTTCTAGTAGGGTTCCTATCAGCAGCAAGGGTACCAAAAACCTCACCTGCAGCAACAATGGTAGCAACCACCTCCACCACCTACACAACCATCTCAGCAAGAGAACACATCAAGGTTAGAGGACCTGATAAATAAATTTATATCAACATCTAAAACGAAATTCCAGAACCAGGAGGCTTACATTCCAAGCATCAAGAATCAAATTGTCCAAATAGAAAACCAACTATCAGGGAGGTAGCCCGGTACACTTCCGGAAAACACTGAGAAGATCCCACAGGAGGAGGCTAATGCTATTACCTTGCATAGTGGAAAAGTGTTGTCAGAAAAGGAACCAACCCACCAGTCAACTGCTCCTCCATCCCCTGTTTATAAAGGAGGTTCAATTTTAGATCCCTCTTCATCTAAAAAGAAACCATTAGAGTCTCAATTAGGAAAAGGAAAAGAAGTCAGCAAACCATTTTTACCTGCATTACCTTTTCAAGAAATAATGAAGTAGAGAAAACTGGACCACTAATTTGGTAAATTCATGTAAGTGTTCAGAAAGCTACACATCAACATCCCATTTGCATATGCCCTAATACAAATGCCTACACACGCCAAATTCATGAAGGACTTCCTTTCCAATAAACGGATGATAGAGGATCTGGGCATTATTGCACTGGAAAAGGAGTGCTCCGTAGTCATTCAACACTCCATTCCTCTAAAGCTCCGGGATCCAGGTTGTTTTAATATTCCCTGTACAATTCGACCCTATGAATTTGGAAAATCATTATGCGACATTGGAGCATGTTTCAACCGCATACCTTTCAGAGTTTTCCAGAAGCTCGGGCTCCATGATTTGAAGCTGACCTGAGTAGGCCTTCAACATGCTGATTGATCCATTAAATATCTGAAGGGGCTACTGGAAGATGTACTGGTGAAAGTAGGACGATTGATCCTACCTGATGACTTCATTATCCTGGACATGGAGGAGGACTATGAGGAACCACTTTTATTGGGAAGACCTTTCCTGGCCACTGGGAAGGCACTCATTGACGTTCACCACAGAGAATCTATTTTCCAGGTAGGGGACGAAAGAGTCTCATACTATGTTTTAAAGGTTGTCAAACAGGAATATGTACCCGAGCATGAGGACTTCTACAATATGTCTACCTTGGATGCACAACTATATTGACAAGATGATGATCTGGTATTCTTTTCTATTTCTGATGATAAGAATTTTCCAGAAATACCTACTGTTGATGACCCATAGGACCTCAAATTTATTGAAGGACAGGGAGGCCACTCCTGGAAATGATTAGCCATTCCTGACATCTTAGAAAGGACAGAAGTACAACCATTAGTGCCTTCAGTTCTTCAGGCACATGAACTATATCTGATGCCTCTCCAATCTTCCTTAATGTATGGGTATTTGGGAGATATTCATCCTTTTCACGTTATACTTAGTGAAACACTATCACAGGAACAGGATGAAGCACTTATTTATGTTTTGAAATGGTGGAAATAGGCAATTGGATGGAAATTTGTAGATTTGAAGGGTATCATCCCCACCATTTGCACCCATAAGGTGCTACTCTAAGAAGGATCCAAGCCATCCAGGACACCAAAGTGGTGTCTGAACCCTCCCATGAAAGAAGTCGTCAAGAAAGAAGTAATCAAACACTTGAATATATGTATCATTTATCCAATTTCATATAGCTCATGGGTACATCCTTTGCAAGTGGTTCCTAATAAGGGAGGTATCACTGTGTTATCCAACGCCATGAATGAGCTCATCCCTACTCGCATTGTCACGGTCTGGAGAGTCTGTGTTGATTATAAGAAGCTCAACAATGCCACAAGGAAAGATCATTTTTCCATGCCTTTCATGGATCAGATGCTAGAAATACTAGCAGGGCATGACTATTATTTCTTCCTTGATGGATACTATAGTTACAATCAGATCTCTATTTCCCCATAAGATCATGAGAAAAGAACCTTCACTTGCCCATATTGTACGTTTTCCTACTGCAGAATGTCTTTTGGTATGTTCAACAATCCTGCAACATTCCAGCGATGCATGCTGGCTATTTTTCACGACATTGTGGATCAAATACTGGAGGTCTTCATGGAAGATTTTTTCATTTATGGGATGTCATTCACCACCTGTTTGTGGAACCTGGATCTTGTACTGGAGCGATGTGAAAATACTAACCTAGTTTTAAATCTATAAAAGTGTCATTATATGGTGAAAAGTGGCATAATTCTTGGATTCAGAATTTCAGCGAAGGGGATAGAGGTGGACACAACAAAAATAGAAGTCATATCATGACTTCTTATCTGAACAACTATCAGAGCCATCCGAATCTTCCTGGGGCATGCGGGTTTTTAAAGGCGTTTTGTTCGCAATTTTTCAAAAATAGCCTAGTCACTCAATAATCTCCTCATCAAGGATGCTATCATTGAATTCACTGAGGAATTCACCTCATCTTTTGAGAACCTAAAGCAGTGCCTGGTGGAGGCTCCTATCTTGATTTCTCCCAACTGGGAGACACAGATTGAGGTCATGTACGATGCAAGTGATTATGTAGTGGGAGTTGTCTGGGGTCAGTGGCTGGATAGAATTTTTCGACCCATCTACTATGCCAGCAGGACACTCAATGAGGCCCAAATGAACTACACCACAACCGAAAAGGAGATGCTATTGGTGGTATTCACATTTTATGGGTTTCATTCATACCTTTTGTTGTCTAAAGTTATCATTTATACTGACCATGCAAGACTTAAGTTCATGTTAAACAAGAAGGATGCAATGACTTGATTGATCCGATGGGTCCTCCTCTAACAAGAATTTGATTTTGAGATTCGTGATAAGAAGGAGAGTGACAACATGTTTGCTAATCATTTATCCCTTCTGGAGATACCCCACTTGGAGAAGGAAGAGGGTCGAGAAATAAGGGTGGATTTTCTTGATGAACATCTCTTTTCAATTATTGAGTCTCCTAGGCCATGCTTTGCTAATATTGCTAGCTTTTTACTTGTAGGTGCCATCCACCCTGACCTCTCCTTCCAGCAGAAAAAGATATTACTCTATGATGTAAATCTATACTTCTGGGAAGACCCACTATTATTATAATCTTTTGGAGATGTGGTGATCCGACGGTGCATTCCAGAGAAGGAGGTTCAAGGGGTGCTGGAATTTTGTCTTGCCTCGCCCGTTGGAGGTCATCATGGGCCGGATAGTACCATTGTGATGATTTTGCAGTCTAGGTTTTTATGGACCACCATGCACAATGATTCTCGAGCCTTCATTTCCCACTCTGATCCATGCCAACGTACAGGTAATATGGGACATAGAGGAGATATTCCCCAGCACCCCATCCTAGAGGTCGAGATCTTTGATGTCTGGGGAATCGACGTCATGGGACCATTTCCCCCTTCTTTTGGGCATACCTATATCCTCGTATGCTTTAATTACATCTCCAAATGGGTGGAAGCCACTACTACGATCCACGACACAACCCAGGTGGTCGTAAAATTTCTCAAGAAGAACATTTTTAGCAGGTTCGACGTTCCTCGTGTAGCCGATCAGTGTTATAGGGACTCACTTTGACAATGCATTAATGAAAAGAGGGCTATCAACATTTGGGGTGAAGCATCACATGGGTACACCATACCATCCCCAATCAAGTGGTTGGGTAGTGCCCTTCAACCGTGAGATCAAACAAACTTTGGAAAAATGTTGTATACCTCATAGAAGGACGGGTCCAAAAACCTTGATGACGCCTTGTGGGCCTATCACACCGCTTTTAAATAACCACTAGGGATTTCACCATTTCATCTCATTTATGGAAAACCCTGCCATCTGCCAATGGAGCTAGAACATAAAGCATATTGGGCCGTCCAAGCCCTAAATTTTGATCTAAAGGCGGCCGTAGAGAGACGTATGTTCCAGATGATAGAACTCAATGAAATCATAAGAGAGGCATATGGGAACGCCTGACTATAAAAGGAGAGGACAAAGTCCATCAAAAACTGGATGATTTCTCAAAAAATATTTCAACTTGGTGATCAGGTACTCCTCTTCAACTCTCGTCTTCGCTTATTCCCAGGAAAACTCAAGTCAAGGTTGTCGAGACCATTCCATGTCATCAATTATTCTCTCACAGAGCGGTGGAAATTTATAAGGAATATGGTCAACCATTCAAGGTTAACGACCAATACCTAATGATTTACCATCCCATGGAAGATACATTAGGACTAATCTCCAGCACCCCTTTTAGGTAAACAAGGTATGTAGGTCGAGCCAACGACCTAAAACAAAGGCGCTTCCTGGGAGGCAACCCAGAGGTTACATGTCGTGTCCTACTTATATAAACAGCTAATATTAATACAATAAATCTATAGAATAACAAATAAATAACTTGGGATGATGCCGGTGTCGATGGTCATGTCACTGGAGTTTATTCGAGCTGTCCCCGGTTCGAATCCTCCTGACCTACCATCAGCATGGGGTTACTCCTTTTATTTACACGACATGTGTTTTTTTTCATATATATATATATATATAAGTATTTAAATATAATAAAACCCATGATGGGGATGGACCGGTTGGATAGAATCATAATCCGGTTCCAAAAGACCTAGGTTTGAACACAGAAAATCGTCCCATTTCCATCATTTGTTCTTTTAATAAGCCTACACAATGTGTACTCCGATATATGCCGTGTGCGCAATAATTTTTCAATGTAAATTAAAAACATTTTTAAAATAACAAATTACATGCGGGTGAAGTTGGCGGATTGGAAAAGTCTTAGCACCAGGTTCAAAAGACCTGGGTTTGAATCGTGCTAATCTCCCTACATCATCCCCATCCTTTCCTAAATAAAAACCACATGTTGTGCTTTTCTTTATTCTCATGTGTATATGCCATATAGAATAAATATATATATATCATAAATATGGGCAGCAGTATAGCTTTCGCTCTAGTGGTTGAGGGATTCAATTCAGAATGGCCGATCGCCAGGTCGAACCTCGTCCCAACGACCAGACCAAAGGTTGTACATCTCTTTTTACAATTTTTAAACACACGATGAGTATTTTCCCACTACATTACGTTTAAGATTTAATATTCTTTTAAATTATGTATATACATATACATATATATATATGCATATTTTAATCTTATTTTTAATTAATTATTATTAATTATTATTTAGTATATTTTATGTTTGTTATTCTAAAAAAAGAAATACACGGCGTGTAGTTCAAATGTCCACGTCGTGTACTGCGGCTATATAAGCCGCATGCCACCCGGCTTGTGCCGGTGTCGCACGGCTCCCCATTTCTCCCACTTCTTCCTATTTCATCTCTCGAATGACACCCTCACCCCCACTTCTCAGCCCCATTGATTTGTGGCGTTTCAAGTTCTGATTCTTCTTACATTGAGATCCTCGGTCAAGGTACGCCGTTCTACACCCTCTATTTTAAATTTTTCAACTCATTTAGGGTGATTTTCGGATCGACCGACCATTCGGCATCTGCCAGTACATGGCCACGAAATGAAGAACACACGCCATGTACTTTTGTACACGGACACACACAAAATAATTCGAAATTTGAATATGCACGGTGTGTATGTTTGGTAAACACCGTGTACCTTTCCCCGTCATGCCCAGGTATCTTTTTTCACATGGCCTCAAACAACATTTTCACATACATGGAGTGTGTGTTTGGTACACACCGTGTATATCATTTACTTTGGCCACTCCATGTGTGGTACATAGCATGGCCTCTCACCCCATGTTCCAGAACACAGCGTGTATGTTTGGTACACGATGTGTCTTTTATTTCTTTTGGCCGACCCGTGTCTAGCCCCTACACAGCCATGTACCTCGAGTGAAAGACATGTCATGTCTTTACCCTACACGGAGTGTAGTGTTTTCTTTGAAATGTTAAAAACATGGCCGTTTCGTTTGTAACACATGACCACCTACACTTTGAGTGAACACCGCGTGTATGTTCGGTACACGCCGTGTACTTTTACATGGTCAATTTTATACCCTCGATGAGTCTATCCAGAGAACACATGATACTCTACATTTTCAACTACATGCCGTGTGCTCTAGATGTACGCGCAGTGTACTTTTATTTTCCTATTTTCTCACATTTTCATTGTTTCATTTTATATTATTTTCTTTTTCATTTTTTTGGTTTTTTTTCTTTTTTCTAGATTAGGGTAGATCACGATCCTTCTAAAGGGAAGTGGCCAGCCTCCGTCCCTGAGGGAGAGGGGTCCATATTTCGTTGGATCCGACTCCGACCGCCAATGCAGCCGGACCCAGATGCTACAGTCTTCGAGCTCCCTCCATTGGACATTCTTCCGCCACTCACTCCCTCAGTGGAGGCCGGGTCTACTTCTACTGCATCTCAACCTACCAGCACTGTGCTTTCATGCACCACTATTTCTGATAGACCAGCGTCCACCCTCCCTGATCCATCTTCATCAGCAGCTGGTCCCTCATCGACCCCTCCATCAACCGAGCCACCCTCAACTTCAACGAATCCACCCACAGAGCCAGCCCCTGCTGCTGCACCTGCACTTGGGCCGGGACCTACAGGTGCTCCCTATCCCTGAACGGTATTCCCGATCACTGATCTCACCTATGACATCGTCCGACGCTTCTCTTGCTGGCCGATACCATTGATTGGTCGATACATCGACAGCAGCATTCCGCAACAGCTCAGTATTTTGGAGGACTTGGGGGAGCTTCTCGGGCACACCCCACTCCAAGATATTTTCTAGGTCAGCACTCCTGTTTTTCGCGATTTATTTTGGGAGTTCGCGGCCTCGTTTGAGTTTGATGGAGCGGAGTACCAGGAGACACCTGGTGATGCGGTTCGCATGTTACGGTTCTAGCTAGGAGGCCAACATTTCTCCCTCACCATGACTGAGATTGGCCGAGGGTGTGGCTTCAACCCCCATCACATCACCACACCTCCTATTTCTACCCTATCCTGGCCCAAACGCTATGAGCTCGTCGCTATGTGGTGGGAGATCTCAGGGCATGACCACCGGTACTACGCCATATCCTAGAAGAGTGCCCTTATCATTGAACCCATCATCTGTTTTGCCCATTGGTGCTTCAGCGCTATCCTTTTCCCCCACCATGAGGATATGGGGATCGTGACCGGCTATGATATGGATCTCCTAACCTGTTTCATCCGACACGACTACCCAGACCTTCTCTATCTCACCACCTCTTATTTCCACTTCATGTTTACCGGTCATTAGGGAAACCTGAACAACTGGTTTTACACTACCCGTCTCACCCACCACCTTGGGGTATTCGAGCCCTCTTTGACTCATGACATGTTAGGTTCTCCCCAGTGGATGGACTTTCTCATGCTCATTCGCATGGGGATGGTCCGGAAGTAGGGGGTGCCTACATCCTTGCCCAGGCATGCCCCTAGCCACTCGCTGACCCTCCTGCCTCAGCTGATTACACTACTCCTCCTTCCCGACCCCCTTCAGCTTCTCCACCACACCCACCTCCTACTGACCCCACTTCTTCTAGACTTCCTTCTTCTGTCCCATCACCCACCCCACCTACCCCTGAACACTCAGTCGATCTTGAACATTCCCACCACCAATCTGTGATGAATATGTTCTTGGGTCGCTTTGACAGCTGACAGGATCAGATGGAGCAGGTCTTGTGTTGCTTCGACAGCCGACAGGATCAGATGGAGAACCAGTTGGATCATATCATTGGCCTCCAGGATGCCATTTTGCGGCATTTGATTCATCTTGACAGCTGCCATGACCGCATGGAGCAGATGTTGGTGCATATTTCTTGGCATCATGGTCTTCCGTTGCCTCCTCCACCTGACTCTTCCTTAGATCCTGGCCCTTCTACTACTGCTCCACCGCCTGGCACTGCACAGGAAATAGACTCTGTTCTGCTGTCTAATATGGGCCCTACTGCTACTTCTCCTGCCGCCACCACAGCTGCCAGTCCTAGGAGTGCTGTTGCACCACCTTTCCTGGGTCTCGTGCTTATGGCTCCTACTTCTCCAACATCCCATCCCGCCTCCGAGTTCACACCGTCAGCTTCCATGCCTCTTGCGCCATCTTTTCCAGCTGATCTTGTCCTAGATGGTGCCTCCTCTGACGTGACCCCATGACTGGTTTTAGGAAATATTAATTTCATTGTATATATATATGTGATCTCTAATTCATGTTTTTGTTATTCTTGCTTGCCGTCTTTCTTTTTATACCATCATAGGTACTCTGGAACATTTTGCGCTGTGATTTTACTTCACCTATCATTTCTCTTCTCCTAGACATGAGGGGAGTTTTCTTTTTTATTTTTTTTATTTTCATTCTTGATTTTCCTACATTCATTACTTTCCCTCAGTCTGGTCTACTTTTTGTGTCCCCACATTACCTAGTTCTTTATTACGAACTTGGTGGGCCACGTGCGCTTCTCAGTGTGGGGGAGCCTCTCTCTATTTCACCTTAGTCATTTCCCTTGAACTAATCTAGGAGACATAATTATTAGATTATATATTTACAAAGTTCAGGCAATTTTTGGTTAATCATATTTATCAATGATCAAGTTATCAATATGATCTTTTTTATGGTTGCATACTTATTCTGATTCTTATGTATTGTAAAATGATTGCTGATATAGTTTCAATTGTAACTTTTAATCCTTTTATAATTACATTTATTGGGCTAATCATTTATATGCATGTCAAGACCTGATTGTCCCTTTATTATTTTGACACTCCTGAGAGGTATTCTAAACCCTTTTTCATATTTCTTTTCTAAATACCCACTTTGTTGAGAGATTCTTAGGATATGCATCAATACCAATATTTGCAAGTTTTCTTTTCAAAACATGAAGAATTTTTTAATTACATTAAAATGATTGAGGCACTAGATTGTTTTCACCCCTTTATCTTGAGACCTACCCTACAATTAATCTTCATTAAGCCCATAGAAGCACTGAACATCCTTTATAGGAAGCCACGTTAGAAGCCTATTTCCCTTCCTACCCTATTTCTTTTTGAACTTTGCATGATTTTTCATTTTTGAGCTTTAAAGATGGAGTTGGAAATACATGGAATATTATTTGTACACAATCATGAAATAAAGTGTGGGGGAGTGCCTCTTGACTATTTGGGACAGAAAGGGTTCCAAACAATGTTTTGTGGTATTCATAAGTGTTTCCCTTCAGTTGTATAAAAAAATAGAATAAGAAGGGAACCTTGTGATCATTTGATTTTAGAACCCTACTTGTAAGGGAAATGGTGGTGATTACAAAAGCATTCGACTGAGCTTGAGAAGGAAAAAAATTTCATAGATTTTTACTTTGAATATCATGCAATGTTGTTAAAAAAAATTGGACTTCCTTTTTTTAAGCCTCAGAATTTATTTTTTACATCTGAACCTACCAACACTTAGCCACAAATACATCTGAACAATATCGATAAAGCCCTCATGATTATTGTAATTCAACTTTTCCTGATGTAGAGAACAAGGCATATTGCAAACCTATGGATAGAGTGTATAAACCATAGATTTCTTAAAACCCTGAATAAAAACATCTTGAGTGTGGAGTGTGATATTGACTGGTAAGGTAGATCATCAAGTGGCATGCTTATTTTTGAAAGGTTGAAAAATGTGTTGAAAGAGGATGAGATTAGTTAATTGAATTATATATGAGGCATGATTTTAATATCTTATGAAATCAATTTTTTGTGCCTTTTAGAATATTCCTCAGTAACATTATCATTTATACTTTTGATTAATTAAATGAATTCCTTTTATAAGTATAGGATATTTTAATTAGATGTTGAGACTTGCTTGAGGAAAAGCAAACAACTAAGTGTGGGGGAGTTTGATGCACCCGATTAGTGTATACATTCTCATATATATTATTGAAAATAAAAACAAGTTTTTACCAAATACCTACTTCTTAGAAGACAAATACTTTGATTTTGGTGACCTTGTCTATTTTCATGAGCTTTCTAGCCAAAATACTTAAATCGAGGGAAGTCTGTGAAAATTTTGAAACTACACGGCGTGTACTTTCTATACACGCCGTGTACATCCATATAGGGACATCGATCGCTGGAGGGATTACACCCCCATATCACCGGGAAGAAGATACATTCCATGTGGGGCAACATTAGATGCCTGTACTACATTCTAGAAGCGGTTGTTGCCAAGATGAGTCTACACACCCATCTGGACATTGAAGGAGACACGGCGTGTTTCATTTCTACACGTCATGGATGATATTCTAGATGGGGTTGGTGGCCACATTTTGTCATTACTCATCGTGTATGGCGGCGCTACACGCCGTGTGCACTCACCAACCAAGCGGCGCTGTGTTCAATGTCAAAGAAGACATGTTAAGCTGCCTACCTGCGGATAAAATGAAGCCTAAAGTGCATTCACAGAAGTATACGACCTGATCTTTATATACATGCAATGTACATTATTGTTCTATAAATAGAGGCCTTGGCCTTCGGATTTTGGGAGTTCAGGGGGTTTAAAACCATTCGATTGATGGGAGAAGTTCTGCTGCTACCATTCCCAAGCCACCGTGGTGCCGTAGTTCCACCATTCCAACCACCGACACCACTCCTCGAAGCAAACACAATGAATTCATCAGGTATTGAGTGTGTTGTTCCTATCATGATTTCCATGTATAAATAAACCCCTTGTTTTAGGGCTATCTATGATGAAGGATTGTATTATGTTGTATTAATCTAGAGAGATGTGTTCGTTTTTCTTAATTTTTCATACTCCTATTAAATCATTGCTAAATATTACTGAGAATTCTGAGGAGGGCCAAGGGAATAATTCTCAGCGATATAAAAGAAGAGTAATAGTGAAATCATTCACGACCATTGAAAATGTTTCACTGATTCATTAATAGACTAAAACAAATTATGAATTGAAAAGACACTGACTACCAGACCAAGGATTCAATTTCTTCAATTTCAAACAAGAGAAACCAGACCTAGGAATCTTGTGATAAAAGGGAATCCAGAATGAGGAATTATCATGAACAACACAACCATTTAAGCAATCTTCATAAAAACTCTATAACCACCACAGCCCCAATACATTTTTCTTTCTGTTTAAACACCTTTGAATCACTTGTTGTTACATTTAAATTTTTAATCATTTTCATAAAGTCAAAAGAACAGTTTCACTCAATCCAAACAAAGAAAATCCACTCTAAATTCTGCATGATTCACTATATTATTTATAAACTCAACTGAACCAACACACTTCCAATGTTCCTTGTGGATTGACCCCACAATTTCACTATACTATGTTTAAGAGTGGGTAATATCAATTTGGGGAACCAATAACATACTTTCGGTGAAACGGCCGACCAATACCACCTCAGGTTGAATAGTATTATACCCTAAGAAGTAAGTATATACAATATATCATTGTCTAAAAAATTTAATAATAGAGTCAATTTTTGTTTTTAGTAAGGAACTTATTTGAAAAAGTTGACATTTCAATTTAGATTACATGGATGTCATAATGGGATATATTAGATCAGTTGAGTGCATACTAAACTAATTCACATCATGATTCTAGAGATATAGTTCCACTCATAGAGTTTCATATTATTGAGTGGAATCACCCTAATAGATTCATGCTTCTGTTTGGATGTGTCCGCCTCATTTCATTTTTGTCACCACATACGCGGAAGCTTCATGAGTTGAAGGGGATAAAGAGGCAGGACGAGGAATGGAACCGAGGAAATGCTAAATTTATCAACCTGTACTGTATAAAATAAGATCATCGTATATAGGGTATACCTATAATTTGATTCCATCTTTAATAGCTTTCATGTATGAGTGCTGGTATATTGTAAAGTCTATATCGTATCTCACCCAGCACAATAGAGCGCTAAACGATATCATAAGCTAATAAATTTTGATTAGTTTGTTTGTTTAACTCTTTTATAATTCATTGTGAATATATTTCTAGTGTTCCCATTGATAGAATATTATTAACTAGACTGATCCTCAGGAGGATCGGGTCGCTAACCTAGAAGTGATTCATGCCACAACAATAGCACTAAGTCCAGCATATGAGGTGATTCATGAAAGAATCTATGATCGTCCACCCCAGAGAGTTGAGGTTTCTACTCCAGAACCTCCTCCAGTAGCTGCTGATGTTGTGGATCCACAAAAATGAAGACTTATACCAGATTTCCCTACATGTGATCGCTCACCTTTTCCATATGAGTAGTTTGGACCTCCCGTATTCTAGCCTCACCCGACTGTGGATGTGTATCAAGAGTCCTGGGATATTTTATTTTTTACTAGATATCCATAGTTGTCTCTATCTTGGTGTCTAGATCCATCTTCGGCTTGTGGTCCAAATCCATCACAGGACTGGTTCCCCACTACGATTATGGTAGATACTTATACTACTCTAGTGGGAGAATGAATGAGAGCACAATACGACATTCAGTTGGCACCTCCTCCAACCAACACATAAGTGAATCATGTGACATTTGACATTCCAGTTCCTAAGGATCATCTCTCTCTAGCTCATGAGACTCCACACCAGTACAGAGCTTAGCGATATTGATATGGGCATACCCTTCGCAAACCACCACATGGGATACGATCTCCTACCAATTTACATATATTGTACTTATACATGTTTATTTTTTATATCTATTGAATAATTATATAGTTATTACTATCATTCAAATTTGTTTGTTTATATAGTTTTTCAGTTTTTATTAATATTTTTGTCACAATTAATATTTTATATCTTTTCAAAGTCTACTACATGAAACATAAGAAAAATTATTAAATTTCAAGTAGGTAACTTTAAAATATTATAAAAATTACCCTATAAAAACAATTTAAATTTAATTTAAAACCTATAATACACATATAAAATGTATTTGAAAAGACAATTAATTTCATAAATATAATAAATAATGTCTATCAAAATACTTTTTAGTGAGCTAGATCTCATATACATATTATTAAATAATCTTTATCAAAAAAAAAATATAATACTCCCAAAAATCTAGAGGTCCCACCTCTTTCGGAATTGGGTACATGATAAAAACAATAACACAGTCTTTTATTCACATCATCATCCTTTCTTTTTGACCTCACCTTTCTCTTACTACCTGGAATATCTTAGGGCTATATAATGGGAAAAAAATGGAATGATTATAAGGCATCACTTAAAAACATGTCATAAGTGTGAAATATCATAAGAGAATGGAAAAAAGAGAGATCATAAAGTGTGGCACAAACATAACACATGTCTTCATAATGTATATATTTATGAGGCAAAATAATATTATTGATATCTAATAAAGAAAAAAAGAGTATTTAACTTAACTAAATGAACAATAATACCTTATAAAATTGATATCAAACAATATATATAGATATCATAATATAAAAACCAATATGTATTAATTAGTATAAAAACATCAATTTTTTTTCTGAATGGCGGTTGTGGCCCTTCCACCTTTAATAAAAAAAATTTTAAAAAACACCATATGAATTTTTAAAAAAAGTCAGAAAAAATATAAAAAACTCCTTAGGAAGTGGGATTTATCTATCCGAAAGTGTGATTTACTAAGAATAGCATATAGATGGTTCTCTATTAGTGTATTTAGTATGATATCAATATGATTATAATTCTCGTGTCTTGAGAATTTATACACCAAGATATCATCAAAAAATACTACCATAAATAAATACAAATACGGTTGAAAAACCCTATTCATTGAAGCCATGAAAACTGTAAGTTCATTTGTGAGACAGAATGGCATGACCAAGTAGTCGTACTGACCATACATTCTCTAAAAATATAATTGACATATGTTTGTTGACTTTAAAACATACCCGATGATATCCCGACCGCAAATCTATCATTAAAAACACCCTTGCTCCATGAAGCTGATCAAAGTATTTGTCTATTCTAGGCAGTGGATACCTATTCTGTACAATGAGATAGTTTGACTGGAATTAATAAATGAAAAGCCAAATTTTATTGTCCGACTTCTTGGAAAAAGGACTGGTGAACCCCAAGGAGAATTACTCTAGTATATAAATCCTTTAGCCTCTAGATCTACCATCTGTTTCTTGATCTCCAGGAGTTCCTTAGGTGCCATCCTATTTGGAGGAATTTTAATTCATTCTTATCCTATAAATATCTCAATAGTTAACTCTACCTCTCACACATGAGGTATAAAATATAATTCATACACACTATTGTATGAAATATAGTGGTTTATTACCCCTGTTCATCTAACAAAATACTGACGATCTAAGCTGTAACACTGGCTAGCCTCTGATTCTCAGGTCCTGATTGTGTATCTTGCATACCCCATTCCCCCTTATGTTCATTTTTACCTTCATCTGGCGATTCAAACATAACCCTCATATGATATAATTCAATATGGGATTGATAGATAACTAACCAGTCCATCTTAATGATTACATCAAAGCCCATCATGTTGAAAAAATAATGATTCCATAGGAAAATGTTACTTCTTATCTCAAGGGGGTGATCCTTACAATGGTGGAATCCCTCTAAACAGATACCTAATGTGGTTTCTAGCAAAATAAAACCATATTAGAGTCCTATATTGAGGCCAAAACTTTCCATAACATTCACAGATATAAATGAGTGAGATGCGCCTATGTAAAGCAGATACTAAAGTTGAGGAAACTAGAAAAGTACCTCATACAGTAGAAGATATGGTGCTCTGATCCTCCTTCATAGGATGGACTACATGTAACTAGATTGTACTATGAATATATTTTACTACCTAATTTCCTTGAGCAATCCCACTCTACTGGTGCTAATAAGGGTCTGTATAACTGCCTCTACCCCAACTGGCACCTTAGCCAAATCACCCAATGGTATTATATGTGCCTATATATCATGGTTATACTGGACCTGCTTCTTCATGTAGTGTAGGATTAGATCCATTCTCACTATAAATATATGGTATTGTTTTGAAGAATCACTGAATATTATCCATCCCCCCATGTCCTCTGTACTCGAGTGGATCACACAAGAACTATGGTTTTGTGTGTATCTTCTTCCTACACTAGTGATAGATTAGAAAATTGTCTGTATGAGGATCCTGACTTCAACTTCCTCCATGAGTATCCTCAAAACACCTATTTCTCCTAGAAGATGAACCACCAATAGCTATATGTTATGAACTACTCTGACTTGCACCTTCATCTTCCATCAAGTTATGCTCTGTAATAAGGTAGTGGATAATGATTTCTGAAATAGTAGTCAACAAGAACAAGTTAACATGTGATCAGATGGCATATACCAGACCATAATTGAATCACCTAGTGGTTATATGGTCTTCTACTACTATATAATAAGGTAAATACTATTTTTTGATGAAATGATTTGAGTATTACATAAGTGACATGATCCCCTGTTATGGGTTCATGAATTATCTATCTCTTTCATCCCTTAGATTCTAGGGAAATAAGTAGCCGTATAAGATTGTCTGGAAATCCTACCAAACAATATCATGATGTCAATCTGCCTAAATCATTATGTCCCAACACAGATTAGATGAATAAAAATGCATAAAAACAACTAGTTTTACCCTCTACTCTAGAGGCATCTCTAGATGATTGAATATAGAGAGGATTTCTTTGAGAAAAGACTATGCAACTTATATTCCTCCATCCCCACAAAAGGTGGGATGATTCAACTACTAGAATCCACGAGTCAACATTTCCTTGCTAAGGGTAGTTTGAAATACCTCATTCATAGACTGTAATGTACATAAAAATCCCTCTTTGAACATGGAATCAGTTTCCCATATTGGTAGTGGTAAGAGGAACCACATGTGTCGTTATGGGAGGAATCATTAGAAGCTCACAACCCACCACCTTAGGTACATGGTAATCAATAAATTTAGGGCATGTGACTGGAGGATGTTGTGGATGCATAATACTACAATTACAAACACAAATCTTGGATGAGATTTAAGAAATTATAGAAATTCCAAATAGAAACTATGATAGGTATAAGTCCTTCATATATATATTATCATGCCTCTCTTATTACATAAAAATCTAGGTCTATAGGACATAATAGACCACAATAGTACATAAGAATGTAAGATACACCCACTAACCACTACTAAGGTTAGGCTCAAGTATAAGTTTCTGTGTTGGATTTATACATATAATGGTTGTTTTAAATTTAGATGTCATATTCATTTTAAAATTTTTCTTGTTCAAGTATTGAAATCATTTTGAATGGTTGAAGTGGGTTGATTTCCATTTTATGATCCATAAGGTCCCATAATCTTTATGAACCAAAATATTGAATTAAATTAACCCACACCATAACACATTCCATATCATGTGACGAATTATCCATAGCTCAAAATTCCATAATTAACTACTTACGGTGTATAATTTAACCAATTCTGGAAAATGAAATTAGTTTAAGGTAGTCACATTAATTGTCAATTATGTTTTCCAATCCTTGTAAGACGTTTTACTAGGAATCAACACATATTTAAGGAATAATCAATATCAAATAAGAATATTCCTGATAAAATTAAATGTGGTATAGAAAAATAAATGTCCTATTAATCATATTGTTCCTATTATGATGCATGTAATAATGTAAATCTTTCAGTTCATCAGTCCATGGTATATAAATCTCATTATGATTTTACTAATATTAGTAACACTATAACTCAAGTTTATCACCCAATGTTGATGTCGTATGAACTATAAATAAAATAATCAGGTACCTTAATTACCCATACCAGGTAATTTGGGTTTCCCATGTATGTGGGTTAGCTATGTCTAGACCCATGGTTAATTAATAATTCCTTAAAATCTAAGTATCCTCTCTAATACCCAAGCAGTAAGACAAAAAACAAAAACCCTCTGATACAAATTTTTAACATCCCAACCTAGGATCCACATAAATTGTGCCCTAAGAGAGTGGGTCACATGGCCTCAAACACGCCTCCTTTTACACCAGAGGATGCCAACTAGCAGCGAGGGTGTGAATGTCATATAGTAGGTAGATTATACCCTCTTATCAGCGTGGAAAAACAGATACACAACTAACATACAATAGGGGAAGCATGTATAAAAGACAAAATAAATAAATGAATAAGAAACTGTTGAATAAGTAGAAATCAGAAATTGATAATAAATATAGAAAATCCACTAAGGTAGTGTAAAATACCTGAGATTCAGGTCATGCAGATATACAAAAAGGGTTACATGGTAATAGGCATAAAGTCATTCTATATAAAAAAGTACAAAATGAACCGAAGTTGTTCCACTATAATCTTGAGCGTATGATTTATAGTCTGATCCTATGATCCAACTATAGGTAAGACTATCAACAATATGTACCATGGTACATTCCCTTATCAATACCTACAAAATGATAATCTTCTCGGGTACTAAAGCCAACCTGAGTAGAGTGTGAGATAAAATCTATGTAGGCCACCACAAATGGTGTCTACATGTAATCCAAGAAGTGATTGTATCTAAAAAGTGTGCATGTATAAATTGAAAAGCAACGCAATGCTGAAATAAATAACCAGCGAGCTCATGTTCCTATAGGATACCTGGCGGGTCTACCTACTTTGGCTCATTCCTATAAGGAATGTCTATATAGTGACTATAAATATATAGATATAATACATATATCTTAATTATATATTTCATCCACTTATATGAACTATGTACATGCGGACGTAAGTGTCCATATACTTGAAATAATTTTTGTTGGGTAGACCAGGGTGTGACTCAAATGTCCATGACTAGTCTAATGATCATATAATATCAATAAATAGGGTATAATCTGTACATCCCATGAGATGTGACATACTTCTTGTATGAAACTCAGGATGGTGAGTGATCCATCAATTCAACACTCAAATCATGGAATGTGGCACGTAAATCCAACCACCCATATAGTATTAGTGGTGAAAGATTCCATACTCAACACCCAATGTAAGGGAGGGCAATTTTGTGCCATGCTCAATAGATCCATTACCATCATATCACAGCCTCTACAAGGGAGTATTCATATTTTATACTATAATGCATAAGGCAATAGCGATTATGCATTCTATAAACAAAACACCATTATATACATGCTAATACATTTTAAAAGGAGCATTTATTATAAAATGAAATAGATCATATCATTTAATTTATAAAATTTTTTATATGGATGGAAACACACCTATAATATCCATTCCATATTATAGATTTCACTTAAACAATTTTAATTCATTTAAGAAAGTGTACATCCATAAAAAATATTCCAACATTTATAAAACCAAACCATCTACATCCTTTAATGTGGAATAACAATTAGAATATTTTAATGGTAATCTAGAAAGGTTCCATGGTTTAATATGGAAATTTTATGTATGGAAAACCCCAAATATAGGTTTTTCCAAACACCTAGGAGGTTCTTTGGTCTCTTATAAAAATGACACACCAAAAAAAATTCAAACAATGATCCTAGCCAAATGCTCGGAAGGAGGTCCATGCATTTACACAGTTAACCATAAGGGATATTTGATGTGTCACACATAAGTTTTGTCAAAAAATTGGAGTCAACAACCACTAATTCACTAAAAAAGTATCAAAGATCATATATAAAGGTCCAGGGATCAATTTGATACGAAGGAACCAAATAAAAGGGAACACTGGGAAAAATTTAGTTTTTGGAACAATGACATAGCTACAAAGAGACAAAAATCAATGGTAAAATATGGTGAACACCCACCTCAAGGTTATAGATGTCTCCTCGATTGATATTGGACTCTAATTTGAAGGAGGTTGGAAGAGATATATGAAATGGTACAACTCCCTAAAAAAGTGAAAATGATATTTCATAGAAATAGCATGATGGATCTATAGATAAATTTATATAGGATATAATAGACTATAGGAGCTTATGGTGATGGATCTAATGCTTCTGACATATTGAGGATCAAATTCCAGATATGGGAGTTAGCTCGATGCCTCGCTTGGGGAGTTTCTTGAGCTCAAAAGAGGTTGAGAGCCGGTTTCATCCATTGGAGTAAATAAAAGAAATAAGATATAGGTTATAATATTAAATGAAGAGGAAAACATTAGTTTCACCTACAAAATAAGGGGTGCAGGGTTTAGGTGCACAATTTACAAATTGTTCACAAACCAGGAACAATTCACTGATATAAGGTGGGTACTGCACGATTAGTCACACATTTTGACTAACCATGTACAAACCATGAAAAATGTATTTTTTCCAAATCCTAATATCATAATATTTCCATGAACCTTAGGTTTAATGGTTTCAAGAAATGTTTGAGTCCTAAATGTCTCCACTATCTTCAACTCCATGGTTTCAGAAAAATCATGCAGGCTGCGCTGCACAATTACTTTAGACTGTGTGGCCCAGTCTGTGACACATTTTTCTAGAAGAATGTGGTCTGAACCAGTCTGGGATGTTCATGTGATCTTATATTGTCCATAGAGCTTGTATATTATGATTAAGATAAGGATTGAAATTAAAAAAATTATCTATAACTTCGTGAAAATACAAGTCATTACAAACAACATAAAAGCTAGAACTTTCCTTAGAGGTTGGTCATTTGAGGGTCTTATGGGGATACCTTGAGGTATTACATGCTACAGTCTGTGTTGATATTTCATGGATGGAATTTATCATTTTTTAATGGTGATTAAATTCCAATGATGCCCCTTCTCATTTTATATTTTTTTAGACCACTTCCTCTTATATATCATTTGACTAACTCATGGGATAGTTCAATGGATGTCCACTTTTCTTCCTCCTTCTGTATAGGGCACATACTTCATTATTTTCATGTTAATTAGATGGTTAGGTCCCCTCTTTCACTATTACTTGTCTTTCGTCCTTCTTTTCCTCTTGGTTTCACTTCTTCTCATAAATCCTAATGACCATGTTATATGAATATAAGAATTAGGTTGGTTGTATGTTTTGAATTTGAGTTTCTAGATCTGGTAAGGTTCATCTTATTCCTTGTTTTTTTATTCTTCCCTAAGAAAGACCTATTTCTATAAATTGAGATTGGAGTTTTCATGAACTTCTTTTTTTTACATGTCATGAAGTTCTTGGGTGTTTCTAAAATCTATTCTTATCAAATTATACCAATATGTGAAACCAATTATGAGTTTATAAGAGGTTTTTTATATTTTAATAATTATAAAAAAGTATTTTAAATGTATTTTTAGTTTTTGTTTCCAAAACCATCAAGTGCTTGAAAAGTATTTGAAAAAATTCCTTAGAGGATTATTTAATGTGATTTTCTTTGAAAAATATTATTACTATCATTATTTTTGTTTAAAAAAGAGGTGGTTTATATTTTGATGAGGTCTTTTGAAAAAAACTATGTTTAAAACTAGAACATTATTTAAAACTGATTATTTATCTTTTAAATGAGTGGTTTTTAAAAAGGGTAATTTATTGGATATGTGATGTAAATTTATAAATTTATAGAAATTCAGTTTTTTTAAAGTGGATTTCAAAGGCGTTTTTTATTTTTCAACTATATATTCAAATTATATTTTTTAATTTTGAAATCAAAGGATGGAAAAATGTAGTGAAATCTAAATATTATTTTTAAATTTCATGTTGGCACTTTATAAATGAGTATCCACAATGATAGTAATAGACTAATTTGAGACCCTTTATTATATTATTCATGATGTGGATTGTTTACCCATAGAGAATATGGTATATAATTTTTTAATCAGGATGAAATTAAAAGGTGATGTTTTTTGAGAGGGTGTTGGAGGTATGATGAGGTTTATTTAAATTATTTTATCATTGATACATATGATGGTCATATGGTTTGTTACATTTTTCACTTCAACTTGAGATATATAATGACAATCATAGGTATATAAGTTGAAATTCGAGATGGGTGTAACACTGTCTGAGTTTTTTCAAGTTATATAGTTTCCCAGAAGTTTTTTCCATAATATGGTTTTGTATAGTACTTGTAAATCCCCAAAAGGGAAGATAGATGAGATTTATTGGATATACATATAGGAAAAATGATTTAATGAACCAAATTTGGTATCATTTTAGGTTGGAGCCTAGTGATTTTATCATGATACCTAGTTCTCAGTGAGGATTATTTTAATTTAACTTTTTCTACAACATTTAATATACCCTAGACTTCTTTTTTATTATTGAACACAATTTATTGTTTCAAAATTTAATTTATTATACTCCAATTATATATGGGTTCATGTAGTGTCTTATTATATTTTGTATATTGGTTGGGTTTTCTATTAAACTGATTTAAATATGGTTTGGAAATCTTGGTTTTATTTGGTAAAAGTGATGCATATTTTCTAAATTTTATTAATAATGATTTTGGGTATGATAATAGATTTTATTGTTTTTAATAAATTTAAAAGATCATATTTCCATTGTTTAAAAGTTTCTCCTTCAAAAGAGTGGTTTTCAATATGGTTTATTCATGGAATGATACTTCGATTATTTATACTCACATAGTAAACCATATTTTATAAATTATATTCAAACTATCATTGGTGATATTTTTTATGAAATTTATTTCATAGAAACTTTGGTGGAATCCTACCAGAAATGTTTATCTCACACCATGTATACACACTCATGTGTGTGTGTGTGTGAAACTTCCTTGTTTTATTTCAATGTTATTGTTTTCGGTCCTATATTATTTTTTATTCTATTAGTCTAGTGGTGGATGTTAGGATATTGTGAGTGATCATCGATCACATTGAGATGTTAGAGTGATGGCTTGAGTTGTTTTATTAATTTTTTGATGTTATTTTATCTACCATATAGTCCAATAGTTCATTTATATTTAGTTTCCATCATATTATAAATTTTATGAATTTTAGTTTGATGTGGTGTTTTTTAATTTAATTTGGTTTATTATATTTATTATTCTATGTATGTATTGTCTCTTTATTTATATATATTTATTACATTATTTTGGAAGTCCAGTGTATGGATTCTACATTTTAGAATCTCAGTATCGTTCATTTTTTATTTATTATTATTTAAGGGTTAAACCATTCACACTTATGTATGTTTTGAAATTAGGGTGCTTGTTAGCAGTCCATGGTGTCCAAGAATGTGTTTTGGGCCGTGTATTGAGCAGGGTCAAGTGATGTGTTGAGTTAATCTAGTTAAGTTCATTATAAAATAGTACCAGAGTAACCTCTTTTTATATTGGTAAATAATGAAAGTATATAGAACAAAGTTTTCTTCTCTCAAGAGCTAGGTTATGAGTAGGTGATTCATCACCACCTTTTGGGACCAAATTTGAGTTACCATGGGTTTTCGAGATTTGAATCTTGGATTTAAATTTTAGTTTTGAATCCCTCGGTGTATTTTCGATTAAGATAATATAACTTTTATCCACATTAAGCAATATTAAATAATTTTTTGGTTTTTTCTTTAGTATTGGGATGAAAATAGTGATAGAATCAATAGTTTATGGTTGACTTATATGATATTATAATCCATGATGAAACCAACAACATGGTTCTTTGAGCATCTTACAATTTATTATGTGAATGGTACATGCCCTATCAAACGATGAGTCTAATCGATGTATATATCTATATCCATTCTAGAATTGTAAATTATACATAATTTAATTCTCAAATGGCCCAAATTTGGTTTCCACCTATTAGAAAGGGATTAAAGAGGGTTTAGTGATTTTTTATGTCATTTTCCTATATCTTGTTAATATTTTATGATCATATTTGTGTTTGTATATATTTCATGAATATGTCTTTGTGTGAAAATTGGATTTTATTAAATGATGTGATTTTAATACCATAATTATGGTTTTCATGTGAAATGTTTTCGAAAATATTTTTCTAGAAAAAGTTGTTCATTTATATAATATAATTTAAATTATTTTCTTTAAATTAAAATGGTGAGTTTTAAAATTATAATTGTAGCAGTGTAGAAGTGAAAATTATTGATTTTTATAATTAAATATATGTAATATTTTGTGGAAAAAGAGAAATTTCTAAATTTAAGATAAGAATATTCTTTTCCAATAGAGAATTAGTTTTAATTGTAATTGTTTTTATTTTATTTCCCAGATGGGGAATAATATTGAAACTTCTTTTATATTGGTGAGTTGAATTACTTAGAGTTTTAAAAACAAAGTAAAATATTTAAAAACATGTATTGTTTTTAAGTGGGGTATACTTATTTTGGGATTTTCATCAAATGATTATGTCATTAAAAAGAAACCATTTCAAATGAGTTTTTAATGTGTTTAAACTTGTTGATATTATGGTTTTTTATACCTTTGTTAATAAGGGGTCATTAGATTTAGTTTAGGAAGTATGGTTAATTTTTTGATAATGTATTAAGTTGTTAAATAATTCCACCACAGAGGTCTTGATAAAATGTTGAATTTCATTTTTAGGAATTGTCCTTAGATAGATTACTATAATTGATTAGGAATGAACCCTTTAGTTTTTGACTCTTTCTAGACTCCGAATGGAGTGGTGAAGACAAAATATTATTCATTCTTTTGTTTTATCCATGATGATGTCTCTTTTGTAGTAGTATATTGAGGATATTAAGGGTTATTCCTGCCATTTGTTAGAGGGGTGTTTTCTTTCTTGATCTGGTTAGTCATGAAACATTAACTGATTATGTCTCTTGAGATTTATATGTCAAGCTATCAATGATAACATTTGGATCAAGATGAATTGAACATGTGGAATCCTGGGATGTTCTTTGGTAACTAGGAAGAATGTTACACTAGTTTAGTATGATTATTGTCCAGTGCATGGATTGTATTTTGATGGGTTAACTTTGAGTTGAGATTATGAGATTAGTTCATAGGTTACCCTCATTATATTATTTTGAAATAATGTTAAATTCATGATGATCAATTTTTGTTAACATTTGGGCTAATGTACCCCATTCATTTTAATTCTATGGTGTGTTGACAGATTATTTGACCCTGATGGTGGCCTTTTGAGAATTCCTTTAGAGTATTACTTCCTTTTGGGATATTTTTACCAGTTTCATATATGGTATTAGTGGTTTATTTTTTTATTCTTCTTATAGGGGAAATTATCGCCTACATCACTCTAATTTATATGAATGGTAAATTGTGAGCGGAATACCAAGAGGTCTCTATGTTCAATTACTCTAGAATCTTGGGTTGGAAATATAGTTTTTCTTAGATATGTTTTATGATATTTTAAATGATATTGTATGGTTATTGTTTTATTCTTTTTTGGTCTCCTTGAGTTATTCCCCAACCCTCCCGCCCAATATATTTTGGTGTTGAGGTTTTAATTTTTCATTACTTTATACTTATTCCAATCACAATCTGAGGGTTGAAATTGGCATGGTTGGTAGAACTATAACACCCCCATATCACTATAGTGTTGTAAATTATTTAATTATGGGTAATTTGGAATTTTTAATAGAATTTTCAATGTTCTATAGTGTAACACCAGAGAATTTTATGACAAATATTTTTGTTTTTATAAATCATAAAAAGAATCTTTCACTACACACAACACTAGCTTGGCATGTTTTACACGCAATCACGACCTTCCTTGATAGCTTGCATCATACGCAATACCGAGTGTCACAAAACAATGATATGCTATTAAAATATTATTAAAACTAGCCATTATGAATCATAATAACCACTTTTCGAAATTTTATAAATTTTATTTTTCAAAATGGACCTCATTTGTGGATTCATAATATCGAAATTAGCCTAGGGTGAAGTTTTGGTATTTTTCTGAAAACTTTCATTTTTTGATGAATAGTGAAACCACTAAGTGGAAGTTAAAAAAACTGAATATTTCATATAACTTAATTTAACCGCATCTATGAGTGGAATTTCAAAAATCTGAGAGATACGTTAGATGTCAGTAAGTAAAATGTGGTTCAATGAGATAAAATATTTTTTGTGAATAGTAACTTTTTACTTTTATTTACCACAGTTAAAAGTAAATAGGATAATTAAGGGTAAAAATGATATTATTATTAGACTAACACATGTCCTAATTCTCTTGGACAAGTTTAATTCGAACAAAAAAAACTTAGGAATAACATATGACCATTTAGGCCCACTTGGATTAGATTAGGACATTTATTATTAATTTATTTTAAGAAGGGTTAAAATAGTTAAAATCAAAGTTTAATAAGTAAATAATTTTTAATATAAGGTTATACATAAGATCAATTCGGCTATAAATATTCATTAGAAAGATAAAACGATTTCCTACAAAATGGTATTTTATTTGTAATTTTTATACATTATATAATTTAATGTATTTATGACACAAAGATTATGCAGTAATTATCTTATTAATGAAATATTTACATAATTGATGTTATAAATAGCATAATAATTGTAATTTGAGACTTTTTATGAATTCCACTAATTTTATAAGTTAATATGGCATGTTATTATTTATTTAATTAACTTTTTCCGAACTAATAATTCTGTTATGAGTATCAAAAAAATCAATTACTAAATAGTGTCAAAATTGACATAAAATAGTTTTTAAAACAAATATTATATTTTTAATTGTTATATTATTCATAAAAATCTAAGGTTCAGACAAATGACATATATACGGTCATATATATTAATAATAAACAACTTGGGGTTCGTTTGGATGCTTATAGTAAGTTTATTAACCTTATAGTATAAGAACAAAAGAAGACACGGTAAAAGTAAAATTATTTAACTTAATGTTAAATCTAAATGATAAGGTTAAAATAGGAACCTTAACTTGACTAAATTAAATTGTATGAGAGGATTTCGATCCATCCCCACATTATCATCGAAATAAATCAATTTTTAGCTATTTAAAACCGAACTTGACTTTATAATAAAATAATATTTTTTGTTTTTCCAAAGGAGCCCCTCTCCTCCCTTATAAAAGGGCACCTCCTCCCCCTCTTAGTCACACCACTTTGAGCCTTCATGCTTATCCAAACCCAGAAAATTTCTCCTCTACACTTCCCTAGAGACATCCTATATGTCTTGGTCTTCTTCAAAGACAAATTTTAGTGCACTAGAAGGATGTCTCAAAGAATCACTTCAAAGAAGAGGTAATGTATGTTACCGATTCTTTCATCTTTATTTCTTCTTCCACTTCTTCTTCATTAGTTGTTTCATTATGAAGTAACAAAATAATTATCACTCATAAAATTATATGCTATTATAAGTATAAAACAACCCTATTTCACCATTTATCCATCCTACGGAAAACGAAATCACCGCGCACGCGTACATACGGAATACCGTCTCCATGGCGTGGTGTAATCTATTTTCCACCACCACCTTACTTGGATGGGTATAATGGTGTAAATAATGACTATATATGACTATTGTAAAGTTATATTGATTCTGAAATAGTATACATACACTCCAATACAATTCAATGATCATGAAAATGATATAATCGCTCGTGCGTACGTACAAACTACCATCTCCACGACGCGATGAGATTCATTCTCCACGTTAACCATTCATGAATGATTATAAAGTATATATAATAAGTAATCATGAAATATATTACATAATAATACTACTAGATTTATGTATATATATATATATGTCATCTACTTAATTCCACTCAATTCAATAAGGAAACGAAAACAGCGTTCATGCGTACGTACGGCCTACCGTCTCCATGAACGGTGTATTTTTTTCCATTTATCGATCCATTATATATATTTATATTATGAATATATATTATATATAAATAATGTTTTACATTCTGGATTTAAGTAATCATGATCTAAGTAATCATATAAATAATTACATGTTAAAACACAAACGACAAATGAGACGATTTTACCCAAAACGCAACTTTAAGATGAATTTAAAATAGAACGGGTAATATAATGTCATAAGTGAACCATATATGATATAATAACAATTAATATGATCCTGGAATAAGTCAATAACACTATTTAAATCATTATACATGAGGTTCAGACACTTACGAAGAAAATCGGACATAAGGTAAGGGAAATATCACAATCTCATTTTTATCTGATATTGTTTAAGCTTTGGTATTTACTGGGGTGTATTTTATCAGCCACATCCATGTTTCTTCAATATGTAATATTATTTCCATCAATTGTTTGATTCCAATTTTACCCTTCATTGAGTTTTTAGTAAAAGATATTAAAGGAATCTTTTTTCATTTTTCATACGAGGTACTTTCTGACTTTTCCGAAAAAAGTACGAGAAGAATGTTTTTTTAACTTATACGGCATGAATAGATTTTTAAAACCTTATTTCCAGGAATCTTTCTTTACAAATTTTCAAGATTATCATTAATAAACGTCTTTCAGTTTAGAATTGTATGACATGTTAAGAAAGGAAAAGTGTTTTTGAAGTAGAAAGGATATTTTCTTCAAGAATGGAGTTCAAATGTTTTATCAAATTATTTTCCATATAAGATAATATAGGGTTCTGTTTCTATCCCTATTATTACATGGATTTGATTATGTTGTGATAGAAATATTTTTATGAATTCCATTATCTTATATGAATTATTTTATGATTTCACGATGATTAAGATTCCCATTTTTATTACATGAGTTATGCTATGATGTATGGTTTATGATTTTGTGGCACACATAAGAATGGTATCATTATGAGATGGGTGGGACCTATATCCCCCTTCAATGCATTGAGTAAAGATTTTATATCTCATGAGATAGACTTGGCTGAAACGACAGGTTAAACCGGTTCCGTGAAACAGGACTGAAACTAGGAGTGAACTCGGTTCAGAAATGGACTTTGTCCACTAAGATAGTCTTGGCAATGAGCCTTGACTAATAAGAAATGATTCTCTATGATTATGTGTGTATTCCACAAAGTTTCATGTTTTAATTTATGATTATTGGGATTACATTTCACTACTATGATTTATCCCATGTTATTTATTTATAAAATGATTCTCTATGATTATGTGTGTATGACACTAAGTTTCATGTTTTAAGTTATGATTATTGGGATTAGATTTCACTACTATGATTTATCCCATGTTATGAAATTATGATTTCTTTTGTAGGTTAAGATTTCCAAAAGTTATTTTATTATGTATATGATGTGATTGATATTTTTTTGTTTACCCTTACTGAGCATTTGAGCTCACCCTTTTGTATGTTTTCTATCCCCAGGTCAGATATGCCAAAAGGGACTATTGATATGATGAAATAAATGGGAGACAGTGTAGATGCTTTATGAACCAGTTTTTTATGTTTCCTAGTTTCTTAAGACACTATACCTATACGGTCCTTTCCTGGTTTTGTTATATGTTGTAATAACTGTGCTTCAATTATGAAGTAATATAAATGTATGTAAAGTATGGGTCGTTATTGTTGGTATCAGAGGAAAGGTATATTCAACCTTTTGAAACTATGATGTGAAAGCCTTAGTAAGAAACCTAAGGATAAGTCTAAGCATAGAACACTATATTAGTGTTTTAGAAATGGCCATGAATAACCTTGGATAAGACCTTAAGTGTCAAATTTTATTCTTGATTATGTGGTTTTCCTATTATAATTAGTGTTTCTCACACTATTCTTCTTGGTTTTAGTCAATGGATGGAACCCGAAGGAACCGTGTTAATGTGGAATGCAACGGGCAATGCAATGACTGTCCCCCGGAGCAACCAAACTTTATCGGAGCTGGAATGAAAAATCTTGTAGCCATGCTCACATAACTTTCTCAAGCTATGAATCATGCAGGGCTTCCAAACAAGCAAAGGAAGGAGCAAAATTCTGTTGAATCCTTCATGAGACTGCATCCACCATCATTCAGCGGGTCTACTAATCCATTAGTTGTTGAACAATGGATTAGTACTACTGAAATGATATTTTCATTTCATCAATGTTCTGAACATGATAAAGTCATCTTAGCAGTGTATCATTTGGAAGGTGATGCTGATCAATGGTGGAATCTTATTAAGAATATGAGGCAAAGGGATGAAATTGAGTCCATGGAATGGGATGAGTTCAATAACATATTTTTCAATAAGTACTTCCCTCACATTCTTTGAACAATGATGGAGAAGGAGTTTCTTGAACTAAAGAAAAAGGATGATGAATCTGTTGGTACCTATGAAGCAAATTTTACTTGACTTGCAAGGTATGCTTCTGGTATTTTTATCCAACCTGAGAGTAAGATCGATCGATTCTTTAGTGGCTTAAAACCAAGTCTTCTAAGGGCGTTAGCCATAAGGGACTTCAATAGCTACGAGGAAATCGTTCGATGTGCTCTCAAAGTCGAGATAGAGATTTGAGTAACCCATCAGTCATATGGGTTTGATAAGAAGAGGAAAATGGAATTCAAAGGAAAATCTAAAGAGCACCATGAAAAGAAGATGAGCTTTCCCTTATGCTCAAAGTGTGGAAAGAAACATGGAGGGAGTTGTATTAAAGGGAAAAGTAAATGTTTCAAATGTTTAATGTAAGGTCATTGGGAATTTGAATGCCGCAATGATGGGAAGAAGATGTCTAATGATGCAAACAAAGGAAGGGATACATAGAATGAACCTACTACACATCAATGTTTCAAGTGCAAGGATATGGGGCATTATGCCAATCAGTGGCCAAATCCAAGGGTTTATGATGATGGTCTACGTCAACAAACTCTTAAGGCTAAAGACAAAGGAAAGTCACATGAAATTTCTATCAGCGATGTGGAGTGCGATAACAATGTGGTGAAATGTACACTTACTATCCACTCTAAAGTAGAAAATGTTTTATTTGATTCTGGATCCACCCACTCTTTTATTTATGAAGAATTTTCTAAGGATATAACCATATTACCTCAACAATTAGATGTTGAGTTAGCTGTGACAACCCCTAATGGAACAACAGTCGCATCAAAAGTTTATAATTTTTCTCTGATCGATGTTTGTGGGAAAGTGCTTCCTGCAAATCTTGTGATCCTTCCTATAGTGGAATTTGATGTGATTCTTGGCATGGATTTGCTTTCTTTATATGGAGCTCATATCAATTTCCAAAGAAGGGAAGTCACATTTCATATTCCAGATCAATCTATGAGCGTCTATCAATGCAAGGATGAACATAACCTTCCAGTGGAAATTTATTCCATATTATGGGTCTTGATTCCACTAAATGAAGGTTATTTATCTCAAATGGTTGTTGATAAACTCACGATGAAGAATATTCCCATTGTATGGGAGTTTGATGATGTCTTTCTGGAGTAATTACCGGGTCTTCCACCAAATCGTGAAGTTGAGTTTTCAATAGAAGTCACACCGGGTGCTTTTCCAATTTCCAAGACACCTTATAGAATGGCCCCAATTGAGTTGCAGGAATTGAAGAAGCAACTCCAAGAGAATCTTGATAAGGGGTTCATACGCCCTAGTGCGTCACCTTGGGAAGCACCTGTTCTGTTTGTTAAGAAGAAAGATGGATCAATGAGACTCTCCATTGATTATCGAGAACATAACAAGATCACTGTTAAGAACAAATATCCTCTCCCACGCATTGATGAATTATTTGACCAACTACACGGAGATCAATACTTTTCCAAGATTGATCTTCATTCAGGGTATCATCAATTAAGGGTCAAAAGGCAAGATATACCAAAGGCAGCTTTCCGTACAATTTATCGACACTATGAATTTATAGTGATGCCATTTGGTCTTACTAATGCCCCTGCTATCTTCATGGATCTGATGAATAGATTATTTAGAGACTATCTTGATCAGTTTTTGGTAGTCTCTATTGACGATATTCTTATCTATTCAAAGGGAAATGAAGAACATTAAGATCACTTGAGAATTATATTTAAGACCCTGAGAAAGGAGAAGCTTTATGCCAAATTTACCAAGTGTGAATTTTGGCTTCAAAAAGTTTCATTTTTGGGTCAAATAATCTCAAAATAGGGGATATCTGTGGATACAGCAAAAACAGAGGTTATCGAAAGATGGTCGAGACCAACAATAGTAACTGAGATCCGAAGTTTTCTTGGTTTGTCTGGATATTATCGACATTTCGTGAAAGATTTTTCATGATTATCAAATCCACTCACCAAGTTGACTCGGAAAGGAGTTAAGTTTGTTTGGACGGAGGAATGTGATGATAATTTCAAGGAGTTGAAAAGAATGTTATCCAATGCACCTGTGCTCACACTTCCTTGTAGTGGAGAAAGGTTTGTTATCTATAGTGATGCATCCAAGAAGGGATTGGGGTGTGTTCTTATGAAAAATGATATAGTGATAGATTATGACTCACGAAAATTGAAAATACATGAGAAAAATTACCCAACTCATGATTTGGAGTTAGCTGCGGTAATCTTTGCATTAATGGTTTGGAGACATTATCTTTAAGGAGAAATGTGTGACATTTATACTGATCATAAAAGTTTAAAGTATATTTTCACACAAAAGGAGCTGAATATGCGCAAAATAAGATGGTTGGAGCTGATTAAGGATTACAACTACTCAATCGATTACCACCCTAGGAAAGCAAAAAAGGTGGCATATTCATTAAGTCGACAAGACCATCCCATTTTATCCATGATGAGGATCACAAAAGATCCAATATTTATTGATTTACAAAGGATGGATCTTGGAATTATAATGAAAGGGGAAAATTTGTATCTTTCTCAAATGAATGTTCAACCATCTATACATGTGAAGATTAAAGAGGCATAGAAAGAAGATGTCGAGTTACAAAATAAGGTGAGAAATGTTCCTGAATTCAACCTTGATTGTGATGGGATGCTAAAGTTTAGGAATCAGGTTTGTGTTCCTACCATCCCCGAATTAAAGAAGGAGCTACTGGATGAGGCTCATAGTTCTTCAATCTCTATTCATCCTGGAAGCACGAAGATGTATAGGGACCTGAAAGAGTACTTCTGGTGGGATGGAATGAAAAGAGATGTTGTTGAATATGACTCTCGATTCTTGGTTTGTAAACAAGTTAAAGCTGAGAGACAGAAGTGTAAGGGGATGTTACAACCATTACCCATACCCAAATGGAAATGGGAAAACATCACTATGGACTTTGTCACAGGACTTCCTAAAACATCCAAAGGCAATAATGATATCTGGGTCATAGTTGATCGTCTTACAATGTCTTCACACTTCATCGCTATTGGAGAGGATTTCTCTCTAGATCAGCTTTCCAGGATATATGTGAAGTAAGTGGTAAGATTTCATGGAGTACCACTTTCTATAATATCTGATCGGGATCCGAGGTTTACCTCAATGTTCTGGCGATGTCTTCGGCATACTCTGGATACAATGTTGAGTTTCAGCACTACTTATCATCCTCAGACAGACGGGCAGTCTGAGAGAACAATTCAAACTCTAGCAGATATGTTGAGAGCCTCCTCTATGGATTTCAAAGGTTGTTGGGATCAACACCTACCTTTGGTGGAATTTTATTATAATAATAGCTTTCACTCTAGTATTCAGATGGCCCTTTATGAAGCTCTCTATGGAAAGAAATACAGGACTCCAACTTGCTGGGATGAAGTTGGGGAATGAAAGCTATTAGGACCCGATCTCGTTGATGAAATGGTAGAAAAGGTCAGATCTATTCAACAACACATAAGACCAGCTTAGAGTCGATAGAAAAGTTATGCTGACAACCGAAGACAAGACCTAGATTTTGAAGTGGGTGATAAAATGTTCTTATGAATATCTCCCTGGAAGAGGGTCATGAGATTTGGAAAAAAGGGGAAGTTGAGCCCTAGATATATCAGTCCTTTTGAAATACTGGATCGTGTTGGGAAGGTAGCTTACCGATTGGAAATTCCACCAAATCTCTCTCAAGTTCACGATGTGTTCCATGTATCTCTCCTGAGAAAGTACATACCTGATCCTTCACATGTACTCAGCTCAGAAGTTGTACCGCTGGAGCAAGATCTTTCTTATGAATAACAGCCGATAAAGATTCTGGATCATAGTGAAAAAGTCATACGAAACAAGACCACTCGATTGGTGAAAGTTTTATAGAGGAACCACCAATTATAAGAAGCTACATAGAAGCTTGAGGATATGATGAGGGAGAGGTATCCTTATCTGTTTGTTACAAAGTGACGAATTTCGAGGGAGAAATTCATTTTAAGGGGGGTAGAATGTTACACCTGAGACTTTTATGAGAATTATTTTTGTTTTTATAAATCATAAAAGGAATATTTCACTACACACAACACTAACTTAGCTTTCTTTACACGCAATCGTGACCTTCCTCGATAGCTTGCGTCGTACGCAATACCATGCTTCACTAAACAATGATATGCTATTAAAATATTATTAAAACTAGCCGTTATGAATAGTAATAACCACTTTTTGAAAATTTATAAATTTTTTTTTTCAAAATGGACTTCATTTTTGGATTCGGAATATCGAAATTAGCCTAGGGTGAAATTTTGGTATTTTTCTGAAAACATTCAATTTTTGATGAATATTGATACCACTAAGTGGTAGTTAAAAAAACTGAATTTTTCATAAAATATAATTTTACCACTTTTGTGATTGAAATTTCAAAAATCTGAGAGACACAGTTGATTTCAGTATGTAAAATGTGGTTCAATGAGATGAAAATATTTTTGGTGAATAGTAACTTTTTACTTTTATTTACCACGGTTAAAAGTAAATAGGGTAATTAAAGGTAAAAATGATATTATTATTACCCTAACACATGTCCTAATTCTATTGGATAAGTGTAATTCGACCAAAAACAAACTCAGGAATAAAATATGACCATTTAGGCCCACATGGATTAGATTAGGACATTTATTATTAATTTATTTAAAGAAATGTTAAAATAGTTAAAATCAAAGTTTAATAAGTAAATAATTTTTAATATATGGTTATACATAATATAAATTCTACTATAAATATTCATTAGAAATCTAAAAATAGTTTCTACATAATGGTATTTTATTTGTAATTTTTAGACGTTATATAATTTAATTTATTTATAACACAAAGATGATGCAGTGATTATCTTATTAATGAAATATTGACTTAATTGATGTTCTAAATATCAAAATAAATGTAATTTGAGACTTTTTATAAATTCCACTAATTTTATAGGTTAATATGACATGTTATTATGGATTTAAATAAAATTTGTTGAACTAATAATTCTGTTATGATTTTCAAAAAAATCAATTTCTAAATAGTGTCAAAATTGACATAAAATAGTTTTTAAAAAACATATTATATTATTAATTGTTATTTTATTTCTAAAAATCTAAGGATTGGCCAAATGACATATATACAGTTATATATATTAATAATAAACAACATGGGGCTCGTTTGGCTTCTTATTGTATGTTTATTAACCTTATATTATTAGAACACTAGAAGACACGGTAAAAGTAAAATTATTTAACTTAATGTTAAATCTAAATGATAAGGCTAAAATAGGATCCTAAACTTGTCTAAATTCTATTGGATCAGAGGATTTCGACCCATTCCCACCTTAGCTTCGAAATAAATCAGTTTGGAGCTATTTAAAACCGAACTTGACTTTATAATAAAATAATATTTTTAGTTTTTCCAAAGGAGCCCCTCTCCTCCCTTATAAAAGGGCACCTCCTCCCCCTCTTCCTCACACCACATTGAGCCTTCAGGCTCGGCCAAAACCTACCACATTCCCCACTCCACTTCCCTAGAGACATCCTAGAAATCCTGGTTTTCTTCAAAGACCAATTTTAGTGCCCTAAAAGGAGGTCTCAAAGAGGCACTTCAAAGAAGAGGTAATGTCTGTTACCGATTCTTTCAACTTTATTTCTTCTTCCACATCTTCTTATTTAGTAGTTCCATTATGAAGTAATAACAACAGTATCACTCATATACTGATATGTTATTATAAGTATCAAACAACTCTATTTCACCATATATCCATCCTACGGAAAATGAAATCACCGAGCGTGCATACGTACGGAATACCGTCTCTACGCCGCAGTGTAATCTATTTTCCACCACCACCATACTTGGATGGGTATAATGGTGTAAATAATGACTATATATGACTATTGTAATGTGGTATTTATTCTGAAATAGTATACATACACTCCAATACAATTCAAGTATCATGAGAATGATATCATCGCTCATGCGTACGTACGGACTACCGTCTCCAAGACGCGATGAGATTCATTCTCCACGTTAACCATTCATGAATGATTATAAAGTATATATAATAAGTAATCATGAAATATATGACATAGTAATACTACTGGATATATGTATATATATATATGTCATCTACTTAATTCCACTCAATTCAATAAGGAAACGAAAACAGCGTTCATGCGTACGTACGGCCTACCGTCTCCATGAACGGTGTATTTCATTCCATTTATCGATCCATTATATATATGTATATTCTGAATATATTTTATATATAATAATGTTTTAAATTCTGGATTTAACTATTCATGATCTAAGTAATCATATGAATAATTACAAGTTAAAACACAAATGACAAATGAGACGATTTTACCCAAAACGCTACTTTAACATCAATTTACAAAAGAACGGGTAATATAAAGTCATAAAGGAACCATATATGATATAATAACAATGAATATGATTCTTGAATAAGTCAATAACATTATTTAAATCATTATATAGGTGGTTCAGACACTTTCGAAGAAAATTGGACCAATGGAAAGGGAAATATCACAATCTCATTTTTATCCGAGATTGTTTATGCTTTGGTATTTACTGGGGTGTATCTTATCATCCACATCCATGTTTTATCAATATGTAATATTATTTACAGCAATTTTTTAAATCCAATTTTACCCTTCCGTGAGTTTTTTGTAAAATATGTGAAAGGAATCTTCTGTCATTTTTCGTACAAGGTACTTTTTGACTTTTCCGACAAAAATACGAGAAGAATGTTTTTTAACTTATACGGAATGAATATATGTTTAAAACATTATTTCCAAGAATCATCCTTTAAAATATTTCATGTTTATTTTTAATCAACTTCTTTTAGTTTAGAATTGTATGACATGTTAAGGAAGGAAAAGTGTTTTTGAAGTAGAACGGATATTTTCCTCAGGAATGGAGTTCAAATGTTTTATCAAAATTATTTTCCATATAAGGTAATATAGGGTTCTGTTTCTATCCCTATTATTACATGGACTTGATTATATTGTGATGGAAATAGTTTTATGAATTCCTTTATCTTATATGAATTATTTTATGATGTCACGATGTTTAAGATTCCCATTTTTATTACATGAGTTATGCTATGATGTATGGTTTATAATTTTGTGGCACACATAAGAATGGTATCATTTTGAGATGGGTGGGACCTATATCTCCCTCCAATGCATTGGGTAAAGATATTATATCTCATGAGATATACATGGCTGGAATGGCAGGTTAAACTGGTTCAGTGAAACAGAACTGAAACGAGGAGTGAACTCGGTTCAGAAATGGACTTTGTCCACTAAGATAGTCTTGGAAATGAGACCTGACTAATGAGAAATGAATCTCTATTATTATGTGTGTATTCCACAAAGTTTCATGTTTTATGTTATGATTATTGGGAAGACATTTCACTAATATGATTTATCCCAAGTTATGAAATTATGATTTCTTTTGCAGGTTACGATTTCCCAAAAGTTATGTTCTTATGTATATGATGTGATTGATATTTCTTTTGTTTACCCTTACTGAGAATTTAAGCTCACCCTTTTGTATGTTTTCTTTCCCCAGTTCAGATATGACAAAAGGGACTATAAATATGATGAAATAAATGAGAGACAATGTTGATGCTTTATAAACCAGTTTTTTATGATTCCCAGTTTCTAAAGACACTATACCTATACGGTCCTTTCCTGGTTTTGTTATATGTTGTAATAAGTGTGCTTCAATTCTGAAGTAATTTCAATGTATGTATAGTATGGGTCTTTACTTATAGTATTCTTAACCTCACCAAAAATTTTCATTGGTAAAACGATCATAGTTATGGGTTTGTTAAATGAAATGGGGAGTGCACTTCTGAAATGGGTGTTTCAGAGGGAGTTTTCAGTAGGTATATTCCATATAGGAAACAAGTTGTTGGACAGAATTATGTTGTTCCAACATTTATCAGTTATTATATATGTTTTTATGATTCAAAAAATCCCTTTTTTATTCAAATGAATCTTTATTCTGTGTTTTAAATTATGTCATTCTAAAAGGAATTTATCTTATGTTGACTCTATAATTGATTATCTAATGATGTGTAAAGTATTCATTTTATGGACATGTATTTTATTTTATGATAATTTATTTGTAGAAAGAATATATTTCATATAATTATAATTAGAAAAATCATTGTTGTATTTGTATCTTACTATGTAATACATTATCTTTATAAGATAATTATTGTGTTGTTCAAATTCTTATACTTCAGATAGAATGAATTTATGAGATGTATTTATCTTATGAAAAGGATATTCATTAAATATTATCTTATGAATTTCAAAAGATATTGAAAAATATAATTATAAAACCTATGTAACATATTTATATTATGCTGAATAATTGTGATATAATATATTTAATTAATTTTATCTTACAAAGAAGAAAAAGATATATTTTGTCTTAAAATTCTCTCAAAAGATTATCTTATTAGAATAGTACTACGAGTTGAATATCTTATGAATAATTAGTTGTAATGTATAATTCCATGATTACTTTCATAACCTCTTCATGATTAATTTCATTATTTTTAAAGTATAAGAAAAGGGATTTACCATTTAAGGAATGATCAATTTCTATAATTGTTTATATTTCCATGAGTGAAAAGATCTGAAGAATAAGATCTCTGCCAGTGTCATTATAGATGATTATTCTATATTTTGAATGATTTTAAGCTTACCATTAATATATTATCATATAAACTTATAAATGGTTTATCAACTAAAATATTGTGATTATCACACTTTATATTTTCAGAATTAAATAGAATATATAAAATTAATTGTTATCCACATCAGGAAAAAAAGAGATGAAGAAGTGATCTATAGTGATGCACATATAGATGAAAATAAAATGATAATTATAAAAAAACACATGTACATAGAATATATAAAACATAAATTCTTTTTATATGCCTACGAGTTTATCATTTTTGCTAAAGATCATCTGGAGTTGTACCATAAAGATTGTCATCTTCTTATAACATGTCTTCACCAATTTTTAGTTGCTACTAGAAACTATATGATGTAATAGTTCTTTAAATTTCAATATAACTCTTTTAATTTAAAATCAACGTCAAAAAATTTTGTAAGGTCACGTATAGGTTTGTAATGTTACATCTCATTTTAAATATCTTGTACCATTTTAATAAGTGACATTTTCATTTACTCGTTTAGGAGCCTCAAGAAGAAGGGTTTTTATAGTGAAAATCACAAAACAAACAGAGTACAGTGTTTGTGGAGTTAACAAGGAGATTTATATTCCCTAAACCACTATAAATATCCTATGTTAAATAAATTTATGTTAATATTTTATATTTTAAATCATTATTTTCTTTAGGGAAAATATTTTAAATATCACACCTAAAGTGGGATGTTTTTTACACATTAAATATATTGGAACTCAATTTACCCCCCATCATCAGTTTTCAGTTAGGAATTATCTAAGAAACAAATTTTTATCATGTCTCATGACTATTGAGTTCAAATATTTCAGCAGTTAATATATAAATATATGTTTTCAAATGGCTTATGTGGCTGATAATTGAGAAGGTATGAGAATTGTTAGAGAGGCTTACTTTAATGGTGGAAATTATGGTTGTTGGATGGATCAATTGACAATCTATTTGAATAATCTCATCATAATATTATGTCTTAAATTAGTAAATCACAATATAATTTTAATTTTACATGTCTTCCTAGTATTTAATATTATCGGTTTTTGTGTTTAGAGGCGTTAAAAAGAAGTTTCGAGAGATTTCGGTGGAGGTTAGAACTGTTGTAGAGCTGTTGTAGAAAAATAATACCATGTAAATGCATTACAAGATAAGTAAAAGTGTTTCAAGATTTGTATCGCAGGATGGGTCATAGATTTTATGTGGCTAAGGGGTATCTCATGGAAAAGGTACATATTGTGTAAATTGGAATTATTATTTGTAATAATTTTGGGAGATTAAATCCTTCAAGGTGTCACATTGTTTTGGTGAAACTTAAATTCTGACATGTACAAGACATGTATGGATTACGTGCCAAGTAAATGTGCTCTACATAATATCTTTAAAGGCCTAGGTTCTTGAGTTTATTACTCAAACCCTATAGTCGATGCTCCCTTTTCCCATTCCAAGCAATTCAACAACACCTTCTTTAAGTGTTTGGGATTCCTTTCGATGTGGATTGATTATCAGGTTCCCATCTTGGATCCATGGTGAATTCTCCTCTCATTATCATCTATTTCCATCCATTCATATTTTTGGTATCACTATGGTGGGGTAGTTTGGTTTGGGTTTTGTTTTTGGGCTATGTTTTGATGATCCTTTGGTGTGGTATAGGTTGATCCATGGTTTCTCATGGTGCGACTATGGTTAGAAGGCTGTTCTTCTTCTCCATGTGATGCACAATGAGTCTTTAAAGCTTTATTGAGGAAGAAAATAAATCATTTATCTCAATTGTGTATGATACGATAGGGTATTACATTATTATTTGTTTGGTTAATGGGTTTTTTATATTAATAAAATATAATGAATTGTATAATTGAAATTGATCGTGGATAGGGGAATGTTTTCCCATTGTCTTACAGTTTTGATATGGTTGTGATATTATGATTTTCTGAGATTGATGACCCACTAAAAATTGTGGATGTAGGGGGTGGGGGCTATACTGGATGATATGTGTTTTTATTATTATGTTTTTTTATATCACCCTAAAATTTAAATAAATTACCCACTTAAATTTTGATAAACAGATGGTTTCCCCATGATTGTGGATTGTCTGATAACTCCCCTAAAATAAAGTGGAATGTGATAAAAGAATATTTTTAAATCTATAAAATGATATTGACATGTTATGATGTTTGTTATTTATTGTGGGTTGGTGATGTGAGGTTGGGGAATGTGGGGATAGTGGTTGTTTGGTTAGGATTTTTGGGCGATGACGTGGTTGTTGTTTGAGAATGATTTTGGGGTGACGAGGTGGTTGTTTTTTGGGCGTGCTTTTAGGGATGTGAGTTGTTTGTTGTATGTACATACTCTTTGGATTTATAAGTGGTTATTTGGTCATTCTTGTGGAGTGGTTGGGTGGTGGTATGATGGTAATGTTTTTCTTCATGTGATGTTCTATTGTTTTGTGCTAGATTCCGAGGTAGTTATGGAATTAATGACTTGGTTAATAATGAATGAAATGACACAGGTTAGTTTGTTTAGTGTGCTGGAAATAAAATATGATGAATTAAATGGTGGGATGTGTGGTAAAATTTTGTTTTTGATAAATAATGAAAGAAATGGGATGATTAAATGGAATTGGTTGGTGATTAAAATTTTTATCTTGTCATATATAATGATCTGTATTTGTGGTGGTAGAAAACGTGGAAATGTTTTGAATTGATTAGTGTTTGGTTGTGAATCAATATATTGTTCTTGTGTGTGAATATATATATATATACATTTATATTCCTTGGGATTTCAATATGCGCCCCACCCACATCGATCACAATGTACCAACAACTGTATCGTCATACCGGGGGGGGGGGGGGTTCTTGAAATCCATTTATGAGGATTGGTGGTTTGGTACCCTCTCATTCCCAATCTCTATTCCAATAAACATTGGTATTTCATAGGCTTTCATGGTCATGGTTTTTTAATGCATTATGTAGTATTTTTTAAAGCCTATAATTTATTGGGAGAGATGTGATGACCCATGCGCTTCCGAGTGAGATGTGACAGTGCTTGTGGGGTAGTGACCAAGGTCTTTTTGGGTGAGGTTTGAAAGGATCATACTTTTCAGATTACTTATGGTGGGAGTCATGCATGGTAAGAGGAGGGAAAATGTTTTTTTCTTGAATTTTCATGATACCCTACCCCTATGGTTATGATAGTGGTTGTGATGTGATGTTCTAGGTGTCTATGAGTGAGATGTGATGTGGTTGTTCTTTTGGGGTCATGATCCTAGTTGTCTTCAGACGTGATGTGATGTGACCATTCGTGTGGGTTGGGGTGTTATACAGAAGAGATGGGAGAACTAGGACATACGATGTTGGGGTGTGAGAGTGGAATATCAGTGGGAAATTGGTGTGGAGTACCCTTATCAATATCATTTTTGTTATATTATATGAGTTGGCTTGTGTTATTTGGTCAGCATGCCTTTGTGAGGTTGGGATAGATTGTTTATATGTTTAGGTGTTGTCGGTTATTCTGTTTTTTCATTGGAACATTAGTATTATTCTTTCAGGTTTTCATGAGAGACTTTTATTTTTTTCTGATTATATGTATATGATCACCTGATGTATATAATTTTTTAGGCTTATAGGAGGATTACGTAGACCATGCTGGAAATTACATTCTGGGATATTGGGTAGTTGTTTTATCACTACTTTAGATTTTCATTTGGGTATTTAAATTTTTAGGCTTTTACCTAAATTATTTTTATTTATACATGCATAGTTGGATTCTTTTGGTTACTATTATATTACATCATTGAGTTTATTATGGATAATTCATCTTATCTATCGATCATATATTTTTATATAGGAAAATGCCTCCCATTTCATTAGATATTTGTACCCTCAATTATAGTCACCAAACTAGGGCCTACTTGATGGGTTGGTATGCTAGCAATTATAGTGGAACATGGTGAGTGACATAGGCTATAAATATTTTAACCCCCCGAGATTTAGTTAAATAATTTTTTGAATTAATTTAATCTTTAAAAAAAATGCATTTCATGCAACACTAAATATGGATTGTGTTATATGAAAACATTAAGTTTGGTTTGTGTTGCATGGAAAAAAGTAATCTTTCACTAAAAGAAACTCTTAGATTATATTTTGGTACATGCAACACATTTTTTGTTCTATGTTCCACACAATGTTGACTTCCTTCGATAGCTTGCATTACACGCAAGACCTAGTTTTACCAAACTACAATGCACTGTTAATACTATTAATAAAATATTATTATGGTTTTCACCTAACCATTGGAATGGAGGTTATGAATAATATTAATTAAATAATGAAAATATTTTTTACACATGTATAGGAATATTTATTTGGTGATCAATTAACTATAAATGAAAATAAAACCCTTTTGAAAATATAGGGAATCTTTTGCTGAAAAATTATATTTATGCAATAAAAAAAATTCACATTAATAAATTAATTAAAACAATTTTGATAAATTATTTTAATTAAAAATGTATATATTATATTCATTAAACTATTTAATGTTCATCTTATGTGCTTTCTAGACAATATATAAGAATAAATCCATATTTTTGAATAAAAATATAAATTTTTCTAAAAGGTAATTTCACTTCCTTTTAATGGTGCACCTATTTTAAATAAATTTTTTGAAACTTTTATAATTTTTATCTGAAAAAATGAACTTTTTTTTTGAATTTATTAACTTAATTTACTTCGGGTGATTTGTTTTATTTTTCCGAGAAGTTTCAGTTTTTATAAATAGTGAAAATAATGAATTTTAAATGAACACTACTATTTAATATAATTTATTTATATAGATAATTATATTTTAAATAATGTTTTCTGTATAATTAATTCACTTATACAACAATAAATCTAATTTAGTTCATTGGAATCAATTTCACAACAAAATTGGATATAAACAGAATTCAAACTTTTGATGTTTTTTACTTTAAAACCCTGTTTTCCCATCACGTATACAGATTAATTTTACACTAATTTCTTCCAATTATATGATTGTAATTTTAAAAAATGGGTTCAATATTTGGAATAATAATAATATATAATTTCCATTTAGTTAATCATCATTTTTGACCAAAAAATATTAGCGAAAGTAATTAAAAATAATTACATCAATTGAGGTAAAAATGAGGTTACTTAGTGGTTAAACATTAACATATGGGGTAAAATAACCAATAAACGTGTCCAAAATATATTTTGTGAAACTATTTAGACCATATCCTCCATTTTATAAAAAAGGTTTCATTATTGGAGGCACCTGTGGTAAGGGATACCTCTCAATAGTGTTTAGTTTTTTATATTTTGAAGAATGTCACTCCTAAACTATAAAAGGGAAATCACACCCCTTAATTATTCACACCACACAATCCCATTGGATTATCCAAAATATGAAAAAATAATATTCAAAATTCACTACCTTCATCTTAGAAGTTTCCATTTTGTCAGAAATTCTACCAAGGAAGCCCGTTGGTGTAAACTAAAAGGAGTTACCAAAGAAGAGGTAACATGGTTCAACATGAACATTTATTTTATTTTTTCTCCAACCCCTAAATAATTATTATTACAAGATTATATAATAACCTAAGTATCATATATATTCTCATATTTTTATATGTTAATGTGTTTACCTACACTCTCACACACATCCTTGAAATTGGAAATGCAATCATCATTCGTGTGTATAGTGTACTACTGCCTTGTGAATTGATATCATTCATTCAACCATTACCACCTTTAAGGGTTGTAAATAATTATGTAATTATAATTTTTATATGATATATATGATATTAATGTTTTCCTTTTACTTATTTTATTTTTAAATAACAGATACCTTCATTTTGTGGGAACACGATTACATTGTTAGTGGACGTGTGGACAACCTCCTCGTCAAACTGATGTGATTTTTTGACACATTACTTGAAATGTATTAAGGATTTGTTAAGTAAAAATTAATTATATATATTAAAAAATATTTATAATTTAATGATAATATTTACATACACATACACATATATTTCATTTACTTTATATATTTCAATACGATAATAAAACTTAAGCAATGTTTATGTCTATGTACGACCTACCATCTTCTTCAAAATTGTATTTTATTTCATTTTTCTATCTTTTATATATTTTTATAAATACATATATAATGAATATATATTATATTTACATCATTTTTTACGTTATTTAAATAATTAAATATTAATCTAATTAAGTGGATCAATAATAACAAGTCAAAAAATACAAAAAAAATAAAGGGGTTGTTACCTGAAATGTATCATTAAAAGGAAATTGTTAATAAATGGGTAATATAAAGACTTAATAAAATCATATATGGTATGATATATAATAATATGGTTATATGTTAAATTTATAATAAATTTATAATAATTATACCATAGGTTTGAATGTGTGTGAAGAAATTCAACAACTAAGGTAAGAGATTTCTAATCTAACATTTATTTCTATGATATATATGATACATTCACCAATTATTCTTATTTTGTAGGGTTTATACTTCCCTATGAAACTTAATATCTTGAAATAAATATAATTCATGATATTAAAAGTTTCAATTGATGTAATTCTTTCATGGGTATCATGATTAAAAAGTTACTCATGTTTTCAGGTGATTTCTAATCCCATTTTATTTCAACAAGACTAATACCTTATTAACCACTAATATTTGTGGTGTAAATACTAACCATGAATTTCTTCTATGATTCATATCATTAAATATATGGGTGTTTATATATTCATTTTGTGATCTCTATTTCATGGGGTTTTATAGTTCAAAATTAACCAAATTAGTATGTTAATTTTATCTCAATTTTCCATATTTGAGTCACATGGTCTGTTATGAAACTATATTATTTTTGAAGGTGTATATAATTTCATTTGAAATTTTATATCATGAATATAATTACCTTCATGATATTTTAGTGTTAATTTAATTTTAATTCCTTCACGGTGATTTTGATTCAATGTTACCAATGTGGTAAAAGTTTATTGCAACAATATCATCATTTATGGAGATTGTTTATTATTATGATTCCGTTGATGAAATATTATGATCTATATCTCAAGATTAATAATGATATTTATTATACTATGGTTTCTCATGATATCTTCACGTATTGGTACCATTTTCCACTCTTTGTTACTTATTATTTGTAAGAAAGTTCTTTTAACAAAATCTAGCTTTATTTCTCACTTTGGTCGGAAATATGCATTTTTTAAACCTTGTTTTCTAAAAATATATTCAAAACATATTTATAAATGATCATTAAAGATAATTTTAAAATAAAATGTATTTCAATTATTTTCAAGGATTCATTTATAAGTTTTTAAATGATTTTCAAAGAAAAATCATTTCAAAAATGATTAATGTTTGAAAAGTGATTTAAATAGTTTTCAAATATTTCTTTATATGTTTTAAAAGATATTTTCAAAGAAAAAAATTAAATTTTTTTTCATTATTCCTTAATTATTTGTCAAATAAATTTTCAAATTAATGGTTTTAAAATTGATTTCAAACCTTTTTTTCTAAATTTTTAAAGCTATTTTAAAAGAAAAGGTTTTCAAAATATTGTATTTCTTCAATTATATGTTTTCACGGATATTTTAAAACAAATGGTTTGTAGAATATTTTCAATATTCCTTGAATATTTTTCAAGGATTTTTTTAAAAATTAATATAAATTTTTTTTATGTTTTAAATATTTTTTTTCAATGAGGAAATTATATTTTACTGAAGGTATGTTTTAAAGGATTTTTAATGGTTAATTAATATGTTTTAAAATTGGTTTTCAAATAAATGGATTTTCAAAATGTTTATTATTTTAAAAATTGATTTTTAAAGAAAGGTTTTTTCCCTAAAGAAATTATTTATGTGGTATTTCAAAATATTTCTCTATATAAGATAATATATTTGATATAAATTTTTTATTTATTAGGGATATGATCCATGGAAATCATTTTTATTATTTTTTTAAAAGGATTATGATTAATATGACAAGTGTTTTATGAAACCCATTTCTCTTCCAAGGATTATACGATGATAAACCTCTTATGAAACTAGATTCCATTCATGGTTTATTCTAGGATTATGAAACTTATATGTTTTCCAAAGGTTATGATAGGATGAAATGTTTTTGATACCCATTAACTTTCATGGATTATGATATGATGTTTGTGGAAAACATTTTTATGGGTCATGATGTGATTAATGTTTTGTTATATTGTGTAACATGTATATATTATTTCATTATGCGATTGGTGGGACCTATATTGACCGCCAATGTATTGGGTAATGACTTATATGTCATGAGGTAGATAAGAATGAAATTGGGTGTGAAATCCATTCAGTAAAGGACATTATCCAATAAGATGGTCTTGGGAGTAAACCATGACTACTGTGGTAGTCTTAGAAGTGAACCTTAAATGCTAAGATTTTTTTGGAGTGATCCCATTGAACTGTAACAAAATGAATATGACTGGGGTAGGTGGTGTGTCATGCCCAGTAGGTGCATCCCCCATGAAGTGACATGATAATTTTGGGAAATGATCCTTGACTTATAGGGAATAATTTTATATGATTATGTGTATTATATAATCCCATGTCTTATTCCTATGTTAGTATTTCATGCCTTATTCTCTTTATTCCCATATAATTCATGTCTTATGAAAAACCCAATCATTATTCCATGAATCATGTATATGATATTTTATATGCATGGTATAATCATCAAATGTTATTCCCATATTCTCATACCCTTATTCTCATATTATGCATATTCACCTCATTTATTTACCCTTTCTGAGAATATGATGTCACACTTTGTTATGTTTCCTATCCCTAAGTTAGGAATAATGTTTTTAAGTAGTATTACTAAATAGTAAGATATTTTTGGGATATGTTGAAGATCTTTAACTAACATATAAAAAGTTTTTCCATGTTTCCGAATACACTAATCTATTATGGACCTCAAGAATTTAATTTTTGTAATGTGATGAATATTAATCTAAAATGATGTAATATCCATGTATTTTATGGTTATTTATAATTGGTATCAAACGAAAGGGTTATAAATAACTTTTAAACTTGAATGAGAAAACATTAGTGATGCCGCTATAAATATTTATACGGTTATGTCTAGGGATGTCTCTAGGGATAAGGCTAAGGTGTCTGAGATTTAAAAGAACTTTTCATGATTTATACATACTATATGTTATTTATTATGATTATGTGGTTTTATACTATGATTAGTGATGCTCACACTATGATTTCTGGTTGTAGTAAAGGCTCAGAACATGAAGGAACTGGGTTAACATATAAATTGAAGGAAGCTTTGTTGATGGGAATTCAAGTGGTATGATCACTAGATTTAATGATGTTATGATCATTCCTAATCATTTTTCATAGAACATGATCAAAAAAATGTACCTTAATCAACTCTTAAACTCAACAAAGAATAGAGGGAAATATTTTTCAGAGAATTCAGTTAATGGATACCATATAGAAAAGAGGATTTAATTTCTTACATGTCAAGAATGTGGGAAGAATCACCCAAGTGTCTAACTTAAAGGTACAAGACGATGTTTTGACTATTGAAAATATGAAAAAAATGAAGTAATTTGATAGGGAAAATAAATAATATGGTTAAAAAATTGATTGAGAATAATGGCGTCCCAATTAAATCACCAATGGTTCGATGCTTTAACTGTTTAAAGAATGGGAAATATCGATGACCAATGTTGAAAGAACACAAAGAGAATGAGAAAGTTGGTATGGTTTTGTGAATTATTTTTGGTTGGTTGGAGTTTAAAGTATGATTTCTTTTAGGTGAATTAATTCTGGGATAATGGTTAAAGGTTTCATTTGAAGGGTGTATTGGGAAGCCTTTGATTTTGTTTACTTTGTGTGTTTAGAGTCTATTTGGTGGTGAGTCCTGATCGATGGATTAGTTTGATTGGGATCATGGTTTCATTTATTTGATTGTGTATGTCCCATTAATATCCAATGTATATTCAAAGAGTGTGTATGGGAGATTCACCATTGGCAGACCCTCCAGTTGATCAACATAAGTACTCTCTTTTTTCAGTTTCAAATTGAATCCACTTCTCCTTTCTGTTCAAGAATAACCTCTTGAAGTAGAAGAGTGGATTCAAAATATTGGAATAATATTTTATATCCTTGATTTCACTTAAAGATATAGTTCTCTAACATTATTCTAATTTTCTGGCCTAGAAGTGGTGATGGGAATTCCAGTAATGGAAGGTGTCCTAATGTTTGGGTTCTTCAGATCATTTATCGATCTCTTTTAGGAGTGAGATCATGTTGTACTATCAGTGTGGTATGTTTGGTCAGAATAGGCCATGATGTTTTAATGATTTAAAGTCATATCATGCTAATGGATTCCCATGTCACATGCAATAGTTCTGTCTTGGTGTTCATTGGAAAAATTGTGGTGCAATATCTACCCCTATAGTTGTGGATTTAGTCTAGTTGTTGGGGTAACATGTTGTCTAGGGGACATTTTAAATCTTCTCTCTTTATTATGCTACTATCGGTTGTAATGGTCATGTTAGGTGGTGTTTTTTGGTGTCGTATCATCTTTAAATTTCAAAAGTGTGTGTTGTTGAATATTTTTTGAACATATTTTTTAACGGAAGAGTGTTTACCCTTTGTTAATTCCTAATTATTTCATTTAAATGGATTAGTGAATTATGGTAATATTGTTCCATTATTTCCCATTTGAGGTGAAGAAGGAGGATGACTGTTCTTATTCTATTTCCTTAACTTGGTGAAAGTGACATGTTAGAGAAAGTTGGTCTCATGAGGTGTTGTGTCCTTTGGGTTTTTATTGGAATTTTTTGTGGATGCTCGTGAATCTAAAAAAAGTTTTTCTACATGGTATTGACAACTTTTGGCAATGAGGTAGAAGATACTTCCATAATCAGGGCTTTAATCACATCCCCTAGATAGAATCTTGCGCAAAGTCAGGAATCTTGTTGGGTGTGAGGGACTTTGGCCTGACATGGTCCTTAGTGTTTAGTGAGGATATTTTAAGCCTCTTCATGAGGATCCCTATCTTTGTAAAGGACTTTTTTTGTGTGATGCAGGGTACATTCCCCATTCTTCATTGTGGTCCGTGTGGGTGGAAGAGTTCCTCCTTGGTTGTAAGGACGCATGGCCATTTTTTCCTTAACCTCTAGTGGTTGTCTCATTTTGGATGCGAATCTCCATGTGGTTTCCCATATGTGGTAAAACTAGTTTTTATGTTTTTCTGTACTCATCTAAGAGTGGCTACATCCCATGTGAATTGTGTATTTCGCAGTGTCCTCTATTTGGTGTGAAGTTTCTTTCTCTATGTCCGTTATAGTAGTGGTTTGGTTAGTGTGGGAATTTCATAAATTGAACCATCTCAACTTTTCTATTTTATTTTGTTATAGTTGGTTAATATTCTGGGGAAAACCATCATGGGTCTTATTGAGATTTATTCTAGTGTAAGTTTGTGGTGGTTCATTTTAAATGGTTGGGAGTCCATTCGGGCCTTCCCATGTTGATAGTTCTGTTTATTTCATGGTGTAGACTTGACAGTGGGTAGTCTCGTTTGGAGTTATCTGATATTTAATTATTCCCTTGAGTGAACATTTGGCATGGGAGTGTTCTTAATGGTTTTTTCAAAGAAATGTTATGAACATATTATTGAGAAGTTTCATTCAGGGATGTTGGCTCAGAATTTCCATTCTTAGTTAATGTGGGTCTTTTGGAGTACACCCAATGGGCTTGTTTGAATCAAGAATGGAATGAATTGGGGTCCAAGTTCTTTGATGTCCTCAAAGAAGTGGTATGTTATTTTTTGGTAATGTTTGAGGTGTTTTATATGTAATCGTTAAGACCATTTAGTTGTGAAGATTCATTTTCTATTGATCGATCAATAGGAGATATTGTGGCTTTCTAGGGGAAGAAGTCATATGATAGAGAGACCCTTTTTTCTTATCATTGATGTTGTTGGGAATCCCCTTGAGTCATGGAGGAGTATCTTTTTTGCTCTCTGATCAATCCTTGGGATTAATTTTCAAGGGCGAAAATGCTTCATACTAGGGTAAATTATCATACCCGAGTTTTCATTTTCATCCATTACCTCGATTCACTTTTTGATCTACGGGTTTATCTTGAGTTCTAAGTGTTTTGGGATTTAATTAATGAGGCATATATTTTGTTCATTTTTTCTCTATAATTTTCACTTTGTGGTTTCCTTATGTTTAGGTGAAAATGGTTGTTTTTGGTTAACAGTGGGTGGCGAACGGTTTGGAAAATCATGCGCACTTGCCCAGGTAACTGTGCAGACAAGATTCATTTTTGGAAAAATTATTATCATGAGGTTATCAAACCGTTTGTAAAATATTTGTTTTAAAAATGCAGCTGGTCCTTCTTAGATATTAAGTGGAGCATAGTTGTCACAGGTTTTGGAAAATTGTGCTGACTAACAGTTTGGCATGCCCAATTCTTAAAAAAATTTGATTTTTGGGTTTTCTCTCTCCAAAATATTTAACCCTAAATTACTAAACACATCCCTAAATGGTATTTCATCCCTAGGCTCACCTCCCTCTTCGTAAAACCTCCCTTGGGGTCTAGTTTGGTGTTTTTTTGCCTCATTTTCTTCAAGGAAACTCCAATTAAGTGTCTTCTCTCTTGTTTCCCACCACTATTCTAGGGTTTATTCCCACATTCTTTGGGGTTTCAATTATACAATGTATTGGGTGTAGTTATTAGGTTTAGTCAATAATTTTTTGGGTTTAATATTTATTTTTTAGGTTCAATCATTCCTCTTTAGGGTGAGATTTAGGTGTGGTTGATGTTTTGCACCATTTTTTGGGATTTTCTTCATTTGAGGTGGGTGGTTCTATTCATAAAAATTATTTTATGATTTTAATATATTATCATGCCTTCATATACATGTTATATGTATTATATTTGAGGTTAGAAATGTGTTTTAGAAATTATTTAACGTACTTGTATGTTGAAAATGATTTTATATAAGAAAATGGGTGATATTCCATTATTGTTTCATATAGGTTTCCTTGTTTTGTGATTTCATGGCATTTGATTAAATGTGTGAATTGTGAGAATACTATTGTTAAACGTTTTGGGTGTGTCTTTAGTTTAAAACAGGATTTTGGGTATGGAAATGTTGGTTTATTTTGTTTGTTGTATTGTTCATCTCATTTATAAGTGAAGGTGACATTGAACGTGATATGTGAATTGTGATATGAACTCAAAGAAAATCCTAGGTGACTAGGTGGGTGGACTAGGACCAGTATTCTATTGATTCAAAAGTGGATTCGTCTCGGATTCATTTAACTAGATTAACGACAAAAACAGTAATGAATCATTAATGATGAATGGAGACCAGAAGAACTTTGGATGTATATATTCTCTAGAGGATCCAATATGAGGACGTGGATGGTTATGGTTTTTATACCAATTTTCATTGAGATAAGATGTCTCTAGGGTCTAACTCGTACCTATTTCCTATAGGATCTCCCATGTCTTAGTTCTCTATTGGGATATCGTACACACCATTGGAAAACGGTACACCTTGTTTGTTAGTTAAAAAAAACTTGTTTCTATTAAAATCGTTTTTCCATTAAAAATATTTCTATCCACTTTCCTAAAACGTTCATTTTATTTTTTTCTTATAATGATTATATAATGGATCCTTTTTAATGGGTGTAATCCTATTGGGATTTCTCTCACACCCTAATTACACCTTTGGATGTAAGTAGACTTGGTTATGTTTGACATTGTTAACTGCATGATGTATAGAGATGGTGGTTTGGGATCTTAGTGGTCTTACCTTACGAGTGTAGTGGGGTTGGCTTGAGGAAGACACTCTTCTTTTCATATTTTGGTTCGTGGGACAATGTCTATTTTTTTTATTGTAGTTATTTCTACGTTTTTATTTCAAATTGTAAAATTGAATCCAAAATTTTATTATCCCTTGTATGGTTGTGATTATTTAGCTATAGTTTATTTATTATTTTTGGATGTTTATGTTGATGTAATTGGATGAAATTGTTCCCAATTTATATTGTTGATGCCCAGGAACTTGTTGACAGCTTTTGCGGATTGGGAACACCCTTTGGGCGATGCCATAAACTTGGTCGGGTACTGTTTCAGATGACTTATCATCATGGTTCATGACATATTTGGTTTCCTTCATGTCTAAAACCTGATATATTATACTATGATGCTGTGTTTTTTATTTTTAATTTGGTTTTTTATATTTATTATTCTACATTTTTCTTATGTATTTATTTTTATCTTTTTATTTCATTATAATTTAATTAAAATGTATTTGAGCTCTATGATGGATTCTAAGTACAAATATTTCTACTCATTTATTGTTATACAAGGCTGAAATAATTTCTACTAGTGTATGTTTTGATTCCCCTATGCTTATATTCATCCCAGGTCGACCGAGAACATGATTCAGACTTTATAGCATATTAGGTCAAGTGAAATTTTGGGTTAGCCTAGAATATTTTATTACATGTAATTTTATTTAGTTTTATGTATATAATATATTATTATATCCCTTATGTTGCATCACATCATATAGTCAAAATATGTCATATATATATATATGCTTTAGGTAATTTTTCTATCATTCTATAACATTATCTCAATGATATTAAAATTGAATTCAAGATCTTCTATTTATTCAAAAAGTTGTTCTATTGATGTGAAGTCTTATATAGATTCCTATAAAGGTAAATAAACTAAAAATTTTGAGTTAAGTTAGCCACTATCATTTTCTATAAGGAATTCATTTATTTTTTAGGTGAAGAATCCAAAATTATTTTGATTTCCATCACTCTTTCACCCAGATTCGAGTGATGATCCATTTATAGAACTCTAGGTATACACCCTCAATGACATATTTTCATTCCTTTTCATGAAATTCATAAAATCCACTCTTTTTTAGTGTTTTTTAGTTTTATGTACCTATTTTTTCAATCATAGAAAAAGTAATCTTCCCTCTTCATTCTTCTTTTCATTGTCCCCTATCTTTTCCAAAAAATATCTTCTTTTTTATTAAGTATTTCTAAAATCCATTCTCTAGAACATTATTTTGATTTTTTGTAATGATGGGTGAAGTCATTATTAATTCATTTTAGTTCACTTTCAACAATTAGATTTATGGTAGTGGTTCAAGTGGGGGATATTTATCACTGAGTATGCACAGGGAATAAAAAATTGTGTTGAGATACTAGCATATACTTAATATTGATTCACCGAGATAGAAATCATATCTATAACATTGAGAATGAAGTCTATCCATTTTGGTTTGGAGAACTTTATTAATTCCAAAGTTAGTAGTATCTATTTTCATCAAAATATAATGTTTTGTCTTATATAAAGATATTTGACTATATATATGTTAGGAAAAAATCCTTCATGATGGTTCTTTTGGATTTAATTTTTAAAAAAAATGTTAGAGGTTGTTGACCAAGGCTGGTTGTCAAATAATTCATAGATAGAATGAATGCTATACTGAACTCACGGAGTACGAATGCTGAACTGATCATGTGATTTTGATCAAACATGGTACTCATAGTTGTCTTTAGAACTCACGATGGGTCATGAAATGCATTGGAATATAACAAAATTAAAAATCACAATATTGAATTGAGATCTCATGATGGGATATTGAAAAATTCACTATTGTCTTTATGTCTAATGATGAGATATGATGCATCGCTCATAATTGTATTTGGATCTCACGATGTGAACTGACGTAGTGCTCATGATTTTTTTGGATCTAGCTGATACTGATCACATGAAAGAACATGAATAAAAATAACAATATGGTAATGAAGTAGGCATCTCATGGTCGTTCACGTTATCGCAAAACGCATGATTGAATTTTTCATCTCATATGAGAATGAGGACTAGTGAGTCTTAGAAAATTAGAATTTGGAATCGCACTAGGTACTCATGAAAAGTGAAAATATAGACCAGGTACATGCATAAATCACAATTACAAACTATGGACTTACACAAAGCATGAATATGGACTAGGTACTTGTTATATCAGATCACACCAAGATCTCATGCAAAGCATGAGCATACCTCACACCCAGATCTCATGAGGCATGTGATGAGTATGAGGTGGAGAGTTTTCTATGGTTTTCAGGGTGATTACTGGAGTTATGATGTTGGTTTTGTGCCTTAAATACCCCATAAACCATCCTTAAACATTGACAAATTTATTTTATATTGATTTTTCAAAAGTATCCTTTGAGAAGGAGTCTCACAGAGAGAATTTTCAAAAGATACTCCTAGGGAGGTCTTGTGAAGGATTATACAAGATTGACACAATGTAGGTGTTTCTATTGACCTAAAAAATGTCTCGTGAAAAGGGGACTCACACCAGAGGTTTTAACCAGGAGTTCATACTATGATTCTTGCAGAAGGCGTGAATAGGTTTCGCACTAGGGGCATGCGAACATGAACCACGATAGAGGTTTGTGACAACGGTTTGCGCAAGGGGACTCACACAAAGTAAAAAAGCGGTCTCGTTCTTGGAACTCATGGTTAGCCCAAAATCTGACTCATGGAAGGGGACACATGGTAGGGACTCATGAAATGGACCCTTACTAGGGACCTATGCCAGAGACTCATGTTAGGTTTTCATGTAAGGGGTTATGCTCTAGGGAATCACATTGGGGTGTCACACTCGAAGTTTGTTCATGGAGATACATAAAAACATAACCATATGAGTAGTATAATTTTCATGTCTAAACTATGATGAAGAAGTAGAAGACAAAGTATCTAAACCATTAAACCATACTCATATAAGGAGGTTATTCACTAATACATTCAATGAAATTAGTGGAATACATGGAATCACATGAAGATATTTCTAAAGAAGAGGTGATTATTGTTTCGAAAGTAAATGGAATTATATTCCAGTTTTCTATAAAGTGAGAGTTTTTCATCCAAGTTCTTCAGCATAAGTGAAGGATTATCCTTGAATGATATTCAATAGATAATCTACATACATTTGAGGATGAATTCAATAGAGATAATGAATGGACATACATGTGCATAAGTTGTGTGTAAATTCCTTCCGAGGTAGTGAGAAAATTAAGAAGAAGAAGGTGATACTTTCCACCAGCAGTGATCCAAAGAAAGAGATATAGGGATTGACTTATGGGAAAACAATGAGATGACCCTAAACATTTTAAAGGTAGTGATCCTCGGCATAGAAGTGATCTAGCCCAAACATTTTAATTTTTATGTGAGGATTTATGGATTTGTTACATCATCACATCATCATTGTATGCTCCATAGATGTATCCCACTGAGGGTGAACCAATTATACTTTTTGTGTTTGTTTCATAATTTCAATTCTATTCAAACATTGTTATAGGAAAGGGAGAGAAGAGTTTTTTGTTTAATTATGAAAAAATATCCAAAGTGGAATTTTACTTAATCTATCATACTTTTATTCTCCCCAACTTATTTGGGTATTTAACCGTATTGGGATAATAATTAGTATCAAAGTTAATGTTTGAAAGTTAGCGGCTCTCTCTCAGTAGAGGAAATGGAGGTTCTCTGTCACAATGGGATTATGATCATCAAGGAAACCAATTTTCAATTATTGAATAATTGGACGAAACACAACTTCTAATTTTTATGAATTGAGGTATCTATAGTATCGATTCATAGAATTTCATCTGGTATTTAAATTCATGCTTTATCAGAAGATTACTGAAGGAAGTTTGATGCTGACGCTAAATCAAACAATGATTTTGAGGAGACCTATATAATAATATATATAACAAGGTGATGTCGTAAAAGTCATTACATGCTATTTTGGAAAAGTTTCTACATATTTATGAGGTTAACTGAAAAGTTAGAAAAAAAAAGATAAAAGTTATATAGAACAAGTATGAGGATCTCAAAATTCACCCTAATGAGTCCGTTGATGAATAATTTGACCAAGTGAATGTAATTGTGGAAGTCATGCATGGTCTTGGATAAATTATTCAATATGTAAATATTTTCAAGCATATCTTGAGAAGACATACACCACTGTTCAGTCTAAATTATTACATATTGAATGATGAAGATCTAATGGCTCTGACATTGGATAACTGGTAGAGTACTCCTATTGAATATGGGATGAGAAATGATAATAATGAGTCTCTGGAAAATGGGAAGTCTAAAGAAGTGGCATTCAAGGACATCAAGAAGATAGATATTGAAAATTGGTAGGATGAAGAAGATACAGATGAAGTCATGCCATTCATTTCATCAGACATGTGAGGAGGAAAAGGAATGTACAACGATAAAAACCCAATTGTTTTCTTTCGATGTGGATGGGATGGATATCATATGGTGAGGTTACCTAAGAATTTTCAAGGTGATGGTGAGAATGATGTCAAAATTCCCAAGAATAAGTCTTTATCCTATGTGAAAGGTAAGAAAAAATTCATCAAAAATTAATCCACTTTCAAAAGAATATGACAGTTCATAAGAATATGAAGCTAAAATGTTGGAGGACTACAAGGATCATGAGGCAGATTCAATAGTGGTAGTTATTGGGTGCTACTAGAAATGAGAAGAAAGTGACAGTGATGAAGATGTATTATAAGGAAGAGTTGATATGTAAGCTGAATTAAAAACTGTACTTGAGGAAATAGATGTTTGGAGAACCAAAACAATGAAATACAACAATGTGGTTCATGATACAAAGATTTATATTTAGCGGTAGGAAGATGATATGTTTGAGCAGTATAAAGAAATTGAAGAACTAAAGTCATCAATGTTAGAGATCTCGGAAAAGATCGGTGAGTAAAATCTCAAAATTGAAGAACAAAAAAGGTAAATTGATATTTTTACTAGAAATTGAAATGAACAAATCAAATGTATCGAAGAGATTAAAATGAAAATTATCATTATCTGATGGAAAGTGAAAGATCAAGAGAAACTCTGGATTCTATAAAAAAGCATATAATGGCACCAAAATGGAAAACATAAAATTTAGAGTTCCAAAGAAGAAAACAGAGGGGTTTGAGGAAAGGAAAATGGCGGATCTGAATGATATAGATGGAATGTGGATTGATGAAAAAAATAATGTTGTAATGGTTTATTTTAAACCACAAGCTCCCACTCTGAGGATAAAGATTGATTTGGGTATGAATAAAAATTATAAGAATCATGGAACAAATGGGAGAACCAGTAGTGCATTATTTCTACACAGGAATTCGCCCTGTATTAGATGTTATTATTATTGAAAAATGGGACACTCAAAAAATGTATTTTCTAGGGATAAGAGGTATTAAAGGTAATAATACCAACATATGAAGACATAAAAGTTTCAACATTCCTGGTTATCATTTGATGGTCATTGGTCTAGTACATATGATTTGGACATATAGATATATATTTCTTATCAACTATGAAAATGAATGTTCCAATGTAGACTGGATTTAATCATAACTAGAGAATAAATGTATTATCAAATGACATGAAAATGAAAAATCAATTTTCAGCTTTGTAAAATGAACCTGGTCCATCATAGACTAAGGAAGATCAATATTATCAATCTGTAATAGGAATAAATTCAAAACATGAAAAAAATTGATATGAACATGTCATGGTGGAAGAAATTGATTTTAAAGAGTTATACCTCACTAAAATTTGGATCACTGATAGTGGATGGACCTCCCATATGACAAGAAATAAAGAACTAGTGATTGGAACTAGATACAATAGTGAATGTTTTTTGATACTTGGTAATGACGAGGGATTGAAACTTATTGTCTCATTAAACGAATTGTTTTGTGGGGAAGACATGAGACATGTAGATGTCTTGGTTGTTAACGTTCTTAGTCACAACTTACTATGTGTTAGTCAATTATGTGATTTAGGGCATTACATAAACTTTTCTAAGAAATTAAGTTTCATAATGGAGAAGATAGTGAAATTGTTTTATAGGGAAAGTATATGAAAGAGAATCTTTACCCTGTGAGTGGATAATTATATATGTGTATTCTATCTGAGGAAGAATAAAAAAGTTATCCCATAAAATTCTTTGTCACTTGATCTAAACATCCTTTGACGATCTAGTGAAATATGATGTTTCTAATAACCTCCCTAGTTTATCATGTGATCGTACTCATATGTGAGATTCTTGTTAACAAGGGAATATCATTCAAAATACATATAAGGAAAAATAGAAAATGTTAAAAAAGGTCTTGATTTGGTGTATATTGACGTGTGAAGTCCTATTTCACCAAGATTTATTAATGAGAGGTGATATTATGTCCTCTTCATTGATGATTTTAGCATAATGGAATTCCCGAATGGCTCGAAGGCCTTCTTTTTTATTGATTTTTGATAACCCCCTTTCAAGGTATTAGAGGGAACCCTTATAAGGCCCATAGGCTCAGAGATTACAAGGATCGTAGGATTAGGAGATTACATGACCCAAAGTTTTTAGGGATTTCAACAAGACTATTTACAAGGAACTTCCCCTCCCCAGCATCTGCATCATGATAGTAGCTCTACACCTTTGCATGGTCGTCTAGGTAGGATTCTTGTGCAAGCACATGCTGGTACCGATGGCATATCCATACCCTCTCATTCTGGCAATTAACTTGGTTCTGTTCTAGTGAGTGCACTTGCTCTGAATCCTCTTCTGGGGCTGCTTCTTTTTTTGTAGTGTGTCTGGGGCATCTACATGTGGCCCGAAGGCCTTGAGGTGGCCCGAGGGCCTTAACGGTGGCCCGAAATCCCTACTAACTCGAAGGCCAGGGTGGCCTGAAAGCCTTAAGGACTCCACTCCCAAACCTATAGCCCAAGGTGAATACTTCTAGATGTTATAGTACCAAACAGTACCTGCTACAGCACCTACTATAGTACCCATAAAATGTAAAGTCCTGCTACAGTACCTGTAAAGTGTACGTTTCTTCTACAGTACCTGCACATTGTATAGTACTACTATAGTACCTGATACAGTATCAACTACAGTAAACCGAAAATATACCTCTACCTGGTTTTGAACCTTGGCCTTATGGATGCACATAAGGATACCTCACCAACTGGGCTGAGGCTCATGTGCATAATGGCATGGGTTTTAGTCATTACTCAGAAGTCTGTGGTGTTCAATTGCATAAACAACATATCAAATTGATGTTGAGAAGATTCTAGATCCAAAAATATAGATTATTCCAACAGATACTAGAATTGAGTTAAAAAATATCCATGTGAGGATTTTCTTGAGAAACAAGGGATAATGAACCATGTTTCAGTAGTAAGAACTCCACAATATATTGGAGTAATTGAGAAAAGAAATTGAATTATCAAAAACATGGCTAGAAAAATTCTCCTTGAGAAAGACATTCCATAGATTTTTTGGAAGGAAGAAGTGATGACATTATTATACGCATCATATAAAGAATTATTATTTCCAAAAGAATTAGAGACTCCATATTAGCTATAGTATGGTAAGAATCCAACATTTATGTACTATCGAATCTTCAAAAGTAGGTGTTTCATTCTCAATAAGTGTGCAATGGGTACACCCAAAATTGGGTTCTGGAATAATATGTTTATATTGAGTAGTGAAAAAAAGGTTCAACATTTTCTAGATGAATGTTAAGTCAGTATTTCGGAATGGGGTTCTATAATAAGAAGTTTTTATTGAGTATCCTGGTGTTATTCTCATTCATGAAGAGGATAATTGATTTTTTTAGCTGAATATTGTTATATATAGGTTTATGAAATCACCAGGGGCATGGTATTCAAGACTAGATCAATTTTTGAAGAATCTCGATTTTCAATGTGGTGGAGTTGATTACAATATATATGTCAACTATTAGAGTAATAAATGCATAATGGAAAAATCACATTCAAATCACGAAAAACATTGTCAAGGAGTAGGTGGAGATAGGGATTAAGAAGACGTAGTATGTCTCTACAGAACTATAGGTTGCTAACAATATAAAAAAGTCCTTACCCAAAGAATCATTTGAATGACATCAACTGGATCTTATAGTTCAATTGACTCCCTATACATAAAAAAGTGGGATTTGGGAACCCTCTCTCCTTTAGTTATGGTGTTTTTTCTTGATGTGGTGATCTATTTTTTTACCACATGTAATGACATGAAGAAGTTTCCTTAGAATATATTTACAAAGGGGATTAAATTCTGGCTAATAAAGGGGGTTAAATATCTTAATCATGATAGGGGTAGAAGCTAATAGGTGGAGCAGTGAGATAAGGGAGTATTAAAAATTATGATACTAAAGGTGATTGATCAAAGGTTATATATCTTGACAGATGAGGTTTGTGATGAATGTAGAAAATTAATTTTGGAATAAAGTGTTTTATTGATAAATTTTTCATGCTCCTTTTGTTTATCATGCTGAGTGTGAATTTTGTGGGCTTAGAGTGTGTATTGTGCAAATATTTGATTTCTATCGAGATCACTTGATTTTAAATTTTGGTATAAGATTGAATAATTATTAATGTGTTATCAAAATGTGAAGAGTTTTCAACAAAACCAATGGGGGTATTATTTGAAAAAGATACATAATTATGTTCTTTTGGGATGATTGTGTTTGTTTGAATGGTTTGAGGTTGTTGAGAAAGTCTAGGTTTAAAAGAAGGAATGAAAAGAATGAATTCAGAATGGAAGCCACAGAGCACGAATGTTGAACTAATCTCATGATGTGACCACATGTGTTAGTCATATTTGTCTTTTGAACTTGCGATGGATCATAGAAAGAATTGGAAGACAAAAACACTAAAAATGGAATGATTTATTTGTGATCTCATGATGGGATATTTCAAAAAACACAATTTTCATTATGTCTCATAATGGGATCTCACACAACGCTTATGATTGTTTTTGAATACCATGATGGGATATCATACAATGCTCATGATTTTATTTGGATCTCATTAATAATCATCATCTGATAGTGAATGAAGGTAAAGTAAAATATGGAAATGATGGAGGTATCTCATGGTCTTCCATGATCATGTGAAGCACATTATAGAATTTCAGATATTTCCCAAAATGTGATTGCAGAATTGGGACTTGTAAAAATCGTGAATGAGGACTCACACCAAGTACATGTGAAAAGCACGAATACAGACCAGGGACTCGTGATTATCATGAATAAAGACTAGGGATTCATGAAAAGTAAAAATATAGACTAAGGACGCATGCAAGGGGTTCGCACCCAGATCTCATGAAAAGAACGAGCACATATATCACCCAGATCTCGTTGAGATATTGATGCCTATGAGGTAGATGGTTTTCCATTATGTGTGGAGTGATTTATGGACTTATGGTGGTTGTTTTTTGCATATAAATACCACATAAACCATACTTAAACATCAACAAAATTATGCTTAAATTATTGATCTGAAGCATAATCTAGGAAGGAGTCTTGTAGAGAGAACTCATGAAAGAGACTTGCGGAGAGGTCTCACTAAGGGGTATACATGATTGAACTCAAGTAAGTGTTGTGCTTGATCTGAAAAAAGTCTCATTAAAAGAGGAATCGTGCCAGATTTTTTCTATAGGGGTTTGTGCTAGGCGACTTGCACAATGCAGGAATAGGGTTCATGCCAGGTGACTTGGGAATAGGACTCATGTCATAGGTTTGAACCAATGGTTTGCACTAGGTGTTTGTGACAGGGGACTCGTAAAAAGAAAAAAATGTTTTCTCACCCTAGGAATCTGTGCCCATCAGAAAATTGGACTCGTGAAAGGGGACTCATGGAACAGAATCGTGGAAGGGACTCATGCCAGGACTCGTGCTAGGGTCTCGTGCTAGGGGTTAAGTGGAAGAGACTCACATAGGGGTATCACACTAGATTATTGAGCTTGGAGGTACATGACTACATTACCCTATGAGTATTTTCAATGTTATATATTATTCTGAAGTAGGTGAAGATAGAGTACGTACACCATTGGACAATACTCGCATAAGGTGGTTATTCACTACTACATTGAAAGCTGTGAAAATAAGACCTAGAATCACTTGAAGACCTTAAAAAAATTCAAGATAATTATTGTTTCTACAGTAAAGGGATGACTACTCTTGTTTTATTTAAAATTGGAAGTATTCCATCAATTTTTTTTCATAGATGAAAAGGGGAAACCTAGAAAGAGTTTCAACAGATCATATACAGATTTTTGAGGATGCATTCATTAGCGATAATGAAGGGAAATACATGTACATAAATTGTGGGTGAGTCTCTTGAAAGGGAATTGAGAAAATGAATATAAAAATGGTAATCCCTTCCATTGGCAGTGATTCGGGGAAGGAGACTTATGGATTGAACCTTGGTAATGCCGTGAGATGACCCAAAACATTGTAAAGGCAGTGAGCATAGTCATAGAAGTGATATAGCTTGAGCCTTATAATTGTGAAGTGATCCTTAGTATATTTGGTACATCATCTCATCATCATTATATACTCCTTGGTTGTATCCCATTGAGGGTAAACCAAGTAAAATTGTTGTGTGTCATTCATGAGTTATATTATATTCATACATTGTTGCGGGAAAGGTATAGAAGAGTGATTTGTTTAATGAAAAAAAACAAGATCTGAAGGGGTAGTTGTCTTAATATGTCATACCTTAATTCACCGCCAACCTCTCACGATATTTAATCTAATTATGATAACAATATGATACTTTAAATAGAATATAATTGTGGATATTTTAAAATTACCATTCATAATATTGTATTTGTTGTCAATAACTAATGCTACTACTATATGGATGACACATCCAAAATGTGTGTCATAGGAGGAAATATGGGATGAGTAACATCCATTATAATTAAAAAGGTAAAATTTTCTACCTTATGGAGAACTAGGTTGGATAGATTCATGTTTTTTCCACTTACATGTGATAATTGATGTGATATTGTTCAAGGAAATCAATACATGTGTGGATGGATGTAGGTACACTAATATATGAAATTCTAAAAAATGTGTTGAGATATATGAGGAGGTATCTGAATGATTGATAAATGAATTTAATTTATATGAGTGATGATAGATATTTTAGATCTAGAGACTGAATTTCAGAAGGGCATTTAACCTACATGTATGATATATCATCTACATAGCTGGAGTTTGGAGAAATTACCTTAAGGGCACGAAGGCCTTCATTTTTATTGATTTTTGATAAACCCCCCTTCATGGGATGAGGTGGAAACCTTACAAGGCCCATAGTTTTAGAGATTACATGACATGTAGGATTAAGTGATTAAATGACCCGAAGGTCTTAAGAAATTCAACCAGACTATAACAACAAGGAACTGCCCCTCCCTAGTATCTGCATCTTGTTGATAACACTCCATCATCGCATGGCCATCTGGATAGGCATCCCATGAAAGCTCAGACAGGTACAGATGGAGTTTTCATACTCTATCATTCTTCCAAATCCATCTAGTTCTTCTCTGGTGAGTGCACATGATCTGAATCCTCCTCTAGGGATGATCCTTTTTTTGTAGATTCTATCCAGGTCTGCTGCACTGATCATTTTCCCTAAAGTCCTTGAGGTAGCCCAAAGGCCTTAAAGGTGTCCTAAAATCCAAACTGACCTGAAGGCCTAGGTGGCCCGAAGGCCTTAAGGACTCCAATCCCATACTGGTGGCCCAAGGTGAATAGTTCCTGCTGCTACAGTACCTGCTACAGTGCCTGCACAGTAGCTACTACAAGACATGATACTGAAACCTAGAATTATGCCTCTGCCTAGTTTCGAACCTAGGTCTTATGGATGCACTTAAGGATTCCTCACCAACTTGGTTGAGGCTCATGTGCTGATTTTTAAGGAAATGGAAAAAGAAATTATATTATACATAATATATTGTTTCCACACATATAATAGTTGAATTTCATAAAACATTTTTTGAATAATAAAAACTGAATTCATCTTTGTTGAAGAGTATTACCTAGCATGGGGGAAATTTCAACTATATGAGGGTAAATTGACTTTCACATAAGAATTTTTTATCTCTAATAAGATATTTGATTTTTCAAGAATGTTTCAACGGAAAAATTTAATATGATTTATGACATTTTGGTGTTATGTATGGTATTTGAGTACTGTGTAAAACATTGTGACTACCCATAAGATATTTCACTATTTTTGTGATATTCAAAATTAGGGAAATTTTGAGAAAATAGTTGAAAAAAATCATATGATGACTTTTAAAATGATCCTTATTGATTATAAATCTCTATAATATCAAAACTCTCTATGATTGAAGCTATTTTATTGAATCAAATCAAAAGATGATTCGATTACAAGAGGATTAGACCACAATATAGTGGAAACCTAAAGTTGTTGAAGCTTGAGTAATATTCTCACCACTCTGGGGGATAATAATTTCATGTGAGTTGCTATTATGTGTTCTATACCAAAAAAAATAGGTTCATAATGAACACCAACATATAGTGGTGAGAATTCCAGGAAAAATGTTTACCTGTGTGGAACATCGAGTTAAAAAATGTTGTGGTCCACTCATGGTAAAAATTTTGAGAAGTTTTTGATGCATATATGGGTGTTCCATTGCAACAATAGATACTCCACATCTCAATTCATAAATCAATTCATACATGTAGTTTTTTTCAAACATATATAAATATTGTGGATTTCAAAAAGGGATGACTGAGCTTTAAATGGATAAAATAATGGAGATCTAAAGTTTTATTAATACATTATTTTATTTTAAAATATCAAACATGTTTCAATTCCTATTTTAAATCAATATGAACACTAAGGAAGTGGAAAACACTAAAAATAGAATATTATATTCAATTCATTTGATTTATAATATACCCTTATTTAGTGGGTTTTAAGAGAATATTATAGCATAAAATATCTCCAATTTTTAATAGTGAGATCGTCTATTACTGAAAAAATGGATGATTTTTCATTATACAAAAATGGAAATAAATTTCAATACTCTATGAATATTTTGGAAGAAGAACACAAAAAATTAAAAAAGGAGAGAGAGACCTTGATACTTAAAAACTAGAGAAGAAGACTGATTTTGTATTGTAGGTGATGAAACCAGTGCATTCAGAAAACATGAGTTCATTGAAGAGGAAGGAGGAAAATAGGTTTGTTGTTTTCATGAGTTTTTGTGTATTAAGAAAGTGAAAAATTAAACCAGAACTGAAAATTATGAGGTGGAGTGACCAAAGAAAAGTGATCCTAAAAGAAGAGATAGTATGTGATGACTTGAATAACAATAAAGTTGATCCACAATGCACTAGGTTGCAATGGGATCAACATTTTCCTCAATGAGGAGATTGAGAAGACCCATTCAAAATTATTGGTAGGAAATATAAAGATCTCGGTGAGAGGTGGAAATAGGCTTTATAATAGATGTCTTCAATAAGTGAAACGACCAGATGAAAACATCTCATTCGGGGAACAACCATGTATCTTCTCTTCAATTCACCAATTTTATAGGATTCTGTGCCTCTGGGCATCTAGACCATCTATTGAAATAAAATATGTATAGTGGGTACTTTTCATTTTTTATGGGGAGAGATCAGGCTTAACCCACTTAGGGTGTAGGAGTGTGTGTGGTGTTTGGTTTCTTGCAATATCTTCAATAAAAAAAATACCTCATATATTTTAATCACTACTACATATTTCACTATATTCAATGATGCTCTTTATTATGAAAATAAATGATAAAAGTGACCCTTTGTCAATACTTTTTTTAGCACTGAAAAAAGTCAAATTTATGACTATTTTTTAGCACTAATAAAGGCCGATCTTTTCCATCACATTTTTAGTGCTGATAAAGGTTTTCCATTATCAATACGTTTTAAAATAGATAAAGATACATTTTTTAAAATTATATATCATTAAAAATCGTATATTAATATTTAAAAACATTTATATTGATATAAATATAATATATTTTATTAAATATGATTTATATAATATAATATATGTATTTAAACGTAATATATAAGATATATAGTGAAAATTGGTTCATAAAATAAATAAAAATAAATAAAAATTAATATCACTTAATATTTTTCTATATACTATTGAGTAATAATCATTTAATAACAATTTGATGATAGAAAAATCAAATATATTAATGAATGGTTAAAATTAGTTAAAACATGAATTAAATTTCAAATTATCACTAATTTTTATCCGTGTCTATACCAAATATAAAATCGAAACTTGTGGAAGTATCTATGACATTAAAAAATAAGGATTATTTAATTATCAATTTTTCAAAGTCAAAACAATTATAGAAAGGCCTTAAAAATTGTGTTATTTTTGGTACCCTGAATTTTTTAACATTAGATAGAATTTCAACCTCGTTTAGGGTGATATTCTTATTCATTTTTGGTATAGACTAAATTTATTATGAGGGATTAGTTTCATGTGGATATTATGCTATTCAAATTTTTTTTTCATAGTTTAGTGTTATTTATTGTTAAATATATACATATATACATATATATATTTAAGTATTAACATATATTAATTTAACTATATAAATAAATATTTAAACATTTTTACAAATAAAATATAATTTTTAATATTTAAATCATATGTAATAATTATTATCCATTTTATTTAAAACAATATTAAACCATTTGTTTACATTATGAATTTTTTTTAAAAAATATATATATATATATATATGTCTATTTAAATGTGTATATAATGTTTATATATACATATGCATGTGTATTAATAAACACACACACACATATATATATTTATATTATAATATATATATATATGAATATTAATCTATAATATATGTACATATATATATATATATCATATAAACAAATACATATATATAAATACACACACAAATATAGAAACAAATATTTAATAAATTTATTTCAAAATAATTATATAAATATATACAAATATATGGATAAGAAATACATATGTAAATATATATAAATAAATGGAAATACCATAATATATAAAATAAAACAAGATATAGTAGTGGTAAAGTAGTTTTCTTTGCACGCGGGTGAGAAAGCAGTGGGGGAGCAGTCGAGCGTTTAAAAAAGGTGGATGCTAGTGCTGAAAATATGGTGTTTTTGTTGGCATCATGCATTAATAGAAGAAGAAGCCACTACTATAGATCAGAAATATCTACTGCTAACCATTATCTATTCTATGAAAAAAGTGATGATAAAGGGGGACCATTACCAACAAAAAAAATATTGATAAATTTCATTTTTATTAGAAGTAGAAAAAAGCGCTTATAAATGGAAACCTTTATCAGCATGTTCATTTTGGTGCTGATCAACCCCCACCACCCCCCTTATCATCATGTTTTTAGCACTCATAAAGGCCCGATTTATCTACGCTTTTTTCAAGCGCACATAAAATGGGATTTTATCACTACTAAAAAAGTGACGATAAAGAAACTTTTAATCAGTTCTAGAAATAATGTTGATAAAGATGGGGGTGTTTACCAGTGATTTCACTATATAACTGATAAAGAACCTCCTATTAATGATTTTTACTAGCACTAATAAAAAGTATATTTCATAAAAATATAGATATCATTTAAAATAATATATTAATATATAAATATATTTATATTGATATAAATATAATATATTTTATTAAATATCATATATTAAAAGATAAATACTTATTTACACATAATATATAAAATATTTAGTGAAATAATTTATTATAAAATAATCAAAAAATTTATTTTTTAGTAATTTTCTCAATATTATCAAGTAATAGTCATTTAATAATAATTAAAAGACATAAATATTCACTAAATAAATAAACAGTCTATGATAAGTTTAAAATATGACTTAAACTTCAAAAAACCATTACTTTGGATCCAGGTGTCAATTTGACCTCACCGTATGTCAAATCAAAACATGCAAAAAGATCTAAAAAATATAAAAATGGAGGATCCATTATCAATATTTGTTGAGGTTTAACAGGCATAGAATGCCTCCAAAACTATGTTTTTAATTGAGGTGCTATAATGTTTTCATACTTGATGGGATTTAATCTTTGTTTAAGATACATTTATCATTTTGCTGTGTAGACTGAATTTAATCCCATGTCATATATTTATATAGATATTATAGTTTTCAAAAATTTTAATTTTTCTTATTGTTGTTTTATTTATAATCAAATATATGCATAATTTCATATATTTAAATATAATCAATCAATTTTACAATTACACATTTGAACATATTTACATAAAAATGTATTTTTAAACATATAAACCATATATAAAAAAATATTTATAATTCATTTTATCTAAAATAATAAATTATCCATTTTACTTACATTATAAAATTTCATTATATATGTATGCCTATGTAATGTTTACATATAAACATGTGTGTGTCAATAGACATATATATATATATATATATATATATATTTCTGTATTATAATATATGAAAATAAATACATATATGTAAATATTTGTGCATGTATGTGAGAAATATAAATTTGTGTATATATTGTGTATATACATCATACATAAATGTATTTTTATAAATCTATCATTATCATTAAATATAGTATATCAATGTATTAACATTGAATATTTATAAATACATTATAAACTAATATACCAAAATATATTTTTATAGGTAAATATATATAAATATATATGTAAATATATTGACATATAAATATATATATGTAATATATAAAATTTTTATCTAATTATAAAATATTAATAAATATTTTAAAAATGTATTTTAAAAAACTATTTAAATCATATGGAATTAATTATTATCAATTTTATTTAAAACAATATCTATCCATTTTTTATATTATAAAAATATATGAATATAGATATATATATATTTACAAATTTATATATAATGTTTATATATTTATATTTATATTCGAATATATTTTAAAAGATATTAGTATATAGTATATTTAAAAAAATATAAGTGTATATATATATATCAATATATCACACACACACGTGCACACACATCTACATATTTAATAAATGTTTTTAAATATATATAAATAAATAGGAATAAAGTAAAATGTTGAATAAAATAAGGTAGAGTAGTTGTAGAAAGGTTTTCATTGTAGAAGGATGGTCAAATGTTCGAATCCAGACACGGATGGGTTGGTAAGTAGATTTCTAGCATTGAGAATGTTGGATCACAAGCGCTGTTAAAGAGGGGGTGGGTGGGGGTGCGTGAAATTGGTTGAGTGGTGGTCAAGGGAATGGATAGTGCTAAGAAAGGGGGACGCATGAAAAAAGTATTTTTTTTCGATGTTTATCAACGATAGAAAAAACACCGATAAAGAGTGACTTTGTCAATGCTAAAAAAAAATTTGATAAAGAAACCCATTATTAGAGTTTTTTAGCCATGATAAGATAACCCTTTATCATCACTAAAAACTGCATATAAATAACCATGTTATCGTTATTTTTTATAGCATTGCTGAAGTCTGCTTTTACAAGAGAGCTGACGGAGTGGGGTGGGGGTCAATGATGGGGGTGGGGGAGGGGTGGTTGGGGCATGAGTGGGAGAAAAATATATATTTTTTAATTTCATCAATTCTAATAAAAGTTCTATTAAATGCACTCTTGATCGACACTTAAAAATCATTGATAAATGTGTTATATATCAATGCAAATAAAGGTTATCGGTCATGAATTTTATCTATTCTAATAAAGGTGGAATTCATTGGTGTTTCATTTAGGTTTGTTAAATTTCATGGTATTTTTAGGGATTTTAGGGTGTCACCACCTTTTAGCAATGAAAAACCCCATTATGAGCATTGAAAAAATGGGATATGAAGTAGTGACTCATGTAATTATAATTACAAATAAATTAAAAATAAATAAATACATTAAAATCAATTTTATATAAATAAATATTTCTATCTATATAAATATATATTTATTAAAATACAATATTTTATTAAAAATATTTTATATAATTTTCTTTTCTAAAAAAACTGATAGAGGGAGACATTTTTCATCGCTTTTTATTAGCACTCGAAAAGGTCACTGCTCAATATTTTTGATTATCTGGTAGTACAATATCTAGTATATTTAATGTTATTAGCATAAGAATTGTATTTTACATAAATGATTTACTGATAAAAAATAATTTTTTGAAACCTAAAAAAAATTAAAAAACCATTATATTTGGCTTTTAATATGATAAAAAAATCATATGGTCATCAAATATCGGGTTTGGTTATACATAAAACCAATGGTCTAAATCCTTGAGATACAAAAAATACTTTTATCATGAAATCCTTATTTTCATAAATTACCAGAGTGACAATTTTATTATTATTTCTTAAATGATGTTTCATAATTTGTTTTTTCATTGCTTAAGCCCTGCTATATAGTGATCAAGGGGGATGTTACCACACCACATTTCACCACACCGTGTGCATGCATGACGTACATGGGAGAACATTGCAACACATAGTTTAGGTGTGTTGGGTGTCATAAAAGGACATAAAAGTGGTGTGTAAATGGGGTGGGGTTTTGTGCAGGTAGTGCTACATGTGAAATTAAATGGTGTTGCAACCCCCACCCTCAACAATTCAATATCTTTTAAGAATTTATATGGCCCTACCAAACTTTTATCTTGAAAATGCTAAAGAAGACCCCAACTCTTATGAAATTATTTATGAAAACTCTTCCAACCCGTATCTATTTTAGTAGAATATATTCATTTAAAACTGTTACATTATAATTATTTATAGTTAAATTAAAACAAGATAAATAATTCCTTATATTAGAAAAACCATGAGAGTGATTTTTGAATGGTGGACTAAGCATCCATTTCATGAAAATTAATACATAGTGACATCAGGGTAAATATTATGTATGTGATGAGGATGTCTTCCCCCGCTTTCGCTCCCGTCCCTTCGCCGGCTCCCTTCCTTGAGCCGGCCCCAGCTGCTGCTCCTGTTCAACCTTCTGAGAAGGTTTCCTACAAGTCGGATTTGTGCGGCTCTCCCCCGTCGGTGGTTGCTTCTGGCCCTGCTTCGGTCCCGGAGACCCGGCCTCGCCTGGCTCCCGTCCAGGTGGAGTCTTGACCCATCCGACTGGTGGAGGGTTGCCCGGTGGTGGATCTTTCTACTCAACAGCTTTAGGAAGCGGCCTCCCTCCTTGACCTCTCTTTGGTGGCTCGCTTCGGTCGCAACAAACCCTCTCTGAAGTTTTTTCGGGATGTGGTGAACTCCTGGGTCCTCTCGTGCCCTCCGGCGGTATCCGAGCTTTCCAGTGCGGCCTTCAGTATTCACTGTGGTTCCAGACTTGACTTTGTGAAGGCATGGTCCAGTGCTAGCAGAATGTGCGGCGCCTGGCATTTCTCCCTTTCTCGCTGGTCCTGGGATTGTCATTTTGGCCGAGAGTCCTCCTCGGTTGCGGTTTGGGTCTCCTTCCCAGGACTCCCGCTACCTTTCCAGAATCCTTCCATCCTTCAATCTCTGGGAAACTCTTTAGGATCCTTTCTCTTCATGGACATGGCTACCCTGTCCCTCCTATCCACGGGCTCCCCCCGCATATTTTTGGAACTCGATCTGGCTAAGTGTCCGCCCTCCTCGGTTATCTTACAGGCCAGCGACGGTTTCTCTTGGAGACAAAGGGTCAGGTTTCATCATTCTTTAATGTTCTGTGTGCATTGCGGGCTTCATGGTCACTGGGTTGCGGACTGTAGGAGGGTGAAGGGTGGTGCGAGCTCATCCCGTCAACCGCCTCCGGCGAACCCGGGTCAGGGTTCACCCGTCTGTAGACCCGAGGGCTCCCCGGTTCGGCCCGCTTCTTTTTCAAATTTGAATTCTCCTTTGTGTGACGGGATGCCAAAAAAGGTTTGCATGGGGGTGTGGTCTCCGGTGTCAAAACGGTTGTCGGCCCTCACGGAGCCTCTGGATCTGATCTCCTGGTCACCCTATTCTGGGACCAAGATCCTTCCCCGACAAGATCGAAGGACAGGTTTTGAGCGCGGCTTTGTTCTGGATCTTCTGGGGAGCCCACCCAGGCCACTCTCCCCTCCTCCCTCGTCGTTCCAGGTCTCCTCCCTCCTCTCTCCAGAGGTCATCTGGAAGACTCTTGCGAGTAGTCTCATTCTGGACGTGGAAGGGTTAGCTAAGATGGATCGCCCCCCTTCTGGGACGACGAAAGATCTGGTGATCCCGCGGCTCTCTCCGAATCGTCGTCCTCTCGCCCCCTCTATCCATGGAGAGGTTGGTTTGTTCTCGTTTGGTGATGATATTGTTAAAGGGAAAGCTCCGGTGGAAGAGGAGGTCTTCTCGTTCAAGAAGGCGGTCCTTAATCCCAAACCGGCGCCCCCCGGAGCAGTGGTCTCGGGCCCTGTCACACGTTCCAGATCCAAAGTCTTTGGGCGATTTGAGCCGGCCCCCTCGTCCTTGTCTTCAACTGCCTGCGCCCGGAAGGGCCTGCTACGATGATCCCTATTCTTATCTGGAATGCTCGGGGCTTGGGGGCTCCAGCAAAACGTGCCTTGCTGGATACAGAGGCGAGGTCTTCTCTGGTTCAAGTTATTGTTATTCTGGAACCCAAGCAGGTATCCAGCAAAGGTCCGTCTCTTTTCAGGAAAATGGGCTTCCCCAACTTCTTCCAGGGTGGGTCGGAGAACCCTCATATCTGGATAGGCTGGAAATGTAATGTTTCTGTTGATATCTTGAGTTTCTCGTCTCAATGCATCAACACCAAGATCACCACCTCAAATCATGTCTTGATGTTTTCCTTTGTCTATGCGGCAAATGAGGTCTCCAAGAGGAGGGAGCTTTGGCATCTCCTGGGGAACCTACAGACGGGCTCTCTTCCCTGGTTTGTTGGCGGTGACTTCAACGTCATTGCGGACATCTCTGAGAAAAAGGGGGGCGCTGGTTTTAACTTTAGTGGCATAATGGAGTTCAATGAATTCATGAGGAGAATAGGGCTCTTGGACTTGGGTTTCTCTGGTCACAAGTTCACCTGGTGCAACCAACGTAAGGGAGCAGAACGCATCTGGTGCCGGCTGGACCTCTGTTTATCCAACCTTCATGGGATGGACTTATTTCCAAAGACGTCAATTTCCCATCTTCAACGGGTGCTCTCTGACCACAGTCTTATTTTAATCAACATTAAGAGGGAGGAGGATGCGAGGGCCTTCTTCGCCTACTCGTCTGCATGGCATGGGGACGATGGTTTTTTAGATATTATCAAGACGTCTTGGGCCAAAGGTGATAATATTAGATCGTGGGGTGGCCTGGTGAATCGCCTCAGAGGCCTTAGATTGGACTTGCAAAGCTGGGTGAGCTCGAGACCTGATGCTGCCCAAGGTATTGATAACCTCAGGATCGAAGTCGACAGATTGGAAGATTCTCTCCAATTCTGTTGGGATGAGAATGCGTTCATTGATCTGTGTGACAAAAAGAATCTCTTGTGCGAGGGGCTTATTTCTTTGGAGAAGGAGTTCAAACAAAGGTCCCAGATCCGATGGCTTAAGGAAGGGGATCAAAATAGTGCTTTCTTCCATGCTTGCATTAAAGAGAGGAGAAGTTAAAAGATCAACCTGAGGATGGAAAACGGAAACTACACTTCAGATGTGAACTCTACGGGGGTGATTTCTTTGGATCACTTTGAGAAGATCTTGGCAGGGGAGTCTGCGGCCCCCTTCGAGAGGGGGTTTCGCACCACAGAGGACTTTTTCAGCATTATTCCTTCAACGGTTAGCCCGGAGGATAACTCTACTCTCTCTTCCATCCCCTCGGCTGAGGAGATCCGGATGGTTGTCAGGAAAATGCCCCAGGACAGCGCACCTGGTCCTGATGGTTTCCCAGCCAGCTTTTTCAGTTTCTCCTGGGAAATTGTTGGACAGCTTGTTGTGGAGTTGATCCAGGATTTTTTCAAGGGTGGTTCACTCACTAGGGGAATTTCTGCATCCAGACTGGTTCTTATTCCAAATATTAAGGATCCTACTCTCACTAGCCAGTACAGGCCTATCTGTCTTTGCAACGTTGCTTATAAAATTCTTGTCTCTGTTATTTTGAGTAGGCTGGATAAGTTTCTCCCGCGTCTAGTCTCAATGGAACAGCATGGCTTCATTAAAGGCAGGAACATTCAGGGGGCGGTGGGCATTGCTTATGAACTAGTTCAGGAAATCAACAGGAAATATGTTGGCCATAATATCATCTTCCAAGTTGATATGAACAAAGCATATGACACACTGGAATGGAGCTTCATCATACGGGTCATGCGGAGCTTTGGGTTCAGCGAGGTTTTTTGTGATATTTGCATCAGATGTTACTCTTCCACGTGGCTTTCCATTGCTTTAATGGGCAAGACATTTGGTTTCCTCAAGACTGTTTGCGGTGTTCGTCAAGGGGAACCCTTTTCCCCACTTCTTTTTGTTATTGCCCAAGATGCACTCTCAAGAAACTTGAACCATAGGATGGACACTGGTGTCATGACTCCCTTCCGGGGGAAGAAAGGTGTTGTCATTTCTCATCTTATGTTTGCAGATGATATTCTTATTTTTGTCAATGGCAGGAAGAGATCGTTGAAGTCTCTCATGGACTCCCTTTACTCTTACAGCAAATGGAGCGGGCAGGGCATCAACCCCGCCAAAAGTCACTTCTTCACTTCTGATAAATGCCCAGCTTCAAGCTTAATGTTTTTCCAGAAAACACTGGGTTGTTACAGACGGCCTTTTCCCATTTTATATCTTGGGGTTCCGATCTCCTGTGGCCACGTTAATAAGATTCATTTATCTACGATTCTTGATCGTATTCTCGGCAGAATTTACAACTGAAAAAATAAGCTCCTCTCCTTTGGCGGATGGATTACGTTGATTAACAGTGTACTCACCGCCATTCCCATGCACGTGTTTTCGGTGATCCATCCTCCTAAGGGTACGGTGGAGAGGATGGAAATCCTCCTCAACTCCTTCCTGTGGGACGCCATGGAGGAGGGAAGGTGTCACTGGGCTTCTTGGAGACGTCTTTCCAGACCAGTGGATGCAGGAGGTGTTGGATTACGTGATATACAGGGTACACTCCAAAGTTTGCAGGCATGTCTCGCTTGGGATATCATCGTCGGGGAATCGCTGTGGGCGAAATTCTTTAAAGCACCTTACCCGGGGCTTGAAGCAAGGGACCTTTACAGCTCCATGAGGCTGGAAAGATGTATGTTCTCCCTCATCGACACTTTGTCTGGTCTTGCAAGGTGGGTCATCGGTGCTGGAAATAGAAATTTTTGGGATACGAACTGGTCTGGGGATACCCTGCACTACCCCGGCTGTCCTTCCCCGGATATTAACTTCAGTACTGCATGCGAGGATTTAGACTTTATTACCACCTCTCTGAACGATAACCAAATGGCTGTTTTTGAGAACATTGTCATGAGTGATGAACCCGACAAATGCTGCTTCTCGGCATCTAGCTCAGGGTGGTTCTCCTCACAAGGTTTCAGGAGTATTGTCCAGGAAAGTAGCAGCTCCAGTGTTTGGGCTCCAGCGCTCTGGTGCAAAGATATTCCTATTAGAATGAATTTCCTTCTTTGGAGGATCAGAAACAGAGCGCTACCTACGGAGGACAGCGTTCAACTCCGGGGTATTACTTTGGCCTCGAGGTGCTTCTGCTGCACCAACCACATGTGCGAAACGGCGAAACACCTGTTCTTTCAGAGTCAATGGGCACTTCATCTTTGGTCCCTGTTCACGTATAACCCATGCAGAGGCGTTGGAGAATTCTCGCTTCAGGATTATGTGGAGTGCTGGTTTTCCAGTGCGGGGTCTTCTGAACAGGAACGGCTGGTCCGAACAATCATCCTTGTGGCCCTGTGTTGGGTTCTTTGGGAGGCACGTAACCAGGTACGGAGAGGTGAGAGTCGGACGCTACTGTCTCTACAGGTTAGCCTCAAGTCTCTCATTTTTGAGCTTGCTTCCCAGATAAGAGGCGGAGTGACGAATACTGCGATAAACAACCTTCTTCATCGCCCCTGTTTTCGAAAAAATAAGAGTGGTCAGTGGGTTAAATGGCATCCACTGGTCGAGGGACTTAAGCTCAACGTTGATGGGTCATGCATGGGAGGGATCATGAGGTGGGGAGGTGTGCTACGGGATTCTTCTGGTTCTGTTCTCGTCACTTTCAGTGCATATTATGGGCCTGGAAACTCCTTGTGTGCGGAAGTGCAAGCCCTGGTCTCGGGTCTGTTGGTATGCAGAAGGCTGAAGATGGTCGTGGCCGAGACAGAAATGGACTCGGAGACCCTCGTGAAGATTATGAAAGGGTTGTGTGGGATTCCGTGGGAACTCACATACTTCATCAGAAGGTTCAGATTAGGAATCCCACTTGGAGTTCGTTTGTCTCATAGCTGGGGAGAGGCTAATTTTGCAGCAGATTCCCTGGCCCACTTGGGTAGAAGTGATGACCCTCTCATCCTCTATAACTCTCCCCTCTCTCTCCCTGCAGAATGTGCCTCCTTCGTGTTGGGGGATGTGCTCGGGCTTCACCATTTCCATCCCCCTTTAGGGGTCTTGCTTCCTTCTTTATTTCTTTTTGAATAAAAAATGAACTACTACTACTACTACATCAGGGTAAATTCCAATTACTATGAAAACAAATAAATGTGTTGAAACTGATAGAGATATTGTAACAACCCGAGATTTTATGAAAAATATTCTTTTTAATATTATTAATGTCTTGTGTTGTACGCTACACCAAAAGGAGCTTGCACAACACGCATCCTTGACTTGCCTTCCATTACACGTAATCACGACCTTCCTTGATAGCGTGTGTAGTATGCAATACCGAGTTTTACTAAACAACGATATGCTCTTAAAATATTATTAAAACTAACCGTTATGAATAGTAATAACCACTTTCTGAAATTTTGTAAATTCTATATTTCAAAATGGACTTCATTTTTGGATTCGGAATATCGAAATTAGCTTAGGGTGAAATTTTGGTACTTTTCGGATAACTTTCATATTCTGATGAATAGTGAAAATTACTAAATTTTAATTAAAAACAACTTTTTCAATCGAAATAATTAATAGTGATAAATTATTAATTTTAGTAGTTTTAAAGTATATTTAGAATATATTTTTACAATTTAATACAATAACGGTCATTGGATGTAATTTCACATTTAAACCACTTATAAACAATTTTCAATCTTTGGATATTTATTATCTCTTAAAAATAAGCTATTTGTTTTAACAGTGGGATTTAATTATAAAATTAATTAATGCAACTTCTATGTTATGAATTTGGTAAAATAGACTTCATTTTTGAATTCGGAATATGAAATATAGCTTAGGATGAAATTTTGGCATTGTTCTGAAAAACATCAATTTTTGATGAATAGTGAAACTACTAAGTGGTAGTTAAAAAACTGAATTTTTCATAAAACTTAATTTTACCACTTCTGTGAATGGAATTTCGAAAATCCGAGATACACGGTTAATATCAAGGACTAAAATTTGGTTCAATGAGATGAAATTTTTTTTTGGTGAATAGTAACTTTTTACTTTTTTTACCGCGGTTAATAGTAAATAGGGTAACTAAGGGTAAATATGATATTACTATTACCCTAAAACATGTCCTAATTCTATTGGATAAGTGTAATTCGACCAAAAACAACCTTATGAATATAATATGACCATTTAGTCCCACTTGGATTAGATGAGGACATTTATTATTAATTTATTTAAAGAAGGTTTAAAAGAGTTAAAATCAAAGTTTATTTACTAAAACATTTTTAATATGGGGTTATACATAAGATAAACTCGACTATAAATATTCATTAGAAATATAAAATGATTTCCTACATAATGGTATTTTATTTGTAATTTTTAGACATTAAATAATTTAATTTATTTATGACACAATGATGATGCAGTAATTATCTTATTAATGAAATATTGACATAATTGATGTTATAAACACCAAAATAAATGTAATTTGATACTTTTTATGAATTAAACTAATTTTCTAGGTTACTATGATATATTAGTGTTGATTTAATTAACTTTGTTCGAACATATAATTCTGTTATGACTTTCACAAAAATCATATATTAAATAGTGTCAAAATTGACACAAAATAGTTTTTAAATCAAATATTATATTATTAATTATTATTTTATTCCTAAAAATCTAAGGTTCGGCCAAATGACTTAGATAAGGATATATGTATTAATAATATATAATTTGGGGTTCGTTTGGCATGTTATAGTAAGTGTATTAACCATATAGTGAAAGAAAACAATAAGACACGGTAAAAGTTAAATTATTTAACTTAGAGTTAAATCTAATTGATAAGGTTAAAATAATACCCTAAACATGTCTAAATCCTATTGGATGATAGGATTTCGACCCATCCCCACTTTATCTTCGAAATAAGACCCTTTGGAACCATTATAAACCGATTTTGACTTTAATATAAAATAATATTTTGAGATATTCCTAAGGTGCCCCTCTCCTCCCTTATAAAAGGACACCTCCTCCCCCTCCTCCTCACACCAATTTGAGCACTCAATCTCGGACAAACCCTGCCAAAATCCCTTCTCCACTTCCCTAGAATAATCCTAGAGGTCCTGGTATTCTTCAAATAACAATCATAGTTCCCTAAGTGGAGGATTCAAAGAGGCGTTTCAAAGAAGAGGTAATTTACGTTACCAATTATTTCACCTTTATTTCTTCTTCCAATTATTCTTCTAAGGTTGTTTCATTATGAAGTAATAACATCAGTATCACTCATATAGTGATATGTTATTATAAATATGAAACAACTCTAATTAACCTTCTATCCATCCTACGGAAAAAGGAAATCACCGCGCGTGCGTACGCACGGAATACCGTCTCCACGCCGTGGTGTAATCTGCTTTTCCACCAACACCTTACATGGATGGGTATTATGGTGTAAAGAATAACTATACATAGTTATTATAACATAATAATGATTCTGATATATTGTATCATCCACTCCAATTCAATTCAATAATTATGGAAATGATATCATTGCTCGTGCGTACGTACGGACTACCGTCTCCACGACGCGATGAGATTCATTCTCCATGTTAACCATTTAAGAATGATTATAAAGTATATATAAGCAATAATAATGAAATATATGACATTATAAAGCTACTGAATTTATGTTTATATATATGTATGTCATCTACTTCATTCCATTCAACTCAATAAGGAAACGAAAACAGCGTTCATGCGTACGAACGGTCTACCGTCTCCATGAACGGTGTATTTCTTTTCATTTTCTGATATATTATATATAAATATTATTAATATATATTATATATAAATCATGTTTTATATTCTGTAATTAAGTAATCATTATCTAAGTAATCATATGAATAATTACAAGTTAAAACACGAACGACAAATGAGATGATTTTACCCAAAACGCTACTTTAACATGAATTTACAAAAAAACGGGTAATTTAAAGTCATAAGTGAACCATATATGATATAATAACAATGAATATGATTCCGTAATAAGTCAATGACATTATTTAAATCATTATACAGGAGGTTCGGACACTTACGAAGCAAATCGGACCTAAGGTAAGGGATAAAGTTTCAATCTAATTTTTATCTAAGATTACTTATACGTAAGTATTTACCGGGGTTATGTTTATCATCCATGACCATGATTTCTAAAAATGATTTCATAAAATGTTTACCATTCTTCCATGGATGTTTAAAGGCATTTTTACCCCTTATTTACTTTTTACCACATTGTATTAATGGAATCTTTCCTTTGGTTACCATATAAGGTACTTTTTGACTTTTCCGGCAAAAGTACGAGAAGAATGTTTTTTTAACTTATACGGCACGAACGGATTTTTATGGTTTTATAAAGACGTATTTTCATGAAGCTTCCTCCAAAAGATTTCATGACTATTTTCAATAAAATCTCTTTCTTTTAAAATTGCATGACGTTTTGTGAAAAGAAATTCATTTTGAAGAAGAAAGAATATTTTCCTCAAGAATTCATTTCAAGTGTTTTATCAAAATTATTTTCCATCTAAGATAACATAGGGTTCTGTTTATATCCCTATTATTACATTGATTTGGTTATGTTGTGATGGAGTTATTTTTATGAATTACTTTATCTTATATTAATTGTTTTATGATGTCATGATGTTTAAGATTCCCATTTTTATTACATGGGTTATGCAATGATGTATGATTTATGAATTTGTGGCACACATAAGAATGGTATCATTATGAGATGGGTGGGACCTATATCTCCCTCCAATGCATTGGGTAAAGATTTCATATCTCATGAGATAGACATGGCTGGAATGGTAGGTTATACCGGTTCAGTGAAACAGGACTGAAACGAGGGTGACTCGGTTCAGAAAGGGACTTTGTCCACTAAGATAGTCTTGGCAATGAGTCTTGACTAACAAGAAATGATTCTCTATGATTATGTGTGAATTCCACAAAGTTTCATGTTTTAAGTTATGATTATTGTGATTACATTTCACTTCCATGATTTATCCCATGTTATGAAATTATGCTCTCTTTTGCAGGTTAAGATTTCCAAAAGTTATGTTCTTATGAATATGATGTGATTGTTTTTTCTTTTGTATACCCTTACTGAGCATTTGAGCTCACCCTTTTATGTTTTCTTTTCCCCAGGATATAAATAAAGGTTTTAGGTAAAAAAAGGGAAGATCTTTATGGGAGATATTGAAGATCTTTCACCATGATTAGAAGATTACGTTCCGAGTTTCCAAAGACACTAAACTATTACGATCCTTGTGTGTGTTTTTGTTATGTACTAAGTATTCTGCAAAAGTAATGTAATGTCAATGTACGTCAGGCTTTGGGTCTCTACAGTTGGTATCAGAGGAAAGGTTTAGTCAACATTTGGAAACTAGGATGCGAGAACTTTAGTGAGATCCCTAGAGATATTTATAAGGTTTGTCTAGGGATGTCCCTAGGGATAAGTATACGTATAGGATACAGTCCTATACATACGGTAACGATCATAGAATTTAAACTAAGAAGTTAGATATTGAGGATACTCCCCCTTTATAATGTTGTTTTCCTTAGCATGATTTTTGCCTCTCACACTATTCTTTTTGGGTTTTAGACGATGGCTGGAACCCGAAGGAACCGTGTTGATCAATGCAATGGACAATGCAATGATTGTCCTCCTGAACAAACAAATGTTATGGGAGATGGAGTGCAAAATCTTATTTCTATACTTACACAAGCTATGAATCATTCTGGACTTCCAAATGAGCAGAGAAGGGAACAATATTCTATTGAGTCCTTCATGAGGCAACGTCCACCTTCTTTCAGTGGGTCTTCTGATCCACTTGTTGCTGAACAATGGATCAGTACCACTGAAAAGATATTTTCAGTTCTTCAATGTTCTGAACATGATAAAGTCGTCTTAGTAGTATATCGTTTGGAAGGTGAAGCTGACCAATGGTGGAATCTTATCAAGAATACGAGGCCAAGAGTTGAAATTGAGTCTATGGAATGGGACGAGTTCAAGAACTTATTTTTCAATAAGTACTTCCCTCGTATTCTTCGAACAAAGATGGAGAAGGATTTTCTTGAACTAAAGCAAAAGGATGATGAATCTGTTGGTATATACGAAGCGAATTTTACAAGACTTGAAAGGTATGCATCTGGCATTATCATCCAACCTGAAAGTAAAGTTGATCGATTTTTCAGTGTCTTAAAACCAAGTCTTCGAAGGGCATTAACTATAAGAGACTTCAGTAGCTATGAAGAAATTGTGCTTTGTGCTATCAAGGTAGAAATGGAAGTTGGTGTTACATATCCATCTCATGGTTTTGACAAGAAACGAAAGATGGAGTTCAAGGAGAAATCTCAGAATAATGGTGAAAAGAAGATTAATGTTTCCTTATGCTCAAAGTGTGGAAAGAAGCATGGTGGAGATTGTCTTAAAGGGACTAGAAAATGTTTTAAGTGTGGAAAAGAAGGTCATCGAGCAGCTGAGTGTTGAGGTAATGGAAAAAGGGTTTCTAATTATGTGAATAAAGAAAAGACTGCAGAGAACGCACCACCAACACTTCAATGTTTCAAGTGCAAGGAGATGGGAAATTATGCCAATAAATTCCCTAATCCAAGGGTTAGTGATGATCGACATGAGCAACCGATTAAGGCAAAGGATAAAGGGAATTCACATGCGATCACTATTGGCGATGTTGAATATGACAACGATGTGGTGGAATGATTCAGTGTTTATGTAATGGGATTCCAAAATAATGTTGTATATAGTATCGTGGAATATTGGAATATTTATGTTTTGGATTTCAATAATTTTATGGTACCAGTAACCATGAAAAGTGATTGAGACATGTTTGGTAAACAGATGATATGAGCATAATGAAGGGATAAGAAGATAATAAGATGTTTGATTGTATTCATGAGCTCATGATTGATATAAGGACTAAGTGATATCATGGTTTGAGTATATAGAATTTTGAGGATTTTGGTATGTGGAAAGTGTTAAATTTTAACTGCCTTCATGTTTTCACTAAGGTTCAATGGGTATTAATTATTCAAGAGAATACATGATTAAGGTATTCACATGTTTATAATTTGACCAACAAGATATATCTTATGATATATGGGGGATAAATGATGGCATTCACGTGATTATTCTGTGACATTTCAAGTAATCATTTTCTTTATACTATGAGCTTGGACTGAAGTATTTTAGATAAGCCTAAAGATTAGAATGGATTATGTTGGGCATAAGTTAGGATAAAACGTTTTTCAATATTATTGATGGGATGTTATAGTAATATAGCTTTAGAAAAAGGACAACCTGCAGGACGGGCGACAGCCCATCGCGTCGGACAAGGCTGTGGGAATCGAACTCACAACCGAAGTGTGACTGGCCTTTATCACCTACCACTGGCCTACAGGAAGTCCCTGTTTAGTAGAAACTAGTTTTATTATATTAAGTAGTATGATATATGAAGTATAAGTCCATTTTAGGAACCATATATGATTAATCTCACTATAGATCGACTTATGTATATAATTTCTGCTAACCTTTTGTTTGAGATAGATGGAATGACCCGTCATTCTATCACATGATCTGCTAACACTTCACGAATAACAAATTCAACTTCATTTATTTAAGAGATGAAGTGGAAATTGTTCAAGGCACGAACAACAGTGAGATTGTACCAAAATAAATTAAGTATTTATTCTAATTCAAATTCTTCAACTTTAGGGAAATGATCTTGAAAACCAAAAATGTTGTCCTAGTGCTCTTATATCTGATTAATCAGATGGTACCTTAGATCATCAGAAATTTATGGATTTGTGATTGTTGTCTTTTCCATAGCCATGTTCTCTACCACTCTCCATCAGAACATGATGGTTAGATTTCTCTTCCATATCCATATTTTCACCTATGTGGAAACCCAGTGATTAGTTTATTTGGGTAATCGTTACATTTCATACATTAGTTTTTAAAGCCAAGTTTTGGTATTCTTTTTTACTATGTGGGTTTCTATTAAAGAAACTTTCGAATAGTAAACCTTTTATAACCCCGACGAATTTCGAGGGCGAAATTCATTTTAAGGGGGGTAGAATGTAATAGCCCGAGATTTTATGAAAAATATTCTTTTTAATATTATTAATGTCTTGTGTTGTACGCTACACCAAAAGGAGCTTGCACAACATGCATCCTTGACTTGACTTTCATTACACGCAATCACGATCTTTCTTGATAGCGTGTGTAGTACGCAATACCGAGTTTTACTAAACAACGATATGCTCTTAAAATATTATTAAAACTAACCATTATGAATTGTAATAACCACTTTCTGAAATTTTTTAAATTCTATTTTTCAAAATGGACTTCATTTTTGGATTCGGAATATCGAAATTAGCTTAGGGTGAAATTTTGGTACTTTTCGGATAACTTTCATATTCTGATGAATAGTGAAAATTACTAAATTTTAATTAAAAACAACTTTTTCAATCAAAATAATTAATAGTGATAAATTATTAATTTTAGTAGTTTTAAAGTATATTTAGAATATATTTTTACAATTTAATACAATAATGGTCATTGGATGTAATTTCACATTTAAACCACTTATAAACAAGTTTCAATCTTTTGATATTTATTATCTCTTAAAAACACGCTATTTGTTTTAACAGCAGGATTTAATTATAAAATTAATTAATGAAACTTCAATGTTATGAATTTGGTAAAATAGACTTCATTTTTGAATTCGGAATATGAAATATAGCTTAGGATGAAATTTTGGCATTGTTCTGAAAAACATCAATCTTTGATGAATAGTGAAACTACTAAGTGGTAGTTAAAAACTGAATTTTTCATAAAACTTAATTTTACCGCTTCTGTGAATGGAATTTCGAAACTCCGAGAGACACGGTTAATATCAAAGACTAAAATGTGGTTCAATGAGATGAAAATAATTTTTGGTGAATAGTAACTTTTTACTTTTTTTACCGCGGTTAATAGTAAATAGGGTAACTAAGGGTAAATATGATATTACTATTACCCTAAAACATGTCCTAATTCTATTGGATAAGTGTAATTAGACCAAAAACAACCTTATGAATATAATATGACCATTTAGTCCCACTTGGATTAGATGTGGACATTTATTATTAATTTATTTAAAGAAGGGTTAAAAGAGTTAAAATCAAAGTTTATTTACTAAAACATTATTAATATGGGGTTATACATAAGATAAATTCGACTATAAATATTCATTAGAAATATAAAAAGATTTCCTACGTATTGTTATTTTATTTGTAATTTTTAGACATTATATAATTTAATATATTTATGACACAATGATGATGCAGTAATTATCTTATTAATGAAATATTGACATAATTGATGTTATAAACACCAAAATAAATGTAATTTGATACTTTTTATGAATTCCAATAATTTTTTAGGTTACTATGATATATTAGTGTTGATTTAATTAACTTGGTTCGAACATATAATTCTGTTATGACTTTCACAAAAATCATATATCAAATAGTGTCAAAATTGACACAAAATAGTTTTTAAATCAAATATTATATTATTAATTGTTATTTTATTCCTAAAAATCTAAGGTTCGGCCAAATGACTTAGATAAGGATATATGTATTAATAATATACAATTTGGGGTTCGTTTGGAATGTTATAGTAAGTGTATTAACCATATAGTGAAAGAAAACAAAAAGACACGGTAAAAGTTAAATTATTTAACTTAGAGTTAAATCTAATTGATAAGGTTAAAATAATACCCTAAACTTGTCTAAATCCTATTGGATGATAGTATTTCGACCCATCCCCACTTTATCTTCGAAATAAGACCCTTTGGAACCATTATAAACCGATTTTGACTTTAATATAAAATAATATTTTGAGATATTCCTAAGGTGCCCCTCTCCTCCCTTATAAAAGGACACCTCCTCCCCTCCTCCTCACACCAATTTGAGCACTCAAGCTCGGACAAAACCTGAAAAAAATCCCTTCTCCACTTCCCTAGAATAATCCTAGAGGTCCTGGTATTCTTCAAATACCAATCATAGTTCCCTAAGTGGAGGATTCAAAGAGGCGTTTCAAAGAAGAGGTAATTTCCGTTACCAATTCTTTCACCTTTATTTCTTCTTCCACTTCTTCTTCTAAGGTTGTTTCATTATGAAGTAATAACGTCAGTATCACTCATATACTGATATGTTATTAGAAATATGAAACAACTCTAATTAACCTTCTATCCATCCTACGGAAAAAGGAAATCACCGCGCGTGCGTACGTACGGAATACCGTCTCCACGCCGTGGTGTAATCTGCTTTTCCACCAACACCTTACATGGATGGGTATTATGGTGTAAAGAATAACTATACATAGTTATTATAACATAATAATGATTCTGATATATTGTATCATCCACTCCAATTCAATTCAATAATTATGGAAATGATATCATCGCTCGTGCGTACGTACGGACTACCGTCTCCACGACGCGATGAGATTCATTCTCCATGTTAACCATTTAAGAATGATTATAAAGTATATATAAGCAATAATAATGAAATATATGACATTATAAAGCTACTGGATTTATGTTTATATATATGTATGTCATCTACTTAATTCCATTCAACTCAATAAGGAAACGAAAACAGCATTCATGCGTACGAACGGTCTGCCGTCTCCATGAACGGTGTATTTCTTTTCATTTACTGATATATTATATATATATATATTATTAATATATATTATATATAAATCATGTTTTATATTCTGGAATTAAGTAATCATTATCTAAGTAATCATATGAATAATTACAAGTTAAAACACGAACGACAAATGAGATAATTTTACCCAAAACGCTACTTTAACATGAATTTACAAAAGAACGGGTAATATAAAGTCATAAGTGAACCATATATGATATAATAACAATGAATATGATTCTGTAATAATTCAATGACATTATTTAAATCATTATACAGGAGCTTCGGACACTTACGAAGCAAATCGGACCTATGGTAAGGGATAAAATTTCAATCTCATTTTTATCTGAGATTGCTTATACGTAAGTATTTACTGGGGTTATGTTTATCATCCATGACCATGATTTATAAAAATGATTTCATAAAATGTTTACCATTCTTCCATGGATGTTTAAAGGCATTTTTACCCTTTATTTACATTTTACCACATTGTATGAATGGAATCTTTCCTTTGGTTACCATATAAGGTAATTTTTGACTTTTCCGGCAAAAGTAGGAGAAGAATGTTTTTTTAACTTATACGGCACGAACGGATTTTTACGGTTTTATAAAGACCTATTTTCATGAAGCTTCCTCCAAAATATTTCATGAATATTTTCAATAAAATCTCTTTATTTTAAAATTGCATGACGTTTTGTGAAATGAAATTCATTTTGAAGAAGAAAGAATATTTTCCTCAAGAATTCATTTCAAGTGTTTTATCAAAATTATTTTCCATCTAAGATAACATAGGGTTCTGTTTCTATCCCTATTATTACATTGATTTGGTTATGTTGTGATGGAATTATTTTTATGAATTACTTTATCTTATATTAATTGTTTTATGATGTCATGATGTTTAAGATTCCCATTTTTATTACATGGGTTATGCAATGATGTATGATTTATGAATTTGTGGCACACATAAGAATGGTATCATTATGAGATGTGTGGGACCTATATCTCCCTCCAATGCATTGGGTAAAGATTTCATATCTCATGAGATAGACATGGCTGGAATGGTAGGTTATACCGGTTCAGTGAAACAGGATCGAAACGAGGGTGACTCGGTTCAGAAAGGGACTTTGTCCACTAAGATAGTCTTGGCAATGAGTCTTGACTAACAAGAAATGATTATCTATGATTATGTGTGAATTCCACAAAGTTTCATGTTTTAAGTTATGATTATTGTGATTACATTTCACTGCCATGATTTATCCCATGTTATGAAATTATGCTCTCTTTTGCAGGTTATGATTTCCAAAAGTTATGTTCTTATGAATATGATGTGATTGATTTTTCTTTTGTATACCCTTACTGAGCATTTGAGCTCACCCTTTTATGTTTTCTTTTCCCCAGGATATAAATAATAGTTTTAGGTAAAAAAGGGAAGCTCTTTATGGGAGATATTGAAGATCTTTCACCATGATTAGAAGATTACGTTCCGAGTTTCCAAAGACACTAATCTATTACGATCCTTGTGTGTGTGTTTTTGTTATGTACTAAGTATTCCGCAAAAGTAATGTAATGTCAATGTACGTCAGGCTTTGGGTCTCTACAGATATAACCAAAAGTCTTATATAAATGTGGGCAAAATTTCAAAACTATGTTATTTTTTAAATAATGTGGTTATCGTTTAATTGTTTTTTGAAAATGGGTTTGTCGGGCGCCAAATGAATAGATGTTTGTCAATCCCCAAAATTGTGCATAAATCAATTTTCCACTCTTGACCATTTAAAAACAATAATTATAGTATTTATTTGGTTATATATATATATAAAGTTTTTAAGCATTATGTAAACGTTATTTTTAAAATTTTAATTTTAGTTTTGTTTTGTTATATATATATATATATTTTATAAATTAGTTAAAATAATGTTTTCATTAATTTTTATATATATAAAAAATGTTAAACTATATTTTAAATAATTTTTATTGTATATTACTATCATTAAAGTAATCCAAAAATATGACTAGAAACCCCACTTAAAACACCATTTTATAGAGGAAAATACCCTCACAAACCTTATAGATTTTTTATGTGGATTCATTCCCATTTTTATTGCATTACAATAAGAATATAATAATAACAAATAATACATAAAAAATTACATATAATTAAAAATACAACCCATCGAAATAAAATATCATTAATATAAATAATAATTATTATTACAAATAATAAAAACTAATAATATGACTAATATAATTAATAATTAATCATAAAATTAATATATATTAATAATTTGTAATAAAATTAATAATTTATATTTACTACTAATAAATAAAAATTAAAAAATAATATTTATTATAGATATGAATGAATAATGAATAATTATTAACAAATAAATATTAAATGTTAAATTTAATAAATAATAAATAATATTGATATTTTTTTAAAATATATTTATAATTAAAAGTTCTTATTAATTATTAATTACATAATTAGTTAGGAAATATTTATCATATTATTATTATTTTAATTATATTATTATTATTTTTATTAATTATATTATTAATTATTAATTAATAATTATTATTTATCATATTAATCATTAATTTTTATTATTATTTATTATTAAAAATTTATTATATTATAAATTATCAATAATATGATTGATTATTGATTATGTTGTTACTTATTATTTATAATAATTATTAATTATTAATTATATTACTAGTAATTATAAGTTATCGTATTAATTTTTAATTTTTAATTTTATATTATTAAAATAGATTTTTAATTATTATTTTTATTAGTAATTACTAATAATTTTAATTATTAATATTATATTATTAATTATTATTTTCATATTAATTATGTTATTTCTCTTTATTTTCTATAATATTAATTATTAGTTCTATCAATACTATATTATTTTAATTAGTTCTATTTTTAGTTTTATGTTATTATTTATATATTTTTAGTATCATTATATTACTATTATTGTAATGTTGACAAAGTGAAATCAAATCCCAAATCATAAATGTAACGGTCCAAACCTTCTACCATGTTTTGCAACAAATCTAATAATTGAGGTTTCTGGGGGGAAGTCTAGAGTATTTTGGGGAAATTTGACTCATTCCAACAATGAGTCATCAGAACAGTGACACATCCTGGTAGTGAAACATCCCGACGGCGACTCCTACTGGCGGCGACTTATCCTGGCAGCGACTCATATTGGTGGCGAATCATCCTAGCAGCGACTCATCCTAGCGATAAATCATGCTTACAATGACTCATTTCCAACAATTTTCCTTTTATTATATAATTTTCTAGTTTTCCAAAAAAATTACAAAATTTTTATTTTGACATCTTTTATGATGAAAAATTGGTATAGATGCCTTAATTAATGGTTTTAATGTTGTTTGAAAAGTGTTTAGTCATACCCTTAATTTCTACGTAGTTTGTAGAAAATTTAAAATTTTAAACCTTGATGATTAATCGGATCCACCTTTAAATGCCCAACTAAACCATTTCAATTCCTATTTTCTTAAAATCTAATCTTTTTAAAGAAAATATATTCCTTTCTTTTGTTCAATATTATTTCTATTGATATAGGTGGCTCCAAATCCCACATCCTTGCAAGTCATTGAACCATTGGATATAGTTGGTTTGAGTCCCACCTTAATGAAGTTCCCTCCTGTATGTGCGCTCCTGTTTTGGTGCATCAAGTTGGTGGAAGTCTTCTTCCTTCAAAGTGGGATTTTCTATCATTTATCATTATCTGTATCATGTGGGATGAGTTTATAATGGTTATCTGTGTGGATATGGTTAAATTTGAGCCAATATATATAAAAAATTGGATTAAATAAAATATAAAGGAGAAAGAGAAATATGAATTATTATCTTACTTTTTCTATTGGTTTGTTTTTTTACTTGTTATGTTTTTGTGGTTGTAATTGTTTGATGAATATCATTTCTGTTGGTGGATTTATTTATCTACCACAACTTTCATTTTGAATCCTATTTTTTTGTGATTATTTGGATTCATCTTAAATTAATGGCTAACAACCTATATTTAGTTAATGGAATGGATGCCTTTTGATCACATATCTTGTGTGATAACAACCACAAATAAAAGAAGTGAAATTAAACAAGTGCCCCTTGCTAAATCTGAAAATGTGTTATGTTATGGTATGTGATGTGATGTGATGTGTGGAATGGTTGTGTCTTGTGTGTGTGACTGATGAAATGTGCAGTAGCTATATTATTATGTGTTTTTGGGAATTGGATGAGATGTGGTTGTGCAATGGAGCTATGGTGGTTGTTATAGTAAAATGGTGGAGCAGGGATACGATGGTGGTTGTGGTATGGTTATGCAGGAGGGATATGAAAATGGATGTTCCAGTTGGGTCGTGGTGTATTACTTGGGCTGTGTGGCTATTACAATTATATTTACTCAAGCGTTAATGGAATTAAAAGTATTATAATAATTTAAAATGTGAATGTTTAATGAGAATATTGATGGTGTGGTTTTATGAATTAAATGGTTATGGTTTATATACAAATTAATGGGTTGGAAATAAAAAAGGTTTCTTCTTTAATGAAATGGGTTTCTTAAGAATGTTGAATAAAAAAATTAAAGGTGTTGTTAAATTGGAATTAGTTGATAAACAGAGACTCTAGACAATATATTGAAGACTAAAATATGAATGATTACTTGGGTATTGTTTGTGTGATTTTTGTGCATTTAGAGGTGACATCAATTATATGGATTCAGTGAGATGGTTAGTTTCTGTATTAAACCCATAGGGTGATATTGTGTACGAGAACTCTTTATGATTTATATACACACCCAACCCATGTTAAGCACCATGTGCTAACAACATCATAGTCACATGGGGGTGTCTTTTCCAACATCCAAGTTGGAGAATGGATGGCTGACCAACCACTCTTCCCTGCTCCCTCTTCCATGCAAAAATGAACTAGGTGTCTTTAGGATAGTTGTGATTTGTGGTCCTATGTATCCTCGTGATGAGTTGTGATGTGGTGTCCTAAGGGTCTTTTGGATGAGATTTCATATGTGACCCAGGTGTGTGTGGGCGAGATGTGATGTGGCGTGATGTGATGTGTGACCCAGGTGTGTCTAGGTGAGATGTACTATGAGGTGCGGCCCATGTGTGTGTCAGCGAGATGTGATGTGATTTATTCGAAAGAGGTGGTAGCACCATGAAATTTTCTATTGGGGGTGTGAGAGTGGATTATTAGTGGGAATGTTGTGCGGGGTACCCTATCATCGATATTGATGCCTTATTTGGTGAGTGTGCAATGGGGATGTTGGGGTTTTGGTTCGTAAACCTATTTAGTTCTTGTTTGGTTCTACTTCATTATCATGGGTGAATTATTATGATCTTTTCACATGTTCATGGGAAAATTTTGTTTTCCTACTGAGTATACCTGTATGCTCACCCCACGTATATAAAATCTATTTTCAGGGAGGAGATTGTTGACCGTGCTAGACATTACTAGCTCGAATCATTGGACTGTTTCTATGTCACTGCTTTATCATTGTTTCTTTTGGGATTTATTTTGTAAACTATTATATGTATTAGTTTTTATTTATACATTCATTGTGGGATGGTTTTGGTTTATTTTAGATTATGTCATCGGGTTGTTCACAATTGATTCATCCTATTTCCTGATCTTGTTTTCTTATAATGGTTTATTCCTCTTATATTGTGATATTTTTTATAACCATGTTGGTAGTCACTATCTTGGGGCCTACTGGAGGAAATAATCGAGGGTCATTATCTCTCTCCCTTCATTGCAACAACTTTGGTTGGAGGGGTTCATGATAGAATGGTATCAGAGTATGATGATTGATAAATAGTGTGGAGTTCAGAGTTAGGCAGTGTGATGATTTCATGGGTTGGTATGGAAATAGTTCTAGTTGACTATGGGTTATGACATTGTCCAGGGATACTAGCTAGTGTATGGGATTTCAGGGCCCCCCATGATCCAGTGCACATACTCTAAGATTATTGAATGACCAAGTGAGATGGAACGGCTTCTAGGGTAAATACCTAGGAGAGGTAGATGCTTCATGATGACGTGTGTTGTTATTTGAATTGGGTTATTTGGAGAAAGTTAAAATGAATTAAATTTATAATAAAATTTTATGTGTGTTTTTTGTCTTTTCCCATGCTATTAATGATAAAAAAATTGTAATTGTTTTCTGAATTATTCATATAACCAAAAACAAAAAGTAAAATGATAGCTAACTAGCCTGAGCTCTTTGTTTGAAATATTCTTATGGTTTAAAAGTGTTGTTTCCATTCCTGTTATAGAAATAGTATTAATGAATTGTATTTTTATTCCTTTTTTTAAATTTATAACATGCCATCTAGTTTTCCTAATGTTTCAAATTGTTATAGAATCATGCATAGTTTAATTTTTTGTGATCAATTGTATAATTTTGAAAAGCATTATGAAGCATGTTACATTGAGTAGATTTCACATAGGCATGCTAAAATTATGTTTTTTGATACATTGTTTAGAAGTATTATAGTTTCCATTTGATTAAATATGTCTTTTGCTTCATTCCATTGGTAATTTTTCCTAATAAAGTGTTATGAATTTATTGTTAAACATGGTTTTAATATTCAAAATTCTAAAATTCATAAAAATTTCCATCTTAATTTTTGACAATTCCTTTGAATTTGGAAACCTTATTAGTAATAACATGCTTCTTATTTCTTCGTGATTGTAGTTCTATAGTTTTGATACAACTATATATTGTTATCATGTGTTAGAGTATAAATTATTGTGACGTTTATTTCTAATTTTGGGAAAATGTTAATCATGATTTGTGGTAACTCGTTGAGACTTAAAACTGTTAAAAATATTAAAATTATTATTTTAGGATTGATAATAATTTTTATGTATTGAAATAACCTTACCTGAAATGTTAATTCATTAGTAGTTTGTTTCGGGAAGCATGCCTAAAGTTGAAATCATTGTGTGGTAACTAGGGAAGTTCTTGTATGGGATAATTGAGCATGTAACATGTTCAATGTTTTGAATTTACATAACTAAGGAGAAACATGTTATCCTAATTTTTTTATATAAGTAAATTTTCCAGAGCCATGAAAATGATTAAATAATGTTTAATCAAAGTGTGATAAAGCATTAAGCATAGAAATACAACATGATCATTTTAAATTTCTCTGCAGAAAGAATGTTTTATTTTTATTATTTCAAAAGAATGATGTTTATGGAATGTGTTATTTGGATTGAACATATGAAAAAATCATGTGAGAAATTTTAAATGAATATTGTATGTGCATTTCATTTGATAATAAGAAGAACCTTGAATATATTGTTTAATAATATTAAACATGGTGTGTGAAGATAACTTGTGTGCAGTTTTGTATTTAACTTGAACACATGTTAGAACTGTTTTAATACAAGGCATGGTGTTTTACTAAAACCAACATGAAAATGATGACTTTTGTTTGAGTTTGCATTGTTACCATTGCATTTATGTGTTGATGTGCCTTGCTGAAAATAACTGTGGTTTAAAACCTAGCTTTCTCAATTATTATCATGGGTTATGAGACCCTAGATGTAAATTCTTGACTAATCACACCATGTATTAAAAGGATAATCACTTATATATGGTCAATAAACATCCCCCATATAAAATTTGAAATTTTATAAGAATAATGATGTTAGACAATGAGGTAAATTAATATAATCCCCTAAATGAGTATGGATGATATAATGTGTTTATTCTATGCGTGGTTATTCTTGGTCTTTTTCCATGCATGATGTGTGATTAAATAATTAATGTATATTAAGAGTGGGAAACCAGATCCCTAGTTGAGACATGTTATACATTGACATGATTAAAACCTAGGGGACGAGTAAGTACATCCCAAAACAGATAATATGTTGACATAGAAGACGGAATTCCTTGATTTGTTTGCTTGAGGATTTTTTCGTGATGATAATAGTGATTGTTGGTTAGGTAAGTGTGTAGGATGAGATGGTGAAAGTAATTATGTGAAAAAGTGTGGTTTCTTGTGCAAGGTAAAGTATTGTGGTGATGTGATTGTACAAAATTTATAGTGAAATATTTCATTGTGTAGTAAGTTTGGCCAGTGGTTATGTTGTGTAGTGGTAATGAATCGTGGTAGTAGAAATGTGTGGTTTTTGTCATGGGATGACATGTTTTGTGATCTGATATGTTTTTATTGATTTAATCCCTCAAATCCCACAATGGTTTTAATCACATAAAGTCATTAATAAAATAAAATGATAAAAATTAATGAATATGAGATTGCCTCCGATTCATAAATATTTTTATAAAGGAGGTGATGAGAATGTTTGACTACTATCTTTTTGGTTGAGTTTTTTCTTATTTATTTGATATTGATGATATGTGTTATGACCTCAGACATATTAAGATAGGGGAATTATATCTTTCATCAAACCATGTAATATTATGACACATTTTAAAAATATGCGAGCTAGTCAGTGCTGCACAAAGTGGACTATATTGTGGTGTGGTTGAGGAGTTTCTTTGATTTGTATGTTTATGAAAACTCTGTCTATATTGATATTAGTGATTTTATATGGAGAATTGTTATGTGATTTTATTCAAGGGTATTATCCAAGTAAATAATGATTTGTTAGAAAACATGAGAAATTTTATAACTTGATAAAATGGATAGTTTCAATTTTTTTAAAAATACAAGATTATTTGGAAAGGAAGTTAGTTTCTAAAGCTGTGAATGATGAATTGAGTTGAAAATAATGTTTTGTTGATACTTATATCTTGATATGTTTGATATAACCATCTAGGTGGGATTATTCTTGTTTTAGAGGCATCTCCCCTTGGATATTGTTTTTAATGTATTTTTTAGATTCGAACTTCTTTTATATATTGATTTTTGTGTTCTAAATATATCGTGAAACTATATAGGTATCTTATGGGTTGGTTGTTCAGACCACCATTCCCTTTCTATCTAGATTTTTTTGATTATTAGGGATAAACCATTCCCCTATTTCAGGTAATATGGAGGCATGGTTTCTTGGAGGAGAGTACATGGGTGTGTAAGACACTGATTCAAGCCTTGTAATTGAGTATTTTTGAGTATTCACTACTCTTTTTTCTTTGTGAAGTATTGTTCAAGACATGAAATTTTTGGAAATATGTTGTTTTTACTTTGTTTTGATGTGTGCTATGTGATGTTTCATAATGTTCTGACATGAGAAAATGAGAATACTTGATTCCTAATCAAGATTCATTTTACTACAATGTTATTAAACCTATGCGGGTGAGTTAGTTTCTCCCACAATAGATAATATCTTAACATAAAGGATATAATTCCTTGATTCTTATGGTTGGGGAAGTTAGTTTTGATGAGATGTTGTGGAAATTTGAGATAAAAGTTTTGGTTGATGATAGTGTTTCAGGTGTAAGGATATCCTTGATAGTTATCTTGAGGGAGGGTGGTTTGGACCATTTCTCTCCTTCCTTACGGGTTGGTTTTGAATTCTAGAGGGTAAAAATAGTTTGAGAGGTATCTGATGTAACAGTCCAAACCATCTTGCCCGTTACTTTGCAAATAATATGATAATTTGTTTTAAAACATTTATTTTCTTATTCCATGATATAAATATATTATATTTTTATTCATAAGATACCTAAATTTTATTTATACTTTCATAGGCGATGTTACTATTCTATTGGCCAGTTTGATATTCATAATTTCCACATTACTATTCCAACGATAAATTTACTATTCCAATGGTTTAGGTTCCTTAATTAATATAAATACAAAATATTTCATTACTAATTTATGAGAAAAACATCTTCTATTTTATGCATGTGTTTTATACTATATAAATAATATTTATAAAGGGAAATACAATTGATAAGATTTTAGGTCATTACATTATTCCACCCTTGTGAAAATGTTCCCTCAAAATTTCATTTCACATTATAAGTTGAAAATGGGTGAGGGCACTTCTCCTTATTTTTTTGGATATGGTTTCCATGTCACCAATTTATATTTATGGTTCTTCAATAGTAATTTTATCAGGTGATTTGTCTTGTTGTGTTGAACATTATCTCTATGGTTCAAGATATTCACCAACTTCTCCTCATAAGACAGATCATTTTCTAATTGTACAACCTCTAAATTCAAAACACGTAATGGATATTGTATGTACTTCCCCAAGAGGTATAGATGAAATACATCGGGTACATGAGACATGGTAGGAGAAGTTCTACTCGATAGGACACCTCTCTAACACAATCAATAATCTTAAAGGGTCTGACGTACCAGGGAATCAACTTTCCATTCTTCCCAAATCTCATGATATTATTCTATAAAGATATACAGAGTAATTTATTGTCTCTTAACTCAAACTCAAAGTCCCATTGATGATTGTTTTCATAGATCTATTGTCAACATTGGTGAGCCTAGATATGCTTTTGAATGGTTTTCACCTTCCCTATCATTTCTTCGACCATTTTATGCCCCAAGAGCTTCAATTCATTGTCTTCATCCCTACATTCTGATGTTCAACATCTTTTCCGATAAAGGGCTTTATATGGATCCATTTGGATGATCACGTGGAAATTATTATTATAAGAGAACTCGACCAAAGGTATATGTTGGTCCCATCCTCCCTTGAAATCCATAGAACATGCTGTCATTATGTCTTCTAGCATCATAATAGTCTGATCAAAATGTCCATTAGTTTGGGAATGACATGTCGCACTGAAGTTCAACTCATTGTTTAGATAATGTTAGAGACTTTTCCAGAACATTGTGGTAAATATAAGATCTCGATCAGATAAAATTGATAGTGTTTCTCCATGTAATGTCACTACTTATCTGATGTATATCCATGAAATTTGATCAAGTGATGTGTCCTATTTTATTGCGATATAGTGAGCTATCTTTGTACGATGATCCAAAATGACCCATATAGCATTATTTCCATTGGATGTCTTCGAAGTCCAATTGCAAGGTTCATGGTGATGTTTTCCCAATTCCATTATGGTATGGGTAATGGTTTCATCATTTCATTATATGTTTTTCCTTTCACCCTTCACTTGCTGACATACTAAAAACTCTGAAATATATCCAACAGTCTTCTTCTTCCTATTATCCCAATAATAATACTCTCAGATATCTCAATACATATTTATGCTTCATAGGTGAATAGAGAGAACTGATCTATGTGGATCATTAACAAGATGTTACCTTATCTATGGATTAGATAGTACACATAGTCGTGTCCCAAATCTAATCAATCATTCCTCCTCAATTTTGAAGTCCTATGATTTCTCTTTTGTGATAGCTTCTACATTTTTCTATGTTTTGTCATCAATTCATTGAGAATCATTTATTTTATCCATAAGAGATGGTTGATAAATAATTTGAGAAAGTATTGATGATTTTCCAACCTTAATGATTCCCATGTCTATCATTTTCAAATCTAAAAATATTGGATCCCTCTCAATTTTCCTCATTCATAATGTTGTAAGATCCTTTCTATATAGAGAATCTACCACTTTATTTTCTTTAACTAGATGATAGTCGATTGACTTGTTGTAATCCTTCATGATCTATAACCATATTCATTGGATCATATTAATATCCATCTATGTGAATATATATTTGAGGGTATTATGATCAGTATATATCTCACACTTATCCATATAGTGATAATGTCGCTAGATTTTCAATGAAAAGATCACAACCAAAAATTGAAGATCATGCGTGAGATAGTTTTAATCGTGAATTTTAAACTAAATTGATGTTTAAGATATCAATTTATCATTTTCAATTGGTAGATAACATTTTTCTTTCTTTTAAGCAACACTTTATTTTACAATAGTTCCCCACTTATTGGAAGTATGAGTATTAGGGGAGGGGTATGCCTCCTTTTCAACTCTTTGAAGCAGTCTTCATATTCACTAGTACAAATAAAATTTACTTCCTTACAAGCCATCTTGGATAGTGGTTTATACAATCTTGATAATTTCTTCACAAATCATTGTTAATACCTAGATAGAACAAGGAAACAATGGATCTCTATTACCGAGTTTTTCCTAGTCCACTCTTAAATTGAATTTATCTTGGAAGGGTCTATATATATTCCTTTTATAGTGATAAAATTCTATAAGAATGACACTTGATCCATCCATAAATCAAATTTACTATACTTTTCATAGAGTTTCTCCCTTAAAAATGTATTTATCATAGTATTAAAATTCTCCTTAGGTTCCTCCTTGCTATTAAGGTATATTAGAATATCATCTATAAAGACTACCACAAATTTTTCATGGTAATATCTAAAGACTTTATTCCGTAAGTAAATGTAATGTTCGGAAGCATTAGTGAGTACGAAGAGAATAACTATGAACTAATAGTGTCCATACCTTGTTCAAAAAAGAAGTATTCATAATTTATTAATTCTTCACCTTTAATTGGTGATATCCTGACCAAAGGTTCACCTTAGATAAGTAATTGGACCCACATAGTTGATCGAACAAGTCATCTATCCATGGAAGGGGATACTTTTTCTTCATTGTGAATTAGCTGAGATCAGGATTATCAAGGTAGAGGCCCATCTATATATCATTATTCATGATGAAGATGAGTGACACACCCCATGGTGAATCGCTCATGAGTACAAAAACCTTGTCCTAATTCTATTTTAACTACTTATTTAGTTCCTTAAACTCAATGGTGTCCATTCTATTAAGTGTATTTGATATAGGCAGAGGTCCAAGAATAAGTTCAATTAGAAATCAACCTTTTTTCAAGGGGAAGACCATGAAATTATTCATGGAACACATCAGTGTAGTCCCTCACAATGGTCATGTATTTGATCATGATTTTCTCATTTTCATTAGTCATTTGAGATAGATATTATTTCTTATAAGGTAATAATATCAATAATTGAGATGATGATTCCGAATAAGATTCATCATTCGTCTTACAGTTTTATAGTATTATAGGATTCTTCCGGATGTAAAGAGTGATCTACCTTTTCTAACAATTTATGATGTCATTATATAAAGATACCCAATCCATGCCCAATATAGCATAAAAATCCACCAAAGGAAGTACAAAAATATTTTATGGGAGGTTCTATCCCAAACAATTAACCAGGGAGGAGTTATATAGTTGGATAGGATAATTTCCACATTTTCTATTTTTATAGATAAAACAACCTCTATATTTTGATGTGGTGTTTGAATAGTTATACTAAAATACAATATATGAAATAATGTGTTGAATTGGAATCAAATAGTACATTTATTTTCTTTCCTAAATAACCATTGTACATTTAACCACAAAATATTTTGGCTCCACCTTTGTAGTATTGATATAATATGACCTTACTTGATGTATTAGAGGTTTTTTTGATTTCCTTTAACAACCCTTGTATTAGGTAATTGGATCGCATAATGCACATGTTCCTTACAGTTAAAACAATGCACTATAGGCTGAGTGTTAATATGAACCATACATTATTCTTAAAAATTAATGGGATTCTATAAATACCTTCAATAGTTATTATCCAAATTCCACTCTATTCTACATTTGAGTAATCTTGCGGTTCTCCTTATGTTGTTACCGGGATGCTTAATTCCACACTCTTAATGCATGGGATGTTGGGTTTTCATTCCATAATGGGATTTATCTATTGATACTCTCATGTTGAATGCCATTTTTAACTTTTAATCTCTGGGTCCATGAGACCACCGAGAGTCTCCAATATGTATTTCAATCTTAATGGCATAATGTAAAATATCCTCATAGTTGTTGATGCCCTGAATAACCAACAAAGTTTTGTAGACTCATATTTAGTCTGATATAGAAGTGATCCATGTTGATTTTAGTTTTCATGAAAAATCCAAAGGATATCGTGTGAGCCATGTAATGTTTTCCTCATATGCCTTGATATACCTATCTTCCATTTTCTTTAGTATGAGGAAATCCCTTTCCATCTTTAGATGGTGTGATTAGGGAAAATATTTATTGAAAAATATTTTCTTGAAAACTTCTCATTACAGAGATTAAATTTCCTCCTTAGACTTTGTGTCTTTGATCAGTTTCCACCACTGGTCATCTTCCCCATCAAAATAATAGTCTGCCAATACTACTTTGCCTTTTTATGAGCATTGAAGGATAGAGAATATCTTCTCAGTGGATTTAATCCTATATTCCATGATGATGTGATCAAAAGGCCCACTAAATATAGGAGGTCTTTTTGTGTAAAGGATTTATCCAAAACTTTATCTATCTTAAGATAAAGAGTTCACTCCACATGATTCAAGTTATTTTTCATAACTCAATATAGTTGAACAAGTACTATCATGAATTTTTGAGATCCTATTCTCATATGATTTATCATTTCATTAGGGAAATCATCACATTTCTTATCGCATTGATTGTTATCTTGAGTTCTTCTATTTATATCCATTAATTAAGAAAAATAATGTACAATTTTGGAGGTTTCAAGCCCTATATAATAATCATATAAAAGGAAACTTTTAACATAAAAGGATAAAATTTTAAATTAAAAGTATATCCTAATATGTGATTCTATAAGTTTCAATATAGGTTATACATGGTGATTGAATTATCATTAGGGATATTAATAAAGTTTTATTTTC